>JASKUP010000049.1:2400000-3726427 GCA_030448955.1 Trichopoda pennipes | reverse complement strand
GGAATGGAGTTAATAACACATATTTGATTGCCTTTGTTGTATACGAAATTTTTGGATTTTCTCCTCTGTTTGCTTTGCTATATTTACCCTTTTTATACATTTTTCGATGAATTAAATGTTAATTTTGTGAGGGATATACATGGCAAATATAAATTATTTTAAATACTAGGCGTCTTTGAAGTACAGATTTAAAGAATAGTTTTTATAATATATCAATTTTTATATGAATTGCAAGTAAACTTAAACTGATATTTTGTTTTAAAAGTTTTAAAATTAAAATAACAATAAATAAACTAAATAAAAAAATAAAAGAAGAAGTGTCTTTTTTTTATTTTTTTTTGTGTCTTTAAAGCAACTAAATTTAATAATTTTTTAAAGACTTTTCAGCAATTTAAGATAACTTTTTGATTTTTTTTTCGTAGCAGACACATTGTGGACTATAAAACTTGTTGCTTTGTTTGGTAATGAAGTTGTTGTTTTTCACTGTGCCGTCTGGGGAATTTAATGATGTGAAAATAACTTTGTCGTATACGCACAGTTTATACATTTCGTTGGGCGTGATATCAAGTTCGTTGTAATATTTTTTACGCTGTTTAACATTAGCACCTGTTCGCACTTTTTCCTTTTATCAAACATCTTGATGTTATTTCTTACTAAAACAGTAAAAGATTATTTTGTCACCTGACATTTTTCATGCCGTAAAAAAGTAAAAGAAAAAAATATTATGGACGAGTTTTTTGCCATAAATTTCTCGTTAGTTGGTTAAAGTATAAGTTAACATTATATATAATATACAGCATTTACGTTTAAGGATATCAAAATTTTTTAGAAATTTTAATATCTTTTTTTTTAATCTTAGCTCTGAAATTAACAATAATTTATATCACATTATGGCAACATGTTTTGTTTGTAGATATGAAATTTTGTATTGAAAAAACAAAATAGAAATTAAGTAGTTTATTTTGCCTTTTTTATTTTTTGTGTTGTTTATATTGTTTGCTAGTCTATGATTAAATTGCACGAATAAAAAATATTTTAGCACTGCTTAAACAAAACAATAATCAGCATAATTGATTTACTTTAGTTTTCATTCAGGAGTTACCAAACAGTTTAATGTTGATTCTACAACCTGTATTTTTCGACGTTTGAATGTAAAATGTTTACTTAGAATAGTTTTTTATTAACTTTTTTTTTTGTTTCGTTCGGACCACTACTCATGCAATGCATTGTACCAGAACTAGGAAATCAGGTTATGGGGAGGAGGAGAAGAGGGAATAGTATTTGTGAACATTCGATTTGAATTATCCAACATTGACAGGAAAGACCTCTGGAGGAAGTTTATTCCACATACGAACTCGTCTACTAAAAAACAAATTCTTCCTGCAATGCATAGTGCGATTCACTAGCCAATCGACCACAAACGGATGCGCTTTAAATCGAGGTCAAACGCAAAAATGTACGAGTTTCAGAAACAAGTTCCCTAATTTCTAACGATAAAACAGTGAAATACAACCTACATTGCGTTGATGCTCTAGGGAATCAATAGAGTTGGGATACCCTACCATCTCCAATTATCCTCTTGGCCCTCTCCTATACGCGGTCAAGGTAACTCTAAAATAGACTTTGGGGCGCCGATCCATACCTGAGAGTTGTATTCCATTTCCGGATAAATATATGTGGTACAAATAGTACGAAGATCGGTTGGAGTGAAGTATCTCTTATACCGTTTTAGAAAACCGAGCCTGAAAAATGTATTTAGTTTATCGGACATCACACTGAATTTTCATGCCAACAACATTAAAAGCTTTCAATTTTTTAATACCTCTATCACCCATAATTATAGATGCAGAATCATTTCCTAACACAGATCTATGGGTAAGCATGCAACATTTCGTCTTGTTAACATAAGTAGTCATCTTTGAGAAAACTGAAATAAAAACGTATGCTTTAGAAAAAAAATACTTTTTTTTCCAAATAATAATTTCTCAGTAATGAAATTTTTTTCGGTCTTTTCCTTATTATTTTATATATTATTTAATTATTAACCAGAAAAAGAATGTCGTACTTCATTTCCGAAAGTAGAATTAGCTGCTTGGGAGAAAAATGGGAAATATTTAGGTGTAGTACTAGACACAAAATTAACTTTCACGAACTATATCATTGACAATTGAAATATTCTCGTAAGAACACTTCATTCATTATTAAAAACAACTCAACATATTTAATGTATTGGTAAAAAATATTTAAAGTAATATTTCAAGGCATTATGTTATCCAAAGACTGAAAATAATTCAAAATAAACTCGAAAACAAAATTCAAAATAAATTCTTAAATTTCGAAGTTACTTTCCGCCGCAAGGTTTCACCAGGTTGCGAACGTTGACTTAGTAAAAGTAAAATTGTACAATTTGTTAGAATATTTTAATGAAAAAAGTTCTTTCTCTCATTTTAATCATATAGCTCGGCTAGACTTGTCTGTTTTTCTTCACTTATGATGCTACATTTTAAATAATATACTAAAAGTTAAATTTTAACATTTAAGTAGAAGAAGTGAAAACACTTAAACTGTTGTAAATATATGTACCTAAATTAGAAAACCTGTAAATTTGTAAATTACTATGTAAACAATAAATAAACATAACGGAAATGATATGCTGAAGACTGTTATTTTAATATAGGTACATATTTATTTATATATCTTTTATTGTATCAATTTTTTTAATGATTCATTTTAATGGTTTAAGAGAATAATTAAACTATTTCAACCAACAGGCATCACATTGTACAAGTACAATCAAATATATATCAATTTAAGTGTGCTTTTTGAATGACAAAGCAAAACGAAATAAGATATCACAGTTAAGTGCATATAAGTTCATAAGTCATGTTATTACTTTGTTGTTTGCCATATAAGACATCTTTATATATTCGCCTTAATACTATTTCTCATGCCACCACCTATGAAATATAATACTTTTGTTGTTTAAGAAACTTGTTTTACTTTTAAACTTTAGAAGAAATGGTCGAATATCCTTAAACACTAACAAAATAAATCTATAAAAATAATAAAAACAAATATTTCTTCAATGCCAAGTAACGCGCTAATAATTACTTTTTGTAGTAAACCTTTCTGCGAGAAATTTCGTGAACCTCATAGAAGCTGTGCATATTGTACATGGCAAATTAAATTGCTTAATTCGTTCAGTGTTATTGCTAAAAAAAATATTTTCATTATTTTTTTAAATCATATTTTTGACAAATATATTCCGTAGTTTCAAAGTTATGAAGTTGCTAATTTTTTATTGCTGATAAATAGAGATAAAAAAGTGAATAATAATTTTTACATCTTTTTTTTAAATTTTTTTTGTTATCAAAACACTTATAATAACCTTCATAACCTTCTCTTAAAGAATAAAAATTAATTTATTAAAATTAATTATTTAAAATTAATAATTCTCTTAAATAATGAAGGTTAAATTATTAAAATTAAAAATAACAAATTGGGAGAAAGAAACGGCACATATTTACATAAAAGACAAAAATGTTTTTTATAATTTATGATACTTTAGAAAGAAAACAAAATTGTTATACAAAGTAACACTAAATGTCGTTGTTATCATTACAGGCTGTTTGTTTGGTACGATTGGCGGGCGTTTTCGATGTGATAACATCAATATCAAACCGTGTTCTAGATAGTATAAATAATGTCGGATTTAGGTAGCTTTTTTTTATTAAAGTGTATCTATTTATTTAGATAAATTGACCTGAAATTTTACGCCGGGCTAATTTAATATTTCCGTTTTTTATTATTTTTTAGGTAAATGTGTCCGTCTCAGGATGTTTTTCGTTTGTTGAAGTGTATGAGTAGTTTTAGTCGTTTAAAAATTGTGCTTTAGGTCGTGTTTACTTGTTCGTTTGTAACGTCACATAGTTTGTTCACCGAACGAGCTATGCCTGACAATTCCCTCAAGAAAAATTTAAGCGTGCTTACAATCCGGAAAACAATAGGCAGAAAGATCATCTTATATAATACCAATCCCCCTCTGATTGCACTTGTGTGAAAGGAACGTATAAATGTAATTCTTTTATAAAGAATTACCTTAGCCTAAAAAGTAAGACTGCACCATCTAAGACCAGGCCACGTTCGTCAATATATCCACAGAAGAAAAATAGTTTCGCCTCCAAATCGCCCACTGATGATTAAAACACTGGCGAACCAATGCGTTGTCAGATGATCGTGCACCTTTCTAGAATCTAATCGAATTTCCGATCATGAACACATCGATGCGGCCAGAATCAACCCCATCAAAAATGGACCTACATGATGGTCTGTCCAAAGTAGGGCCTTAGATCAAGACAAGATACTAAAATCTTTCTCTCCCATATCCTAAGCCTCTCCATCTGACTTGAAGAAACTCCAAGCCAGACTGGAAAGCCATAACAAACGATTGACCGAATTATCTGTCGATAGAACAAAAGGAGCAGCATGCTATCAAAGCCTGCCCTTTGTTTCAAAACACCCTGGTATGAAGAGTATGTTCGCTTCGATCGCACCAATATGTCATCAATCTGGCGATAATATTCAAAATTTTCGTGGAAGGTTACACCCAAATATCTTAATCTATCCGACACCCTAATCATGCCCTGTCTCATCATTAAGCACGGTTTGTACGACCTGCAGTTTTTATAAATATGCTTTCTCCATCCCTTAATCATTACAGACAGTCTTACTCATGTTTAAATTTGGCCACCATTTGGTAAAATAGTTCTTAAGAGTCGCCAACTGGCTGTTGACTCGTCCGTTAACTGTCCTGGCTGAACCACCTGAAGAAGCAAACAGAATATCATCAGCATACATTTAAAGAAGTTCGTTCTGGGCGGGTTGCGGTATATCCGACACAAAGATGTTATATAGTAATTATTTGTATGTATATGAACTTGTATGTAAAAGAATTTAATCTTATTACTTGGTTTAACCATAAATTATATAAAATAAAAATCATAAGAAAATGTGCTGCATTATAAAAAATCAATTAATTAAAAATTAATCTCCTAAGTGGTATATGAAATTCAATTGCCAACCAGCAACTGAGTCTAAAAGTTTCTAGCGAGTTTTAGCGAAATGGTTGAAGAAATTTGGAAAATTATGAATGAATTAAAATATACTTACATTTCGTTAGCACAAAAACTTAAATTCATATTTAATATATGTATCATACACGCATACACATTGAATAGCACTTTCCTTAAAAGAGCCATGTAGAATTAAAGTTAATAAACATGAAACTGACGCCAGTATCCCTTGTATAACTCCAGCTTAAAAATTATCTGGTGCTATTGAATTCGGCACACTGTGCTTTCTTCACACGTGGAAAAAATTCAAAGGCCCCAAAAAGCAAAATTCACGTTTTTGTAGACCTCTTGTATTATTGTTTTTTTTTTTTTATATTTTACACAACAGTAAATATGGAAAATCATTGCGTTTTTAAAGCGAAAATCTGTCACATTTTAATCTAAGTTGTGATTGATAGTGGCAAAAGTTATAATTATTGGTACAAAACAGTGGTAATGCTGACAGGTATAAACAATATTATTATTAATAAAACAAACAGGATATATCCTTATATATATATAATACAGAAAGCACGTGTAATTCAAAGAATATTATTCGTTAATAATGTAACAATCTACTGCGCAGGTTCCAATTAATTCAAAGAGAAAGTTTTGTGTGAAAATGTATGAGTGTTTTATTCAGCTAAAAATAATGGGATATTCAAGATAATTTTGATACTATGGTGAGATTTTAATATGTAGAATGGTGAAAACATTTTTAAATCATACAAATTTGTTTAAATGACCTAATGATATTTAAAGTAGTGCTCCAAATGAGTTGTTATTAATATGCTTCATTAATATCCGAACTTCAGAAACAGTTAAAAAAATTATATAGATTTATGTTTAAGTTAGGTGTTATTTATTTGTTTATATTTATTTTATTTTATTTTAGCACTACTATAAATATTTTAACACAGCTATTCGTAAATATAAATTACTACTGTCGCGGCTTTTAATATATCCTTTTATAACAGATAAAACTTTTCTGAAATTTACTGCAGCATTTGAAAAATCCGGTTCTAGGGACCTTTAAGCGTTGCTTGATGTTACCAAAATATAAAATTGACTTCCCTTTACCTGTGGTGTAAGATGTTAATACACTATATGCTTTTATCATCTGAATGAAACTTTTTCATACACTTTGATATCGTAGCAGATGGTTTAAATTGTTTGGTTGCATAAATTTAGGTAATAATTTAATGCTATCCAGCTCATAGCTGCAAATAAATATATATAAGAAAACCGCAATTTCATTTTCTACATATGTAGTTATGTGGATATAAAATTTTGTAAGTGTTTAACCTAAAAACCCTTAAAAATTCTTACTTTCAAATGGGGCCAAATGAATAAATTTGGCAAGCCCGATCTGTTTTGAGATTTATAAAATTCAGGGCTAAGGAATTTACTGACCCTTATATAACGAAGTAACCATATACATGTTTGTGGTGCCCCTGTAGGTTAGTAGGTAGTGTACTAGCTTGTAAATATGGCAGTTGTGGGTTCGATTCCCAACGAAGACCTTGGTTGTTTTCACTACAAAAATAAAAACTGACTGTCGGTGGGGCTGCTCAGCGATGAAGGCATAGTTACTGGTCGCTGAGCTGTCTTATATACGGCAGTTAATTTCCGACTATCCTTCTACTTTCACCACCTGTTTCATCTATTCTCTATCCCTTTCCTAAAGAATGTAGCACGGTACTTGACTAAATAGGCATTGTTGCCTGAAGTGCTACTTCTCTTTAAAAAAAAAATAGTTAGACCTATTCTGGCATATGGCTCTACAGTTTGGGGCCCAACCTACAATGTCCATATTAATACTGTCGAATCTGTTCAGAGACAATTTTTGCTCTTTTGCCTTCGTGGCCTGAATTGGAATATGCAAAATTTACCATCTTATAATACTAGACTTGCTTTAGTTCAACTTCCGACGCTTAAAAGTTGTAGAATAATGTTGAATGTTAGCTTCGTTCTTAATCTTATTAAAGGAAATGTGTTCTGTCAATTTTAATTAAGTAAAATCTATTTTAATGTTCCATCACGTAATTATATACCGCTGTCCCTACAAGTGTACAGAGCATGCTGGGATCCGTTATTAAGGAGTTTTTCTGAATTTAATATATACTACAGATTTATTGATTGTTATCAGAAAAATATTGTTTTGTTTTTGAATAATTTATGTTTTAAAAATGTATTTAACATTGTTATAGTCTCTAAGGATATTGAATCTATAGACTAAGTTAAATAAATAAAACAATTATTCTGGTCTGTCTTAAGTTGAAGTATATTTTAATTTCTAAATCTATTAAGGAAGAAAAATGATTTATTAGTTTTTAGATAATTTATTGGAGTAGGAATCAGTTACTACTAAGTTGGTTAAAAGAAGTCCTGATACTACTTTTTTTGTCTGTTAACCCTTGGTTTGGCAATAAATGCAGTTACAATTGAAGTTGAAGATTGTTGTGAACACATTTTGTGAAGAACTTTCATTTTAATTCTTGGTATTATTTAAAAACGTGTAACAAAAAGTTTATCAATTTATTCCAAGGGCCAGCACTGCAACAATATATTCCCAGGATATTTAAAACTATTTGCAATTTTGTTCTTATTACTTACTCCAAACAGGGTGGTAGCAAATATCTATTACCGAAACTTACTCGTAGAGAGGTGTTACGGGAAAGAACCCATAAATATGTGAGTGAAATTCAAATTATAGATCATTACCAAGAAAGTGAATTTTTCTGGCTAAATGCAGAAAAAAATAGGCCATTATCTATGACATTAAATTTATTGCAGAAGTTACGAAATTTCATGTCTAAGCATTGAATGTTAGTGCCCTGTAAAGTTGGATTCTGTGTATGAAGTATAAAATTTAATTTAAAAAATTAATTTAATTATAAGAACACTTATCAAGTACTTTAAATATTTTTTCTTTATTTTTTAGTAATTAATTTTAAGCACTAGGTCTTATTTAATAAAAAATTTTTTTATAAAACTTTATTTTTTATTATTATATTTTCAAATAAAAAATAAAGTTTTTCAAAAAAAAATTTTTATTAAATAAGACCTAGTGCTTAAAATTAATTACTAAAAAATATTAAAAATGGTCAAAAGATTATAACTATTATATTTCTTCTTTAAAAATTATGCACTTTGGTAAAACTAGTCTATATAATATTTGTCTATAAACACACTTTTTAATACCTGAACTCACTGGCTTTAGGAAACGGTACAAAAATGTTTTCTTCTGAACAAGTATATCGTTAACATTTTTTTTATTAAAATAGCTATTTTATAAAGAGTATTTATATTCATTTAATAAATAACAAAGAGAGGTTTATTATATCATTAGATTCTCTTTTTATAGCTTTAGTGTAGTGAATGCTCTTTTCTGACAGCTCTACGGTTGGTACAACAAAACGATGTAACAAACGAAACTGCACACGAAATATAGCTTTCAAAAGAAGGATATTAGAATAGGAAAGTAAAGGAATTGAGGGAAAATTGCTATATGCCGAAACCATGTATCCTTAAATAACGTAACAAGAGTAATAACAATTCAGTTAAATCTTGGATTTACAGATAAACGGATGAAACGCAAATTGTAACAAAATATGCACAATTCTTTCGCGCGATTTGTAAGCTATAAATATTGTCCATAATACGAGTTAAATATTGCAATTAAAAGAGATTAACTTGCAAAGTTTTTCAGAATTATGTGTTACGTACGAGTATATTATGTGGCTGCCTAATGAAAATATTTATTTTTATTTTCAGATCTAAGTTTTAAATTAAATAAAATATATGTGAGAACTTGTATTTATTTAATCCTAAAGGAATTGAATAAAAGCAGTAATCCTTTTTATATTTTTAACGTTGATACAAATGCTACTATCACTAGAATGACTTCCATTCTTACGGTTGCATACAATAACACGATTATTTATGCACTATGTGCCAGTTTGTGTGGATGTTTTTATTATGACATTTAATTATTGTATGTTTACAGTTTTATATTATCTTGATTTTGGAAGTATAGCTTCTGTGTATTTTATGCTGTTAATAAAAGTAAAAAATAATAAGTTTGAGAAATTATTATTTTATTATATTTATTTATTAAAGGTTTTTTGCCTGGACTTTAAGCGCACGCAATTTAAAGTTATAAATATTATCAACGCCATTTTTATGCTTATGAAGATGGCAAATAGCCGAAACCGGTTTGTTCACAAACCAAATTTGACGAGGGTCGACGGAAAACCGTACCCAAATAAAAGAAATCACGTTGTTGTTTTTAGGCTTTTATGTTATTTTTGCTTTAATATGTGTGTAAATGGCTTAATTATTAAACTCCAAGGTAATGTATAAGCTGCAGAGTCAGGACCTAATACAAATATTGTGTTTGAATGGACTTTTGAGAGGCTACTAAACCTGTTGGGCACCCAGGGACCGGAAGATGCCAATTGAATTGTTTAAACAGTGGAACTATTGAAGAACCTATGAAACCTGAACGAGCAAATTTTTAAGTATTTCGTAGATTCCAAAAGTGCTAATGCTCTCTTCGAGGACTAAATGAAACTTTTGAGGCTTCTATGGTTCCCCAAGGTACCAACAGCACTTTAATTATAGAATCCAAATCCAATCGATCATATTTCCTTATTCGGGTTTCTTCTTTATACAGTTGCATTATGCAACAACAACCTATTGTGCATGTATATTAAAACCAAATATTTAAAACTCGGTTACATTGTACAAACAATGTGAGCTGCACTGGTATGAGAATGATAATATTATTTAAACGTGTTCATTTTATTTGTAATTTCTCAAAGAACGTGGATTTTATGATATTAAATTAAGCATAGTATGAACATAAACAATACAGTTCTGATGCCTTAGAAAGTTTCTTAAGGCAGCTAAAATTCAAATAAAAGAAAACAAATAATAAAACCAAGCAAAATGATATAAAGCCAATCTTAAATTTAAATCTGACAGAAAAAGCAACTGTACGCGAACAAATGCATAGAATTGCATGAAGGTGAACTTAGAGAAAGTATAGAATTGCCATAAAAGCATTTAAGTTTTCTTATTGTACAACGTGAATTTTTATTCGTCTTCGTTTAAACCAAACTTGGCTATTGCAACAAGCACAAAACTATCTGTCTTTACTTTTTAGTTTATTTATTTCTTTTCTCGCATAAGTAGTTTATAACATTATTCCATTCCATAACCTTCAAAATATGTGTGTCAAAAAATAACTGCTAAAAAATTTAAACAACGGTATATTATGATAATGCCCTCACCCCATTGAGGATTAATCACTTGTTTAGCTATTGTTTTACTTTGAACTATCGGCAATCGAAAACTTTCCTTTGGTGAATTTTTATTTAAAATTGGTTTGCATCAAAATGTTTATTTTAATTCCGTAATCTAGTTGTGTTTAAACGGTATGTGAGATGGTGACTGAATAAAAATGTTATATATTTTCACTACTATATTAAAGCTTTATAATGCATGGTACTATATTTATATATTGCTTTTTGTTTTAACGCTATTGAGAGAAAAAAAGGGCAAATTAAAGAACTTAGGAAAGTAATTGATTGTAGATATAAAATTTCCTAAGGAAACATTCATTTTAAAAAATCTTACAAAAGTAAATTGATTATATAGAAAATAAATATTTTATTTTTATTTATATAAAAAAAATGTTTTAATAGTTATTATCGTTATAGCAATACTTTTGCTAGCATTTTTATATTTGTCATAAAACAAGAATATTCGAATATGTGACCTAAAATTCCTAAAAAATAAATATAATAATAATAAACGTTTTGTTGTATTGAGTTTTTTTATTACAAAGCAACCACTTTAGAGTTTTTAAATTAAACTAAACGATTTATTCATATTCAATATGTACAAAATAAATACGACGGCAACTTTATCACTGTAACGTCTAAAAGCTGCTTTATTACCTGTGTAGATGCCTTTTTTGGCTGAGTGTTTTACTTTTGTTTCTGTGTTTGTTGGTTTTTGTTTTCTGTTGTTTAACCTCTTTTCTAAAATTTATAATAAGCATGTTGTTGTTTCATGTATATAAGATTTCTTATAAAAGTATACAGTTTGTTAAATACACATTTCGTTTATTTGTTGACTGATAATTATTTTCCTTTTAAACTTAAAAATCATTTTCGAAACAATATGCTGATTTGAAGTTTGTGGGCGACTTGGGAATAATTATTTACTAAAAACAAACAATAAATAGCATTTAAGTTCGACGAATAAAAGAGATCATCCAAAACAGAAACAATTTTTAATTGTTAGTTGCAGGAAGAAAACGTTAAATAGATTTATCACAAAGTTGAATATTTTCATAAAATTTATGTTGTCACATATTGTAGGAGAGCTGAAAAAAAAACCAATTTAAATTGAACTCTGCATTAATTAAAAAATAATAACAAATGAGCGTTGATTTTTAAAAGATTAATCTTAAAACATAATTATTTAGTCAAACCTAAAACGAAACTCAACTGTTTAAGTTGAATGAATATATATTTTGCTTTAGAGAGCTGTTAGGCCACTGAAAATAAAAGAGTGCTATGTTTTTTTTTATCGAAAACAAAGTTATCTAAATTTAATTTATGCTACAGCACACTTGAGAATCCAAATGGTTAGTTGTATAGCAAAAAATAAATGACCGCTAAGTGACCATTACTTAAATGCAGACAGGACATGTTGATACATGCTATAGAACTGCTACCAAAACTAAAAAATTTTTGCTTAAACCATTTTTATTAATATGCATCCTATATAAACGTTCCTACATACAAACCAAAAAACAGGAACTATGTAGTTAACTTAACTAAAACCAAATAACAAAAATGAAGGCAAGGATAAAACTGAGCAATTCGCATAGGTGGCAAAAGAAAGTACAAATATTCACATACTTGCAGTCATAGTTTTGAAAAACATTCCTGCACAAACGAACAGAATATACGAATAAGTATACAAAAAAGAATATGCTTATAATTATTTGCCTTTCTCTCAAAAGTATACATTTATTATGAAAGAGCTATTTTATGTGTTTAACGAAAAACAGTGAAATTAAACGCTAACACACATGTAATTGTAATAAAAATAATTTGTTAACAAATATATATTAAATTTTTGGATCTGGCAAATAATAACCAAATTATCATAAAATGTGTTTGATACTTTTCTTAACTTAACAAATAAATGCAGAGTCGAATACGTCTTTTAAACAAAAAAAGCTCTTAAGAATCTTAATAGCTTTT
The DNA here is from genome assembly GCA_030448955.1 of Trichopoda pennipes. Classification (NCBI taxonomy): domain Eukaryota; kingdom Metazoa; phylum Arthropoda; class Insecta; order Diptera; family Tachinidae; genus Trichopoda; species Trichopoda pennipes. Next base: position 3,714,030 of record JASKUP010000049.1, on the reverse strand, counting down.
GACTAAACCAGTTTTTCCTTGCTTTCACTAAGAAGTGTTAAGGATAATAAATAAATAAAAAAAAATAATAAATAAATTAATTAATTAATAATAATAAAATAAAGCAAGGCAGTCATCAGATGGATAAACGCGTTCACGATATTTTCGTCACATAAACCATTCTAATTCCATAAACTCATTTGTTGTTCACCTCCTTGTTTCCCTTTTATACAGGTGTACAGCGAATAAAAATATCAGCATTCACTCTTCTACATCTATTGAGTATAGCAAATCGTTAACAAATACTTCACAAACTGAAAAAAAATCGCACAATGACATAAGGATGACCCGAGCCTTGCAAATGGCTTGAAATTTTAAACATATTATTCTTCACGCATTAAAGCGAATGGAACTATATAACATTTTTGTTTTATAAATAACTAATATTGCTAGTGTGCTATGTGTATTCAGGCCTGTGGTATATATAAGTGGTCACTTGTACCAGTACAGTGTAGTTAGAGCTAATTGTTCTGATTGCCATCATATATCACCCTAAATAATACACACTGGCAGCGATCACTATCAATGTATTTGCTAGAAATCAACCAGACATACAAAGTGTTACATTACACGTGTGGTTACATACAACCGCACTAATAGTTGCTTGCCACGCATGATATTCCGTATGGCAAAATTATTTTCTACATTTAACATAAGAATAATTTTAAGCCTTTTTATAAACATATTAGACGTAAGAATTAGTATATAAGGAGGAATATTTGCCTTATCAGGAACAAAACTTCACAAGCATAGAAACGAGCTGGATAACTAGCTCACTTAACAATAATGTTTTTAAGCCGGGCTACTGGCAGAACAAAAACCATTTTGTTTCATTTTACTGCAGGTCCCCTTACTACTAGGTGGAGTCGAATTTAAAATTTAAAATATAATTTTGGATATCCATTATTATGGATAATGGCAAGCACACTTTGGGTGTAGACAAATTTAAAACCATTTTGTTATTTTTAGCCTGAATTTAAACCTTTAAATTTTGCCGCCAAATTTGGCCGGATTTATGAATTATCTTTAATGTTTTAGAATATATATTCGACTTTAAAAATTTCCAATTTTATTTGTGACCTATTTTGGTTTAGCTTTTATTTATATAGTTAAATCAAACTTATCTAATTTTTCTCAAATGTACAGGATGTCCACCGAGACTACTTTGTTTGTTTATAATTTTCGATTAAATGAAAGAGAATGGATTTTATATTAATAAATGTTTTATTTAATGTCGGCAATTATGTATCGAATACAGTATCAGATATATATCCGCCTCGGTCAGCCTCACAAATGCGAGCCATTTTGAAGCATATTTTTCATTACATTCTCTCACATTTAACACAATATTTCATTAATTTCATCACAAATATTTTGTTTGAGTTGTTCAAGCATTTGTGGTATGTTTGCATAAACCTTGCTTTTCAGATATCCCCACAAAAAGAAGTCCGGAGCTGTCAAATCAGGCGAGCATGAAGATCACTCAACATAACCATTTCCTGAAATAACTTGTTGTGGAAAGAGTTATCGTAGTAATTCCATCGTAATCCTGGCTATATGCGATGTGGCACCGTCTTGTTGATATCACATTAATATCCCAGAAGCATGTAGTTGTGGCGTTAAAGGTTTTCATTATATCACGATATCGCTCCCCATTCACAGTAACCTTAACGCCGCTTAAGGACTGTAACTTTTAATGGATGCAAAGATGACTGTTGAATAATTTAAGGGTTTTCCAGTTCCCAGAACCGATTATTCTCTTTATTCACATATCCATTCAGATGAAAATTATCGTCACTTATTATGATATTTTCATGAAAATCGGGTTATCTTGGGACCCCTGTAACACTCCATTGGCATATGTGCGGTGGCATAAATGTTCTTGTGTCAACAGAATCTTATATGGAAACAAATGCAAATTCTTGTGCAAAATTATTTATTAATTAACTAATTATTTCGGTTTTAATGGACAATAAATTCAAGTGTTGACAAAAAAAAAGTTGTGGGTTCTTAACTTAAATTTTTTTTTATTTTTTAGCAAAAAATCGCGCCTTTAATTCAAAATGTGTTCATATCTGCGCTCATATTTCTATTGCTGCTCGCCAGTTTTAATTTCTGTCCACTATTGGCAGCGACAATGTTTTTTTAATGGTGTTACTAATTTTCACCTAATTGAAATAATTTCGAGTGGACTAATAACTATGATTTTAACAATATTAGTGAAGTTTTATATTTTATTATTGTAAGCGTATGAATAACTAATACTTATTTTTTCATGTAATTGATTTTGTTTTTTAGCTCTGTCAGCTAAGGTGCATGGTGCAGCTAAGGTGCCTGGTATCGAAGTTCATTTTAAATAATGAAACTGTCATAACTAAAATAGATTATAAAAAAAAATAAATTTACTTTAGCATTACGCAAGTTATTCAGCTCAAATTTTATAAAAAGTTAACGTTTGAAAATATTTGGCTGTAAACAATACTCTATATAGAAATATTGTAGTTAGTATTTATCCATTGTTATACATAATAAATGTAATTATTTAATATTAGTGTTAATTAAGATAAAGCAATAAAAATTTACATCTAATTATTCATCAATTACTACTTGTTAACAATAATCAAGCAAAACTATAAATTATACCTTATTTCCACTATATTTTAGTATAACTGCCTCTCTTTCTTAATGCCTAACTAAATATTGTAGTAATCAAATTATTTTCCAATATTCAGAATTATATAAAATATTAAAAAAAAACATTTAATAACCTCTCAATCTTGGTGTCCTGTAGTAAAAGCAAGACCAATTATAATAAAAAGTACGCCACACTAAATTGGAAAGGAAACAAAAATAAGTTGTTAGTGAAATTCTAGTTGTTAGTGATGTAAAAAAATGCTTTGAGTTAAAATAAAGTGGAATAGAGTAGGATTAAAATTTTATATAAGTATTAATTATTAATCGTATATAGTTGTAACATTGTAACGACACGTTTCCGCTAGTTGCTGGGATAGCGGCAGCGGAGGCCAGGTTCGTTGCAATTTTTATTAGGGAATTTCTTAAATAGTATTATATTAAATATTACTGGTGAACGGTCAGGAATCTTAGCCGAAGAAAGAGGAGTCAATTCGCTGAGGCGATGGGCAGCGGTAGGAACATCAGCAGTAGTATAGGCGGAAGCGGTAAAGACGGCTTCGGCAGTAGTAACAGAGGCGGCAACAATAAAAGCGGCAGCGGTACAAGAGGCTGCGGTAATGGCGGCAGCGGAGGAGGCGGCAGCAGTACAGGCGGCGACGGTACATTGCGTGGTTTAATTTACATCTGGCAGTTAGCCCTTACCAGATGGTGGTCAAACCAATGTGAATGGTATGTAGCGCCATTCTTGCCCTAGAAGGCCTTCGAATCCGTGCATTCTCCGGTCACTCCTAGTTGCAATTTCAAAAGCTCGAAGTAGGTCGCAGCATTTACTCCTTGCTTAAGAGTTGGAGACTTTCTAACTCCTGGTCCAGAACACATGAAGCTTAATATAATTAAGAACACGACGGCATTCATACTCACTGGACCTGAACAATTTATTATGTTCATTGTGAATGATCCGACCCACAAACTCTCACGAGGGCCTCGAAACCACAACCACCACGATACTCCCATATAGGGGCCCAACTCAATAACCAGCCAGAGAACAGCAAAATGTCTAGAGAGACAAATAGCGCACTCTGCGAGCTCACTGATTCCCGTGGAAATATAGTGGATTGTCCAGATGGCTCCTACTAGCCTTTAAGGGGCCTGGGCTCCCTTTTACCCCGCAAGACACCAGTCTAGATGTAATAGTAGGCTCTACGTGCCCCCGGGGGGAGCGGCGGCGGTACAGGCGGCAGCGGAAGAACCTGGTAGTGGTACTGGCGGCAGGACCTGGTAGTGTTTCTGGCGGTAGCGGTACAGGCGGCAGCGGTAGAGGCGGCAGTTGTACAGGCGGCAGTTGTACAGGCGGCAGGGGTACAGGCGACAGCGGTACAGGCGACAGCGGCACTGGCTGCAAGACCTGGTAGTGGTACTGGCAGCAGCGCGCGGTCGGCAGGACCTGGTAGTGGTACTGCGGCAGCAAAGGCGGCAGCGGAGGTACCTGGTAGCGGTACGGCGATAACCAAGACGGCAGTATTATATTTAGTCAACTCTTCCAAGGTAGGTGGTTGATAGTGGACGGTCGGGCTGCGGTAGGAACATCAGCAGTAGTACAGGCGGAAGCGGCAGTAGTAGCAGAGGCGGCAGCAATAGGAGCGGGTGCGGTAAAGACGGCTGTGGCACAGGCGGGAGCGGCAGTCCCTAATAGTTGTACTGGCGGCAGTGGCACAGGCGGCAGCGGTAAAGATGGCTGCGGTACAGGCGGCAGCGGTATAGACGGGTGTATCTGGTAGTGGTACAGCCGGCAGCGGTAAAGATGGCTGAGGCACATTCGGCAGCAGTACAGGCGGAGCGGTACATGCGGCAGGACCTGGTAGTGGTACCGGCGGCAGCGGTAGAGGCGGCAGAGGTAATGGCGGCAGCGGAACAGTGCGTGATTTGATTTATATCTGCACCGACTATATAGTCATAATAAGATGGTGGTCAAAGCACTTGGTTGATTGGACATCACCCACGCCCCAGGAGGCCATCGAATACGTATATCCTCCGGTCACTCCTGGTAGCAATTTCGAAAGCCCGAAGTAGGCCGCAGCCTTCACTCCTTGCTAAAGAGTTGGAGACTTTCCAACTCCTGGTCCAGAACGCATGAAGCTCTTTTTTATCAAGAACACGACAGCATTCATGCTCACTGAACCTGAACCATTCATTGTGTTAATTTGAACGATCCGACCCGCAAACTCTCACGAGGGTCCGAAACCACAACCACCACGATATTCCCATATCGGGGTCAACCTCAATAACCAGTCAGAGAACAGCTAATTGTCTCAAGAGACAAATAGTGAACTCTGGGGCAACTGATTCCCGTAGAAATATGTGGATTGTCCAGGTGACTCTTACTAGCCTTTGAGGGGCCTGGGCTTCCTTTTACCCCGCAAGACACCAGTGTAAATGGAATAGTAGGTTCCAAAAAGACTATCATGTGCCCCCGGGGGGAGCGGCAGCGGTACAGGCGGCAGCGATAGAGGCGGCAGCAGTACAGGCGGTAGCGGTAGAGGCAGCAGCGGAGGAGGCGGCAGCAGTACAGGCGGCGGCCGCGGCGGTACATTGCGTGATTTGATTTACATCTGTACCTGGCAGTTAGCCCTTACCAGATTGTCGCCCTAGAAGGCCTTCGAACCCATGCATTCTCCGGTCACTCCTAGTTGCAATTTCAGAAGCTCGAAGTAGGTCGCAGCATTTACTCCTTGCTTAAGAGTTGGAGACTTTCTAACTCCTGCATTCATACTCACTGGACCTGAACCATTCATTGCGTTCGTTGTGAATGATCCGACCCACAAATTCTCACGAGGGCCTCGGAACCACAACCACCACGATACTCCCATATAGGGGCCAACCTCAATAACCAGCCATAGAACAGCAAAATGTCTAGAGAGACAAATAGCGAACTCTGCGAGCTCACTGATTCCCGTGGAAATATAGTGGATTGTCCAGATGGCTCCTACTAGTCTTTAAGGGGCCTGGGCTCCCTTTTACCCCGCAAACCACCAGTCTAGATGGAATAGTGGGCTCCATGTGCCCCGGGGGGAGCAGCGGCGGTACTGGCGGCAGGACCTGGTAGTGTTACTGACGGTAGCGGTAAAGGCGGCAGCGGTACAGGCAGCAGCGGTAGAAGCGGCAGTGGTACAGGCGGCAGGACCTGGTAGTGGTACTGGCAGCAGCGCGTGGTCGGCAGGACCTGGTAGTGGTACTGCGGCAGCGGCGGTACCTGGTAGCGGTACGGCGATAACCAAGACAGCAGTATTATATTTAGTCAACTCTTACAAGGTTGGTGGTTGATGGTGGACGGTCGGGCTGCGGTAGGAACATCGGCAGTAGTACAGGCGGAAGCGGCAGTAGTAGCAGAACCGGCAGCAATAGGAGCGGCTGCGGTAAAGACGGCTGTGGCACAGGCGGGAGCGGCAGTCCCTGATAGTTGTACTGGCGGCAGTGGCACAGGCGGCAGCGGTAAAGATGGTTGCGGTACAGGCGGCAGCGGTATAGACGGGTGTATATGGTAGTGGTACAGGCGGCAGCGGTAAAGACGGCTGCTGCACAATTAGCAGCAGTATAGGCGGAGTGGTACATGCGGCAGGACCTAGTAGTGGTACTGGCGGCAGCGGTACAGGCGGCAGCGGTACACATGGCTGCGAAAATGTCGGCAGCGGTAGAGGCGGCAGAGGTAATGGCGGCAGCGGTACAGTGCGTGATTTGATTTATATCTGCACCGACTATGTAGTCATAATAAGGTGGTGGTCAAACCACTTGGTTGATTGGACATCACCCACGCCCCAGGAGGCCATCGAATACGTATATCATCCGGTCACTCCTGGTAGCAATTTCGAAAGCCCGAAGTAGGCCGCAGCCTTCACTCCTTGCTAAAGAGTTGGAGACTTTCCAACTCCTGATCCAGAACGCATGAAGCTCTTTTTTATCAAGAACACGACAGCATTCATGCTCACTAAACCTGAACCATTCATTGTGTTAATTTGAATGATCCGACCCGCAAACTCTCACGAGGGTCCGAAACCACAACCACCACGATATTCCCATATAGGGGTCAACCTCAATAACCAGTCAGAGAACAGCTAATTGTCTCAAGAGACAAATGGTGAACTCTGGGGCAACTGATTCCCGTGGAAATATGTGGATTGTCCAGGTGACTCCTACTAGCCTTTGAGGGGCCTGGGCTACCTTTTACCCCGCAAGACACCAGTGTAAATGGAATAGTAGGTTCCACAAAGACTATCATGTGCTCCCGGGGGGAGCGGAAGCGGTACAGGCGGCAGCGATAGAGGCGGCAGCAGTACAGGCGGCAGCGGAGGAGGCGGCAGCAGTACAGGCGGCGGCCGCGGCGGTACATTGCGTGATTTGATTTACATCTGTACCTGGCAGTTAGCCCTTACCAGATGGTGGTCAAACCACTGTGAATGGTATGTAGCGCCATTGTCGCCCTAGAAGGCCTCCGAATCCATGCATTCTCCGGTCACTCCTAGTTGCAATTTCAAAAGCTCGAAGTAGGTCGCAGCATTTACTCCTTGCTTAAGAGTTGGAGACTTTCCAACTCCTGGTCCAGAACACATGAAGCTTAATATAATTAAGAACACGACGGCATTCATACTCACTGGACCTGAACCATTTATTGTGTTCATTGTGAATGATCCGACCCACAACCTCTCACGAGGGCCTCGAAACCACAACCACCACGATACTCAAATATAGGGGCCCAACTCAATAACCAGCCAGAGAACAGCAAAATGTCTAGAGACACAAATAGCGAACTCTGCGAGCTCACTGATTCCCGTGGAAATATAGTGGATTGTCCAAATGGCTCCTACTAGCCTTTAAGGGGCCTGGGCTCCCTTTTACCCCGCAAGACACCAGTCTAGATGGAATAGTAGACTCCATGTGCCACCGGGGGGAGCAGAGGCGGTACAGGCGGTAGCGGCAGAACCTGGTAGTGGTACTGGCGGCAGGACCTGGTAGTGTTACTGGCGGTAGCGGTAAAGGCGGCAGCGGTACAGGCAGCAGCGGTAGAGGCGGCAGTGGTACAGGCGGCAGGACCTGGTAGTGGTACTGGCGGCAGCGCGCGTTCGGCAGGACCTGGTAGTGTTACTGCGGCAGCAAAGGCGGCAGCGGCGGTACCTGGTAGCGGTACGGCGATAATCAAGACGGCAGTGTTATATTTAGTCAACTCTTACAAGGTAGGTGGTTGATAGTGGACGGTCGGGCTGCGGTAGGAACATCGGGAGTAGTACAGGCGGAAGCGGCAGTAGTAGCAGAACCGGCAGCAATAGGAGCGGCTGCGGTAAAGACGGCTGTGGCACAGGCGGGAGAGGCAGTCCCTGATAGTTGTACTGGCGGCAGTGGCACAGGCGGCAGCGGTAAAGATGGTTGCGGTACAGGCGGCAGCGGTATAGACGGGTGTATCTGGTAGTGATACAGGCGGCAGCGGTAAAGACGGCTGCTGCACAATTGGCAGCAGTATAGGCGGAGCGGTACATGCGGCAGGACCTGGAAGTGGTACTGGCGGCAGCGGTACAGGCGGCAGCGGTACACATGGCTGCGGTAATGGCGGCAGGGGTAGAGGCGGCAGCGGTACACAAATTTTACCGTCTTCATCCACTTCACTGCCTTCATTCAACGAGTTTTGCATTAGTTCTTCTTTTGAGTTTGGAAACGTTCTGCGCTGAGAGCCTTTAAGGATATTTCTAATTATGTAATTTGTGTTTCTTTGTCGTTCAGAGCTTCCAATAATTCATTTTCTCTTAGTTTTGATTTATTTTTATGAAAATTCAAACTCCAAACTAACGGCTTCACGATTTTCCGTTTCCAACTTTTCGTTGGTTTTCTTTAACTCAGCCATTTCCTCCTCATATTTGGCAATTTTTTTCTCAGCAGTCTCGTTTAAACTTTTGACTTGATTAAGTCCTGTTTGAAGTTTATCACATCTAATTTGAGCTCCATTTAAGGACTCTGTTGTCATTTCAAATTCATTCTTTAACTGTAAATATTCAAGCCTTTCATTGTCTAGAACGGTATTGCGTTGAGTTAGGCTTTCAATTTTTTGTTTTAAAGCCAAATCGGGCTCATGAAGAACTTCAACTTTATTTTTAGTAAAGCTAATCATCGTTGTAATCTCATCGTTGTTAACTTTGTATTATAAACGCTTTTGGGTTGTGGCAAACGAGATGGATGTGCCTGCCCTGATGATAAAACAGAACCCATTACTGGTACTAGCAGCGCGGATGGCTGCTGATTGACCGTGACGGCATCTAAATTTGTAGACGATTGACACCAAGTTCGTTTACGCTTTTCACTTTTACGTATGGAATGCAACGAATTAGAAGATATTATTTTTAAGTCTTCGTTCCTTATACGTTGCTCTAACTGGCGTACGGTAATTTGGCTTTCATTTTTCCGCTGCTCTTCTTCAAGACGTATTTTTAGCACTTTGATTTCATGCTCCAAACGTTTTATCATTGTCGCATCAGAGACAATTTCATTGACTTGTGGTTTATTTTCAACTGATTTAGCACGCAAAGCAAAACTGAGCGTAGATTGCGTTTATTTTAATAGTACAAATAATAGCTGTCAAAGCATTGCCGCCCAGAGAGGCCTGAAGTATTCGAGTCAACTTTGAATCTCGAAAACTTACAAACTTATCGTCTTCGTTTTCGGATAAACGTTTAATAACAGTACCCAAAAATAAAAGGCTTTTATTAATGTTTCCACCTCCCTTTAAACGTGCGCCTCATGCTCCGGTTTGATTTGCTCTTTCTGGGCTAGCCAAATCTACAAGATTTATATCACTTTGTGTAACTGCGTCATCCTCGCTGCGCTCCATTTTACGTGATTCTATAATAATACGAAATATAGCATGAGATCGGCTAGAGCGTTCATTCATATTTGTTTTTCCTACTGTGCGTTCGTTACCGCCCTTATCGAGAGGTGAGAGAAGATCATCTTCTGATCGTATAATTACCTCTTCACAGTTAACAATGACTGCACCAGTACTAATTTCATGAATTTTTAAATCTTGATTCTTCTTATTTAATAAATCATATACTTTTTCGTTGTAAATTTCAATATAACTAACTCTTAAAAGAAATTGTCGGTCTTGAGTTCTTTCAATTCAATTTCCTTAAATATTTCTTTTGCAGCCAATACCATTACTACAGGATTTTCCTCATCACCCATCGTAGTATAAGTTTTTCCTGAGGATGTTTGACCATAGGCAAATATGATGTGTGTGACCAAACCACTGGGTAATATTTTTTCGCGTAACATGGCATTGGCGGCAGCTACAATACCTGATAGTTGTACTGGCGGCAGCGGCAGTGGCACAGGCGGCAGGACCTGGTAGTGGTACTGGCTGCGATATAGGCGGCAGCGGTATAGACGGCTGTATCTGGTAGTGGTACAGGCGGCAGCGGTAAAGACGGCTGCTGCACATTTGGCAGCAGTACAGGCGGAGCGGTATAGGCGGCAGGACCTTTTAGTGGTACTGGCGGCTGCGGTACAGGCGGCTGCGGTACAGGCGGCAGGATCTGGAAGTGGTACTGGCGGCAGCGGCACTGGCGGCAGGACCTGGTAGTGATACTGGCGGCAGCGGTACAGATAGCTGTGGTAATGGCGGCAACGGTAGAGGCGGCCGCAATAAAAGCGGCTGCGGTAAAGACGGCTTCGATGCAGGCGGTAGCGGCACTAGCGGGAGGACCTGGTAGTGGTACTGGCGGCAGCAGTACAGGCGGCAGCGGTATACAAACTTTACCATCTTCATCCACTTTACTGCCTTCATTGAACGAGTTTTGCATTGGTTCTTCTTTTGAGTTTTGTAAACGTTCTGCGCTGAGAGCCTTTAAGGATTTTTCTAATTTTGTAATTTGTTGTTCTTTGTCGTTCAGAGCTTCCAATAATTAATGTTCTTTTAGTTTTTATGATGTGAAAATTCAAACTCCAAACTAACGGCTTCACGATTTTCCATTTCCAACTTTTCGTTGGTTTTCTTTAACTCAGCCAATTCCTTATCGTCTTCGTTTTCGGATAAACGTTTAATAACAGTACCCAAAAATAAAAGGCTAATTTTATTTTATCAGGAAAAACTTATACTACGATGGGTGATGAGGAAAATCCTGTAGTAATGGTATTGGCTGCAAAAGAAATATTTAAGGAAATTGAATTGAAAGAACTCAAGACCGACAATTTCTTTTAAGAGTTAGTTATATTGAAATTTACAACGAAAAAGTATATGATTTATTAAATAAGAAGAATCAAGATTTAAAAATTCATGAAATTAGTACTGGTGCAGTCATTGTTAACTGTGAAGAGGTAATTATACGATCAGAAGATGATCTTCTCTCACCTCTCGATAAGGGCGGTAACGAACGCACAGTAGGAAAAACAAATATGAATGAACGCTCTAGCCGATCTCATGCTATATTTCGTATTATTATAGAATCACGTAAAATGGAGCGCAGCGAGGATGACGCAGTTACACAAAGTGATATAAATCTTGTAGATTTGGCTAGCCCAGAAAGAGCAAATCAAACCGGAGCATGAGGCGCACGTTTAAAGGGAGGTGGAAACATTAATAAAAGCCTTTTATTTTTGGGTACTGTTATTAAACGTTTATCCGAAAACGAAGACGATAAGTTTGTAAGTTTTCGAGATTCAAAGTTGACTCGAATACTTCAGGCCTCTCTGGGCGGCAATGCTTTGACAGCTATTATTTGTACTATTAAAATAAACGCAATCTACGCTCAGTTTTGCTTTGCGTGCTAAATCAGTTGAAAATAAACCACAAGTCAATGAAATTGTCTCTGATGCGACAATGATAAAACGTTTGGAGCATGAAATCAAAGTGCTAAAAATACGTCTTGAAGAAGAGCAGCGGAAAAATGAAAGCCAAATTACCGTACGCCAGTTAGAGCAACGTATAAGGAACGAAGACTTAAAAATAATATCTTCTAATTCGTTGCATTCCATACGTAAAAGTGAAAAGCGTAAACGAACTTGGTGTCAATCGTCTACAAATTTAGATGCCGTCACGGTCAATCAGCAGCCATCCGCGCTGCTAGTACCAGTAATGGGTTCTGTTTTATCATCAGGGCAGGCACATCCATCTCGTTTGCCACAACCCAAAAGCGTTTATAATACAAAGTTAACAACGATGAGATTACAACGATGATTAGCTTTACTAAAAATAAAGTTGAAGTTCTTCATGAGCCCGATTTGGCTTTAAAACAAAAAATTGAAAGCCTAACTCAACGCAATACCGTTCTAGACAATGAAAGGCTTGAATATTTACAGTTAAAGAATGAATTTGAAATGACAACAGAGTCCTTAAATGGAGCTCAAATTAGATGTGATAAACTTCAAACAGGACTTAATCAAGTCAAAAGTTTAAACGAGACTGCTGAGAAAAAAATTGCCAAATATGAGGAGGAAATGGCTGAGTTAAAGAAAACCAACGAAAAGTTGGAAACGGAAAATCGTGAAGCCGTTAGTTTGGAGTTTGAATTTTCATAAAAATAAATCAAAACTAAGAGAAAATGAATTATTGGAAGCTCTGAACGACAAAGAAACACAAATTACATAATTAGAAATATCCTTAAAGGCTCCCAGCGCAGAACGTTTACAAAACTCAAAAGAAGAACTAATGCAAAACTCGTTGAATGAAGACAGTGAAGTAGATGAAGACGGTAAAGTTTGTGTACTGCTGCCGCCTGTACTGTTGCCGCCAGTACCACTACCAGGTCCTGCCGCCAGTGCCGCTGCCGCCTGTATCGAAGCCGTCTTTACCGCAGCCGCTTTTATTGCTGCCGCCTCTACCGCTGCCACCATTACGACAGCTATATGTACCGCTACCGCCAGTACCACTACCAGGTCCTGCCGCCAGTACCACTACCAGATCCTGCCGCCTGTACCGCTGCCGCCAGTACCACTACCAGGTCCTGCCGCCAGTGCCGCTGCCGCTGCTGCCTCATGGAGAAAATCAAACAACACCCAGATAGATTTCTCGATTACCTCATAACCAATCATCAACTGTATAAGTACACAGGCCGTAGCGTTAATGAAGAAGACTGCACCCCCTGGAAGCTGTGTGTCCCCGGACCGCTTGGCGAGCAGGTTATCAAGGAAAACCACAACAGTGAAACGGCTGGACACCTGGGAACTCGAAAGACGATCCATAGAGTGGCAAGTAGGTACTTCTGGCCAGGACTGGCACGAGACGTAGGCAGGTATGTACGCCAATGCGGATCATGCCAACGGTACAAAAGTGACCAACGGAGGCCAGTCGGCGAAATGTTGACACGAGTACCCGAGGAACCGGTTTGTACGGATTTTGTGGGATCGCTACCTAGGACCAAACATGGCCATACCATGCTGCTGGTACTCTTTGACAGATTTTCAAAGTGGTGTGAACTGATTCCCTGCAACGGCAGAATGGGTCGACAAAGTAGGGATACGACAAGAACTTACTGCATTCTATACACCTCAAGAAAATCCGAAAGGGCGAATCGCACCATAAAAACTATAATGGCACAACTCTCGGCGAAAAAACACAACACTTGGGATGAGTTCTTACCCGAAATCATGCTGGCATTGAATACCAGTACGTCCGAAACCACAGGATATACTGCTGCCTACCTCACCCAAGGACGGGAACCTCGCCTCCCTAAGGCCCTATATGACGAAGTTACTGTGGGCACCGAAGCCCGGAATCCCGCTCCCGACGAACGAGCTCAGGAACTCCAGGAGGTCTTCAAGCTAGTAAAAAGGAACTTAGAAGCAGCTTCGCAACGACAACAACGCTATTATAATCTGCGGCGACGCCCCTGGAGACCACATATAGGAACACATGTGTTAATCCGACAACACCCACTCTCAAAAGCAAATGAATCATTTGCTGCCAAACTCGCCCCAAAATATGGAGGGCCGTACACCATAATTAAATTCATATTCCCAGTCATTGTCAAAGTGATCGGATAACAGAAGTCTGAAGAGCGGACCGCCCATCTTACCGAACTGAAACCCGTTTACAGCTCATCCAACTAAACCCCTTCTAATTTATTTGTCCTTTCGCTGTGCTTTTAGAGTGACGGTTACTTCAAACCCAACCACGCGGATAGAAGGATGAGTACTCAAAGAAAAAAATTTGAAAGATCACGTGCAGAATTTCGTAAAAGTATGGCCCGGGAAAATGCGAAAATACGGAGAACCATATTTATTGAGGACGATGAAATATCCAGTACCAGCCGGGGAAAACATTTTCACCCGCCCAACCGCGGCATAGACCAACCACATCGGGCCCTACAAAACCCCAACAGCGACAACCTACAAATCTCCCACGTCGTCCTCAGCAACTTGCCACGAATTTTCGGATGACGCACCAGGAGCTGTCACGGGAAGATGAGGTGGACAACTCTGCAACTACCCACTCGGAAGACGAGGTGGTCACAGTAAGTTCAGATGAGCCTGCAACCAACACCGTCGACATCGAAACTCCACCAGCCCCAGAGTGGCTTCAGGCATCTAACGTGTCGGAGTCGGAACCTAGCGATGACCCCATTTTCGAAGAGATCAGGCGAACATTTTTTGGTTTTGATGACCGTCCACTATCAACCACCTATCTTGTAAGAGTTGAATAAATAAACTTGGTGATAAGTTTTATAACCTTTATAAAGCATTGAGTGTCATTCCTACCACGGACCAAGAAGGTAGCTGATGAGAAAAATAAAAATTGCAACGACCCTGGCCTCCGCTGTCGCTATCCCAGCAACCAGCGTAAACGTGTCGTTACATTGGCGCCCGAGCAGGGACACTATTAGTGTCTATACAAAAAGAAATTAATTAAAACGAAAAAACAGGAAATTTTTTTTTAAAACTAAGAACCGTAGAAGACTGTTGTGAAGAAATTAATGAGTCACCGCCAAGCTAATCAACGACACCAACGGATGTGCATCTGGAAAGTTAGACGTTCCAAATTGTCATCGCACGTTGCGCCAAACTCTGCATTTGACGGATCCCGGAAGCCGAGACCAAAGTTGCTGATCGGCGAACGAGAGGGGGCAGTGTAACGGTGAAAGTCGAGTTCTTGTTTTCACCCACACGGCATCAATGGTCAAAATGACTATTTCCTGAACTACAGCTGGCCTAGTGAATGGTAGTAAAAAACGATTATATTTCTGATATCATTACTATGAACGAAGATAAATGTTATTTTTTTCGTTTTGAAATGCAGTAAAATATTATCTATTGTAATAAAATACGTATCTGACTATAATCTATTTTTTATTGAATTCCTATTAGAAATATATAACAACTTTATGTGCTGCTTATATAATGACGCTTTATCCTAAAGAAATCCTAATCAAGCAAGCAATGGGTAAATGTTCAAAAATGCAATTTAATTTTCGATATTTTGAAATATTTATTTATTTATTTATTTATTCATTTATTAACAAATAATTACAAATTATATGTTAATGTATTTTTGTAAGAGCAATAGCTTCATAGGCCCTCAGCTCATATGTTTTATAAATGCGTACTTATACAAGAATTTAACATAATCTAAATTTTATCATATATGTTAGTTTCTTTTAAAAACTTGGATATCTTAAGAATATTTTCCTTGGATGGGATGGATAGGAAGGATATGGGGTCAGTGTTCCCAAAAATTTTATCACGTGCTTCGGCAAATTTTGGACATTCATCCAGAAAGAATAGTTTATTGGTGTGTTGTGTGTTACATACACAGGGAGAGGGACAGTTGATATTAATTAGATGTCCATGAGAGATTTTGGTGTGGCCAAGCCTTAGTCGTGTAAATTTAACCAGGTCCAGCCTGCTGATACCAGGTGATACCAAGTCATTTTGTGTAGTTATATCTTTGTTTATTGTTCTATACCAGGAGGACGTTCTTCCGAATAATAGATTTCTATTGGCAGAAATAAAATATTTATTTACAAATTTACTTATATCCTTGCAATCATTATTGTGTTGGTAGTGAAGAGGGAACATTACTGCGTTTCTGGCGGTTTGATCTGCGAATTCATTGCCAGTGATCCCACAATGGCCTGGTATCCACAATAGTAAAATCTTTGGGAATTTCTCAATTAGAATATTTCTAATTTGTACTGCGTATATATTGTTATTGCTGGTATTTGTGATGGACTTTATTGATGATAGGGAGTCTGTACAAACTATAAATTTAGCTGCTTGAGTTGAAATGTTCAATAGTGCTTCATAGATAGCGATTAGTTCGGCTGAGTATACCGAGCTAAACGTAGGCAAAAGAGAGTTCTTTATAACTTGATTCTCTGTAGTAATGCTAAAGGATGTCGAGTTATGTGTTTTTGAGCCATCCGTATAAATAAATTTGTATGCATTAAACTTGTTCTTTATCTCATTGAATAATGACCTAAATTGGAGTGGGTTGGTGGAATCTCGTGGGTATTTGGTCATAGATATGTTGCATATATTATCGTTCCATTTCCAAGGTGGGTGCTTAATTTTATTTGAAAAGTTTATCTTAAGAGGTATGTCTAATGAACGCCATATTTGCATTGCTCGGTAAATTGTAGACGGAGTCTTGGGAACTTTCTTTGATTTGAGAAGTTTATTTATTATTTGTTTTAAGGGAGAGGAATTGTCGTATATGACATTTTTGAAAAGATTGGCCGTTAGAATATTTCTCTGAGCTGCTAGTGGCAGTATATTGGTTTCGAATAGAAGATTTGTTATTGGTGTAGTTCTGAAGGCACCAAGTGCACTGCGTATCGCAGAATTCATTAAGCTTTCAATTTTTTTTAGATCCGATCTTGCTGCATAGCCATATATAGGTAACATGTAGTTAATTTTGGAAAATAAGATTGCTTTAACAATATCCATTAGAGTTTTAGAGTTGCAGTTAAGCTTGAAGCTAGATAGGCATTTGATTATTTTTAGTCTATTAGATAGAGCGGAGGTTAAATAAGATATATGGGTTTTCCAGTTGTATCTCTTGTTGATATAAAGACCTAGTATTTTTAACTCGTCCACTTTGGTTATGTTATGGTCACTACATTGGATAGTGCATTGACAACATTTTCTCCTACATATGTGTAAGTATTTGCATTTCGTTTGCGACAGTGATGCTCCAGAAAATCGGCACCATTGATTTATTTTGTCAAAAAGACCATTAAGATTCAAAACTGGATTTTTTTCTTCAGATTTTATAATAATGTTGAGATCGTCTGCGTATGCGGTGAGACCAATGCTTCGATCCAATGTGATACAGGAATATAGTTTGTTGAATGCTATAAGGAATAATATTACAGAAATTGGGGATCCCTGTGGTATTCCATTCTGTATAGGGGACTGTGTAGAGTAATTGTTTCCAACCCTGGTGATTATTTTCCTATTAGTCATGAAGTTGTGCACATATTTGATAATTTTAGGACCTGTTTGCCATTCGACGAGTTGATCCAAAACAGAATGTAATCCAATCTTATCGAAAGCGCTCTGAAAGTCTAGTGATATGATAGTGGCATGTTTTCGTGAAGATAGGGCATTCGCAATTTGATAGTCTACATAAAGTAGATTATCAATTGTCGATTTTCCCCTTTTGAAGCCAAGTTGATGGTTATTTAGCAGTTTGTTAGAGGTTACAAACCACCACAACCGATTGGCTATAATCTTATCAAGGACTTTGGATATACAGAGATTGAGACATATAGGTCTGTAAGATTTTAAAGTTGTTTTGTCCGAACAGGGTTTATTGATGGGAATAACTACACTGGTTTTATATTTTTGGGGAATGTGGTTGGAAAGAATGCTATTAAAGTGCTTTACGATTCTCTTTTTTGTGATGATGGGAAGCATTTTGAGCATAGGGTAGGAAATTCTGTCAATACCAGGGGTTTTTCCTTTAAGTTTGCTTAGTACTGTTTCGAATTCAAGAAGCGAAATATTGTCCTCTAATTCCGATGCTTTTTGGCACGCCATGACTGCTGGAGAATCAGACATATATCTATTTTTGTTAAGGCGGAAGTTAGCGTCAAAATTGGAGTCAGCAGACTCATTTGCCCAAAATTTTGCGAATTCATTTGCAATTTCATTTTCGTCTGTTAAGTTTACATTAGGGTCTACGTTCGACATTACACAGTGAATCTTGTGGCTAGTTCTATACCCAGTAAATGACCTAACGTTATTCCAAATTTTATCTATAGGTGTTGAGGGTTGAATAGAGGAGGTGAATATATTTAAAGATTTCCGTTTTGAAATTTTTATTTCCCTCTTGAAATGCGCATTAGCTTTCTTGTACCTCAGAAGGTTAGTGTGATTCATATTTTGTTTGAATATTTGCCAAGCTTTATTCTTAATCCGCTTTAGGTCTTCCAGATTTTTATTCCACCACGGGACCATAAAAGTTTTAGTCTGTCTGGACTGAGGAATAGATAAATTAGCTGATTGCAAAATGATCTTGGTTATATTGGCGCTCTCTTTGTTTATATTAGAACTGATAGGACGAGTATTATCGAATTCAATGCAGCTTTCTTGATATTTTTGCCAGTTCGCTTCTTTTATTTTAAATCTAGGAATGAAATTATCTCTTGCAATAGAACAGGGAAAGAGAGACATGATTATGGGAAAATGATCACTTCCGTATAGGCTGCTTTCAGTTTTCCAAACAATATGCGATGCTAGATTTGAGGAGCAGAGAGAAATATCAATAAAAGAGTATGTACCATGAGTATTCAGGTGCGTAGGGGACTTATCGTTTAAAAGAATATAGTTTGAGTCTGTGATGTATTTGTAAACTATATTTCCCTTTTTGTTACTGGAGCTGGCACCCCAGCTTACGTGGGAGCTGTTAAAGTCCCCAGCTATAATACAAGATGAGCCTGGGTTATCTAGCATGTTTCTGAGATTTCCTATATTAAAATTTTTGTGGGGAGGGATGTATAAATTTAAGATATTGAATTTCATTTTTGATGTTATCGAAAAGCAAAGTGCATCAAAGTCGTTGGCAATATTAACTTGATTGTGTTGTAAGGATTTATGAACTAGGGTGGCAACTCCACCAAATCTGGTTGATGATGTATTAATTTGATATATTGAATAATTTATTGGGATAGGAATATTTGGGTAGTTGTGGATGTGGGTTTCCTGTAGCAGAATAACTTTGGGTTTGAATTTTCTTATCAGAATCTGGAGCTCACTGTAATTGTTTAGGTATCCATTTATATTCCACTGTATGACTGTAAGTGTCATGAGTATTTTAAAGATTTAATATTGAAAGGAGTCGTTGAATTTCCGTTGTTAGTATAAATACTAAGAGCTTTGTTCCTAGAGTTAAATACATAGGTAACCGAGAGTATTAATTTGTACATAAATATTCTTTGCTCAATTACGAAGTATGTAATTTTAGTTTTGTTACTTGTAAAGAGAATGTTGAGGGTGAAACAATTTTTTATAAAAGAGAGTAGTTTTTTTTGTTTTGAGAGAATGGTATAGATGAGACAATAGTCTGAAATTATTACAGGGTTTAATAAGTGTATGTTCTGTGAAATGCTGAGAGAAAGGTATTTAATAATCCATTCCTTGATCATTTATCCCGTTGCTGATTGATTTTGTTTTGTCATTTGTTGTTTGTTTCGAATCCTTAGTATTGGCTTTTAATTTATTTAGCAGCCTTTTTGGTGTATTTCTTGGCAGAATTTTTATCTTTTTTCCTTTTGTTTCTTCGGATGAAGAAGGTTGTAAGAGTAAATCTGATTCTAAGTCCGATAATGAGTCGTACGTATTGGGATTTGTAGAAGCGCTTCTTTTTGTTGTTGTAGGTGTTATAAATAATGGAGTAACCGTTACCTGTTTTGTGCTGTTTTGAGAAACTGTATCGATAGTTAGAGCTTTTGTATTAGCTTTGGCAACAGCGGAATATAGAGACCCGTTGAGCTGATGTCGTTCATGGTAGATTTTATAGGCAGTTTTGTTGTCCACTTTTTCGATTGTCTTGATGGCTTGAAGTTCCTTGTGTTTAATAAAGGTTGGGCATTTTTTATCTTTCGAAGAATGCTTAGTGTCCTCCTTTTTGTTGTAAATACAGTTAATGCAATTGGCTTCATTCATACACTCTTCTTCTATATCGGCGATGAGATGATATTCTTTAGAGCAGTGAAAACAAATTTTTTGGTTTTTGCAGTATTTCGCGATATGTCCATAGAGTTGGCAGTTGTTACATTTCATTGGGAGTGGAATGTAAGGTCGTACATTAACTTTTTGGTATCCTATTTTAATTTCGCTTGGTAAGGTTGATGACGCAAAGGTTAAGATAATTAGTCCAGTTTCAACATATTGATTGTTAAAATATTTGGTTATTTTTTTAACTTCGCATACATTTTGATTCGTAAGTTCATTTGTTATTTCACTTTCTGCTATTCCGCGTAGATCATTGCTATATATAACTCCTTTTGTTTGATTGAGGTTTTTGTAGTCTGTTACCTCTACAGTTATTAAGTCAGAGAGTGCAGTTAGAGTTGTAAGTTTGTTAGCTTGAACGTAGTTTTTAGTTTTTATTAAAATGTTTCCACTCATGAGTTTTTTGCATTCCTCTACTTCTCCGTTGCATGTATTATCAATTGCTTTTTTTATTAAGAAGGGAGATACATTGGCAAGAGTATCATTGCTGTTTGTTCTCTTCATTAATAAGAATATTGGGCCAGCTTGTGAGAAATTTAATGATTTTGTTTTATCCCATCTAAGAGCTGGAAATGCTTTTTGAATTGACTGATTGTCAGGAGGTTTATTCATGTTTGATTTTTTTTTAACATTAACAGAAAACTATGCACAAACACTTTTATCACTGCTTTTAGTTACAAGATAATAGCCGACGACTGTCTTTTGCAAAAATAGATTATTCTCAATACACTATATTTTTATTTTAAAATGTTATTTTAATTGAGAAATTGTCTTTACAATTTATAAATTATCAAAATCTCTCTTTGAATTTTTAAATATTTTAATATTTTTTAATTTGACAATTTGACAATTTGAAAAACACAGCCTACCGCGTTGAAAACTTTTTTCGAATGCATTTTGAAATATAAAACTGAAATATAAAACTAATTTAAATTTAATTAAGCCATCCACAAACCTCAACAAAATTATTTTTGGTTTGTACTTTAAATAATGAAATACATACTACTTCTAAACACAAACACGCACGCACATGCTAGAAGCTAACGATACAGCTTTAGTCACTTCAAAGTTAACTTTTTGTAAAAATGAGCAATTTTTACTTTAAAATTTTTATTTTTAATTGTTTTCTCGCTGATAAAAATCTAATGTGGCTTGATTAACTAATTACCACTAAACATTTTCAAACCACATCAGACAATGTGTATAAAAATTACAATGAATATAAAAAAACAGTAGTTCAAATGTATGTATTTGTAATATTGTGTTTTTATACTAAATAAGTGTAAACCAACGACACTACATTTTACCGCCGCTTAAAAATTTTTGGTATCCAAACAATTTTACCATAAATAAATTTGTGTGCAAAAAAATGCCAAAAAAAAAACAAATTAGAAACTATTTTTGTACCGATTCCAAATTCTAGTCCTTGCTCTAGAAACGTAATTTTGTACACTGGGGAAATGAAAACTAGAAGTATTTATTTAACAGAAGATGAAAGTTATTATCATATTTGTTCGGAATTTCTATTATTGAATGACTGTGCAATAAAACTTAAGCAATAAAATATTATAGGTGCCGGTCAGAATTAAAAATAAAAATTATCTATGAAAATGTAAGTGAATTTAAATTTTATGAAGAGGGTTTTAAATGTTTCTTTTTGGTAAAACTTAAGAATTTTATCAGGTCTATTGTGCGGTTTATATGCAACAGAAAATTTCAAATACTTTATTTTCAAATATTAAAAAAATTTAATTTAATACCAGGAGCTTTTTTCCCCAACTTTCAAAATATTTTACATACGTTTATAATTTACAAAGAAACTGCTCAGTTCAATTGTAAAAAGTAGTTACCACAGTTATGACTTGCGAGATATGTATGTATGATAGCTAACTAAACTAAAACTTCTTAACATTCCAGCACAGCAAAACTTGTACATATTTAACCAATAATTAAGTGTAATTTAGATTTAAAATATTTTTAGATTTTTTTTTGACTTCCTCAGAAAGTAGTAATAAAAAATATGCTGCAAAAATTCTTCTTCGTCTTAAATGGTTATATACAACCCTGGTGAGTCCTAGGTCGAAAAGAGGATAGCATTCCATGCGCTTCGGTCTTCTGCGCTTCTTCTCCAATTTTTAACATTCAGGTCTGAGAGATATCGTTGGACCTGATGTTTCTATCGGAGTTTTCGTCGTCCTCTCCTTTGGACGCCTGCGTTATAATGTTTAAAAATTCTCCTTACCGGAGCTTCTTTACTCATTCGCACAACACGTCCTAGCCAGCGCAGTCTTAGCTGTTTTATGGGCTTGACAATGTCAATGTTAGCGTACAGCTCATATAGTTTATGGTTCATATGATGCCGATAGTGTCAACTTACACACAATGGTCTGTATATTCTGCAAAGAATATTTCTCTCGAATAGGTCAAGTACAGCTTCATCTACTTGCCCAAGTACCCATGCTTGAAGAGTGTTATTTTCGTAATTTTAGAAAGGGCTCTACTTTTAAATTGCCTGTTTAGCCCAAAGTAGTACCTATTTGCCAATATTATTCTTCTTCGTATTTTCAGGCTGATGTTGTTGTTTTTATTTATGGATGACCCGAGATACATAAATTTCTCTACAACGCCAAAGTTATAGTTGCCAACATCAATAGCTTCACTTAATCTAATAGATTTCCCGTTCGACTATTTTCAAGGATTGCCTCAGGCTGATGTTGTTGTTTTTATTTATGTGTTTCTCTATAACGCCAAAGTTATAGTTGCCAACATCAATAGCTTCACTTAATCTAATAGATTTCCCGTTCGACTATTTTCAAGGATTGCCTCAGGCTCATGTTGTTGTTTTTATTTATGTGTTTCTCTACAACGCCAAAGTTATAGTTGCCAACATCAATAGCTTCACTTAATCTAATAGATTTCCCGTTCGACTATTTTCAAGGATTGCCTCAGGCTGATGTTGTTGTTTTTATTTATGTGTTTCTCTATAACGCCAAAGTTATAGTTGCCAACATCAATAGCTTCACTTAATCTAATAGATTTCCCGTTCGACTATTTTCAAGGATTGCCTCAGGCTGATGTTGTTGTTTTTATTTATGTGTTTCTCTACAACGCCAAAGTTATAGTTGCCAACATCAATAGCTTAACTTAATCTAATAGATTTCCCGTTGGTTGCAACCATCATCTTGGTTTTGCTTTCATTAACTGCCAAGACCATTTTCAAGGATTGCCTCTCAATGCCAGCAAAGGGTATTACATCTCCCAATGTCCCACCACTAATGCCAATGTCATTAGCATATGCAAGGGGGATGTGGCTCTTGGTGAAAATAGTACCATTTCTATTACCTACCGCATGGCGTATGACTTTTTCCAAGGCAGCGTTAAATAGCTCCCACGATAAACAGTTGCTTTGTCTGAAACCTCGTGAGGTGGTAAACGATTCGGAAGTACAATTTCCTATTTTCGATGATGATCTTGTATCAAAGTGAAAAGTCTTATCAATTTCGCCGGAATTTCAAATTCAGACATAGCCTGATATACCTTTGTTCTAATCGGGCTGTCAAAAGCGGCTTTATAATCGACGAATAGATGATATGTGTCGATTTTCGCAGTTTGAATGTCTGGTCTGAAGTGGATTTTCCAGGTTTAAAACCGCATTGGTAGGCGCCAATTATTTCATTCACCTTTGATTTTAGTCGCTCACACAATATTGTGGCCAAGATCTTATAAGCGATGGGGAGCAGACTTATGCTCCTTTAATTGGCACATATTGATTTGTCTGCTGCAAAAATTAAGACTAAAAATTAAAACTATAAATTTTTTACATTTACAAAAATTATTTGAGTTCATCCTGTATAGAAACAACTTTTTTCCTCAAAAAAAGTGTAAAAAATAGTGGCTTGCTACTTGAAGATAAAGTTACTTAAACTAACCTAGAAACTAAGAACTCAGAACTTAGGAGCAAAGAAGGAATAAGAAACTAAATAAGAAATACAACAAATGTATATTTAATAGAAAACAAATAAACATTAATCAACAATTAAAATAAAAATTATTGAGCCGTGTTATATACTGCATTCCTAATACTGAAAGAAGCTTTCTTCATGCTTGCAAAGTATTCCAACTCCTTAACAATTGAAACTTTTGGCGTAGTAGCAGATTTGTGCGTATTGTGCGTATAATTGAATTCACACTCCTACAAAAATAAAAACTCTTATAAATATTGACTTATTATGCTTTTATTTGAATTCATTTCCAAAAAAATAAACATGAAAATTAAGTGTTAAAATTTCATTAGTCAATTACAGCTTGATAGTTCAAATAATAAATAAATGTTTTGGAACATTGTCTTCATTACTTACTTTGCAACTAACATCTGACCAAAGTAAATTAGTCGCAATGCTAATTGAATTTTCATGTTCAACCCATTAAGTGTTTTTCATTTTAATTTGAACATAATTTTATCAACTACTGTCCCCGTAAATATGAAATTTTCATTTTAGATTAAAAATGATTTGCAAACAAATAAAACTGCTTTGATATTATGTTAACAAATGTTTACTTAAAAGGAAAATTGTTCACAGGATAAAAAAATCTTTTTGCCAGCCACTTAACGCAAATGTTTTCAGTGGCTTTAATTCAATTTCAACAGAAACAATGTTCGGAATGGAAAGAGGCTTTTCGGACATGAAATATTACGGATGTATGTATAAGAATTATGTGGCTCTTAGGGAAGCAATGCACATTTTAACTACGATGTGAAATTATAAACATTTCCATTTTCCCTCATTTAGCTTCAATTTTTGTATGCAAATATTCTACTTCAAATGCCTGTTGTTAATTTAAATTAATTACAGAACAACAAATAAAAACAAAATACTAAAATTTATGACATTTAAAATACTCTGAATTATTTAATAATTAACTTTTAAAATTTATAATTTTTTATTTAGTTTTGTAAATAATTTATTTTCTTAATATATTTTTAATATATAAAAGAAAATCACATAAAGTTAGGTCGCATTATACTTTATTTGTTATTAAATATTTAAAAAAATAATAATTTAGTTTTCAACGATATAAATACAGATAAAACAATGTATTTGTGAATATTTTGGGTGTAATTAAAAGGTTTGTTATAATTTTTAAATTCACATTTGCACAACGTGAGTTTAATATTGACAGTTATTAAATTCAATAATTATCTGAAATAAAAAAAAAACTGAAGTTGTTTTCCCTTTTTAATGTTAAAAATTATTTACTGAATCGAATTTTTATTTGTCGACATAGAGAAAATTGCCATTTCGGCCATATTAAATATCTTGTAAATAATTTTGTTTAGCCTCTTTGATGTGTAAATATGCTCATTAGTTGCTTAGTAAGCAGTAGGTACAAGTTTTCTTTATAGAAAATTATTATCTTTTATAAAATTATTTTTAAAATTAATAAAAATATTTTTCATGTTATGCCGGTTACTGACATTTTAACCTAGAATAGGTATTTTTATCTTAAAATTATATTTGTTTAAAAATTAGTAACACACAAATGTTATGAAATACTTAACAAGCTGCACTTAATATTGAAACTAATATTTATAAAATGAATTTGTTTTCAAAAATTGTATGAAATTGTTAATAATTTTTGTTTTATAAAAATTAATGTCCTGAAGAAGCTTTCCAAGGGAAAGCGAAATATTTAATTAAAAAGACCTTTATAAAGATAAATACTTATTTATTTAAAATGAATTTATAAATAATAATTATAGTTGTTTGAGCTATTTAACATTTTATAATTAATTTATTATTCAAGCACAAGGTTCTTTATATACAAAACTAGCGTGCCCGTGACTGCTTTGTAAGTCATTTGTGGCTTGTTTTTAGTCTGCAGCGTTCTTTTTTGTGTGCGCCAAAAAATTCAATCATTCAAGAAAATTAATAATTTCTTTTTTATTCGCTTTTATGTGTTTTTAATAATTTTATCTTTTTCGCAATTCAATATTTTTGTGTGCTTATATAATACGTCTTATTCTGTTGCAATGCTTTTACATATACGACATTCTTCGATTGATTTTGGTTCGCGTATAGACAAACAAAGCTTTTTTTTATTAACACGTGAACATAATACACATAATTGACCGTGCGAATAACAGGGATCATTGGAAAAGCAACAGGTATGGGGAAATGAAGCTGTTTAAAATCAAACGGCAAATATGGTATCAGCACATCCTCACCCTTATATTTTCCTTTTAAAATTTTTGCTTCAATCACATTTTTCATGACTTTTTTGACTAATAAACGTGTCCTATTGGAAAGTCGTGACTGGCAGATATTTTTAAGCAAAATAATTGGTACACCAACTTTTACTTGCATGGGGCGGCATTCCAGGTAACTCAAGCGAATTTTAAAATTCGACTGGATAATTTACAACATCGTTTTGATTGGTAACAGAGTCAACTGATTTGTAGGTAAAAATTTCCCCGGGAATATCTTTCAAAATTATCACATTCATATCCGAAATATCTGCATTTTTCGCAGCTAAGATAGCTCTTTCCCCCAACTAATCATGGTTTCTAAAATATTGTGCAATACCGGTAAATACGATTGTAACCAATTCTTGTTTTGATTGTGCAAAAATTATCTGGAAGCGTAATTATTTTTGTGGTGGGGTCAAATGGAATTACGCCATTCCAAATATCTAACAATTGCTTTGAAAAACGTTGAGCTGATGGATCATTTTGCAATTGAACATGCAAATTACACACACACACACAATATGCAACAGAACAGGGAAAACAAAATTCTCTATATGTTTGTATATCCACTTGCTATGAACATGAGTATATTTCGATTTGTATTACCGTCGCATTCTGCGCAAGCACACACACACATTTCATTTGATACAAAGCATTGAGTCGAAGTATTTGCAGGAAACAAAGATACAAACTAGCGAACGACCATTACGAAGGTACTGAGAAAATATGGTGGCAATCCGACGGCGCATCTCGTCAAACACTGGCAACCAACGGACACCTATTTTGCGCTTAATTTATATATATATATATAGATTTAAATAATATTTATTTTTATTTGTAATATTTCACCACACTATTGAAGAAAAACTTTATATGTTAATGATTTGTTTTGTGTTATATCTGAATTTGCAGTTAACAAAATATTAGAAATATTAAATGAATTTGACACTTGTATAAAATTTAAAATTGAAAAGGAATGCGATAATGATTAAGTTATAGATTAGTACCAAAACCAACTGATATAGGAAGAATTCTTGATTATTACTTTAAAGGAATTATTATCAACATAGCCAATAATTTTATGGTAAGAATTTTAACAATAAGTGACAAAGAATTCGATAGAAAGAATAAAGAAAAGATTAGATATTTATTAAATGTTAAACATTTTCCAATACGATTAACTAATAAGTTGATTAACCAATTTAATAATATAGGAGGAAAACTGTTAAAAGAAATGCAAAAGAATCCAAAATATATAAATCTATAGCCAATATATAGCCAGCTTTATCCGAAAGAATAGAAGAATTAAAAATTGTTGATATCAATAATTACCAGATGGCATACAAGAAAACTAACACTTTGACTAACACTTGCTAAGTAAAACTAGAGATAAAATTTAAAAATTAAATATATCTAATATAGCCCATGAAATACCTTGTAACGCTGATGATAAAAAGAGAATTCTAATAAAGTTTATGTAGGCACAACAAAAAGTAAATTAAAAACTAGAGTAGCAGAACATAAGTCATATCAAAAGTACGAGGATACTAGTGCACACAAAAACAGCATTTAATTAAATTAAAATTTATAAAATATTAAATTTTAATCTTTTTACACGGTCCTTTAAATTATAACAATTTATTTTTCTTTTTTTCTCTCTCAATATTTCGCTTTCCTTTGGAAAGCTTCTTTAGGAAATTATTTTTTATATTTTCAAAAACAAAAATTATAACAATTTGAAAAGAAAAAAAAAAATTTTTTTTTTGAAAATATAAAAAATAATTTCCTGAAGAAGCTTTCCAAAGGAAAGCGAAATATTGAGAGAGAAAAAAAGAAAAATAAATTGTTATAATTTAAAGGACCGTGTAAAAAGATTAAAATTTAATAGAAATTAAAAAAAAAGGTCGAATAAAACTGAAAATAATTTATAAAATAATTATAAACATCGGTATATGCTAGAAATGTTACAAATAATTAAAGTACCATTAACAAAAAGAATAAACCTTAAAGCGGATACGGAAAATGTTGCACAAAGTGACAGACATTTGCTGAATAAAACTATAAAAAAAAACTCTGTATCTATCTAACATTAATATTTAATACTTTAATTTATTGTCATGTTTGGTCATTTAGAATTTATGTTTAAATGTGTCTGTAAACTAATATTGTTTTGTAAATTTGTTAGTTTTAAAATTTGTATTTGTTTGAACAAATTTTTGCATTACAAAATTGTATGTTTTATATATAGTTAAAGTATTTTTTTTAATTTGTAGTTTTTATTTATTTTCGAGTATTTTGAATTTGTGTGTCAACAATTTTCCATTTATTTACTGATTGTTAAATTGTTTTTACACTTTTTCTTTTCCTGAAGATGCCACCCATTGGTGTGATGAAATATTGATAATAAATTTTTTCTTAATTATGCTTTATTAAATATATTATATCCCAGGTCTTTGTACCAAATTTATATTTGTTTCATTTATAATTACCTGTGCTTTGTATTCATTTGCATTCATATAAAGAGCAAATTTAGGAAAATACAAAAGACAACAATTTAAGCGGTTTTATTAATAAAAGTTTCGTTTTCTGTAACAAAACTATAAATATCAAAAGACAGACACAAAAAATATTGAAGTGAAAATAGTCTGTGTATTTTCTTTCTTTTTTTTATGAAATTTGTTCTTAGTGATTGCATATTCGCTCGTATGCATGTATGTATGTATAGTATACATAATTATATGCATGTATTTATGTTTAAAACTGTAGAAAAATTAATGAAAGTAAGAGTAAAAGCAAAAAATAACTCACGAATTAAAATATGTTTGTCACAACGAAATGAATGCCCCACACATTTAGCGACTTTCCTATAGCAAGTGATTTGGGCAAGGGAAACCAGTGTGATGAGTACCTTCAAAAATTTTAACGTATATGCAGATGAGTTAATTTGTGGTTTAGTATTTTTATGTCATTGTTTAAAACTTTTCAATTGACTGACATTTTTTCACTAACACAGGCGCAGCTATATATATGTATATACATATTTACTATAAACATAACAATAAAAATAATCCTACCACATACTAACGCTGTAATCATTGTGTAGAAGAAGTGTTCAGCAATTTTATTTCAACCGCAGCCTCACAACAGTCGTCATTTTGTCAACCATAATGTTAGTTCTCTACAACTCTTAATATCTTTTAGATTTTATTTTATAGTGATAGTGCATACATATGTAAAAGAGTGAAAATAATAGCTAAAAAGTACTAATGATACATTAAAAAGAACCAAGGCGAAACATTAATAGATTTTGTTTTAAAAATAAATATTAAACATTCTTTCGATTAATACATACATATGATCAATTCAAAATGTATTAAAAAAAAATGTGGTTAAAAAAATGTTTATATACATAATATTGTTACGAAGATGATTTGTTCAGTTTTAAAATAAAAAATAAAAAAAATATTAGCAGCAATAAAAGTAATAAGCTAAGAAAAATCACGTAATAAGCTAAACCACAGAAAACAAAAACAAATACTGGCAGAGAATAAAAACAAAATACACAGTCAAGCAGGCGCCTAAACAGAATGATTATATATGCGAGAACCTCTTAAAGCAACTATATAAGCACCACATCCTAGGCAAATGAATTCATTCAAATTAAGTCAAAAATGAGTTAAGCCAACAAAGTTGTTTATTTTGTATGTATTGAAACTATATAAATCGATTAGTTTAATTTAAAATTCTAAAGAGCTGTGCCATCTAGATAGCTATATTCACCTTAACAGTAAAGTTATGAAAAAATTTCCAAAGATTTAGTTATATAAATATTTACAAAGTAGAAATTTTCAAAGTTTTTTTTTGAATGGCAGATTACTTATTTTCACTACCGAATTTAATATTTTGTTAAGAACAATTATTAACCGATGCAAATATTTATATTTTTGGCCCAAAAATATAATTTTTGGTTTATCGTTATCGGTTTATAATAATTTATTTTATCATTATAGATCTGATTCATATCAAAAAAATAAATAAAACAGTCACCACCCCGAAATAAAATACATTTTTTGTGTTAATTATTTACTTAAAAAAAGGTTCGAAGTTTTCATTAACACTTGTTCAAAGTTTATTAATATTATCCTCATAATGCTAATTAAAACACTTTGTTCGACGGAAATTAAAATCGAATAATTTAAATCTGTAAATATCTCGAATAGTACTTTTCTAACAGCATTCCGATAGTAGCCTGGTTTTTGATAATTCTACTTTTTCATCTTTTGATTTTGTGTTTGTTGATACGCGTTTAATTTGTTTTGCAGGATTTTCGTTACTTTCCTAAAGCTCTTATTTTTAGGAAAAATGTTACGTCCATTACTATCTGTTATGTGTATATTTCCTAATTGCGGTATGAAACGTACTTGCCTTAACGAATGTGTTATTGTTTTCTTGTATGCATATTTTATAAATGTTTGTCTTCCCCTGCAAATGCATACGTGATAAAGTTGGTTGCAAAATGAAGCACTAGATTTAAGTACGTTTAATGTTTGTTGTCCTTTTATTTACTTGATATATTGTAGTGACATTGCATTTTTTTTCGAAGAGAATTTCTTTCTAAAGCTTTTTTGACAAGAAATCACTTTTGAAGAATAACGTGTCAGTGATTTGTAATTTATTTTTAAGTTAATTTGGAAATAAATAAAACAAAAGCTAAACAAATGACTTTAACATTTTTGCATTTATATGATTGTTTAAGTCAAAATTTAAATAAAATAAAAATCTAATTTTCTGAAGAGCCAAGTAAATGTTAGCTATATGGTCATCAACATTTACCTTTACATCCAATAAACAATATTGATGAATTTTAAATTGCTCCATTCTGAAATCAGTGCTATTAAAATTAATATTATGGAGTTTTATCTACTAATGTCTAAAGCGATATTGGGACTTAATGTTCTACTTGTTTAATTTTGTTGTCAATTGAGATGCGTGAAAAATCAGTAACTAGCTGTGTAAACTGTATAGCGTCATCCTCGCCCTAGGAAGCCTTCAGATACGTATATCCTCCAGACATTCCTAGTTGCAACTTCAAGAGCTCGAAGCAGATCAACGGCCCCACTCCTTGCTGAAGAGTTGGAGAATATCCAACTTCTTGTCCAGATCGCATGATGCTTAATAAAATTTAAGAACACAACCGCAATCATGCTCACTGGACCTGGACTCAAACTAGGACCTCGAAACCACAACCACCTCGATACTTCCGATGGGCCAACCTCAATATTCAGTCAGAGAAAATTTTACTAATTCCCGTGAAAATAAAGTGGAATTAGGAGTCTGGGGCTCCCTTTTATCCCCTCGGCTTTTAAGTAATAATCCAGATTTTTTAATTTAAAACCACAGCATTTGAATTTTTTTGTAAAGAATATTAATCCTTATCTCATAAGGGATGCTTCGATCCTATGTAATTTTTAATTTTTATTTCCATAAGAACTGTCCTCGGATCATAGGGATTTTTTTCAAATAATAGCCACATCTGTCAAGCTGTTTTCAAGCTAGATGTTTAAATTGACATCAAATGACACAATCATACCATCAATTTACTGAAAAAAAAATACATTTTAATTATATTCTAGCCATATTTGCTATTTTATTAAGAATTTTGGTTTTAAAAATTTTTTGGTTATTGCACAATTTCTATATATCGAAATTGTCAATTTCTAAAGCTTCTTCAGGCATTTAAAGAGCCACACCATTGGTTGGCATCCAACGGTGTGGCGAAATATCGAAAAAATAATAAAAAATAAAGTTTTTTAAAAATTTTTTATTAAATAAGACCTAGTGCTTTAAATTAATTACTGAAAAATAAATTATTTACATAATTCAACCAATATGCGTTCTTATTAATTTTGTTGTAGAACTACTTTTTATTGAAAAAAAAACACTTAAAAATCAAGAAAATTGTAGGGGCACCTTTTTAACTGCAAATTTGTTATTTGCTTTTGTGTTTTCTATTGTGATTTCAATTATGTTGCCAAGTATCACACATATCAAATGCAATTGTACCAACAAAAGCACGTTTATATGTTCTAATCCGCACAAAGAAAAAAAATTATACTTGCATTAAGATATTAGGAACTATGCTGTGTTACGCATTAAAATTTTGATCTTGGGTAAGTAAATAATACAACCGGGCGGAAAGGATTAAAACTAAGAGATAAAATGGTTGGGATGTAATACTAAAATAGGAGATAGTAATAACAAGAACAGTTTGGGATAGCGATAACGATTTTTACAAATCGCGTGTGTGAAATGCAAACAGAATTTATTTTATAATTTACTAAATTGTGCAACAGTTGTAACCGCCTATAATACACTACTTTTTTAAACTTACTTCTGACTAGCTAAGACAAAAATATAAAATTAATCGTTTCTATTAGATAAGTAGCTTTTTAATTCAAATTAGGCCTTAAATAAATTTTTCATAAAATTTCAAATTCCATTTATTGTTTTTAATAAATTTCAATAAAATATATTTCTTTCATTTAGTATTAACATCTTTGGTAAATTTAATGCATTTATTTTTCAACTCACACTAAATCTTCGCACTCATATATAAAATTATGTTAAAATAAAAGAGAACCCAGTGAGCAATATGAATATGATGAGTGATTGAAAATGTTGGAGCATATAAAACCTAACATTTGGGAGATTTTCAAAATTTAAAATTTTTTTTTGTAATCGAAAAAGAAATCCCTAATAGTCTTATATGTTTTAAAATATAAAGAAACAAAAAATATATAATAAAATAACGAATTTGTAGTCAGGCTGTAGTTCTGTATTTTGGATTTTTCTAGCTTCGTTTAGAAAGAAAAATTGCCTTCAAAGGTCGTGTAAATTTTTAAGGAAAACTGAAAAATTAGCCACTTGTTAAATAAAATGTATTTTCTTAATCGCCCTATTTTTTCTAATCATTTCTCACATTTATCCACCAGTTATTGTGAAGCTTAGCATAATTTATTTACTTAATTATTATAGGATGAATTATTAAAATAGAGTGAATAAAACTTAATAAAATGCTACAAAAAAAAAATTGCAATAAAAAAATTTTTATTCACTTCTTTCTATTTTAATTAATATTAATAAAATATATAGAAATAAATAACATTCCATAAATAACATTAAGCACTACTCAATGCAATGCCTCTCCATCCTTTAAAGCTGTTTGTTGAATTCAAATGATTGAATGACATTCATGGCTAGATGGATTAAGAATAAACAATTAAAATACACAAAACTAAAGCAAAGTTAAAAAATGCAATAACAATAACAAAAAAAATACGTTAAAACTAGATATAATAAAAAGCAATAACTAGCAACGAAAGCTTGTGGAGAGAAAAATGCAATTTTAATTCACTCGATCATCAAAATTTTACAATTCGTATACAATTACAAGTGAAGTAAATGTATGTATGTGAGATTTTTTAAAAATATATTTAGATTATGATGATGTACAGACGTCTATTTGCTGACAGAAATTCGTATTTGTAGACATATTTTTACTCATACGTTTATGGCTAGTGAATGGGGGGGGGAGAGTAAAGGAAAAAGGGAGAAAGAACATCGGAAATCGAAATAAATGGTTGTGCTAATAACACTTCAAATGGTACAGGAACAGAATAATTTACATTACGTCTCTCACCAATAGCAACTAATAGCAATAATAAACAAATTTAGAACTTAAAATGAAAAGTTTAAAGATTGTTTAACCCATTATACTCAGTTTGAGCCTGATATGAATAAAACACACAAATATTAACTGTTTGTGTGAAAAGTCATGCAACGCTAAAATTCATGTATATACTTATATACAGTAGAGAGCATAACAAAATAATTATGATAATAATACCCGTAATAATGTGTTATTTTATTTTCATCATAAAAAATTCTCATACATTTAACAAGCATATTTAAACTAAGCGTATCAACTAGCAACAACGTTGTATCAAAATAATAAACTTTTTAGTTTTACAAAATTTACTGTATTGGAATAATAATTTTCAACAACAACAAAAGAAATTAAAAAACAAACAGGCAGCCAACTTCACTATTTACCTTAATGCTAAAATCGACATTCCAATTGCCAAGCACTGACGCCGTGCTTCTTAGGTTTACTTTATATATTTCGTATGTACAAGAAAATTGTTGATAGATGGATTTATGCTGCCTTTGGTTTGAATGTGACTTTTGAAAGTATTTTCATACAATTTATGTAAAATAGATTTTGAAAAGTAAATTTGCCTTTAGCTTTGTGGGTTTTCCTTTACACAGTACTGCAAACAAACTAACATATTAATCCTTTCTCATATAAATATCAACAACCAGTAGACTTTTATATGTTGTAGCTATTGTTTCAAGCCTTTATAACTATATGTACATAGGGTGTACGTTTATACTTCCACAATTTTCCGCATATACAACTGCGTGAACTTTTACTTGGTTGCGAATACCAGTAGATATTTGATAATTATTTTGTGTAATTAAGGTTTCTTTAAAGGAGCGGTTATGTTTTGACAACATATAACGATTGTAACTTCGTATTTATATTTGAGACAATAAGCTTTATAAATAAAAAAGTTAGCAGAATTTGCCTTTAAGGAACTTTAAGATTAAGATCTTTAGGGTAATTTTATCAATTGCTAAAAATATTATTTACTTTTAATTGATGCTTGATAATCTGCATAATTTTTAATTTAGTGATATTATTTCCGATGCGATGGGGTATTTCATATAGCCAAATTGAAAAAAACTTGTTAGGAATTGATTATTTTTGTTGGAAATATATTGAGGTTTTTCTGTAAAAAATAAACTACATCAAGTACAGATTTTACTTATCAGAGGAATAACATGAAAGAGCCTCTGGCAGGCAGTATCTGTTTACTTTGAATTATCTTCAAATTTAGATTTATGTGTGCAATAGAATTTTTTAAAAATACCATATTGAAATCAGTCATATTTCGCATAATTAACAAA
Organism: Trichopoda pennipes; assembly: GCA_030448955.1. Taxonomy (NCBI): domain Eukaryota; kingdom Metazoa; phylum Arthropoda; class Insecta; order Diptera; family Tachinidae; genus Trichopoda; species Trichopoda pennipes. Next base: position 3,678,872 of record JASKUP010000049.1, on the reverse strand, counting down.
CAATAATTTTTCAATTTTAATTTGTATCGTCTCCTTTTGCTGTTTTGGTTTAAAAGACCATGTCACCAACACCCTTAGTGCGACCATGAGTAGCATTAAACGCATTGTAAAGACTGCGGATATGCAAAGTTGACAGTGTCTAAACAATTTCCGTTAAGCTTGTTGTTAAACATTGAATTAAACCATAAAACTTTCTGCCTCGTTTTGGTAATTTCCTTTTCATCTTCCTGCAAATTATTTGTAATTTTGTCAAAATGCAATGATGCGGAAGCAACAGTAATAACGCGCTGAAATTTTAATGAAATGTTTTGTTTATTAGGTGGTGTTTATATTGATTGTATCTTCATTGTGCACACTACATTACATTTTAAATGCAATTAAAAATTGTAGCTATTGATAAATTCTTAACTAAAATGAAATTTAAATTGCATTAAATTTCAAATTTATTTGTTTATTAAACAAAAAAAATTACTGGTAATACAAATCAAATTTCATTATCAAGTAAAATTTATTATATTTCATTGAAAATTGCCTTTTACTTCAAAATATAATATTTACAATATTTGACATTTTTGCATTCAAATATTTTTATTTGCCATATACATATATAAAGGGCTTTTCAACAGGAAGTGCGTTTTCTAAAATAAAATAAAATTTAGACTAAGATGATTCAAATTTTTATTGTATTACGAAGAGAAATGTTCGGAATTATAAATAAAAAGTTGGTAGCTGACAAATTTCCACCAAAACTACGCTGACAGATGTAGATTCCTTGTCCTTAACATAGCCCCACAAAAAATAATCCAGTGGTGTTAAATCACACTATCTCGTTGGTCACTTTACTGCTGATTGTTTTGAAATTATATGATCGGGAAATTTGGTTTGCAATAAATTGATCATTTCATTGGCTGTGCGACATGTGGCACCGTCCTGTTGAAACCATCTCGCAATAGCGTGATTCGTTGACCGTTACCGCATTTCTAGTCTCATCTTCGAAAAAAAAAACCGGCATAATCATGCTTCCAGGCCATATGGGGCACCATACAGTGACATGTCGAGTATGCAAAGGCTTCTCAATAATCGCTGTTGGAGTTTTAGAGGCCCAAATACGCCAGTTTCGTTTGTTGACATACCACAGCAAGCGGAAATGGGCATCACCTGAAAAAAGGAGTTTTTCAGAAAAACCAGCCGGTTATTCTTGAATGAACTGAGCTAATCTATGCTGATGTGAATGGTCGGTTGGCTTCAAGTCCTATACTAGTTGAATCTTGTAAGGCGCCATATGGCAGTTTTGGATAACGTCGAGGGATTATCAAATTTGGATCTGCTTCAACACAGCTGCGATTTTTTTAGTAGAACGACGCGGTCGAGTAACGGTATCAGAAGGGCGATTACGTTCTCCGATAATATCACGAATTTTACGAAATCTAACTTTAACCGAACAACCGTTTTCATGGTGGATTTTAATTATTTGCGATTATCGTGCAAAATTGACTTCATTGTAATAATTGCCAATGCATCTACTACGCATTTGTCAAAAAACTAAATGTTAAAACTATCATGTTGTTGGTGTTGTCATAATTGAAAAATAAATTTCTTGTTGAAAAACCTGATAATTCGATTTTTTTTTCATATAATGTATTTTTAATCAAAAGATAAATAATTTCTTTGAAATATTAAGACTTTCAAAAGTTATCTTGGAAAGTAAAAAGATAAGTCAAATAAATGTTCAGCAAAGTATGTGATTAAAATACTTGTTACCTTCCTTAAGGGAGAAGTGCATTGGTTTATACTTTTTAAATGACAAAAAATCAAAGTCTAGATATATTTTTCTGATTATTGTTTTTATTCAACCTCTTTTTCTTCTTAAATAAATAAATATTAATTTTTATAAGGGTCTTTTTAATTAAATTTAATACATATATATTCTCTATATTTCGCTTCTACAGGAAATTAATTTTTATAAAAAAATTATTAACAATTTCAAAACAATTTTTGAAAACAATTGACAAAAACATATAAAATAATTTTCTTCATACATACATACATACAAAATTAAAATTTCAAATAGTTAAACATACAAAAACAAGGAAACAGAAATTAAATAACAAATTCTCTCTCATGAAATAATTATAACAAATTATGTGTCTTTTTAATTAAGTACCTATAATTCTGCGCTAAATTGTCTGTGTCTGGTTTGAAATTTATTCTCCTTAATATACCAAATGTATCGAAATTCAAGTAAAAAGAAAGTTTTTGAAAGAAGAAAACATATGAATAACGCCAACTGGATTAATAACTAAAGTGGATTATTTGACAAAAATAAATTTGAAATAGTAACTTACGCGTGTAGTTACACATATAGCTGATTTTAAATTTTTATTTTATCCCTTAATGCAAGAAGTTTTTTATGAATAGCTAATTGTTTGAGTGGACGTCCACAAAATTCGGAAAAGATTTTTAAAATTATTTACTTTCCCCGAAGGCTGAGTATCACTAGCACTATGTGCTTAAGGTATTTATAGAAGTCAAAAAGCTGTGAAAGATATTATTTCCATTTAAAACTGCTTTCGTAGCCCCAGAAATCCATGTCGATGACTTTGATTCAATTTGACATTTTTTTTTTCATTTTTAAAATTCCACACGGACGTCGTAAAGTCCTTGTTACATTAAAAATATTCGCGTAATGTTTGCTTGTTTGAATAATTAATTTATTGGTAATTTTGATAATCAGAAAATAAACCGTTTATACATACAGAAATACATACTTGCATTTACAGAAGCAGGAAAAACGTCTTAAAACGTCTTAAAACTGTGACGTTAGTTTAAATTTAATTTAATTTATTACGTTTAAATATATTCATATTAAAATACTTAACGTCTTGATAATAATTCACCACAAATATTGTTCGTGAAGCGTTTAATATATTTTAAACTTTTAGTTTTACACACTATTTTAGGATTTAAATTGAAATTATTTTTTTATGTCGCTAAGCAGTTTTAAACAAAAGTTCTATTTTGAAACTGTAAATTGTCTGTCGTACTATACTTTGCTTTCATTTTTTAGACGTTAAGAAAACGAAAAATAATCGTTCAATACATTTCCTTGTCGCTATTTAATTTTTTTTTTATTCCATTTAATTTATTTATTTTTAATACTTCGTTAAGATTTCTTTCAACTTTTCTCCTTTTTTTGACTATAGTTTATGCAAGATTATTATCATCACAGTAATGGAAGATGCGATAAGCCAATTTACGATGGGTAATGGTAGCAACGCGAAGCACACAGCGAAAAGCTAGACAATTGGAAATTGTGCATGGTTTCAAACGATATTTGTTTAAGAGTTTTTGCATAAGAAGATAAAAATAAAGCATAAGAAATAAAAAAAATATAAAACATTTTCTATACTTCGAAATCTATTTATTTTAGTAAAAGAAGAATTTTTTATGACACAAAGTTTCGTTTAAATAAAATTGAATCATAATAGCGATACTATTTTTTGATGGTTTTGCTTTTGGTAGCATTGTTATTGTTAAGATTGGTTCTATAATACTGATAATTTCAGTAAAATTAAAGCTTTGAAACTCAAAGCGAGTAGAAAGTACTTACATAAATCTTATATCAAAGTTTTCTTGCTTTTATCATAAATTGATGCAGCATTTTATTGGCAAAAATATGCGCGTTTTAAACATTTGTTATCAACGCCACCACGACTACTCTTATAAGTAATTTTTTTTAAGTAGTTGACAAATTTAAAAAATAACCAAAATTAAAAAAGAAGTTATTTAACATAACTTTAAGGTTTTATTTTCAATGTAAAGTAAATGATTGAATTAAGTATATAGTAAATTATGAGACCTGCGATTTTCGTTACTCGCCACACCTTTTAAGGAAATAATTATTAAACATTTCCATAATTCATATAATTGGTCACAAAACTACTGTATCGGGACAGATGCTATTTGAAATTCTTGTTGTCAATTTATCCAACTAAGTTCCTATAAGTAGAGACGGGTAATATCTTCATTTATGTGTTTAGTTATGAATCAATAACATCTTAAATATGCAATCGGCTTTAATATAATTTAAGTTATATATGGAGCTTATCAACAAATGGGAGGAAAAATTTGGAGAAATTAATAATGTATGAAAAGAAATCACATATTACCGCGTAAAGGTATATTGAAATTTTATATTTGCGAACCTGTGAAGCAGTCTTGTTATATAGAATTTTTGTTAAAATTAACTAAAATGGCAAATAAGACACCAAGTAGCCATTTAGTTAACTGAGGCTGCAATTACATGTTGATACAATAATAGCCTAAAATAGAATTGTCTAATTAAATAATACCCTACAGAAATTTGGAGACAATTTTTTATGACGCACTATAACCTAAGAGTATTAAAAGCATATTTTAAAAGAACTAATAAATTACAATTCAAATCTTGCAATCAATAATATCCTATAAAACAAGAGGGTATATTATATATAACTTTTAACAAATCACAAAGACTATTAATGCAGTGATATGTGAACATTTCACGAAAATATTGTTTCGTTTATTCCGTTAATAAACGTTTTGATATATTGAGTTTTTATATTGCAAAATATTAACACAACAAAGTTTTTTAATTAAATTGCACTATTTATTTATTTAATACACACAAAGATGCTTTATTATTTATATATTTTTACTCCACGATGTTTGTACTTGAACTCACCTATTGTCCAGCAGATAGTGCTGTTATATTTGTTATAAGTTGTTCTCACATATATAAGAATATTCTACTTAACATCACATATTGTTGTTGATATTGTTAGCGAATTTTGCAGGTACTTAGCAGTGGACAAATAAAACACGTCCGTTACTTATCAATTCTTTATTACAACTAATAACTCACTTATAAAATAGAAAAAAACAAAAGACAACGCAAAGAATAAAAAACAATAAGTATAACTGTACTATTATACGTAAGATTAATTAGGAATTTACTTGTATGAATTTGTGTTGCATTTTTATACAAAAATATTATGTATAAATATAACAGATATCATACATTTTTGTTAGTTAGTTGTTTGTTTTCTGCTGTTTAGCTTTTGTTCCTGGAATTTTTAATTTCTTAGAAACTGCGTAATTTGTAAAAAGACACAATAGGTTATTTCGTTTACTTTTTTTAGTGACAATTATTTTCTTTTAAAACTTAAAGCAACTTCGTAACAATATAATGATGTTTTTATTTGGAAAGAAACCGAACACAAAAAATTGTATTGAAATACGACAACAGAATAAAAACAGAAGAAATTTTTATTACAATAAAATAATACAGTGAAAAGAATAAATCTGTCTACGGTTGACAAACACGACACCATAAATATTGATAAAAACATATGATTTAGATTACAAAGAGTGGATATGTCGGTCTTGAATATACAGGAACTAAAGTAAGTAGCTGGCAGGTAGATATATAAATGAATTTAGGTGTCACTGTATGTGGGTCTTGTTTGCATCTAGTTACAAACTTAAAAACTAAAGAAGTTTAATTCTCTGTTAACAGTTGGAAACTCCATGTGCACAAGAATTTGAATATATGTGTGTGGAATTTTTAATTACTTTGGAGCATTGTGGAATTGAACCATAAAAATTTGATTATATTAAGGATATGCTTGCACTTAACAAAAACGGATGTGATAATGAAACAATCGTAATAATACTCAAATTGACAATCATCATAATAATGATAACAGCATGGTGTAGGAAGTTGAACTACCACTAGCTTAATATTTAAGACAGAAGGCAAATATACACGCACATCTTTACATTCATTCAGTGTCGAGGTATTAAAAAGAGTATTTATATGCTGTTGTAGATTCATTGGTTGGTTAAACAAAAACATATATTCTACTCGAAACCAAGTTGGTCATGTCCCTAAAGCTTCCTAAATAACGTGAACAAGCCAATAATACATCGATGAAGACATATGAGTGCCAACAATGCAGAAAAAGTAACAATTACCTGCTTTTAACCTTTTTTTCTTGCGGATATAAATAATCGACTTATAGATATTATAAGTATATAATAACATTCCTGCAGGTGACTTCCCTAATATTTTTAGACATTATTGCCAATTTTGAAGTTCAAGCAACTTTATATATACCAGCATGACGTAAGTAATCTACCTTCAATATTGATAGAAGGCATTACACAAGACAGTGTCGCTAATAAAAATGTGTTTGATTGTACCTAGACAACCTTCAAAAATAAAAAAATCGTGCATACCTCATTGAAGACAATAACGTCTAGACTAAATGTGTTTGGCTAACTGGGTTTAACTTTGACAGTTTGTGATTGTGTGACTGCTTATGGTCGTCTGGCTGTATATTTATTTATTGGAATTTTTGCTGTTCATTCTTCTTACGAACTTTTATACAGCAAATCCAACAAAGGAGTAACAATGAATATATTGAAACGTTGACAATGTGAATATTTTTATGCAAATATTTAAGGTAAATTTGCTTCGTTATCATTATATTTTTCTTTTTAAAGACTTTATATTGCAACAATAATAAATAAACTGTGTTCAAGTAAAATAACCATGCTAACCGAATCTTATATACCCTTCACAATAGTGATATTAGATATTGTGTAACAGATTATCCTCGCCCTTAACGCTTATGGTTTTCATTTCTATTTGTGTCATTAAAATATAAGAAGATGATGAAATCTGAAACCTGAAATATATTTGAAAACATTTTATTTTGGAAAAGCAAGATATCCTAATAAAATTTCACAGAGGCCAAGTAGAGGTATTTTAAATGAAGGTGCCCCTGTTGGGTAGTAGGTAGTGTACTAGCTTGTCAGTATGTGGGTTGTGGGTTCGATTCCCAACGAAGACGGTTTTTTTCACTACAAAAATAAAAATTAACTGTCGGTGGGGTTGCTCAGCGATGAAGGCATAGTCACTGGTCGCTGTGCTGCCTTATATACGGCAGTTAATTTTCGACTATCCTTCTACTTTCACCACCTATTTCATCTCTTCTCTATCCCTTTCGTAAAGAATGTAGCACGGTACTTGACTAAATAGGCATTGTTGCCTGAAGTGCTACTTCTCTTTAAAAAAAAAAAAGTTGCGGATGATCGGCCTCCAGGATAAAGGTCGGTTACTAGGTATGCCCCCAAAAATGGGTAACTCGGGATTAAAATTTTTTTGGAAATGTCATAAGAAATTCTAGAGGTAGACATTTCCATATTTTTATTTTACATTGGTGTCAATGTCAAAAGTTGTCAAAAAAAGTGTATGTTTTAAAACCAAAAATTTCCCCACCCCATATTTTACCATTAATTTAAATGATTAATTGCCAAGATTTATATTACATTTTATTATCTGAAAAGTTTAATGTTAATCTGTGCACACCCCTCACCATTTATTGTTTAATACAAAACATCTGGACAATTCTATATTTATTTCTATTTGAAATTTTTTTATAAATCTGCAATAAATTTAAAAATAAAATCTGTTTTTCTTATTATGACTTTTGTTGAAGATTTCTTTTGGTGTTTGGGTTGTTAAATATCCTTTAAATAAAATTCGATTTAAATCATGTTGTCTTACGAGCTGCTGAGTTATTTCTTTTCGGCTACTTGACGTTAGCATTTTTTAATTTAATGAATTTCGTTTTATTCAAAATTTTTACCTACAAAGCATTGCTAGTAAATAATTACTTTTCTTAACTTTCACTACTTAAAATGTTAGTTATTTTACGCAGTTTTTGTATTGAATTTTGTAGGAGAAATAGAAGAGAATAAATTTTTAAAACTCATTTCATACCCAAAAAATCTTAGGTGCATTTATTGCTGATAAAACGTTTAAGCACTGAAGAATACACTTTGATTTAAGCATACTTATGGTTTTTAGTATATTTTTTTTTGTTACCATCTCCTTACTAATATATCCTGTATATAAATATGGCATTATAAGGCAAGAGTATTATTCATTGGATTTCATCCTTCTACTTTCACCACCTATTTCATCTCTTCTCTATCCCTTTCGTAAAGAATGTAGCACGGTACTTGACTAAATAGGCATTGTTGCCTGAAGTGCTACTTCTCTTTAAAAAAAAAAAAGTTGCGGATGATCGGCCTCCAGGATAAAGGTCGGTTACTAGGTATGCCCCCAAAAATGGGTAACTCGGGATTAAAATTTTTTTGGAAATGTCATAAGAAATTCTAGAGGTAGACATTTCCATATTTTTATTTTACATTGGTGTCAATGTCAAAAGTTGTCAAAAAAAGTGTATGTTTTAAAACCAAAAATTTCCCCACCCCATATTTTACCATTAATTTAAATGATTAATTGCCAAGATTTATATTACATTTTATTATCTGAAAAGTTTAATGTTAATCTGTGCACACCCCTCACCATTTATTGTTTAATACAAAACATCTGGACAATTCTATATTTATTTCTATTTGAAATTTTTTTATAAATCTGCAATAAATTTAAAAATAAAATCTGTTTTTCTTATTATGACTTTTGTTGAAGATTTCTTTTGGTGTTTGGGTTGTTAAATATCCTTTAAATAAAATTCGATTTAAATCATGTTGTCTTACGAGCTGCTGAGTTATTTCTTTTCGGCTACTTGACGTTAGCATTTTTTAATTTAATGAATTTCGTTTTATTCAAAATTTTTACCTACAAAGCATTGCTAGTAAATAATTACTTTTCTTAACTTTCACTACTTAAAATGTTAGTTATTTTACGCAGTTTTTGTATTGAATTTTGTAGGAGAAATAGAAGAGAATAAATTTTTAAAACTCATTTCATACCCAAAAAATCTTAGGTGCATTTATTGCTGATAAAACGTTTAAGCACTGAAGAATACACTTTGATTTAAGCATACTTATGGTTTTTAGTATATTTTTTTTTGTTACCATCTCCTTACTAATATATCCTGTATATAAATATGGCATTATAAGGCAAGAGTATTATTCATTGGATTTCAGGAAATAACTGCAATAGAGTTATTCATTCAGCAGTACATTTGTAATTTAGAGCATATAAATTAATATAATTATTATTCAATAAAAATTAGTTATGAGATCGTAATAAGGAGTACATTAAAAAATTTTCATAATTAATATTAGTGAAAACCGTCTTGGTGGATACAATGCTTTAAAATGCTTGAACAAGAATCAAAGAAGTAAGCGGATTATCTAGATATCAGATAATGCTTTGATATAAAAAAAAAAACAAATTATCATTTTACATGGTTGTTGAGATTTAATAAAAAATTTTAATTTTTTGATGATCAGTAAAAGCAGCACATACATCATGATTAACCAGTATTTTTGCCATTGCTTATCTGCCAGTCTTATGTTCCTACAAGGCCAGTTGCTTATGTCGTGAAGTAACAGTCTTAAGTGGGAATAATGAAGCGCGTGAGATGTTTTAGACGAGAAACCCAAATCGCTCAGTTATTAATGATTTAAATAAATTTAAATTAAAGAAAAAGTCAAACTTAGATATTTTATTTAAAAAATTTCTAAAAAATAGTGGTAAGTTTTAAGTAAAGCAAAATAATTAAATCAGTCAGGTGCGAGGTGGACTAAAATAGAGTTCAATACCATGTTTGAGGCACATTTTTATTTTTATTGATTTAGCTTGTCGCATTGCAAATAAGCGCCACTATTAGAAAATCTGTTAATTTTAAGCAAACTTCCAGCGTCCGCCTATAACGGTTTAAAAGATAACACCATATTTCTCTTTAAAATACTCTTCAATTTTCAAAACTATTATTATTATTTTAAAGACTTGAAAAGTAAATTACATCGCTATAGGAACATGAGTTTAAATAAACAAAATGAATTTTCGACGTTTCTTCAGCTTGTTTTTTGTTTTTTAAGAGAAATAGCACTTCAGGCAACCATGCCTATTTAGTCAAGTACCGTGCTACGTTCTTTAGGAAAGGGATAGAGAAGAGATGAAACAGGTGGTGTGATTCGATTTACATCCACGCCTGGCCATGAAACCTTAATCAGATGGTGGACCAAACCACTGCATAATTTGGAACGTCATGCTCGTCCTAGAAAGCTATAATTCTATGCAACAGAAACCTTCTAGTTGTAACTTTAAAGATTCCAGAGCAGGGCTGCAAATCATCACACATTGCTAAAGAGTTGGAGACTTTCCAACTCCTGTCCAGAACACATGCCTAGCATGCTCACTGGACTGGATCATTCACTTAGCGTCCATTATACTGTTATGGAGCCGCGAAACCACAACCACCACGTTACTCCCATATAGGGGCCAACCTCAATGATCAGCCAGAGAACTATTAAATGTCTAAAAAGACAAATAATGAACTCGGGGCACACTGATCCCCGTGGAAATAAAGTGGAGTTTCCAGTTGACTCCCTGCCTGTCTTCAGGGAACTGGGCTCCCTTTTTCCCCAGTTGCACTGTGTCTAGCTTGTGGAATTCTATAAAGACCATGTTTATGTGCCACCGGCGGGTTAAACAGGTGGTGAAAGTAGAAGGATAGTCGGAAATTTACTGCCGTATACAGACAGCACAGCGACCAGTGACTATGCCTTCATTGCTGATCAGCCCCGCCGACAGTCAATTTTTAATTTTGTAGTAAAAAAAAACAAGGTCTTTATTGGGAATCGAACCCCCAACTCCCATACTGACAAGCTAGTAAAACGCTTGTGAATTAATATGCCTAAAATAATAAAACAAATTTTGTGTTGAAAATGGATACTTGAAATTTAAATAATTTCTGCATAAATGTAAGTATCGCTATATTTGCCTTCACTTTGTGAAATATTTTTATGGTATACAGCATATTTGATTTCTTCGGCTTAAATACATTTTTTGTATATGCCTATTTTTAATTGCATTAAAAATAAATTTCCACATATTCTTCTTTACGATTGCTTTTATAAGTTCATAACGTTTCTGGCTAAAAAAATTTTTAAATTCCTGTGAAAGCCACATAAACCTTTGTGCAAGAGTTTTTTTTTTAAAGAATTGTTTGCGATATCTCTTGTTACTATAAGTTTTATTTTTATCAACAACTTAACACATGCAAATACATAGAAATATTATACAATTCTAATTATTCACATTTTATTGGAATAGTAGGTTAAATATATACGTACAGATTGTAATTTTTATTATTATTTTTTACCCCAAGCCCTGCAGCGTTCTTTCTCCTACCCTATTTCCTATTTTTCTAAATGAACTTCATTGTCAAACTTTCAACCCTATATACTCTTTCGCAGATGACATTACTATTGTCATTCATTTACCAGTTTGAGATGGGCTCCAAAAGGCGGAACATAAAAGATACGCTCAATCATGATCTCGTAACAATATGGGAATGGGGTCGTGTGAATAATGTAGATTTAATGTTGTATAAATGTTGCATGTAGATTTTAATGCCAGTAAGACAATGTTGCATGCCTACGCAAAGATCTGTGTTCAGAAATGGTGCTGCATCTGTTACTATGGGTGATATAAGTATTACGGAAGTGAAAGCTCTGGATGTTCTTGGCATGAAAATTCAGTGTGATGTTCGATGGACTAAACAGATTTTTCAGGATTCTAAAGAAGTTTTCAAGTGCCTCGGTTTTTTAAAACGGTGTAAGAGGTACTTCACTCCATCCGATCTCCTTACTATTTATACCACCTATATCCGTCGAAAGATGGAATAGAACTCTCATATTTGGGCCAGTCCTCCAAAGCCTATTTTGGAGTTGCTCGACCGTGCGCAAGAGAGGGCCAAGCGGCTCATTGGGGATAATAGGCTATCTGACTATATTGATTCTCTGGGGCATCGACGCAATGTGGGTTGTATTTCACTGTTTTATCGTTACTACAATGGTAAGTAACGAAATTAGGCAACTTGTTTCCGACATTCCCACGGCTTTGCGTTTAACTTGAAAGCACATTCATTTGTGGTTGATTGGTCAGTGAATCCCACTATGCGTTACAGTGAAAATTCGTTTTTTAACGGAACAGTCAGTATGTGGAATAAACTCCCTCCAGAAATCTGTGAAAAAGTTTAAACTGAATGTCCATAAACACTACTCCCTCATTCCTCTTCGCCATTATCTGATTTCTTAGTTCTGGCACAAGGCATTGTATGTGCTGGTCCGAAATGAAAAAAAATGACAAACAAAAGTTATTTGTATATTTACAGCGTACACAATTTCAATTAAATAGATGCAAAGAATGTTAATGATGGATGTAGCGATCTGGAAAATTAAATTTTTTTAAATTAATTTTTAAACACTTTTTCCTTGTTTCTAAAATTATTGATTTAAAAATTTTAAAAATATTTCTAACGGATTCAAATCTATATCTTGAGCTAAACGCATGCTAGAATCGCTGCTGTAAATTTTTCTTATTAAACTTTAATTACACTAATTTAAGAAGACTTAAGTGTTTGATGATGTCGTTGCTGATTTTACAATGCCTGTAGTTGTCTAATAAAATCCATTAAAGATTTTATGAAGAGAACTGGAGGGGTACTTGACCAATTTATGCGCATTCATTCCAACACAATTTGATCTATTCAGGTTACTTGAAGCATTCTTAAATGTGCAATAGGAATGTTTATGTGTTATGTAACTATGTTTCCTTGTAATTTACACTTACATGTATAAATTTGAAAATGAATGTGTGTTTATGAATGTTCTTGGAGATATGAACATGTATTGCTCTTGTTGTATTGGGTAATGGTGCAATTAATTGCTTGATCTTAGTACACAAATTACTTACATTCGAAACAAACAACAACAAAAAGAGTACATTTATACGATAACATTTCATGAAATAGTACGAATACTTTTATATACGTAAATACGTAACATTTTACTTGTAAAAGTTGTAACATTTTTAAACAGCATACAAGTCGTACATAAACTCTTATACGTAATTGTGCAATAAAGGCAAAAGCTTAAATTTGTGATGGTCATGTGGGTCTGTTTTCAGCTTAAGAGATTTTGTTTTACTATGTGTTTAAATTTATGTACAACATAAATTGTAAATTGCAAAAATTCTTACATCTTTTTTTTTTTTTTAACAAAACCTGTTGTTAAGTTTGGTTTTTTTATTTCACAATGAAATTTAAGACAGTTGCATATAAGGGCACAAAAAATGCAAAATATTTAATTTTGCTTTCAAAATGAAATTTTGTATATAAATTAAATAATCTCCTTTTCCACGTATAAAAAACTGCTACCAACTTGTTTTGACGAGGCAAATTAAAATCGACGGAAAACTGGGTTAGGTTTGCCAATTTCTTGCTTGAAAAAGAGCTGTAGTCCTTTAGCTGTATTCCATTCAAATTAATTTAAGATTTAAAAAAATTTTTTGTTTAAACCTCAACTGCATAAACTTCGCTTCTGTAAGGTTTGTTTAAAGCAGCAGTAAAAATGAATTCGGAGATATTTTTCTCTACTAAAGTTAGGATATTCTAATAAACAGAAATCTAACTAATCGTATTTTAAAGATCTGTCTTTTCAAAAATAATTTATATAACTGAACAATAGAATGATACACAGCAGTGATGAGCAAGTTTTAGGTAGAAAATTGCTGATAACGTCAAAGTATTTTTTCATAAAATATAACACTTTGGAAATATGAGTTTAATAAAGTACAACAAAATTTTTAAAAATGTTTGCTTTTATTGTTTTGTACAATAAAAACTATTATATAAAACGATTCTTCAAAACCTTTATTACTGTTTTTAATTAATAGAATATTACCTATTAATTATTGGTTTTTACTTAAAAATTTAATTAAAACGTTTACGCTCATGTATATCACTTGGTAATAAGACCACTTACAAAATGTCGGTGTAATTTTTTTCTTAATTTTGTTTTAGTTAAATAATAAAGGCATTCAAAAATATAATAATTTATAATTTTTCTTACTGTAAAATTAATTCTTTTTTTAACAAATTTCAAATAACGAGATGCCGACAAGCGAAACAATAAAATGTTTTATCAAATTATTTGTTGTCTTAAGATAACATCACCTGGCCTATTAAAGCCTTTTAAAAATGCTCAATTCTACCAGTGCTAGCTTAAAAAACTTTAATATGTGTAATCTGTTAGTTGAGTTAATAATGTCAAACAGTCAGTTCCTTGTGTTATTGTGATGCCAAAATAATCCAAATTTCTGTCTTGTTCTTTTTTCATTGTGTATGTAATGTTATTATGGATTGTGTTTAAGACTTTTGTCTTGTTCGAGAATGCATATGATGTCATCTATGTATCTATAGTAATGAGTTATTTTGTGTTTTTGCATTAGCGTGAATATTTCTTCTTTGTGAAAGAGTTTGGTTTGTCTGTATATTGCTGGACCTATCTTTGTCTTTGATATGTTTTCTTTGTGTATTTTTGGTTATGCAATGAGTGTTGGTGATCCTGGGTTCATGGTCATGTATTTGTATACTTTTCTGTCACTAAACGTTGTGCAGCGATTTAATAGGGTAGGCATTTTCTTTTGGAAAGAAGTCAGTTGTGTCATTTTTAAATTTAGTGCGGATAGTATGTTGTATAAATTGTTGTGTTTTGTCTATATAATTTTTTTTGTACATTACTACAGTCGTGTTTCCTTTGTCCGCCTTTGTAATTATTAGGCCATTGTCCCGTAGTTTTGCGCTTATCTGTTTAGCAATTTTTTGTTCGTTGGAATTCGTCTTTGGTTTATTGTTTTCTTTTATCGTTTTTTTTTTTTTTTAGTACGTCGGCTACTTTGTGTCTCATGTATTCTTGTGGGTCTATTATAACTGAGTAATAGTTGCTTCGGCGTCTAGAATTTGTGTTTTAATTGTCTTTTGTATCTTGTCAAAAGGTAAATTATGTTTCATTCCTTTCTCCATTAGTTTTATTTCGTTGTAACTGAATCATATGTCTGTTAGGTTGTTGACCCGTGAGTTAAACTCCATCTTGGTGTAATTGGCGGTACGTTTTGATTGTTTAGTAAATTTTCGCTCTACCCGTTTATATTTTTCACTCATCTGCTTTTAAAGCAAATAAGAATAATTTTTCTGGACGCTGTGAATATATAAATTTTTTGTAATACATATATGCTCAATGTATTTTTAGAGTCACAGAAGCTGCATATGTTTATTTTGAATGTTTTTATCGTTGTATTGCTTGTTTCGGGATAGCGAATCTTGGATGTCGTAGCGAACTTTAATAGAAAAGGTTTTCACTCGATGATTAATATCTCTGTATAAAATCGATATGATTTTTTTAAAAAAATGTCTTTCATTATATAGTCCGCATTAAGGAGTTAGATATTAATAAATGACAATTAAAAAAATTAAAAAAGTTTTTAATGATATTATTTTAATGGATAAAAATATTTTTGAGAGTAATCCTTTATTTAATTAGTGAAGTTGAGCGATTTTAGTAGCTTTAACATACTTATTTCAATCTCATGCAGTTTTAGCAAATAGAATTGAAATAAAATATCGTAATATTGTGGAATTATATATTTTTCGGCAATCACATATAAACGCCGTGAAATTTTCGCCAATAATAAATTCTTATTAAGACAAAAATTAAAGGAACTTGATATTATTGCTCTTCGTTATTTGTGTACAGTAATCATGGCTCGATATGTTTTACCATAAAAAAGTACAGTTTGCTTAAACAGAACAAAAAAAAAAAAAACAATATGCTAATACGGGTTGAGCAGTCGAGTTTGCACGGTAGATAGTGCGCAGCTTAGGAGTATTAATATACAGGTTATAGGTGGGCAAGCCAAGGCTTAGTTGAAATAATAAAGAATGTAACAACATAATCGTTGTGTAATAGGGCCCATACACGACACAATCATAATGTCGCAATCAGTTGATTGTACAAGCCGATTGACCGTGTGTGGGGTTGATGTATGATTGATCAAGCTGATTGTGTAAAATCAAAATGAGTTTGATATTTTCATGATTGTGACAGCGTGCTTGTGTCGTGTTTCGTGAAATTTGTTCAGTCATTCATTTATCAAACAATGAACACATCGCCGGAGTTACAGAAAACTACCAGGACCACAGCAACAATAATAGTAATAAGAAAAAGGTCACAAATAAATACGGATAAGGTTACGGAAATTACTAATTGACGGTATTTCCATAAATAGTAATAAGAAATTATTTAAATCGTCCACGGCACTGATTGACAACTCTTTTAGAAGTTTAGTGTCTCCTAATTCTTCTCTATTTATTAACCATTTCTTCATCCACAGCCTTTTCTTCTTTTCTTTACGTTTCTTTCTTTTAATGCTAATAGCAACAATAACTGCAGCACAAGCGTCGTCGCTATCCATAATGACCTTATCCACACAATACTTGAAATCAAATGAATATTGAGCAATCGTGCTGGTGTGGTGTTTGGTTAAAGCGTGATTGATCAATCATGTGATTGCGACAGCATGATTGTGTCGTGTATTGGCCCTATAATCCTGACTGAAATGATGGGAGAATGGCCATATTAGTAAACAAACCGTCGTACGTTCGGGTTTTCCGAAAGCCACTTTAAGTGCGCATGTTAAAGAAATAAAAGAAAAGCAAGCTACGGAGTTCTTAAAATTCGTTCGGAGTTCCAAACAACACATGAATTTACGCTGTATACAGTTGCTTAAATGTAAGGAGAATATTGATATTGTTTTCGGATCGACTGTATAGTTGCTTTAAGGAAAACCTTACAATCCAGGCATTGTCCAGGGTGTGTGCAAGCAGACTGCGTGAAATCTAACCGAACCATATCAGACTTCTATGAAAATAATAATAATAATAATAATAATAATAATGTGTCATAGGTTTCTAGATATACTCCCCCATTCGGCATCTTTGTTGCAACTCTGATAGTTTGTGTAAATTAAAATTTTTACATGAGCATTGAATTTATTACTATTTTTCATAATTTTCTTTTCACCAAACACCAATATAAGTATTCTGGTTTATTTTCAACATATTGTTACATTTATTCTTTTTAATAACTGTTTTGTTATATTGAGTTCTTTTATTGCAAAACCAACAACATAGTACTTTAGAGTTTTAAGTTAAATTAAGCGATTTATTCAGTTTCAATACACACAAAATAAACACGATGGCAACTTTAACACTGCAATGCCTAAAAGGTCCTTATTACTTCTTTGGTGCTTACTGTTGTTGTTGGTATTATTATTCAGAGTAGGGCCTGCTTGGCCGTGTGTTTTTATTCTGTGTTAGTTATTTTGGTTTTCTGCTTTTTAAGTTATTTAATTATAATAAGCAATTTGTTGTTGCCTTGTGTGTATAAGATTTCTTCGAAAACTAAGCAGCCTATAAAATACACAATAGGTCATTTCGTTTACTGTTTTGCTGATAATTCTTTTCTTTTAGAACTAACACTATTTTAAAATAATACGATTAAGAAAGGAACTATGTTTGATTTATCCAATTATCTAATTGGTCATGTTTTTTCTAAATTTAAATATAACATATTTATCAAAGTTCTTTAAAAATTTTATTTTGAGAACAAACAAATATAATATTTTTTCCAGTAAAATTCACAAAAAGGAATATTCAGAACATAAGAAGGCCCTAAAAATTGTAATAAAATCTTGTTCTACTTACAATAAGTTTTTTGTTAATATCATATCTTAGTTCGCCTCTTCGTGTTTTCCTTCTATTTGTATAGAAATCAAAACACACAAAAATAAGACAAAACCTAACCTAAGTCATGATATCTATGTATCTTGTACTCTTATGAAAACAATGTTTAGCGTGCAAGAGGTTCACCGAAAAAAGAAGGAAAGCAAAAAAATATTTTAACAAGAAACAAAAACAACACAAAAAAAAGCTGAAAGATATTGCAACATTACAAAATCTTGAACATATAGATGTTTACAAGCGCAGTTTTTCATTTACATTTTGCGTAAATGGCAATTTCCTTTTATATTTTCAAAGTTTCTAGCTTGTTACAACAATAACAAGAACAACAACATCTTGTGATGAAATATTTATAGTTTCAAGTGCGGTAGATTGTTTTATTTTTTATCTCTACTTATTTATTATTTTTTTTTTATTTTTAGCGATTTTCTAAGATTTGTTATTCATTAAATGAAAGAAACAAATAGATGACTGCAAACAAGGGTTATTAGATTTAGATTTATTTAATTTTAAATGAAAATTTTTACATATACTAGACAAAATTAATTTAAAAAGACCAAAAGATTTGTTAAAATTGCCGAAAAATTACTTAATATTGTTGATAGCTAATTTTAAAACTGTTAAAAAAGGTCTTAGGTTACTAAAAATATTTGAAAAATATTATTGGTAAAACTTTGTTTCCGCATTGAATGAAAAATCAGGAGATATTCAAGATTTTTGCTGAGGCGTTGATAATATGTAAATAAAATATTCAAATAAAAGTAATTTGAAAATATAAGGCTGTTTTATTGAATACGCAATCAAATTTTTTATGACTCTCCTTTACCATATTTATTCAGTCAATGTCACCGAATTTGAAAAATAAGCGTGAACATTTATGTATATCGATCTTTTCAAATACGACAAATGTTGATTCTCTAAAGCTTTTGTGGTAAAGTTGTTGTTAGACGTGATAAAAATACTGTTCCACGCAAATATTACATGATCATATAATTTTTTACATATAATTTTTATGGGGTGTCATGTTGAGGCAAATGAAATCCATCCTATCAACTCCACTCCACATATTTTATGTATCTTGCATTAAATAAAGGGCGAAGTTTGGCAAATTTATCATTCCTCGTAAAAGTATCATTGTTTGAGCAATGCATGTACTACTTCATTCGTTCGAAGGTATTACGCCTCATTGCATTAGCCACCGTCAAGTTTTAAGTTTCTGTGTTACGTTCCCATAAATTCTCCATTTTGGTCTATTTAGATATCGCGATAAAAATAGTATCGCAATATAACATTTAAGATTTTGCTTATTCATATCAAAACTGTGGTCTTCTTTAGACCCAACGTATTTGACAAACTTCTTCATAAAAAAAAAAACACAGGATCTGAATGTAGGTTTTCCAATTTTCTTGGAGGGAATATAAATTAAATTCTACTCACTAAATCAATTTCTTTTTCGCAACTTCATTTAATTACTTTAAGTCACTGATTGTTTATTTGTTATCAAAGCTAGCTGTGACAGTGGAATGTCATCTTCGTTTCATCACCCAAATACTTAATATTTCCATTTCATGATATACATGTTGCTAAAGCCTGGACTTCTAACTGAAATGATTTATATCTGGCATCGTATTCTTCATCTGGGCTATCTTCTTCACTTACGAAACTATTTTCAGGAGAAGTTATGAAAACGTCAGCATTCATTTTTTGATCTGTTTTTCCATTTTTTTTTTACCAGTTTTTCACTTTTAAAAATATAAAGTATTCACGACACAATGGCTCAGCAAAAATTAAAACGTTCAAAACAGTTTTTTGTTTGCAGTATAACCGCAAATCTTTCAAAGTGGGAGTAAAATAAAAAAAGAGTTCAATGATTTTTAAGATAATAATGACGTTGTTCCAATATTCGAACACCGAGCAAAAACAAGCACTGCATTGCCAGTATGTTAAATTATTAGACGAGTGGAAAACAATTTAACACGATTTTATACCAAAAAATGTTAAAGAAAATTAAATTTTATTTATGATAGCTTATTTTACTTTAATCTTTCTACTTATTTAAAAGCCTTTTTGAGGGGATATGAATATTTTTACAACAATATAAACCGTTTAAAAGTTGTTATTTGTTTAAAATGACAAATTATTCATGAAAATATCAATTTGCATTTATTTTGATGTCTATAAATTATATTAACCCCTCAAAAGTCTTTATGGAAACACAAGGTACATTAAAAGCAAACGCACGGACAACCACAAATGATGGCTTTGCTAACGCTTTAGCTTTTTCAATACTCATACGTGTCGCTTTTAGGCTTCAAAAAACTTTCGTAAAATAGCAAAAAATTTTATAAAAAGCAAAGTAAACAAATTTAAAAAGGTGTTTTGTATGACAGTTGTATAAAAAATGGTTTTCTTTATTTTTTGAAGTAGAAACTTAAGGCCGTAAGGTCGATTAAGTGTGAGAAATATGTTTTGCTTTGGCTGACTTTGTTGTTAAAATTTACGTATTTTTTTTTGCCTTTGAATCTTCAACAAGAATTTTTATGATGTTATGAGTTGGTAGGTATATGTACTTTGCCTTATATGTAAAAAATAGCTTTTAAAACATCTATCTACACTTAATTTAAAGAAAAAATTTATTTTGAAATAAAATACTCTTCTTTGCTTGAAAAATCAAATATTAAACAAATAGTGAATAAGGTTTGGCTTTGCAAAATAAATACGACAGGATATTGTAGCTATACTAATGTTATGAATAGAATAACAAAATAGTTAATTTACAATTACACACTTCATAAAGTAAATTGAAATATAATTTACAGATAGTTTTAAGCAAATAGGAGTAAAATTGTATGGGATGATTTGCCTTAACTTGTGATAAAGCCTAAATTGTTAAATAAAAAAAATTAAATTAAAACATGTTGACATGACAGAGAATTATGTATTGATTTTAATTTGGTTTTTTTATTTATTTCAGTTTAAAATAAATTTAGAATTAAATTTTTAATTTAGTGTATAAGTGTTAATCTTATGTAGAAAAAGTTGACAGATCATGAAAGAATAATCTTATTGCTGTTTAATTTTTCAATTTTTACCTGAGCTCCTCATTTAGAGCTCGAAGGTATTTATTGTTTATTTATTAATTGTTTTATAATTAATGATTGTTTTATTCTTAATTTCTACAGCTTATATACTAATAATGAAAATAATCTAGATTCTAGGTTTGAGTGACGTCACTCCATTCTTACTTCATATACTTATACTTAACTACATACATTAATATAAATATTACTAGGTTATCATAAAATATTGTACAATGACATGAATGTATTTAGTGTAATTACCAACAAAACTGACCTATAAATATAGAGAAACTCAACGTCATCAAAAATACTTCCGCATGCAGTGTTCCCATTAATGCCCATGCATAATGTAGTAACAACAACAATACAGTACAATTAAATTATGCTGATGATCAATAAATTGGTTACAATAAGTGATTCGGTAATATTTATTAATACAAATGTATTGGCAATTAAGGTCTCTTTGTTTTTCTACTTATGTGTCAATTATGCCAATTGGTTAATCACACTACACTTAAAAAAAATTAAAAAAATCATTTCCTGAAGAAGCTTTCCAAGGGAAAGCGAAATATTGAAAATATATGTGATGAATTTATTTAAAAAGAGAATTATTAACATTAATACTTATACATTTAAGAGAAAAAAGGTCAAATAATAATATAATCAAATATTTTTAATTTAGTTTTGTTAATAAATAAATACTCTGTATAAGGATTGCATATCTGAATTAAAGATAAAATGTTTCAAAACCAAAAGTTGTGCTTAAAATTAAATACAGAATAAAAGTTTGAAACACTGAGATACTAGATAATAATTTTTATATGGAAATGATTTTTTTTCATATAAAGTTACAAAGTATCTGGATATAAAAAATATATGAAAATTGTTTTTTAATTTTTATTTTCGTTCTTATATTTGTGTATTTGTAAGTATTTTTTATTGGTCCTTTCACTGAAGTATGTTTTTCTTGTGTTGTTTACTAATATGTATTTTACGTGACTTAACGTAACACCGGCAACATATTTCATACTATTCTCTTACAATATTTGCAAATATTTTTAGCAAACAATTAATGTGTTACCTTATCATGTTGCTACAACCACGATAATGATGCTCCAACTCCTAAGTCAAATCACGTTTACCACTTCGTGTTTCGTACATTATTTTTTCTTTCTACTTCTGCTGCTGTTATCTCAGCATCCTTCCTTTGGATAAGAAGACAGCATACACCTGACATCAAATTCTTGAAAATTGATATATAAAAAAAAATTTTAAGAAATAATAAAAAAAAAGAAACACATGCAAAAGCAAAAAAGGCATGAAATGTCTTAATATAGAAGTCATAGTAAGACAAGTACATTACACATAGTACAGGCACGTAAAATTGTGTTAACATGCTCGCGGTATAAAATTATTTTAAAATAAAATAAACCAGTTTCTAAGACGATTTTTTTTACTAGATGATTGTATATCAACGAGCTGCAGGATCAGCATCAGCAAGCATTAAAATAATAAACAAGGAGCCAGCACTTATTTCATATAAATTAGATAAAAAAAATCCTAGAAACGTCAACCGAGAAAATAAGTCTAAAATAGATAGTTTTTCTTTCGAACTTCCTTTTTAGATTTATTTTTAAACAAGCATGTCAAAATGTATTTATGCATCCAAGCGAATACTTGTCTGTTTACCTAATTTTATTTATGAACATAAACATGAACGTAAATGTATGTTTTTTCTTTATTGTTTCAAGAACAAACTCACATGTTTGTTAAGAAAACTTTTGAAATTTTCCCATCAGAGGCTCAAAAGAAGAAGATTTTAATCTGATATTTTCCCACCAGAGACTCAAAAGAATAAGATTTTAATTTATTATATCAACTAATTCTGAATGTTCATTTAAAAACTCGTACTCTTTTTATCTCTTTGGTCTTTATTTGTACTCAAATTAAGCTCCAGGCAGTATCATTTTAAAAAATCATTAGCATAAAAAAGTAATTCTACCTTCGCAATAAGTATAAGTAGGCTCACACATAAAGGCTTCCAAACCATGTACATTGTCTGTCTGACAAATTAGAGCGTGTTCCTTACAGAGTTCTAGAGTTTACGTTATTCGAAAGATAATCTTCTAGCATATTACCGACATAGCTGGCTCGGATGTAGTCTTATGTGGAAGTTCAATTTTCGATGGCCTATTTCAACATTTTGGCCGTTTACAGGTAATAACGCGGCTAATGTTGTCCTCCAAGTTGCCAATCGTTTTGGCCTTACTGTCACAGACTACCAACTGAACATATCTCCACAAAAAATAACCTACACGATTATCGATGCTAATTCAGGAGCCCGAGATATGATGCTATGTGTTTACCAAACATTTCCTTCAATAAAACAATTGTGGCACTAGCTGTGTGACATACTGCGCAGTCTTGTTTAAACCATAGCTTTTGCACATCATAGTTGTACAATTCATAAACGCATAAGGCAGTTATCATGGCTTTATAGCGGTTACCATTGGCTGTAACTTTCTGAGCAGCATTGTTTTTAAAGAAGAACGGGCTAAAAATTCTATCAGCCCATAAAGCGTACAAAATAGTCAGTTTTTCTAGATGTAACGATGTCTCAATATGTACTCAAGCATTATCATCACTTCGAATACGGCACTTTTGTTTTTTGACGTATCCTTAAAAAAAATGTGAGCTAAAAATTGCTTATGAAAATCAGAGTTAACGACAATCTTGTTTTTGGCACAATTTGAAGAATTTGGAGGCGTTTTTCAGGCGTTAGCCTATTTAAGCCAAAATGCCAACTTAACTACTAACAAAATGACCGTGAGTTAAAAAAGTGATGCCTACTTGAAATTCTATAGCCCTATGAAAAGTAACCAAATTATGAGATCATACATAAGAAAATTAGGCCTCTACGGTAACCACTTGATAATTGTATCACAATTAATAAGGTAATAAGTAATAAGGTTACTTGTTTACTTTTTGAATAAGGAATCCTAAATATGGCTACGAAGCACTAGTTTTAAAGTATTGAGTCTAGTTTATATTATAAAAACTTCGGAACTGTATACTGGATATAAAGAATTTTAATTTTTCATATATGCAATTTTACTAATACAGCTTGTGACACGGACTTTAAAGATTTATTATTTTCATTGATGTTAAAAAACGTTTTTTATTCACTTATTATTACAACCTTTAGCTTAAACCAACGAAAACAAGTAAATAACCGCTAAAGTTACTTTATGATTGACGCGTTAGAGGTATTGGTTCAGAAGTATCTGGCTAGATCTCGTGAATAACCACAAATAGAGCAGTGTCCCATATTATTACAGCGCGCCTTTTATTAAAGATTTCTTATATTCATAGAAAAATTAAAAAGTATTTGCTTAGGCTGTCTAAAGAAGTAATAAAAATTATTAGACGTAGCAAAAGAGCCTTTATCTTTATTTATATTGTTACGAAGATGAATTATAAAATTTTAAAATAAAATAATTATAAATAAAAAAAACTTTTGCATTTTACAAATTGCATAGTTTTCTAAGAAATCTTATACACACAAGATGCTTAAAAGAAATTCTACTTATAAGAAATTCTACGAAACAAGATAAACAACAGAAAACAAAAACACTAACATAGAACAAAAACAAGAAATACAGCCAAGCAGACTGTGATAATAACAACAACAATATGGGGTGATGTTAAAGTAGAATTATCTTATATATGTGAGAACCAGCGCCACTTGCTGGATAAATTAATTAATTGAACTTGAATCATTGTGTAGTAAAGACAACAAAGGTACCATAGTGTTTGTTTTGTGTGTATTGAAAGTAAATAAATTGTTTTATTTAATTTAAAACTCTAAAGTGCCGTGTTATTATTGTGCAATAAAAGAACTCAATATAACAAAGCGTTTATTAAAAGGAATAACCATGACAATATTTTTTTTTTAAACTGCTACAAGTCTCATTAATAAAAAGAAATAAAGCTAAAATTTGTTAACAGCTGGTAGTTAGATGGGTCGCCATATTGTTAGATAAGTTTTAAAGCATCATCTGAAGTTTCCTTACCATCTAAAATAGTTCTTTTGAAGACCTTTTATGCTTTAAATACATTGTATGAGGTGGAACAATATTGCCTGTCATTAAAAAAGATATTTTGTATGGAACGTAATTTTCTTAGAACCCCAAAAACATTCACTTCGTATAGAAACAACCTGCTTGCTAAAAACACCTGGAATATATAAAAACTCATACTTACATATGTATGTATAGAGAACATAATGCAAAAACTAAAATGACTGTTACATAGAAAAAATTTCAATGATTGCTTAAATGTCAGAAAGAAGAATTCTATTCGCAGCAAAATCAATTTCCCATTTTCTTAATGTTTAAAAGCAAAAGCATCGAAAATTTATTTTTCAATATAAGTAAAGCTATATTGCTTTAGGCTTAGACTTTTACTTAATTCTCTCTCTCTCTCTCTCTCTCTCTCTGTCTCTCTCTTTCTCTCTGTCAGTCTGTCTTTCTGCCACAAAACAAGTTATAAAGTAATTTCAGAAGTTCATTTTTATTTAGATTTTGACTTAAAACTTAAGAAGTCGATTTAATATCAATAATCCTAATGTATTTTTTCCCTTTCATTATGTACACGTACATGTTTATTTGTTAGTGTACCCATTCGTACTTGTACTTCAATGTAATTTTGAATTTTGTGTCAACATTGAATGCATTGAACAAATATTTGCTGTCTCGTAAGTGTGTTTCCTCTTTATGTGTTTGTTTTCTTATTCTTCCAATTTTATTTGCCAAACATGTGCATGTTGCTGCATTACGAACACTTTTGGCCTTTATATTTTTTGTCTCAAATTCTTATTTAAGTTTTCTTTTGTTTTTTTTTTTTGCAGAAAAACCGAATGCAATAATTTGTTTTAGTTTGTTATTGACTCACGTATTTGTTTTTCTACAGTCATTATTGTTTTTTTTTGTTTGCCAAGTCAAGAATAAATAAAATGGAAGTAAAGTGAATGAAGTATGAATTATAAAGTCGTTGGCTAAATAGCAGTTGACGCTATCAGTGATGTAACATATTTGAAAGAATATCTTACTTGAGAGATAATAACAGCATATTTACTGTTTGATTTTCAACTTTCTCACACAACAATACAGTAAAACAAAGCGGATTTCCAAGGACATGTGATGACTCGCATTTATAAAAATCTTGAAATGAAGTATTGTTGTACTACTGGCGAAAAGAGATGTGCCGATTTGCGTGCTATTAGTCTGATCATAGAGTTTGAATGATCTGACATTAATCTTGTTAAGTTGTTGGGCCAATAGGAGCAAGTCACATTTAGCTTTAAAATAGTACTGTGTAATGGTATTATGTTGTTTATTTTTCCTCCGCCAGTAAATGAAATAATATTGCTATTTCCTATTCTAACTGGCTGGTTTGCAGTCGAAGGCGAGCGCTTTCGATGCGAATGCATCATTCTCAAGCCGCGTTGTAGTTTGTACTGGTGAGTCAGTGTTGGCGTTCAGGCAATTCTGTTATTAAGTTCGTATCTATTCAGGTAAGCAGAATGTCAGCCACCTGATATTTGTATGCAAAGTGCGTTTATCAATATCTCCGTCTTTTAATATTATCTAGGTACGTGTGTCCGTCTGAGGGTGTTTTTCGTTTGCATGAGTAGTTTTTATGGTGTGAAAATTGTGTTTGAGGACGTGTTGACCAGTTCGTTTATAATGTTATTGTTAAAAGTTTTTGTTGTGTAGATTTCCATGTTTTCAAAAATGTCTAGTCTTTGTCCTTTATTGCTCGGATGTAGTAATGTCATACATTCATCTATTTTCCTTGGTGTGTTTCCGTGACTGTCAAGGTGTAATGCAAAGTTGGAATCTTCTCTTTTCCGATTGTATGAGCGTATGTGCTCTGTAAACCTTGTGTTCGTCCAGTTTGCCCTATATAAGTTTGTTTGCAGGTACAGGTAAGTCTGTATACCCCGCTGGAACTAAATTTGACATTTGTTTCTGTCGTTGTTCTGAGATTATTCCTCAGGGTGTTGCCACTTTTTAATGCTGTGAGTGTTCCTTCTTTGTGAATAAGATTAGTTAGTCGGTATATTTCTGGTCCTGTGCAAGTAAAGATGTGCCGTCGTGCTGTATCGGCTGTCTATTTGTCATCATTATTTCTGTTTTTAGTGTTGTATTGTCTAAGAAGTTTATCGATGGTAGTGGTCTTGTAGCTGTTATTTATAGCTATGGCGTAAATTGTGTCGAGTTCTTTGTTGTACTTATCTGAAGTAAGTGGAAATATCTTAAGTCTGTGTATCATATGTCTAAGCGCTGCTAGTTTATGTTGGGTGGGTTGGTTTGAGGTGTTGTGGATGGTAGTGTCCGTCATAGTTGGTTTTCTATAGATGTTACTCCGTAACCCGATAAGGCATTTTTTTAAGGACGATTGAATACTCGGGTGGGTGCAATTGTTGTAAAAAATTGTGAAGATTTATTTGCAGACAATATAATTATATTAGCATAATATCAAAATAAATAAATATCTGCATGGTTATATGCGAAAAATATAATAAACTCATTTACACACAACTAAAGTTACAGAAGTGTAAAGATGGAGAGAAATATTTTGTATTAGTATAACTACTAAGGTAAATGGCCAGAGCCAGGTTGCCAGTTATATATGTACGTGTAGTGTCATTTGTATGCGCTGGTGTGTTCATATATTTTGGTGGAGGATAAAGTTGCAAATTAGCTTACTGTTTACGGTGTTTACACCTGATGTTCCAAATACAAAGATAACGAAAAGTAAACCAACTTTAACTTAAGTAGGTAACTTGATAAAACTTTGTTTATATTTTTTCAGGAGTTTATAAATAATTTTTGCGTTTTTAAATGGTGGTAAGTTGTTATGAGTGTTTTGTCTTTTTTTTTTGGTTTTGCTAAGAAAATCCTAAAACTTTTGTTGACAAATTCAAAGTCAGAAGCAGCCATGCCGAAAGAACTTAAAGTTTTTTTAAATATTTAAGTGGTTGTGTGGCAAAATGGGGAAAAAGCAAATCAAAAACTATTTAATATTGCTTTAATTTGGAACAATTTAATAATAAATATCCGCATTTAATACAATATAAATAACAAAATCTACAAAAATCATATTATTATCTGGTAATATATAAATTAAAATAGTGTGCTCTAATTTACTCAGAATTCATTTTTTTAAATGTTTAAATCGATTGTGGTATTTTGTTTAAGTTTTAATTCTTATGTTTATCGATTATTTTGTTCGCTTCGCAGTTGCTAAAAATAATTTTCAATTTAATTAGAAACGTTAGCTTTTCTAAAATATAGTTAAAGGTTCCCTGGCAAGTTGAACTGAACAACCTGTGAAATGGCCATAGGAACTAGCTTTACCACTAATAATCAATTTAGTGATTTTATTGTATTATTTTCTTTCTCTGTAGAATCTAAAAGATCGTTATATTTCTCATTATATTTTCATTTTTTCCCATAGCTTATTTGATGTTTTTTTTAAGATTATTTCAATGCTCTGTTTGTTATCTTTGCGGTCGTTTTAATCTGAAGTTTGTCAACAAAATGCTGAACTGTAAGTGACTTGTGGATAAAGTTTGTTGTCAATTAACAATGCAAAGTTCAAACCAACTGTTGGCAGTGGTACAACTATTTACCAACACGTTATGCACAAACAGTAAATTAAAAAAAAATAGAAAACAGGAAATATTTTTATTCAGAAAATAAAACAAAAGATAAATTTCGAATTCGAGAATTATTACGCAAACACAGAAGGAAAATATTTATTTTGTTTAAAAGTAGACTTAGATTAAAAAGATAATTACTTTAGAATAAATGACAAATTTTTTTTACAGAAATTTACTATTGTTAAATACGTTATAATATCTGATTACGAGGAACACCCATTGGTTCTTATATCTAAAAATATTTTATTAACAATATTTTAAAAACATAAGAATACGTTAGAAAAGATAAGCTATATTTGTTTAAATATTCATTTCTCAAGTTTCAATTAAGATAATTTTGCTTGATTTCTTTAAAAATTAACATTTCGGGACATTATCATGAGATATTTGTTTCTTAAAACTTAGTTGTCAATTACATTATACTCATTTATTAAAAACAAAAGCGAAACTAAAACTATTAAACAAAATTAATTTCTGTGTTAATGGAAAATTTAATTAATGTGTTTTCTATAAGTAAAAAAAGAAGGCAATTTTCCTAATGGCTCATATACTTAAGAATAAAAATAAACGAAAAAAGATGCTAAACTTTACACTAACAATTGGCAAAGATTTTCAAGTAGTGGACCATATGAATGTATAAATAAATAAAAAATCGCGAGGGATGTCCTTATATTTCGAGCTGTATATCAACCGCAGATACTATATTAAAAATGAAATAAACGCTCTATACTACTACTACTACTACTTTATACATATAAATAACGCAATTTTAATACAGCATCGAATCCGGCAGGATCCTGCTAATGTTAAACATTTCGAGACTGGCCATCATATTTGTTGCAAGTTTAGCATTTGCCAATGTGAATGAATTAAAAACAATAATATAAATATGGCTACAGACGCTAAAACTGCATCATATACAGCGGTTCCCTTGCTAAGAATTTTAGCCGAAAGTTATCAAATACAAATGATATATATTTGTCACAACGACTATTAAGTCTAATATGCTGGTTAATAAAATTCTTACCATACCTCAGTGAAAGTCGTGCTATTTACGAAAACGTTCAAAATAAAATCTTATTGTAGTTTGTACTTTTGACGCACTTAATCAAGTTTTTTTATTAATTTATTTTTTTTCTCGGATCAGTACTCAGCGAATGACCTCTACTCATGCTTTGCATGTACCAGAATTAGAAAATTAGTTATGGCGGAGGAAGAAAGAGGAAATAGTGTTTGTGGATTTCGAAAGTGACAGGAAAGCCCTCTTCAAGGTGTTTATTCCACATACGAAACTTTCTGCAAAAAAATGAATTTTCCATGTAATGCGTAGTGCGATTCCATCATACGTAGGCCCATGATGAGCAGCTTCCATTGTAAGAGCTATAAAACAATAGAGTTGAATACTCTATTGACCCTAATGAGCCGGCGATATTCTATATCTATCGGATGAAGTGAAGTATGTCTTATACCGTTTAGAAAAACCGAGTCACTTGAAAACTTCTTTAAACACCTAAAAATGTGCCTAGTCTATCGAAAAAAAAGAAATAGGGTAGGAGAAAAATGAACAAACATAAAGAACAACACCTATGGTGCGATTCCTAAATTAATCTCGAGAAATTGTTACCGACACCAGCAGCAACAGGTTCTAACAGAAGTGCAACATGCCGCACTATATCAAACGTCTTACTTAATTAATTGTGAGCGTGTAAAGTAAATTTCTTAATTATCAAACTTAGTTGGAACTAAGGCATTACTTTGTGTTGGTATAAAATTTTTCTTCCACTAATCTTTGTAAATAATTTTTCTTTCTTTATGAAAAATTTAGAATATAAAATAAAATAAAGTTCATTTGCTATAATTTATTTTTTGATTTAAAGGCTGTTTAACTAATAATTTTCAAAAACTAAAAATGTAACAAGGTTTCACCAACTGAATGAAGTTAATACAACTATGTATTTAACATTAACATTATTAAATAAGTTATTTCATACTTGCAATTCTAATCGATTTTTTTAACTTTTATTAGTAATATAACAAATAATTGCCTCCATAACCCATCAAAAGATAAAACTAAACAAAAAAGAAACAGAAAAATAAACACTTGAAGCTTTTAAGAAAATTAAACCATAAAATTATAGTTATTGTCCTTTTAGAAAAATGTGACACGTTTTTACAAGACTATAGCAAAAACTTTGGCTACGTAATGTTGTTCATGTCAAATAAGCGTTAAGCTAAAAAGCTAAGTAAAAAATTTCTAAAATTATTAAAAAAAAAAATAAATTAACAAAAAGGAATTGAACAAAAAAAAAACAAAAAAAAAAAGGAATTCAAGAAGTGGATTAATTATAATAATTACGTAAGATACCTGAATTCGGAATTATAGATTGAGGACAACATCATGATGATACAGAAACATTTGCAGTACTTCATATATTTTTATATATGTGTACGTTTCCTTTAATAAATCAATTACATCACGAGCTGTGTGACATTTTGTACCATCTGATTGGGCCCACAGCTGATGCACATCATGGCTGTTCAATAGATAAACGAAAAATCAGTAATTGGTTACTATTGACCTCTAACTAGGATCGTTTTTAAAGAAGCCCATAAAGTAAACCAAAGTGCAGTTTTTCTGGATGTAACGGAGTCTCAACAAGACTGGAGGATACTAATCACTCCAAACACAGCAGTTTTGTTTATTAACATGTCTATTCAAACAAAAGTGAACTTCATCGGCAAAAGAACATCGCTTTTGAAAATCATCTGCAATCTTCTTTTGGGCCTGATTTCGAAGCGTTATTCAGGCGTCAGTCTACTCATGTTAATATGTCAAACCAAAAATAAATCGTTTGATAGCTGGCCGCCAATCGAAAAGGTGTGGCCTGTAGTGTGCACGGAACGTCATTTGACATGTAAGTGGGTACATACCAACCTCAACACTGTAGTGCAACAACTACTTGGATTACACTTATTGAAATGTGGCGAAGACCACCAAAATAAATCAAAACAAAAGTGTCAAATTTATGAAACACCTTTGATTTGCTTTATGGTTGTCCACTTACATGTTGCTGACATATGCATTTTTAAATAACAATTATTAATAAGAAATATAGAAATAAAAATTGAGTGAAAGCAAAATCACTCAATTTAGGTAATAAGAAATTAGTATATAAGCTAGATTAAAATTGTAAATTAATTTAGAATTAAACTGAATACTTCTGCGGCATCAACGTGCCTAGTTCTTTTTAATACTCAATCTTACTGTTGGCAGTTCTTTCGAACGCCTACTTGTGGAGCTGTTATCCTCGACAGCTGGGTAAATATAAACGAGGACGTTAGGGAATATAATTACAAAAATATTTTTTTTATTCATATGGTAATCGTCTACATGGCGATCATTTAACCACTATCATCCTTTACATGGCAATCCTGCCAAACAACAACAACTATCATCCTTTACATGGCGATCCTGCCAAACAACAACCACTATCATCCTCTACATAACGATCATTTAACCACTATCATCCTTTACAGTCCAACAACACAATATTAATTCAAAATTTAGTTCAAACTCTTGAATAAGGATTTTATTTTTTTTTATATTGCATAAGTTCCAATGAAATTAAGCTTATGTGAAGCCTACTTCAACTCAATGGCTAAATTTTTAATCTTTAACGTTATTAGAAGTACGGTCACTTCTAAATTCATTGAAAAGATATTAGTATTAAATTTGGTTTTGTTGATAGGGTTTTAAGTATATTCTTAAGATTTTTTTGTGGTATCATTGTAATGTGAAATCCAACACTAAACTACTGATACCTACGCTATCTAACGTAACCAAAAGTTAATTTATATATTCAGATTAAACAATTTTTTATATTTTTTTTTATTTCAAACACATATATTCCAGTTATCAGTTCTTTAACACAAGTAATCTACCTTGTAATTATAATGTTAGTTGAAATATTGTAGAACTTGCAACCCAAAAATTCAAAATAATTGATGGTTTACTGGTGCCAAAATGTAAATTATTGTTTGGTTATTTGGTTTCACAGTAGTATATTTCAGTTAAGCAACTAAAACATTGTGTTTTTATATTCGATAATTTTGTTTATTTTAAAGGCGTACTTCCTAAAATAAAAAAGAAAATGAAAGAAGAAAGAGAATAGCAAACAAACTAAACATTAAAATTTTTAAATTTGTGAGTTAACAAAGTTTTTAATACATAATTATAGAGTGTGTCGGTAACAACTCAATATATAAAAACTATTGTATAATACAAACCAAAATAACATAAAAACTTAAAAGTAAAATTTAAAAGTTGTTTATATAAATGTTTGATCTTTTCTAGTAATTGAAGATAAGAAAGTTTTCTGCAAGTTCTACTAATTCAGAATTTTCTTTTAAAATTTATTATTTTCAAAATACTTTATTTTTATACAAGATAAATTCTAAGCTGGATCTTCCTAAACTTTCAGTGCTTAAATATATTATGAAGCCATCTCATATTGAAATATAATGATGCCATTTTGAAAAACATTTATTATACTTAATGTAGTTTTGTTAGGAGAGTCTTCAAGATAAGGGAAAATATGGCAAAAGTATATTGTCGTGTATAGAACAAAAGCCTAGCCATCTGAAAAACATAAAATTTATTGAAATTCAAAGTCTTAGAAACAGATATATCTACAAATATTTCAGAGCTTTTTATTTCAATCAAAATAACAGCTTATTACCCAATTGCTAAACCGACTTCGTTTGCATTTTACTATCACACATATTAATTCTCTAACAAAATACCTGCAAGGATAAAACTTTTAATTATACAAAACTCATAAACTACATATACGTTATTATATAAAAGTGATAAGATCGCGTTAAGTATTGTAAATTATACAAGGCCTATACAGCAAGGCTTTCACCTAATAGCAAATTTTTCTCTATTATGTTTATATGTGTGATTACTATGTCATACATAAACTTTATACTTTAGGGAAGAACAAAAATATAATAAAAAGAATCTAGTGGATATTGGTGACATTGCATTTATGAGGATCATGCATGCACACTACCGTTTTATCCACATGTCATTAAAAATACATATATTATTAAACATATTTTATTAAACTGTCTGTATGTACTTGTTATTCTATTATATTGCTTTGCGTTATGAGACTGTTAATTAACTATTATGCACATTCGATTTTAATAATTCGATTTTAATAATCATGCACATTGATTTAGATAACCAGTTTTATATTAAACTAAGGTCTTTCTATAATGAGGTTTTAAAGCAATAATACGATTTATATTTTTTTTTTTTGGTTTGATAGCTAACTACATATGTTTATTTAAACCTGTTGTACAATAGCATTCACTACTTATATTGTTCATATTGTGTAAAGAAGATGTTTGAAGCTATAATGAGCTACAAGGCCATTAGTATGATAGAAGGAATATATTTTCGTATCAAATTAACAATTTCTAAAAGAGTCGGGCCAATAGGAACAGAGAAACGATACTATGTATTTACATGTTTTGATTTTTTGAATGTGAAACTTTTTAAACTCACATATTGCTTTTATTTTCAATCAGTATTCTTCTTCCTGAAAGCGTTTAATATAAATATATTGTTACGGATGCGTCTTGCATAAGTCTTAAAAGAAAATAATTATGTAATAAAGTAAACAAGTAAGAATACTGTTTACTAACTGCGTAGTTTGCTAAAAAATCTCATTCACGCAAGACAACAACAACTGGCTACGCTGTTTACTAACTGCGCAGTTTTCTAAGAAAACTTATGCACACAAGACAACAACAACTATCTTAAAATAATTCCAGGAAAAAACTTTAACATCATAAAAATAAAAACAAAAATACACACAAACCAACAGGCGTCTGTACATTGAATGAATAACATAAAAACAACAAAATGTATTACAAAGGGAGTAGAAAATTCTTAATTTTTCTAGACCTCTAGCGGACAAATATAAAAGACAGCGTCCGAGTGAATAGTTAGTTAGTTTAAACATAAACCTCGTGAAGTAATGATTTGCATCTTTAGTAAATTGTTCTGTAGTGCCAACGTACATATCTTACTTTGTGTGTAGTTAAGAACACAGTAACAACAAAACGTTTATAAAAGGCATAAACGTAAGAATTTTACACACAAATATCCATCGAGTTATTTAAATTTCAAATTAAAAAACCAAATCTAGAGTCCAACTGAAATTTTTAATTTGTTGTTGGAAATTGTAATAAATGAGCGTTTATTTTCTTCTAATCGGTATAAATGCTGGCGTTAATTGGGCAAGTGTGGAAAAGTTTCCTGTATTAGGTTAGCTGTTTAGGTAAAAATTATTGGTACAACACTTTTTTGCGTAAATTATAACAAGCTTATAAATTATTTGCTTATAAATTATAACAAGCAATAATTAAATAAAACAAATTTTATTTTACTTCTTAGCTTTGTTATTTGGTAATTTTTCTTTAAAATATTTTCATAAATTTTAAAACAATATTTTTGTAACAAATTTTTATTATTTTTTGTTTATTTATTTCGCCGTTATTTTATACGCGTAAGTAAAGAAAAGCAGAGAATTCATAACTTAAATATATGTATGTGTGTTGCTTTGTGTGTTTTTGTGTGTAAAGCTTTTGTGCCGAATGCCCTTTGTTGGCCAAGAGTCAGAAATGTATTTAGTTATATTGCTGTTATTTTCATGGATGCTTACCTAACACATTTTTTGTTGCGTTAAATTTCACACTTGAAACAATAGCTGCAAGAAATAACAATAATAAAATAATAAAATGTATTAAATGTTTGAACACATAACTTAACACATTTTTAAGTCAACAACAAAAGTAACTTAGGAAAAAACAATATAAAATATATAAAATTGCTATCAAAAATTCTAAAGTAAACCTGGCCAATAATCTTTGTTTCTGTTTTATTTCATCGTATACATTTTTAAAACACACATATAAATGTGTATTTCATGGAGAATATGTATGTGTGTGATTTGAAAGCTTCAAGGCACTTTCATTGCTTCAAGTATGGTACAATTTTTGGTCGCATATTTTTGCCCCTGTTTGTTGCAGATGTTGGTTATGCTACAAACGTATAAGTGAATTTGTTTATGTGCTGTTTTTCAGATATTAAAATTTTAGGTACACTTTGGGTCCTCTTCAAGAAATTTCATAAATATTATAAAACAGCAGACAGTTTTTGGCATCATTTTGTTACATTTCATAAAATGTTGTAAACTAAACTAAACTAAACGTTTTCTAATGCAATTTTTAATTTAATGATGGAAATATATTTCTATATATTTTTTACATAAAATCATTATCAGGAAAATTTTGCTTTCCTAACTATGCTTTTTAAACTATATCTCCAGTGGATTTAAGGAGTTAAGAGTTAAATATTTTAACAGTTGCTGTCACACTGCACGTATAATAAAGAATTGTCGCGTTCTTTGCACTATGGCCTTTTAAATGGTTTAAAATACGAATGAATAATTTTTATATTTTTTCGCGAGAAAACTAATCTTTTCACAATTAAATAATTTTGGTAATAGCTGAAAAATATTGTTGTGCGGAAAAGTTACATTCTTCTGCTAACCCCATATGGCTTTTTATTCTTTATCAAAATGTCTGAATGACAAAATATAAAAATATATTAATTTATTATTAGTTTCAAGATTTTTAATATTTGTTTATTAGCAATTTTTAATATTATTAATTACTTAGGAATATAAATAGTTGTGTATTTTAAATTTCTTAATCTGTTTTAGGTTTTTAAGAATATGGTCGTTTTGTTTAATTCCTTCAAAATATTTACTGAAAGTAAGATCTCGCGGTCGTCGGCGACTATAGTTGCTTTTCGGAAAGTATTCTGGCTGTTGTTCGTTTGGTGTGAACGGCGAGCGCGTTCGATGTGAAGATATTATTATCAAGCAGTAATTCAATTCATGCGACTTTCTTTAGAGGTCTACATTACAAAATCTTCAAAAAATCACTTTCAGTAGTAAAATGAGTCAGCAAATTTCTGTGTGCATAGAATAATATGTTTTCATTGATTGGTAACCTTTCTGGCCTTTCTTTAAAAATATTATGAAACACAAATAAAAGGCAGCTCGTTTTTAACTACTGCCAAAGCAAGACGTGTCGGTGTTTTTAATATAAAGTTAGTTTGGTATGCTACCTGACCATTCGACCGTGGGCTGATAGAAGTATTCACCAGTATAATAAAGTATTTGTAATTACCTGAATTCCTACTTCATTTAGAACAACCAAATATGCATAACCAGATAACAATTTTGAACCTCAAAAATAAAAATATAAAAAAATATCACTCATACACAAGTTAAATTTCCCATTTCAAGGAAGGAATGTATGAAGTTGAACCCACTCATTTAGTGGTAATGTATGCAATTTCAGTTTGTAGGTATGTATGTATGTATATATATATATATATATATATATGATGACTTCGATTCTGAATTCTGTTATTTTTAACCTAGCTTCCATGCAACATTTTCTTGCAACATCTTCTACTTATGGGAATTTAAATTTTGTGTTATTTAAATATACGCATGTGTTGTTGTTGTTGTTCAAAATATACCGAAGCAAATAAACATTCGCCAATAACTAAATGCACATACTGATTAAAATTGAGGAAACGTATTTGAATTTTTAAATTGAATTCCACTGAGCACACTAAATGTGTTTTCTTCTTTTGCACTTTTTATATAAATAAATTTTACATAAACATAATAAGAAAAATAACAGGTTGTAGCTTGCACCTTTATTGGCAGTGAACTTATTGCTTTGGTGCATTTTAGAATAAAAGATAATAATCGATGTGTAAAAATTTTTTAAGTAGAAAGTTTTTATGTTTCTAAAAATCTTTATAGTTTTCCGTAAGAGAAACTAATAATTAAATGACAGTTTGATAGCATTTTATGACCTAGTAATTGTAACCTATATTTTGTTTGTATCTTTTCTTGCAACTTTAGTCAGATTTTTAGAATCTTATATATTTTTAGTTTCATACGTGCTGTATTATGCTCCAAATATGGTGATAACGTGTTAGGCAAGACTTCGATGTATTAATTTTTAATGTGCCAAAATGTGAAAAGAAGAATAAATGCTATCGTTATCTAGTGTGCAATACCGGCATTCGTAACAACTACTAGAGAACAAATAATAACTATTTCTACGTTCCCTCGGATAAATTAATTTTAAGAATTTCTGCGACTTTTATAATTTAAGGGTTAATTTGACCAAATTCGAACACAAATGAAAACTGTACAATTGTACCATGTCCTGCGAGGACAGTTATGTATTAAATAAATGTATTTTTTTTTCTGTTTTAATAACTCTTAAATAAAAACTTTAGTAGTCTTCGAGCTCGTGCTATTTATATTTAGTTTTCTTTTGTGAGTGTACATGTCTGTGTATGAAGTAGTTAATTTTGCAGTTCATTTTCGGTTTTAATTATTCTTACACTTAAATAAATGTTGCTGTTATATTCTATTATTCTGTTGTGTACATGACAAATGATGTCTGCGTCGTGTATACTTAGCAGTTCTACAACAATCATTTATTATATTTTTATTAAATTAAATAAAGAACAAAAAAAAGAAATTTAGTTAAACAGCAGTTTATTAATGGTTAATTACTTAAAGTGTTATGCTTTGTTTTTTAGTCTGTTTAAAATTATATTTTATTTTTAAACTTTTTTTTTGGGTCTATTGCTTATTAATTTTATTGCTTTTGTTTCTTTATTTTCAATATGTATTGAAATATTTCGTTCAGAATTTGGAGTTTATTAAAAATTAGTTTTGTATCATAATTTTGAAAATATAACTCTGATATAAAATGATTATTATTCTCTTAATTTCCTTTATTAAACCAAGTAGAACACTCGCTTAGCATTTAGGAAAAATGTTGAAGCATTTATTGGTTAGTGTTGAGCTAAAAATATTGGCCTTGGAACAGCGATTTCAGAGTTTGCTTTTAAGTGATTTTCCTGATAACATTGGCGTTCTGTGCCTGCGGTCCTTTTTAGAATACCACACACTGCTGAACATTCACACAGGTATCTAAAGCAAAGTCTGTCAGATAAAAAAACAGCTGCAACTCTCATAGAATTGAAGTTTCGTTGATAGTTATCTTCAAATTCTAATGTAGCGTCGTACATTATTAATCTCTTGGGCAGTTACAAGTTTCACGCTAACCTTTGAACTTAAGTTCGTGACATGGCAGTTGATGTTGTTGCTGTTGGAAGAAATTTTTCTAGTTTCAGTTGATCAGGTTTCCCCGTTTCTGGAGCATTAACGTTAGCTTCGACAAAGAAGTGTTGGAGACAAAATATTCACTTATACAGTGCACCGAGAAAATTTTAGGGACTGTTTTGTGGTAGGTGAATAGACGTGTTGAATCGCTCTATGTCCTAAAAAATAAAACACAGTTAATAAAGTAGAATATTTGTTTAAGAAGAGTTGTTTAAAAATTATAGATGTTTTATATTTTCTTAAATACTGTGTAACTGTGTACTGTGTAAAATCATATTGTTGTTATTTTTAAAAATTATTTAGCATAACGTTTCTCTACTTTAAATCTTAACTCTAAAAATTTTTACTAATTTTTGTACATGTACCCTGCTTAAGCTGGCTTAAATTTTAAGCAAAATATTTTTACCTTATATAGTTTCTAGGGCTGCAAAAAGAACATAAATACCCTATTACAATACGGATTCAATAACAAATGATGTGTAATAAAAAAGGAAATGTATTTATTTGTTTATTACAACAATTACTTTTCGACTGACTTTTGACTAAAAACTATTTAAGAAAAGGTTACAAAATAACGAAAATATTTACTTTAATATAGCCAAAGGATGTAAAGAAAAAATAATCAGGAAGAAAATATAGCCTAAATAGGCACATAAAATTGTAATTTAGGAAAAACGGTTTTATTTATTATTTTATATTTTACCAACAAGGAAGTAAACTTTTTTAAAGGTTAATGTACAGAACTAAGAAGAAAATAAATAAATATATTTAACTAAAAATCTAAAAGGATGTCGATTTCGTAATAACACTGAAAATATTCCATAGAAGAAAAAAGTATATGTAACTTCAAAAATGTTGAAAGAATGTTTAATATAAATATAATGGCATAAATTTAAACTTAATGATAGTATAATGAATCTTTAAGAGTTTTAACTGCAAGTGTATGTTAGTTTTTAAAACTAGAAAAAATATTGCCCACGTAACTTATGAACCTTATTAAAATTAAATTCTACTTATTTTTCACTTCTCTTTTAAGTATAAATTATCCTTACCACAAAATGAAACTGTATGAAAGATCTATGATTTATACGCTTCTTCACAGCTTGTGCAGAGATCAACGATTTGCAAGAAAAACTTTTCACTTTTCTTCAACAATAAATTTGCAAATAATTTTTATTTTAAAAACTAGGAAAACTTAGCATATCTGTGCATAGTTAAATGGTTCATCATTTATTTTATTGCTGTATGTGATAGAGTTCTAAATGTTGATCTAACGTTTAGTTTTTATTGCTCGTGGAACGTTGCATGCAGCTAAGCAATGCCATGTGATATTTGTAAATAAATCCGTCAAGTGTATATTGGACATGATGGCCCTTTAAAATGGCCAGAGTGTTAAAAAAAATAAACACCACTAATTAATTTGATATTTAGTAATGAACAAAAAAATAATAATAATTTTGTATTAAAAATATGTTTCGAATGCGACATAAATAAATCAGCAATTGTGATTTTGTTTTCATTCGAAATAAATCACAATGTTCCATTTTAATAAAAAAATAAAACTTTGAAAGTTTGAATCCAGAATTATTGATCATGTTTTGGCACGAGCCATATATTCCTAGAAATCTTATGTGCTTCAAATCGATTGATTGGAAAATTACTAAAGTAAAAGCTTAATTAAGTTTATTTAAATTACTAGAACTTGTTACTTTTTCCAATACCTTTCTTAATTCTTCAATTCACAGACGAGTAAAATAGAAGAGTTTGGGGATATCTCATGTTTTTATTGATATACTAGCGTGCCCGTAACTGCTTTGCAAGTCATTTGTGGTTTGTTTTTATTCTGCACCGTTCTTTTTTGTGTGCGCCAAAAAGGTGGACATGATACATACAACTGACCGTGCGAAAAACAGGGATCATTGCAAAAGCAAGACGTATGGGGAACTGAAGCCGTTTAAAATTAAACGGCAAATCTGGATGAATTATAAGATATTATATTTTCCTTTTTAAATTGTTGCGTCAATCTAATTTTTAAGACTTTTTTGACTACTAAACGTGTCCCTTTGCAAAGGAAATTTAATGTTTTATTAAACTGTTACACATCCGTAACATAATTCTTTTCTTTTTTATATTTTAGAAAATAGTTCTGATTTTTTCAAGTCTTCCTTCTTCTAGTCTTCTTTCTATTACAAAAGTACAAGTATAAAAATTCATTCATATATATAAATATATTTCTAACTATTTACATACAAAATGTTTTTTATAATAGCTGCTGTTACTGTGACTCTCGTTACTTTTTGTAGTTATTATTGTCCATGTAATATAAAAAATTGTCTATTGTTTGTTATGATTCAATGTGGATACAATAACAATATGAAGATAATTATGTTGCTTAATGTGTGTTATGGTTTTTGTATATAAACAAATTACTAACAACATGCTTGCATATGTTTACGAATTCCTACTTATTCAAATTTAAAGAGCTTGTTATGTTTTGTGATTACAAAATCGAATTATACATTACATTAGACGTACAGAAATATAAATTTTCATTTTCGATTTAAGAAATTTTATTTTAAGATTTTAGTTATAAGTGAACTGAAAGAAGGTGTGTAACCCGCAGAAGAAAAATCTCGATAAAACGGTGAACAGGACAACAGCTT
Source organism: Trichopoda pennipes (assembly GCA_030448955.1). Lineage (NCBI taxonomy): Eukaryota > Metazoa > Arthropoda > Insecta > Diptera > Tachinidae > Trichopoda > Trichopoda pennipes. The sequence goes on along the minus strand of JASKUP010000049.1, from coordinate 3,637,427 downwards.
AAGTTTTAAGAGCGTGCTGCTAGTGTTGTGTTCGTACATTTATTTATTATTATTTTATTATTTATTTATATTGAGTCTATAGGCATTAAAACAGTGAATAATAATTAAATAATAATAATCTAAGTAATTTTATTATTTGTGCTTGATTCCTTTAAATACATATTTCATGATATTCTCATGAAATATTTATTACAAAAATTTTTATTAAAAAAAAACATTTTATGATATTCTCATAAAACATTTATTTCAATAAAAATAAAAAATATTTGAAATGTATTACTGCGGGGGAGAGCATATCCATATTGCAATTTCACTTTCGCTCACAAAGCTCATCAGTGAATTTTACCCCAATATTGTATAGAAAAACCTAGAAGTCTTATATCTAAAGCCAAACTGATTCCATGAGAATTTTTTCATAAAATCAACATAGCATAGCATAAAAAAAAAAAAAAAATTCTCATGGAATCAGTTCAGAACTATTGCTAAACAATAAATCTAAATACACGTTTTCGTCCATTAAATTTAAAACAAAGGTAGCATTTAACGTTATACCTCGGCTTTTTACAGTTGGTAGCTTTATTACAGCAAGTTTGCTAGTGTAGGATCGTAGAGTTAAGAGATTCCATTGTAAGCCTCGAAAACAAAATAACAAGAACTACTTTTTCACCGATTCTATGCTTAATATTAATATTAATATTTTTTTACTTATAAATAAATATTTTTGAATATTATAGGGACAATACATATATATATATATAGTATATAGTACAATAATTTATTAAATAATTGCAGTATATATTTTTGATACTTAATTTTATAACAAATAATCAGTAATAGATTGTATTAAATTATTGCGCTATTGGTAATACTGCTAAATATATTTATAAGTTTCCTATATTTTTAAAATAGAATTTCCATCTCTGTTGCATAGGATGTTATATGTTTGTGCTGTATATCATTAAGCTATTACCCACAACAACAGAAAGAAATGTGAGTGTGTTTTAGAACGAAAAAACGATAAAGCAAAATTTTAAAAAAGAGTTTGTCACCACGACATAAAACATAAATAAAAAAAATACATCAAGGAAGTGAAGAATGACAGCAGTTACAAGAAAAATTTAAAAGAATATGATAATACTTATGGAAATTGTTATACATTTTTTCATTTTGATCAAGATAAAAAAATCATAAAACCAAAAGATTATTAGAATAATTAACATTTCTCCCTTTACATTGGGAGTCTTATGACTTTTTTATAACGTTTCACACAAATTATGCGTTAAATTGAAGGTCATGCGTAAAATGGCAGAAATGAAATATTAAAATGGAAAAATGTTGCTAAACAAAGAAGAAAAAATATGAACAAAAAGACATTGAACATTAAATAATTACGGGAATAAAGACAAGAGTAAAAGGATCATTAAGAACACAATAGTTGGTGGTAATAAATGTTGCTCATAATGCAAAAATATAATAATACAGTAAGCATGAGTGTATTTTTATTTTAGTAATTTAACAAACTGAAATAGTCTACACAGAGCGAAAAATGTCGTTCTAAAAATGACAACGGATGGTATCAATTCGACCACGAAACATTCATAGTTTTTCGATACCATTTGTTCACAAATTTATAACAAAACGTTGTCAAATCAAGAATAGAAAGCGTAAGTATACTAGTAGTTGTCAAATTAAGAACGGCTTGTGGTCAAATTGAGAATGTAAAATTTTAAGGTACCAAACGTTGTCATATCAAGAACGCCCTGTTATCAAATTAAAATTTTACATTGCTTTGCTTTTTGTTTTGTCATTAAGTTTGCAATTGTTAATAAGTGCGGAATAAAAAATTTAAAAATATGGAAAACGAACAATATTCTGTGTTCAACAATGAAGAATAATATTTTATTAAATGTCATATAAATATTGAAAAAGATTTTGTGTTTGAAGAAAGCTCAAATGTTGAAGTTCTTAACGTAGAAACACAAGGGCATTACTATAATAATAATTTCCTTAAGTCTATTAAAATGGAATGTATTTTTAATATTTTAAAAGGTCAGTTATAATGTTTATGATTAGATTTATAAGGTTTATCACTTATGCTATTAAAGCTGTTAATGTAGCATTCAGAAGCCTACGGTATTTAAAAAAGGAAGACATAAAAGAAGCTATACCACACTTAGGGCTCCGTGCACTCACATGAAGTTGGTTCATGAAATAAAAACATTTATATAAAACCAATTATAGATTTTATAGGTCGTCCATTTATTTCATGTATATGCAAAAATAATAAAAATAATTTTTTATTTTAATAATAAAAACTAAATTTGTTATAAAAATATATGAGTGTTTATAACTTCGTTGGGTTCAAAATGGGTTATTCTTTGAGAAATGAGAACATTTGTTGTCAAACTGAGAACATACGTGATAAGATTTACATCTGCACCTAGCCGTTTGGGCCATTATCAGATGGTGTAACATTACCACTGTGGATGAAATGTAGTATCATTCTCGCCCTCGAGACTGCAACTTCAAAAGCCCGGAGCAGGCCGCAGCCCTCACTCCTTGCTGAAGAGTTGGAGACTATCCAACTTCTGGTCCAGAACGCATTAAGCTTAATATAATTAAGAACATGACGGTATTCATACTCACTGGACCTGGACGATTCATTGTGTTCATTGTGAATGATCCGACACACAAAGTCAAACGAGGGGCTCGAAACACACAGCCACCACGATACTCCCAAAGGGCCAATCTCAATAATCAGTCAGAGAACAGCTAAAAGGCTAAAAAGACAATTAGCGGAACTCTGGGGCTTTACTGATTCCCGTGGAAATATAGTGGATTGTCCAGTTGGCTCCTGCTATCCTTGAAGGGCACTGGACTCCCTTTTACCCCCGAAGACACAAGTCTAGATGGTTGTGTGATTCATAAAGACTTATAAATGTGCCATCGGGGGGGTCAAACTGAGAACAAATTGTTGTGAAACTACTGAGAATAGTTTGTTGTCAAACTGAGGACGGTTTGTTGTCAAACTGAGAACAGTTTGTTGTCAAACTGAGAACAGTTTGTTGTCAAACTGAGAACAGTTTGTTGTCAAACTGAGAACGGTTTGTTGTCAAACTGAGAACAGTAGTTGTCAAACTGAGAACAATAGTTGTCAAATTGAGAACAATAGTTGTCAAAATAAGAATGATGCGTTGTAAAAATAAGAACATTTGTTGTCAAAATAACACCGCCGTTATCAAATTGAGCACAAACGTTCTTGGCCTACTTTTGACAACGGTATTAATATATCGGTTTTTACCCTTTGTGTAGTTAAAAGCGAAAATTTTATTAAAAAAATAATGTTAGCACGGTGAAAGTATTTATTTGTTATTTCACACACTTACAAAGTTAACGGCTGCAAATGTTCTTGGTTTTTAGTTTGCACTTGTCAAAACAATTTGTTAGTTATTCATATGTAAAATATGAATAAGAATAATAGCTTTAAGATTTGGCTTTATTTGTAAGCAAAAAGAATATAATGGAGTTCAAGGTAAACAATTGTATCTTTTGTGACATTAACTTTTTCTTCCAAAATGCATAAGAAATAACTAAAATGGAAGATTGGAACCAGTTTATATTTATCTTATTTTAGTTTTAAAATTTTAAAGATTTAATTTTTTATTTTTTATCTTCAAGAATGTCTTTTCTTAGAAGTTATATTAGTTTTAGTTTGAATTTACACTAACACTATTACATCAATTGTTTAACAAGTTTTAGCTTGACGGTTTAAAAATCTAAGCTCTGCTATTTAGGTTTTTGATATTAAAAAGAAAATATTTTTAAATCGAGTTATTTAAAGGTTTTATATTTTTTTTTTTTGGAATAAGGGTAATAAGCGAAAAAATTTGTGAGATATTTTAAAACTTCTATGTTATTGTGATATATGAATATTTTTTCAATTAGAGATTAGCTATATTTCAGTAGAGTATAAAGAGAATACTGAAGATGGTATATAGGCGTAACCAGTTTGTTCACAAACCAAATTTGATGCGGGTTGACGTAAAATCATACCCAAATATTTTAGTTTCTTAGATTTGACGACAGTGATTCAAGCACCACTGAAAACTTCAATAGAATATTTCCTTACAAATGTGAAGTATAAATTTAAAAAAGTAAAAATGGGTATTTTCATCATACAATTCACTGAAAATCTAAGCTAAATTAAATAGCATATGAATATTAAGTAAACACTTCAACTAGAAGAACATCTATATTCACACATGAGGCTCTATTTTATTAAAGCGAAATAGATTTAAATCTTTTTAGGTAATCAAATTTTTCCTTTCATTTTTAAGGGTATCGGTAAATATCACTCAGATGAAGGGTATAAAGAAATTTGGCACGGCCGAATAAAGCACTTTGAATTCTTTTCGTTGTATTATTTTTATACTTTTTAAATTTACAACAATCAATTTTCACCTAAATTTATTATGGTAACGTGCTGATATAAAGGTATGAACTTCGTACGTGATTATAATTCTTTTTGTTTTTTTTAAGTTGTAACTAGATTGTTGACGTGACTTGACCAATTTCGAATTCACAAATCATTGTAAACAAAATTTTGCAAGCTGAGACCAATGCAATATAAAACAAAGTTGGTTATAATTTATTGAATATAAAACAATTTGATTTTAGATATCTAAGATAGCGAAGATACAAATACAAGTGAGTAGCGAACTTTTCTACATTGCTAGAAATAGTTTTAAACGATATTGGAAATCTGAAATATAATGTTCTAAAAAATTGTTAAATAATTAAAAATTTAATAAATATCTTTTTTCTTTTTTAAGATCTTTTTTATATATTTTTTCTTCTCGATATTTCGCTTTCCTTTGGAAAGCTTCTTCAGGAAAAAATTTTATATTTTTGAAAACAAAAAATTATTAACAAATTGAAAAATTTTGTCAAATGTTTTGAAACATTTTTTTGAATTTGTTAATAATTTTTTGTTTTCAAAAATATAAAATTTTTTCCTGAAGAAGCTTTCCAAAGGAAAGCGAAATATCGAGAAGAAAAAATATATAAAAAAGATCTTAAAAAAGAAAAAAGATATTTATTAAAGATAAATAAAAAAAGTTCGTTTAAAAAAACTATAAAAATTATCAAATAATTAAAAATTAAAATATCTTTCTAATTGGCATTAATATAATAAATGAGGGTTAATCAATATAAAAATAAAGCGATAGGTTTAACATTCTGGGTATATAAATTCTGATATAAAATACACTTCTTGCCTCATGAATAGAACCGCATTTGTATTTTCTTTTTACTTCAATTCTCTCCGATGTTTGCAATCAATTATCGATGGTTAATTTTAAAAAGCATTTCCGTTTACTTGTCCTTTATTCTTGCCCAACTTTGTGTTCTGGAAAAGTCATCACATATGCGCTTGGATTTTTGTAGAACTCATATGACGTGGAACGAAAATTAGCACCATTTCATTTTTTTAGATGAAAATAAAAATTCAAGTATTAACTGATCATTTTATGATCTCCAAAGCGAGGAGCATCAATTGGATTGTTTGCATAACAGAGGGTAGTGCTTATGGTGTGGAGGGACATATCGTATTATGGTACCTGTGAGTTAAAATTTTTGTCTAGCACCATGCTATATTAGAGTGTTACAAGAAGCATTTACTCTCTTTCAAAATATTGTTGGAAGATTACAATGGACATTCTAGCATGACAAGGAACCAATTCAAACAGCCCGAGCTATAAAATCCTACTTAAGCGTTCAAAATGTTAATGTGCTCGATTTGACCCCCTAACTCATCGGACCTTAACGTAATTTAAAATCCATAGACTTTGCATCAGGAAAACAATAAAGTTCAAAAAAGAGCTCATTGAACTCACAAAAGCTTAATTACATAAAATCATTGTATGACTCACGTTCCAGTCGAATTTACGAAACAATCGTAGAAAAAGAGGGCTGTACGCATTATTGAAAAACTTTAAAATGTGCAAATATAAATATAAATAAAATTAAAAACGTTTATTGCAACCTATACATAAACTGTAATAGTGTTGTCCTAATAGTTACGCAAATTGTTTATAAAAAAAGAGTTTAATTTTTTTTTTTGCAGCAGCTACAATCAAAGATTTTGTTTGGGGGTCCTATTCATGTGGCAAGTAGTGTATTTTTACCCGAAATCTCTTTTAAAATTTAATTTAGTTTTAAAATTTACTCCATTATAATGCAAACTAAAACATTCGTTTGCTGTATGAAATAAAAGAATAAATTTCATTATTTATCATTTGCCCACACCAGATTCATGTACTCACACACGTTCACATTAATAATTTGTAGTTGAAAAGTATGTGTTCACAAAAAATAATAAACTATGCAATAAAACTTTGCTACAAAAAGTTGCAGTAGTAGCACCGCCAGTAGTTAAAAATATGCAAAAGAATCTAAAATAAGCTGCAGCATAACTGGTTTATTTATGCATAAGTTAAAATGCATTTTAATTAGATTCAGTCAATGGTTGTGTTGGATAATTTTTTGCTTTATGCTTTAAGATTTTTTTTCTATTTTTACTTCTTTAGAAAAAAGTTTCAAGCAACTAAAAAAATTTTAAATTGGTAAATTATATTTTTTATTTTGATGTTGGTTTAGAAAATATGTAACCGTACAGTAAAAAAAGTTAAATTAAGCGATGTAGATTCATAAAGTAAATTTAATTGATCGGAAAGATATATAATCAAAATAGATCAATTGGTATTTCTAAAATCATGTCCTTCCAAATAGACTCATGATATGAATTGAATTTAATAGAAACTTGATGCTTTTTATAAAGTTTCTCAAAATTTTTTATGCTTCTAAAGTGATCTTAATTTGATAATGTTCTGTTAACGGCAGTATCTAATGTGAACTTTGTCGTTATCGTAATTTTTGTCTTCTAATTTAACTCAAATTTGTTTAAATGTTCGTCAGGTTTGTAAATCAAACCATTAATCGAGAATATTTTTTAATAAAAAAAAAGATATGGTTAAAATTAAAACCTAAATATTGAAAGAAAAATTTGATAAAGGCATTAAAGAATAGTAGAGTTAGATTAGAATTGGTTGTCGTCAATATGTGATTCCAAAATAATTTCTCTTTTTTTTTGTTCACAACTAAAAAATTCTGAATTCTAAAACAAATAAATATAAACACTTTTATTTACTTTACTTAAACGAAAGATAAAACAAATGTGCACGCACATACAAAACGCGATAAATTGCCACTAATTTAAATTATACTTTGAGTAAAAATATAGTCCAGAAGTAAATTTTGTTTTATGTAGAAAATCTGGAAAAGCTCAAGTAGATTTTACCTGAATATTTCATTCATACAACTATGAATTTTTGAAAAGTGTCCTAAAAAATAATAATACACGCCGAAATTAACCCAAAAAGTAGAAATGGTTTTCTGAAATAATAATAGAATGAAGATATTGCTACGTTTATTCATTTAAATAAACGTCTTATTATATTGAGGTCTTTTATTGCAAAATAATAACACAGCATTTTAGAATTTAAAATTAAACGATTTATTTACTGTCAGTACAAACAAAATAAACACTATGGTAACTTCATCACTGTAACATCTTAAAGCTGCTTTATTACCTTGACGTAACAACTTGAATTGATTCATTTGCCCAACAAGTGGGACTTATTTAGCTGTTTTCGTATATATAAATTCAGGGATTAGTGCCAAATGAAAGTGCAAAACTCAGTCTTCTTTAAATTATTTTATTAATATTAATATTATTTGATTATTATTATTATTATTTTTTTGAATACTAATAGGAACATATTATTTGTTAATGCTGACAAGGGTAATGTTACTGTTGCTATAAACCGAGACGATTATAAGTCGAGAATAAATGACATTCTTAACGATTCTGCAAAATACTCAATATTGAATAAGGATCCTACTATTAAATTGCAGAAAACAAACAATGTTTTAGTTGATGAACTTTTTACAGAAGATATCATTTCAATAATGGAGAGAAATAGACTTAAGACTAATGCATCAAATTATCCAAAGCTATATGGTGTACCTAAGATCCATAAGCAGAATTTTCAGGTAAGGCCTATTTGCTCTTGCATTAATTCACCGGTCTACCGACTGTGCAAGTATATAACGAATATTCTTAAGGTAATAGGAATATATAATATTAGAAATTCATTGGAATTTAAAGATAAGGCCAAGAGAATAAATATACAAGATAATGATAGATTGTTTTCATTTGATATAGTTTCACTTTTTCCAAGTATTCCTGTAGGTTTAGCTTTGAAAATTATAGAGGGAAAATGGCAGATAATAGAGCAAAATACGAATATTGAGAAGGAATTATTTTTACGTATTCTTAAGTTTTGCATTGAAGACAACAAGTATTTTCAATTTGATAATAGGATATATCTGCAGAAGGAGGGCCTCCCTATGGGCTCTCCAGCATCACCAGTTATAGCAGATATTGTGATGGAGGAATTACTAAATTCATGTATTAGTAAAATGCATATTAAAGCGAAGATTATCACAAAATATGTAGATGATTTATTTTGTATAACTTCAGAAGATGCAGTGGATGATATTTTGTCAGAATTGAATAGATTTCATCCGGATATTAAATTTACGATTGAAAGAGAGTTAGAATCTAAATATATTGATAATAGGAAAGGGAATTAAGTTAGTGTTTGATTGGTATAAAAAACCAACATCTTCTGGAAGAATTATTAATTTTTATTCCAAACATCCGAAAAAAATGATAATGAACACGGCGAAAAATATGACAGACAGAATATTGACTATAAGTGATAGAGAATTTTATTTAAAGAATAAGGACACAATAAGGGATGTATTTAATGACAATGATTTTCCAGTAGAATTAACTAACCGATTAATTAGTCAATATGGTAACCATAGGCATAATTTAGAAAATACTATGGCAGAACCAAAAATTTATAAATCATTAACTTATGTTCCTGGAATATCAGAAAGATTAGGAAAGTCTAAAATATATGACACAAATAAATATATAATTTCATACAAAACATATAATACATTAAATAAATTATTTAGCAGTATGAAGGATAAAATAGGAAAAACGGAAATATCTGATGTAGTATACAGGATACCATGTGGAAGAAATGACGAGGTGAACTGTGACAAAGTTTATATTGGGACAACAAAAAATAAACTTAAACCAAGATTAGCTGGTCATAGATGTGACAAAAATATAGGAATATTTCTACACAGAAGACATCCTTATCTTCACATTGTAAGAAATATAATCACTGTCCAAAGTTTGGGAAAGCGTTATATGTTACAAATATTAGAAATTGTTAATGTACCAAATGTAAGGAGAATAAATTTCAAGACATACACAAATAATTTAGCGCAGCATTATAGGTACTTAATTCAAAAGACACATAATTTGTTATAACTATTTTGTAAGAGAGAAATTGTTATTTAATTTCCATTTCCTTGCTTTTTGTATGTTGAAATTTTTGAGATTTTAATTTTGTATGTATGTATGTATGAAGAAAATTATTTTATATGTTTTTTGTCAATTGTTTTCAAAAATAAAAATTTTTTTTCCTGAAGAAGCTGTCCATAGGAAAGCGAAATATCGAAAAGAAAAAATATATATATTGTTTATTTAATTTAAAAAGACCGTAAAAAAGAATAAGAGATATTTATTAAAGTTAAAAAAAGGTCGATTAAAAAACTACAAAAATTAATCATTTTTGTTTAAAAAAATTAATTTCCTGAAGAAGCTTTCCAAAGGAAAGCGAAATTTTGAAAATATATGTTATAAATTTATCTAAAAAAAACAATTTTAAGATTTTACTTATATATTAATATTTATTAATATTTAATACAAACTTAATCATATTATTACTAATATTAAAAAATAAATGAATATTAATTGTAAATATAATAAAATATAATTTTTATATGCCTGTTTATTGTCTACCATAATATTTAATATCTTGTATTTGGCTATTTAAAAAATCTTCAATTTAAATTTTCCTAGGCAATTTTGGAATACTGTTAAGTTAAGAAAAAATATATAAAGTGCAATTAAATAAGTAAATTATATTTATTATAAATACGTTTTTATTTTCCTAAAATAACTTTTGTTGAAATGACATTGTTATTTTTTTCTATAGTTATATAAAATTGTAAATATACAATCTTTAACTTTTGACAGCTTGTCTCAATAACTTCTGAAGAATACTCAGACAATTAATTAAAAATACTGCTTGCTGTAAATGTAAAATTTGTCTAGTATCCAAAAAAAAACAACAATGTAAACTAACTAGATTTTAAGAAATATTTCCGAAAAAACGCCTGTAGTTTTTTTAATGTATCAATTAAATTTTCATTTAGATTTCCTATTTAATAAATTTTTATGTACAAAACACATTAATAAAGACAAGAGTTTTTGATATTCTCTGCCCATACATGGCCAGTCAAGAATGGTAATGAAAATATCCACATTGCAATCACTAAAAGAAAATTTCTTTGGTTTCATATTTTTGTACAAGTATATATTTATATATACACAACAATATGAATATTTAAAATTTTTGAACAAGCCTTAAGCCAACTAAGCAATTTAATAAATTTAAACAATTTCGTATTTTGAACATTTCTGCTGTTGTTCAATAAACATAAAAATATACAATAATACTATGCAAAAGTATGTTGTTTATGGATACGTGTACGTATGTTTATTTATAATTATTTCTCTTGGTTAGTAACTATATTTGTTTTTTCTTTGTGTGTACAACTTTTGAATAGGAATAGGAAATGTTATATATATTATTGTTTATTTAACAAAACATGCACTTTATTGGTCGGTACTTAAAAGAGTAAGTTCACCAATAAAGATGTGTCGTTTCACCTTAGCAGTACGTAATTTATTCTACATTAGTTACTGTAGATTTGAGTTCTTAACCATCCCAGCCAGCAGCATTACTATGCTGCTGAACCTCATACGTCAATTTGTGGCGTTTTTAATATTTTTGCTGCTGGTGAAATAAAGTATTTGTTTTATCTTCATTTCGTAAGATTTTTGCGTTTGCAACAGTTGTGGTTAGCAACATTCTTAAAATCATTTCACTCACTACAGACGGTGCACCATATGTATTCGATATATATTTACTTGACAGACTTTGGTTTTTAAAAAACATGCCTGAAAATTTTAAGCCAGAAATATTATTTACTGTAACCTTCCTAATAATCATATGTATATAATGTGTCTGTAATTATAGGAAGTTGAAAATTTTATTTCATGCATTTTATGTTTTAGAAATAGAAAATTTATTGATATAAAGCAACAAGGAAGAATGCAATTATTTTTACTTTCCTACTTCTTCTGTCAACAAGCCGAAGGAGAAAATGAAAAACTATATTCAATATGCCAAAGTAATTTTCAGTTTTCCTTTCTCCACACAATTATACAGCAGCAGAAAATATTTTAAAATTTAAAAAAAATTTTTTTTCTATAATTTCTACTTTTTGTTACAATAGACTTTGGACTAATGGTTGAACAAGAATAAATTAAAGTGGATTTATTTGAAGAAAAACGATTATTTATTTTAAATTAAGCAAACAATATCTATCTAAAATAGCTATCTAAAAGTACTACAACAATTAATAATATTGGCAAACACTAATGTTGTGATAGGAACAGTAGGAAGATTGTACGTTTCATTTACTTAACTATTTGGACAAAAAATAATAAAACCGTTCTAATTGCTGTATGATAACAGCATTTTAAATTCAGATAGTTGTGTTTTATTACAGTAAAATAAATTTATTTATATATAAAAGCAGATATTTTTGGTTCTTTGGTTTACGCTTTTGTGTGGAATTTGCTTTCCATCATATGAGTCAATAAAGGAATAACTTTGTCAACAAGACATCGCAAAATGTATAAATTTCACTAAAATTTCATAATTGCTAGACTGAGATAGTATTATTGTATAATCTATACATCCATACATACATGGCGATACTCATAATTTTTATTTCATTATTATTTCAATCTTAAAAGAAGAAAATTTAAAAAAATTTGTTTTGTCTAGACGAAAAAATTACTTTTTAACTAAAGTAAACGTACAATAACATCTTACACAGCTTGTATATCATTCTAAAAAGTAGTTAAAGGCAGCTTCTTAATATTCCATCAGAAACCTCATTAAAAAATAATACCTTTGGGCTTAGCTCTTTTGACCAATTAAGAAAAAATTGTGTTCTTCTTACGAAGAAAGCATGTTATGTCGTCTATGAAAAGCCTAAATAGTTTAAAATCCGTCAAGTTTTTTTTTTGCAAAGTATTAGAAAAAGTATTTCGAACCACTATCTAAATTTTATTGTATTAAAAAGTAACTTAAATTTTCCCATTTTCTTATTGTATTTTCCATTTTCTTATTATTATTGACATTCTTCGAGAAAAAAAATTCAGTAATGTTTACTAAAACTGCTAAATTTCCTTTTTGTTAATGCAACTGAAAAACTGCTTGTATTCAGTTTCATTCATGCATGATTCCTTATTGTTGTTCTCGTATTTGGTCATTGCCGTATCTGAGGCTGCTATTTATGGGCATCATGATTATCCTTTAATTTCTGAAAAATAGCATAAAAACTTTTGGCAAATTTAAGTGTCTATCGTTTTTGTTGCTATTCGAGTTTTATTATTTTTCAAAATAGAAGTAATAGAAGTAAATTTTGGAAATAAAAAAAAATTTAGAAAGAATTGGGATATAAAAAATTATGTGTAAAAGGAAAATCAATAAAATAGTTGCCCCTATTGTTTATAATCGAGAAATGATTAGGAACATAAAAAATTCCACGGCAACATAAAACTATTAATAGAACAAAATTAAACAATTATTAGACAGTTGCCAATAAGATTTTATTATATGAGTACGGCCTCCATAGACTGATGTAAAGAAAAATAGCAAGGGGTTTAGTTTATTCTAGTTATCAAGGAAAGGATAAGCATATTTTAAATAGAAACGTTTTTTAAAAACCTTTTGAAAACGTAAATTTTAACAATTCGAGGCTATTTGTAAATTACACAAAAAAATTAAATCTTAAGAGCGTCACATTAAAAAAACAAACTGTAAATATTTATTAAAAAACAATGATAATTAAAATATTATTCCTAATCACCAATTCGGCTTCCGAAAGGAACATAACATAGTGCAATCCTTAGTACGAATTAGAAATTGGGCAATTACAAATTTTGAACTTCAAAAATCAACGGCAATGGTATTACTTGACGTCAAAGCTGCTTTTGATGCTGTATGGCATGATGGTCTTATCTATAACATGATTAAACTCGAAGTCCCCGATTTTTTGATTAAAATGACTGAAAGCTTCCTGTCGAGTCGGTCTTTTAAAGTTTTTCTCGGATCATCGTGCTCTGAAAGTTTTAAAATACCGGCAGGATGTCTCCAAGGCTCTTGTCTTTCTCCTATTTTGTATAATTTATACACCTCTGAGCTACCCCAACTTGAAAGCTGCACCATGTCAGTATTTGCAGATGATACAGCAGTTTTATTTTCCGACATATACTCTGAAAACATAATTACCAACATACAAAGAGATCTAGATAATCTATAGACCAAACTATTTCAACAAATGGAAAATAACATTAAATGCGGACAAAACTCAGGCTATATACTTCACAAGGAAAAGAAAGCCTTGTTATATTCCGCAACGAAATATTAGCGTTTTAAATACGGAAGTTATATGGAAGCAAAAAGTTAAATATTGAGGGATAATCCTAAATCCAAGAATGAAATTCAAAGAGCATGTACAATATATAATCAATAAAGTGAATATTTTGATGCATACACTCTATCCTTTCATAAACCGAAACTCGTCTTTAAGTATTGAGAACAAAATGCTTATTTTTAATCTTATTTTTCAGGCAGTACTATATTATGCTGCCCCTATGTGGACTAAAAGTGCAACTTGTCATATAAAAAGGTTGCAAATCGCACAGAACAAATTATTAAAACTTGTATATAATCTGCCTTGGTTCTTTTCTACACTCAGGCTTCATATTATTTCGGATACAGATCTTGTTGTTTCTAGGCTAAACAAGCTAACTACAAATTTTTACTCTAGACGCGCTGGGTCCGAACATATCTATATTAATGATTTGGCATCAGTTTAGGTACCTTGTAAGTTTTAGTTAAGTTGTTTTTATTAAATCTTGGAAAATCTACAAAAAGATCTAAAAATCTAAAATTTTGCGTCCAATAAAACTTTATTGTAAACATGTATATTATTGTGGGAATTACTGTAAACTATAAAGTAGAAAAAGTATGTACATAAGCTTGAACTATTTATTTTTATTTGATGGACAATAAATTGAATTGAATTGAATTAAAATATTAGGTGATTGTATCGGTTCACATAATTATTTCATAATCGAGCGCTTATTTTGACCTTGTGCAAACAAGTTTTTTTCTAATTATTATTTTCAAATGTCAATGATGAGCCAAATGATATCTGGAGCTGAAGAGTAGCGGTAGCGTTTATTCTGCTTATGCAAAATATTGAAGATTTTATTGCAAAAGCATGGTCATAAGCATACACAAATAAAGAAGTAAAACATAAAAAATAACTAAATTTTTATGATAAATTCATATGAAGCTTCAAATCTGGTAAAAAAAAATTCTGTTTTTAATCTTTGCCGACATTTTTATTTTAATTTAAATAGTTTTTATGTAAATATAGTTTTGAAATCTTGAATCACATACACAATAGGAGAACGAAAGTTTCGATTGGAGTGTTTGATAAACATTGCTGATCGTTGGATTGTGGAGTTATTAGTTCATTCGTTCATTGTTGAAATATTTGTAATTAATTAATTAATAATATAAGCAACCTTTTAACATAACACATAATATCTGCAATTCAATTATATATATATTGATGCCTTCCCTAATAAATCATATCGGTAGTCTTACGAATGTTTAAGCTGAAAGTAGTTACCACTTTCTCAAGTATTGATTCACGTGTTCGTAGTTAATGCAATAGCTACTAAAGAAGCAATAAGGCATCCTTATTAGCATAGACCAGCAAGACGTCTCCTTGTGAGGGTAAGGGGAGAATTATTTAATATTAAAATATGGAAAAAATCAGTCCTAGAAACGATTTTTATGGTATTCCACTATAAAACTAATCTTCTCCAATAGAAACCCTAGAAAGCTATCAATCATACTTTAGAAGACCGCACCAAGAACAATACTCACTAATTAATAAAACGGAACATCGTACTAAATGGTTTGAAAGGCTAATGGCCATAGCATCGTAATGTGTAAGTATAAGAAACTATAATATCGAAAGCTCGCTTCTAAGCCCAAATGTAAAATATATTTCTTAATAAAAGAAAGTCCTTATGGGCGTATTAAAAACTTATAAAATGGAATTCTTTTTTGATTCTCGACGGTATTCCTTTTGACTCTGAATGAAACGGAAGTGCAACACAAAGAAATACTAAGCGAAAAACAAAATTTCTTTATTATAATTTATTTAATAATAATAATATTAATAAAAGATCTGTTTTCAGTGCTTGGCATTAATGCAAAAATTGTAAACCTGCTTGAAAATAAATTTAATAGTTCCATTATAATCGATACCATATGATCCTTATCTCATATGTTTTGTTTTAATACTTTTTTATTTTTAAGTTGTTCAGTGCTGTACTAGCTATTAGGTTAATAAAGGCTCTACAATCTAAACTACAAATTCAAAAATTCGATGTCAACTTTTGTATGTCTTTCCAAAATTCTCTCGAATAATACTATATTTTTAATTATTAAACAGACAGGCATATTGTAAGAATTACAATAGAAACGCGATTTTTATTTAACGAGATACACAGTTATTTTTTTTAAAGAAATTTATAATAATTTAATGATATTTCTGTACCGCCTGTCACGTAAGCAGCTTAAATAAAAAATTAAATATTTACTTTGTAAAAAGAAAAGAACTAATTGTCCTAAAATATTAAAAACAATAATAATTACAGTTAATTGAAGTTATTAATATTGTTACGTTTATTCCTTTTAATAAACGTTTCATTGTATGGAGTTCCTTTATTGCAAAATATTAACATGGCACTTTAGAATTTTAAATTAAATTAAACGATTTATCACTTTTAATACACGCAAAATAAACCCGATGGTAACTTCGCAATTGTAACGCTTATTATTTTGTAGTTTTTACTCCACGGTGTTTCAACTTAAAACCAATTTATTTATCCAGCAAGTGGTCCTTATTAATTGTTGTTGTTACCATCATTCAGTGCAGTCTCCTGTTTGGTTGTAAGTTTTGTTTTTGTTTTGTCATAGTTATTGTTGTTCTTTTCTATTGTTTAGCTTTTTTCCTGTATCTTGTAATAAGCATGTTGTTGTTGTGTTTTGTATATAAGATTTCTTTGAAAACTATGCAATTTCTAAAATACGCTTTCGTTTACTTTTTTACTGATAATTATTTGCTTTTAAAACTTAAACAAATCATCTTCGTAATAATATTTTATAAATATTTTTTGAAGCACAAGGTTACGTAAAAATTTAATTAATTTTAATATTATTTTCAATATTTTGTCACACCATTGGGTGCGCCTTGTGCTTAAAAAAAATTATTTACAAAATAATAAAAATAACTAAAAATCATCAGAAATTAAGTAAGTTTCCAAATTTTAATAAAACATAAGTATCAACATATAATACGCTGTGTAATAGCTGGGTAATTGTGCTCTGTTTCTATAATTTGTGCGAACATTTTATTTAGCAATTTTTGTAAAATGTTTGAATCAGTAAATGAATTAGAATATAGTAAGGGCACATCAAATACGGTTTGTTATGCCTTCCTATTCATTAAAAAATGAATATGTACACAGCATTGTGCGCATCAAACTGAAAGGTGGATGACAATATTTAAAAAATCGCTAATTTATCGTAGCACTTTAATATTCAATGACATACTGAGAAACCTTTTCTCCATTCAATGTAGAAACATGCAGTAAGTGCATTTAGTGATTTAACCATAAACATTTTTATTTTATTTTATTTGTGTATTGTTCTTTTATATCGACGCGCCTTTCGTGTCAATTTAAAAATAAAAGTAAGAGCATGTGCGTTAGTGTAGGGCATGTATGTACATAGATATACTGTATATTTATTTGCTTTTGAAGGAAATTGCTATATTGTCGTCTTCTTTGTTTTAATTTTAATCTTGCAGTTGTTTTTTTTTTTATTGTTAAACCATTAACAGTCACATGAAAACCAATCAATGTGTTCTTTGCTTAATTGAAGTCTTCTGTTTATCAATATCTTGCTTTTTTTTTTATTATCAATTTTAAAGAAAATTAGAAGTAAGTCAGCTTGTGTTGTAGTATTTATAAATATGGGCTTGGAAGTTTATTTATGACAGACAGTTTTAACAAAAACGAGAAAGAAGACAAACAATCAATTCCACTTAGTATATTTGGAGTTATAAATGTTTAATATTGTTTTTAAAAATTTAAAGACACTCTGGAATATTCTGAAAATGATTGATAATTTTGTGACACTGTAATGAATAGATGAAATTTTATAGCAAAGAGTGTGTAAATAAAAAATTACATAAAAGGGCTGCAAGTGAGTGCAACATACAAGCGTAGGGAATCTAAAGTTAAACAGGCTCAACAGAAATTATAATGAAATAAATGGATCCAAATTTGAGTGGCATCACAGCATTCAAAACAGATCGAAGAAATTAACTAAATTCTCTAAATTCTAACGACAAATCGAGCTTTATTTATATTATAAGTACTTTGTGAAAACATTCACAAAGTACTTAACTTAAAATTAATTATGATAAAATTCTCAAGTAGAATACGAGAAAGTTATTATAATCCACTATTAAATAGGTTAGAATATATTTCCATGATTTCTTTTCCGCTAATCATTATTTAGTAATGAAAATTCTAAAAAATTCCAAAACGAAAAAAATATCGAACTCTGTGACTGATGTGTCATTTTTTTCTAGCACAGGTAAACGCTAAAACACATACTAAATAAAAATATAGTCTTGTTTATACGTTATAAATATTAAGATGAGGGTTATTTAGTGCTAACATGTTTTAAGTTTTTTTACTTAAAATATTTACTCAAAAAAGCAAAATTATTTATAAAACAATAACACTTAAAAGCCACTTAAATTTTTGTTAAGTAAATGAAGAAAAAGTGTAAACGTTAACATATGCAAAAGACAAAAATAATAATGTTCTTAATAAAAATAATTTTTATAATGCCCTAACATTCTTTTCTTGTCTTTTGCAACGATTTTATAAACACAAGGAAAAATGAAATTTACGAATAAGTTAAGCGATTTTTAATGTACTTCTAACACAAAAAGCAATGTTATCACATACGTTCATATTCATAACACACATTACCAACATACATAAGTACAGGGTATGCCTATATAGAGAGTTTTTATTTTTTTTTATATTTTAGCTTTATTTATTCAAAATCCCTACAGAGATTAAAATAGTAAATAATAGTATATAAAATTATAATAGTATTATAAATTTAGTTATTGAAATATAAAAATAGATAACATTTAACAGCATTAGCATTTAAAGAAAAATCAATAATGCTTATAAAATTTATTAAACTCAATACAAATTCTTAAAAACGGGTCAGAGTTAGCATAATTTGATCTGAATATTTTAATTAGCAATGAATAAAAATAGCGCATAGGACTAAATGGAACGTTATATGATATATTGCTAATTAAAAAATCAGACAGATATTTCCTTTTATTAAAATTAAAACAAAAGTGAGATTAAACATTATTCTCCGATATTTTGGAGTTGGCAGCTTTATTAGAGCAAGTCGACTTATGTAGAATGATAGAATTAGGGGTTTCGATTGTAAGCCTCGAAGATAAAATAGCAAGCTATTACTATTAATAAATTAGATCCCAAGCCATATTTCAGAATAGGTGGGACAAGAGAAGTATAAAGATATTTTGTGACATATAGGTCACTATATTTCTTCGCTCAGCGTTTTATAAATCCAGGAACTGCATGTGCTTTGTTAGCGGCCAACGAAATATTCTGTATATAGCACCCGGTAAAATACCAATATCTGAAGCAAAATTTGTTATTTTTACTTTGGACATGAATTTATTGTCGATTACATTATGGTAAAAATATAATTTTGCAGGATACGATATGTGTAAAAAACACTATTCAACGTCATTTGCAGACGTTGTCACCGTTGCTTTAAAAAGGCGCATAAAATATAAAAGCATTAGTAAAGCCAAAGAAAATGAATGCCTATTTAACTGCCTTTCTTCCTTCATTCATTCCGTCATTCAGCCGGTAATGCCTCTTCGCAGATTTGTTTTTCCAAGTAGCATCTAACTCAAGGCGGTAATCATAAAAAACGTTCATGTTTCTTAATTCCCTCTGTACAATGTGTGTAACTTTTTATGATTTGCCATTTGTTTCTTTTCCGTTGCTATTATGGTTTTAATTCTATGTTTCTTAAGCACTAATTTTGATTCGCATATAAAACATTAAAAGCTGTAAAGTGTATGTTGAAGACAACAAGTATAAACGTCTATTTTTTAACACAAAAGTGTTTAAGTTTGATCTAAATGCACTGAAGTTAATAATATTAAGGAGGTTGTCTGTTGACAAGAAGTAATTGAATAAAAGAACACTGTATTATATTTTTGTCTGTCTATATTATCATTGATGTCCTACTTACGTAATTGTTAAAATATATTAAAAACACTTGATCAATTTTATTTACGTTATCAATGAACTGAAACTCACTTTTATATACATTATTAAAAGTTATCGTGTAAACTTAACCAAACTTAAAGTTCTTACATTTATATGGAAAACAGTAATGCAATTTAGTTTTATTGGGGACGAATCTTCTGCTCCCGTTTAATCGTATTGTTTTTAATCACGTTAAGCGTGGTTCGATTTGTTTTGTAATGTTTTATGGAAACAAGTGGTTTGATTGAATTGGTGATTGATATTTCGTTATGATAACGTAGTTCTTTCTACCTCAATTGGGTGCTGTCATTAACAATATATTGTTGCAACAGTGTAGTTTTTATGCCCTCGTAAATTACAATAACTGTTTAACATTTTGTATTAATACAACTCAGCCATATTAATGAAAACCGTTGTGCAACAAATAATAGTTGTCCAATGTGTCCTTAGTATATTGGACTATATAAAATTTGTATTTATTTATTTATTAACAGTAAATAAATTTACAAATCAATAATATTTATAAAAACTGGCTACAGTGGCCTTCGTCCTTAAAATTTGTAATTTTATAATTTTTTGATAAATACTCTGTAAATTTTACACAGCTACAAAATACTATACAACTTATTATTATTTTTTGTTTTTTCCTTCACATAATAGACTCTAAATTACTTCATACTGCTTTGAAAAATTAAATATAATTCTAAAATATTTTTTTAGTTTGTTTTAAATTACAAATACCCTGAAAAGAAAACCATGCATACAATTATTGTAAAATTTTTGCTCCAAACTAAATATAAAAAATTATACTAAAAAAATGCATAAAATTGAAACTTTTAGAAAATCTAATTACAATTATATTATTTTGTAACTCCTAGTGCACTGCATTTTAGTTGTCGGGGTGATAGTGTTCTAAAATAAAACCCCTAAAACAACAATTTTAAACAAAGTAATTTGTGTGGTTAGAAGGTCGACTAACAAATAAATTAATTTTATGAAAAAAATATTATAGAAAACACAAAATATGAAAAACTAAAACAAAAGCGATAAATATTCTTCCTAGTAAAATGCTTTAGTTTATTTCATACTTTTTTTTCGTATGCTTTTCTTGGCCTTAACTGGCTTAAATATTTATACCACATTATTTAATTTGGTGTTGAAATCTTGAAAAAGTTGTTAATGCAAAACTTTTATTTATAAAGTTTAATAGCATAGAAATCTCAAAAAACTGCATTGCTATTAATTTACATGCTAAAAAATTTATTTTATGAATTGTTTTTGTGGTCATAAATCTTATTACTAAAAAATTAATATTCATAAAGGCATATGATATTTACGAAGAACTCTTAACACCTAAATAAAATTTGTTTTGTATTAAGTTGTTAACATTTTTTCCGCCAGTAAATGAAATACTGATGTCATTCCGCTCGGTGAAGACCATCGTTACTGACTGTTTGTTTGGTATAATCGGGTAGCTTTCTCGATGCGAGGACATCATTTTAAAGCCGCATTTCTAGATAGCACTGAAGAGTTAATATTATGTCCGTTAGTATAAATAGTGTTGGGTTATGTTCTCTTATTAGGCTCCTATCCACTCATGCAGTTAGATTGTCCGACCACCAGTAATTTATTTTTACTGAAGTTTACATTTCTTGATATTTGCTGGTAATTTTGACATTTTTAAGACATTATGGGAGTTATTACAAAAATAAATCATTTTCAACATCGCCCTAAATGCAGTACATAAAAAAAATATTGCGTTACTCTCCTGCTCCCAAATGCGTTATAAGATTTGCATCAGTAGCTGTGTAAGCCATAACCTGGTGGATCAAACCACTTGGGTGATATGTAGCGTCACCCTCGCCCTATCGTCTAGTCATTCCTAGTTGTAACTTCGAGAGCTCGGAGCAGGGCCGCTACCCCCACTCCTGGTTGAAGAGTTGGAGACTTTCCAACTCTTGGTACAGACCACATGATATAGCATGCTCGCTGGAACTGGATCATTCATCCTGTGTTTGGTCACCACAAACTCCACGATGCTCCCGAAGGGTCAACCTGAATAATCAGTCAGAGAACAGCTAAAAAGCTTAACTCTAGGGCTTACTGATTCCCGTGGAAATAACGTAGAGTTGCTCAGTTGGTTTCTGCTGGCCTTTAGGGGACTGGACTTCTTTTTACCCCCGGTGACACATGTATTGATAAGACATATCCATGTGGCCCTGGGGGAGTGGCTAAAAGCAAGATTATAAATTTATTTTGGAAGTTATTTATGAAGACGAAAAAATACAGAGCCTTTGCGGCAAGCCAAATCACCAATTTGTTAACGATTGCCTACAACTTTTTACAAATAGCCACTGTCAACTATCTCTTCCAAGAGATATGACAAAACTAGTTTAGTTTCTTAGGAAAAAATTTCTGTTTTATTAAGAAGAATTTTTGAAGGTCAATTATCGGGAAATCGACTTAGTTAGTTTGAAACCCATTTATATATTAAGAAACCTCACCTTGTTTGTTATTAATGAAAGTAATCGATAGGTATTTTTTATATAAAAACAAAAATCCTTAACCAGAAAAGTTGTATTATAATATAAGATATTTTTGCACATTGGCATAAGTTTTCTACGTTTTGTGCATTGATTGTTTGCAGGGAATTTCCATTTTAGTAAATCTGTTTTACCAATATAGTGGTAAAGATTTTTTAATATTTTTTTATTCTGTTTTTTACCAAAAACTTGGAAAATATATTTCATTAGAAAATGTTAAAGGGTCTGCTTTAGGTACCCACAATATGAACAAATAAGCATAGTTTTCCTTATTGTGGTTTGATGGAAAATATTTTTTGGATTAAAACAAAAAACAATGTGGTTTCTGGTATTATAAAGGTGTTTGAATAGAATTTTATTTTTGGTATAGATTTTTTTGTTTGTATAAATATTTACGTATAAGGTTGTCATTAAACTAAAGTAAGATAAGTTGTTTGTTTGTTGAGGAAAATTGTGGTTTTAAAGAGAACTATTCAGAAAGATTTATACTAATATTACAAATATATTTAGAAAAATTAGTTGATCATGTAACAACGAGCAATAGTAACTGAAAGCAAAATGCAAATTTTTTACACAAAATTAGTAGTATCGGTAAATATGGATTTTATATACATATTCATTACAACTTACTTTATTTAACTCATTAAAGACATTAAATAAACTGGAACAAAATAAACAACCACTACTAGCCAACGCTTGCAACAGTGTAGCATTTCAATATGGTGTTGGCAAGAGTTTCTATAAAAAAAAATAGAAAATGATGCAACAACTTTGTCGGAAAGTTTTTTTTTGCTTTAGCTAAGGGCAGCATAGTTAAAAGCCAAAACAAGCGCCAAAAATACGTGCAGCATATAAAAATTAATTTAAATTGAATTACTTGGCAGTGATTATACATTTTTTATATTTTCAACTTTCACAAACTATTTTTTAAGTTAAATATGAGAGAAGAAATTATAATCAATTGCAACGATTTATTGATTATAGCACAATTTGATTTTATTCGATTTACTTCAGGAAGAGAAACTATGTAGCTTCATAAAATATTTTCATAAATTATATCTGTTGATATCGTATTTAGAAATATTGGTATTGTTAGCTGCAAAAAAATTGGCAGATTTATAATTTACTAATTACTTAGATATACATAATCTTAAGATGTTTTAATAAATAAAACGCCTGTAAGTAATTAATTATTGTCACCTCGAGCTATTTAGTATTTCACAATCTTTAAGGTTTGATTTGGATTGATACTTTAAAATAGCTTTTGCACAACGTATGTCCGCACTCACATGTATAATTAGTTTAATTAGGAAAAGACAAAACGATAAAAAACGCAAAAGTGTGATAACAATAAAGAAAAATCATTCTTTATTTCATCAAAAAAATTTTAAAAAATTATTTCTGGTATGTAAGCAACTTAAAGAAGGCTCAGACATCTGACATTGATCCGGCATTAAATATGTTTTTGTTTACTGAGAATAAACAATACAATATACACCCATCCGTAAGCAAATGTAATACATTATTCACAAACACTTTGGTGCTTAAGTGTTGGCAAAACTTTGTCACCTTAATCTGTTAGTTCAATTTAACAAGAACTGCAAAAAGAAAAGGAAGAACTGATGCGGTCAAGTATTATTGTTGTTTCTGTTTGTTATTTTTTTTTTTTTTTGTAGTCCTTTAAATTAAAAGTATAAAGAAAAACACTGGCAAAAATAAGGAATGGAAAAAAATTATTATAGTTTTGCTTACCGGTTTTTGTTGTGTTAAATGATTTAAAGAAAGATTTTTTGTTTGTTTGATGTTGCCGCATAAAGTGCTAAGAAAATTGCAACACTACCTACTACAAGTTTATACAATTAGGCCAGCAAAGTTTTGCAATAAAGAAGTCTTATAAATTCAAACAAATGTAATTGTTTGATTACAAAAAATTATTTTTATTTGAAAAAGTGAACTTATTTTTTTCATCGGCGAAAACAGAAACTGATTGTGATTATGTAAACAGTGTGTGAGTTTTCTAATGTATGTAAAGGGTCCATCACCTAACGTGTTTTTCTTCAACTATTGCTTATTTCGTGAATGGTAACACTTAGCTCATGTTTGACTTAAAAGTTTTATCCTTCCACTGAACGAATATGGTTGTACATACGCTTGAACACCGCTGGAAAATATTGCGACATTACTTTGAAAATCATGGTAATGTTGCAGTATGTGTGCGCAAATTGCGTACGGATTTTGGAAGAAGAGAAGCACCGTTAACTCCGTATGTTCGTTATCTTGTAAAAAAAAGTGAAAGAAATTGGCATCCTCATCGATAAACCAAAGCGTGAAAAGCTAAAAACAGTGCGTACAACCGATAATGTTGCTGCTGTGGCAGAAATTGTGCGTGAAGCGTCATCAACATCAATTCAATTCAATTGAACATTTCAGGGACATCATTGAGACGAATTTTTCATAAAGACCTTGGTATGACGCCATACAAAGTCCAATTGATTCAGGAGTTGAAGCCAAGTAATCATCCAATGCGTTTTCGCTTCGCTAAGTGGGCTTGCGATCGACTTACAGAAGATGTCTATATTACAAAAAAAAAATCATCTTTTAAGATAAAGCTCATTTTGATCTAGGCGGGTATGTAAACGAGCAAAATTGTCGCATTTGGGGCACAAAAAACCCGCACACATACATTGAAAAGCCGACGCACTCAAAACGAGTCACTGTTTGGTGCGGAATTAGGTCCAGAGGTATAATTGGGCCATTTTTCTTTGAAAATGAGCAAGGGGTGGCCGTTACAGTCAATGGCGATCGTTATCGGGCCATGTTAAATGAATTTTTGTTCACAAAAACTGTAGGGAGGATATTGGCAACTTTTGATTCCAACAGGACGGCGCTACGTGCTACACAGCCGAAGCTATACTCGATGTTTTGAGCCCTATTTTTAAATGTCGCATTGTCAGCCGTAGAGGTGATGTCGTTTGGCTACCTCAGAGCTACGATTTGACACCATTAACTATTATTTGTGGGGTGCAGTCGAACATATGTGTTACGCTTACAAGCCAGAGACAACTGACACTTTAAAGGACAATATTCGTGAAGACATTGGTAGAATCCTCTAATAAAGAATGCAATCGTTTGTATTAGAACAGCTACATCTACAGAAATCTTGACTTTTTTGAAATCAGATAGCAAATATTCTGGATAATTTTTGTGATCTGCAAAAAGAGTATACTAAACTCTTTTTATTTAATATCAATTTTCTTACATTATTTTGCTGTCTATGATTTGCTTTGTATAAGACTCCGTTCAGTCAGAACCCGGCTTGATTTTACTTTTAACTAATAGCCTCACTCACTACAAGTTATGGCAGGTAATTTATAATTTCTTAAAATTTAAAAGGTGTAATATCAAATTTTAGAAAACATATAGAGGTTTAGAATCACATTTCGCGATGAGGTTTCAACTCCAAGCCCAAATGTTAATATTATAATGAGTAAAAATACAACAATTTGGCTATTTTATTTTGATAAGTTGATACAACAATTAAATGTTATCCATAAAAAATGTTAAATATTTTGGAGACAAATTAAATTTTGTGCTGGTTAATTTTCTAAAATTGTGTAAAAAATTTAAAATATTTAATTATTATACGTTTTGTAAAGGATGTGAACTCCTTTCTTAGTTGATTTTTATGCAATAAGATACCGGACAATATACCTTCACGTTGCTTATTGTGTGATAGATGTGGTAAATTGGTAAATAAGTATAATTTGAAATCATTTAATTTTTATATGTTAACCTTAGAATATTTTCTCTTTTTATTAATTTCCATTGTCATGTAAGCCAATTTGTTATGAGGTGTCTCTTTCACCAAACCAAAAGCGTCAGTTTGTAAATTTGTAACAGCATTGTTTCTATACTTCCATTTATAAACAATTTGCTGAGATTTTATTTTTATGAAGTGTTGCCTGTCACAGCCATTTTATTAGCGCTATTAATTTAAATGACATTTATGTTGGGCACTTTACACTTAAAGAGAAAAGATAAATAAAAAAAATTTAAAAAAATGAAAGCTTTTTATATCAGTTTTGTTCTGTATTTGTTGGATAACAAACGAGAAAACTTTGAAAGATGAACGTTAAAGAATGATATAATCCATTAAAATAAATACTTGCTATACTTGGTCATGCATAGAAACTTATACTTCATAAATGCACGCTCTACAGAGTTTGTTGAAACAAATAAAAAAAATGTTGTTTAGAATGGCAGCAGCCAGTTAACTAAATTGCGGTATATAAAATAGCAACTGATTTTTATACGAAAGTTGTTAAAACATAAATAACATACATTTAGAAACTGTGTATAACGAGTAATTTTATAAAAAACAACTTTGGTATTATGAGTATGTCTTTAAAGAATGGCAAAATATGCGATACTAATTGTATCTAACTGAATTGCTGCAATACTATTTGTTAAAGTTATTGGTATGTAGTCGTGGCTCTCCCACTTACTATATATCACTGCTCTAATGAAGAAACCTCCTTACACTGAAACTTTACAGATGAAGGTAAACTATAATGGAATTTATATTTATTAATGTGTAAAATAAAGAATGATCATCATCTTAAACTAAAATTTTCTTAAATTAAATGCTGTTATTCACAGTTTTCCTAAACCTTAATTCCATATCTAAGAACTATAACAATTACGTACCTCTTTGTAATTTTTCAATTAAAATAAATTTGTATGAATTCTCAGTTTTATTTGGGTTTTCAAAATATTAGAGAATTGTTTCAACTTCTCAACCACCATAGTAAGTGGAATGTAATCAAGCGAGAAAAATCTTTACAAAAATTAACAAAAAATTCATATAGTATATGCAATTTTTAAATTTCTTTTTAATACAAGTAAAACTTAAATTTAAGAGTTTGCTAAAAACTTGATTTTAGAGTCTAGTCACCTTAAACTGTAATTTTTAATAGACTAAGATTTTAAATCTCAATATTTGGCGTGACCTGATTTGCAATAAATCATAGAGTATGTCACGTTTAGTATTTGTTATTATATTAAATAAAAGAATCGCGATGCTGACAGTTTAAGCTTGCGTTGTATAATTTCACTGTTTTGTTTAATGCAGTCTATATAAGTGCTTATCATAACCAACACAGTATAGTTTATCAATATAAAATTAATTATGAAAAAACTTTATTTAAATGCCGTTGGACTTATTTATATATTTCAGATCATTTAAATAACAACACGTACGCATTTACTCGTATATCATATATTTTTCACTATGGAAAATTATTAAAATATATGTACATTGATTAGAAGTCAAATATTTTTACTAAATATAAGAGCCTATCTTATTATTATAAGAGCCTAAATTATATAAGTATTTTGAATTTGTTGTAGCAATAAAAAATTACATACAAAAACATGAATTCTTTTCTTCAAAAATATAATAATAATTAGAACTCCAGACAAAGTTTTAATTAGACCTGTGTAGCCGAATTGAATTTTGAATAACGGAAAAAGTTATTATTTACTAGCAAATTTTTATTAGTGGAACAAAACATAAATACAATAAATTGTTGTTATTATTTCCTGTCCTTTCTGGTTGTTATTTTCGATATAAACGGCCAGCGCTTTAGATATGAAGACCTAATTTTTAAATCGTGTTCTAATCAGTACTGGTGAGTCAGTGTTCGGGTTTAGGTAGTTCTGTTGTTAAGTTCGTATCTATCCATGTAGGCAGAATGCCAGCCATCTGACACTTTATGCAAAGCCTTTTTTTCTTGTCTAAATATATGTGTCCGTCTGAGTGTGTTTTTCGTTTATGCGAGTGTATGAGTAGGTTTAGTGGTGTGAAAAAGGTGTCTGAGGTTGTGTTTATCTGTTCCTTTATAACGTCACTGTTGAAAGTTTTTGTTTTGTAAATTTCCATGTTTTCAAGAATATCTAGTCTTCATCCTTTTTTGCTGAGATGTAGCAATCTCATTCATTTATCTATTTCCCTTGCTGTGTGTCCGTGAGTGTCACGATATAAAGCAAAGTTGTATGTGTTCTGTAAATCTTGTTTTGAGCATTCATCTAGTTTGTCCTATATATGTATGTTTGCAGATACAAGGACTAAATTTGTCAGTTGTTTCTGTTGATGTCCTGAAAAGTCCGGTTTTGAATGTTGTGATAAAACCCTCTTTGTGTAGGAGTTTTATTTATATATTTCTGCTTCTGTGTAATTAAAAATATGTCGCCGTATTGTGTGGATTGTCTCTTTGTCTTCTTTATTCCTGTTTTCAGTGTTGTATTGTTTAAGAAGTTTGTTGATAGTAGTGGGTTTGTAGTCGTTATTTTTTGATATGGTGTGAATTGTGTAAAATTTAGTCATGACTTTATGATGATGTCTTTACATCGCTCGCAGTTTATACCAAACGAACAACAGCCAGAAAGGACAGAGAGAAATAGCAACAAAAGTTATTATTGTTTTCAAACTACTAACTACTTCAGAGAAGACTCATGCCCTAAAGTGATATTTAAAAATTTGGGAAACTTGACATTAATAATTAGTCATATTCTTTCATTTGAAAAATATTTTACAAAATAATAACTTAATTTTATGACTATAATTACACCCAAATTAAAAAGTAAAAACGAAGTTGATTAATTAATTAAAATTAATTAAACATTTTACTATTTTCCGAAGAGCAGGTCAAATACTGAAACTTTTTCAGTTTGCGAATCACATTTCTATCATCCAACATACATATTTATTAATTAAACTGTTGAATATCTCTACGTAAATTTTGCAAGTGATCTATTTTTGTAATCTAAGTAGTTTTTTAAAGTTAACATCAAGAAATAAGACTATAACCTTATAACAAGAAGAGTTAAGAACACAAATTAACAACAGATAAAATATTAGAAACAAAAAAACAAGTAAACGACAGATAACATATTGGAAAAAAGGAATAAGTAAACATCAGTTTATATAGAAAGAGGATACTAAGTAGAAGTGGATATTTATAATTAATACTTAAGATTGAAAATAAAGACAAAATCAGATTATGAATAAATTCAAGAAATAGAAATACACGTAAACACAAATATTAATATACTCAAATCATTCTTAATACAAATCTTTATATTGTTACGAATGTGTCTTGCTTAAGTTTTAAAATAAAATGATTAAGCAATAAAACGAACTACTGGTTACAAACTGCATAGAAATTTTATACACACACAACAACAATTTGATATGCTGTTTACTAACTGCCTGGCATGCAAAACAAAAAAAAATACATGTATGCTGTTTACCATCTAAACGCGCAAGACAAAAACTAATTTTATAACAACAAAGATGCATGTTGTTTACCATCTGCGTAGTTTTCTAAGAAATCCTTTTCTAAAAAAAAACCTCTACCTCAAAATATTTGAAATAAATCCCAAGCAGAAACCTTATCAGCATAAAAACAAAAACAAAAATACACACAGCCATACAGGCGCCTATATATCGAATAAACAACATACAACAACAAAATGTGATACAAAGGGAGTAGAAGATTGTTAAATCTTCTAGACTTTAAATGGAAAAATATAAATAGCGCATTGTCTGAGTGTAGTCAGTACAAAATTAAACTTCATCATGTAAAGACGGGCATATTAAATAAATTGTTCTGAAGTGCCAACTTTGTGTAGTTAAAATAAATAAAATTGTTATAAATTTTGCAATAAAGAACTCACAACAAAACGTTTATAAAAGGTATAAACGTAACAATTTTTTAAATTGTTTTTTTTTCTATATACAAAAAATATTTTCTATTTTCTTAAAAATATAGAGTGTCTCTAATGCTTTAATATTTATTTATATAAATTTATATAGCTGATGGCAAAAGAAACGACGTCTTCTAATTTACTTGTGCTTTTGGTATAAAGTATCACTTGATTACGTATACGAGTATATGAGTTTTATGATTGCTTAAGTATAAGTAAAAGCCATTGATCGTGAATATATAATGTACAGTTTTTTTATGTTTATACATTTAACACTTCAATAAATAAATGATGGCTCATGGAAAATATTTATATTTATTTATGCGATTTTTGTTTTTCCTATTGAATAAAGAGGGTGCATACAAAAAAATGTTGTCTGGAAAATATATTCAACGATGCTGTGAAGTAAATATTAGGTGTTATGTAAGTGTATAACATTTCTCAAGTCGTTCAATGACATCTTCAATATCATTGCTGTATTCATCACCTACTCTGTTATTTACTTTTATCTATCATGAGTTAATCAAGTCTCATTTTATAGAAAATATTAGTTTGTAAAAAAAATACCTTTTTCACCTTGAATTTCATAATTTCATAAACACTGCAACAACAAAATCAAGTCAAAATGAAAATAAAAAGCTTTCCTTAAATATTTACTTATCCCAAAAATAAACGATTTTATCATTTGTTTCAATTCACAGGAAATTGAATCTCTTTCACCATAATATATTTCAATTCAAATAACATTTTTGGTAACTTAGAAAAGGTCAACAAAAGAAATAGAAAAGCATTCAGTATCTGAGATTGATATGCACAATAGCAGTTAACAAATAACATAGAAAAATATCTACGTGACTGTGAAAAAAAAAACAGGTGTAGAAAAGAAAACTCTTGGTGGTACTAAAAAATGGAGAGAAAAGAAATTATTAAAGCAGTAACTGGAAATATTTAAAATAAAGATTTAGTTTTTAAAAAAGTAAAAAGGCCAAGAAGGTTGAATAACCAAAACCTTATAAGTGTAAATTATTTTTTCTTGAACAGACATGCCGATTAACAGATTTATTTTGTACCTCTTTTAAGCTATATTTCGGATAACATTGGTTTTCTAGAAGTGAAAGCTGCCCCGGTAGGCTAGTAGGTAATGTACTTAGCCTACCAATCTAGGGGTGGTTGTTTTCACTACAAAAAAAAAAAGAGTTTGAAGGCTATGTAACTATTCTTCTATTTTCAACACCTGTCATGTCTCTTCTGTATCCCTTTCCTAAAGAATGCAGCACGGTTGTGATTAAATAGGCATTGTTGCCTGCAAGGCTACTTCTCTTTAAAAAAATATATATATTGTTAGCTAAAGTTTAAGCAATTTTATTTCGTGCTTGATTCCTTTAAATAAATATTTCATAATATTCTCACAAAATATTTATTACAAAAATATTTATTAAAAAATAAACATCTTGTGATAGTAAATATTTTTGTAATAAATATTTTGTGAGAATATTATGAAATATTTATTTAAAGGAATTAAGCACGAAATAAAATTGCTTAGATTGAAAATGATTCGGATGAATTATGAATTATTTGTTAGCTAAAATTAAAATCGCTGCAACGGTAAAACCAAAATTGAATTGAGTTCTTTATTGTAGGTATACAATTTTAATTTATGCAATTTATTTTTGAGTACTAAAGCCAGTTATTAAAACGAAAATATGACAACAGCACTATTTGCTCGTTAAGAAAAATTTATTTAAAATTTAAAATTAATTAATAAGATTGAAGTTGTTTATTTATTCAACCAGAGAGTGCGTACTAGGTGTACTAGTAATTATTAGCAATTATCTTTTCAAGATCTCCAAAATTAAACTGAATGCTATTTAGCTTTTAGTTGTGGTTACTATTAAAGATCTTTTAAAGTTTGATTTTTGATTTTATATCTATAAAATTGTTTTTAAGTTTTAATAAGCTAAACCAACAATTATTAATTTGTGCTATTATTTTACACTTATCATTATGTTATTATCTAGTTTTTATGTAAAAATTTTGATATTTTTATAAAGTTTCAGTTTAGAACATATTTTTGCATTTTTTTGCATTTCTTTTTTGTCAGAAATATAAGCAGGTCTTCAATACAACCACACATATATTTAGCTGACATTTATGTGCATACGTGACTAAATCCATGCTAGGTGACAACTCACAAAGACTGTAAAAATTATTTTCATTTTGAAATAAAAAAACTGTTCGTTAAGCAAAATATTCAGAGAAAGAAATATTTAGAAGAAATTAAACAAAGTATAAATATAAATATAAAAAAATGTCCTTTTTTGGCAATAAACTATTTTATTGCATTCACCTCCTGCAAAATTTTATAAATTTGGATTTAAGTTTAATGTCGGCAGTTTGTATGAACAGATCCAAAATTATTGAAATATAGTATTTAGAAATAGACTTCATATTATCTACACTTGCAGCAGTGAGGTAGTCAGTGGTCTAGCATCTGTCTCACGATAGTTCGTAATGTACCGTAGGGTATAATCGACGACCGTAAGAACATTTTAATGCTTTGTTTTAATATGCGTGCTTTTCATGTTTAAGTTTCTGTTTATAATAATAAACCCTGATTTTGATTCTCTGATGTTTTTTGCTTAATTGAACTTCAAATTGTCGCTTCTACCCATAATCAGAAATAAAATTATTTACTAAATGAAAAATGTAATCTTTAAGTACGTTAAATAAGGATAGTAATTAATTAGTTACAAGACTCATAAATTAAGTATAGTTTCTTTATAATCTAGATTTTGATTTTAACTTTAGTCAAGCCAGGACCTAGAGAATTTAAATATATTTTTGATTAATTTATAAATTAATATTTAATATTTTTAGCTTGTATGAGCTTAATTTAATTTCAAATATATGTTTCTATCTAAAGTTGAAACTATTGTTGTATTAAACAACACTTTTAAATTTTATAACATTTCAAAAAAGTTCTTTATGTTTCACACCCAAAACATTATCTTTGAAGAATCAATTCGCTCTTGCAAAAATACCATAGTAACACCCATTTTAATACTTTATTAACAGTCAGCTGAAATTTTGTTATATTGTAAATATTATTGAAAAATTTTAGAACATTGTTATATTTCTGTTCACATTCTCCTAATAAGATTTTTGCCATACTCAATATTATTTACTTAAGGGAAATGAATATTTTATGTTTTCAACTAAGTTTTTGTGCTGATCGTTTTGGATAATTAAAAAAAAATTCATAATATAAAGTTAGCTTACATGCAAATTCAATCAACTTTTAAATAGCATTCATTTTTATGTACCTTCTAAACCCATAATAAATTTACTTGTTGATGTGGTTCTTTAAGCGAAAGAACTCGCTTACTGTTCTAAGAACAAAAGTTTTATTGCTTTGATTTGGCGCAGTTATTATGCCAGCCTTTAAATCAATATTTTTAATTTTGCTCTTAAATATGTTTTATTTAAGTAATCTTAAATAACCTAAAACCTACAAGTCATACTTGTCGTTTAGCAGGAGAGTATTTAGCAGAATAATACTAGCGGAATTTATAAGCTGATACCACTAAACCCATGATTAAATATTTTAACTAGTCAAATGCTCACTTTGAATGATGCACAGGAATAAGTACGTTATTTATTCATTTGTAATGCATCATTTATACCCGTTTGTTTAAATGTCAATAGCAATTGATACTTGATGTAAATGACATAGTGACGATGACAATGATGTAAAACATTTAAATTCTATATTTTCTTAGTTAAAAAATTAAGTGATTATTAAATTTTATAAATGTATGTTTGATTATTATTTAAATTAATGTGGTGGCGCATATATTGAATGTATCCGGCGGTTATGAAAATTACGTCATAGTTATATTTACAAGAGCTAATAAAGCTCACCTGAAAATATATTTATTGTTTAAATAAAGATTTTAGTATACGAAATAATAAATTTAACATGCTTTGCGAAAAGCTGACTTCTGAATGAACCTCGTATTATTTCAAGTTTTGTTGCATATTGTGTAGTAGCCCTTGATATATGTTTTCCACAGATTTAAATATTTTTTTTTTTTTTTGTAAACAGAATTGTAAAAGTAATCACTTCACTTTATAATCCTAAATATTATATTTCTAAAGTGGTTTAAAAATAAACTTTCACCTGAAATTTTCCTCATAGCAAAAACGACTGTTACTACTTAAAGATTTTAGTTCATGTTTACTTTACAAAGAAATACATAAGTAAACTCCTTTAAAGTAAATTCTAAAATATCTACACGAAATCTCCTTTTTGTTACAAATAAAATGCTTTTTTATTGAAAGAAACAGAGAACAATTGCAGACACACTTGCGTACACAAACATGTAGATATTTAAGCTGTTAAGTGGTAGAAGTGACCACTGTCTCAACATCATCGCCTTTTTTATAAATATTTCTCTTATGATATTAAGACACTTTACAAAAAAATAAAAAAAAGAAACTAAGAAGCATTTACAAATAAGCAACAAATTGTTGAAGGTGTGTTTCCAGTAAAACTCTTACTTGTCATGATTCCTGCTATGAGTCCTTTAACTGTTGTAGTGTTAAGGTATGTTTGCTTTTTAACATTCCATATATTTATGGTATCAGTGGTTTTGTAGTGTTTTTATTCTTGTGTATTTCGGTATTCTTGTCTATGATCTTTATTTAGTTGTGCTTTATTTTGTTTAACTTCCGTTTACTGCATAAACTGAAAAGGTCCTTTTAAAATTCAACTGTAGCTTTAAAAGGCCAAGAAGTCTTTTATCTAGTTTTCATAAGTTTTGTATCATTTCAAGCCTTCAAAATGTTTGGGCTGTACAAAAAGGGATTTTATGATAAATTGGCATTTTACAAAATAATTTAAAGTACTATTTGCTCCAATATCTTAAACGTTTGCTTTAGATTGAAATCGATGCAAAGATGGATCGATGCAAAGAAGCACAATAAAAAAATTCTTCACATTTGACTGAATTGCTTTCTTCAAGTCAAATCATTTGTTAAAGACTAAATGACAAGGTAAGGGTTGTCAAAAGATTAAGAAGTCATTCGGTTAGTGTTTTACTGTAATGTTTCAGTTAGGGCTCTGTTACTGTTTCACTTTAACGTGTTCATCGTGGAAAAAAGACTTTTGTCTTCAAAGGACCCCATAAAAATAAACCCAGTGAATACAATTCACTTTAACTTAAGAAAGAGAAAGACCTATCAAATGATCGATGTGTATTTTCTATTAGATATTTGACTTTCAAAGTGAAACATATATGTTATATATTATAATAATATATTTATAATTTCAACATAATATTTTTAAATGTTCATCAGAACAGCAGAAGTATCACACATATAGACCCAATTGAGAGATGATAATTCTGGAAATATGTGATCTACCGTTTTCTATGATTTCACTAGCATATGATTTACGAGCTAACGTGCTGGACATAAAAAGGTTCAAGGAGTGAATTTCTACCTTTTATTTTTCGACAACTTTGCTTGTACTTGAGTTATTTTTCACACTTTCACGAAAAACAAAAAATTTTTAAACTGTTCCTTGTTCTTATTGATGTACTCTTTTTTTACGGATGACCTGTATTTATTTGCTTGGGTGAAGTTGGCATCTAAAGGTTATTCACTGGGCTTCCTCTTAATACGTAAAAAAAAACATAGTTTTAAAAAGGATAAAGATTTTGGTACTTTGTAAGTTTTACAGAAGTTTTACATAAAAGTACCTGTAGTTTACTTTTTCACTATCTGAATGTTTTCTTTCCACAATTTTATTATTTTTTTATTTTTTGTTATATTATGTTAAAGTAAAAAAATAAATGAATGTAGTGAAGTTTTGTTTACTTTTGTGTTTCCGAAAGATTTATAAACGTGAAGCTTTTTTGTTATTGAAGTAGTATCATGATAATTCTGTTATTTGCTTTTTCGGTCAACACTGACCTGACTTTGTGACTTTAAATTTTATATATATATATATATATATATATATATATATATTCTATATTTTTTCAATATGCTGACATTTTTTAAAGGATTTAAAATTTTTGCTGCTTCTTGTTGTTTTTATTTGGTAGTGTTTAGATGTTGTTAATATGAAGTATCTATTGTGCGAGTATATGGTTAATGGTTAGTTAGAGTTGACGGTAGCGTTTGGGATTTTTGGTTGTTTGTTATTTATATGTTTGCTAATGATTTATGATAGGTTAGGTGTTTAGAATCATAGCCATTTATTTTCGACACATAGCATTTTGGAAATAGCTAGAGGGAGGTTGCTATATTTTATTATATAGATGTTAAAGAAGTAAAGTTTTTGGTACTTGGTTAGTGACTAAATATTTAAAATTATAGGAATAATTTAACCAAATATATTGCGGAAACCTTTTGTTTATTTTAATGTATATATTTGTTATGTTCTATTTTGTATATTATAACAGTTATTAAAGTTAATTTTAATTTAAATATTTGATCTTTTTTTTATATAGGGGTAAGACTTAAATCGATCTGTTTTGAACTGGACATGTTTTAAATTGATGATAGCTTAGTTTGAAAACGTGCTTTAGTATAGACATTTTCTGTGAAAAAAAGAAAAAAAAAATTAATAATGTTTAATGTTTTAAGTTTTTCAATTACAAAAAAAATGACTGTTTGTTATTTAATATTTTTAACACAATGACATTTTTTCAAGGATTTCGTTAATAAAAATTTATTTTCATTTTTGTAAAAAATAAATAATTATTAAAGTGTTGGTGATATTTTCTTGTAATATTTTTTATTTTAACTTTTTAGTTTATTAAATATCTGTTATTCTTTTCAACGGTCTCTTTTAATTAATTTAACAATATATAAATATTTTTCGATTTTTCGTTTTCTGTGGAAGGCTTCTTCAGGAAATTATTTTTTATATTTTCCAAAAACAAAAAATTATAAAAATTTTTGTAAAATATAAAAAATAATTTCTTGAAGAAGCTTTCCACAGGAAAGCGAAATATTTCTAAATTAATTAAAAACGACCGTTGAAAAGAATAACAGATATTTAATAAATTAAAAAGTTAAAATAAAAAATATTACAAAACAATATCACCAACACTTTAATAATTATTTATTTTTTACTCTATTCTGGGAGATGTATGCCTAAAATATGATGATTTTAATTTTTTGTATATAAACTGTTTATTACAATATTAATTTTTTCATTCAAACTTGCTTTAAAAGGACAATATCTTAAATCCATATTTATAGTTTTAATTAAGCTAAAAGTCTTCGTGTATATATTAGTATCAAGTAGTTGGAGTATACTTTTTTATCTTTTTTAAACCATTCGAAGAAGAGAAATAAAAAAACAAATGTTTATTAAAATAAAGACGTATAATATAAAAAACTACAGACGAAGTGAACTTAAAAAACAATTAACCCAGAACGCAAAGGAATAAATTCAATTTAAACTTCATCAGACCACCTTACACCCTGTTAAGTTTATATGTTCTTCTAAGAATTTTTTTTTAACATTAAGCACTGAAAAATTAAGTTTAACTTTAAATAAATTATCTGTATTTTGAAGTTTGATAATAACAGATAATTTTTAACCACTCGATTGAAACAAAGAATAAGTGAATGAAGTCGTTTACATTGGGAAAATCATCGTGCCGCCATCATTATTTTTTCAAATGCTGTTCTTATTCTCGAACTTTTTGTTGGCGATGAGATTGCCCTCAACAACAGCTGTAATGGAAGTGTGTGTCAATAATAATTACAGATAATAAAGCATACGTTATTGAAAACACAGGAATTATTTAAGTTAAATTGTAATTAAATAAATTTTTTTTTCGAAATGAAACCTTTTTTTTTTTAATTAACTGCAAAAGTGAAAACAATAAAATTTAAATAAATTAAGCTAAATAAAATGTACTTAGTAAATTACAAGATAAAAAATTTTAACTAAAAATAATAAACTATTTATTTTTACATTGTACTAAAAAATGTTGAACTTGAAGACAAAAAAAAAGTCGTCGTTATATTTTTGTTGTTCCAAAATATTGAATAAAAAATATTATCGTAATACTTAATAGAACAAATAGCAACTTTTTGATTTGGAAATTCGGTTTGACCGCATCGAGGCAACTTTTACATTCAGGTACATTGAAGTATTTTATACCGCCTATAAATGATAAAATTTCCTCTCTCTCCTTTAGAATTTTTAATATTTTCAACCATTGGAAAAATCTAAAAAAAAGTATTTATAATAAACGCAATAGTTTGACCTGATTTACTTTATTAACATTAACAAAACTTTGAACTTTGGAAATAAAAGCAAATTTCTTCGTATATAGGAAACCCCTTTGAGAGCACTCTTCAGTACCTGAGTTTATAAATGCAGACGTACCTGCCAAATCAAGAACCTGCCTGGATGACGGGGGTAAGACCGGTTATTACGGTTTTTGAAAGAACTTTAGCCGGGTTGTTTGCAACCCCTCCGACCAAATGGTGGATTTATATTACTTTCTTTGGCAGGCTTTGTTTTTATTACCAGTATTCATGCTGTCAAAATTGAATCTTCTGTCCAACGACTTTTGTACAAGCATCCAGGATTAGCAGTAGTAAGAGTACCCAACAGTCCCATGCGTTACCTACCATATTTCAGCTTTCTCTGTGAAGAGGATGATTTTTCTTGTAGACCTCTTTTGCTGCATGTCACTGTAATAAACTTTTTTATCCGGACTATTAATGGTTTGGCACTTTGCGTAAGGGAGATCTAGCGATCCTCGTTCCATATAACGGCACCACAAATATTGTTATGTGAGCCAGGCAGATTCTACGCGAAGGTCCACTATTTTTTTCATAAGAAAACTAGTTGACGTTCATACCAGGATTTTGTCTTAGTTGCACCTTAAGTATAATATTTCAATTCATCGGTGTAAATTATTTTAAGCTAATAGCCTTAACAGAAGTTTTATTAATTGAAAGCAAATATATTTTGCTATGTAGATATTTATTTTCTTTGTATTTTTTTTTAAATTAAGCATCGTAGAAGCATATAATGGTGCTCAGAAATGAACAACAACATAAAAAAGAAATAAAAACAAACGTCTGCTCGATGAAATTTTCAATTTACGATGTAAACAGCAAATTTGAGTGATAATGCTAGTAATGCATAATGAAACACAAATGTAATAACAAACGCACATTCATTTCGTAGCACTAGTATATCCTTATATAATAAAACATTGCGTATTTAACTACCAAAGCCATTTTTTGAGAAAATATGAAAATAATCATAAAAACAATAATATTTAAGGAACAACAAGTAGGTGCACAGAATACTTATTATTTCTTTGAAAAGCTATGCTTTTATGGTTGTTTTAAAGAATTGCCTTGCAACTAAAACGAAAAAATAATTTTCCCTCGGCTGTTTCGGTTAACAGACTATCTGACTATTTGCTGGCTGTTTATTGCTGCATGTGGTGGATGAGCAGCTGTTGAACTATGAAAGTTTCAACAGTAACAACAGTGGGTCTGTTTATGGGCATGTGTAATAATAGCAATAATACATTAATTAATACAATTAAAAACATGCTACATATACCACCTCCTAGCTTTAACATTCAATTTGTCGGCCTGCCAACCAACAAAGAGTCAAGTCAAATTTGTATATTAAAAATAAAACATAAAGTAGCGAAAATTAATTACATATAATTGTTTACAGAGCTCTTAATTCGATTTAATTAATATGCATGAACTTATTAATTTCTGTTTGAGGTTTTCGTTTTTTTCGTTTTTTCTTTATGGTCTACAACATTCAAAGAGCCATACAAAAATATTAAATTTTCAGTTGATCGAACAATCAATATTTGTGTTGTGCTTAAAGTGTTATAATTTTTTTAAAGGAATTTGTTTTATGTATTTTGCTTAAAATTCAGAAAATAAATAAACGATACTAACTGCAACTAGATTTTCTTTTTTCAAATTTCTTTAATATATTTAAACTTCTAGCTAATGACCTACCGCAGCGCACAAAGGAGACAACTATAGAAAATTGTTTTAAGGTTTGTAATTTCGGTTGAATTTGGTTTTAGAACTGCGGAAAGTAATTTTGTCAACAGGTCAGATCCTACTTTAGTGAGATTGAAAATTTTATGATCAAAATATTTGTTTGAATATTAAAAATTTATATTTATAAATATTGTTCTTGGGCCAAAACAAAAGATTTAATACTTTAAAAAAGTCCAAAAAAATAAATTCCCCAATTAAAATTATTAAATCTGAGAGCACCTAATTTAAACATGTTTTAATTTAAACTTTTATTAATTAATAAAAATCAATTCTATTAATTAATAGAAATTAATTCTATTAGATAATATAAATTAATTCTATTAATTAATAGAAATAAATTCTATTAATTAATAGAATTAATTTAATTAATTATAATTAATAGAATTAATTCTATTATTTATAGAATTAATTCTGTTAATTAATAGAAATTAATTCTATTAATTCAATTTCCGATTAAAACATAAAATTTTAAAAAAATGATAAAAAATCATAAATAAATAAGCAAAGTGTTCATAAAATTATACAATCGCATAGAGACTAATACAATAACGCAAAAGTGTTCAACAAATGTGTCGAAAAAACAGAAAACAAAACAAAGTATACAGGGAATACAACAATTTTATGGTTAAACTAATGTATCGGTATTTAGTGTAGTAGATGTCTTACTAGAACATAAATTTTACTGTCATTAATTAACTTTAAAATTTCGGATGACGGTTTTTTTGGCCTTGATCACTTATTGGTTTTTACATATTTTATAAATGTAATAATCTCGTCTATCATAATTAAAGAATTTAAAAATTCATTTAACTACTATTTTTCACTTCTAAATTGGGATGTATCACCAAAAACTTCAGCATATAATTTTCCCACATTATTTTTTTCTTGTTATTAGTATTAGTGACAGGAGATGGAGCTGCTTTGCAATACATTCTTTGAATTTTTTGTGTAATTTACAGTTATGATACTATGATTGCAATCTTTCAATTCCATTAACCTCTTTGGTAGGCCACTCTATTTCTGTAATATTAATTATTGTATAATAATATAATAACTGCTATCCTAACTCATCGAACTCCTGTTTTATTTATTTAATCGGCTGTATTATGAATAGAAATAGCGACTAAATTTTTAGATAAGCGCCGAATACTGATTTTTTTAGATTAACGGTCGAATTGAAATTTGAAGTTTTACAGTTTGTCAATTTATTAATTTACTCATATTATAATAGTCCTTAGCCCTAATATTCCTGTTACTTTTTTTCCTTTTTTAAAAATAGCAAAGGCTTCCTCAACCAAATGTTTAATTAACAAATTAACTAACCAACACGCTCCATTTACTCTACGTATAGGATATATTAAATAGTCTCTCTTTGCTTTTTTGTTCACGACCATGCAGAAAATATATTAAATTATTTTAGTTTTTATATTAAAAAAGTTTAATTTTGCAAATTGTGCTAAATTTTAAAATCATAATTTACATATGTAACTTAATAAAACAAAAAAAAAAAAAACATAAAAATTTAAATAATGCACAACACCATTCGCAAAATATTGAAATTATTCACATAACTTTCTTTATTGCTGTATGTATTTGTACATAACTAAAAAACTACATTGAAAGTGATGTGTATTAAAACGTGTTCAGATGAAATAAAATTTATATGATAGCAAAAACAAGAATTTAAAACGAAATACTGAGTTGGGTGACTGCCATGAACTATAAAAAAACTTAGTTTGAAAAAAAAATATCCTAAATCAAATTTGGCTAAATTTGGCGATTCATATTAAATAAAAGAAAAATATTTTATAAAATTAAATGTAGAATAATTTTTGTTTCGTTAACTAACCAAGTATGTAAGTTATTTTCAAAATTTTACTTCAATGTAGACATAGTGCCAGCCGTCCTTCTAAATATAATTTTATGTGAAACCGTCTTTTTCAGAAATTCAATACGGAAATTTTTTTTCAACAAGGCAATTAAGAGGCATAGATCCAAATCATACATTTTTTATTTCTTGGAGTTAACTGTAAAATTATGAATCAATGAAATTAAATTTTCTCTTTTTAAATTGTTCTTAACCTAATTTTTTTGGTGTACAAAATTTTTTTAGGTGTCACATAACATGAAATTGAAAACAGTTAAAAAATTTAACAAATTGTTTGCATGTAAAGTGAAATTGGTTAAATAAACATTTAACAGCATCGAATGAAATACAAATTTAACTATGGGTTAAACACAATAAATAATGAAACCTTAAAATTCTTGCTGTAAACTTGTTTATTTTTAATGTTCAAAATTGTCCCAACAAGAAACAATTTTATATTGAGAGTACAGGAAAGTGCTACTGATAAATAAAGACAGAAAATTCAGTCAAAATTAATTAATTTAAATCAAATTTAATATATATAAATTAATAATTATGTAATGGTGCAAGTATTTATAATTTATTATTGAGAATATAAATTAAATAAACCTGTTTAAAGTTTTTCCATTTCTATTAACTTTTTGTGCTTGAGGTAGGACATTCCAGAGACTCGTTACATGTATGAAAAACTGCCATACAGATATAAGAGTATAGTGTAAAGAAATTATAATCCTTTTTCTCTTAATGGATCTGGCAAATCTAATTTTCTCAATAATATATCGAGGCATTTCTGAAAAAATGATTTTATGAAAAAATAAAAGCAGCTCACGGATGTTAAGGAGGTTGTTGAATGAAACTCTATATAGCTTTGAAGATAATTGGGTATTATGAGCATATCTTTTCAATTCGCAAAGAAATCTAATGATATTGTTGTATAATAAGTCTAGATTTCCATTACTAGTAGAGTCCCTATACTGCAAAAATTTCGAAACCGTAGATAAACCCAAAAACAAAATAAAATTTTGCACGAAGTTGCCTTGTATTAAAAGGTGTATAGTAATGTGACGACCACAGGTACCTCAGCTTAGTTTAAGTCCAACTGATAAGTGAGTTAACATGGTTTGCCCTATTATTGAGTATTATTCTTATTAGGTTCCCTTGTAGGCTAGTAGGTAGTGTACTAACTTTTCAGTTTGGGGTATGTTGGTTCGATTCCCAACGAAGACCTTGGTTTTTTTTTCACTACAAAAATAAAAATTGACTGTCGGTGGTGGCTGCTCAGCGATGAAGGCATAGTCACTGGTCGCTGTGCTGTCTTTTATATGGCAGTTAATTTCCGACTATCCTTCTACTTTCACCACTGGTTTCATCTCTTCTCTATCCCTTTCCTAAAGAATGTAGCACGGTACTTGACTAAATAGGAATTGTTGCCTAAAGTGCAACAAAAAAAATTATTCTGAAGTTTTCGCCAGCACTT
Source organism: Trichopoda pennipes (assembly GCA_030448955.1). Taxonomy (NCBI): domain Eukaryota; kingdom Metazoa; phylum Arthropoda; class Insecta; order Diptera; family Tachinidae; genus Trichopoda; species Trichopoda pennipes. Next base: position 3,593,847 of record JASKUP010000049.1, on the reverse strand, counting down.
ACAACAGTTATTATTTTCCATTTATAAAAATGTCAACATCGGTAATGTGATTAATATATAGTTTACTTACGACTTTGACTTTAAATTATGAGGGCTTAAATAAGCCTAGCAACAAATTATATTCAATTCCTTATTTAGTCTTGAAATACTCTCAGCAATGGAGATGGCTGGACTGCCCAAATACAGCTACATATCATCTGTGTACATATCGATTTTGTAGTGCAAAAGGTGTTTAGCTAAATCATTAGTGTTAAATAAATGTCGTATATATGGCAAGATTACAGACAACAATATCTTTACAAATTTAGAGTGGAAGTAGTCAGAACCCATTACATTCGACTTGATTAAATTTAAGATTTAATAGACTTCTTATTGGCTTACACAAGCAAATTGAAATACGTTCTACGAGTATATGTTGTCGTTGCGATTTATACTTATTTATATTGGTTGCAGAGATATATTCGTGAAAGTTCTATTAAGCTCTTCAACATCGACTTGACAACTATTGGAACTCTCTTTTCCACCAACCCAAATCTCGTGAATGCATCTACAAAGTTGTCTGGAGCTTTTTGCAGAGCCAAAGTCTCTTTAATAATACTAATTTTTTTCTAATATTAATATTAACTCTTCTTCTTGCGGTCTTAAACTCATCCTTTAATCTTGAAGTTCTAAATCGCTTCCACCTTAAGTAAGCAAACTGTTTTATATCTATTAGACGCCTTATATTGACAGAAAACTAAGTTTTCTGTCGATATTTTTAATGCACTTTAATAGAACCGTTTCGACTAATAGACATTGAATGTTGTCTTCAAAAAATACTACTGGCTGATCATCTGTTATTTGAGGCCAATTAACACCATAGACGCTTTCACGGAGTACGTAGTCCAAACTTTTGAAGTCGCGTTAAAAGAAAGTTTAAAGTTATACATTGCAAATAGTAAATCATGCATTGAAAAACAAAAGGCTAACACTTCTTCATACAACCAGTTGCATCATGGAAAGGAATTACTTTATTTGCCAAATTAGGGCCAAAAGAAACCATATGATTGGCAAGTTCTGATGTCAACAGTAGGTTTCAACTATAATTTCCTAAAATAATAACTTTATTATAAGCAGTAGCAGTGTTGCCAACAGACATCTTTTATTTAGCCTATAATTATTATAGCTTATTTCAAAAGAAATGAAACTCAACGTAATTTCCAGTTCCTGTTAAATAATCTAAAGACTAAACAAAGTCTACAGAAAATGTTACTACCCGAGCAGTACTCTTTCAATTTTCTCTAAACATTTCGTACCCATCAGATGAAAGCCTGGATTAAAAATGCAGACTATATCAATATTTGAATTTTCGAAAACAAGTCTAAATTCATAAATTTTATTATTTAAATTTTGGTCTAAGCTAGCTTTAGACCTTCTTGTAATTGACTACAATGTTTACTATACTCTTTGCTGTGTCTATGAAATCTCACTCGCTGTCATAGGCGAATACTTGATATTCATGGCTGATTTTTTTTTTTTGCTTTTATTCAAAAAGTAATACTTTTTGCTATCTATGCTGCTGTTGTTATTTATATTCATGACTGCAAAGATAGTACTCATCAGCATTATCATCAGTGAGGCCTGAAGAATAATTTACTTATTTGCCTTAAAGCTTGTTATTCGTTATTCGTGTTCTTTTTTGTTCTTTTTTAAGGGCTTTTTTCGTGATTTAACGTTTACATAAATTTGGTGCATGATTAGAAGAACCAGTTTTTCGTTCTACGTAATAAGAACTCACTAGCATATGCAAGTGTGTATACTACCTTTTCCTAACGACTTTGATGATTCATTAATGATTTTAAAAACCACTATGCCATTACATTGTGATGTTTTTTAGTTTTATTTTTATTATGAAAGAGAAAAATTAGGTTTTATAGATTTTAAGCTTTCAAAGGCTTGTCATGTGGTTAAGTCTATTTGTTTGTGGTAAAAAAATATTGTTACTTTACTATTTATTTATCTTAAAGTTTTTGAAATCTATTTTAAAATTATTTGTCACTTTAAAATTTTACCATATTTTGCTCACAATGGTGATTAATAAGTTTTCTGCTAAAACTCAAAACTATATGTAAATATATTTGTACATATACGCACCTACTCGCATAAACAGTATGAACAATTAAATCGCATTCAGTTTTAACAACAATTAAATCTGAACTTTCTAAATACTAAATCTTCTTATGTAATACAAGCGCTGTTAGTTATATATTTGAAGTATGACTTATTAAATCACTTTGTGAGTCTTGCATTTTTTATATATGCAATTCTTTGATTTTAAACCACATTGAGAAGATCAAGCATTTTATTTATCTAAAAAAAACAGCGTGTAAATACATGTTGCAAAAAATTTTAAAGTTGCATTTATATCCAAATAACTCAGCCTTTATATTTAGCCAGTTTTTTAACATCCTTGATCTATATTTAAAATCGTCTTACTTTTGCTCTACACTGTAAACGCGTATCTTTAAAAATCTTCATATTAAAAATCAATTAATCTTTGGTGTCAAGCGATTATATAAATAATGGTTTTAGTTAAAATATTAACTTTTTTATTTATGGCTTCTCTGTTATCTATTTAATGCATTGACTTTTTAAAAATTGTTTATGATGATGAATATTTGAAGATTAAAAAGAAGGAAAAGAAAAATATAAAGAGATATAAAATGTAACATTTTAAATGCTTTAGTTATTTAAAGTCGTTAAAATAAATTATTAATATCAGTACATTGCAATTCTTTAAGGGTTTTAAATGAACATGGATGTTCTCTTGTCTTGACTTTTATCAAGGAAATGACCTCTTGTGGTGGTGATTTTACATTTATTTTAGAGATGAAGTCGTTTATGAGTGCTAGAGATCTTTTTAATACTGTTGTCTGTAACAAGCATATTTCATATACAAGATTAATTATTATAATTTTTTTTTAAATTTTTTGTTTATATGGGTTAAACATTATAATCGTAAAGAAATTGATAATCAGAGTAGATATAAATATTCTGTTATATTAATTTTGCCTGCATCTGAATAACGTAATAATTTGCAACCAATTTTATAAGTATAAAAAATTAATAGAGGAGGTTATTGAATTAATAAAATGAAAAACAAATTGAATTTAATATTGCCTGACTGAGCTACTAGACATGAAACAAAAATCATTTTGTTTTTAAAACTAAATCCATGAAATGCAAAAACATAAATCGATTAATAGACCATAAAATAATAAAATGTTATTCTTATAAATATAAAATTGCGACACGCTCTTCCCTATATGTTTACACTTTCAATGGGCAAATTAATTTTTTTGTGTATAAACGATTTTAATAGTGCAATTAAGACCTGAATAAAATAATACTGAAATCAATAAATGATTGGAATATATATAGACATCATTATTATCAGCATCATCATGAACATTAACATCTTTTTATCATTATCAGCTAAAACAGGTGTATTAGAAAGCTATTCCTGTTGTGAAGAAATAAATTAAATTGATTACTAAATAGTACAAAAATCCTATATGTGAATGCGTATCTGCAAATACTTTTACATTGCACATATGTTTGTTTCAAATATCAACATATATAACGACAGAAATTTCTAGAGAATGTTCTGCAGAAATTATAGTCATAAATAACTTAATTGTTGAAAATTTTGATTGCACTGTGGCTTAGGGCAGCTTAAAAATAATATCATTACTAACTAACTGAAAATATTATTTATTTTTTTCATTTTCACTTTCATGTTTTTATTTACTGTTTAGATTAACTTAGCTCATTTTGTACGTTTAAAAAATATAACCATATAAAAAAGTTTTTATATGGTAAGGGAATTCTGAGAAATTGCTACAAAGTATGACAAATAAAATGATACAAAAGCGAAGGATTTAGATTATTTAGAAGTCGATCTATATTTTAAACGAATACTTTTCAGTACATATTTATTTCTTGGTGAAATTATATTATACCATTAGATATATAGCGAACATAAATTCTAATAGCACCTATAAATAACAATTCGAAGTATTTGATGCAATCGATTTTATGGAATAAGGGTTGTTTTACTCACGACCGTCATTCTTACTTTTCTGAGCATTATTCTTACACTTAAATATTTAGTATGCTACATATTTATCCTGTTTGTAGCTACGTCATCACAGCTTAACAGCTGAACTGATATTCATAAAATCTAAAAAATATTTAGATATTTATCTCGAAGTTGCAATAGACCTTTTGTATTTTCAAACATCATCAGAAGCATCAGAAGGTCAGAAAAAAGGGAAATCCACTGTTATTATAAAAATAATGTACCAAATTTGAAAATCATTTTTAAACTCCTGATAGTTCAATAACTCATTGAAAATATTTGAGTTGTATTATAGAAATTTTCATTTTTTCTTGAGATTTTTTCACATTCAGTAAAAATGTTGAGACGTAAAACCAACATGTTGATTGCATGCAATAAAAAATTTAGAAACTTTAATAGATTTAAATTAAATGAAATAAAAGCAAATAAATAATATTAAAATGCAACCTCTTTCTTTTTCTTTAAACTAATAATATACAGAAATATGTGTGTTAGTCGGTGAAACACTCAAATATTCATTGGTTAACACAGAACGTCAGTGAACAGAAGATAAATAAAATAATAAAAATATTTAAGAAAAATATTTTTTGAGCTGACTTTGGCATCTTAAAAAATACAATATAATTTAATGTAAACGTAATGATTTAAATTGGATTTAAATTTTTATGTCTGTATATAAAGACTTTTGAAATTAATTGAAATATTTATTATTGTTTTAAAAAAGGATTTTGTGTAAATATGTGTTTTATGTTTTCTTAAATCATTTCTTTTTAAATTTTGTTTGTACATTTAACGATCGTTCTATAATGTCTCTGAAGTTGAAATTGTAAAAAGGATGCAAATAAATATGTCTTTGTAAAAATGAAATTAAAATATTGTATTTATTTACCAGGAAAATTTTTATTTATCATAAACCACATAATAATGATAATAGTATTATAACATTGTTACGGATGCGTCTTGCTTAAGTTTTAAAAAGAAAATAATTAAGTAATAAAGTCAACAACTGGTTATGCCGTTTACCACCTATGTGGCTTGCTAAGAAAATTTATGCACGCAAGACAACAACTACTTTCTAGTTACGAATTGCATAGAAATTTTATATATCTAAAACAACAACAATTAGATACTAACTGCGTAATTTTCTAAGAAAACTTATGCACACAAGACAGCAACAACTATCTTAAAATAAATCCCAGGAAGAAAGTTTATTAGCATAAAAACAAAAATAAAAATACACACAGATCTACAGACGCCTATACATAGAATGAATAACATGACAACAAAAAATGTGATACAAAAGAAGTAGAAGATTCTTAATTTGTTTACACTTTTAGTGGACAAATATAAAAAGCAGCGTCTGAGTGGATCGTTAGTTAGTTGAAAAATAAACCTCGTGAAGTTAAGGTGTGCATCTTAAATACATTGTTCTGTAGTGCCAACTTTGTGTGTATTTATAGTAAATAAACTTGTAATTAATTTAAAAACTCTAAAATCTGGTTTTAATTATTTTGCAATAAAAAACTCATAACAAAACGTTTATAAAAGGTATAAACGTAACAATATAAATAAAAGTTTTATTGACAACATATTTTATACAAAAGCACTCTTATTCTTAGACGATATTTTCTGAAACTAATAAAAAATTATGCAAAATTAATATTGTGTTTGTGTTTTCTCAATATAATTTTAAGGAAAAACCCAACAAAAAACTTTAAGAAAATAAAAAAACTTTAAGTAAGATGCTATTTTTGTTTAGTATAAAATTAGTGCTAATTAGGTTTGATCTTAAACGCAAATAAAAAGAAACCTTAATGAATTTACATTACTTATAAGATTTGCATTGAATTTTTTAGAAAAGAAATAAATAAAATATTTTAAAACATTAAATTCATTTTCTACAATATCAGTCTTCAAGGACAATAGAAATTAGAAAAAATTCCAAAAATTTTTTTGTGCATTTTGGAATGTTATTTTTCTTTTGGTATTATTTTATATTTACATTCCATTTACTTTTACCCTATTATACTATCTTACAAGACAATACGTAGTAGTATAGTAATATAGAGCAAAACGGGTTCAAGATTTTTTTTAACAGGTTTTAATTGACTTGAATAAAATTAGTATAAATTGATATTATTTTAAAAATATGGTACAGTGGTGGCAATTGTCTAAGAAATACATTTTAGTGGAAAATGTTAATGACCATTATGCCATAGCATGAATAACACTTAATAACACTTAACTTAATCAAATTAACCAAGCCTTGCTTAAAATAATTACTTTTTATTTTTTAATTTCTAATCGTTTTCCCTATCTTACTATAGTTATTTGTAAATATCGAACAGTATTTTGAATTTATCTTTCCCAAAAATAAACATAAGTTTCTATCGTATTTTATATAAAATTTCCATAAAATATTTTTATGTAGAAAAACAATTGCAAACATAAATGTGTAAAAAGAATGTAAAAAGACGAAGTAAAAAAATAATTTAACTTGACAAAGATTTGTCATAAAACAATAAGAAAAATCCTTCTGTTTTTATCCACAAGGCGAACATAAAAAATAAACTGTCAGCTTCACAGTTATCATCAACAATATGGTTATAGTCTTTTTCAGTTTTGGTCTTTTTTAACATTTAACATAGTACTTTCGTGAATAAAGTCTAAGATTTTTGCTGGAGTTGATAGATTCACGCAAATCCTTGATGATTAGTTTAAGTCTTAAGTTCAAACAAATTAAAATATTTTAATGAAACCCGTCTACATGTCTCTCTCATGCCACTGTTATTTAAAACAGAAATTCTATAGCATTGGACGAATCCTATAGTATATCTTCCTTGAGTTTATGCGAATTTTAGTCAACTTCTTTTGTTATTAAAATTCAATTTCTTATAAAATAATTATTCTAATTCTTTATGTCACAAAACTGTTCTGCTGGTGATATATTTACCAATAATAAAATCACAAATAATAGTGTGCAAAAAGGCTTGTTGGAAAATTGTGTGTATTTCTAACACACAAAGATGCCAGTGAATCAACCCAAATGCTTTTCTTGAAAATTATAATTCCATACTTCTTTTTAAAATCTAAAAGCAGAACTCAAGAAAATAAAAAGGTGCCTTTCCACTCCTTAGAATACAATTTTTTTTAAGTACTTTATATAATAGAGGCCACTAGTTTCGATTGGCTTGAGCCAGCAAACTCAAAGGCATCTTCTCTGCTCGATAAAAGGGAAAATATTTAACAAGTTAATTTTAAAAATAATAACTTCCACTAAACTATTAGTTTGTATCACTGAAATTACAAATAATAAAAACTAATTTCCCACCGCTTAGGGTACAAAATTGCAGAAATAAACAGTTTTAAAACTCCTTCACATCATACAATTATTATAGAAATAACGCACATTTTGGTTCGTGAGGAGTATTATTAAAACACTTAAATACGAGTATTCCAATATCTCACTGACTGTTACTAGTAGCATTCTTTGAAAATAACCGAATCAAGTGTATAAACAGAAAATTGTCATTTTAACAGCGATTTCTGGTATTCTGATGTTAGGGAAAGTGTCTTAAATGGGAGTGTGCGTGGGTAAGTTAATTCTTAGAAAATTATTTACCAAACACAAACAATAACAAATTATTTGGTGTTGTAAATAGGTTGTAATTATGTGACAAAGTTTTTGGCATGCCAACCCTTTTTCATTTTCCTTATTCGTAGCTCTACAGCGTTTTGTTTTTTGCCTTATAATAGTTTTGGAATTTTGTGAGAAATTATTATAGCTGTAGTACAACAAGTACTAAATGTTGTTGCTCTCGTTTTTGTGCTTTTGATTTGAAGGCGAAAAAAATATTAAAAGTAGTTGGCATTGTTTAGAAAATTAATGTTTTAGATGTTTCTATATGAACAAAAAGTTATACTTCTTGTACTTTATTTAAACCCTCGAATATTTGTAAATAAAAGCATGATTTGTTATGGCTTTTGAAAGAATTATTTCTACAGTTATTGTTTTAGTGCTTAAGTATATGATTGTAAATAAAGGAGAATGCTGAAATAATTATTAAAATGTTTTAGAACACTTTGCAGCTGGGATTAATGTTTACAGCTGTACATATTTAGGTGTAATTAAAATATAAAGTTTTAATGAAAATTAAAATTTTTAAAATCCAAATATCAAAATAAGGAACAGTGAATAATAGAAGATGGCGTTTGCTGTTTGTTGCTTTTTCTAGTTGTTTTTTTAACTACAGTGCGTAACAGTATCTGTAAGTGCAAATATGAGCTAATCTGAGGAATTATATAACAAGAACTAAACGAGAAATCTCGTTTTTATTGGCTGATGTTTCGATATTTTTGTTTTTGTAAAATATTTTAGACTTTTCCTTTAGTTTCGATATTTTTTTTGCTGTAAAATATTTTAGAGTTTTCGTTTGGTTTTCTTTACTTCTTAAAATATTTCCAGATTAATATTTAAATCAAGTTAAGGCAGAGATACGATCTAATGAAGATAAAAATTAGAAAAAGGAAAGTGAATTTTAAGCTTTCACTTTCATTATATGTATATTTTCTTATGAGGGAAAGTAAAGAATGTTATAGCATTCTGGTGTTTAAATATTTTTCTTTGCTCTTATAACTGCAAAAAAAATAATAACTTTGACATGTCAATAAGTTCTTTACTAATGCCACCGAATCGCACGATTCAGAAGAACTTTAAGGACATATTTAAAATCATAATTTGTATTTTTTGTTTAATAAATAGATAAATAGGAGTGAACTGGCATTTATGTTAATAAATTTTATTTCGGGTAATCTGTAGTTCGTAAACGCTTCATTAAGGGCTATGCACTGTTTCCGAGTTATGTTCATATAATTCCCTTAAATTTTTTAATAGACCACATTAATATTTACAACTAAATCTGGTGCATTATTTTTGACGACGCCCTAGAAATTCATTGAATAATTTTAGTTTAAAATAAATAAATTTAGTTTAAAGATAAATTCGTTATTTGAAAATTTTGAATTAAATCAATTCCATAATTATGGGCATATATATCTAACGTAATTCTGGCGATCTATTAAGGATATAGCTTTAACAAATTTATTTTAGATATTGTTTTATATGCATTTTCTTCTATTATGTAAGATCTTCTGACATTTTTTAGGTGAAGAACTAATGTCGTTATCGTTAACTGTTTCTTTAGAGATCAATGACTCTCTTGTTAATTGCCTTCTATGTACTACTTAAAATACAACCTCCATTTACTGAGGGCTATCTAAAAAATATTCCTTATTTCATACTAATCTTTAACTGTTTAAATTAAAAGGTCCTTAAAATTAGCATGTGATATATCCGCTAGTTCGTTAGTTAAAACTTAAAAATGCTTTCATCCATAAAAACTAGATTTTATATATTTATATATTGTTTTTGTTTTTATATTATTGTTTTTGCTTAACAGTATATACTTTTGTTTAAAATTAATATCTACCTATCTTTATACAGATGAATATAAGTTTATCGCCAGCTAAGTGATTTATCTTTGCGGAAATAATTTAATGCTCTTTATATAACACATACAATATTCAAAATTGCCCTAAAGTTTTTCTGTAGTTTTACGCATCTGTCTGTGGTAAAACAAAATAGTTATTTTTAAGCTATACGAGAACCAGATATCTTGAGAAATTTTTAATAAATTAAAAAAGTGCTTCAAGCGATAGTCAATTAACAGCAATGCAATAAATTTTAAAATTTTTTCCTTTTACAGTTTTTAGCGTGTTTTCGTTGTATTATTGCTATTTCTGTAAACAAGCTGCCAGCCAAAAGGCATTGGCTTGCATATATATACAATCATGGTAATATCGACATTTAGAATTTCTTTCGTAAATTGCTATCTTTAAATTTTAATACATCACTGCAATATTAAACAAATGTTTATTAAAAGTATTTTTTATGTTTGTTTTTATTTTCTATATTTAATTTTGATGTACATATATGAGAATCACAGCACGCACATATATATTTTTAATCAAATTACGATGCTCTAACATATTGGAGAAATATATTGGTGCATCATCATAAGCAAATAATATCTTATGATTTTAAACTTTTTTAGTATTGAGTATTTATGGTTTCCATAATTTCTAGAACATAAGTTTTCAGATTAAAAGAGACCTCTTTTCACTCTACTTTATATCTGCAATAATGTATTCCTAATTTTTTATAAAATATTTTTTTTTTCAGTACAAGTGTTTTAGTAATGCTACTTTCATTTCAAAATTTAAAGCCTCAAATTATATTTTAAATCGCGTTTTGTAATTTTTAAAATTTTTCTTAAATAAATAGAGGTATATCCACGAATTTTTAAAGAAAACGCATTTCCACATTTTTTTTGTTGGTTGTTACAAATAATATGACACAAAATAAATAAAACATTTTCTATCTCATTGCGAAATAAATTTAAAATGATCGTATTTTCTTGCATATAATCCTGATCTGTTCTAAATAAATTTCAAATGCTTCTATGCTCTCTTTTTGTATTCTTGCTTATATTTATTGTAATGCTTATAACCCAAATCGTTTGAATAATGAAACGAAGACTTCAACACAAGCACCTCCTAACTCTGCCATATTTAAAGATCCTTCTAATTTTATGTATTAAGATAACGATCGAAATAATAATGAATAAAATTGAGTACAAACTTTGTGATATAAAGGGTCCGCCATCTAACCTTTTTTTCAACTAGTGCTTATTTGGTGAATGGTAACACTTAGTCATGTTTGATTTGACAGTAAATTAGTTTTATCTTAAACGAATTTTTTTCACAAAAATTTAAGAGGAGGATATTGGCAACATTTGGTTTCAACAGGGCGGCACTACGTGTCATATAGCCGAAGATATATTCGATGTTTTGCACCCTTTTTTCGTTTGGCCACCTCGGAGCTGCGATTTTACACTGTTGGACTATTATTTGTGGAGTGCCGTCAAAGATAAGTGTTACGCCGAAGCCATTGGTGAAATACAGCTGCACACAATCGGTAATGTGCTTAAAAATTGGACCGATCGTGTAGGCTACTGCATGGCCAACCGGTGCAGGCATTTGAATGAAAATATATTGCATTATTAACCGGAAGGATTGTACTTTCAAATAAAAAAGAAATTTGAAAAAATATTTGGTAGTTTTGTTTATAGCATTTAAAACAAAAAAAGTTATTTGGCGGATCATATATTTAGAGAATTTGATTTTGTTCAAAAGGAGATCTAACCTGATAATTTTATATTTGTAAATAAAGTGTTAGAGCATTTGCGATTTACATGTTTTATGTTTTCTCACTGAATGTCTACTAAGAGAAAGCTCTAATACTTACTAGTATTGTAAGTTATCATGGTGCACGAGTGGTATAAGATAAATAATGAGATTTCTTATGCGTTCCTGTCATAATCGGTATCAAAGGCTAACACATGCAATTTTCTTTGCGGCCTTTTCTTGTTATATTTATATAGAAAAATTCCTAATTTTACTAACTTTATCTGAATTACTAGTAATAACAAATTAAGCTTCGTCTATACACGTTAAGCATGGAAATTCTTAAATTCGTTTAAATTTAGTGACACTTACAAATGATGTGAAACAAGAATATTAAAATTTTATGAGGATATCCGCTGCCAAGCCGCAGGAATTTTACATTACGGAAACAAAATTTAAATGCATTTTGTTTCTTATCCTCTTTTATTTATTTATTTTTTTTCTTTAGTAAACCATATAAATTTGTTCAAGAATTGAACGGAATGGATATTAAAATACATACAAAAATAAAATAAATAAAACAGATTTTATTTTGGCAAACATAAAACAGAAATAAAGAACGACATATGCAATTGATGGAGTTGCACAATTTGAACACCATTCTAACATACAAAAATGACAACATAACTATGTCTGTAGGTAATAACACACATCTAAAGCCCGAAGAAAAAATTAGAGAGAATTCCAATGGCTTTCGGTAGTGGTCAAAATGTGTGCATATATATTAAAGACTATCTATGTAGTTCTATTTGTTATATTGTGTTTATTTTAATTAATGCAGACAAAATAACAAAATCCAAAAATTAATAGTTTCTAAAAATTAAAAAAATTTTATATATCTGCAATTATTGCTCGTTAAAGGTAATGAATTATCTGTATGTGTAGTGAACAAAGGATTTTATGGATTTAGTAATTGATCAGAGGATTATAAAATAAATTTCCAATAGAATTTTATTTCGATCTGCTTTTAATCGAAATTTTTTTGGATGTTTACAACCATTTCCGCCAGCTCAGACCAACGAGCCTTCTCATAAAAATATATTTGAAACGTTTGGTAGCTAGTTTCGAACCATTTTGAAGAGTTCGGCGTATGAAAATGAGGCGGAGATGATACAGTGAGCGGAGTTACCGAGACACTAACTCCATACTTTTAGGGATGTGAAGTTAGAAAAAGGTCGAGTGTGTTACTCTGGTACCCTTCAACACAAGGAATGTATGTTGGTACATTTACAAATTGCGCAAGGTGATTGTGCGCGGCAAATAACTCAGCATACTGGCCGTCTGTAGTTGCAGTGACTACACCTTCGTTATTTTGAAAAGTTTACGTTTACGGGACTAGTTTTTATTGTGACCAATAAGAAAACTATACAAAAACGCCTATTGGAGGGAAAATATGTTTGTTCTATGGAGGTATTAGCTTAAAATCGTGATCTTCAATTCATTTGAATTGATACAAATTATGTTAGACTATTCGTATTATCAAATCTTTATATATATAATTCTACTGTACGTGTGTTGTGACTGAACTCCTTCTAAACGGCTAGACCGATTTGCATAAATTTTTTTGTATGGATCTGGGTGGCGCCTCGCCAATTCGCTTCAATTGGATAAAGGCACGTTATATCTCCCATACAAACCACAAATTAAAAATCTATTATTTTTGCTCCTGATAACGGCATTTGCACAAAATTTAGTACGTCGTTTTGGTGTGCATTTCTTAACTGCTGCTGCAAATATGGGCGGGATTGTACAAAGGTGCGGGTAGCTCCCATACAAACCACCAATGAAGAATCCCATATTTCTGCTCCTGCTAATGGTATTTAAAGAGAATTTGGTATTTCGGTTGAGTGAACATTTTTTAACTGCTGCTGCAAATATAGGCGGGATTTGATAAAGACGCGTGGTACCTCCCATACAAATCTTCTTTATGTATATAATTCTACTGTACGTGTGTATGTCGCTGAATAAATTTTTTTGCATGCGTTTGGATGCCACCTTGGATGGCTTATATTAACAAACCATCCCGGCAGATGGCGCTGCAGTCGGCATCTAGGTTATTCAACTACATTGCAACTATACGACTGGATCGACTTGAATGAATTTTTATTTATTCATTCATTCAACGCATTTAGTTTTATTGTGCGCTGTGTTTTGATATTATATGGTTGCATTTACGTAAATGTTGAGCGTTGTTTACTTCAAAAATACACACACGCCATAAATTCGTCGCCAGCCGCCAACTACCTCTAATGTGCATTGGCGAATGACGGTGAAAGGGCTGAAGTAGCATGGACTCGATAAACATAACTTTATATGACAGTTTTACTTCAAATGTTGCTTCTAACATTAGAAGAGTTGCCAAATTCATATTATGTCACGGTAATCGATTTTAAATACATTTTGTGTTGTTCTATATAAATGTACTTCCGTTGTGAAATCATTCTGTGCAACATAAATATAAACTACTTGATTTCAAGGAATATTATAATTTCCACAAGTTCTATATGCTGTTCACTTCCTCCATATTAGACATTTTTTTTACTAAACTAAAGATAACACTACTTGAACATTTCTGCTTTCATTTCCGCCTTATGGCTAAAAAAAATATATCGAATCCTTTATAATATTATAAAATTTTTGCTTCACATATACTTTGTAATATGTTACGCTATAAATTTCAAAACATTATTAAATGTGTAACTTTCAGCGAAAAGAAAACATAGTTAGTAAGTTTTTAGAAATGCTTTGCAAAAGTAAACAACATAAAAATAAACACTGTATCTAATAACAACAAACAGAAATATAAACTAACAATTGCAATCCTGTAAAAACAGCAAACAACAAGCAATAACAAAAGTAATGATAAATATGAAAATTACAACAATTGCAGCATCTTTAACAGCATCATCATCATCATCATCAAAATTTAAACATTTGCATGTATCCAAATATTGTATTGAACTGCTCGTCTCAGCTATTTGAACAAATAATGTTGATGGTTATTACCACAAGCATAAAAATGAAAATTTTGAATTGGCAATAAAATAAAGTTACAGAAGTAAATATTTTAATTTTTTTATTAAATTTTATATCACATATTCTTTTTATTAATAAAAGTAATATAAATTATAGATAATCATTTCATTAAACCAAGATAATTATTTTATTAGCGTTTTATCGGTTTTCTTACATTTTCTACATTCACTTCTTATTACGACGTTGTTCGCTCATACAATCTTTAAGTTTTATCAACAAAAACAATCCCTATTTTCAGATACATATTTATCAAGCCTTAAATAAATAAATCGATATTTTGATTTTGTTTGTAAATTTCACTTTGCTTTTGTGAACTGATGCCATCCAACTATTTCTTTGTTTTTTATTATTGAGTACAATTTATTTGAGAGTAATTGAAGAACTTGTAGGAAATATTTCTTGAAGTGCATTTGTACTAAATAAATAGAAACTGTTTTAATAAATTGGATTTTTTATCCTGCATTATCAGTGTAATATTTCTTAATTCGTGTTACCCGTACACATCATCGATTTATCTTTTTAGTTAATAACATTCCACAACTGATACTTTGCAATGGAATATAATGATGACGGTTTTAGTTTGGCATACTAAAAAATGGTCATAGAAACTATTGTAGCTTTGCCATCAATAATCAATTTAGTGTTTTTTATTATAAAATAAATTTGGGTTGTTAGCACACTAAAAACTAAACTAATATAAAATTTAACGTAATAAGCCGTATTACGTAATGCAATGTAATTAAACGTACATCACTAATTTTAAGAACTGAATATGTTGTTCATATTATTCATTATTCATACTCAATTATGCTAGAGACAAGTAGAAATTAGCAGTGGATTAAATAACTTTAGGCAAATTTTTTTTTATAATAAATGTGAGACTCTTTAAGTAAAAGAAAATTTAATTTTTAGTCAAATCTTGGAAATAAAAAAACTTATTGAATGATGAGTATTTTCAGGCATTTATTGCTACCAAAAAAGAACGTAATAATTTATTTTCTGTATAACCAAGCTGTTCCATTTTTATTTTATTTTATAGACTGATCTTTAAATTTAACTAAAATGAAGAATTAGGACAATGAAACAAAAATTTGGATAGTGCAACACTTTCACGCTTTAGCGTCTATAGTTTACGTCCAAAGGTGCACGTTTGGTGGCACTTCTCCTAGCAGATGGACTATAATGAGGCTCGTGAAGAATTTTGCGAAGCGTGGCACAATTGAAATAAGGCCTTATCATCAAGATTTCTCAGTTCGGAAGCAGGAAACTAACGCTGCTGTACATTTCAATTCTCGAGTTTTGACAAGGAACTTAGCTGCTTAAAAGGGTGTCAGCAGACAGTCACTGCACACAGTTTTGCACCAAGATTTATAAATAGTGTTGGGTTTATGTCATTCGTTCATTAGGGTAGTACCAATTTATACAGGGGAATTGTCCCGGGCTAATTTAGTATTTCTGTCTTTTGTTTATTTTTTAGGTAAGTGTGTTCGACCGAGCGTGTTTATCATTTGCTAGAGTGTGTGAGTAGTTTCAGTGATGTGAAAACTGTATCTGAGATCGTGTTTACCTCTTTGTTTTTAATGTCATTGTTAAAAGTTCTTGTGTTGTAGATTTACATGTTTTCAAGAATGTCTAGTCTTCGTCCTCTTTTGCTAGTGTGTTTTGTTGCACGTGTTTGTACATGTTTCTGTATTTACAGGCACAAGTAAGTCTGTATTCTCCCCTAGAATTAAATTTATAAGTTACTTCTGCCTTGAGATTATGTGTCAGAGTGTTTGCTGTGGGTAAATCTTCATTGTTTAGAATCTATATATTTTTGTGTTTTTAAATGTGGTTTAAATTGTGTCGAGTTCATTGTTGTACTTCTCTGGAGTAAGTGGAGGTCTGTGTATCATATGTCCTGCTAGTTTATGTTGGGTGGAGTGGTTTGAGGTTATATGAATAGTAGTGTTCCTCGTAGTTAGTTTTCTATAAATTTCAAAGGTTTGACAGTAAGTCCCTTCGTGTTATTATGATGTCAAGAAAATTCATTTTTCTGTCTTGTTCTTTTTCCATTATATAAAGGGTCCGCCAAATAACTTGTTTTTTTTAATTGCTATAAATTCCTGAAACAATTGGACTTTGTGTAGCGTCATACCAAGGTCTTTATGCAAAATTCGTCTCAATGATGTCTCTGAAATGTTCAATTGTTGAGAACGACAGTGAATTGATGTTGATGGCGCTTCTGGCACACTTTCTGCCACAGCAGCAATATTCTCGGGTGTACGCACTATTTTTGGCTTTTCACACTTTGGTTTATCGATGAGGATGCCAGTTTTTTCACTTTTTTCATAAGATGACGGACGTACGGAGCTGACGGTGCTTCTCTTCTTCATAAATCCGTACGCAATTTTCGCACATATTCTGCAACATTACCATGATTTTCAAAGTAACGTCGCTATATTTCCCAGCATTGCTCAAGCGTATACACAACCATATTCGCTCAGCGGAAGGATAAAACTAATTTTCTGTCAAATCAAACATGATCTAAGTGTTACCATTCACGAAATAAGCACTAGTTGGAAAAAAAATCGTTAAATTGCGAGCATTTGTTCGGCATTGTCTTTTTTGGGGATGCTTACGATGCCATTCACTTATCTATCGTAGTGAGTTATTTTGTGTTTTTCCATTAGTGTTTTTTTATTTTTAGTAGTTCGAGATAATGCATGAAAATTTCCATGAAGTTGCGCAAGCTATATTTCTCATGCAAAGGCCGTTACGTAATTTGTAGTATTGGTTATTATATCTTTATCTGTCTAAAAATACCGTCTAAATTCTTACTCTATCAATATTGTCAAATTTTATTTGTGTTCCCCAAAAGTACTTACATCTGTACTATTACCAAATATTTAAATGATTATCCTTGCAATATATGTCTTGTGAATTTAAAATTGAAAAATGTTTACAAGTTGAAAATATTTCTATGCTCCAGCCATACATAAAATTAGAAAAGGGAAACAAATGGTCAAAAGCTCTTTACTAATCCACTTTTTAGAAGCAACATTTAGGCTTTGGTTTAAGTCCAAATCACTACAAATATATAACCAGTAACACTTTAATTCTGTAAGTAAGGTAATGTAGTTGCTATATGTATTGGTCAGATATAAATATTTCCAAAAAGATGGTGTATTTTTTGTAGGTTTAAATGTTAGAGGAATATAACCAAATCATTTTTAATTAATAGCAGTATTCTATAAAAAAAGCTTAAGAGCATCTTTAAAATTCAAGTTTAATTTTTCTAAAACTTTGCTGTCAAATGATATGAAGCTTAAACTCTGTTTGGAATATTTCGCTACTACGAGGTTTTATTAAACTTTTATATGTAGAACCTTTTCAAAAATCTTTTAATGTTTTCTTTAAAATATTCCTATGATAGCTTTATTCAATTTAACTTTATAATAAAACAAGTTATTTTGGAACAGCTAAAGCCATTGCATTTTAGTAATAGTTGGTGGGGTAGAAAGAGTAATACAGACAAAAAATTGTAAAGTTCTATATTTTACATAATACAGAAGTAAAATTTAAGCTTTAAAATCAAACATAAAATATGATCATATTCCAAAAATACAAAATATACATAAACACACACACTCACACATGCAGCCATATGTTGTTTCATGGCAATCAAAATTTCTCCACCAGGCTTATTTAGTTGTAAGATATTTGGAAAAACTATATTTAAAATGTTCTAGGTAAAACTTTCTGTATGCTTATGTGTGTTGTTGTATATTTCAACCGTAATAATTGTTGTTACTGCTGGTGTCTTTTGTAAGTCTCGTTGATTGGTGAAAATGTTTGTTGTCTATAGTAATAGTGTACTTGAAATGTTTTAACGATTTATCTGGTGGTTGTATATTTAAGCTTTCTTGGTATACATATATATGTATTTATAATAATTGAAATTTACTATGTTGTTATATTTTATACAAATATTTTAACAAATATATTCATACATACGTGTTGTAGCATATAACAATAATATTCTGGGAAATGTTATTAAGAGGCAATTATTGCAATGGATTATATTTAGTTTAAATAGAAGATATACATATATGTGTAATATTTATTATTCTCTGCAATTGCTTTTAGAATTTTTTTATTTCTTTAATATAGAAATTTATTTTTTTTTTTTTTTGGAAAGTATAAAATTTAATTGGTGTTACAGTTAGAAATTTATTCAAATATTTAAAGTTAATAGATATTGATTACCAAGTCTATCATGACTGAGAAATCGCTTAAAGATACTCTTTTGCTCTGCATCACTTTCCTTGAAAAAAAATGTTTTAATTCAGCCAGTGTTCTGCCACTGATTAATATTTTTTCTAAGTAATGGCGTTATTATTAACAATAAAATAGCTATTAGCAAAACTCAAGATTGTAAACCAAATAAGATCTCAGTTAATGAGTTTTGTTCCAATTTCCGTGTTAAAAAAAGCCTGTTTAGTATGGCATAAAATTTTATACCTGTTAAAGACTTAAAATTTAGGAAGACGTGTAAGGTAATATTTAGGAAGAAAGCAATAAGAAAATTATTGCTAAAATACTTTTTATAACTTAATATTTTAGTATATATTTTATGTTTAAAAATTTTGTATTTCTTCTTGATCAAATATTGTTAAAAAGATGCTATTTTATTTAAAAGGTGTTATTTTACCTATTAAAGAATGAAAATGTTCTTAAAAATAATAAACGACTACATCTCGTTGGTAAATTTGAAGGCTGAAAATAATGTTCAAAATCTGTTTCGCTTAAGCAACATTATTTGGCAAGAATTAGATTAATAAAACATTTTAAAATCTCTAATTTCACATATAAGCTTTAACAGCGTTTGCAATAAACACTTATTTATTAGACCAATTTTAGTTGTTAGTTAAATAATAAAACTCTAAATTAAGCATTTTGTAAACTTTGACCAACAATAAAAAAAAAATACTAATTTTGAGTTTTAATTAATAAAGAATACGATATTTAGTAGCGGGTTCTTTTACATATTTTTTACATATTTTTGTTGATAAGACAAGTTGAATATATAAAAAACTTAAAATTACTCACATTATAAACAAAAATATATTTTATAACATTATTTTATTATTGTTTGCTTATTCCTCATTTTGCTGCTGAAATATTCATTAATGTTGAGTGTTTCTTTCTTCAAAGTTAAACAAGAACAATTCTTTATTAATAAAAAGTTTCATAAATTTTATTTTTATATCTTTTTTAGATAATAAAACCACTAATACATCTTTGTTTTAAAGACGTTAGTGCCATAAAAATATAAAGCAAAAATGAGATTTCTACCAAAAATTTACATCATCTTTAAACGTTTGACACCAATGATGAATTGATTTTCAAACTGATAATATTAAGGTTTACGGTAAAACTGGGCTAATTGTAAAAAACTCTTTTAGTGATGGCTATTGTTTTGTTGATAAAATTAAAGCTTCTTCTTACTTAGTTATCAAAGCAACACCCCCGTCTCAATGAATCTTGAGGTTTAACAAATTTATAAACTATAAAAAAAATTAAAATTAAATTATTTTTTAAATTGTGTTATAAATTTTTCTTTATATAAAATTATTTAGTCTAATTCCCTTTTAATCTTACGACTAATTGTTTGAAGAAAAACACTAAGCGTACATATACTCTAAATTGTTCATATGTGTAAATGTTAATAGCAAAAACACATGAGCAAAAACACTTCGAGAACGCATTTATCTTATTGGTATAGTTTAGTTTTAGTGATCTTTAGCCTATTTTCTAGCGTTCGTGTAGAGCAATTTCAGTGTTCATATAGAGTACGTTTGACAAACATTTCTATTACTTTGTTAAACAAATAAAAATTATTTATATGCATAATTTTAGTGATAATAAAATATGTTATTAAAAATAGATATAGAAATAAAAAGGTTATTTATTCGCTTTTTTTTCCTTTTTTTATATATTTATTTTTCAGATTGTTATTACGGATTTATTTCATTAAAATTTCATTCATATTCATATGACACTCTGCCTGCCGTTACGAAGTAAAAATTGTCGTATATATTAAAGTAAAAATTGTCATATTCACCTTGACTTACGTCTCGCTTATATTTTAGTTAACATAGTTGAATATTTTACAGCTTCGTATAACTAATATTTTTGTGAAACAGCACTTAATCTTGTTGAGATTTTACTTTGGCTCAGTAATTAAATATACTTTCAACAATCAACTGCTTTATATACGAGGGTTCTGATAAGTATTGTTGTTTTGAAGTATATCCCACATTAGGATTAGGTCCCCCCGGGGGCACATTATAGTCTTTTCGGAACCTACTATTCCAATTAGATTTGTGTCTTGCGGGGTAAAAGGGAGCCCAGGCCCCTCAAAGGCTAGTAGGAGTCACCTGGACTATCCACATATTTCCACGGGAAATCAGTTGCCCCAGAGTACAATATTTGCTCTCTTTAGACAAAAAATGTGCTCTGACTGGTTATTGAGGTTGGCCCCTATATGGGAGTATCGTGGTGGTTGTGGTTTCGGACCCTCGTGAGAGTTTGTGGGTCGGACCATTCAAATTAACACAATGAATGGTTCAGGTCCAGTGAGTATGAATGCTGGCGTGTTCTTGATAAATAAGAGCTTCATGCGTTCTGGACCAGGAGTTGGAAAGTCTCCAACTCCTCAGCAAGGAGTGAGGGCACGGCCTAATCCGGACTTTCTAAATTGCTACTAGAAGTGACTGAAGGATATACGTATCTGAAGGCCTTCTAGGGCGTAGTTGGTGTCCAATCAACTAAGTGGTTTAACTACCATCTGATTATGACCTTGCGGTCGGTGCAGATGTAAAACAAATCACACATTAGGATTAGGTAAAGGTTTGAAATTAAATTACAATACATTTAAGGTTTATTTGAAAATCATTAACAAAAGATTATTTTTAAATAAACAAAAAGAGAAAACCCCATACAATAACTGTTGCTATATGGAAAATAAACTTACAATTGATAAATAATTATAAAATTAATTTCAGGCCTCTAAAACGTGTACGATTAGAAATTTGTAATGCTTCTATAATTCATCAACAAATAATTTGGTTTTAGTTTGCTAAAGAATTAATTAAATTTAAATTATTTTAATATATATTTTTAAAAATTTGTAAAACATGTTGTATTATAATAACTTTCTATGTATTTTTGCAAGTATTAAAAGTGTTTGTTTATGAGAAACTATATTCAAATTAATCATTTTACATTCCTGAACATGTGAAATAGAAAGTGTATATTTAAACAATTCTACATTAATAACCGGACTAAATATAATTTTTTTTTCATAGATATAATAGTTTCTAGAGGCTTTTATAATAAGTATAATTTGGTAATAAAGTGTATAGACGTACCATAAAGAAAAAGAAAATTTTAGAGTGTTATATGGTATTTTATTAATATAAATCTACCTGAAGTCAATCGAAATCACAAAATAACAATATATTTTGCTTTTATCTCTACACGTTTTTCTAAAATAAATTGAATAAAAACAACATAATTTTTATCATAATTTCACGACATTATTCATATATCAGTGTAAGTATTTGAAATTTAATAAACAGCCAACCGTTTCTTTATTATAAATAGCTTATTTTCCGGACATGGTAAAATTATTCCCTAAAAACAATGTACTTTCAAAAACATGAATAACATTCGACAACTTCTTGGCTTGCAGTATCACATTAAAATCATCATAACCACCGGTTTCCAAAAAAAAGTGGCAGTTATTTCATATTGTACCAGACTTTAAAATGTGTTTTCCTTATTGAAATAATCACCTCTTTAATATTTATGTTAAAATAAATTTTACAGCATACCTTTTTAAAATTTGATATGATTTCAAAACCGCTGTTTGCCTCAAATTATTTTAAAGCTATTATGTGTTTGAAAATAAATTTAAAAAAATTCATATTAAAAAGTCAGGGAACTTTTGCATTATCCCTGTTGACACTACTTGCAATTTTAAAATTTATTTGAAAGAGATAATTTATGTACAGAATCATTAAAAACTTTTATATAATTATATGAAATCATATTGTTTTAAAATTTATAAATTTTAATATTACGTTGGTTCCCGTTTTTTTTTTCTTAAATTTAATTCTTCTTTCAAATATTTAGTAAAAGAAATTTAAGCAATTTTATTTCGTGCTTGATTCCTTTAAATAAATATTTCATGATATTCTCACAAAATATTTATTACAAAAACTTTTTTTAATAATAATTTTTTTTTAATTAAAATTTTTGTAATAAATATTTTGTGAGAATATCATGAAATATTTATTTAAAGGAATCAAGCACGAAATAAAATTGCTTATATTAAAAATGATTCCGAATAATTATAAATAACGTAAAAGAAATTTCTAATAACACTTATAAACACGCTATTGGTTCGACCTATTTATTTCTTTGTGTTAACGAACAGATATCCATAAAAGGCTCAGTATTGAAGCTATGCTATTTCATTTTTAATTTTTCGTTTTTAACCTTTTACTAACCTTTTACTATTTATATATCTTTTCGTTGCGCTAATAACTAGTTTGACTAATAAATTTTATTATATCTTCTTGCTAATTTAGTGTAGCGTAGAGCGAGGCACCCTCTAGTATTAAATGAAAGACAATGGATCTTATATAGATGACTATTTTATTTGATGTCGGCAATTCTGTACAGAATACCATATCATATAAGTGAACACATTTTTCATTACATTCTCCCACATCTCATTAATTTCATGACGAATATTTGGTTTGAGTTGCACAAACGCTTCTGATTTATTTGGATAATCTTTTGCTTTTCAGATATCCCCACAAAACGAAGGCCGGAGCAGTCAAATCAGCCGACTGTGGAGACCAATCAATATTACCATTTCTTGAAATAACTTGTTGTGGAAGGAGGCCTTGCAGTAATTTCATTGTAATCCTGGCTCTATATGATGTGGCAGCGTCTTGTTGATACCAGATGTTAATCAAATCTAAAGCATGCAGTTATGGCGTTAAACATTCTTCAATCATATCATGATATAGCTTCCCATTCACAGTTATCGGTACGCCGTTCTCATTTTCAAAGATGTAAGGTCCAACGATTCCTTCTGACCAAATTGCACACCAGACTGTCACTTTTAATAGATGCAAAGGTGACTGTTCAATAAATTAAGTGCCCCTGTAGGCTAGTGGGTAGTGTACTAGCTTGTAAATATGGGGGTTGTGGGTTCGATTCCCAACGAAGACCTTGGTTTTTTTCACTACAAAAGATAAAAATTGACTGTCGGTGGAGCTGCTCAGCGATGAAGGCATAGTCACTGGTCGCTGTTGCTGTCTTTATACGGCAGTTAATTTCCGACTATCCTTCTACTTTCACCACCTATTTCATCTCTTCTCTATCCCTTTCCTAAAGAAGGTAGCACGGTACTTGACTAAATAGGCATTGTTGCCTGAAGTGCTACTTCTCTTTAAAAAAAAAAAAAAAAAAAAAAAAAATTGGGGGTTTCCCATTCCCCATAACTGTTCTGTTTATTAATGGATATACCATTGATATGAAAACATGTCTCGTCACTCATTATGATTTTTTAATGAAATGGGCGAACTGTAACATCCTATTGGCATATGTACGACGGCGTTAATGATCGTGTTGAAGAAGTTCTCGTGTCAACTGAATCTTATATGAAAATAAATGCAATTCCTCCTGCAAGATTGTGGCCAAAGTGGATATTTAAAGACCAAGCTCCTTAGCACGGCGTTTTTGATACGTGACGGACACCCTGCATATAGTTCATCTGATTATTACGTTTACTCACTTAAAGCCAGTAATGTGATGAATGACGTAGTATGTAGATGGATTATTTAGATATTTTTTCTAGTCTTTCTTATAGTTATGAATATTCGAAAGTGGTTAGTATTTGACAATAGTTAATTATGTTTTAAATAGTAGATTTTTGTCTAAAGTTAAGCTTGAAATAAAGTAGAATTTATAGTTTAATTTGATTAACTTTTATGTATACGATAGTAAAAGTGAACTTATTGTTTCCAATACAGATGGCACTAAATGCTTCATAGGTAAAATAATTATTACTATTTGTCATAATTAAAAAGTAAGCAAAATGTATTATGTTTAAAAATTGCACAATGTAGCTTGTCGCAAAAAGCACAATAAATAGTATTTGCTATCCAGCCTATAAAAATATTTTTTATAAAGTTATATAACTTTTAAACGGAATAAAACAAAACATTTTTCTCTATATGTAAGATAAACTTCTGGCATTATAATTTAAATATGACTTGTGGCATATGACCTATGACATATGGCTGGGATGTAGTATAATTTAATTTTCGATGACTTTTTCCAACATTTGTAGCTGTATATCGAGACAATATCGCTACAATATCGTGATATTGCCTACATACGAATCAATTGTTGGATAAAGCAATCCAAAATTGAGTTAGACTGCTTACGAGACAGCCGCGCTGCTCATATACCACAAGTCAAATTTAAATAGTTGCAAATGTTTTCCACGTTATTGTCGATATATAAGCACAAGTATTGGAAAAAATTATAAAAAATTGTATCTCAATTTTATACTACGTCGAAATCAGATGTGGCGATCTTAGGCTGGATTGATTACCAAATAATAATAATTTAAAAAATTTTTTTAAATACATTTAAAAATTATTAAAATTAAATTTATTACTGTTAAATTTATTACTTACATAGATACAATGTGAAAAGTTTTCTTTTTAATGAGAAAAAGTTATCAAAATATTTGTTGAAAACTCGTAGTTATGTGAATATTTACATTAGTAGCCTTATATATATTTCTGTGCACTTCGATACCTATATTATAATAATAATTCATTTGCAATGTGATTTTCATGTTACCAATACAGTTTTTTCCTGTGAAATTTTGTTAACTATCTTATTACTTTTCACTTCATGCATTTCAATTTATTTTAATTTTTGTTTTTAATTTTCATAAATTCATAACCAGGTTGTTGCTTTGAGGAATGTAGTTCAGCGATGGTATTCTCTAGTCATGTTAAAGAAAATAAAATCATGAATGTCAAGTTATTATTAAAATTCATTGTTAAATTATTATTAAAATTACATTCCACTTGGAACAATGCAATAAAAACGTTACAACAACAATAAGAGGTGGAAAGCAAACTAAAATACTTTGATTTTTTTAATATTAATTTTAAGTATAGTCAAGCTATAGTTGAGTCAATGCATTGAATTTCGACTTTGCTGTCTCATGCTCACTGTTTAAAAGTACATGTATGAGGTACTCTAACTGTTGCGAATTTTTTTTATTTTTGATCATATTTTAATAAAAATAAAACTAGAGTATTCTATTTTTACTGAAATCTTTTATTTTTAATATTCATAAATTTACGGTTTTATAGCTTTATAGTTTTGTAAGAGACTTCCGCAATTACGGGTTGTGAACAACCAGATCACAAGAGTGTCCCTCTTGTGATCCGCTTACAAGACTGGAGGTTGTGGGTTCGATTCCCAATAAAGACCTTGGTTTTTTTCACTACAAAATAAAAATTGACTGTCAGTGGGGCTGCTCAGTGGTGAAGGCATGATCACTGTGCTGTCTTACACGACAGTTAATTTCCGTAACTATACTTATACTGTCATCACCTATCTCATTTCTTCTCTATCCCTTTCCTTAAAGAATGTAGCACAGTACTTGACTAAATAGGCATTGTTGCCGGAAGTGCTACTTCTCTCTAACAAAAAAGAAAAAGAAATTTTTAATCTATCGTGTTCTACTTTTTGATTTCAACGCGATGAAATCTGTTCCAATTTTATAATTTCCGGATACATTAGTGATAATTTGTTTTTAGAAATAAATAGAATTATATGAGAATTTTCTTCAAGCGTTACTCATTTATTTTATTACTTTTTTTAATAAATAGTACTTCCATCATTTTTAGTACTCTAATAAAGGAGTTTCTAAATGGTAAACTTCGAGTCAAGTTTTCAAGGATAAAAAAGTGGTTTTAATTGCTATAATAAATCTTTTTTTATGATTCAATTAAATTTTCCTCTGTGGTAAAATATACTAAAAAAAATAAAAATTTAACCTTTTAAGAATTTTATTACACATAGTGTAATAACTTTTCTCATTTAGAGTAACTGCGTTTTTTTTTTATTAAATATACAATTTCTCATTTTTACAGTATCAATCTGTGTTACGGATTTCTTAATGTTAAAATGTTAAATTTACCGGTAGCTGGTTTTAAAATTCAGTTAATTCGATTTATGACTTATTTTTGATAGGATTGTGCTAAACGAAAATTATCTTTAATTTTAAAGTATTTTGCATACGTATATATCTATGAGGTTGAAATGTTCGTATCAATAAAATAACGGCTCAGTGGTTTAATGGGTGACATAGGATGAGCTAGAGGTTTTTCGTGTCATCACGATTTTATTGCATTTTCGTATGAATGCATTTAATAATTGTTAATGAAACCATCAGAGGTTTCTTATTGTCAGCATTTATTTTGCGGAATGCCCCACTTAGCCCCACTTTTTAAGAGTCTGTGAACTGTATAACTACAAAATGCTTTTAATTATATGATACGAAACAAATTAGTCTTTTGAATAAAAATTTATTTATAATGATCTAACCATAATAGGTGGTAATAGTGTTGTATATCATCAAAATATTTATTGTCTAACGACAAACAATTTCATGATATTCTCACAAAATATATGCCCCAGGTGCATCGTTAGAAAATAAATAGCAAAACATTTTATGATAACTATGAGGAACATTGATATTTCGCTACTAGTAAAATATTTTGCTCATGCAAGAACTTTTATATTTTGATTAATTTGAATTCTCTTTTATATTGTTGTTTGTATGCTTAAATGACTGTTCATGTTGACCAAACACACAAATTAGTCAACCAGACAAAATTGTTCAATTGGTAGTGAAACATGCGTAATTGAAGTAGTGTGTTAAAAAATGTGTTGAGTTTTGAAAAGATTTATTTCTATATTTTACAAAATTTCGTTTTTTTGCGGATGTGCCCATAATAAATACTTTAATTGAGGAAAACATTAATTGCTATTATATATTTTTTTTGTTTTGTTAAATATGTGCAGTGTGTTTTGTTTTCTCACAATCGATAGAGAAAACAAAACACATAAACTAGTTGTAGTTTACGTAGCTGAAATATAATTAGAATTTAACAACTTAATTTATTGGGTATTCTTTAAACATTCTTTCTTCTAAAAGTGTAATTTATTATTTATATTTTTCAATTAGAAATTTAAAATCTAATAAAATTTGTTGTATATTAATATTAATATTGCAACTGACACGTACTGGGAAATTTCATATTCAACAAAAAACTCAAATTGAGCTGTCATCCATAATTCACAGATAAATATATCTGATTAAATTTAATAAATTTTATTTATTTATGCTTGTGGTAGTTAGAACAAAGATATATATTCTTTTATTTCATTATAAAAAATGAATTCAAATTTTTGTTATAATTTTATAAATATTTTATTATTGATGTTTTTATTAAAAGCTCAACGATGTACCATTTCATGTCCATCATCCTTTCAATTGGTTTGTTTTTATGTAAATAAGGTATGTGCCTCGCCAAACATAAAATGTATCCTCATTTTCGTTGCTTTTATTTTTTGATAAATATTTTATACATTTAAACACTTCATTATCGATTTTATAAAACCAGTAGTAGGGTATTCGTGAATGCAAATATTCATTATAGTTTCTATATACATTTTTTAATCTAAGAAATCTGTAGAATTTTTGTAGATCAAATTTGATTTTATGGCGTTACTGAAAATTAGAAATTAGTTTAATGATAAATAAACAAAACAATATTAATCAATATTGGGAACAAATTTCTGTTTTACATTATTTGAGGATTCTAGTTTAGGAAAAATTATTTTAAGTTCTCGGACACGTTTAGCAGCACACATCTTCAAGAACTTAAAGTGTTTGCTGCAAAATGATTGAAAGTTTGCAATACAAAGGCTCACAAAATAAAATTTCCTTAATTTTTCTGTTTATGTAATTTATTTTTTAGTAATTTATTAGTAATTTTATTATTTGTGCTTGATTCCTTTAAATAAATATTTCATGATATTCTCACGAAATATTTATTACAAAAATTTTTATTAAAAAATAAACATTTTATGATATTCTCATAAAACATTTATTTCAATAAATATAAAAAATATTTGAAAATGATTCCGATGAATAAATTACTTATTAGTAATTTATTTGAAAAATAATACATTTTGTTAAAGTAATTCATGAAGTTTTCAAAATCGGTGACACATGTGCCACATCTAATCAAAAACTTATATGCCTGGAGTGTTGCAGCGGGAATTTTCTCAATTACCGTTCAAATGCATTGCTTTAAATTATCCAAATTGGCTGGGTTTCTTTTGTAAATTTTTCCTTTGCAATAACCCCGAAAAAAAACGTATCAGGTGCAGTGAGTTTCTTAAAATCAGTTTATTGGGGAATTTTGCCGCAATTCTGTCATAATAGGCATAGTTATATGACAAGTTGCTCCATCTTGTTGAAACGAAACAGAATTGAAGAGGATTCTCTTTCGGCGTAATTCTGGAAAGAAAAATTCTTTCAACATCTTTAAGTAAAGGTCTCCATTGACCATAACAGTAGGACGGTTTTCTTCGAAAAAGTACGGGTCGACAATGAACCTTGAAGAAACAGCATGCCACACTGTGACACAAAGTGGATGTAATTGCATCTGATGGAGTATATGTGGGTTATAATTACTCCATATTCCACAATTTTGTTTTTTAACATTCAAAATGTGCCTCGTCAGACATAATGTAAATGATCTTCTCACAAAATTCCAAGCGAATCGGGATGTCTCTTGGATTCAGTTTGTTGGTTAATTGAATCTTATATGGAAATAAGTTTAAATCTTAGTGCCAAATTATTGCAGTGACTGTCTGCTGACACCCATTTGAGTAGATAAGCTCCTTGTCGAAAGTGAAGGATTGGATTGTATGCCAGCAACTACTGCAGCGATAGTTTCCTGTGTCTGAACTGAGGGATCTCGATGATAAGGCCTTTTTACGATTGTGTCACGCTCGGCGAATATCTTGACGAGCCTCATTATAGTCCATCTGCTAGGAGGAGTGCGACCAAACGTGCGCCTATATTCTTTTTGAACGGAAACTACGGACTCTAAAGGGTGAAAGCTTTGAGCTATACAAATTCTTCTTTCATTGTCCCAATTCTTCATTTTAGTTAAACTTAAAGATCAATCTATAAAAGAAAATAAAAATGAAACAGGTTGGTTACACAGAAAATAAGTTAGTACTTTTTTTTGGTAGCAGCTTTTATCAGCCACCCTGCATAATTAATCCAGATTAATTTTTATTTTCTTCTTAAACATAATTTTTCATTAGATCAAGCGGAGATCAACTATTATATAGAGACTCTAAAATACTCCTATAAAATATAATGGGATTAGAAATAACTTTTAATTGTACATCACCAATTAAAGCTTATGAAATATAGTTTTTATCCTCTAGTGTTTTTTCCCTGAACAGATTTATATTATTTTTTAAAATATTAATTGTTTTTGATATAACATTTTAGTCACATACACATTTATGTTTATTTATATTTATTGATATTTAAATATGTATATACGAAATATTCAGTGACAATATAAGCACCACAAATAATTAAAAAGTTGTGATTTATATGATTTTATTATTTCAATTGTTCATATATGTATAACTATTTGTAGCATATTTAATTATTCAAATTAAAAAAAATGATTTGTTGCTCCCGTTTGTTAAAATTGATATTAATTTACTTTTAAATTTAAATAAATAGATGTCATATAAATCGTAGTTTAGTATAAAACTTACCATACAGATCAAATAAAATTTTATTAGTAAATGTAAATTTATATGCCTTACTAAGTCCAGTGTGAAAATGATGTTCTTAGAGTATAGCATATGAGCTGCTACTAATGGTACGATTGTTACTTAAATATTTGACGGAATTTATTAAAAATATCACTTTGTCAGAGCGGTGGATACACGTCTTCTGTTTATGATATTCAATATAATTTTTTTTTCATTTTAGTCACTGTTCATTAATTCCGTGGACGGTCATTTAATTTTTTGGATATGAATTCTGCAAAAATCTGTAAATAATTTGTCTTTCTAAGTGAATTTTTAAAATGTGAACTAAAGCCGAATTAAAACTATTGAGTTGTTTATAATGTTAAAATTGGTCTTTTTATAAATTAAATATTCAAGCGATTTATTACTCGCTACGTGAAATTTCATAACTTATAAATTTTAATTTTAATTCGAATGTTGATATTTTAATGTTAGAAATTTTCTCCGATAAGTTAGAATATCAACTTATATCTAAATTCCAATGGCTATTTGTTTTGTCTTAAACATAATAATGTCTGCATCAACATAATAACGTTTAAGGTATTTTTTTAAAGCCTTTCGTTTTCAAGTAAATTTTCATCATCAACTCGTGGTTATCGGAACTTCTTTCATATTAAATGCCACTCAGGCATTATTGACAATAATCAATTCTAGTGATTTGACTGTTTGAAACATGCATGACCAGGTTTTTTTATTTTTACTATGTCATTGTAATCGTTAGTTAGATTACAGTAAAATACCATTACTAGTAGACAATTGTTATTTCGAACAGATAAAACTGCTATTACAAAAATTGACTTATCCTTACAAAATTATATATTTGGCATTGTTTGGAGTACTCAGTAATATTTACCTACTTACAACTTCAGATCCAGATCGAAAGCAAGAAACTGAGTGGAAGCTTCTTGGTGTTTTTATGTCACTCCCATTCCATTAAGATTGAAGAAAAATATCAAGTGGCCAAATTTTGGACAATTTTTTTCATTTATCCAATGAAGCACAATTCAGTTTTTTGGGTTTCTTATTTATAAAAAATTTTAATGCGATCATGTAGATATATCTATGTGAACGAAGATATAATTGTGTTATATTGAGAGAAAATAAGTAGGTTTTAAGTGACCCCACAATCAAAAGCAAAGAGATATTATCATATCGGGCTTTTTTACAAGAACTTTGTTTTTCAATTGTGGCAACACCAACAACATGATAGTTTAGACATTTAGTTTTTTGACGTATTCGTAGTAGATTCTACATCAATTCAATTTCACACGAAAACCGTATTAAAACAATTAAAATCCATTATGAAAATAGGGGTTCTGTAAAAGTCACATTTCGTAAAATTCGTGATATTTTCGGACAACATAATTGTTCTTCTGAGAGCGCTATTAAGAATTTGGGCGTTAAATTTGCATTGAGTGGATCGATACAAAACGTGCGAACACCAACGCTTATTTGCTAGGGTCATTCAATTGAAAACATTGCAGCCGTAAGCCACAGCATTGAATCTAATCCAAATTTGTCAATTCATCGACGATCTCAATAATTGGGATTATCCAAAACCACTACATGGCGAATTCGGCGTAAGGATTTGATTTTGAAGCCTTAAAACGTTCAACGTTCAGGAATTGAAACCAACCTACCATTCACATTGCCGTAGATTCGCTCAATGGATTTAAATCGGCCCGTTTTTCTGAAATAATCATTTTTTCAGACGAAGCTCATTTTCACTTAACCGGATATATTTACAAGCAAAATTGCCGAATTGGGGCTTCTGAAAATCCTAGAGTGATTATTTAGAAGCTTTAGCATGCTCCACGTGTCACTGTATAGTGATTGGGTCGTTTTTTTTTCGAAGATGAGGCTGGAAAGTCAGTAACGGTGAATGGATCACGGTATCGCGAATTGCTAACAACTCTATTTTGGCCTATTATTTAAGACGTGGATATCACTGACATTAGGTTTCAACTGGAAGGTGCTACATGTCACACAGTTAATGTAACGATCAATTTATTGCAAAGCAAATTTCTCGATCGCATAATTTTACAACAGTGGCTAGCCAATTCGTGTAATTAAACACCACTGGATTAGTTTTTTTGGGACTATGTTAAGAACAGGGTCTATATGGAGTTAATCGTATGGATTTCAACCTTAGAACTAAAAATCCGTGGTGTGATTAACGGAATAGAACCCCCATTTTGCCAAGAAATGTTTAAAAACTTCGATGAAATGATCGATATAAGTCAGCGTGATCATGGTGGACATTTGCCACATATCGTGTTTCATTCATAATTGCCGAACTTTTCGCTTTGTAATACAATAACAACTTGATACATCTTAAAACTTCTTGTTGAAAACCTCTATATAAAACAAATAAAAACACAATTCACATTCTAAATAAAAATCACAACTGTAACAACATGTGCATTGTCGTCTATTAAATTTAGAACGTGGAAAAATCACTCGTAATATTTAAAATAGTTATTTTGTTGGCTTCTAATGTAAATTTGTATTTATACAATAATTGGGAAACTGCTAACTTTACCTTACTGTACAACAGTGTGGTATATCAGTGTTACGGAAAAACATATTCACTTTATCAAAAATCGAAATATACAAGCACACATATGTTATTACTAAATTCACACATAAACATATTAGCATGTGTAATATGCATATATAAATATATTAGATTTCTATTATTTTGCAATTAGTCATCATCCATATATAAATAAATCACATATGTATTTGTAATTTTAACTTTCCATTTTAAGGTCTAACCAAATATATTTTCATCATTACTCTTGTGTAATCGATTTTAATTAGAAAATTACTACTATGACAGACTATTACTCTTTGTATCGATATGTAACCGTTAGGCTTATTGGCTTTAATACAATAACATATGTCAATTTTATATATGCGAGTGCTAAGTGTAACCAAAACTATTTAGTGTCTTCTCGCTTGGTCATCTTTAGTCGTTCAAATCATTTGTCGAGATAAGTTGATCAAATGAAAAAATTCTGTTCTTAATGCTTCGTTTCCAAACTTAAAGAAA
The DNA here is from genome assembly GCA_030448955.1 of Trichopoda pennipes. Taxonomy (NCBI): domain Eukaryota; kingdom Metazoa; phylum Arthropoda; class Insecta; order Diptera; family Tachinidae; genus Trichopoda; species Trichopoda pennipes. Next base: position 3,560,320 of record JASKUP010000049.1, on the reverse strand, counting down.
TAAAATGGTTAAGTAAAATGGAATCGAGAGAAAACAATTAAGTTAAAGTCTTGAATTTGATACTATTGTATGACAGATGTGCACAAAGAATATTGTTATTTAAACAAGAACAATTGATGTGTATTTTGCTTTTAATAGCATAAAAGAAAAAAAATTTTTTTTACAAGTGTTATAATGACTCACTATTTTAGATAACTTTTTACTTGTACAACTCTCTTTGTCTTCTATTGTACTTTTATATTTGTGTCTTTTAATTTTTGTTATATGCACGTTATATTTATTAAACGTTTTAAAAAATACTCCCAATTTGAAAAATTCTAATTTCTTAATTTTATTACAGTGTTAACTTTGAAACGAAAGTTTTCTAAATGTGAGTTTTGCAATATTGATTTTTTATATTAAAAAAATATATAATTTACAATATATTTCATTTTGCATATTGCTATTCAATGCTGTATTATAAGTAATTGAACATTTTCTTCATCCAGAGTTAATCCTCTATATCATCTATAATCTATATATATATATATATATATATAATCTATATATATATCTATAATTGTTTCTTATTTTCATAAATGATGTAGCATGCTACTAAGGCTACCACATACTGCTAAGAAAATAGAATAAACATAACCTTTTTAGGCTTATTTATATAAAAACAAAATGAGAAAAGAGTCCATGAATTTTATATTTAATACAGACAACACACAACTGTCTGGAAAATGTTGGTGACAGTTTGTCTGGCGCCATTTAAAAGCTATGATTTTTGAGAAAGACATGGCGACAAAGAGGAAAAACAAACAATATTTTTCATAAACTTGTTAAAAAAATAAAAAAGCAGCAAATATTAAAGAAACCCCACAAAATTATGCCTTTGATAGCCAAAAAATGAAAATACGAAAATCGTTAAGCAAAAAAATGGAAGTTTAAAACCCAAAAACAATGTTGATTTCAATATTTCAAAAGAACACGAATTTTATTCACTTATTGTTGCCAATAGCGAAAGAATTAAATCCTTGACTGTTATAACTTTTCAAGCTACAAACTATATTTCTTTTCCAGTTCTTACAGTCATTATAATAACTCTTGAAAAGACTTCATGGCAAGCATTGACTTGGCGGATAACAGACTGTTAAACAAACAAGTTAAAGAACATATAAAACCAGTATCTATCAGTTTATGCTATCGAAAATTTTTTTTGCTTATTGCTCTTATGAGAAATATGGAGTTAAAGCTGTATAAACAATAACAAAGGAAATTTCTTTTCTTTTTGCCCGAAGAATATGAAAACTGAAGAACGTATAAAGTAATTGAAACATTGATTAAATTTTTTGTTTGTTTTTGGTATTACAGTTTCTTAGGTGCAATTATATTATAAATATGTTATAAATAGATAGCAACTGTATTTGCCTGAATTCTAGGATATATTTGTTTTACTTATTTTAACTATCTTAATGAACATAAAGAAAAATAATGCAACTTTAACATTGTTGTGTTTTAATTAAAAATTTAAATTTAAGATTTTTAACAATTTTTTTTTTGATTCCGAAGAAATAAAAGCTTCTGTCACAAATTTAATAAAACAGTTTGTGTCTATCAGGAACATTTTTCAATAAAAAATCGCTTTATAAGTTAAGAAAATAATATCTCGAATTTGGTCAGAAGCTTAAGATTTCAAAATTTCATAGCTTTATAGTTTTGTAAGAGACTTCACAATTATGGGTTGTGGATAACCAGGTCACAAGAGGGGCAGAACCGCCTGGTCATAAGCTTAAGTAATGCATAACTTTAAATACCTTTGCAAGTCCCGTGGCATATATTTTTGGATAATTATTACAGCTTGTAAAGGCCTTCAGTTTGGTATTTTAAGCCAACGTTTTATTAAAAGACAACAATTTGAATACAGGAATTAAAGTCAGCAGTTTTCCGGTATTTATTAAATCAATTTACCAATAAAAATTCGCTTTATTTTAAGCCATCTAGTTTGCCTGCTATTTGTACCCTCGACTTAGAGAATTAAGAAGTTCATATTTGCACCTTTGTATCACTTCTTAATCATTAAAGCAATAAAGGTAAAATTTTCTACTGCTACATGTATGAATTCAAGCAACACGATAACTCGAGCCGTAGAGTTGGAGCGCATATTTTTTAAGGCCCTTACTGGATTGTTTCCAATAACTGCAACCCCTATCCTTCTTCTCATAGTCTTATTTCTTAAATGATCCTTAATGCATTCTAGTAATAGGAAACATTACTTGATTGATCATCTTTTGGATTTAATTTTTCTTAAAGACGTTTTTTGCCTCTATTTACTTATTTGTATAACGAATACTAAAAATCTTATTTGCAATTCTTCAGCTAAAATTTTATTAAAAAATAATGAATGAGAAAAACTAAAAAATATTGTCAATGTAATAGTTTTTCCTTATACAGGCTGTAAGATTTAAGTAACAATGATAAAAATATCAAAAACAAACATTTGCCTAGAGAAGAGTTTTTCACTGCATCGAGTGTAGATAAGAGTAAAGAAGATCATCGATAACAATAGGCTTTCAAGCTTTCTTAACTATATAAAATTTTGGCGTAATTTAAAGTGTTGTTTACATTTTTATTATTACAATTATTGCATACGTGATGACTTTAGAACGCTTTATTACATGGCAGATAACGTTCGCATTATGAAGCTTATAATTTTCATCACTTGTTTTTCAATCATTCAAGGTTAATGTCCAGAACTACTACAACCTCTAGCAACATTTTTTTTTATTGAAAATTTGCTTACTGTAGTCCAAATGAACATTAAAATAAGTAAATAACGAAAAAAAAAAACAAATCGTCTAAAGTACTGAAGGACCATCGCATATTGGCTGACATACACAAGCCATATGCAACTTTAGTGTAGCAGTTAATACATTCCACCCATTTTGCACAATTAAGGGCTCTGTCTAAAATTAATGGGGTAAAAGCAATTTATTAGTTTTTAAATTGATTTGAAACTAACTCAATCTGATTTAGATAACAAAAAAAATAAATAATTAACTTCCAGATATTTTAAAGATGTAAATTTTTAAACATAACAATGGATAAGCATTTAAGTCATAAGTAAATATTACCTTGATATTTTGATAAAATTAAATAAAAATTCTTTAAAATAGGCAAATTGCATTTGAAATGACTCTTGTTTGCAGCGTTACTGCACTATTATTCTCCTTAATGTCGTTTTAATATTTTTTTTTTGTTATAATAGTTCAAGTGAAATAAGGCTTTTCCCCATTTTAATGATTTTTAAAATACATTGTAAACTATAGACATACACGTACGGCCGATATGTGTAATTGATTTTATGAGTAAAATGAATTATTTTACCAGCTCTTACATGTAACATTTACATGAGTTTTATGATTTTATTTTTTACTCATGCCATTCTTAACCCTTAATGGGTAAAGTAAGTATAATATATCAATGAACGTTTTTCGTAACGAAAATAAAAAATGTCGATAGAGTCAATAGGAAATTACCGATATTAAAAAAATTAATTGACACGCAAGAAAGGTTGAATGGATATTTAAAATGCAAACTTAATTGAAGATATATTGTTATGAACATGATAAGTTTTAAAGGAAAATAATTACCAGTAAAAAATTAAACGAAATTACCTATTGTATATTTTACAAAGTAAGACATCTTACACACAGCAACAACGAATTGCTTAGGCTGAAATAGGCTAAAAAACAGAAAATGAAAGCAAAATACTCAGCCAAACAGGCGCCTACACCGAATGATGATAACAATACATAATGATATACATAAGCACCACTTGCCCACAATGAGATGAATTCAAGTTGAGACATCGTTGAGTAAAGACAACAAAATAATAAAGCATCTGTTAAGGCGTTCTAGTTGTGTGTTTTGAAAGTGAATAAATCGTTTAATTTAATAATATAACTCAATATAGTAAAACGTTTATTAAAAGGAATAAACGTAACAATATATATATATTTAAAAAACAATTAGTTTTGAACCTATTTGTGAACATGGATAATGGTGGTAATATATATGTAGTGATATTTTCGACTCTTTTATAATTTTTAAATAAACGTATTGAAAAAAATCGCATCACTTAGTCAATAAAATCGATATTTTAACATGTTAGTTTCAGGAGATACAATAAAGCACTCTTATTTAACTCTACAAAGTCATATTTAAATTAAGCAAGCTCAATCAATGTTTTTAATCATTTCGGTTGTAGCTGCAAGATAAAAAATATTTTGTAATTTCATTGCAGTTTGTATTTATTTTCTGTGTATATCTGGTTATACATATAAAACAGTTCTATAAAAAAAATTAAAATATATACTTATGAACACTTCCTATGAGCGAGAGAGCGGAATAGGAAAGGAATTACAAATTTACCCTTTTTTGTGTAAACCAACTTTTTCTTTTCCTCAATTCTGCATTTTTGTTTTTGCAAGAATGTTTTTCAACACCACAACTACAACTGCATGTATGTGAATATATGTATGTACTTCGCTTTTATCTTTTATGTGAAGTGATTAGTTTTTTTTCACTTGCATTTAAAAAATTGTTGTTGTGTTTTTTTTCAAAGTTAAATAGTTCCTGCTGCCAGCTGTATGAAAATTGTAATGTCTGCTTGTGTATGAAGTATGTAATAAAAATGTTTTGGTAAAATATTTTTTTTTAAGTTTTGTCAGTAGTTGTGTGGCACGTATACATCTACATATCTTGTATGCATTTAAGCAATGGTCACTTAGCGGTCATTGGTTTTTGTTATACGAATAATGTTTTGATTCTCAAGTGTGTTGCAACATTAAATAAAAAAAGATATTTCAGCACGTTCTTTTCTTTTTTGGTTTTTTATAACAAGCATTGAGCTTCCGTTTATACTTTTCTCTAAAGGGCTTTTAAAAGTATAATAATAAATAATATGAAAATTATATTCTGAAAAACTAACTCATTTATTGTTATTTTTGCCTAAAAGAAAATTTTTAGTTTAAATTAAAGTTTGTTTACTCTTTTTTTTTTTAATATAGCCAAAAAACTTAAAGCCTATTGAAAGTTATTTATTTGATATATTTTAGAAAGCATTATTTAAAAGAATTTTTCTATTTTGGGATAGTTTTTATTTAACTTTATTTTATTACTTTAAATCTGTTTAGATATCATTTTATCTTAGGATTATGTTCTATTTAAAAATTATTTATAAGTTTAAAATTTAAATTTTATATTGTGAGTGAATATTTGTTACAAAATTGTTTCCTTGTAAAGTAAAAAAATTAAAATGGTAGAAATTCAATCCTTAAAGTATACGTTTTTTTCACCAGTTGAGGGGATTAGCCCTACTCATGAAATGCATTAGGAAATTAGGAGAAAAGAAAAAGTCTGTTACAAAACTATAAAACCGTTAATTTAAAGTATACATTATGTCTCAGTCAGCATCTTCTTCTTTTTTACTCATATTTCTTATAAACCAAAAGCTGCAGCTGCAGGGAAGGGAAGAATAACGTTAACATCAGCGCCTGGCCGTGTTGCGCTTAATTTGTAGTAGTCTTAGCACTGGGCTCAGGAAAAGAGTGCAGGGTTGCAGGGCCGTGCCCCCACTCATTGCTGAAGAGTTGGAGACTATTCAACTCCTTGTCCAGTTGCATGCGCAAGCTAAGACTTTAGACATTGATATGTGTGTTTATTTTCCGACGGGGTTTTATTTTTTTTAACACTGCTTCGGACACAATATTTGAACCGTTGAAACATTTTTACAGGAAAACAAACACTACACCAGTACAAAAACGTTTCGCAGGTGCACAAGACCAGAGCAATAAAGAACATCGTAAACGTACAATTACAGATTATTGTCACATAAAAAGAAAAAAACCCAAAAGGTTCACACATAAACAAAAACGGACAACAAGCATGATCGTAAAAGGATTTAGTTAGAAAAAAGACGAATGAAAAAGGGAGCGAGAAATTAGGTAAAAAGAGACAAACGAAAAAGGAGAGAGAGATGCAGGCAAAAAAGACAGAAAGTGACGAACGCAATGACACGAAGGGAGACACGAACTATATAAACACAACTGACAATAGAACGCAACTAGTACGAAAAGAACACTGAAGATGGCAAACAGCCGAAACCGGTTTGTTCACAAACCAAATTTGACGAGGGTCGACGGAAAACCGTACCCAAATAAAAGTTATTTTTTTTATTTGGGTACGGTTTTACGTCGACCCTCGTCAAATTTGGTATGTGAACAAACCGATTTTGGCTATTTGCCATTTTCAGTGTTCTCTTTATACAGTATACCCAAATAAAAATACATTAGACATTGAATCTTAAACCTGCGCTAACATCTCCTAGTATACCTTCTTCAAACTACAGTCACCATGTAACTCCCTGAGGGATATCACCAATAATAAAAATAGAACCCTGCCCTGGGCCTTGGGGTAGAGAGATCCCGTGGTACCAGTGTGGGTGCGCTGGTCGGACTTCGAGAGTTCTATTCCAAGTTTGGGGCTCCTGCTAGCCGTGGCGAAGGCACATGCCAAGATGAGGATGAGATCGATTTAAATAAATATATATATATTATTATATATATATATAAATATATATATATTATTATAAGTGCTTGAATAGTACGCAAAGGAATTGAATACGAATAGTTAAAGCGAATAGTACCAATAACAAAAAAAGATGCAATTTTCGCATTAAAAAAACTAAACCTGGTTGGTAAACAGAAGACCATAGAGTAATCGTTATTTCTCAGAGTGAATGTCCAATAAGTCAAATATAATGAGGGGCTTATAATAATATTAGCGTAACAATGGACATTAAGAGAAGGCACAAAAAAACAAATTTCTATAATTCCTCCTTTTCCTAAAAATTAATTAGAAAGAGAAGTATGCAATTGCCAACTACATCCTATATAAATACAACAAATGCTTAAAAACTATAAGCGATTCAGGAACTGAGTTTTGTTCAGGTAACATCTTATTTCTCAAATAAAATCTTCTAATGAGATATTTCTTTTTAATATTTTACTTACTAAAAAATTACAAAAAAAAAAAAATATTTAAGTGATTACTTGTAATTTTTGTTCTTAGGAAATTATAAAACATCAGTGGGATTGCAGAAAATAAAAAAAAATGGAAGACATTTTCAAAATTGGGAGAAAGGTGTAAGGTAAAATTGATTTATAAAGTAAGCTATCTTTCGCCTATTTAATATAATTATTTGATAAATAAATTGTTTTTTCATCATTAAAATAGTTAAGAATAAAATATTTTTCATAATTTTATAGACTTCTAACAAAAGCATGAGTTTACACATAAGTTTTATCTGAAATAATTTTTTTTTTGTTGCTTAATTTAAAGATTGTTTTTTTCTTAGGAAATTTCTTTATATGGCAGAAGGACTAAAATCTAAAATACAATTTATATATCAATATATTTTCTTAATTTCTCTCAGCTGCTTAATTTGTTTTTTGTTTTCATTGCACTGTTTGCGACATTGATACATCAAACATTTAAAGTACAAACTAAACCGCGGCTTGAGAATGATGCATTCGTATCGAAAGCGTTTGCCATCGGATACAAACCAGCCAGTTAGAACGAAAATGGCAATATTATTTATTGAATAAATTTTAAAATGCACTTTGGTCATGTAAAATGCAGTAATCAAAATTCACAAAATTTCAATTTACTCACTGTCATACTTGAAGTTTACAGACAACTGAAGCATGGAATTGAAATAAACATTTTTACTCATGTAAATATGAAGTAGAAATGAACAAAAAGAATATTTTCGCTTATCGCAAAAGTACAAAGTAAAACAATTGCTGAATAAGCGGTTATACCTAATGGGAATGTATCTTTTTTCTTACTCTTCTTCTATTTTGAAATGGCAACAAGGATAATGATGGTTAAAATTTTATCTGTTGTTTCAAAAGCACACCATTTTTGTAAATGGTAAATGAGGCAAAGCTATATACTTTGGAAATATGAAAAAATATTAAATAAACTGAAATGAAATTGCAGCACAAGTTACAGGAGCTACTAGCTATAGTTGTGTGTTTGTTGTAACAGTTTACTTTAGTGTAACTGAAGTTAAACAAAAATGCAAGCCGACACAAGAAAACAACTTCAGTGTCTTTTTCGTATTGAAATACTTATCACCCAAGTTTCTGCTAATTTCTTCAAGTTTATCTTCTTATAACTCTTTCTTCTTTTGTTGCATTTGCTGTTAATTTTACCTTAAGGTTGGCCTAATTTTTGTTTTTTGTTAGTTTTCCTTTGCTGATGTATTTTATATAGCAGAAGTATGCTTTGGGCTTTCTAAGGTATTAAAATTTCAGTGTTTATTATGAATTAATAAGGCCCATTTTAGCATTATTACATCTGTGCGCTGTGACGCAACAAGTGAAGCGAACCTAATTTGTTGTCATTATCACACTATTAGTAACATTCTTTGTGTATTTTAACCAAATTGCAAATAAGGGATTTTAATGTTGTTCCATAGAGTAAACTATATAACGAGGCAACTACTAGTTAAGGAGAATTGAACACTAAGAATTTTATAAACAGATTTTAAATAATGTAAATAACAATAAACATATTTTTTTACAGGAAAACTAACCGAATAAACTAATGTTAAATTTTAAAACTTTTATATTACCAAAACGTCCATTTGCCTCTTTGAGATCTGCAAACACCTGCTCTCATAAGGTCCTTTGGGCACGTAACAGGGCCGATTCAGAGTTTTAAGGCTTCTGCAAAGTTGAATATGTTGTGCTCCCTATAGTCCCAGATCCTTCTATGGATCATTTTCGCCCTTTTGATCCTTTGGGATTTTAAAAGATGTATTAGCGTTCTTCTGTAATGGTTCTTTAAACATATATTAAATAAAACGAAAAATTAAAAACCTCAAATGAGGAATACTCTTGATTTCAGTTGCCATTTCTTGGGGCGTATTGATCGCCTACTAGTGTCGGCGCGAAATGATCTATAAAAAGACATTAAAAATTATATTCTAAAAAAATCAAAGCAACGTAGCAACTAACGCAATAAAGCTCCAAATTGAAGTAGGCCTAGTATCTTGCATATATTTTAGCCTTTATTCAAATTTACGTGCAACAATTTCGAATAGTTATTTTTGGACAAAAAAATTTCAGTTAATTGTTTGTTTTTTTTAACTACCGATAAGAGTGGTGCAGTTCATCTTTATTTCATATTTATAGCATTAAGTTGATTATGATTTATAGAATTTAAGGTATTCCTTTGGACAGTGGTACATTCGAATATCAAAAACTAAAATGGATAGTGCCGAAAAATAAATTTTAAGTTAAAAACACAATTAGGAGTATGTAGAGATTATCACAATACACAAAGTGCATTGCAAGTGGTTTTACATGCAGCAGTAAATATGGCAAACACACGGTAGCAATAGTGAAAATTGTGTTAAATGTTACTTATATATATTTGCTTTAGTGGCAATATCAAATACAGCATGAGTTATTTTTTTCCATTCAAACCTTTTAGAATTTAATAAAAAGACTTAAACATCCACACAGTTCATTTTAATTAGGTAAATATTTCCAACAAAATAAAAATAGACATTTTTATTTTAATTCCTTTTTTACACTGCTTTGCTTAGTTTTTATTTAACACTTGCGTTGAAGAATTTTTTATATTTTGTATACTACTTGCGTTTCTTCCGTCTATCTGTGTATCCAACATTTAACTAAATTTTCTTTGCCTTCGTTGCTTAAAGATATGCGGCTTCGGTAATTTCGTCGACTTGTCCCAATCTCTTTTCTGCTTGTTCTTATTTGACTTCCTTTAATAAACCCTCGTTTGTGTGCAGTTTCGTTTGTTACATCGTTTTGTTGTACCAACTGTATAACTGTCAGAAAGAGCTAAGTGCTGCCATGAAAAGTACTAAAAGAGAGAGAGACTAATAAAATTCTCTTTATAATTTGTTTTAGTTATGAGAATAAATAAATGCTCTTTATAAAAATATTTTAATAAAAATGGGAAATATATGCATAACATATAATTACTATGATTTATATTTAACTGAGTCGGGCATTTTGTTCTAACTTTCCATCTTTAGTCCTCACAGGTCGGAATTTGCAAAAATTAAAAAAGAACACGAAATTCAAAAACAAATAAAAGTCCAATGCATATTCTAATTAAAATGGTAGATTTGCAGACACCTTTTAACACCAGGTTTTGAAAAATATTATTGCCACTTGTATTTCCTAGGCCTGGTGATTTATCAATGTTTCTAATGTCACTACTATTCGTATATCTGGGATAAATGAGCGGTTTTCTCCTTTAAATTTCTGTGAAGTTAATGTCAAGGACTCATCAGTCAGATTTATTAGAAATAATCACTTACTTGAAGTAATATTTTCAATTTAATTTAATACTTTAATTAACTTTTTAAACTAATTTAGAATACCAAAAAAATGCAATATAAATTTCACCATAATCTTAAAAAAATACCTACAAATTATTGAATATAGAGAGCTATACCTTTGACTCTGCAGACTGCTGTTAAAGTTTCTTCATGGAATTTATTTTACGATAGTTGTTGTTGTCTTGCTTATATAAAATTTCTTAGAAAACTAGGCAGTTAGTTAACAGAAAATTGTTGTTGTTGTCTTGCGTGTATAAAATTACTATGCAGTTTGTATCTAGAAAGTTGTTGTTGTCTTGCGTAAGTTTTGTTAGAAAACTGCACAGTTAATTTTTTACTTAATTATTTTCTTTTAAAACTTAAGCAAGACTTATCCGTAACAATATATTTGTTGTTCATAACTGAAAGGTGTAACTGAAATGTATTTTTCGTGATAACATTTAACCCATCTAAAATTTTCAAAAGGCAATTTGCACAAATTTCGAACTTGTGCATAAAAATCACGACTTTTACCTATGAAGTCATATTTATGGTCTAGGATTGCGAAATACTTAAAGAGCTATTGAAGACATATAAAGTTTTTTTAAATCTAATTTACATTTTGGGTTAAATTCGATATTTCGTAGAGGAAAGTTTAATTATGAAAGAGTCCAGGGGTAACACATTCAGTAAAATGCTCTACACAGTCCTAATTTTCAAAAATAATAAAAATACATAGGCTTAATAAGTAATTCAGATTTCATGAAAAAAGGATTACTGATGTTTTTTGGTTCAACAATAAGCGAAATCGTGGCATCTTTACAAATTTCAATTAAATAAATTTCTAGGTTTAAGAAAAAGTCTTAAAAAATAGACACTATTCAATTTGTTACACCTGCTTTTAAAACCGTAAATCCCCAAAAACCATACATATGTGTGCCGGCATATTTTTGGACTTAGTTGTGTTATTTGTGAAGGTTTGATAGACCAAACTTAAACTTCATTATGAAGACAGAATATGTGAAAATTGCTTTTACTAGGACCTGTTTTTACAAACTACTGATCTGTTTTTAAAATGATTTGTTTTAGCCCCATAGTGTCTTTTATTTTATGCCAATTTTTCGCTGCTGTACTGCATTGTTGGTTAAAGTATACTACTAGATATTAAGTGTATAAATAACATTTGATTAGTCGCGAAAGCGTGAAAATAAATAATATAAGAAAATAGTAAGTTCAAGTATATTTCAAATCGGTAGAACTTCATTTTTAAGAGTAATTTTGGAAAAAAAAAATTTTTTAAATTGTTTCAACTAGAAAAACCTCAAAAGAAAGTGTGAATGTCTATGATATATTAATACTTTACATATGAAAATACAACAGTAATTACCACCTTCAGTTTAAAAGCATTCAACGAAATGGTCATAGGAACTAACTATATCACTAAAAATATATTTAATGATTTTATTTAAAAATAAAATCTTTTTTCAAATATTTAATTTACCCTCATCTTTTGATTTTGGCGAGCCAATAATTTTTTTTACACAAAACCAAAAACCCAAAAATAAAATTCTCTCTGATTTTCTATATGAGCTCAATATAACAGCAGAAAAATTAGATATAATCTTAAATATATATAAAAAATAAATATATGACATCGACTGTGCTTGTGGAGAAATATTGACCAGTGCAGAAATGCATTGGAATTCTGTGTAATTTTTTTTTTGTGTTTTTACCATTTCTTGTATTTATTTACGAATGGATTATGTTGTCATTTTTCTGTGTCATGTTGATGTTCAAATTGAATAACTCAATCAATTTCATATGGCATCATTGACTTCCGCTTTGTGTTTACATAAGTGTTTGTACGTTTGCCGTAGTATACGTTTACGTATGTGCATTCATTTTTAAAATTTTTTTCACATTTTAGTGTGCAGTTTGTGCAAATATTTAAACAATTTAAGGAATAAAATAAATAAATAAATAAATAAGAGAGGAGAAAGAACAAAAACCTAAATTGAATTGCTGAAATGTGGCGGCATTGCAATAATGCACATTTGTACTTGTGTACAAACGAGTGTCAGTGTAAGGAAAAATTAAAGTTAACAAAATTGTCATGTATTTGTCTTTAACATTTTTTTTAACTCGACATTCAGCTCACTTTGAATATTGTTTGTCACATATGAATTTTTTTTTATTATCAATAGCACCAAAACTCAATTATGCTTAAAGAGAATTAACAAGTACCAGGCAGCATCTACCGGCTAATAGAAACACACTTTTATGTATCTATGTCTTTTAATTTCATTTTATAATTGCAAGAAGTATTTGTTTTTGTATATTCAAGAGATATTCAGCAAATTGACTATTGATTTGAATAATACACATAACAGCTAGACATTAATAATTTTAGAAAAAGTTAATTTTTATCGTTGGGATTTTTAATATTAGTTTTAGTTATTACAAAAAAAATATAAGCAAACAAAAAAAAAACAACAACAAAATTAAGGAACCAATTTAGAACTTCAGAAATATACAATAAAAATATTTAAATCTATTTTTAAAAACTTGTATTATTGATTTATATGTATAAATATTTCAGTTATATCTTTAAATTATTTTGTATGATTTTATCTCTAAATAAATATTGAGATAAAAGTAAGATGTTGTTCTTTGCGTGAAAAATGCAAAAAAGTGTATAATTACACCTATTTTTCTAACTTTAAGAATAAATTTAATGAACATTTTTCGACCTTTAGTTGGCTTACAGATTATGACCAAAAATAAATTTATGCTAAAAAAATTTTGGAAAAGTAGATGTTGAGAAATCAAAACTACTTCATAATAGAGATTATATACATTAGTTCTGTATACATAGTTCTGTTTTCGGTATGTCAAATTAACAAAAGCTTCTCAAATTGATTCTAAATTTCTAGTAGCTTGGTGGTACCACAGTTATTAAAAGCTCGCTTTTGCAGTTATGAATTTAACGCTGTTTTTATTTCTTCTACATTCAATATATATGACATCTTAAATATTTGGTGGCAAGGAAATATCATAACGTGAAACTGTTCTTTAACGAAAACACTTATGGCCTTTGCAATAGCGAACAAATGCGTTCGATAGCATTTTAAGCGTTCGATAGCATTTTGGGCTTGCTTTCGATTAGAATGCTAGCCAACACTTTCGTTCACTATTGTGAAATAAGTCGCAAGTTTTTGTTATTACAGACATGCAAGAGTATTAAATCTTAATTGTAAACGAAAAAAATTTTATATGTTTTAAAAGTAATTGTTTCTTTAATTTCTTAGATTACTATTTAAATCATTCGAAATTATTTAAATATCGCTAATAATATTAAAAAAAAGGTAAAACTCAAAAAATTCTTAGACTCAAATAAGACTAATGGAACTCTCTCTTTATTTTAGAGGTTTCTGTTACTTATACTACTGGTTTAATGGAGTTAAGAAGTTAGTCCCCAACTATTGCTATATGGATCTCATGTAAATACACAAAATATATGAAAAAGGTTTTACATTTTTAACAAACGTTAGCAAAGAAGTTTTATGCTTTCTAAATACTTTCGCCGGCTTTTTATTTTTAATTTATTTAATAAGAAAATTACAGTTGGTTAAACTGTGAAATTCAGTTAATAGAAAGAAATTAAGTAAAATATTTTTTAACAAAAAATATATTCTTTCAATTTAAACCAACAGAATTTGTTTGGTTCACTAATGAAGGGTTAATCGAATAACGCTCTCATAAGCTAACCTATTTCCTATCTACAAAGTAAACGTGCCTTCTTAACACACGCACATACACAAGCTGTGTGCGACACCTGAATTGAATTAAAATTTTTTCGACACCAGCTACAATACAAACCCGTCTGTATACATATGAAAAGTATGTCAATTTTTAAATAAAAGTCTCATGTATGTGTTTTTCAATGATTTTGGCCTAAATAATAAAAAATTTTTTTTTACATTTTTTTCCAGAAGGGCCAACTGTGAAACTCTGCACACTTGCCACAAATTAAAATTTTTAAAAATAATCAAAAATTCTAACTGCCACAAACAGAGCTATTGTCATAATTAAATTTTTGTGGATTTCATTATAAAAACAATAAAATACTCACCAACAATAACTAATTGTTTGAATGTTAAACAATTGAACTTGTATGCATCACATTAAGGTGTGTGGGTGGGTATTTGTTGATTTTTGTTTTGACAGCAAACAAGTTTTTGCTTGCCGAGTAAATAAATTGTAAGTAAATTATTTTTGATGACTAAACATTATACTCCTGGGGTCGTTGGCTTTTTCATAATCCCTTTTTTGTCTGCAATAAAACAACAAAAAATGTAAATTCTCCAAATATTTCAATTTAAAGAACTTAGTCATAAATATCAACGCAAATGAACTTCTAGCACAATTAATGTTCCCTATATCATTTTCGCAATGCTCTGTAGCAGGGAGTTAAGGATGTCTAATAGTATTTACAGTAGCTTCCCAATTTAAGTAGTATTAGTTTAAGAAAGTATATTTGGTAACATATTATAATGACTACACGTTTTTCATGATGAAAATTTGTTTAAATATACAATTAGCATTTTATGGGTGAAATAAAGACGTACGTACTTTGGCAAGATCTATCTGGTTTCTCTATTAAACAGACAAAAATTACTTTCAGATAATAAGGAAATTAAAGCTCATTAGTGATATTTAACTAAAAGTTGATTGACTTTTATAGAAACAGTTACTATAAATCAAATATGTTCTCCACGTAAAAAGATTTGTAATGTGGAATTTGTTTTGGGAAAGGAATATCACTTAACACATTAACTACATATTCTTTCTTCATAGCAGCCTGAGCGTATTCGTCATCGAAAATATTTTAAATCAAAAGTATTAATATATTAGAGATATATTCTTAAGCCAACAATAGTTTTTACTTATATGATTTACAGTTTTTATAATGTATGAAAAAGATTTATTGAGAACAAGACTCCCGTAGCAGTGTACAAAATATACGAAAAATAAATTAATCACATACAAGTTGTAAAACGAATTTTGAATTTACTCTCAGTACTGGCCTACTGAGGGACAAAAAATTCCGGATGTAATAGATTTTGCTGTCACAAAAAATATTTCAAGAAATTTAGTCACAGTAGAATCTTCCATGGATTTATCTTCGGATCATTCTCCAACCATTGTAACTATTTGCAGCCCGATTAGAAGACATTTGTTTTTTCCTGATACAAATATGATCAGTCGCATCAACTGGTTGAGTTTTAAAAAATATCTCAGCATCCATTGTTCGGAGAATATTTTGCTAGAAACACAGGAGAACGTGGAGCAGCTCAGCTTGCAACAACTAAATATCCGCAGACTACTTTAGGTCACATCTATTCTTCAGACACTGAACGTCTCGTAGCGGTAAAACGAAGAGCTAGGAGAGATTGGCAACAACACAGATCGCCCTGCAGAGGCAGAGACTTAGGGAATGCACAAAGCGGCTTAGAGACTTACTATCATTTGAAAAAACTGCATCTTTTGAGAAATATTTGGAGGGCCTCGATGCTACACCAAACTCCAATTATTCTTTATGGCGTGCTACAAAAAACCTTAAACAGCCCGTTGAGTACAAGCCACCTCTACGTAATATCAGTGGAGATTGGGCAAGAAGGGACGCGGAAAAAAGCGACTTATTTGCCGATAACTTGAAAGATGTATTCACCCCACACATATGTACTGATGATGTTAATTTGCCAAGCGTAGTTGGATTACCCACTCGACCCTTAAAGTTTAGGTTGCGTGAGGTACAACAGTTAACCTCTGAAATAAATCCGAAAAAAGCTCCTGGTATGGACGGCATAAGTAACAAAATGTTGAAGGAGCTCCCCAGTATTGCAGTCAGAATCGTGCTATTAATTTTTAATGCCATTTTACGGTTTGAATACTATCCTGACCACTGGAAGATTTCTAAAATTAAAATAATTCCAAAACCGGGTAAAGACCTAACCAAAACCAAGTCATATAGGCCCATAAGTCTATTACCAACTATTTCAAAGGTCTTCGAAAAGTTGCTTATGGATAAATTGTCTCCAATGCTAAGGGATAGTGGGTGTATCCCAAACCATTAATTGGGGTTTAGAAGTAGACATAGCACAATTGAACAAACCCATAGATTGGTTCAGGTGATGAGAAGGACTTTTGAAGAGAAGAAGTATTGTTCAGCTATTTTTATTGATGTTTCTTAGGCTTTTGACAAAGTTTGGCATGAAGGTCTATTTCTGAAACTGACCGCTCACTTGCCGTGTAATATAAGCAACCTATTAAAAAGCTACATAGTTGGACGAAAATTTTCTGTTGTTAAAGGAGATTTCGTTAGTGTATCCAAACCAATTTCCTCAGGCGTACCACAAGGTAGTATTCATGGACCAGTTTTATACTTGATATATACCTGCGATATGCCTGTAAGTGAAACTGTCCACACTTCTACGTTTGCTGATGATACAGCGTGTCTAAGTTCGCATGAAAACTTCCATTAAGCATCCATAAATCTTCAGCAACATATAACTCAGTTAGAGTTGTGGTTAAAATTATGGAGAATTAAAGTGAACGTTCAAAAGTGTATTCATGTGACCTTCACCCTGCGAAGAGATAATTGTTCACCCGTTCGAATAAATAATCACATTGTTCCTCACTATACTTATGTGAGATATCTTGGTATATATCTTGACTGTCGCCTTACATGGAAACATCATATTGACTCAAAGCTAACGCAAATGAAACTTAAGCTAACACAACTACATTGGCTCATTGGCAGGAACTCAAAACTTAGCCTAGATTGTAAGCTTCTAATTTACAAGACTATTTTAAAACCGATATGGTCATACGGAATCCAACTTTGGGGCATTGCCTCAGCTTCAAACGTGGATAGAATCCAACGTATGCAGAATAAAATTTTACGGTTGATAACTTCCGCCCCATGGTACATCAGAAATTCAAACATACATTGTGATTTAGACATACCGCTGGTGACTACAGAAATCATCAAATACGCAGGCAAATACTGGATGAAGCTTGAAGACCATCCTAACCCCCTTGCTCGCAATATCTTGGATTATAGTGGACACAGCCGATTAAAAAAGAGGGATACCGCAGCTTTAATCCTCAATGCTACAGACGATGCATCTTAGAAATATTTGCTTTGTTTTTTTTATGACAATTTTCTTTTTTACCCAATAGGTTAGGCCTGACTTGGTCAGGACTAATGTAACTTTTTTTCTTCTTCTTTTTGTGAAGATACAATAACTAATTATTGAGAGTTAAAAAAAAAATAAATACGAAAATAATAATTTCTTGTATTTCTATTACTGTTTGTTTTTTTACAATATATTTACATTTAGTGTAGCCATTTCCCTCCGCGAAAACTGACATTACTAGCTGTTTATTCGGCATGATCGGCGAGCGCTTTCGATGTGATGACAGCATTTTCAGGCCGCGTTTCTAGATAGTATTATGTCTGTAAGTATAAATAATGTTGGAATATGTCGTTCTTTTATGTGTGCCCTTCTGAAGGTGTTTTTCGTGTGTTGGAGTGTATGAGTAGTTTTCGTATTTATACTAACAGAGACAATTTAACGCTCCAAAACTATCTAGAAACACGTCTTGAAAATGATGTCATCGCATCGAAAACGCTAGCCGATCATAAAGAACGAATAGCTAGTAACGACGATTTTCACTGGGGGAAATGACAATGGATTTTTGTTTACAAATCCATACAAATTTACATTTAGCTTCGTGTTATTTTGAAATTTTGTAAATAAGAAAAATGCTGCTGGAAATTTACCCGTAAATTTTAAATATAGATAGAAATTTACTTGTTTAAACATTACCCTAACGAAGTGAAAGAAGGGTATATTATTAAATCGAAAATCGTTACAAATTAAAAAATTTTCACTGCCTTTGAAATGTCCTATTCTGATTTCCTGCAATAGTTTTTTTTTTAATATTACATATAACGCCATTGATATGTTGACTTCATAGTATATGGTTTTATTCATAAAAGTCATAACAGAAAATTTGTAAAGTACCCTTTTGATAAAAACACAAAAAATATATAAAGCTAGATTCATACACAATTAAATAAAACTATTTACTTAACGCTTATACCACATCTATGGTCAAAAAATTAAACAAGCTTGCTTGTAAACGTTTCTATTTTGTTGCACATCACTTTTTTTCAACAAAATGTGTTTTTGTGGCATATTATAGAATTTAAACAAGAAATAATAAAATATTGAAACTGACAAAAACCAAAAATATTAAAGCAAACATAATGTAAATCGAAGTACTTAAATAAATATCATTAAATATAAAAACAAACAATTATATTTTTTGCAATCATTTTTTAATTTAATCTACGTTAATATGTGCGAGATTCCTTTAATAAATATTTTATGATATTCTCATATATTATTCAAATAAAAAAAAAATATATATATATATATATATATATATATATATATATATATATATATATATATAAATGATATATACATCTAAATCTGGATATATGTAACATTAAAAAAAAATATGATCAAATAAAGATTTATTAATATTCTTGCAATTTTTTGATTATTTCTTAGATGCGGTAACTTTTTTTAACGCGCCTAATAAACTTGCGTGATGTCCCGTTTTGCTTGTTAAGCTTAAGCGACATTTTTTACTTGCCAAAAACCATTTAAACTGCAGCAGCATTTACATATATTTTGTATGTAAAAGTCAACAGTTTTAAGGAAATAAAGAGTTTTGAATTTTTTGAACTTTGTTGTTGTTGAGTATTAAAAATAATAATTTTAATATTGTTAGGGATGCGTCTTGCTTTAGTTTTAGAAGACAATAATTAAGTAATACTAACTGTTTGGCGTGCTAAGAAAACTTATGCACGCATGACAACAACAAATTTCTAGTTACAAACTGCTTAGAAATTTTATACACCCAAAACAACAACAAATTAGCTATGCTGTTTACTAACTACATAGTTTTCTAAGAAAACTTAGGTACACAAAACAATCACAACTATCTTAAAATAAATTCCAGGAAGAAACTGTATCAGCATAAAAACAAAAACAAAAATACACAGACATACGGGCGCCTATACATTGAATGAATAACATACCAACAACGAAATACCAAATACAAAAGGAGTAGAAGATTCTTAATTTTTCTAGACCTATAGTAGACATAAGAAGCAGGATCTGAGTGGATAGCCAGTTAGTTGAAAAATAAACCTCGTTAAGAAAAAGATGTGCATATTAAGTAAATTATTCTGTAGTGTCAAATTTGTGTGTATTTTAATGTAAATAAACTTGTAATTAATTTTAAAACTCTAAAATCTGGATTATTTATTTGCAATATAGAACTCACCTCAAAACGTTTATAAAAGGTATAAACTTAACAATTTATTGACGTATTTAATATTTTACAAATAATTTTTTGAAGCAGAATATCTTTATATAAAAGTTATATTATTTTTAGTTTAAATATCTTACCACTCCATTGGGTGTCATCTTCAAAAAAAATCTATTATCACTTTTTAAAAACAAATTTTTGTTAAACCAATTCAAAATATTGAAAAATTTTTTCTCCAAGAAATAAATATACAAAAAATAAAAATAATAGAAAGTACAAAATTGAAAATAAATATTTGTACGGTAGAACATTAATTAAGTACATTAAAAAAGTTTTTAGTTCAGAAAATTTATTGCAATTGCCAGAAAAATTAAAATAGATTATGTAAATAAAAAGTTATTTTTATTTTGTTCTCTTTATTTATTTTAAATTATCTTTGAATAATATACGTGTTAATGTAGCATAGATATTTTTATATATTTAACGGCATTTGTAAATTATAGATACCCTGCCACCATAGAGTTATGCAATCATATATTTTTTTAAGTTTTTATTTCATTTTAAGATCTACTACACCAAACTACTTTCATTCATATAACTTTTTGACGTACAGCATCTAGAGTTCGAGTGTAAAATTTACAAGATTGTACGTTTCTGCATATGTACCCATAAATGGAAACCATCAGTGTCTTTTAGTTCTTTCTCGAACACATGAAGCATTTATGTAACTTTTAATTGTGCATTAAAACAATGTTGTTCATACTCATGCTTAACGAACTACAACTCCACAACAAGAAAGCAAAAGTTTTTTCCTACACTTAGCAGCATTAATATTTTTTTTCGTTCGTGTTAAACTATATTTTGGCTATACAGCATATAACTTCTTTTCTTATTTTAAAATATTTAAGCCAACCAAAAAATTGCAAAAATTATACTGTTTTTTTTCACTAATTCTCCTTAATCTTAAAATGTGAAATAAATCTGCACCAGTTTTGCAATTTGAGTGTGTAATTTAATGGAAAAATTACCACTTTTAATTTTTCTTGTTATTACTTTCTTGTTCTATGTCATAAACAGCAAAATATATTTTAAATTAATAGCAAATGCATTATAATGCAATTTCTTCATTACACTAATAGTTTCGGCATTGTTTGTGAAAAGAAAACTGTAATTTAGGCAAAAAAAATTCTTTGTTTCAGAATGTGAGTCATTATAGTGCTGAACCCTACTTTACCAATAGAACCTACACTTGTTTAAACGTTGATATGCAGAGATTAGTACGCAAACTAACATATTATTTTCTATACGTGCTCCTTGTTTTGTTAAATAAGTTCTTAGAACTGTTTTTCATAAATTTTTTTGTGTTTATATAAATAAATTATTTTGGCACTGTCGCGATATTCAACGCGTTAAACGTATACGTGTGAAAATGTGGCTTTAAGAATTTTTGTTAGTGAAAACGTTGCGAAATCGACTCTTATTAGCGACGCAGATTTATCAAGGGGGAAATTTTGATGCAGCGGGCTTTTCGAAAAATGCCGATGCCAATGAAGTAGTCGGCAATATGGACTCCACAACTTAATGTTATACATATTTTTTAACGATATCTCTTGAAGGTCCCCCCCGGGGGCACATTTATCGGTCTTTATAGAACACTTGACTATCTACACCTCTGCCGCTGGGGTATAAGGGAGCCAAGTGCCCTGAAGGCAGCAGGGGTCAACTGGAAAGGTCCATGTTATTTCCACGGGAATCAGTAAGCCCCAGAGTTTCCGCTAATTATCTCTTTAGACTTTTAGCTGTTTCTCTGACTGATTATTGAGGTTGGCCCTTCGGAAAAATCGTGGTGGTTGTGCTTTTGCGGCCCCAAGCATGAACTGATTATGGTGGCCAGGATCATCTCGCCTTTAATCACACCTACGGGTAAATGATACAGATCCAGTGAGCATGTGATCTGGACAGGAGTTGGATAGTCTCCAGCTCTTCATCAAGGAGTAGTGGTTTGCAGGCCTGCTCTGGAACCGCTGAAATTGAAACTAGGAAAGATCTGTTGCTAGAATTAGTCTTCGGCTTCCTAGGACGTAAATGACGTTGCTTTTGATTCACAGTGGTTTGACCACCATCATGGGCCTTAACCATGGCCAGCTGCAGATGTAAATCTTATCACGAAATCTCTTGAAGGTTGAATCTTATGATTATACAGCGCCGTGGCATTAAGAGTTTTATATGAGCCTTTATTATAAATTCCCATTACAAAATAAAAAAATTCAAATATTTATTTTATATTATCACTTCCAGCAAATGTAAAAAAATTTGAAAATGAGAGTTTTCAAGAAATAGATTTGACTGCTTTATTTCTGCATAATTAATTTTAAATTAATTAATTTAATTTAATTTAATAATTTTAAATTAATTAATTTAATTTAAAATAATTAAACGCTATGCTGAAATTATTTAAAGATTTTAAAAAACACTATCGTAACTTTTTACTTAAAAATATAATTCCATAATTAAAAAAACATGTTCTTGATAAGATTTTATAAAAGCAAAAAAAAAATTAAATTGCATTCATCATTCCATGATTACCTAAAATCTACTCGTAAATAAGTGTATTAATAATGGTACTAGTACAATCTAGAACATATTTCCACAACATATTAATCTAGCGGCCTAAATACTCAACTAATTATTGTTGCTTATTTTGATATTTTGTAAATCAAAGTCAAATGCTCTAAGCACGCATATTAAAAGACACAATTCTCTAATTTCCTATCACCAATCTCATTATTTAGAAGCAGGTGCTTAAGTATTATAACAGCTAAAACCTTTTCAAAAGCCATAATTAATTATAATTTATTTATAAATATTCTATAGTTTGCTTAAAAGAGAAGAAGGTAAACTTTTTGTGTTGTTTTAGAAATATTTAAAACATTTATTTTCTAAATAATGCCAACTACTTTTAATAGTTTTACACCTTCACATCAAAAGCACAAAAACAGTAGCAACAGTAGCAATAATGAGATCTTGTATAATTCCAAAAGCATAATTATGTGAAAAGAGAAAACTTTGTGGGGTTACGAAACATTAAAATAAATAACAAAAATGAAAAGGAGTTAACTGTCAAGAAGTTTGTCGCATAATTATAAACTATTTTAAACACCAAATAAGTTGTTATTGTTTGTGTGGCTTAAGTACTTTAACGCTCATTCTTCAGTAACAGAATATCAGCGATTACCAGAAAAACGTGGAATATTTAACTCATATATTTTCACAGGATTAATTTAATTGGCAAAAGCACATGAGAAACCATAATTATAATTTCATATTAAAAACGATCCCACAAATAAAAACAGTTTATAACATATAATTAAGTTTTAAGGTCTTTCTAAAAGATTTTATAATTTGTATTATGCTTAAAATACTAGTTTATACTTAAAGCATCTTTTCATATTCAAGCGAATTTTTTATTTTGCAGAAATTTCGGTATTATTATTTCTGATGGACTCCATTTTGATAACTAAAACCGAAGTCGCAAAGTGGCAGGTTTGATTAGATTGCGCGATTTCTTCAAATGGGTTAATAATAATGGAAGCATGTATTTTTGCTACAAAATTTCAAATAGCTAATGGCTGTTGCTGGTCTGCTTAATGACAATGTCATTTAAGCTGAATACAAATGCGGTTCACAGACAGCGGTCAAGATTACTAGTCTTTCATTGTGAACTGGAACGAAATTATCATGGCAGAGGAGCTCTTGTAAACATACACCAGCTTTTTATAAAATTACATCGGGCTATTAACTATTAATAAAAGTGCTATCGAACTAATTATGCTCTTAGATACCATCAATACATGCAAATAATCTCTCACTTTTTAGAATTATTGACTTTATCCATAATGTACAACCCAAGTATTAAAATAAAGGATGTATAAGAGGTCCTATGGCACTTGGGCCTGTATCGTATCTTAAAAATAATACCGGTAATTCAAGCATTAAATAAGATTTAAAATTTTTGGGTCAAAGATTCCTAATGATCTCATTTGGCAGACCACTTAATAGATTTTTATTTTTTCTTTTTATGAAATGCAAAAGTGTTTGCGATAACAACCTATTCTAATAACTTTAAAGCTTAATGGATTTAGATAAAATCAAAAAACAGTTTATTTCTTTTTTTTTTTTTTTTTTTTAAGAGAAGTAGCACTTCAGGCAACAATGCCTATTTAGTCAAGTACCGTGCTACATTCTTTAGGAAAGGGATAGAGAATAGATGAAACAGGTGGTGAAAGTAGAAGGATAGTCGGAAATTAACTGCCGTATATAAGACAGCACAGCGGCCAGTGACTACGCCTTCATCGCTGAGCAGCCCCACCGACAGTCAATTTTTATTTTTGTAGTGAAAAAAAACCAAGGTCTTCGGTGGTAATCGAACCCACAACCCCCATATTTTCAAGCTAGTACACTACCTACTAGCCTACAGGGGCACCCTAAAGAGGGCAGCACTAATAGTAAGTAGACTTTTAAGAAAGCTGTTAATTAAACTGATCTTTTGTTTTTCTTCTCCCTCTTCTTTTTAATATTTAAAATGAATGACATACTTTTTAATAAAATGGGACATAATATTGTAGGTCAAATGCTGTGAAACACATGTTGAGCTCTTTATGTTAAAGATTTTTTGGACTATCGCTTATTCCATTTGCCCCAAAATAATTATAAAAAACAAAAAATCAAAATTGCTAGTTGATTCAATAGGGCATATCGTATATAAAGCATTGTATTATCCTATAATGAGAATGATGCCATATGAAATCGATACATCAACATTTCTTCCTAATTACAATTAAACCAGCTAATATCTATCCATCCATATGTTATTTAATTATATGCTTTCCAAAGACTTCTCCAGACCATAACGTTTTTTGACACGTTGCAATAAATTAATGTTTAAGACGAGAACAGCTATAAAATGCAAAATATTATTGAGAACTTGCTTGGGAATTTCTTAATTGAAATTAAAAGCAACAATATTTAAGATGAAAATATTTCACAACAAATATGTTTTGATTATCTTTATATTTAATTTATGATCCTACTGTAAATTATAGCTTTTTGTGCTATTTGCTAACGATAGTGAATCCGTAAACATAAGCTATTTAAGATTGTATCAAAAATAGTCAAAATAGCTTTTACATTATCTACTGAAATCTGTCTGAATTATGATTAAAATTTGCATTAATAATCTTACTTCTTGCAGATTTAAGCAATAGAGACACAAATCATAAATTAATTAATTAGCACTCCTTTAAATATTATGTACTTTAAAGCATACTATATCCTGAAGAGGTATTTTTTTCTAAACAAAGAGGTGCATTTACAAGTAAAACATAAAATTTTGAACGTTCCTCTAAGAAAAAATTTAAATACTTAACAGTTTTATGTGATAAATGTTTCACAAAAAATTTTGTCAATATATTTTCCATGTTCTTTCTTCTCTTTCACGCTTCATTATTTTTGATGCTCTGTTACTATAAAACTTTAAAAAAAATAATTTTTCAGTAGCATGTTATAACCCTACTAAAATATAAAAGCATTTCTGATTTTATTATTTAGATATATCGTGTCTATTATTATATATAACAAGAAATATTTAAAATAATTAGAAAAAAACTGAATGAATTTAAATGTTTTTTTCTTTTGCGGTTTTAACGGAACTATTGTCGTTAATTAGACCATCGTTAAGTATGCAATTCTAACGATTAGGATTTTCGAGATAATTTATTGCTTTAAGAATTAATTGAACAAAACAAGTAAGCTGCCTATAATAAACAATAAGGAATTTATAGCAAAATTTACGACGGCATTAGTTGGAACAGACATTTAAAACTTTTTCACATTAAATTATTTTAATTTATGTTCTTTGTCTTAAACTAAAAAATTGAAACTGATTAGAATTACACAAATGTCATCATGGTTTTTCCTGATTCAAGATTAGCATAATGCATTATCCTGCAAGAGACTAAGTTCGCTTTGTGGCTAAAAACAGAAGCTTTTTTAATTGTTTTTTGGTAAATCGCTATCAAGTAGTAAATCTAAAATTTATTTATTTTTCCACTTTTACGTCGCCATTCACTGTACACAAGTGTTATTTTAAAAATTGTGGTGCCCTTTTGTTCTGTGGCATAGTTTCTAAATAGATTAAACATGCGATTAATATCAAAAACGACAATGAGATGAGGAAAACAATTGATATTTGTATTATAAAAAAAATTGCTTAAGAAAAATTATGCTAAAGCTCATTATTGTTTTAATTGCTTTTAATTAATTTCTTCAAATTCTTTATAACAAAATATGATTGTTCTCACATTAAATCATAACCTGTTAAGAACAACAACTTGGTAACATTCAGTTCGAATTTAAATATTTATGGTGATAAGTTAGGTGCCCAAACTAAACTTAATATTTGACAAATTAAATTAAACCTTTTGCAGAAAAGTTGAATTAAATAGTCTGTACTTCCGTTTCCTAAACATATTTTTTAAACTCAAAACTTAAAACACGTAAAACATTGGTGCTTCTTAAAGAATAAAAAAAAGTTTAGCAAAAAGTATCCTTTAAAGAAAGTAACTCATGACTATTCAAATCTTGAAAAAACAAACACTAATACAAACGCAAATAAAGACAGCAAAGCTGAAGTGAAATGTAAATAATAAACTATTTTTAAAATTAATAAAATATAGTTTCAACTTATAAGCAAAAGTATTTATAAAAAAAATAGAAAATAAGAAATTAAATAATATAATTTTCCGCAAATCAGTCTACACCTTGCAACGTTAATACAAAATACGTTTTCCTTAAATATTTTTAAATTCTTTACTTTTTTCTATTTACTGATGTTTTTAATGGATGTGAGTGTTTTATCGAATAAGTTTAATAATAATAAATTGTTCACATGATTAGTTTAAAGGAAAATAACAAAAATATTATGTCGATGTCTTTCTTCCATATTTTTTAAACTTATTTTTAAATTTTAATTCTATGTGCAATTTTATATTTCATCGTATTGTTATTGCTTAAGCTAGCAAGAAATAAATTTAGTTTTGTTTTAGATTTCAAACAATTAAATCAAACAATAAATGTTACTAAATTTCTAAAGAGTAGAAAAATCAAATAATTAAATCTTGAGAACTTAAAGTTTTACATTTCGACTTAGAATAAATTTAAAAAGTTTTTACCATTTCGTGTGGGAATAAAAAATTTATTAAAAATTTAAATACGGTTCAGAAATTTTGTAAACGTTTGTTAGCAGCTAAAGCTGATATTATTACCTTTTCGTACTTTGAAGATGGCAAACGGCCGAAACCGGTTTGTTCACAAACCAAATTTGACGAGGGTCGACGGAAAACCGTACCCAAATAAAAGTAAATTAAACTCCGTCGGAAAATTTACGCATATATCTGATATTATTAGTTAATGTTGGCAGCGAGTAACTTGCATAAATTTAGGGTAAAATATGTAATTGAAAAGAAATCTGTTGAGGGCTTCCAAGATTTCAGTTGAAGTTTGTTTACTGTCATAGACAATGTACTCCAAGCAGAATTGTAATGTCTAGTAAAAACATGCTCAACAAAATAAAATTTGTTTATTAAACACATCTTTATATTGGTTAACTGACGTCTGCGTAGCTTTTGATAGTTATTTTGTTGCAGTGTTATAAAGCCTATTTTTATTATAATATTTTAGTGTGAAAATTAGCTCACTTTACTTACACAAATAATAGATAATGTTCTTGTAAAACTCAAGTTCATAGATCCTTTTTCAAATTCTCTTCTACTATCTTCTTTTTGTCGTTGAATTAAAAAATGACAATACGACCTATAAAAAGATGTTGGAAAACAAGTGTGACTTTTACGAATTTTTTGTCAAATGACAATAATCTTACCCCACAATATTCTCAAAAAGGATTTTCAACGAAAACTCTAATTGGGTAAATCTTTTTTGTATAGGAATTAAACCTACCTAGATTTTGTAAATGCAAAATTAAATTTATATTTTCCAATAGCGTTATAGATATAGCCTTTTCTTAAGTACTTTCGCTATATTTAAACTTTTTCGGCTCACTGCAATTGCGTCGAAACTAAAAACGAAAAAAATGGTCAAAACAATTGAAGTGTAAATTTGAGAGTGTAAGTGAAAACTATTTTAAACCACATAGGCAACTAAACGAACCATTCAGCCAAAGCCAATGGTGACAGAATTAACGAACTTTAAACATAATATTTTATTGAAGTTAACTATGCTCGCATTGTGATTCTTAATTTTGAGAAATAACGAGTACCATTTTAGGATATATGTATAATATATATATTATTTAAAATGCTTTTCATAATTGTATTACTGGCAGTACTAATCGAATAATATCTATTCATCTTTGATGATATTCTTAAAATTTAACGAAAGGATTCTATAAAAACTTGTTATAGTTTTAGCCTATATATTAGAAATAGACCTCTTTTAAGCCCTTCGATTGAGACTTCTTCGCCTTTAAAACTACTCAAATGAAAAGATATAAATTTTAAACTTATGTTGGTATGATTGAAGGCGGTCTTTTGTAATATTAGTTTAAATTTTCATTGAAAATCTCAAATATATGAAAAATTTTCAGTATCAACAACTTTTCTTT
This sequence comes from Trichopoda pennipes, assembly GCA_030448955.1. Classification (NCBI taxonomy): domain Eukaryota; kingdom Metazoa; phylum Arthropoda; class Insecta; order Diptera; family Tachinidae; genus Trichopoda; species Trichopoda pennipes. The sequence continues at coordinate 3,531,818 of JASKUP010000049.1, read as the reverse complement.
TGTTCAGTACAAAAAATGTTTTCCATGGAAACATTCGAACTTTTCTGAACTAAATTTTCACTTGGACAAAATTCATAAATTATGGTCAAACGTTTTTTATAAAGCATTATTATTTGCTTAATTAGCAGTTTTTTATTTTATTTAAAAATTAAATTTTTTATCGAGTTGAGAGAATATATTTTACAAGTTTTTCTGTCACACTATCTTCAACAGTTATTCTAAAAATGAAAGCAAGTTTAAAAATGCCAGTCGTTTAATGTTAAAAGGCTCTCAATTCGATGCAATTTTTTATATATTTAGTAGTCTTATGTCTGCGTAAGTACATTACAGTTTTAATTCAAATTTGGTAATGTCTGCCAATATTAAAAATTTGTTATTTTATCACATCTGATATTAACAGGAAATTTTACGCTAAAAGCATCGTTATTAAATATCATTTCGAATTTTTAAAAACTAAAAAATATTCCTATTGCATTTAAGATGATTTTACAAGGTTACTAAATTTAATTTACAAAACGATATCTACAAGATTCTTTAAGACAACAACACTCTTCAAAATCTTAAAAAAAAACAAAAAACCATTAAGACAAAAACCTACACGAGCAATAATAAAAAATGAACAAAAGCAAAAAGGAAGAAAAGAAAATCACTTTGGTGGTATGCCTAAATGCAATATGTTGCCAGAAAAGTTTTACAACACCATCTAATAACAAGAAAAGACACAAAATACTTTCATGAAGAATATTTTTTCGAGCAATTATAATGTTGCAGTATTAACGCATTCTACAAAAGGAAAATATTTGCAGATAAAATATTTCAACATCATAAAGAAATGTTTAGCAGAAATTAAAAGGATAAAGTTTCCAAGTAAAGTTTTATATATTGAAATCAATGCAAAACGTTTAAGTCGTTAAGAAAACAGTAAACAATGACGTTTGCTTTCAAACCAATGGTGTTATGCAAGAAAAAAGAATTTATTCTTCATAATAATTATTACTTGTATGTAAAGTAAAAAAGAAATACTGCTAATAATTCAAATGTGAGTATTTTATATCTTGAAAGGAGCAGAACTTTTGTTGTTTTTTGAAATAAAAACATAAGACCAATATAGAAAAACTAATTAAACAAAACTTTATCCTATAGCAGAAAAACTAAAGAACTAGCAAAATAGCAATTATTTATCACCTAGCTTCAACTTTTTAATAGAAAAACCCATTGAAAATTATACTGTGGTTGGTATATAATTTTTATTGAAACACTTAGATAGATATTAATGTGCTATAATAACCAATTGTTTGTCTTCTAATTTAATATTTAATACTAAACATTTGTATTCCCCAAATAAAACTTGATGAACTAACTTGATTAATACTTGAAAGAATTGAACAAAATATTCCTGTGTATTATTTCCCTGTTACTAGACAGAAATGATAGGTGACCAGGTTAAAGTCGTCTTCATCTAAAGTTCTACGGACTTCACAGAGTGTTCGGAAAGTTACCCGCTCTCTACTAAACATTGCGCATTTTTAGATTTGTTACATCGCTTAATAATATAATATTTTTTGTATGCTTTGATTGCAGTAGCATTCACGACACCTTAATGAGTTCAGTTTGGAGAAACAGGCTTCGAAGCATTAACTTATAAATAAGAAATGTTTTCGTTTTTTGGTTTGTTAAAATAATGACTTAAGCAGATGGAGCACAGTATCTCATTCTTAACTCATCATACTTTTCTGAGCAAAATGTGTACATTCCTTCCGATTTTTTATAATTAGAGATATATTTGGTATATCCGTAAACTAGGATAGAGCAATGCATCAGTTGAGCATTAAAATCATTCTTCTTCTTCAAATCTAACCTTTTCAATGATTATGATTTTGGAAACAGTTAATTTTTACCCATGTGTCCCTTGATAAAATTTTTTACTTATTGGTAATAAATAAACTGTTGATAATATATTTCTAGAAAAAGACTGAAACCAAAAGTAGAAACAGTATTTTTCCGTCTATCTGGAACATTCCTACTTAAATGATAAAAAGACTGAACATCAAGTTTAACCATCGATAGTCTAGATAGGCTTCCAGCAGACGCTGTAACTAAGATAATAGCATTTTAAGTCCTGGGCAATTGCATATAAAGTTTCCTTTTTATGTTTGCAATAGCAACGTCTGCAATAGTTATCTGCTGATAATTCCAATGTTGTGGCACAACTGTCAAACATTAAAGTTACAGCAAGAAGATCTCTCGTTAGTTTGCTTTATATAGTCTAAGCAAAATTTGCTTCTTTATCATCCACGTAAATACTTTTGGCCATCTGACTTAAAGCAAATGTTAGATAGTCACCTCAATCAATTGTTTGTGTTGACTTTTATAAGTCAATAGTAATTTCTATGAATACATACGAATTTTAACTGTATAGCACAGCTACCCCTCAGTTATAAATAAGTTCAAAGATACAAAACTTTAAAAGAAATTTAGGTCTTCGACTATGAATACGAGCTTAAAGTATTTTTGCTATAAATGGAATGAAATTAAACTAAACAATAGCAATTAATATTTAAATTTACTATACTACACAAAGATACAATTTTAAGGCGATAACATTTGCAGACTCCCTTAAACCACAGTGCACTCAAAACTTTCAAAACTTATTGAAGGCAATATTTTGTCAATAGTTCTGTAAAGGATATAAAATACAAGAGGGTCCTTTATATATTTTCTACATACTTTTTGTAAATTATTGTTGCTGGATGTATTCTTGCAGTGTTGTTCGTGTAAGTGTCTAATAAATAATTATAATAGAAAATGACTCTTATTATTTATGATTATAATTTCTGAAGACAATTCTAAAGTAATATTTTTCATGCTGTTACGTTTGTTGGCATTTATGTAATATGAAATTATTTACACATATGAATACAGACAAATATTCTTGTATATGTAATTGACTTATTAGTTCACAATATAAATTATTTTCTGATTTACCTACTCCAATTTATAATGACTTAATGCTTGTGCTGACGTAGATAACAATGATGGTCATAATACTGCAGTCAAGTGGTTACCCCAAAGTTATTATATTAAATTTTTCATTCACTGTCTGATTTTGCATATTATGCAGTTGATTATAATGGTAATAGTATATTATTTAATTATAATATTAATTGATTTATATATTTGCAGTAGTGAATACTAAATGATTTCTTGTTTTCTGCTTTTAGTTTGATTAATATAGAAGTTTTAATTCTTTTTTATTGGCCTATTAAAATAAATTGGAAATAATACATTGATATCTTTAGCTAATTATTTGTGGAATATTAATGAATGATTAAATTGTAATTAATATAAAACATATACATTATTATACATTGTTGTGAAAAGAATATCTCTGTGAAAATATTGAAGATAAGGGTAAGAGAAGTTCATTGCACTATTAGAGACAAATTAAATATGATAGCCAGCAATGTTTCGAATGCATGAAAAATAATTATTTACTATTGAATCAGTAAAAATGTTAATATTTTATTTCATACTTTAGCTTTAGGATAATAATATTATTTTTATTATTTTAGGCTAATAATTTTCTTCGTGTCTTCATATTTTTCGTATTACAAGAAAATTATAAATACTAAACCGTGATTAAATTATTTTATTTTTAACACATTTAACTAAAGCAATTTCCCAAAAAAAAGTATGTTTCTTACCATTTTATTCATTCCTGCGGATAATTCAATATTTATTATAAAAATAATATTAATACATTTAATATTATATCTCGCGATTTCCCAAAATTTAATTTATTTAATTTAGTTTTATTAAAAATAAAAATCCTTAAAATACTGACCTTTCTCCATTGTTTAAATTATATATCTAACCACATTAATTTAAAATTGTTAAAATCTATTTATAACACAGAAAAACAACACTTTTATAAAAATATTAAAAGTAATGGATTTATAAATACACAATAAATATTTTATTATAAGCTTAGGTATTGTTCGCATATTAAAGGCGGCGCCATAAAAAATTTTTTATTTTTAATTGTAAATAATTCTCGTGGTTTTGAATAATAATAACTACTAACCACTTAAATTACAAAAACAACTTCTGAAACAATAAATTTACTGCTATAAAAATTAAAATTAGATACAATATGAAAAAATGCTTAAATAACAATTTTATTTAGTAAAACAGCAGTTCACAAATATTTTATAAAATTTAAATATTTTCCTTTTTATAATACAGAAATTCATTTTAATCATTCTGCGATTTTAGCAGTGACCGGAGGTTAGTTTTAATAGGTTTAGAGACATATAAATATATAATTTAATTGAATTCATTATAAGGTTAATCGTGTTTCTTTACTTAGAAAGAAACTTTTAGCAACAAACAATTATGAGATCATTTACTTTTATATCCCGCTTCCTATCACAATGCTTTCCGGTTTTTGGTTTATATTCTCTATTTCTGTCATTGAGTTTAGTGATGTAAAAACTTTTACGTTGCCAGAGATTCGGCTGGTAACTGTCGACTTTCATCCTTATCAAACATTTTTCGTTATTGCCAAAAAAATATTTCAAAGTTTTGAAATTGTCTGATGCTAACTACTGCTCCACCTTCATTCACATTGTGTGCTGCCATATCAGCCACTTCTAACCATATCTTCAACGATTTTTATCTTAATCATATAGTACTTAAAGCTTCCATGACTTTTTACCAGCATATCTAATACGATCCATTTATATCCACAAGCACTTTTCGATAGTTTTACAAAAATAGCACCTATCCACCTTTTAATTTTTTTTTTGCTTTTCGTGATGTTTGACATTGCAAGGGAAGTTGCTTTTCCTTCAGTTTACACCCCTTGTTTTAATTGCGTTTGAAATTGTGCTTATATGTATGACCTTTAATCAGCATCAACATAACCTCATTTATCGTGGGTAATGTTTTCGGATACATTCAAGAACTAGATTAGAGCACACGCTCAGTTATCTTTTATTAATTGGCTAGTTGTGAAGTTGAAATAAAAATTTTGCTTCCTTCCTTAACCTAACTCTACATTATATCGTAAGTGTTTGGAACTATGTCATTGTTTAAAAATACTCAGACAATTTTGAAGATTTTTTTCTTGGTAGATAAGATCTGATCGATGGTACTATAAACAAAGGCTGTTACCTATTACGAGATAAAACTAATGCATTACCAAGTTGGAAGTTATTCCCGAGTGTTAGGTCTGCAGATTTGGTTGTCTGAAAACACATTTACAATTTGCAAAGGAAACTAATTTTAACTGCAAGGCTTCCTATTCTGTGTTTTATTTGTTATTCCAAAATGTTGGCTATTTAAATAAATTTAGTTGCTGAACACATTTGCAGTCTTCTGTGTTGACACATTTTCGAATTTACTGCAGTTTGTTCGTCTGATAGTCTTCTTTCAGGATTCGTAAGAATTTTATAGACATGATTCACTGTTTGAAAGTACAACACACTTTTATTCCATTTTTAGACCTTTCAATAAAAATCAAATTGATGTCAATTTTTCAATACAACCGCATTTATATCCGAAACTACAGCATGGATTTTTTCCAAATTTACAGCAACATTTACTAACATCTTAACAGTTTTCTTTGTAAATTTTTAAGATGCCAGCCTGCGAAAACAAACGAGAGAAGAGGGATTCTATATTTATTTAAAAAATTACACGCTAGTTTTATTAATCTCTCTTAACTTAAAGCCTGTTAAAGTCCGATAGATAACAGGTTTTTAAACAAACTTGTTTTTTATTGAACTGTCTTGACATTTTATATTGGACTTTAATAATTAACATAAAAGAATTAAACTCTTCAATAGTAGAATTATTCTTTTAGTGAATTTTTTGTTTTCAATGGGTTACTTCAATTAAACAACAAAATTTCACTTTATTACTAGAAAACAAATATATATAAAAAAATATATAAAATAGAAAGACAAATTGAGCATTTGTACGAACTTTTCTAATTAAACAGACAGACATTCTTTTTATTTTCATGTTTTACTATTGTCATTTGCTTTCACGATTTTTTTGTCTTGTTTTCGTTTACATTTCGATTAAACTTTTTAGTGCAACTTGCTGTTGCAAATATGTATTGTTTATGTATGGGCCATACAGTATGGCACAGTCTTTTAAATATCAAAAACTAATTTAGAAATAAATATCTAAAGTTTTCGTATTTACCATTTCATACCAGAAAATTGTCATTCATTCAAAAGCAAAAAATATCTGTTTACTCCAATTCGAACAAATATTTGGTCTTCTTTATATTATTTTCATTTAACAATAGTTTAGAGAAAAATTTCGTATATTAATATTTCGTATATTAATGCCATCATTGTTATTGCTTATCGAAAGCTTAAAATGTTGTAGGTGTTTTAAAATAAGTGCTCCTACAGATTTGCTGCAGTTGTTTCTAACAGAACATAAATATTTAATTCTATTGTTTATTTTAATTTTACTTTTTGATTTTTGAAGACTATTGTTTTTGTATGCACTTTTAATGTAAATTCAAAATTGTACAGCGTTTATATTGTCACTGTTATTATTATGTTGCACATCGTTGGCATTTCTGAAGTTATTGTAAAAACCTATATAAAACAGAAGAATTAAAATGATAAAAGCTAGTGATACTGCTAACCACAAAAGACTTAATTTACCATACTTCAAATAATATCTATCTATCTATTTTTCAGCGTTTTGTTTTGTTAACAATATCTTGATATGAAAAAATTATTTAAAAAATTTGGTTTGGCAGAATTTCTTGATTTTAGTTATATAAACTGTGTTGATAGAAATACAAGTTATTTTGCAAAAAAAAAAAAAATAATTAAACAATTTTATTACTTCGTTCTTTTATTTGGCTATTTTCTAATTAAAACAGAGAAAAAGAAAAATTCTGAGGCTTCCGATATCTCCTTTAGGTCGTCACCTAATGGCACCCTATTTCAACAGGAGTTTTTGCAGTATTAATGGTAGGTGCTATCTCGATAAAAAGGAAGTCAATTTACTAAATTTTCTTCCATTACCTGAATTTTTCAAAAATATACTAATGACATTAACGTTTACGGTTAGGTTATATTATAAATTTTAAAATCGATATTATTTAACATTTTTGCGAAAATTTTGTGATGATATTGTTACGATTATACATTTTAAAAACGTTTTGTTGAGAGTTCTTTATTGCAAAATAAATAACACCAGATTTTAGAGTTTCCAAATTAATTACAAGTTTATTTACTTTAACTACACGCAAACTTGACTCTACAGAACAATTTACTTAAGATGCACGTCTTTACTTCATGAGGTTTATTTTTCAACCAACGAACTGTCCACTCAGGCGCTGCCTTTTTATATTTATCCATTAGAGGTCTAGAAAAATTAAGAATCTTCTACTGCCTTTGCATTACATTTGGATGTTGTTATGTTACTCCTTCAATGTATAGGCGCCTGTATGTCTGTGTGTATTTTTGCGTTTGTTTTTAGGCTGATAATGTTTCCTCCTGGAATTTAGTTTAAGATAGTTGTTGTTGTCTTGTGTACATAGTTTTCTTAAAAAACTACACAGTTAGTTAACAGCATACCCAATTGTTGTTGTTTTGCGTGTATAAAATTTCTACGCAGTTTGTAACTAGAAATTTGCTGTTGTCTTGCGTGCATAAGATTTCTTAGCAAACCACGCAGTTAGTTAACAGCATACTTAGTTTTTTTCATTTTTACTTAATTATTTTCTTATAAAACGTAAGAAAGACGCATCCGTAACAATATTTTATTAACATGTCGCACCCTAAATACAAAAGGGTTACAACTCAAAATACTAAAATTTTTAGGAGAGGTAAAAAACTGTTTAGTTCATCGCGCAGAAACAACACACTTAACACGAAAATAGCCATAATTTTATTTTTCCAGTTAAAGAAGATAGTGATTTAAAAGAAATTTTTGCAGTAGTTGGAGATGTGTACTCTGAATTAATTTATGGAAAAAAGTCAGTTTTGGAGACTTTTGAATTGTGACCCTTTTGCATTTAATAAAAATCTCTTCCTAAAATGAAAGTAACAAGTATACGCAATATAGCTTTCTGGGCAAAATCTAATTATTTAATTACAATATTCTAATTATTTGGTTTTTATATATTTCTAATTTTCAAGTTTATTTTTCGTTCTACTATTCACATTAAAAATATCCCTCTTTTTCATAATTTCAAGTTTATATTTAATATAGTTTCTAAGTAAGATCGTGATAAATATTCACTTTGTACAGGAAGTATCGCTAAGGTAATTAGCAATTACATTAGTACAATTTCTTAGCAAATGAAGAAACTTAAGGTCCCATTGCGTATGTATTTTATGGAGTTGATTGGAATAAGCAGCCCGCAGCAATATTTATTTGCAGTTTAAGAAAATTGAAAATCTCTTTCCGAAACCGCTTTATTATACGTGTATACTGTAGGAATTAGATTTTAATCCCTTAAGCATGATAAAGTATGGTTACAAGGATATAACATATGCCTACGTATTAAAACTTCGAAATATTTGTCTAAGAGTATATATATATATATGTATGCATATATATGTATATATATAATATATAAATGTGTGTGTGTGCGTGTATGTGTTTGATGTATTTATATTCGTATACACCTGAAAATAAGACTATAAAGACTCTTTCGATAAGGGCTTAAAGGAATGACTTCTACTTAAATGTCAGTCTAGTTTTTTTTTTCTAAAAAATAATAATATAATTAAAAAAATGTGATAAATTGCGATAGTTTATATGGAGGTTAAAAGAATATAATACATTTGCAATGAAAATGCTAATCAAATCTAGAATTTTTTTGTGTGCTTTTAGCAAAAGAGAAGTAATACATAATAAATAATACAAACTGATAATAAAAATGCACATCTTCTAAAATTCTATTAATATCGCCGTATATATTCAAGGAAATATAACACCAAAAACGAAGGTGAATAATGACAAAGTAGTTGTGGTAAAAACGTTAAGATGAAAAGTTAAATATTCTTGAGGTCTTGGTGATGATGCTGAGAATGAGTACAAACTTTGCAGCCTTGAATGTAAATTTTTCAGTATTTCACATGTGTAAATAAATTTATTACATAAAGAAATGAATTATTCAATAAATTTGTTTACAAGTATGAAATTATATAATAGTTTTAAGATTTTATTATTAAAGACTTAATAATAGCCTTTAATATTTTATTCGATTGTGTGAATTTTTATTTTAAGCGAAAATAATTTTTCACTGTTTCAAACTCTTGTTACGTGATTGACAGTGAAATATTAAAAAATATGGTTGCATAAACTAAAAACCGTAAAAATAAAGTTTTAAATTATTAGGTAAATGAAATTATTTTTCGTTGATTCATACATATTTTGTAAAAAAAGCCAGCAAAATTACAATAATATTTTTACATATTTATTCAAAAAGACGAATTTACCTTTTGCCAAATATAGAGTGGCTATTTCTGCAATAATTTAGGGAATTAATTTATAAATTGGGAAAAAAGTTTATTTCTTATTATCTAATTTACTAAAATTATTTAACAACTGAATAAATATAACCAGTTAATACTGAAAATATTCTGTCTTCTTGCCAATATTTTTTATTAGTTCATGGCATTTAACCAACTCAGTGTTTTATATTGATTTCCTTTTTTGCCATTTTGTAAAATTCTCTTGTATCCTGGCTTTTCACTTCATCGCAACACGTTTTAATGGACTTCAAATAAATGTAGTTTTATTTGTTTATATTTGTAAAATTTTTTGCATGCAATTATTTGGAAATTGCACAAGGTTGTGATATGATACGTGTAAATTTAAATATTTTGAAAAAGTTATTGTTCGTTTTTTATATTTTCATATTTTTTGGACAAATCATAATTTTAATTAAAAAATTATTGTTATAAAACCTATACATTTAATATAAAAGCAAAGCCCATGAAATGCAAACAAAGTAAAACTAGATTAAGTTCCCAAAAAAATATGAGTTTAAAGGTAAATAGATAATTCATCACTGGTGATTATCCAAAATTTGATTGATGAAATTTTAGCTCATTTTAAAAGTTGCCTGACTAAAGGCTGACTAAAGAGAGTAAATATAAATAACATGAAGCCTGAATGTTTAACGATATTTTAATATAGTTAATTTAATTTAGTTTATAGCTGCTCAAACAGTGTCATGGGGAATTTCTTCGCCCAAGTTTTATAGGTGATGATACTCATATTCTAAACTTTTTGAACTGATTGGATTTACAAAAAAATACTACTTCAAAATTGGAAATATAATTGCTAAAATATTGTACCAATATCTTACAATAATCAATAAAATTTATTATTTTCGTCGCTTAATTGCACAACTGAACTTTAAAATGTTTGGGGAATTTGAATAATTTTCAATAAATCAATTAAAGCTAAGAAAAATTAAAACTGAAGGTAAAAATGTAGAATATGCAAAACTTGTTTATACTTCTTTGAAATACAAAGCCGAAGCTTTAGGCTAAAAGCATATATGCCCATATAATTCACAAGTCTCACAAGCACATTGAAAGCTAATCCATAATTGCGATGGCACCGCTATACGTTGAGGTAAGTTGTTCTTGAGTGGTTGCATATCATTCAAATATTCAAAAACATTATAACGGTCCGAATAAACTGATTAGGCAGGGACACTTTAAAATCGATGTCAAGAGGGTAAGGACATACATCTTCCTTGGTATTTTTACTAAATGCATTTCCTGTTCCTATTCTTAATAAAATACTTTAAAGTATAATGGCGCTTTAATTTAAAATGTCATTCTTTTTCAAAATACTTGTGAAATATCGGAAATAGTGTGATATTATAGGAACACATATATGTTTTCCAATACTTTTTTTTCTATTGCAATTAGTAATTACAAAATTTCATTATTATTAGTAAAAATAATTTTAAATAAAAAAAACAAAAAACCAGTAGCACTAAATAGTGATTGAAATAATAAATAGAATAAATATATCATAAAACAATGACAATAAAATTTCAATGGTAATAAATTAAATCTAAGTATGATTTTCAGATAAATACAGTTTTCTGTTGTATTTGTTTTGTTATAAATAGAAAAGCAATAACTTAATAATAAATAGAGTCATACTGACATATATCTTTTTACATCTTTTGCAATGTAGTGTACTTTGCATAAATATAACAGCATGTAATGCTTTATTATGCTGTTTTTACTTCTTCCAACGAAAACTGCACACGTATGTATGTCATAGCAAAAAACAAAAAAAAAAACAAAAACAACTAATACACAAAAATGTCAGAATATTTAGGATTCAAAAAATCTTTTACATGGAATATTTTCAATTCTACTTACCATACATATTTGTGCTAGTTTATATGTACATATATGTATATTGAACTAACTATAAAGAGCATGTCCAGCATGTAAATGTGATAAATGTTAAAGACATTTCGACAACTTGCTTAACACGTTGCATTTTCAAATTGCTTTAATGTTGTTGTAAGTGTACTTGATAAGAGTCTCACACATATTGAATCATACACTTTCGTTGCGTTGCCTAGAGTCTTTTATAAAGAGAAGCTTTATGTAGAAAGTGCGTCTGACACTACCAGTACTCAACACGTACCATATGCAAATCATTTACTTACCTACATCTTTTATCTCAATATTTTACAACAATTTTCGTAGTTTATAGACACTTTTGATAGGTTTATTAAGCAGCTCATTCCATTAGATTAAATAAACTTTCTTTCGACAGATTTAGATTCTATTCTATATTCCTTAATATTCTTGCCAACCTAATAAATTTTGTGTACAAAAATTTTTTTTATACAAACAGAGATGTGCCTCGGTTGTAAAATGTCTTTACAGTTTTTTTATTTATTAGATGTAGATGCTTTTATCAATTATATTTAATGGGTGCGAGCCTGTGTAGTTTAATTTTTACAGCATGACAGCATAAAATCAAAAAGTCAATTATACATAATTACTTATTATGACTTGCATGTTAACTAGTATTTTGCTCCAAGGTGTATTTCATGCTTATGTGCTATGAATTATTTAAATACCTCAAAGACTTGAAAAATTTGTATTAAATATGTTATTACAAAACAATGCCACTTGACTAAAACTCTAAGTTTCAATAACACTTATTTCAACATTTTGATTTTCCTCAAGTGATTGCTTCATATATATATACGTGTGTTCGTATATATATATACATATATATATATATATATATATATATATATATATATATAAAATTTTAGAAAGCATTTAAATGAAACAACAACAATCTTTAATTTTTGTTATACAGTGTAAAGGCTATATCTATATCCGTCCAAAAAACGAATACAGTTCTCATTTTTGGGCCGACACCCTAAATTCTATTTTGGAGTTAGTCGACCGATTACAAGAGAGGGTCAAGAGGCTCATTGGTAAACCGTATCCAACTCTATTGACACTCTAGAGATTCTACGCAATGCGGGTTGTTTTTCGTTGTTTTATTGTTAATACAATGGTAAATGCTCCTATGAAATTAGGGAACGTGTTCCCGTTATTCGCACGTTTTTGCATTCAACACGATTTTCGTTGAGATTCCATCTATATGTGGTTTATTGGCCAATATATCGTACTACGTATTAGAGGGCATATTAATTTTGTAGCAGAACAGTTTGTATGTGAAATATTTTCTCTCCAAAAGTCTTTCATGTCACTTTCAATGCAGGAAAATTCAAATCGAATGTCCACAAATTTTACTCCCTCTTTGCTCCTCCCTATAACCTAACTTGTTGGCTCTGGCATAATTCATTACATGAAATAAATTAATTTACCTTTTAGAAAATGCGACATTACCACAGCCACGAATATAAAATTTATTTTTATATATATTTCTATTAAAATAACTTTGACTAGAATGCAAAAAAAGTGTTAAATGCACCTTTTACGATAAAAATAAAAAAGAGTTTGCCCGATTAAAAAAATTTTAAAAAGTTGAACAATTTTTGAAATAGAATTGTACAATTCATTTATTGCTTTCGTTAGGACAAGAAAGACGCATCTTATCCGATTGCACAAAAATTTATGACATTTAATTTTTCTAAAAATTTATAAAATTGTTTACTTAATTAATTACGGATTGTCTTATATGAGAAAAAATACATTTATAATCTTCTTAATCTTTCTAAAGTTTTTATACAACTATTTTAGAAATTAAAATAATAATAAATCCACTGCTTAAAAAATAACTATACTTAGTTCCAATTAAACCCAGATAAAAAAGTAAAGCTTTTATAACTGATCAGTGCTCATTTAACATTTTATTATATTGTGGGTAAAAATAAGTAATATTTATTCGATTATAATAAGTTTATATTTTTCCAGTTAAACGTCTTTAAAAGACCTTTTTTTCTTTTTTAAGTAAGCATCTATTTTATTAGTGTAATTTTCTTTTATAAATGTTATATAACGCATAACCAGTTTATATAGTTTTTGATTTATATAGTTTTTGATTGTATCATGGTAACAGTTGTATGTTATGTTATCAAACAATACAATATATTTCTTGCTATTTCGTGAAAAAATGAGACATTTTTATAGAATTTTATTACACGCGTATTATATATTGGAGTGTTATTAAATCTATATTTAGGACTATTATTTTTATTATTTATTATTTTTAATTACATACATATAACAGTTTATATCTCATAAAACTCTTCGTACATACTGAAAATTATACATAGTGAAGTCATTAAATTTTTAAGGCTGCCATAGTTCATATTTTTTAAGGTTTTTAGAAATGTTGCTAAGGGACCCAAAGAAGAAACCCTGCAGTGTGAATACATACTTTCAATTGGTTAAAGATATAAAATAGTTTTAATTTCGTTTGTTATTAATATTTCAAATAGAACGAAACATATTTATAAATTTTATTTTTTTATTATTTAGTTGCACAATCTTTAATTAAATAATAAAATTATGTACTTGTTGTTTTAATAATTTAGATAAAAAAGCATGACTGTGTTTGTGTTGTTTCTGTTTTTATAAAAAAGAAAACTTTTGTTTGTGTAATCGCTTTTTTCATGTTATATTCCTCCATAGTAAATAAGTTTAAAAATAATATATTCATAATTTATTGCTTTACAATGAAAAACCCCTTAAGCAGTAATAATAACATTTCTATACTATTTGCTATGGATCACATTTTAGAGACCAACACTGTAACTAGTGTTAATTTTATTAATTTTGTAGCAAATATATAATAAATAAATAAATAAATAAATAAATAATATATATATATATATATATATATATATATATATATATATATATATATATATGTATATATCATTCTTTTTATTTCTTTTTATTTTATTTCGGTTTTTCTGAAACATTTGTTGAACATATTTGCTCTCTGGACGTACGTTCAATTAGACCAAATTATTACCTTATTTATTTCTTTTTCCCACTCATTTAACAATTGACGCTTTGATCAGGCATAAGTTAACACAAATTCCTAATATACATATTATTATATTCATATGAATTACTCAATTTGTTTCGTTTAATTACTATTACTTTTAATTGCCAATGAAGAAAAATGTAGTTGTTAATGATATTACCTTGCTTACTAAAATTGACATTTTAACGTATAAAATTCACGGTTAGCCTTCTTCGATAGTATCCACCATTTTTTTTCTGGCCCACTATACAAACATAAAAATCAAAAATTTTGATATTCAAGCCAAAATTTCAGCCTTTCAGCAGTAAGTCTGAATGACGGTTAATCGATAAAAGTTTAATGTCTAACAGTTGTAAATTTAAAAATTATCGAATTGATTTACATATTTTATTTACAATAAGTATACTTTATGTATTGGCTAATGAATACGTAAGATATATTCGCTTGAGAAATTCTCTTTAAAAATATTTTTTAATTTAAAAATATTCTACAGCACACAAACATCGTAGTTGTTCGGTCAATTGGAAATTTAATATTTTTTATTTTACTCTTTTGAGGATGTAAAGCATTAGAGCAATAAAAAAACTGAAATAACATAAATTCGTACAAAATAATTTAATCGAATTAAGAGCTCTGCAAAACAATTATGTGTAATTAATTTTTTCCTACTTTATAGCTCAGTTTTTTACGTTTTTTATTTAACGTTTCTTGTTGTCATAAATTTATATAAATTTGACTTCAATTTTGTTGGTTGGCAGGCTGACAAACCGAACGTTAAACAAAAGCCAGTAAGTTTCGAATGAAAGTATATGCGTGGACGTGTGTATGCTGTTATGAATTTGTGGCTTAACTTATACATAAAAAACAAGTTGTTGTTATTATTAAATTCTCATAATTGGATTTGTAATTTTTTGCGTGTGAAACTTTCATAGTCTAACAGCAACATACATCAAACTCATACAGCACTATTAGCAGAGTATTTTATATCCTGAATCGGTCAGTATAAACATTCAAACCAAACATTTGTGCTGGGCGAAAAACATTCTCAGTTGTTCGTTTATATTACAAAGTCATTCCATTAACACAACCGCAAAGGAATACGATTACAAAGGAACAATAAATATTCACAGTCACTATTTGTTGTTTGTTATGTCTTATTGTTTTTTTCATAAAATAAATTCTATATTTGAATACGTGCAGGTCTTGTTGTATGAAGATACGCAAGTACCACGAAATGAATATGTCTGTCTGTTGGTTTTTTGGTTTGTTATTAAATTTTTATTGCACAATAAATACACTGAGTTGCACTACTGTACATACACTTCTATATTGTTTTTTACCTTTCACTGTAAAACGCACATTTCATAGTACATTCTGGCTTATTTCTGCTGTTGTTATTTTTAGCGTATTATTAAACACATCATATATCCAATGATTGTTGGCAATCAGAAAGAGAAAAATAATCTCTTTAAAAAATGTTTAACCATAAAATAAATATCACTTCTATTGTAAATGCTATTAACTTTAAGCAATTTTCTTTAATGAATAAGAACATTAAACGCGAACAGAAACTTCCCTTAACCGTAATCGTAGTTTGTTTTGAAAAAAATATCCTTCGAGTATTATATCAAAAACAGCTTAAAGTTATTCTTTTTGTAGTAACAAGATAAATCAAGATCAATTTAGTTTCTATTATGTTGGGATAATATTGGTTGTACAGATTTATTAAAGAATTATATTGCGTGTTTTTTTTAATTGACATTCTGCTATAATTTGGATAAGATTCTTTAATATGTTGTATAAAGACTTTTCTCTTGAACAAACCATTTTTCTTTTTAAAGATATCAATGACGATAAAATTATATTCTGTATGAACACTAATGCAACGCAGTGTATTTTTATAACAACTAAAAGAAAAAAGCAACTGTAATCAAATTAATTACATTTTATTCAAATTAAAATGAAAGGATTCTATTTGAATAAAATTATTAAGTAAATTGAAATAAGAAAAAACATAAGAAAAACCAAAAATTTTAAATAAAAGTCCGATTCCTTTATGGAGAAATATTAAATCAAAAACCATTGCTTACTAAGTAAAATCGAATGTTTAAAACCTTTTAATATAAAATTTTATTAAAACGTTTTTGCATCTTTTACTAGTAGCGGAGCCAGCTTTTGAACAAATATAAAGATTTTTGTTTTAAATCAAATTTAGTAAATGGGATACATAGCAAGATTATTTTCTTAGCAATTCAAAAGAACAACTTCCCTGATAAAATATAATTTCGAAATTGAAGTCACAATTAAATTTTTCGTATTTAAAATTATTGGGAAGAACGAATATTTATTTTTAAGAATATGTATAAAAAAGAAATTATAAAATTATTTTATTTTAATTTCCTTTTTTTATATTTTTTCCTATTAAGTATTTTGGTACATTTTCTTTTTACATTTTGTAAAAGCCAAAATAAAAATTCAAAAAAATTGTTTTTAAGTTTAGATTAAAAAAATTGCTTTTAGCCTTTTTAATTTAATTCTTTCAAACAATTCTTACGGTTTTTCCTACTTAAAAAATTAACCATTCGATTGAAGGTTAACACAAGTAGTATTTGCGTTGTCTGTCACATGTCATTTGTTGCTTGTAGTAATTTTAGACACACACTGCTATTGTAAATATTGTTGATGACAACAGCACCACCAAAAAAAAAGTCCAATAACGACATCCACTACCAGAATTAGAAAAAGAATGATAATACTGATGTCGACATGATTTTGCTAGTGATGATGAAACATGTCTTCATTCACTCATTGTATTTTGCCGTGCATGTGTTCTTCGTTGTTGTAACTGAGTGGTGCACAAATGACGTAAAAGCTGATGTTGATGTCAAACTGTTCGGTTTTGATGACGACAGTAATAGTGATGATGACTGACGCTGATGTTTAAATGTATTACTTTTCTTATCATTTTTTTCTGATTTTTTTTATGCACTGTTCTTCTGATGCTTAACACTTAAAAAATTATTTTGAAATATAAATAAACTTGACAAAATGGTAAGTGCTCTGATTTAATTTAAATAGTATTTTAAGTGTTAAGAATGGCTTTTTTAATATAAAAAATTAAATTAAAGATATTTTTCTTTACTTTTATTGTTTTTATATAGATATAAAAATAGAAAAAATTAATAAGCTTCAACAATTGCTGTGAATATTAAAACGCTAATTTCAAATGCTGACAATAATAGGTTTTAGTTAAATTAAAACCTAATTAACCCTTTCGCACCTATTGGGACATATGTATCCCACTGAATATTCGTAGAGCCCTAATGTTAAAGTTTTTTACTTAATATGGTTCATAAATGTTCCATTTAGTTATTTACAACTGGATGTTGACGATATTGTCGAATGTTTGAAGGGTCGTTTCGAAAGTGCACGTGAAGATAGCCCATTTCAATCTATAGATGAGTCTATGACTAAGTTCAAAGGACGTTTATCACTGAAACAATACAAGCCACTACGAAACGTGGAATAAAAAAGTGGATAATGTGTGATTCTCTAAGTGGGTACGTCTATGATTTTAACATTTACTGCGGTAAGAAAGATTGTCCTGGCCATGACCATCAAGCACCCAATCGAGCTGATAAAACTTATTGCTAAGATTTTATTATGTTTATTTATTAAATTTTATTAAGATAATAACCCAATAAATACTCTTCAGTTATGTTGAAATATGGGAATATGGATTTACCGCCGAAAAGATTAAAGAAAGTAATGTATAACAAGGAATCGTAATTAAAATATAATTTATGTATGGAACACAATCCATAATAACATTACATACAGAATGGAAAATGAACAAAACAGCAATTTGCATTTGCATTATCTTGACATCACAATAATACGAGGAACTGACTGTTTAGCCTTTGACATTTACAGAAAACGAATTACGACGGACACTACCATCCACATTATCTCGAAGCACCCTACCCAACATAAACTAGCAACATTTAAACATATGATATACGGACATATGATATACGGATTAATGCCAGATTACAGCAATAAAGAAGACAAAGAGACAATTTATATAAAACGACAATACTTTTACGTTACATTAGAAATATATAGAACAACTTACATTAGAAAGATATAGATTACGTTAGAAATATATAGATTAACTAACCTCTTATACAAAGAAGGCTTAGACACAGCATTAAAAATCAGCAACACTATGAGATACAATCTCAAGACATTGACAGAAAAAAACTGAGAAATTTAGTTCCAGCGAAATATACAGACTTTCTTTTACCTGTAAATATGCTTATACAGGAAAAACTAAAAAAAAACAAGATTTACAGAATGCCTACGGCTGTACAACCGAAAAGAAAAGACTTCATTCAGACTAAACATTCAATGACATTGTAAACGAACAGAGAATAATGACAGAAAGTACTCACACATTCTAACAAACAAAAAAGACCCTCAGACGGACACAGTTTCCTAACTAATAATAAAAGATGAAAAATCCCTCATAAATGCCAGGCAATTTACCTACAATAGATACGAACGTAATCAAAAAACCACCTAAACCCGACACTATTTCTTCTAATACCCCTAACACTAACTCTCCAGTACTATCTCGAATGCGGCTTGCTAACGATGCCATCGCCAGTAACGACGATTTTCAACGGAAGATATGACAACTAATTTTTCTTGTTTTCTTTAAAATTTTGAAATTAATTTCTCTTTATTAATTGTATTAAGGGAAAAAATTGAAATCTGTTTATTACCTTTTTGTTAAATATAAAGTAAAACTAATAAAAATTTTTAAATTGAATAAATACTGGTTTATTAAAAACCTTAAATAGTTAAATAGTAAAGCAACATTCCCTTGTAGAATACTATAAAATGTTGTCAAATTATAGAATACTAAATACATTATCATAAACTAAAATTATAATTTTAATAAAAATAATCGACTGGATAGATAACAAAAAAGCATCTTATTCCTTGAAATAAATTAATTTACAAAACATTTAAAACTATACTTCGGGTACTGATTTGGTATATAGTAGGGCATGATTTTCAGCGTTAAATAAGTTAAAGTAAAAAACTAAAAATAAACAATTTAACAAAATGTTTCATAAACTTGTACAATTGAATATTACTTTGTCACCAAATTTAGTTTTTTTCTTAAATTTTTTTATAATCCGGTTAATTATTTTAAAGATTTTACCATAAGCTATAATAACAAAATAAAGCTTTCGACCTCGTTATTTGCGAAAAAAAAACAAAAAAAGGAAAGAAGTGAAAAAATAAAACGATTTGACTTTGAAGAAAATATAAGATGTCAGAATCACAGGTAAACATATAAATACCAAATAAACAAAAATGTATATTGCTTCAATTAATTTGAACTTACCACCAATTACACAATCGCCAAACTAATAACAACTAGAAACCGTCTTTATTTTTAAACACTTATTCAGCAACAAGAAAAAGGTGAGTTAAAAACATATTTTTGTAGGTAAATACACCACTTGACCTATAATATAATCCGTAGATAGCAAGCTGTTAAGTGCTTAAGGCATGTGCTTAAATATCCCTATTACAAAAATTAATATAAAGATTACTATACATAAAATAACCACGAAATTGTAGTATATTTCTTCTCACGATTTAAATCATAATATTATAGACTATTTAACTTTAAATAGCAACTTCAACAACATCCTACTTGACCCAGCTCAAATACCTCTAAAAAATTTTAAGCGATGACGCCTTTATCGAAGCATAAATAAAAAATAAATAAAAACAACTTCAAGTGTCATTGGCTTGTTAAGACTATTGTTGAACTATGAAAAGTTCTTTTGACTTTACGTGGCTACCAGAATTCAGAGAAAAGCAAAATAAATGCCAGAACAAAAAATACTATATACTAGAATACCGACTTGTACAAGAGTAAAAACACCATAAAATCATTGATGCCGTAAATATATGGAATTTGAAAACAGGCATACACTCAAATTTGAACATTAGCAGCAACCAGGAGTAATAGTAACTTTAATAATAGCACACCCTTAACAATTTGTTGCTTATTTGTAAAGACTTCATATTTTTTTTTTTATTTGCAGTCAGGTGTAATCGTGTTATAATAGAAACAGGTTTATAAATAACTGCATAGATGATGATACCAATGGTCACTTTTAACATAACTACAGCTTAAGTGTCTACATGTATCTTTATATGTATGTATTATTGTACAAAGCTATTTTTTGCTTTGTTTTAATAACTTTCTTCTACAAAAAGGAAATTACTTTAAAGGATTTTTTACTTTAGTATTTATTTTTGAATTTGTATTAGATGATACGAAATATAATTTTTAGCAAATGGTACTCATCTTTGATATTAATAAAATGTTATTTTAATTTTTAAAACGGTAAAGATTTAATATTTGAGACTATAAATATGTATAAAAGAATAACAGGTTCATTTAACTAGAGCATGCAAAACTTTTCAAAAGGAAAATATGTAGCTTTGAAATATTATCATTTTCTTAACTTTAAACAATAATGATACCTTATTTTGGTATTGAATTTTCATATCCAATATTCACAAAATATCCACAAAAATATTTAAATAACAATCGAAAATAAGTTTTTACTTTAAAGCTGACAATCTAAAAATTAAAGTGATTCATATCATGGTCTTGGATAGCATGTCCTAACAATATCTGAAATGAAAAAACAGAAATATTTATTTATAAACTTGATACAATTATAGGTAGCCTGCAAAATTTTTTCTTAACACAATACTTTATGTGGTCTGCCAATAAAGCCTTACAAAGCAATTCTGATACGTTAATGTATCAAAAGTAGCCTATATATAAATTAGCATATTGTTACATTTGTACCTTTTATAAACGTTTTGTTGTGAGTTCTTTATTGCAAAAATAAATAACACCAGTTTTTAGAGTTTTTAAATTTATAAGAATTTTATTTACTTTAACTATACAAAGTTGACACTACAGAATACGTCTTCACTACACGTTGTTTATTTTTGCACTGACTGACTATCCTCTCAGACGCTGCCCAATTTATATTTGTCCATTTAAAGTCTAGAAAATTTAAGAATCTTCTACTCCCTTTGTATCACAATTTGTGGTTGTATGTTGTTTATTCAATGTATAGACGCCTGTATATCTGTGTGTATTTTTGTTTTTTATGCTGATAAGATTTCGGCTTAGGATTTATTTCAATATATTTGTTGTTGTCTCGTGTAGATAAGTTTTCGTTGAAAACTACGCGGATGGTAAACAGCATGCATGTTTGTTGTTATCTTGCGCGTTTAGTTAGTTAACAGAAATTTGATTTTTTGTCTTGTATGCCAGGCAGTTAGTAAACAGCATATCAATTTGTTGTTGTTTGTGTACAAAAATTTCTACAAAGTTTGTAACTAGAAATTTTGTTGTTGTACCATAAGTTTTCCTAGCAAGCCACGCAGTTCGTAAACAACATACCCAGTAGTTCGCTTTATTGCTTAATTAAAATATAAGCAAAACACATCCGTAACAATATATACCTCAGACAAAACAAATTAAGAATAACTAAAAGAGAGGGCTCCATAATCATTACTTCCTTTTCCCGAATTTAGGTCTTGATAGTAGTGTTAAGGTGTGTGTTTATAAAACATGCATATGATTAGTTTATTGCTTAGTTATTAGCTTATAAGCCCGCAGGTATAGGTGTAGAACAAGATTTTAAATAATTTAACAATTAAGGGAGTTACAACAACTTAAAGAAAAAAGTTGTTACACAGTGAAGCGGCGGCTAGAGAAAGGCGTCTAAAACTTTTGTATGTAGTCACTCTTCTAAAGTTATAGTCACGCTTTGAGGAAGTTTGTGTTCAATGTTATGTCATTAAAAATACCACTGTTAAATATTTATTTTAAAACTGATACATTGAAGAAGCTTTTCATAAATCTATTCCTACATAGTTTCTTTCGTATTTTTATCATTTTTATTTTTGACATTTTACATACCAAAAATATGTATAATGTATCTTTCTATAAGTTACTCTATATGTGTAAGTATTTATTTTGATGGATAGCATTTTCAACTTTCAAAGTATATCATTCTTATTTGGGTATGATTTTACGTCATTTCTTCCTTCCTTTTTTTCGTTGAACAAACAAAAGAGCAAATCAAATCTAAAAATATTTCACTTTTAGTTTTTTGTTTCTTTTATCTGTGTGTAAAAAGACCAGCGCCAGTGGTAGTTAAGTTAATAGCTCTAATATAATGTCGGTGGTAGACTTCAAAGAAATCTAAGTGAATTGTTGCTAAGTGGTAGTTCAAAAATAAAGTTGTCGCAAATTTAGACACGGGACCACATTGCTATCACAACCAATTAATATAATTCACAAAATTTAAAAGTTAAATAACTTTCAATTAAACAGCTTTGACAGTATTAAATAATTACGAATTTATTTAGGATCCAAGGAGCCAATTTATTTGTAATACTTTTGTAAAAAGTATGTGCACTATCTGAAATTATATATATATATATATATATATATATATATATATATATATATATATATATATTCAATTATAAGATCACCAGGAATTTTGAACTGTTGAAAGGAGTAAGAAACAAATGTTTACCATATCGATTTTCATACAGCTAAAAATATAAAACAAACCTTAATTAAAAACAATTAAGCATTATGAAATAATCCAATATTAAGCTTGTGAGAGAAACGCAGGGATTTTGAATGGTAGATATAATTAGGTGCTTGAAGTTAGTAAAATTCATTATCGTCAGTGATCTCTTAATTGAAGTAATTATATAAATTTAGAACGATAAGAAGATATAAGGTCAGCTTATTTGCGAACACTATTACACTGACGTGGCGTCCGTGCTGCAAAATATATATATTTGAATAAAATTTATGCTCCTTCTATTGCAAATAATGCCATATTGCTTAGAGACATTAGTAAGTTAAGTATTAGTAATTAACTTACTAGTTACTTCTCAAGGTAAAATTCTGCAGGATAAAACATTGTTCAGGGTGTAATAAATAGTAGTTCTTTTAGGATATGTACAAGACAAGAAATAAATTTCTTAAATAAAATAAATGATTATTGCTTTGATAATACAGTAATGATGCCAGTTTTTAAGAGAGAACGGTAGATTGTTATTTTAAAGTTTTTCCTAATATTTATTTATGCACGGTTATCAAATTTTAGGTGTTTTTAAGTCCTCGCATCGTTTTTGACTTTAGCGGTACTTCTGAAATTATGTGAACTTTAAATTTCTCAAAAAAGTTAAAGATTTTATTGTGACTTTCTAAGGTTTTCAAAGGTCAACATTATTGTTATGTGTTTCAGGAAACACAAGACTAATTTCTAACAAGTGAAAAAATTGAATTAAAAGATTTAAAAAAATCAAAATTGTAAACGAATTATTAAAAGTGAGATATAAATGAATACCACTTTTAGTTGCCTTTTCGCGTCCACATTTTATAATTAATTTTTTATACTAATATACTAAAAATCGAATGGTCACAAAAATGATAATATCCTAAACCCATAAATATGAGTCTTTTTGCATTATTATTTTTAAAAATTTGTTTTTTTTTGTTTAACAATATTTGGTGAAACTTTGAGGTACAAAATATAAATATAAAATAAAAAAAAATATTGCGTAATCAGTACCAATTAATTAAATTTAAATTAATTGTTTTTTTCCCACAAGAATTTTTGGCGCTTTCTTTCAAGTCATGGCATCACAACTTTTAATTATGTTGCCCTCAGGTAAAGCAAAATTGCAAACAAAAAAAACTCCTTTAACGAAACGCTACCAAGTTCAAAGCATAGCTAAGTAGTTTTTGTGGCTTTACTTGAATAGAGTTAAAAAAAATGGAGGAAAAAGAACACTAGAGTTTTAACCCTTAAATGAAGGAACGGCAAAAGCTAAATTATTTTTCTAGACGAGAGTTGTAACAAAATAGTTTAACTGGTCTTAGTGCTTCATATAATTTATAAATAAATTTTAATATTTTTATTAATAAAATTTTTATGTTA
The DNA here is from genome assembly GCA_030448955.1 of Trichopoda pennipes. Taxonomy (NCBI): domain Eukaryota; kingdom Metazoa; phylum Arthropoda; class Insecta; order Diptera; family Tachinidae; genus Trichopoda; species Trichopoda pennipes. The sequence goes on along the minus strand of JASKUP010000049.1, from coordinate 3,507,222 downwards.
AAAAAATTACAGGGATTTTTTATAATTAAAATATTAGTACTAAGCAGTTAATAAGATGTCAAATGAAACTTGTGTAAAAAGTTGAACTAATTTATTTTAAAAAAGAAATGATAACACTAAGTTAAACTTTTTAATATGTGCTTGGATTCTTTCTTTTCTTTGGAACTTTTTATCTAAATTGGTAAACGAATACAAACCGTTTTATATATATAAGTACTTAGATTAAGGAACACTCTTTTTATTTTACTTTAGCTTCGTCTTAAAGATTTGTATAAAATAAAGGATTATTTAACAAGAAGTTTGTTTTCTAAAACAAGATAAAATGAAAAATTTATATTATGATGATTAAGATTTTTATTGTAATATTATAAAAAGGAAAGTTCGGCTATGCTGAATGAAAAATAATATCTGGCAAATGTCCACCAAGACCACGCTGACAAAATGTTAATCACATCGCGGATTTTGAGCTTAAGGGCTAATATCGGTTTTATTGGTTCTGTATATACTCTGTCCTTAATATACCCCCACAAAAATTAATCCAGTGGTTATAAATCACACAATCTGACTGGTCGCGTAACTGCTGATTTACGTGAAATATGGGAAATATGGTGTGACTTGTGGCACCATCCTGTTGAAACCACATGTCAGCTATATCCACGTCGTCAATAATAGGCTAAAATTGAATTGTTAGCTTCTCGAAATAGTATGATCCACTTACCGTTGCCGTTGCCAACATACCCTGGAAAGTTCCGCCCGGGGGCACATGATAGTCTTTATGGATCCTACTACTTCCATCTAGACTGGTGTTTTGCGGGGTAAAAGGGAACCCTGACCCCTTCAAGGCTAGCAGGAGTCATCTGGAAATTCCCTATATTTCCACGGGAATCAGTTGTGTTCTTAATTATATTAAGCTTCATGCGTTTTGAACCAGGAGTTGGATAATCACCAACTCTTTAGCAAGGAGAGAAGGCTGCGGCCTACTCCGGGCTTTCGAAGTTGCAACTAAGAGTGGCTGGAGGATATACGTATCTGAAGGCCTTCAAGGGCGAGGATGGCGCTACATACCATCCAAAGTGGTTCGACCATCATTTGATTATGGCTCACTGCCGGTGCAGATGCAAATCTTATCACATCATACCATGACAAGTTCAAATGGGCTTAGTCGGAAATAAATTATTTTTTTTCTAGTTTTTCCTGAATGAATTAAGCAAATCTACAGCAATGTTATGGTCAGTTGCCTCAACTCCTGCACCAGTTGATGCTTGTAAAGCTTCAAAGTAAAATCCTTACCCAAAATTTGTCATGTGGTGGTTTTAGATAACCCCAATTGTTGAGAAGGTCGAGAAAATGACAAATTTGGATCTGCTTTAACATCGTGGCTCATAGCTGCGATGTTTTCAGTTGAACGACCCGGTCTAACAAGCGTTGATGTTCGCACCTTTTGATTCAAGCTTTTCGACTCAAATTTAATGACCAAATTCTTAATAGCGGCTTCAGAAAGACGATTACGCTGTCCGAAAATATCGTGAATTTTACGCAATGTAACTTCAACAGAACTACCATTTTCGAAGTGGATTTTACTTATTTTAATGCGGTTTTCGTGCGAAATTGGATTTATTGTAACAATTGCAAATGCATCTACTGCGAATACGTTAAGAAACTAAATATCAAAACTATCATGTTGTTGGTATTGACATAACTGAAAAACAAACACCCGATATTTCCAAAAAACTTTTACTAGAACAATGCAAAAGAACAATTTTGGTCAAACACTTGTTGAATATTAGAAACCTTTTTTGTTTTAATATGAAAATGTTTTTACATCAGACCACAATAAGAGAAAGTGTTTTAAGTTTTGTATAATTTTATAAAAAATCTATTTATCTAGCAATCCTTATTGAACAAAAAGTAAAAATACGATTTTTAATTCCAGTGCAAAAATAACCAAAACTTTACACTTTCCTGATTTCTCGCCATCAAATGTATCTGCTAAATTCTTTAACAAAAGTAATGTGATTTTTTCACTATATAAATAAATGTAAGTCTTTACTTCCTTTAAATATGGTCATGATTGCCTGTTTGTTAGTCATGGTGTGAGCGCACTCGTAATAACGCAAGTAATGCCTAGAAACTGACCCACGTTCTTATTTTTCGTTTGTTTGTTATGGCTCTTTGTCTGATAAGGATCGACATTTTCATTTATCTTTCGAAAAAGATAACAATTTAAAAATCATACAGCTGCTACACATATTTAATTTCAATTAGGGAGGATATTCTCAATTATAGAAAACTGAATCCATTTCTAAAGAACAAAAACTGATCCTCGAATTATTCCCATTGTAATTGGAATTCAACCGGGCACAGCTAGCAACTCCAACTTAGAAATACTTCAACAATATCAATCAAAAACTCTAAGAATGATAGAAGATGCCCCATGGTTTGTGACATGGAGATTTATATACAGCTTAAGGTACGTTGAAAGACTTAGTAACCATTCCAACCCGCTTGCTATTATTTTAATAGATGATAGCGAGGAAGTACATAGGCTAAAAAGGCTTCATGTGCTTGATTTTCCATTCAGAAAATAAGGATGTAAATATGTAAATATAAAAGATAAATATGTGTATATGTAAACAATTGCATACTTATAATTGTTCTCATATTAACGAGCACTAATGTAATATGCCTTTAGCCTTAATGTAGATCAAGACTCATGTGAAAAATTTTTTTTTTTAAATTAATTTGCTTATTATTACAAAATAAATTGCAAATAAAAACTTGAGAAAAAAAAGTATATTTGTAATTAAAAAAATCATAACACGCAAAGGGTTAGATTACTATTAACTAGTAAAATAATTATACTAAAACTATTTTGCATATTCTAGTTTTTAATTTAGTTAAACTTTGCAAATTAAATTTCAACATGAAAATTACTTTCAAATTTTCAACACCAACTAAAAAACAAAAAAAAAATTAAAATTTTAAATTTGATAGCATATAAAGTGGTTTTTTAGCCAAACAAACAAAAGCATTTAAAAGCAGAAGAAAGCTCGTATGAACTAGACGAAAATTATCATAGTACGACGTAACTTTTGTTGGCCTTTAAGCTTTATTCCTTTTAAGTTTTTTGTTTGTTCCGTAATTTTTTTCTCATGCAAATTAATTTGTTTGTTAGACGAACTTTTTTCTAACCAGACAAATTGCTTTATTTTAAATTGCTGCTTTAGAGGTTTGAGTTTAAAAAATTATTATTACCCAAAAAAATAAAACAACAGACAGAAATGTTAGAAATTTCAAAAGATGATAATTAAATTTTATTCAAAGTTTTAAATTTATGCATTTGTTATTGTAATTTTTGATATTTCGCTTGGAGCCAAATCAGCACAGATAATTTTATGTTAAGTTTTCCTTTCAGGGTATTTACAGTTCAAATACAAGAAAAAAAGTAGTTTATAATTGTTTAATATTTAAAGCAATCGTAAGCAATTTAAAATCTATTGTGAGGTAATAGCAACAAAAAATTAAGATTCGTATATCTTATTTGATTCGAGTTCAAGAATTCGGAACTGAAAAATTTTAAAAAATATATTATTTTATATTTATATTTATATTTATATATAATATGGAATATATAATTCCAGGTTATTCAACTACACTGCAACTACACGACTGGATCGACTGGAATGAATTTTTGTGTATTCATTAATTCAATGCATTTAATTTTTTTGGTACGCTGTGCTTTAATGTTATATGGCATCGCATTCATGTAAATATTGAGCGTTGTTTACTTCAAAAATACACACACGCCACCAATTCATCGCCAGCCACCCCCAATGTGCATTGGCGGATGACGGTGAAAGGCACAAAGTAACATGGACTCAATTACTGCCGCTGTTAAAACAGTCGCGGTGGGCATCGAGCTTATTTGTTTGCGTTTTTCTTTGCGATCTCACAAATTCGTTCTCAATGGGTCAGCTGGTATATTATAAAATTGTATGAAATTAGTTTCAGTTCTTTCATTAATACTTTCTTTTTTTTATCATAACATAAAATTTGTGTTGCGGCCAATTTAATCCAAATACCAGCTTTCATATAAAATGCAAAAACGGTGTAAAATATCTAAGTTGCATAAAGTATATATGAAAGTTCAAAGCAAATGGAATTCAATAACTATTCAATAATCAAAGAAAAAATCTTATACATTTTGCTTTTACTTGCCCACTTATTATATCACTATATGATATAGCTTAGACATCAAACGAGCTATAATATTATTACACGACTTACATAAATACTATTTATATTAAAATGAAACTTAAACAGGAAAGAAAAAATAATATCAACAAAAACAGTAAATTTTAAACCATGAACGTCTACCCACATGCTTCAAGGAGAAATAAGAAACATGTACAATTCGTTATGACTATAGTCTTGACTTAACTACTACTGTATTATTGACTTGAAGACTGCCAGCCTCCATTTTCTTAATTTATACTTTTATATTTTTGCATCTTTACTAAACAATTTTGACAATTTCCATACCTGTCAGTAACACTGTTGGTTTTGAGAGTAATTATGTTGTGTGCGGCTTGTGTATTCTAGCGAGGTGTGTTTGGTAATGACTTTAATTGAGCCTTTCTAAAAGATATGTTATTTACCTAAATATTAACTTACCATAACTTTGTATGCATACACTTACAATAGCGTATAAGAGTATGTTAAAACAGAAATTTTGTTGTTTTTGGTTGACATATGAAATATGATTTGCGGGATAGGTAAAATTTATTTTTGGTTTATATTTAATTATGCGCAGGGGAGTTGTAAAAATTCGTACGTACAAATTCTTCCCGGTTAACATAAACAAAGGCAACAACACTGGATGTATGTTAGATCACTTTCCTTCTTAAGGCTACTTTCTAAACTTATATTCTTCCTTCAGATACTGTATTTGTTTTAATTGCTTAAGTAAATAGATTTACAATATACTCTACCTTATATATACGACTAAAGAATTGCTAATAACGGATTTATGACTACAGAAGTTTCTACGTTACACTATAGTCTTTGTAAATAATTTTCCGTTTTGGATAAATTTAAAAACTAAAACATCCGTGAACTTCAGCAGGATTAAAATAGAATAATTTTCCATAATACCAAATAAATTGATTTGAAAATAACTACAAATAAGACAATTATTATAACATTAAAAATAAGGATATTTTGCTTTGAAAATATAACTCACTATTATTGAAATTGTTATCAAATTTATCGCAGCATATTTCAGAATTATTTTATTGTAATACATTTTTACCTACACCCAAAAATGAAAAATATCCTAAAATCAAATAAATAGAAGTTTATGTAGAATTACCCACTTCACATGTTAATAATGTGTGCAGTATACAAATTTCTTGCTCCTGCTGTTAGAAATACATTATAGCTTGTTTCCACGGCACCTGCTTCGCTCTCTATTCTTGCTTCACACCCCAATCATAAGCGAATCAACCTGCTTCGCCATACAAAATTTTGAGAACGAAGCTGGTAGATTCATATTGAATCTAGCTGCGAAGCAAGTAAAAATCCTCTCTTCTCTAATTTTTATCGTAAGTTTATCTGCACTAGTTATCAAAATTAAACGTTTTTGTAAACAAAGAGAATTTACAAACAAAACAAAGTTAAAAGTGAAAACTTAAAAAATATAATTGTTTTGTGGGTGTGTTAATTAATTTTAATTTTATAAAATTAAAAAAAAAATGGATAGGAAAAAAAATTATACTTAATGCTATCGCGGCAAGAAGGATATCTTCTGTTGTTTTTCAACTGTTGTTGTTGTTTTTCAACTGTTGTTGTTGTTTTTCAACTTATGTTTTTCTGTTTAATAACAACTGCCAAATCGAAGCACATAAATGAGTCGTGTAAACAGCATTATTCACAAACTTGCTTCAGAGAGCAAAACACGAGATTCAAATTGTCGTGGAAACAGGCTATTAAAATTGCCGAAGTTATTTTTAAGTTAATCCTTTTTTCAAAACTTTTAGAAAGTCGACAACAAAAATAAGAAAGTATAAAAATATTTTAGTTTATGGTGCTTCAAAATTTAAAAATTTATAGCTTCCTAAAAATAAATATTAAAGTGGATACTTTATCTGGTTAAGTATGTATACATATGTGGGACATTTTCGTGAACTAAATAATAAGCTGGTGTAAAATTTATTATTTCCATTTTTATTTTTATACTCTCCTTTTTTGTAAATTATTCTGCAAGACCAAAGAATCATCAATTATCTAGCGATTCAGAAATTTTAAAATGCTAATTTATCCATTTCTAGGTGGCTTTGGTAATGATATTTGTAACAATTACGCTTAAAACAGTTTTAAGAAATAAACAAATAAGCGGCTGTAAAAAACTTTTTTCAGGGTACGTAAAATTATATTTCGCTTGTCAGGGTATGTTAACAAGCAAAATTCCCGCATTGGGCTTCTGAAAATCTGCGTGATCAACGTGTCACTATATGGTGCGATATAAGGTCTGGAGGTTGAAAATGCGGCAACAGTCAATAGATCACACCATATCGAGACGCTACCGACTCACTTTGGCCTATTGCTGACGAAGTGGATATCACTGACATGTAATTTCAAAAGGGCTAAATTTCCCGATCGCGTGGTTTAACACCACTGGATTATTTTTTGTAGGGCTATACGGAGCCAATCGAATCGATTTTAGCCTTGAAACTCCAAATCTGTGATGTGATAATAAAACTAATTTTTTTTTTATTTTATTTTGAAAACAAACTTCTTGTTGAAAAACCTTTTATATTAATATTTATTTGTTTATTCGTAAATTTTTTCTTATGTTTGTCTATTTCCTTTATATGCCCTGATAACTCTTTATTTATTTATTTTATTTCAGCAGTAATATTTGCAGGCTAAAATTTACAATATATTCTTATGATGAGTTCAATAATGTATAAATTTCTAGTAACTTTAAATATCTAACACTAAATAAATACATACTAAACCTTCTAGATTGTGTTTGTGTCCCTATACAATGCTAATTTGAATTTCTGAGTTGAGCCTTCATTAATTTTCTCTTTAACAAAAAAATTATAATTAAAGTAATAGTTAATATTAAAAATAAAAACGCATGTCACAGTAAAACTAAAAGAAAAATATACTTACCAAGAGAATATAATTATTTTAAATATTGCTTAAATCTCTGGCCCATGTTAATATTTTTAGCTTATGCGATACACAGCGTCGTCATTTCTAAACTTATAAGATCCCTTATATACAATGGTAATTTAGTGAAATCTTCAAACCCCCAAAGATTTTCTAGAGGTGTGAATTTTACTCAACCTGATACAAAAATGAAGTTCTTTTAATGATAGTTATATGCTACGTATAGAAAAGTGTTACTACAGCAATTTCCGCAATCTAACGTTTTTGTTTCAACTAGTCCTTATTTCGTGAATGGTAACACTTAGCTCAGTTTGATTTGGTAGATAATTAGTTTTATCTTTCCGCTGAACGAATATGGTTGTCTATACGCTTGAACAACGATTCGCTAACTGGGCCTGCGATCGACTTACAGAAGATGCCGACTTTGCAAAAACAATCATCTTTTCAGATAAAACTCATTAATCTTGGCGGGTATGTAAATAAGCAAAATTGTCGCATTTGGGATACAGAAAACCCGCACGCATACATTGTTTGTTTGGTGCGGATTTTGGTCCAGAGGCATAATTGAACCATTTTTCAGGAGTGGCCGTTACAGTCAATGGCAATCATTATCGGGTCATGTTGAACGAATTTTTGTTCACAAATTCGAAGAGGAGGATATTGGCAAAATTTGGTTTCAACAGGACGGCGCTACGTGCCACACAGCTGTGTAGTTTTTTATAGCATTTAAAACAAAAAAAAGTTATTTGGCAAACCCTATATATATATAAAAGGTGTTTTTTTAAGCTAGATAGAACTTTAAATTGTAAAAGTAACACAAAAAATGAAATTTTGATGAAACATTTTTTTTATTTGTTTCAGTATACTCTGACAAATCATAATGAATAGACTCTCGCTTGAACAACGCTACGAAATTATCCAAATTTACTTTGAAAATCAGTCGTCGATTCGCGCAACTTATAGACGACTTCGTCATTTTTATGGCGTACATAATCGTGCATCTGAACAAACCATTCGTCAAACTGTCGATAGATTTCGTACCACATAATCTCTAGAGGATGCAATAACACCAACACGTCGAAGGAATGTGCGTACTGAAGAGAATGTCGCCGCTGTAAGCGAAAGTGTGGAAGAAGATCCAAATTTATCAATTCGTCGTCGGTCGCAGGAATTGGGGCTCTGTCCGTCCACTACGTGGAACATTTTGCGCAAAGATCTCGGCCTACACCCATATAAGATCCAGCTGGTGCAGGAATTGAAGCCACGAGACCATTATATGCGTCGTTCTTTCGCCGATTGGGCTCTAGAGCAGTTGGCAACTGACCCGTTGTTTTATCGCAAAATTGAGTTCAGCAATGAGGCGCATTTTTGGCTTAACGGGTTTGTTAATAAGCAAAATTGCCGCATATGGAGTGAGACCAATCCACAACAGACCCTACAGACTCCATTACATCTAGAAAAATGCACCGTTTGGTGCGGTTTTCACGCTGGTGGCATCATCGGACCTTATTTCTTCAAAAATGCGGCCGGAGCTCGCGTTACGGTCAATGGAGTTCGTTACCGCACCATGATCAATGGTTTTTTGTTTGAAAATATGGATGGAATTGATCCGGACGAGATGTGGTTTCAACAGGATGGCGCTACGTGCCATACAGCGAACGCAACTATCGACTTATTGAAATCAAAATTTGGCGATAAGTTGATTTCGAGAAATGGACCTGTCAATTGGCCTCCAAGGTCGTGCGATTTGACACTACTCGACTATTTCCTGTGGGGCTACGTGAAGTCACTGGCTTACGCTGATAAACCAGCAACAATTGACGTCTTGGGGGACAGCATTGTTCGTGCTATTCGTGATATACGCCCAGCAGTGCTCGAAAAAGTGGCCCAAAATTGGACGTCCAGAATGCGCCTCATCAAGAACAGCCGCGGTGCCCATATGCCCGAAATCATTTTCAAATGTTAATGTCACGTATTGATCCTTCGAATAAAAAAGAAATTTTGATTACAATTTAATTTTTTGTGTTATTTTTTACAATTTCAAGTTCTATCGGGCTTAAAAAACACCCTTTAGTTCCTACGTGTCCCAACTGTTGAAAATTGAATTTTAAAACTTTTAAGAACGACGCTTTCTTCTAAAAAATGAGGTTATAAATATTATTATGTATTGAAAAATACACTTTAATTTTTATCTGAATTGTTTATAAAATTTGAGAAATTTTTCAATTATTTTCAAAATGTTTCACAACTTTAGGAAAGAATATAATATTATCCTTAATAACATACTTAAAACTCTATACGTTCGAAAACTAAATAAAACACTTAAATCGAGTTTATTTTCAAATTCCACAAAAACAAAAAACAAAATGAACTCCTTTTGTCTTTCCTCAAAAAACACAATAAATAAAAAAATATTGATAAACAACATAAGATTTCAATTAAGCAAAGAACACATAAATTGGTTTTTATGTCACTTTTAATGGTTTAATTGTAAGAACTATAAGACAAATGCAGGAAAAAATTAAAGAAAAGAGAAAAAGACAAAATTACAATTTCCTAAAAAAGCATTGAAATATGGTATGTATATACACCCTCATATTGACGTATATACTCACAGCTTTTATCTTCAATGACAATAAGGAAGGGCGCGTCTATATAAGCACAAAGAAAACGCCACCAACACACTATCGTAATTTCTTCAGCATGCAACAAAGTGCCATAAAACATATAACAAAAAGTTTGTTTCCACCCTCTAAAGGGGAAACAGTATTGAGTTCTTTTTCAGATAAAATTATATTTATCAAGAGCTTTTCTAAGGGTCACAGTATGAACTTTAACAACTTAACAGAACGATTACTAGTGAGCTCTCAAACATTTTTACCAAACAAAAAATAAGCAACTAACAACTGAATTTAAAGTCTGCTAGTAGTCTCCTTACGCAAAGTATTAAACTTGCAATAATTTGTATAAAAAAATTTCAGCAAAACGAGTACTTAATTTTCTTTAATGAAAACATATTTTTATTTACTTGTTTCTCTTAAAGAAAAACTTTTTATACATTTGATATCAAAATCAGTACCATTAGATGCAGGAATATGTTTACGAAAGCAACGTTTCAATTTTTCTTCCATTACTAATTTTTATATTTTTGCCAAAGGATTGATCGGTAAATTGTTAAAATAAAATGTATTTTCTTTCCAAAATTCAACAAACAATTTACTTTCATTCGGCCTGAAACAAAAAAAAAAATTTGTAAAAAAAGCTATGAGATTTGCTAAGAAATATTGTTTTTGTACAAAGAATTTGCTGGCCTTTTGAACTATAAATTAACAGAAAAAATTATTAATGGTTTATATTTTTTAATTTTTATATATTTTTGAGTAATATCTGCTATAAAATTAATGAGTGTGAAGATGAAACAAACTAAAAATTACTATGGCATTTTTGAAGTAGCATTTCAGTTTCTATTTCTTCTACCCGAAATAGTATTTTGAAAGAAAATATAAGTAAAACTACTTACAAATAAATTTTTTTATTGCACATTTTAAACAATTTTGCGCTAGATAAATATACAAATTTTTAATTTTGTGGAGAAGTAACAAATTTCTAAACTTCACTGATATACAAACATATATATAAGACCAAAGGTCAAAGAAAAATGTATTTCAGTTTTAAAGAATTTTTTCAAGGTTTTTAAAAGATTTAACTTTTTTTAAAGTAATGAACTGGGAAAAATTAAATGTGCTAAAAACTCAAGTAGAATATACTCACTTTAGTTACTTATTTAATTAATTATTATTACACGGATATGAAGGAGCTTCAAAGAAAATTGCGAAACCTGATCATATCTTCACAATCCGTAAATAAATCGAATGATATTGTAGTATAAGACGTATAATTTTCTTTTATTAGTAGAGTTGCATTCTGCAAAAAATTCACAACCGTAGATTAACCCAGGAACAAGATAAGATTTTGTGAGAAGCTGCCTTATATTAGAAGGTGTATAGTGATGTGACGACAAAACACACCTCGGCTTGTTGTGAGTCCGACGCTCAAGTGAGTTAACATGGTTTGTCCAACAATGACTGTTATTGAATGTTATGCTGAGGTTTTTGGCAACATTCACAATAGTTACTTTTTCTCCTTTTATTAAAACATCAACATCGGTAATATGATAATAAGTTTTCTTACGAATAATACTACACCTTGATTTATTAGGCTTTAAACAAATTAATTAGGAGTTACCCAACAATAAATGTTATTCAATTCCATATTCAGTCTTGAAATATCTTTAGCAGAGGAGACGACTGGACTGCTCAAATACAGCTGCACGTCATGCGCGTACATATAGATTTGCAGTGCAAAAGCTGCTAGGCAAATCACAAGCTTTAATAGAAAAAATCAGTGTCCAAGAATTGATTCTTGAGGCACTTTCACATCACAAACTGCGAACGTCTACAGAGGTATGAAGATAATAGTCGTGTGGAAGTAAAAGAGAAGCTAAAAAAGTATGGAAGTTTCATGCAGAGAGTGCCATGATCAACTGTGCCAAAGGCTTTTGATTAAGAACCAGGAAATTTATTTTTTTCGTATATATAAAAGAACAGCAATAAAAATGGCTGCGACGCCTATAAATTAAAAAAAAGGAATTGTAAAATGGCCCTGATCATGAGTTCGTGTCTCGCTGTACCCAAAGAATATATTGAACCCTACCTGCCAATTAAGAAGTAGTGAATAAATTATCGCTATAGTAAAATGCAAACCGAAGGAAAAATAGACAAATATAAAAAATTGGTAAACTTATTTAAGTTTTGTGAATTTGATGTTTAAGCATTGAATTTGCTCTTTAAAGAAATAACTAAACACTACATAAAAAAAACAACAATATACACTTAGTGCATGGGTTACTAAATACACAATGTCATAATTTCAAATACATAAGTGCCAAATAATAGGAACGGAATTATAAGTACTATCCAAGGAATCTTAATATTGGAAGAACAATACAACAATTGTTCAAAATGCAGCATACAAATTGTTTAACTTTGTTCAATTTTAAAAACTTTTAACTATTTGTAAATATAGAAATATACATTTACTTACATTTGAGTTGTGCTTATTTACTTAAAATTTAAATTAATGAAAATATTGCCCAACAATATGACCAAAAAAATTTGGTAGCTTTATTATTTTATTAATATTTACTGTAGAAAATGTTGTTAAACAAAAATATTTTAAATTGAATTTATTTTGTAAATTAAAGCAAATCCCCTTTTATTTATTGTAAATTATTTTATCAATACTAAAAAGAAATTTTTATCTTGAAACTTACCTATAAGAGGAAACATTTTGTTTGAAACTGAACTGAAATGTTTATTAATTGTTTTACTACACAAAAGTTAAAAACTAACATTTCTTTGGAACGCGCTAAACTAAACTAAATGATTAAGCTGAAGTATTTAAAGAAAAAACAGACTATTTTAACAACAGTTTTGCATAGTTTTATTACTATAAGGTATTAAGGGGAAATGACTAAAGTTTTAAAAAGTTCAAATAGTACATTTTTATTCTAAATAATCACGCTCTTAACAGAAATGGCTTGCATATTTAAAATACAATATTTAATTTTTTTTGTATTTTTCTTCTATTTTTCCTTAATAAAAGAATGTAATTTTATTTCTCTAGCTGATATCTACTACATAACTTATGCATTGACACTCTCCATTGTATATGATTTTTTTTAGTTTCCTGTGGATTTTTTACAAAATATATTTTGTTTCATACACCTTCTAATTGTGATATGTCTTTATATAGCTGCCCTAACACTATCATACTAATAGGGACTTTCCAAACTTTTGTATATTCCGTAAAAATTAGAGAAAATAATTTACTGGCTTTAGCAAAATTTAAGTAAATTTTATTACGTGATTGAAAGGGATGGAAAGGAAAAAAAGGGAAAGGAAAAAAAGGGAAAGCAAACGTTTTAAAATAATTATTTCAGTAACATCTGTATGATCTGTTTTCAAGAAAAAATTAAAACGTTTTGGAGCCCAGTTTCACCAGTGCTATTTTTTCATTAAACTAACTACAAATTAAGAAAGCAAAATGAAGTCACCTGGCAGTTTAAAGTCACTGATGTAATTCGAAAAAAACAAAATTGACCTATTTTTTAATGCGTTTAACTAAACAGTAAAATATAAACATTTACCACGTTTAAGCAGCGTACTTTTCTTTTATTAAATATATTTGATATTTTATATTTTTAAGGAATTGCATCAAAGTTTGGATGGAAAAGCAGAAACATGCGCAGATTCTATTAACATCGATATTGGCATGCTGTTACCTTTCTTTTCATTAAACAAGTACGACGATTTCGACCCTTTGCTGCAACTGAACTATGACCTATAATTTCTGAGTTGGGCATGTACAAGTGTACCTCAATGGTAATTCAGTTTCGCAGTAAGGAAAACCATACATTTATCAATTATATATAAAGCTTACAGATAGAACTACTTTAAATTATCTTGCAACAAAGGCTCGATCTGTATTAAAAGACTTGATGAGAAGTGGCACTAGACACAGTTAATAAACATATCAAATATCTCATTCCTGTCATAATTATACCGTCAGTGATTATTCAGAAAAACGTATTTGAAAATTATTTTATTACAATAAAAAACTTTTATAAAAGAGCTTGATCACTGGTTTAATTCAAAGTGCAAGGAAATGTAAGTTTGCCTTGTGATTTTAGAAATGTTTCAATTTATTAATATTTTTCAAACACTTCTGATCACTTAAGTAAAACATTAAAAAAAATCTTTTAAATACTTTCCTAATTAAAATGTTAACTTTCAATTTATCTTTGCTTGCAAAGAATATTTCAGTTGTTGTAATTTATAAAAAAAAAAAAATTCAAAAAGAAGAAAACTCTTAGCGAATAAAAAGAAAAAAATTCCGACGCAATCATTAACTGCTTATAATTATTATTATTATTATTAAGTTACTCTATTTACATGCATTTGTCTAGTGTTGTTATTAAAATTGAAATTTCTTTTGGCACTATTGCGTAATTAAATTTTTTTATTCATACCTATATGTGTGTACTCAAATCGAATATTAAGAGTTGAAAGATGAGCAAAATTGATTCTCTGCTAAATGGCTTCCAAATGCTTTCCAAATTTGTTGTTTGGGAAAAATACTGAACAAGCTAAAAAAATTAATTTATTGAGACTAAAATTAGTTAAAAGTTGTGGGTGAGTTGGAGGGTGTTAAAGCTACGCTTAAATATTGATATCGAGGAACAATTGGATTCACGTACTTTCATGCCAGCACGTTAATATAATAAATTTAGGTGAAAATTTATTAATATAATTTTAAGATGAAGAAAAAATTATTTAACACAAGCAGTAGATAAAAAAGTGACAATTTTATTCACTGTTTTATAGCGTACAGAAAAATTATGATTTCCAAGTCGCACAAATATGCCACGATACGTCCAGTTTTCACTTTATCGTATTACAATTTTATGATTAGATATCTGTAATTAAAATGTGTACATCTGTTTTTCATTGCTGATTACTAAATAATCCTTAAACTATTTAGAACGGTGTTTTGTGGTATTTACAGGAAAAACTAAATTTGCTATATCGATATGTGAATGCTCGAAAAACTTCAAATTTAATGCTCTGCTAGAAAGGTTTATGCATTGACATTGGTTTGGGACTAGCCCAAACGAGGAATATACGAGTGTATATTAAAAGAATAAAATAGATTAACAGCGGTACAGACGAATCCTTATAAACTTACTAGTATTTTGTATAGATTTGTAGCCATATGACAAATACCTAAATTTTATTAAACACCAAGAACTTATTGCTAGCATATGAGGAGCTTAGATCGTCAGCGAATTGATTGAAAAGCTGTAGCAAAACTTGGTTTTTTTATAGCTTTAAATAAAAACGAGCCTTTTCGTCACTAATTTTACTATCCAGTTATTTATCTCTTACGATTTCCGAGATATGATGAAGGAGTGTTAATATGCATATATAATTTTGCTTACAATGTTATGCTTTATAGCACCATATAAACTATTATTGTCAGTATACTTTAAAAAGTCTGTACAAATTTTTATCTTCACGTATGCGAAGAAATTTTTGCTAAACCATGCATTAATATAAAATAATGTGGACTTATTTTTTTATCTTTGTTAATTTGGAAGACAATTTTTAAAACCAGAAATTCTGAATTTTAGATCTATGCCCACTAACAATAGTATTTTCTCAACATGCATTTTCAACCACTTATTGTCTACGACATATTGTATACGAATACATAATAAACAACAAACAGCCTTTTTTTACAACTAAAATAATTCTAGTTGTTATTTAACATACAAATATGTAAAGAAGAGTTCATGCATTATTGTTCACGAGTTTTTATGTTTTGTTTTGCATTTCAAGCAACGTTAATTACTCCCTTCTACCCCACTTTTAATGACTATATAATTCTTCTCTTTATTCCCATAATTATATGCCATTCGTTGCTTTGTTCTGTAAAGCTTTTTATTTTAATGTTTCATTTACGCCATTTTAAGCATGACCTTCAACTTAATGCATAAATTGTGTGGAGAGTCCTTAATGAAGGAAACTTAACTTTTTTCTTTATTCTCTCTCATTAAAAATGTAGAAATGTTTAAATTATTTTAATAATCTTTTAGTATGTCATTCTTTTTTCCTGCCGCAAAAATTAACCCCTTCAGCACCGCTCATGAAATAACTGTCCGAAATATTATGACTCATAATTTCCGTTGCTATTAGATATAAATTAAGAATTTTTAGGGATTTCAAAGTTTTTAGTTATTAGGTTACGAGCAATTTCCAGTAATTGCAACATCGGGCTATTGTGTTGGTGTGTTATCCGACTTGTAAAATCGCCATCGCTGTTTTCCTTCTCATACCACCCACCCAATATCATAATCATAACTCGTTAGTAGCCTAACGATGCATGAAAGTAGAATTGGATAGCAAAGAGGAAGTGATGGCACAGAACTTATTTCCTCTTGATACAAAATATTTTCCTAGAGAAACATGTTCAACATTTTGCAGCTAGCTTGCTATTTTCACCTGAAATTTAATTAATTGGAAGAGCAATAATCAATTTCATAAAGTATCATAAAAATAACAGAGAGATAAATTCCTCGCATAATATTGCTGTATTTAGATACATTTTGCTTCATCTCAAGCAATAATCTATAAAAATTCTGCCTCATAATCTTCACGTTCTTCATCAGAAGACAACTTCGAGTCATATTTCGGAGTAACTTCAGTACATGTTTCGCGAAGCCCGAGCAAACTTTAATTAATAAAAATTTTAAAAATAAAAAAAACTTGTTTAATATATTATTTTTTCTTTCAACTACACTTTTTTATAAAACTGGGTATTAAGCTTCTAAAACAGCTATTGATTTTTGCTTGACGATTTAAAAATTAATGCGAAAATTAATGTTGATCCCGACAAAGTTAATTCTATGTGTGCTTTATTTCAGCTGATTTTAATTGAAACAACATTGAAAATGGGTTAAAATAGAATGAACAAATGCATAATATATATGTACATATATGTTTTGTAACGGCTGTTGTTTTAACTTCCTTGATGTGCTTTTGATTTATGATTTTATGTCACAGTGACAAACTCTTTTGCTTTTTTCTTGTTTATTTCTGTTCTTATATTTATGCAGACTTCTTTCTACGTCTTTTTTAACTTATGCTGTTGAACAATGCATGAATAAAACAGTGACATACAACATAAACGCAAAAAACAAATTTCTATGAAACAGAGATGGAAATCCTTATTTAAAGAGTATAGGAAATATGTACAATGTATATCCATGGTGCAGTAATAATCAGGTGAGTATAGTTCGCCAGCTGATTTTTTATATAAGAAATGATGTTGGGCGTCAAACTATTTACATACAAAATAATTGTTGTTTAAATCCCTAAAAAGCTAAAACGATTTTAAAAATAAATATATTTTAGCATTGACAGCAAAATTCTAAAGTATCTAATACCGCACATTTCCACTATTTTATATAGATTTTACTGCTGGCGAGTTTAAGCTGTTTTGATATTATTTTACAAGAAATGGCATATTACAAAAATATTCGCGTTAAATAGTGACGATTACCTATTTTTATTTAGGAGATTTTAGATTTCAACGTGAAAATGGTTATATCGAAAATAACACAATGTCCGATATTGTATTTGCAGAAAGCTGAAGAAATTACTTGTCGCAATTCTTGAGGATTTTTTGGTTTCTTGGTAATTCCTCAACAAACCTGACGTCAACATCCCTGCAATTCATCAACACGAAGTCCTGATGGGTTTGTTGTTGATGTGTGGTAACAGGCGCCTGGGCTAGCAGGACCCCCAAACTGGAAGAGACATAAGATTCTCGGAGTTTGACCAGTGACTTTATACACACTCACTGGTGCTGTGGAAACCAGCTGTCCCTAGGACTACGGGCTTCTTTGGTCATTGGTTAGGCCCCTCAAAGAGGGGTGTGGCATTGGGTTTAAGTCGGTTACTTTTAACAACTTCCGAAAAATATTAACACAGGCTTAACATCCACATGCAACAGGACAAGGAGTTGGAAAGTCTCTAACTTTTCAGCAAGCACTGGGGGGCACAGATTTCCTAGCGTGCACCCGAAAATTACTACTAATGCGTGCATGCGTCTTAAGTCGGTCGTGGGTGGACTTTCTTTCTACATCCAGTAGTAAGACCACCGTCTGATTAGGGCCAAACGGCCAGGCGCTGATGTGAAACTTATCACATACATCTCTGCAATTAATTCAGTAAAAACCAAAGGGCCTCCTATATGTATGTGAGCATGGTGTTGGTTTTAAAACTAACATGCTTCTCTTTATGCAATACTTGTGTCTATGTGTAACTAAACATCTTGTTGTTAAATGACATAATTATGCATAGCAAACAATAGGCAAATTCTTAAATAACATGAATAGCAATAACAAAAGCCACAGCAAAAGCAGCTATTATAAAAACATTCTTTATGTAAATACTTAGAAATATACTTGTGTAAGTGAATGAATTTTGTATATGTATTTTAATACACATCCTGAAGATAGACTAGAAAGATTAGAATAATTTCCTACAAAAAAGTAAGACAAATATAACAAAAATATAAATAATAAAAACATATAAGTATTTGAAAAAAAACACATAAATGATTTATTATCATGTGTTCAATCTCAATATTAGAAAAAAATTACAAGGGCTATTTTATTATCGATCATATATAAAGTACAAGAAAAATAATAAAATGAAACTAAATATTTTGCTATTTTCAAACAAAAAGTAATAATTACTTTTACTTTCAGGTAACCGAACGTTTTTGTAAATATTAGTACAAATTAAATAATTTTTTGTATTAATTTTTATCTTTTTGTAGAACCAATATATTAAATTTGCGAGAAAAGGATTTTTATGGTTACAATAAGAAACTGAGACAAAATTAAGAAACCCACATAGATATGTTACTTTTGCAAAGGTTTATCTTTTGACACACAACAGACAGACATCAAATGACATTTTTCTTCAACAATTATAAAAATTAAAATAAGAATTTTGATTATATTGTTCTCTTATATTTTAAGAATTTTTAGAACTTTGTGCTCCATATCTCTGAGGTGGGCACAAGTTGCAAACAAATATTTTAATCATAGATCTTAAACCTAGCACTGCTTAAGTAGTATTCTTGTGTAAGCATTATTTATTCTTAAAATAAAAAATCACATATAACTGATTCGTATGAGTAGAATTTAATCCCAACATGATTTTATAGTTTTAAAAAATAAATCACTGTGCCTTTCAAATATTTTTTGGATACACTATTCAAAATATTAACGATTATATATTTACAAAAAGAAAAAAATTATATGTATTACAATTATGTAATTTACGAATTTGCAAGTGTTTTGTGTCTTTAATGTTTAAAAATATATTTTAATGTATTAATAATTTCTGTTACCAGCCCGAAAAAAATTTTAAACAATTACTAGAAATGACTTATAAAATCAGTATCTTTAAAATTAAATTTAATAAATTAGATGTTTTTTATTATTAAGCACTAGGTCTTTATTTTATAAAAAATATTTAAAATTTATTTTTTATTATATTTTAATATTTCGCCAAACCATTGGTTGGCATCTTCAGGATAAACAAAAGAGTATGTAAACAATTTTTTTTTAATTTTTTGATTAATTGTTTATATACTTTTTTGTTTATCCTGAAGATGCCAACCAAAGATTTGGCAAAATATTGAAATATAATAGAAAATATAGTTTCAAATTTTTTTATAAGGTGAATCTTGTTAAATTTTTTTACCTCTTTCGTTCTAAAGAAAGATGCCACCCAATGGTGTAGCGAAGTATTGAAAACAAAAATAAAAATTATCTTAAATTTGTTATACAAAAACTTTATAACAATACATTATTTATAAAATACTAGCGTGCCCGTGACTGCTTTGCAAGTCATTTCTTCGACATTTTTTGATCGATTTTGGTTCGCGGTATTGAAAAACAAAGCACGTGAACGTGATACATATAATATTTCGCCAAACCATTGGTTGGCATCTTCAGGATAAACAAAAGAGTATGTAAACAATTTTTTTTTAATTTTTTGATTAATTGTTTATATACTTTTTTGTTTATCCTGAAGATGCCAACCAAAGATTTGGCAAAATATTGAAATATAATAGAAAATATAGTTTCAAATTTTTTTATAAGGTGAATCTTGTTAAATTTTTTTACCTCTTTCGTTCTAAAGAAAGATGCCACCCAATGGTGTAGCGAAGTATTGAAAACAAAAATAAAAATTATCTTAAATTTGTTATACAAAAACTTTATAACAATACATTATTTATAAAATACTAGCGTGCCCGTGACTGCTTTGCAAGTCATTTCTTCGACATTTTTTGATCGATTTTGGTTCGCGGTATTGAAAAACAAAGCACGTGAACGTGATACATATAACTGAAAGTGCAAAAAACAGGGATCATTGAAAAGCAACAGGTATGGGGAACTGAAGCCATTTAAAATTAAACGGCAAATCTGGAGGAATCATAGGAATGCGTGGTTTCAACACATCGCCCTTATATTTTTCTTTTAAAATTTTTGCTTCAATCACATTTTTCATGACTTTTTTGACTACTAACATATGTCATTGCATCTGCCAAGTGTACATACAATGCCATCTACTGACAATATAGCATTTACAATCATGTTTTTTTATGGGTTCTTGAGTTAAGATAGCGTTGTAAAAAAAATGTATGTGAAAATGAATTTTCTACATAATTTTTTTTGGGAAATTTTCCAAAATTTTCTTGTGTATTCTTCTTATTTGGCCGGAGACCTGTCCGAATTGGTGCTAATCACCGAAATCGGTCCAGGCATTCTCGAGTTATAAGCGTAGTAACTAACATCACTTTCTTTTATATATATAGATTAGAAAGGTCAAATAACTAAAATTATTATTAGTATTAGAAATATCTATGGGAATAAAATGATTTTAATCGAATACAATTTAAAACCATGGAACCAGAAAACAATAGTTGGTATCAGTTCCGTTTCCGCTAAACAGTAAGAAATGATTTGGAGAAGTTTAAAAATATTCAAAAATAAGCAAATAAAATTGTTTAGACAATAAAAAAATTGCTTTTGAGTCACTAACATATACGTGATAAGATTATATCCGCACCTAGCTGTGTAAGCCATAATCAGATGGTGGTTCATACCACTGTGGATGAAATGTAGCATAATTCTCGCCCTAGAAGGTCTTTAGATACGTATATCCTCCGGTCACTCCTAGTTGCAACTTGAAAAGCCCGAAGCAGGCCACAGCCTTGCTGAAGAGTTGGAGACTATTCAACTCCTGGTCCAGAACGCATGAAGCTTAATATAATTTAAGAATACGACGGCATTCATACTCACTGGACCTGGACCATTCATTGTGTACATTGTGAATGATCCGACCCTCAAACTCAGACGAGAGCCTCGAACTACACAGCCACCACGATACTCTCGAAGGGCCAACCTCAATAATCAGTAAGAGACAAATAGCTGAATTCTGGGGCCTTACTAATTCTCGTGGAAATAAAGTGGATTGTTCAGTTGGCTCCTGCTAGCCTATTAGGGGACTGGGCTCGCTTTTACCCCCAAAGACACATGTAATTACGGTGGAACATTTAAATGTGCCCCCGGGGGGAGTCACTAACATATTACATATTTAAAGTAAAAAAAAGAAATTTTTTTTAATATCACAGACTAAACCATTGGCCAACTAAACAAAAGACCGCTGTTCTTTGCTTTTAATTTAGTAAAGTTTAATAAAAAGAAAATAAATAATTGTTTTGGAGGTGCTAAATATGCACAAGGCAGACATCATTTGTCATGTGAGAAAAGTAGAAAAAAAATAACAGCAAGAATTATTTAAACGTAGAAATAATTAAACTCTTCACGGCGACAAACACAGGCACGCACTCAATAACACTAAATATAAGTAGTTCAGATGTGAAAGTTTTTTGAAGTTTCCACAAAAAAGAAAGAACGGAAATTAAAAAGAAAATAAACACATTTATTAAATAGAAATTTGTCCTCGTCGGACATTTTAAGTAAAAGATAAATATGAAATAGCAGCAATGTCAACTGCTAGCCAAATGAAGCAGGTTATAGAGACTGGTATGAGAAAACATTTTTGAAATAAAAAAAAAACATAAATAAAATAAAACCGGCCGTTGCCGTTATTGCACACTAGAGATCGATGTCATTTATTCTCGTTTTGACATTTTTCTATATGCTTTAAACTATTGCATCAAAGCCTTGTTTAATGCGGTATCATTATATTTAGCGCATTCCACACATGTGGAACCAAAAATAGATTTGACGATAAAATACTTAGTTGCGCACAAGCGTTACTTAAAAACTCACTGTTCACAAATTAATTACTTTTATTTAATTGTGTTAATTAATTTAAATTACACCGAAACAATAAGATCTTTGCTGAAATAGTTCAAGGCCCATTAAGGCTTTGTCTTTTAATTCACACTTCTGTTTTGAGTTTCAATAAAAAACTGTTTAAAATACTTCTACTTTCTAAATATGATGTTATAAGTAGAGTTCTGTTAAAGAAACTCTAAAATGTTAGTTAAAAAATTTTTGTCTGTTAATTATTATTCAATATTTTTATACAAAACTTGGAAATAATTCTATGATTAGGAAAAAGGTTAGAAATTGGGATACAAGTGGGGTGTTGCGAGCGAGTTGTCTCATTTTTTTTAAATAGTTAGTAACATATTTATTAAAAACCAATATTTAATTGATGTTATTTTTAAAATTGTTGTCCATATTTATTTCTTAGATTATATATTTCTTCAGAAAACTGTTACGTCTAGTTTAAAATAAATAATAATAAATAATATTTGAAATAATAATAAATAATATTTTTAAATATTAATTATGAAAAAATATTTTTAAATAATAATAAGTAATACGAGTAAATACTATTTTTAAATAATAATGAATTGTGAAAATATTGGATATTTTAAAATAATAATAAATAATATATTTCATTTAAATTGTCTTTAGAGAAGTCGCCATTCCCAACACAAATTTTCCTTAAAACTTTTAGAGAAATTATTTCTAAACTATCTGAGCAAAAATATTTGTTAGTCATGTCATCGGTGAGACTATTTCAATAATCAATAAATACTAACTAACTAACTCAGTGCAATCAGTATTAAAATTCAAATATATTTTTTAAATATTTACCAGTGGAAAAATATACATGTGCTTGCTAATTTTTGATTTCCTCGATATGTATTCAGGGTATTTATACTAAACATTAGCTAAATGAACATGCTGCAGTAATACAAAAATCAAAAAACCAGGACCATTATTTCTGTTGAAGCATATCATGCCGGTATTTGAAATTGGGAGATAAAGTTATTTAAATTTTACACAATTTGAAGTCGTTATTGGTAAATGCAACATCCCAAATATAACAGAAGAAATAACTACTACAACAAAAATAAGACCAACACCAATTTAAGTAGTATTAACGATTGAATTTGCTAAAACGAATTTATTTTAATAGCACGTAGTAGTTTGTCAGGAAATTTGGGAAATAGTTATATATGCGTTTATTTTTATAATATACAACAATTATATATAATAATTATAGTTATTTGACCTTTTTAATATTTTTTAGTAGTTTATTATTAAGCACTAGGTCATTATTTAATAAAAAATTTTGAAAAAACTTTATTTTTTATTAAATAATGACCTAGTGCTTAATAATAAACTACTAAAAAATACAACCATTATTTTATTTATATTATTAAAAAATGATTTGTTTATTTTTATTTTCTAATAAATATAAGCACAACTTTTTTATTTTTAATAAAGTTTCTGGAGGGTAGATGAAACTTTAGCAACCCGCTATTCTAATATTTTAATACTTTTCATATTACCTGTGATCAAAATAAATGCAAAATTAATTTATATACGAGTATATACAATTTTGTATATACTGGTTAATTTATTATATCGCATCCTAAAAGAATCGCAATTCAAAATTTTACAAAACTGACTTTTTTTCTATAAATTAACTCAGAGTACACATCTCCAACTACTGCAAAAAATTCGTCCACATCACTATCTTCTGTAACTGGAAAAATAAAATTATGTGTTAAGTGTGTTGCTTCTGCACGATGAACTAAACAGTTTTCGGTCTCTCCTAAAAATTTTAGTATTTTAAGTATTTTGAGGGTGCGATATATTTTAAACTTCGTTCATTCTCAAAAGACAAAACGTGTATAACAATGTTTGCGAACTCTTTACAAAATAAGACCTTTTTGTAAATAATGCCGTAAAATAAAGTACCCTAGGGTGCATAATTTAAAGGTCTCTTTGTCTGACTTTTTAACCACCTGTAAGAAGTCTTTAACTTTGGAATAGTAATAATATTTTTTTGATTCATAAGGTAAGTAGTTTCTTTGAGGCTAGCAGAGCGAAATTTTTAAGCTAAAAAATATCGTGTTTTTTTTATAGAGATATAAAACTTTAAGTTAGCAACAGATTTTGTAAATAGTGGTTATTTTGCCAGCTGGCAAGTGATTTCATTTTAGTTTGGAATATAAATCTCTTGAACAATGCATCCAAATTATGCAAGTTGGGACTAAATGCTCACAAGCAAATCTTTTTCAAGATCACTTTTATCTGAATTGATATGTTAATAAACAAAACTCTCATATTTGGAGTGATTATAATCCTTAAGCGTATATTGGGACACTGTTACATTCACAAAAGCTAAATGTTTGCTGTGCTTCATAGGCTGGTGGAATCATTAGTCCATAGTCCAAGATCATGCGATTTAACGTTGCTGGACCATCTGCTGTAGAGATATATAAACTAGCTAGCCTACGATGATAAGCCCGAAACGATTGAACACTTGCAGAATAACATACGCAGCATTGTTGCCATGTACAGTGGCAAATGCTGGAAAAAGTCCGATCCTGCCGTGGCGGTCCCATGCTTCGTATCATATTTCAATCATTACGTCAAAAAATTATCCTTCAAATTAGGCAAATTTACTGTCAATTTAAAATATTCACCTTTGTTTTATTCCATTTTAAAGTTTAATACCGCTATAAAAATGCTTTTTATAATTATCATACAAATACTGAACTACGGGCTTCTTGTTAAGAAAATGCTTAGTAACAGATCTAATTTTTAAAATGTTTTAAAAGAACTTTATGAAACTGATCAGTTGTTAGGATATTTACTAAATTCCTTTCTTAGCATTAACTGACACATTTAAAAAAAGTATTTGGCGTAAAATGTAACGCCTTTCATTAGAAGCCAGCTAAATCCAGTATGTGTAATCTTTAAATACATACTTATTATAGATAGCAATTATATTTAAGAACAAGTGGTAGGCAAAATAATGTAATCCATAAAGCTGCTATGTGCAGACACAGAGATATTATACAAAATCTTATTGAAAAGATGTTTTCCATCAGTTTTATATAGGGAACTCAAAGCAAATCTAAAATCTTTTTACACAAATATCACACATATAAAAACAATTATAATTATAA
This sequence comes from Trichopoda pennipes, assembly GCA_030448955.1. Classification (NCBI taxonomy): domain Eukaryota; kingdom Metazoa; phylum Arthropoda; class Insecta; order Diptera; family Tachinidae; genus Trichopoda; species Trichopoda pennipes. The sequence goes on along the minus strand of JASKUP010000049.1, from coordinate 3,481,872 downwards.
GCCGCAGATGTTAAATAGCTTAATAAATATCTAACTAATATTATAATAAAATTGTATCTGTTACTTGGAGAAAGAGATATAGAAAATTTTTAAGTTAGCAACAAAATCAACAAAAGCAAAAGTTATTTTTAATCTTAAAGCTTAAACTTTTTGGAAAAATGAAAAAAAAACATAAATATTTGTCTTGTAAAAAAAAACTTGCAAACCACCTCCTTAAACTGGTTTACATTGTTTTTATCAATATTTTATAATATTTATTATAAAAGTTTTTGAAAAGCAAAAAACATTAGCAAAGTCATCATTTCTGGTTTCTCTTTCCTTCACTTTTGATTTAGTTTTGTGTTTCGAAAAGACTTTTGTGGGGTTAATATGATTTATAGACATCAAAATAAATTCAAATTGATATTTACATTGAATTATATAGAATATAGAAATACAAACAGGGAAGATGCACCTTAAACCCAAAAATTTTAAAATTAAAAATTTTTATATATTCTATGAAATATTTTTTAGTAATTAATTTTAAGCACAAGGTCTTATTTAATAAAAAAATATTAAAAAAAGGTCAAAAAATTATAACTATTATATATTCTATGAAATATTCATATGCCTTCAAATAAGGTTTAAATGAAATCGAAGGAATAAAAATTTTACATAAATTTTGTTGAATATTTATGTATAATTTTAATTTCGTTACTTCCAACAACATGTGGCAATAACTAATTATATTATATTTAACTTTATAATGCAGGAAAAGGAAAATAGGTTGAACAGATGAATCTATTATTCTATTTTACTAATATTTTTTTCAAGTTACCTTTATAGAATGTATATTTTAAAATATAGATAAATATTTTAAGTTAAAAATTTTAAGTTTTCATAACATTTTAAAACTTTTTCCAAAGCATCTTATATATTTCCGTGTGGAAATTTATTTTCATGATTTTTTTCACATTCGATTTGATTACGAAAAAAATCTTCATGAGTCCATCACAACAACTTTAATCGCTTGTAATTTTAGACTGAAAATTAATATGCAAAATGTGAAAAATTTAAACAAAAGAAACACTAACAAATATTTTATCCATAGTAGTTGTTGTTGTTATTGTAAAATGCCAATAACTATGAAAAATGTAAAAGAAAATAGCCATGTCCGCAAAATTTTCACTCTTTATTCAATATTTCAATTTTTCAGGTTTTTCTTTTTAATTTTTTAACACATATTTCTGACTCTAAACAGAATTTAACCGGGCAAAACTAAACTGGAAATTTGCCTTAAATGTAGAAGCTTAAATTCCATTTACATGTTTAACTTTAAACTGCATTTCTTTGAAGTATGATTATAACTATATGCATCCAACAGATCTTCGTTAGGCACCTTAGTCAAGTTTTTGACTTTGGCGCGATTGGAATTAATTGTTTAGCAACTACGATTGCCTAACTCGCAGAGCCATGCGGACCATAAAGTCCTGGATCTTGGATGATATCCTTACCAAGATCTTCTCTAATCATGTCTCTGATGCGGTGTAAAAAAGGTATGTGGTTTCAATAGGCCGACTCCTAACTAATATATGTGATAAGGTTAACGTCAGCATCTGGTCGCGAGGTCCTTATTTCGCGGTAGTCTTACCATTGGTTGATAAAAGCATCCACCCGCACTCTAAGACGCATACACGCTTAAGTCGCAAATTTCGAGTGGACGGTAGCAAGCTGTATTGTCACTTCTTGCTGAAGGAGACAATCTAACTCCTTGTCCTCTTGCATGCGCAAGCTAGGATATTGGATGTTAAACCAGCGTTAACATCTTTTTGGATCTTTCTTCAAAGCAAGATTAAAAAGCAACAATCACCAATTTTCTGCTCTACTAACCCTACGTGTATTTGGTTGCTATGGTACCAGTATATTCAGTTCAATGGTTGGGCTGCGAGAGTCAAGTGTCTTTTCCAGTTTAGGGCTCCAGCTACTGTTGCCGCCTTTTACCCTCGAAAGCACTTGTCAAGATATGGAAGAAGCCCATCAGGAGTGCTTGCTCCCCGGGGGATGAGGGTTCATAACTAATATCATGTTTACACAGGCGGCAAATATCGGTTTTCGCTCTACCATTCGTGTCTCTAGAATTTTAATTGAAGCACCATGGTTCGCCATACAAAAATTTTAGTTTCATTTTGAATCTTGCTGCGAACCACCACAAAATATAGTCTTCTCTAATTAAAAAAAAAACAAGTTATCGCTTGTTTATCGGTACTGTTTGCCAAAAAATGTAAACTAAGAATAACTTAAAACAAAAAATACAAATTAACATAATAAACTCTTAGCACATAAACCACGAATTTTCTTCTTTGTAATTGATAATATTTTAATTTAAACATTAAAGTGGATTGCTGTGTATTTTGTTTTAATAGAGATAAGCTCAACATGATGACAAGAAGATATAACAAATGTTAAAAGAAAATATTTTTGGACAATGGTAAGCAAAATATAAAAACTTCTGAAACAAATACCTTATTGGCATATAAATCGGAACAGAATTCAGAATTGTCTAAACTTAAATTAAAACATGTTAGTGAGTATTTGTTACAATACCCGTTTTTTTTTAATTTTAAGTAAACAGAATTCGCCCGAAATATTTATATATTTGCATATAACTATACGTCAAAACGAAGCAAGACACAAGTTGCATGAACACTGACTTAGAGAGCGAAGAAAGTGGTTCGCTCATTTTGCCGTATGAACTTAGTATAACATCACACATTTCCCAGCTCCTAGATTTTGCGATTTAAGACTATCGTATTTTTTTATGAGAATATTTGAGGGAAAAGAATAAGACAATAAGCCAGCGAACAAACGCCAGAAACTTAATCATATCAATTAACGAAAAAATCGCACCATTTTAACTACTAGGGTAACAGGTGGGACCATTGTTGATAAATTATTTTTTCACATACCTTTCCATTAACTTCTTGTTATTTGATATGAAAATAATAATAATACCTTATTTTCTCATCTAAAAACTTTTAGTTAGTAAATTTAAATCACTAAAAGAGCGAGTAATGTGAAAAATCAGCGATTTTTATTTTAATTATTTCGTTATCGTTGAAACTGTCGAAATTGCAGTTCAAAAAACCTAAATTGTGGATCAATGTCGTGTCTCCAATTGCTGCAGATTTTGACTTAAAAACAATTTTTTTTAAATTATAATTTTTTTAATGATAAGATCCCAATAAATAAATTTATGAAGTTCAAGCAATAATTGTTACTTTAAAAAAATATAGTAGAAGCGAAATTTCACAATAATTTTAAACAGAATTGTTATGACAAATGTCCTTAAAAAATGTATTCTCACGCCAGCAGAGCTTTTAATAATATTCTTAAGAAATTTATCAAAAAAAGTTGGCCACAATAAATTAAATAAAATATTTTCTTTTATTCATATAGATTTTTAATCGTTTAAAGAAAAGAAATCAGCAGTGAGTCTTAAGTTAAGGGTTTGTTACATTTTGTTTACAAAATTGTTATGGCAAAAATATTGCTGTGTGTGTGCTCTTCTAAATATATATATTTTCTTTATAGTTGCGGCATTAATTCAATTACTTAAACCATATTAAAAAGAATTTTGTTTTATCTGTAAGTGACAAATGGGCTACTTACGCAATGAAATGGTTAGTTATTTGCCAACTTAAAATAATATTACTTTAGTAATAGAATAAAGCAATTTGCAGCAAGTGGATAAAATAAAATGTAAGCCAGCCCTCATTGCAATACATAGTAAATTGGAAGTATAAAAGTATTAGGACAAGGGGTTTTCACTGGCATAATACTTTTGCAAAATATATGCTAAAAATAAAGAATTCTACATTTTGTACAAGAAAAAAATGAAATTATATCTTATGCAAAAGAAAAGAAAAAGAAATTTATTGTAACATTGCACACGTCAACAACATTTATATCTAGTCTGACAAATAAACTCACTTAAATTAATGTAACACAAAGTAAATATTTATAAAGGATTTTTAAAAAAGAACTTTGTTTTCTAAAACTAAATAAGAAAAACAATTTTGATTAAGATAATTCTAATTTTTATTGTATTATGATTCATTGTATTAAAATTTATGCAAGCTTAACACGAGTCAGCAACACTTTTCAGTTTTTATATTGAACGGAGCTATATGTAAGTTCAAGAAAGAAGTGACATGTTATTCAGCTCATAAAAAATTCAGTTTGTATGATAACATGATTAATCCACGAAATACATCGAAGATAGAAATTAAATACTACGCAGTAGTCCATAATAAATCTTGTTGAAGAGCAGCCGAAACAAGTCTAACGAAATCTCAAATGCTAGTTTGGAGACATTTCAAATTTGTCTTATATTTTGTAGCGCTTTATACTAGCATATAGAATTTACTTAAATCAGTCTTCACATTTAAAACTTGTTGATTTATTTGGAAACTTTCTTGTTTCTACTTTATTATGAAGTTTTCCGACCCAGTTCATCCACAGTATGTTATATAACTGCGAGGATTTTTGACAAAAGGGTGAGCATTTTCCCCTTTAAGATTAGTTTTACCATATTTTTTTCCTGCATTTGTCTGTGATTTTTATGACTAAAAAATAAGAAGACAAGTTTTAAAACAACTTCTGTCTTTGTAAATTTTGGGACAACTATAAATAGGAGAGAGAAATTTAATTTAATTAACAGTAAAATTAGACAACTGACTACGGAACACACAATCCAAATTTGCTGGATATTCAAACTAGATTTCATTCATATTATTATTTATATATATAAAAATTAAACCCAAAATAGGTGTCCGTTGGTTGCCAGTGTTTGATGAGATGCGCCGTTGGATTTCCACCAAAATTTCACAGTACCTTCGTAATGGTCGTTCGCTGGTTTATATCGACTCAATGTTTTGTATCAAATGAAATGTGTGTTTTCGTTTGTACATTGCTGTGTGTGTGTGTGTGTGCTTGCTTGCACAGAATGCGACGGTAATACAAATCGAAATATACTCATGTTCATGGCAAGTGGATGTGCAAACAAATAGAGAATTTGTTTCCATATTCTGTTGGATTTTGTGTGTGTGTAATTTGCGTGTTTAATTGCAAAATAATCCATCAAAGCAATTGTTAGATATTGCGAATGGCGCTATTCCAATTGACCCCACCAGAAAAATGATTACACTTCCAGATAATTTTTGCCACTTCGCACAATCAAAACAAGAAATGGTCACAAACGTATTTTCCGGTATTGCACAAAATTTTAGAAACCATGGTTGGTTGGGGGAAAGAGCTATCTTAGCTGCGAAAAATGCAGATCAATGTGACATTCCCGGGGAAATTTTCACCTACAAATCGGTTGGCAATCAAAACGATCTTGTAAATTATTCAGTCAAATTTTAAAATTCATTTGAGTTATCTAGACTACCGGCCCACAAGTGAAAGTTGGTGTACCAATTATTTTGGTTATAAATATCTGCCAGCCACGACTTTGCTATGGCACACGTTTAGTAGTCAATAAAGTGAAAAATGTGATTGAAGCAAAAATTTTAAAAGGAAAATATAAGGGCGAGGATGTGTTGATACTACGCATTCGTATGATTCCTCCAGATTTGCCATTTGATTTTAAACGGCTTCAGTTCCCCATACGTGTTGCATTTGCAATGATCCCTGTTTTTTTATTAACACGTGAATATTATACGTATTATTATTATACTGCTTTGTTTGTCTATACCGCGAACCAAAATCGATCGAAGAATGTCATATACGTAAAAGCATTGCAATAGAATAAGACGTATTATATATGACTTGCAAAGCAGTCACTGGCAAGCTAGTTATTTTATAAAAATTTCCATTCTAATATAAGTTTATAGAATTGAATTTGTCTTATTTCAGAAAATTTTTTATAATAATTAAATACATATCGGAGCGTAAATTTTAAAGTCACATTTTTTAATTGGGTATGATTTTACGTCATCCCGCGTCAAATTCGGTTTGTAAACATACCGGTTTCGGCAATGTGCCATCTTCAGTGTTCTTTCTTCTCTATTAGCGAAGTTTTAAAATTTATATTTTCAGTTTTTTGTTCAAAAACTTGTAAATTTTTATATATGAACTTATGTCTTAATCATAATATGTGCAATTAATAAAATGTTGCATAAAAAACGAGGTAGTAGAAAATGTCTACTGGTTTTATACTTAAAAAAAATTATTTCAAATATATTTACTTTTCTACACTCTAGTTTTAATTTTACTTTATTAATTAACTAATTTGTTACTAATTTGTTACTAATTTATATATTACTAAATGTCCATTTTTATAAATATGCTGCTAAAACATATATTTAGGAAATATTATAAATTTAACGATACAATTATAGTTAAATTTAGGATGGCTCTTCTGCCCTATGGAATATCTGATCCTAATGAAAAACTTATATCTAGAGATATAAATATTTTTTAAACATTCGATTAATGCAGTGTGGTAAGCCATGCAAAAGTAAAAATGTTTTATGTCGAAATAGTTAAAATATCTTTCTTGTTAACTGCAGCCCGTCCCTGTAGTAATTATTATTATACTTATATACAAATGCATATTACAATACTTCGTTACTTTTGCCTTGCTCGTTTTCGTTCAGGAGATAATTATTAAATTGCAGCATGTAAATGTGTATACTATCATAGTAGTATGTCATAGATTTGTGTATTCTAATTATGCGATATAATAGCATATTTTTGTGCTTTTCTTTTAACAGATAATAGTAATAAATTCTTTGAATATTATTATTTTAGTATTTTGCTTCAGCAAACATTTGGAATATTTTTGAAGTTAAGTTTGAAATAAAAGGCAAACAACTAAGTCACAATTGTTAAACAAATTTCGTATTTTTATTTCATTTAAAACAATTTAGAAACAACATTATAAACTCAAAACAATCATATTATACATAAAACACATTTGCATTTGAAAATTTAACTAGCATATGTGAATTTTAGTCGACATTTTTCTGAGTCACAAAGGTGTTTGTGGACTAGAAGTGCTTAATGTTTCTGTATTTTAAATCAATGTTATTTCACAGGCAGTGCTGATCTTATTAATAGGTTCTTTAATATCGTTATTATTTGCATTAAAAGCAACTTTGTCTTTCATTCTTGCATAAATCAAATACATTTTAATGCTATTTTGTATGCTTTTGTTTATCGTTATTAGTAAAATCAATTACTATATTTGTACTCTAGATACCCACACGTGAATAACATATTTGCTTGAGTTTTTTATGTATTCAATTTATAATCGGTGTTACCGTTTCGAATTAATTCTAACCTTTACTACAAATTTCAATTGCAGAAGGTTATTGTGAGTTTTTAAGTATTTTGAAAAAAAAAATAATATTAATATTAAAAAATGTAAATATAAATAAATTTTCTGTAGGTGGTTAAAAGTAAAAGACACAAAATTTTTTTCCAAGAAAAATTACAGAAAATAAGGTTTATATTAAATTAAAAAGTTGTTCTATTCACGTTTGTATGTTTTTTTGTTTGTATCTCGATATCTTCTTTCATTTTTTGCACTTTTCCTTTTTGTGTAAAAATAACGCCATAAATGTATAAAAATAAAACAAATATCAAAGCAACTTCTGTTATCTATGAATGTTTTTCCTTTTATGAATACACTGCTCAGCATGTCTGAGTTTACCAAAAAACGGAAAAATGTTAAACTTATCGAAGAATATAGAATCATGTTTTCAATTACATCTTGTGGACATGGCGTTTTTTCTATTTTCATAGTTTTTGCTTTGATACAATAACCAAAAGAACAAAGACTGCTGATGAAACTTTTATAGTTTTAACGGCGATAGCTTATTTTACTTTCTATCTTTGCTAGTTTTTCTTTTCGAAAAAAAAAATATATTTTTTTGTATATTTTGCAACTGTCTAAGATATGTTATCCGCTGTGAATGAAACAAATGGATGACTTTCAATAAAAATACATTTCACTTTAAATGGTTGCAAAGATTTACAAAGGATTAAATGTTTTTTATTTTTAAACATTTTTTATTTATTTTATGCAAAAGCTTTTAAAAAAAGGATATAATAATTTTGATAGTATGTAGCAATAAATTTTTAAAGCAGCATTTTTTTGTTACTTCTAATTTAAAATGTGTTTTGCTTTACTTTTTTAAGATCTACTCAAATTTTTTAAATTACATTAAAATGTTTACTCAACATCTTTATTAAGAATAGAATCGCTACCTTAAACTGAAAGTTCATGAAATTAACAAGAAATAAATGCTTAAATAATTTAAAATTATTATGTTTAGTTAATTGCTATAGTGTTTTCAATTACTATCCTACAGAATGAACCATGATACCACAAACATGTATAAAGTTAGAATAGTGTCTACCTATTAAGATCTTGACCGAAAATTTATCTTAAAGAGTGAAGATGTATTAGAAATATTTCTTCTCTATACGCATAACAAACAGACTAGTAGTAGTTGTAGTATTTTCAAGAAAAGAAAATGATGTTTTGACAAAGATAATATACCTTGTGAAAATACCAAAGGCTTTGTATAAAAATTAAATAGAAACTTTTCCAAATTTTAACATGTAGTATGAGCTCTTAGTAAGCTATTAAACCGGTCGAAGGTTCCGAACCAGAGTTCTTCAAAAGTATACATCTTAAGCTTGTATGTAAAAGTCACAAAAACCCGTAAGCAATATTCTGATATTTGCAAGATCATATACTTCCGTTTGAAAACTGTTTGAAAAAATGAGAATCAATTTATAGGTCACTTTGCCCTATTTTAATTAAAACAAAAAAAATATTAAGGAATATTATTGTTGAGACAAACCGACAAACATAACAACAACATGGAGAATAGTGAATACGTTCAGAAAATTAAAATTTGTCATTCAAAACTATAAAAAAAAATATATAATATATTTTCGATCTGATGCAAACTTGATTTCTGCTGGAATGCCACTTTGCTTGTTACTAGGTGCTCTGCTATAGAATAGCATCTGACATGCCAAAAACGCCGCCACGACAGGATCTCTTACACCGATTAAAAATATTTTTTGGATGATTTTATTCTTTTTCATTATTAATTAAAATTTAATTATATGCGAAAACAAACTGAGCAAAAATTTTCAAAACGTATTTCCCAAATACGTATGAATGTAAAACTTTTGTGGGGAAAACTTAACACTGTGAACATTATTTCCCAGCAAAAAATATTGAAAAAAAATTAAAAATTAAATACTATATAATTTTTAATCTCCCGCTTTATTTAAGATTTCTTTTAAAGGCATGTGAATAATTTTGTGGAAATGTTTACATCAAACAACAAGGAGAAATGGCGGAGAGAAATAATAACAGGTATATGAATATAATATAAATTTAACAAATTAATTTTACTTTATTTATTTAGTAAAAAAATTAGCTGGAAAATTTTTACTTGTCTTTTTATAGATATGTGACTTTTTACTAGTTTTGTCTACCTTTATGAATTCTACGTGACTATGCATCTTTGCCAAGGTAATTCATGTTATTCCCTCAATATATTTGAAAATATGCATTTCCCAAACAACTAATGTGTTTCCATATCATTTGGCTACGATGAAGATGATAATGGTTTCTCCAATTCCTAAGTCAAATCACGTTTCCAACTTCGTGTTTTTCTAAGATATTTATTATTCTTAATACTCTTCTGCCGTACAAGAACACAACATATACCTGACATAAAATTTTTTAAACTTTGAAAGCAAAATAATTTTATGCACTTAAAACAAAAGAACATGCAAATATTAGATGTTTGTGATAAAGTTTTCATGGCAGCCCAAACATAGCATGCATAGTACTGGCATGTGAGCTTCTATTAACTTGTCCTCGGGATTTATATTTATAGTTAATACTACTGGTATTACTGAGAAGTAAAGGTCTACTTTCAGATTATGTAAACGTCATATACGCAATTCAAGTTCTTGTTGCTGGCAAGTGTTAAGTTCGAAATGTTTTTGCATCTTTAGAAAAATTTGGCACCAGTGTTCGAAAAAACATTAAGTACGCTACGTTGGTTTTGTATATTATAGTTTTTGAGATCAGTACACAAACACATTTTTCCGAAAAAATGTTTTTCGAAGAATATTTTTATGTATGTGTGTACTAATCTTTAACAGTTTAAGTAGTGAACTTTTCCTGATTGCATTGCGTTTCTTAAAGTATTTTTAGTGTTTGCGTAATTTCCTTTAATGTAACTTGTAGTGTTTGCGTTGTTTTCTTTGTTGCATATTTCTAATGATCTTCAGCGTACATTTTTAGTGAACTTTTGTGTATAATTTAAAGAAAAATACACATAAGTACTACAGTACACTAAAAAACGATCAGTACGTTATTTTAATATCATTGCGTATGGTATTGTGTTTGCGTAGAACGGTAAAAACAAGTTAAACTTTTGTGTTCTTTGAACAGTGTAATATGATAGCGTACTATTTATTTTTTTTTCGAACAGTAACTAAAACTTTGAACTGGCTATATCATTAATTTTAATTAAATATTAAAAAATATTTGTAATCCTTTTTACCTAATCGATAGGAAAGTGAAATATTTATTCATAATTATCAGAAAACTGATGCGTTGATTGGATGCGCCGAAGTGCGTGCAAAGCAATTACATGCTTAGTATACAACGAAGAATTTAAACCCAAGTCTTTATCAATACAAATTTTTTAGATTTTTGATTCAAGACACAAAGACTTTTGGAATATTTTAAGGATATAAACTTTCTCAAGACATTTTCGAATAAATCGATTTTCTACTTTCTTAATGTTTGTAGCAAAATGCATTGAAAATTTATTTTTACCTTTTGTAAAACTATTTTGTGTAAGACTACGACTGCTACTCTCTCTCTCTCGCTTAATGTACAAATATTTCATGTATAGAATAATAAGCTGTCGAGTCTTTTCAATCTAAAGAAGTTCGTTTTAATATATTTTTTAACTTAAGGCTTTACCAGTCAACTTAATACCAAAATCTTTACTTTTTATTTATTACCTTTTTTTACTAACAAACGAGTATGTTCTTGTTCGAGCCTATATTCACCCTTGTAAGTATAATTTTTAATATATATAAAATGTGTATATATATATTCTTTCTGTGTAATTTTAAATTTTGTGAAAACTTTGAATTCATTTGAATGCATTCAACAAATATTTGTTGTCGTTCATGTTTGTTTCCTTTTCATTTGTCTGCTTTCTTATTTTTCGCGTATTTTCTTTTCGACGCGTTCCGGCTTTTGTATTTTGAGTTCCGTATTCTTCTTTTTTTTATTTAGTAATAAGTACAAATACAGTAAACCGATTCAAGTTTCTAGTATTTTAAAATTCCCCCCATCATTATTATTTGTTTGCTAAATCAATAATAAATAGGAAATTCAGTGTGTCGAGATTTGTGTAGTTGTTAGTTGAATAGGAATTGTAGCAATGATTTGGCCATAATAAAATTGAAGGAATGTTTATGTGTTAACAATGATTATTTAATCACTGAGGTTAGTCGCTGTTTAAGCTTAAATTATATTTACCTTTATTATATTTTTTACTTTGAGGAAAATAATTTGATGATTTTTAATAATACTGTTTTAAAAGCACGGTCGCACAAATACTTATAATGCAGTTTTGTAGTATTAACCTCCTTTTTAGAAATAAATTATATTTTTATGAAGCTAAAAAGCTCATTAGTTTTATTTTTCTAATTATATTGCAACTCCCACACAAAGCATGATTTTTAAATCTCAGATAACTCATAGAACTCGAGCATAAAAATAAGAGAAAACCTACATCACCCAAAAATGATTAAAATTCAAAACGCTATGAAAATAAATGCACAAATGGCTTGCGACTATTCTTTTAATCCTTGTTGAAATGATTCTTTTACTGAAATAATGAAGATCTTACAAATTTTATTTAATTTCGGCTAGAGTTGTCGTGAGTACTTCTTAAAATATGTTTTAGAGACAAAATTTATTTTTAAGACTACAACAAATAATTTGAATGTGACGGTACATTAATGTTGGTAAGAAATTGGAAAAAATTGGTTCATAAGCATTAGATTTGTGTTAAATTTATTTTTTTATCAATACAAAATCACACTAGTTGGTAGAATAGATGTTTGTGATTTTATCGGAGTTGAACGTTGTGGTTTTAATAGAGCATCACTTCTATATATATATTAGTAAATCTAGAACGGTTTTTTTTTTACCACTACCAGCATCAACTTTGTGTAAAAACTCAGCGAGCAAAAAGTTTATAAATAAGTAAGTATTAATCTCTATAATAATATTTTTAAGCTAATTAAAAAATTTATACATAACTGTTTATATATTTACAACATTTAGAGAAGTAAATTAAGTACCAAGAAATAAATGTATGTAAAATGGATATAGAACGCTCAAAAAAAAAATGGCTAAAAAATAACAAATTATGTTCATTAATTACTAAGTATTAATCCTAATAATTGTCTTTTTTAAATAAATTTAACACTATACTTTCATTATTTCGCTTTCCTTTGGAAAGCTTCTTCAGGAAATTAATTGTTATAAAAACAAAAATTATTAACAATTTGAAAAAATTTTTGAAAACAATTGACCAAAGCATTTTCTTCATACATACCCAATACGCACAAATTTTTTGTGAATTCCAATGTTGGAATTCCAATGTGAATTCAAGCTTGAATTACATTTGAAATCCATCCCCTTTCCAGTCTGTTTGAAGTTTGTAAAAAAATAGTCGGAGTCAGCTAAATGTCAATTATAAAATATTATAATATTAATAAATAAATAAATATTAAATATTTTCAATTAATAGTGAACAATTTTAAAACGAAAGTCGCAAAGTTTAAAAGTGAAAATAAAGCAATAAAAGTAAAAATAAGCACAAAATTAAAATTTCAAATATTTAAACCTACAAAAACAAGGAAACGGAAATTAAATAACAAATTCTCTCTTATGAAATAATTATAACAAATTATGTATCTTTTGAATTAAATACCTATAATTCTGCGCTAAATTGTCTGTGTCTGTTTTGAAATTTATTCTTCTTACATTTAGTACATTAACAATTTCTAACATTTCAAACATATAACGTCTCTTATAGTTTTTTTTATATCTAATATTGATGCTTCCTCAAACTTTGGATAATGATTATATTTCTTACAATGTGAAGATAAAGATGTGTTCTGTTTTGAAATATTCCTACATTTGATCACATCTGTGACCAGCTAATCTTGATTTAAGTTTATTTTTTGTTGTCCCAATATAAACCTTGTCACAGTTTATCTGGTCATTTCCCCTACTACATCCTGTATACTACATCAGATATTTCCATTTTCCCTATTTTATCCTTTATACTGCTCAATAATTTATTTAATGTGTTATATGTTTTGTGTGCCATTATATATCTATATGTGTCATATATTTAAGACTTGGTTCTGCCTTAAAATTTCCTAAATTATGCCTATGGTTACCATATTGACTAATTAATCGGTTAGTTAATTCTACTGGAAAATCATTTCTGACATAAATAATTAACTTTTCAAACTGTAAACCTATCTTTTTACTTTGAATAAATTTACTTAAAAAAAAAAACTATTCACATGTGACTTTTCGTTTTAACTTTCTGGAGATAAAAACATTTTGCTTTTTTGTAAGGAGCAGGCATGTAAAAACTTTGTTAATTAGTATTATAGTTTCTTCTTTGTTGGTTATTTTACTTTATTATAGTACTATACAAAATATTAATAGAAAACCAGAAAACTTCAATATATGAAAATATAAATTAATGTATAAATTAGCTCACAGGTAGTTCTTAAAGGAGCATTTTATATTTAATTTAATGTTTTTTCAACTTAATTTATTTTTTAGATATTTACTAATTTTAGTTTATTTGTTTAATGCTGATTCCGTTTAGTATAATTCTGAACAATATTTTATGAAAAAATTATCTGGTTGAGGGAAATTTTTAATGAATGAAGGAAAAATTCCACGCCTGTAAACTAAAGTAAGATTCACCAAGAAAGTGTTAATCGAAAATTATTTTCTATTTCAATATCAAAGTAAGTGTTTTTACCTTGTCTTGTCATCAGTTAAGTAGGCTAACATTTAGTTAATACTTACGGTAATTTTCGCTTATCAAAGTTTATTTTATTTACATAAATATGTTTTTACTATCAACAGGGCTTAACATATGCTATTCAATTTCATCATATGTATATATTCGAATAGTGTATTAAATTCGAGGTATTTTGGCAAATAAATTACATTTTAAATTAATCTAACTTTGTTTCTTAATCTAAAAAATTATAAAGCGTAGAGTTATCTTTTCTGGCTTACTGTAAGAATACGTCTTGATAACATGTGTTAACTATTGGTTGCAAGCTAGTTATTATATAGATATTACTGGTGTGCCTCGCTATTCCAGTAGAAATAAGGGTACCAATTCTACTGTTAAAATAAGCCAGTTTTATTTTATTTTTTTATTTTTCTGGATTATGTAGATTAATGTACAATATCTTATCTGTTGCAGTTCCTTTGGTAAATGGTATTGAATTTTCACTTTGTATGAGCAGTCTTAATCCACACTGTCCCAATCTACATAGTATTTCAATGGACTATGCACATTAATAAGGGTTAGCATTCATTATAATAAAAGTTAGAACACTACCTATTATCGTTCTTTAAATAAATGATAACTCCACACTTTGTGTGGGAGGTGTAACACCCACGGTTTCAGTGTAAAATTTGCAATGCTGATTATAGGAAGATATTTGTGCAGAAAATCAAAATAATATATATTATGTACTCCTGATTGATCCATGTTGAATATTTACATTGTAGGAGAAGTACCATGCCCAATTTAAAATTAAAAAAACATAAACCAATTTTACCCTCCAGATTAACAAACAAATAAACAGTTAGTGATTTATATACACATAGAGAAAAATAATGACACTACAGAATATTATGCTCCATAGTTCTAAATAGTTGCCTGAATAGAAAAAATTGAAATTTTATTTATTATATTATTTTATTTTGTTGGTGTTAGTTTGAATTACTTTTTTTGCTTTCAATCACGTAAAATAATGAATTAAATGAAGAATAACAGTTCATCTTAAAATATAAACAAAACTATTTTTTTTTAAATTATATACCACAAAATTTAGTTTAGTGTAAAAGTTGTTTTATGTATAACGATTGTGTTCATTTCAATGAGTGAATATTGTGCTGTGGGAAAAGTTGTTGGCTTGTTGCTGTTGTTTTAATTTTTTGTCTGTTATTTTTTTGGAAAATGGTAAATTTTTTTCGTTGCTTTCGTGAGTTGATCAGAACAAAAGTTTAACTTTTTATTAAAACTTGTTATTTTTCTTTTTATCTCTCGTTTCAGTAATTATATCGAAAATGTACGTGATGTCATAGCTGCTGACGATTAATTTCGTTCTCTTTGTCGTTCTGTAATGCTTTATTTTGGTTTTTTAGAGTAAATTTATAAATAATTTATTTTAGTTTGTTCATTTCCGAAAAAACTTAAAGTAATATTTCCCAAAGCAAATATTATATTAAAATTTTTTTGTAAAAAATCTATTTTTATTAAAATTTTAAAGCTTTAATCACAGCATTTGTAAAGAAAACACAATTTGTGACATCTGTAATAGAAAAATTAACAATTAAGTCATTGGTTATTATATTTCAATTTATTATTTTATAACTTATTGGGTATTATAATATTATGTTATAACTTATTATTATATTATAATTTATGTATGGTTGTTTGACAATTTCCGAAATATGCAAAATATTCAAATTGCTAAGCAGATGTGAGCTTATAGTGAAGCATGTATACATACATATTTCTTCGTAAGCCCAGCTTTACTGTGGGACGCCGAATGTCTGTAACTTCACTTAGAAATACTTTTGCTTAGCTTCTGTGAATTATTTTTTAGTACACGTAAGTGGTTCTACCGAAAAACAAAACACGTTTTCAAGTCACTGTGCATTGCTGTTTTGCTGCCTAGGTAAGAAAAGGAATTAGAGAATATCGGTGAAAATAACAATATAATAGATATGTAGTTAACATGAAGCATCTTTTTAATTTCATATCAAGTAACTTAAAGTACAAATTAAATTCACTTAAATTGGATTTTGATTACAAAGAATAATTTTTAAAATTTTTACATTAAAATATAGAAACTGAGATATTTCTACCGTGCGATACAGATCTATCAAACACTTAAGAGAGTGCATAACTTCGTCATAATAATAATTTAATTATTTTTTATTGCACAAGGGACTAAATGTTTGGACTGAATTCATCGCTTGGCTTTCATTTCAAGTATTTGGTTTTTTTCAAGGAAAAAACTTAAGTTTATTAAAATGTTCATTTCATGCAAAATGAATTTAAAAAAAATTCATTTTTATAAGTTCTAAATTAGTGTTCATAATTTTAGATTGGTGTAGTACTGCACCTGATTCTTGGAGTTTTTTAGATGTAAGCGATGTACCATCAGATTTGTTAGTAGCCGTTCTGTTTGGTACGAATTCTTTTGAAAATATTTTTGTAGCCAGCGGTAAAGTTATCAGTTTACAAGGCTTTTCTTATATTTTCTTTATTTATTCGCAGATGGCATGACATATATGATGGCTTGTCGCTACTGCTAACACAGGAAACACCACTTTCGAAATCGCTGTGTTAACTACTTTTTTATTTCTGCAGTCATAGGTCACAGAAATGTTCTTTTAGAAAACCAGTTTAAAGTTTTAAGTGATTTTGTCGAATTGGAAGTAAGTTTTCAGGGCTTCGTATACGAAAGTTTACAAATAACTTCATTGCTAAAGTAAGGCTTTTGAAATTTCCACAAAAGTATCACATAAAACAAAGTGAAATTAAAAATTAAAAAATTTACACCATAGAGGCCTTAATACCTTTTAAAATTTTGAATGAATTCTCTCGCTATAATATCTAGAGAATTAAGAACAATAAACTTAGATTAGTTCTTTAAACACTTACAAAATTAAATTCAATTAAAAAAATCCCTTAAAGAGTCACTTAAAGCTAGACCAAAAACTAATTAAGATTTAATTTACATAAAATTTAATCTTTTAAGTTCCTTTGTTTGGGTTTCGAAATTTCTTTTTAAATTAAATAATTTTAATTGCAATGCATTATCTTAACCTCTATGTTCAATTATACAAAAGTACAAATATTAAAATGACTTTATACTAAATTTAACACTTAATCTTCATAGAGGTCGTCTTCCTGCAAAGGGGTTTGCTTTAACCTATAAATATTCACGCTAACAGAAACCAAATATATTTATAAAAATAAACACATTGACTATTAAATTGTTACAGGTTTGTCAAAATATGCACATGTTGTTAAATAGTAAAACACCATATAATTAATGTTTAATATGGCCATGTAGCACAGATTTATTTTATGCCAGATTAACATGTCAAATAACTAAAGGATACACGTTATAACCGTACTTTTACATGCATAAGAATTAGGAAATAATTAAGCTCTAATGATTATTAGAATTTTGTGTATAAGTGTTTATTGAGAGAACCAACTGGGAATTTTAAAAATTCAGTTTTTAAACAATATTTCTTGCTTACAGCTATTCTAAAGGGTAAACACACCTAACTAACGTGCATTTGCGTTCAACTTATATTTTTTGTATTAAAAAATTTTTATTTTATTATTTTCTATTTTATATATAATTTTATAAAATATAGTTTTAAATTTTTTCAACAATTTTTCTTTTATTTATTATGCATTTTTATTTTTCTGAAATAAATTGAAAATAAAATTAAAATAAAAAACCTTGTGCTTTAAAAAAATTGTTTATAAAAATCTTTAAAATTTTCATTCAATTAATTTGCCTTTTGTACATTTTTCAGAGTTAATATGACAAATTTATAAATAATTTCTTTGTAACTGAGATCCACAAAATTCGAAAGGTCGAGTTCGAATTTTGAAAATAGTTTGCTGCTTATAAAATTTCACTTGCTGTAATGTTGAAAGTGTAAACAAGCGTTATTGCATAAAAACAAACCAAGGCAAGAAATATGTTTTTCTAGCAGATCGCACGATAACTTTTAATTTAATAATATCGTTCGCCTACCTACTTCTCTGCCTACGATAATATCAACAAATTTTTGAAACCCCCGAATCTAGTATTTTGTATGAATCAGTATAGAGCAGCAAAAATATTACAATTTTCAAGATAATTCAGAAAATACTGTGATGTGTGAATTACTTTTAAGGATACTTGAAAAGAAATGAAATAGAAGAATGTTATTAAAAATTTAATCAGCTTCTTGCCCTATCCATTACGAAACTAATCAGTTAATTAACCGTATGCTTGTAGTTTAATAAACACTTTAATATTCGTATTCCCAGTGAGTTTTCGACTCTCTTTTATTCCTATTGAGCACAAAATGGTACATTTGTAGTGCTCATCTTTTAACATTTAATTTTAATTTATTAAAATTTTATATTTGGTGTTTAATTTTATTACCTTTCTAGGCAATGGATAAACTATTAGAGTCTTGTTAATCATGGCTACACCCCGAATAATATTTTGCAATAGTAAGAAAACTTTCGGATATAACATCAAAATACTTGTACCTACCTATCAGGTCCAATCAATCAAGTTTATGACCAAAGATTTGCAAATACATTTGCTGGAGATTGGCGTTGCGTGTTGCAAATAATATTAAGTTTTTAAATAAGACAGACATTATTTTCATTTTGCTTCAATAAAATGTTTCACTTTGACATTTATAGTCTTATGTTTTTTCTTTTCATCCACTTTTAAAGGATATTTGAATTAATTATAAAACTCTTGTGACTCGCACATTTTAGTTTCATCCATCTTAACAATATTTTAAGAGAGTATAGCTAAAGGTCATAGTGTTTAATAAAATTAAAATATCCGTCGTATTTCTTGACTAATTGTTTTTGTTGATCACAGGTAATAAATAGCCTTCGATTTCAAAGAATTGAAATTTTGTTTGTGTAAAACAAAAATATAGACAACGTCTTAACATTTGCAACATAGTATATTCAAGTTGTTGGGATTTGTTCCGCCCGTAAATCAAATACTGTTGGCATTCCTTTCTGTCTGTACTGTATAGTTTAGAAGACGGCTTGGGAATGATATCATTACCTCCAAAACACTCGCCGTTCATACCGAACGAACAGCCAGCAGAAACGGAAATTCTTCTTTGATTCCTTGAAATAGTATACATCCAGTTTTGTCCCTAGCAGCTAAATTGGATAGTTAATAGTAGAAGACTACTCGACTTTTTTTAAACACAATGTGTCATTTGTCCACCATGATATACCTGAAAAAGCGATCAATACGGCAACATGGGTTTTGTGTTTTTCCGTCTTATATCTGATTCTCACTACTTTATTTCTTTTAATTTTAATATTATTAAAATAGGTTTAGTGGTAAAATTCTTTTAACCGGTTTGGATGCATTAAAATCCCATCTCTTCCTATTTTCTCCTCCTGAAAATAAAGTAGACTACTGCAGCTTCCACAAAAATTAAAATTCTAATTTCGTCAAAATCGGTTCAGTCTTAAAGTCGCTTTGATTTGATGGTTAGTTCACAGGTTAAACAAATAAATAAATAGACAAGCAAACTCACAAGGAAATTTATATAATATATTACATTAGTTGAACAAAATAAGCAATAGGCAACCTAAAACGCAAAATATTAGTAATTTTTTGGTGGCCGGTTGCTTATTTGTTGTTAATTTTTATTTAAATAATGGGGTTTTAATTAAGAGCCTGTTATTTTTGTTAATCCATCAATAATCAATTGTTTTGTTTCAAGCTAGTTTTCTATTTGAGATAATGGCAGAGCTTTTTATCTTAATACTTAAAATGTCTGATTCTTGTTATAAACGTGATAGTATACAACATGAAATGAAGTAAAGTCTCGTATAATAAAATGTTTTGCGCAATTCCATACGTAATATGAGATTGATAAAGGGCTAAATATATTTATTATTCCAACTCATTACAATACTTTATTGATAATGATTTTATATAACAGTAAAACAGCTCTCATTTAGTTATCTAAACCACTAGATTAAAGTTAAAATTGGAAAATTTCTGCAGTATTTTGTGTAGTATTCACACAATTGAAATTTCTTCTATCTGTCGTCTTTGTTTTTTTATTCTAAGATTAAAAGATTACAACAAGTTACTTGAAATTAAAGCTGGTCATGATTTTCTTAAACCAACAATAAAAAATGTGGTTGTTTGAAATGCTAAAAATAATTTACAACACAAATTAAGAAAGTGACTTCATTAGTTATTGATAAAATCACATACAATATACAATATATATATATACAATATAAGAGAAAAGAATTTTTTTTTGTAACATTGAACTCAACCAAAAACGAAATAAACTAAAATATACTAATACCATTTTCTCATCCTGCTCATCCTGCTGTAGACGCTAATATCTTTGTACACATAGTAACTATAAAGTATGTAAATGTATTTGCTTTAGTATTAAAATAGCACTGAATGTTTTAATGTTGCATAATAAAAGTAGTGTTGATAATGAAAATGCTAAAATATGTTATACTTACACATGTATGGCTTAACATTAAGATCTAATTTACGTTTATATTTTTATGTGAAAAAGTTTAGTTTTATATTTATTGCTGTTATTAAGTTCTGTCTGTACTGTATATAAATAAATCCTATCACAACAAGCTTCTCATTACCACCATGATTTATAGAAAATTTAGTTATTTACTAATTTTATAGTTCAATTAATTCAGATAATGACATACTGGAATTAATCTTATTTAATTAAATTTATCTTTAAGCAGAGACGATAGCATGAACATCGAAAGAATAATTAAAATAAATATTAAATGCTTAACTGTTATATATGAAGAAAATAGATAATTCATTTATTGCTAACATGATATTCAACTAGAATTATAAGTCAACTTATAACTAATTGTTATCCCTATGATGCGAATAAAAGTATTAAAATTATAAATATTTAAAATTTTTTATTTTAATTGCTAACTATCCGTAAAATAGTATGGCATTATAATATATAATTTACCTTCATTATTTGTTGCATGATATTTGAAAATATGCAGGTGTGTTAATTCCTTATAATTTAACAAATTTTTCTTGATATATTCTTCCACGTTCATTAACTTTACATTAAAGGACGATTGTATTCCGCAATTTCCTCCGTATTCCTCTTGCGCTAAATTGACATGTTCTTCCACTCTAGAAACACGAGATAATTATGAACATTTTTAATTTTTTTTGTTGTATTTATAAGTGGTTTTTTTATGGTGCAATAAGAAATATTATTTTGACATGCATTTTGTTGCATTTTTTGTCATTTAAGCATTTTTTGCACGTTGTTGCGTCAATTTTTTTTAAACAAATTCATTGAACAATTAAGATAAACAGATCTATTACTGTTATATTTGATGACATTTGTATATTTTAAAATTATTTTACAGAATTGGTTGTTTCAATAAATTAATAATTTTGAAATTAATATATTTATATTGCCGCTCCAAAAGGCTGGATCATGGATGATAAAGAAAAAAATTATAACTGCAAATTTGAATATCTGATGAAGTTACTAATTGCAGCACTCAGCCAAAGCTGCTCCCACAATATTTTTAAACAAGTTATAATTTAAAAAACAGTTTTACAACCGATCTGTTTTAAG
This sequence comes from Trichopoda pennipes, assembly GCA_030448955.1. Lineage (NCBI taxonomy): Eukaryota > Metazoa > Arthropoda > Insecta > Diptera > Tachinidae > Trichopoda > Trichopoda pennipes. The sequence continues at coordinate 3,460,085 of JASKUP010000049.1, read as the reverse complement.
TAAAGTTAATATGAGCACCAAGTTTACAACTTAAGCTTTCTTGCATCCCTAATTCAGTGTTATTGCGGGTTTACTATACAGAAACTTAAAATTTATTTGCTTTTGTTCTACAATTATCTCTTATTTTATAGTACAAGTATAACTTGTTCAAAGTTTAAGTAATTAAAAAAAGAACTTTTAAAAAAACATAAATCTTATTATAAACAAAATATACAAAAAATATATTTTAAAACGAAGTGTAATGACAATTATATAACAGCGTATAATGATAAAAAAATACTTAACAGAAACATTAAAATTAAAATCTTTTTGATGAGATCTAGCACTTCATTAAAACTTATTGTAGAAGAAATATACAAAGCAAAAATATTATAGTGTGTGTGCTAAAAGGAATATTTTCTAAGGCTATTGAAGTGGAAAAAAAGAACAATTTATATTTGTTTGAATTAATAATTGATATGAGTAGAACTTATGTTTTAATAAGCAGCTTAGTACCACAATATTTTTACTTGGCGTTTGATAGGATTCTCGAAAGAACACTTACTGTTACCTAACTAAATTGCTAAAAACAATGTTCCTTTTTTTCGTACCCCCCTGGGGCATATATATGGTCTTGATGGAGAGCTACTATGTAGACCTGTGCAACTGGGGGGAAAAGGGAGCCCATTCCCCTGAAGTCAGCAGGCGAATGGGCTACAACTGGAAACTCCACTTTATTTCCACGGGAATCACCGACCGGCAGAGTTCCGTTATTTGTCTCTTTAGACACTTAACTGTTATCTGGCTGATTATTGAGGTTGGCCCTTAATGGGAGTGGTGGTTGTGGTTTCGCGGCCCCATATCAGTCTATGGTTCTATGGCGGTCGAGTTCATTTCACCTTTAATAACACCTACCTAGTGAAATGTTCCCAGATCCAGTGAGCATGCTAGACATGTGTTCTGGACAGGAGTTGGAAAGTCTCCAACTCTTAAGCAAGGAGTGATGATTTGCAGCCCTGCTCTGGAATCATCGAAGTTGCAACTAGAAAGTTCTGTTGCATAGAATTGTAATTTGACGTTCCAAATTATGCAGTGGTTTGGTCCACCATCTGATTAAGGCTTAATGACCAGGCGCGGATGTAAATCTAATCACACAGTTCCTTTTTTTTAATATTAAAATAATTTATCATTTTGTATACCTGCATATGGTTACAGTTTTTTTGTTTCTTTTTGAACTAGGAAGTACGTACTTAAAAATTTTTGTTAACAACTGACCTAGCCAAAACCTCTTGGCTACAGCAGTCAGAAATAAAGAGTAAAAAAAACCGTTGTATAAAAGAAAATAAATAATACCTTAATGAAAATTATTTGTAAAAAGAAAATGTCAATTATTTTTTTCTAATATTTAGACATTAATTATTATTATTTATTTGGTTCTTTATATCATTTTCACAACAAACATTTAAAACGTAAACTTAAACTTAATCATTATTGATGTCGCTATAATTAAACTATTTAAAAATTTAATTTTGACCAAAAAATATTTTAACAAACGAATAAAAACGATTTCTTAATTACCTGCAATCCAAAAAGGTGCTGAAAACTATTTAATATTTTAAAAGTTGTCATAGAACCAACTTATTTTATTTTGATAAAATTGCTTTATTTTAAATATGTCCCAAGAGGATAATAGACATTAGAAATATGTTACGCATATCCTAACATCTATTTTTTCCGAGTATCGTTAAAAATTAAGACATCATTTAAAAACAAATATTGATACTTGATATAATTAAGCCATATTAAAAAAAAAATATTTTAGGCCTTTTATTTCTTTTCATAAACGCATTAAAACTTATGTTTTCAATACCTCCTCTTAATGTTCTTCGCGGCTGTTTGTTTGTCTATATAACTGGGCCAACTCGTAATGGAACGTGGCTTGATAATGACATTAAGAGGAGGAATTGATAACATTAGTTCATTCACCGGCAGAACGAATACAAAAAATTTAGTATTAAAACTCCTTTAAATTATAAACATTTTAAATGAATTTTTCAACCATGCATTTTTCGTCCAGTCCAATGTGCATGAATGGCGTCGTGTTATTAAATTATAATAAACTTCAAGCGTTCTAGAGAAGGAGTTGGATGGTCTCTAACTCTTCAGCCAGGAGTGAAGGTTGCGGTCTGCTTCGGGCTTTTCAAGTTGCAAGTAGGAGTGACCGGAGAATATACGTATTTGCAGGCCTTCTCGGGCGAGGATGACACTACATTTCATCCGCAGTAGTATGATCCACCATCTGGTTATGGCTTATACAGCTAGGTACAAATGTAAGTCTTATCACGTATTACATTTTAATAATTTTTGTTATTTCTTAAGATTTACTTTAAAATAGTACATTATTTCTTAGTTTCTGTTGTTTTTCTACGTCTTTTATTCTATAATATATATATATCGGGTCGTTCAACAAGAAGTTCGTTTTTTTAATTGTGGCAACACCATGATTGTTTTGACATTTACTGTTTTGACGTATTTGTAGTAGATGCATTTGCAATTGTTACAAAGAATTCAATTTCGCAGAAAAATCGCAAAATCTACTATTAAAATGGTAGTTCCATTAAAGTTACCGGGTCGTTCAACTCAAAACATCACAGCCGTGAGCCACAGTGTTGAAGCAGATCCAAATTTGTTAATTCCTCGACGTTCTTCACAATTGGGGTTATCCGAAAATACCAGATGTGGAATTTTGCGTAAGGATTTGACTTTGAAGCCTTACAAGGTGCAACTGGTGCAGGAATTGAAGCCAACCGACCATTCACAACGCCGTAGATTCGCTCAATTCATTCAGGAACAATCGGGTGGTTTTTCTGAAAAAATAATTTTTCAAAACAAAGCCCCTTTTCACTTGTCCGGGTATATAAACCAGCACAATTTCCGCATTAAGGCTTCTGAAATCGTAGAGGGATTATTGAGAAGCTTTTGCATGCTCAATATGTCGCTGGTACACTATCTTGAGGCGTGATTGGGCAGTTTTTTTCAATGAGGCTGGAAATCAAGTTAATGGATCACGTTATCGCGATATGTTAACAACTCAATTTCGGCCTGTTATTGACGACTGATATGTGGTTTCAACAGGCCGATGCCACATTTAACACAGCCAGTGCAAAGATCAATTTCAATTTTCACGACAATCAGCAGTTAAGTGGACAGACAGATCATGTGATTTAACACCACTCGATTATTTTTTGTGGGGCTAAGTTAAGGACAGAGTCTATACGGAGCCAATCGATTTCAGGCTTAAAACTCAAAATCTGTTATTAACGAAATAGAACCGCTATTTTGCAAAAAGTGATCAAACAGTTTAATGAAAGAATCGATATTTCTTAATGTAGTCATGGTATACATATGCCAGATATCATTTTTCATTCATAATTGCCAAAATTTTCTCTTCGTCATACAATAACAAATCTTTTGTTTTATTTTGTTTTAGAAAACAAATTTCTTGCTTAAAACTCCTTTATAATATTACTTTTTGCTTTAAAAATTTTTCATCTTTTCATTCCAAGTTTGTTATCTAAAAGTGAAAATTAATAAAATCTGTTAGTAAAGTTTGTAAGTTGGCAATTAGCAATGCAATGTTAACATCAACTGCTGTCAATGGTACAACTATTCACAAACACTTCACTACGGACAGACAGTTGCATTAAAATAAATTGAAAATAGAAAACATTGCTCTAAAAAACAAAAACACCACAAAAACTTATTGCAAAAGAAAGATTTTTACTTTTTACTTTAAAAATGAAAATAATTTACTAAAAACTTTTTGGCAATAAGCAACGGAAATATCAGAGCAGCTAACGTAAAGTTTTCACTGTAAAATGAGATTAAAACAAAAAAGGTATTTTAGAAAATAAGGCTGAATTTGAAGGCATTTAGGTTTGTAATATAATTAATTAAAATATATGCTTCTAAAGTGTGAGATTTTGAATAACGTGGTCGAGTTTAATCAAGACGAGAATACAGAAAGAAAGACAGTAATATCATATGTCGTATAAATATCAGCATGCAGACAAAATTTTACCTGAAGTAGCAGGGTGTTACATTTCGAAAATTTTTCTAAATGCTGTTTTGTTATTAATTGAGTACATTTTATTTTAAAGCCAGTCTTTTAACGCCTGACAGTAATGTATGTGATGAGGTTAACGTCAGCACTTGGCTGCGAGGTCTTAATCTGACCGTGGTCTTACCACTAGGAGTAGGAAACCGTCCAACCACAACTTAAGACGCATACACGCTTTAGTGGCAATTTTCGAGTGTACGGTAGTAGGGTCGTGCCCCCACTCCTTGCTGAAGAGTTGGAGATTATCCATTTCCTTGTCCTCTTGCATTCGCCAGCTAGGACATTGGATGTTAAGCCTGCGCTAACATCTCTTCAGAACTTTCTTCAAACACCGATTAAACCAATAGCCACCACGTTGCTCCTCCAGTACATAAAGTTCACTGTCCGGCTGCGAGAGTGCTGCGTCTCTTCTAGTATGGAGTTCCCTGGTGCCGCATTTTACCCCTGAAAGCAGATATCTAGATGTGGAAGATAGTCAGTTGAACTTCGTTCCCCCGAAGGGGAGTTAAAGAATGTGGCCTAATCGTATTATCAAGGCTAACGATGGATTCATACTCCGGTACGCTTTCCCACTGCTGCTTGCCGCGAGGATTCTTGGCTGCTGGTGTTCACCCCTGGCCCGTTGCACTCTTCCTTAACCAAACTGGTAAACTTAGTGCAGGTGTTTCGCCAACGTGAGAAACTTCATCACATAAAACTCCTACCCTCAGACCATTCCACAAGCTGACCACAAAAGTATGATTACAGAAGATGCCAACCTCCCAGTCAAAATCAGTAATTTGTTTTTTTATCGCCAGGTCTAATTTATGCCTAAAACTACAGTATCCAGTGAACAGTGAACCAGTTTACTAGTGACCACAGTTTAGTCAACAACTTTCCTTTTGGTTAATACTTTGCCATTATTATATAAGATTAATCTTAACGAAGTTTCCGAAAAGGAACATTGTAAGTTATTTTTACCCTCTCATACTTAAGTCCAAGGTTTTCTTAAGCTAAATAGTACATTATGATTTTCTTCCTAATAAGAGTCGTGAAAATTTAAAGTTGCATAATATTGCTACCAATCAAATTATTTCGTCCATAGAATTGGTTAGATCTATTTTCATGGCATTCGTAGTTAGGTTAAGCAGATATGGAAACTGAAAGGTTTATATAATTAGTTTGCATTTAGTTCCAGATTTAGTGTATAAAAAATGTTTAATACTTTATCATAAATGTTCAGCATAACTATTGTAATAAATGTTGAATATTTGCAACTATAAAACGATTTTCAAATCACTTTTGTTTAAACTGTAATAAATATAAAATATTTTTCCTTAATAAAAACGTTTAAAACTTTAAATTTACAATGCTTGGTTTAAAAAACAAAAATAACACAGCCAGATATTTAAACATATATATTATAAAACCACAAAAATCAGTTTGTTTTTCTAAATACAATAATTCCTTTCTCCTCTTCTATTTCTAAATTAATTTTTCTTTTATTTTTTGTGTCTCTTACAAAATACCAGTAATGAAAAAGACATACAATTATACATAACTCCTACTTTTATTTTATAACCCAAAGGTCATGTAAAATTGTTAAGTGTTGTAAATTAAATAAAAAGGAAAGGTTGATACTCTCATGTTTGTTCCCATATATGTTTTTTAGATGTAGGGCTGTCAGATTTTTTCACCTCGAATCCTTTGTATCCCTTAATATAATCAGAATTCAGTTTATTTTATTTGCAAATGTTCCCCTTATTACTCTTATTTCTTAATTTTTAAAATCTGTAACAATTCTCCTTTTGTTGTTTGTTTGAATTTATGAATTAATTTTTTAGATGCATTACTTGCAGCTGTTCAATGTGGCGTTAACACAAATACTCAGGCATGTTCTTGAAATCACTTAGTTTCAAATCACATGCAGCTTTAAAATCAAACTTGTGTTTTTATGCTGTTCTGTAAATCACAATGTTTTTTTAATTTTTCGATGTGATATTACTTTCCTGAAAGCACAAAAAAACAGCTGATTCACTTGACAACATAACTGAAATCACAATAGAAAACACAAAAGCATATAACAAATTTGCAGTAAAAAATGTGCCCCTACAATTTTCTTAATTTTTAAGTGTTTCTTTTCAATAAAAAGTAGTTCTCCACCAAATTTAATAAGAACGCACATTGGTTGAATTATTTAAGTAATTTATTTTACTGTTTTCATTGTAACAGTAGCAAAATTAGCCCAGTGGTTTGAAATTGCAAGTAGCATACCTAAACGTTTTAAAAGCACAAAATTTTGTGCACAGAACACATTTCTTGTGCTTTCAATCTGATTGCTTGCTTTTCAAATTGACTAGTTGGTTACAAATGCTTGTTATTTGGAAAGAACCATTTTTTTGGAGCATATTACTTAAACTGAGAAACTAAGATGTGAATGGAATTGTTCTAAGTTTAAAGACACAATTTGATAGCGTATGTGTGTGGTTCCTAGAGCAGCTGTATTTCGGGGCCTATAGACGTATGAATAGTAAATTGAGAATCATTGAAGCTTCGTGTTGTATTGGATAGCTAAAAAATTGTAATTATAGCAGTCAAGTTGCAATTATTCTAAAGTAAATGTAAAATATAAAATTCCAAAAATCGCATAATGAAAAATTTCCGTTCAGACATTCCCAAAACGGAATAGTTTACTCCCATTTTATAAAAAAATTTCTGCCTTGGAATCAAACTCTATAATCTGGCAACACTGTTATGACACGATAACTATTGTATACATTATGCTATAGTACAAATTTACAAAAAAAAAACAAAAAAAAATCATGAATAAGTAGCACTAACACTTTGCTGGATAATAGTGACAATGAATTTCTGTATATACAAGGATATATTACAAGTATACTTAACCATTGTATATGTACATGTAATTAAAAATACAAACATATGGTAGTCATATTCTATTACATTCTACGTTTGTGTAATGTATGGCTTTGGTACATGAGTACAGCATGAGAGTGGTAATTAAGTTAGGTTTTAATTAAATATTTGTAAACTAAGTTGTTAAAGGTGTTATTTTATTTGGTTGGACAACTAATGTTTTATTGCGCAAAAAGTCGAGGTCATGAACAAAGAAATTTGTATATTCTTAGTTACAGTACATAGGCATTAAATTTTAGCAAAAATTAAGTTGTTCTCTAAAGAAAACCAAACAAAATGTCCATTCGAGAAAAATTTAGCGTAATCTCTTTTTGTTTGCGAATGAAGGTGTATATAATATTAAAATATTTACACATAAAACATTTAAGAAAAGACAACCGCACACAATTTATTAAGCTTCTTTGCATTTTAATTTTGTAGCTAGGATATACAGAATTATAATGGGTTAAACTTTAACGTATACATCAGCTACATTACGTCTAATGAGCAATTTATTCTATTCCATTCAAAGATAAAATCTCTCATCTAAATATTGCTTTATGCTCATGCGAAAGAAATAGGAGAAAGAATAAATTATCCTTGCGGTAGCTTTAAACACCTTGAATACATTTATAGAAACCAATATAAAAAAATAGATGAAATATAAAAATATAGTTAATAGTTGCAAAAGCAGAAGATTTGAGACAAGTAAGGCATACCAAAGCCTAACAAACCACATGGGTATACATATCTAGCAATAACTCAATAATATCGGTAGTGACTCGAGATGCTTCCATTACATTTAATTTAATAATTATTTTGTAATTATTTTTAAAACTTAAAGTTTGTAATCCATTATTCAATTATAGTATTTTCTTCATAATTTATTATTTGTTTGATTTATTGCTTAAAAAATATTTACGTTCCAACTTTGAACTATTTTAACGTAAAAGGTCCCTTTATTAATATTTTACTGCGTAAAGTTATGCAAACTTATCAAACATTTAACAAATCAAAACACCAAAATTTATAGCCAACTAACTTACAAAACATGGCATAAACATAATCCCTACATATCCCTACATAAATTAAATTTAATTTAAGCAAAAACACCTGCCTGATAGATATTTAAATATTTGTATTTCTAGGAGACTTCTTTGCATGTAAAGTGGAAAAAAGGACAACAAATTACATTAAGGGTTTAATTCTCAAGGTACCATAGATGGTCATGTTAAGTCTATGGACTTTGCGCAAAAACCAGTTTTCTAGGGGCTCAAACAAAAATTAACAAAATAAGCGACACATAATGTAAATATGACAAATTGCTGTCATTTTATTATCTGAATATTTAAAAACGCTAGTTTTCTGAGAATTTTTAGGTTTTTATTCTATTTTTTATATATTGCGAAATTATAGTAATAATATTATTGCTCAATCTTTTTTAATAATATAAATTTGACATTAATTTCAAATTCACATTTAGAAATTAAGCCACTTCCTACGCCTACAACCTATAACTACAATTTGCCCTAAAACAAATAAAAGTTCTAAAACATAACAAGTAACACTAACTCTGGTATTTAAGTAAAAGAAACAAATTTTATTATTTTCTGTTAGCTCGTCTATTGGCAAATTTTCTGCAATACATTTTCAAAAAATATTTAAATAGCAAAATATTTGAAGTGAATGTATCTGCTCATCTTATCTTTACTAATGTTAGTTTAAACATTAAAAATTATTTTAAGAATTTATTAACGCAAATATTATTTGTGTGGAATTTTTAATGTGTAAAGCTTTTTTTGCTGACCAAAAGCCATAAATAGATTTGCTATTGCTGCTTCTGTTAATTCTATTCCATTCATGAGATATTGAAAGAGTATTTTTTCCTTTGCATCAAATTTCACACTTAAAACAAAACCCAGTAAGGAAAGAAGTTATAATAAAACTATACACAATGTTAAATGTTTTTACTCATAAGTTAACACATTTTTAAGTCAGCAAAAAAAAAGAATCATCAATAAAAATAATATAAAATATATCAAACTGTTAAAAAAAATTTTAGTAGACGATAAAACAGTGTAAGTTACACTATCTTCCCAATATTCTTTGTTTTTGTTCTATTTGAAAGCATACACGCTTCATAGAAACTTTGTGTATGTAGACGTGAAAGCTTCAAGGTATTTTTCATGTTTGGAGTTGACTACAACTTTTGTTAGCATTTAGACCTGATTGCTACAAATGTTGAGAACGATAACTACATATTTTTGTATTTGTAATGTTTCATAGAGATATTCAAATGATAAATTTCCTTTATCCTTTTTAAAAAACTTTACGACATTTATAAAACAGCAAATATATGCATTTTTGTAAGATATTTTATTTATTCACCTGAATTGCTTTTTAACTACAAAATATTTCTTATTTCAGTGTTCATATATGATAAAATCCTGTTGTATAAACAAATTATATTCCATATATAGATAACAAAATTAATAATGATTGTGAGATTAATCAGATGGAAATTTAATGAAAGTTCAATTTTACTTCACATTAAATAATAAAATTTCCGAAAGACGGTATTTAGGAGCTACTACAACTACGTCAATAATATTGCCCAAGAGGCCTTGTTTTAGGACAAATTATTTAGGTAATTTTTTAATTTAATTTTGAAGTGAAACCTGCTACTAAGCTTTTTCCCAATAACACTTTCACAATTTAGCCTTTAATGATAATGCCTATCCATGGGAAAAAACACTATATTTCATGCTGAAGAAATCTTTCTAAAGTTACTTGCGCAGTAGTACTAAAAATATTCGTATTTAGCTATTTCGGTTCGAAAGATTATTCAAGCATGTTACTTTTATTTATTTGCCATAAAAATCCAACGTGATATTCGATGGACTAAGCACATTTTTCAGTTTTCTAAAGAAGCTTTCAAGTGTTTTGTTTTTCTAAAACGGTATAAAAGATACTTTACGCCATCGGCATTATATTTACCACCCATATCCGTCCACAAATGGAATACAACTCTCATGCATGGGCCGGCGTCTCAAAGTCTATTTTGGATTTGTTCGACTGCGTACAAAAGAGGCCCAAGATGCTCAATGGAGATAGTAGAGTATGCAACTCTATTAATTCTCTAGAGCATCAACGCAATGTAGCTTGTATTTTACTGTTTTATGCTTACTAAAATGGTAAGTGTTATAATGAAGTTTGGAAACTTGTTCCCATTACTCGTTTTATTTTGTGTTTAGCACGCTTTTCGCTGAGAGCCTATTCATTTGTGGTTGATTGGCCGGTGAATTGCACTATGCATTAAAGGGAATATTTGTTTTTTAGTATGTATCCCTCCAGAGATCTTTCCTGTTACTTTCAATTTAGCAAATTTCAAGTCGAATGTACACGAAAACTACTCCCTCTTTCCTCCTCCCCATAACCCAATTTCCCAGTTCTGGCACAATGCATTTTATAAGTCCCTGACTAGTCCAAAACAAAATTAAAAAAAAGTTATCTAGTGAAAGTTATATATGTGAATTACGCCTTAAAGACAAAATTTTATAATCATATTTTAGTAACCACACACATATCTTAGTAGCAGTATCACTAAGACTATTATTATGAGATATTTATATTCCAACTGTACTACTTAAACCTTGATTTGAGCACGGTTTACCAGCCTCACAATTAAAAAATTTGTTTTAATATTAAAAATGTTCAATATAGGGATGCATATGATAACTATAGCCATATATCAATACTCTTGTACAAAGATAATTTAAAAAATTTTGAAATATTAATACATAAACTGACCATTTTTACCAAGTTTCAACATCATTTTTCAAATGAGTATTGTCGCATCTAAAAGAAACTGTTGCTATGCTCAAACAAAACTTGCGAAATCGCCATTCAATAAAGTATGCAAATTCTTGCTGGCATTTTAACAAATGCAATCATTGATGCCGCTTCAATTAGAGCAGCTGTTGTTGTTGTTACAGTAGCTATTTTTATTGAATCTGCAAATTTGCATTTATTTGCAACGTCTTCAACTTGTGGGAGCTTAAATTAAGTTTATCTTGCAGTTGCGTTCATACTGTAATGGCAACAATACTGTTGGCTATTTTTTTTTTTATTATTGCATCATGTGTATTATTTAGTTGTTCAACTGAATACGTATTTATGCAAAAAACTTCAACCACCACAAGCGCATGCATGTGCCCTATATTTTGCCACTGATAAAAATTTAAGAAATATATTTGTGTTTCGATATTGATTCCACTGGCGCTAAGCATAGTTAGTACTTTTTTTGGTTATGTTGATATTATTATTGACAAATAATGTTGATACATCGATACCTCGGCTGACAATGCTAAAATAGTTCATTTTTAGAATTAGCATAGCAAATTTGGAATTAAAACTTAAGTTCTTCACATATTGCTTTAGACGAGTTGAGGTAATTCTCTATTTTAGAAACTTAGATAGACAATATGAAGTATGTTCTTCAGATAAATAAAATCTATTAAAAAATTAATATTTCTTTATAATTATATAGCAGAACAATAATTGAAATAGCAAAGCAGGAAATGATTAGGTAGAATGAGAGACGAATAAAAAGGGAGAGCGAGAGAGACACAGGGAGAGAGGGAACGACAAAATAAGTATTTAAAAAGAAACGAAAGAAAAGGCAGAGAGAGAGAGAAAGAGACAGACAAAAATACAGAAAAATACGATGGCAACGAGAAGTACACAAATACGAAGAGCGACACGAACAAGACGAACTATATAAAGACAACTGACAATAAAAAACAACTATTATAAAAAAGAAGAAGAAGAGAAAAAACACTGAAGATGGCACATTGATCGAAACCGGTCTGTTTACAAACCAAATTTGACGCTTGGTAATGTAAATTCATCCCCAATAAAATAACAACTTTAAATTAAATATGCGTTTATTAAACCTGTTTCCTTTGTCATAATATTGCATAGTATCTTCAGAATTTTGAACTAACAGTAAAGTACAGCCAGTGCCAGATAATAATATTGTATGTTACACGGTTGCTGGTATTATTTGAAAGCTATTCTTCTGATTCTCGGCTAATAGAAGCAAGACTTCTGCATTTTAGCCGAATGTAAGGATATTGCAAGCCATGGGTTCCTTTCTAACTTTTTAAGATACGAGTTAAACGTTTCGCTATTCATCCGAAATTAAGGGAATGTTATGATCCTTTTGAATTTTTTCTAAATTTGAAGTTGAGGCAGAACAGCATAATTCAATCCAATAACACGACATAGGTTGAATTCAACGGTTGAATTTCTACCAATTAGCCAATTAATTTGCACTGCTTTTAGCTTCATTTGTGTCAAATTTGATTGGATGCGTCTTTTCCAGGTTAAGCGTCGATCAAGATGTATGCCAAGGAATAACCTCTGAGTGCTGATATAATTTAGTTATTTACGCGAATAGAAGGGCACGAGTCTCTTACGTAGTTTGAATATTATGTGGGTACATTTTTGTTCATTTATTTTAATTCTCCATTTTTTCAACCATACCTGCAAATGATGTATATGATCCAAAAGGTATCTGGACGCTAATTGGGGATTTGGAAAAATCCGTGTGATGGACAAATGTCGAATTGATGATATGTTCAGGTAGAAATGTGTCACGACGATTAGTTTCAGTAGTTCAAGGGTTTGATTAACACTTTTGAGTACGTCTACTTATATTGTGACAGTGCTATATTTGCTAGAATGTAGAATTGTCACAAAATATTTTCATTTAAACAAAAATGCCAAATAACAAAATGACAAATTTAAAGTCATATTTATACTCAATTTAATTTGTTGAATATTATCATATTCAACCGAGGCTTTTACGCAATAAATTGTAAATCTGTTATAATTAAAAAGATATTTTTTTAATAAATAAATTCAGTAGGAATTCAGTAAGAGTGAATAATAAAATATATAATTTTATGCAAACCTAATAATATTCCAAATAAGCTTTACAGAACATTTTCTCTTTAAGCTTTAAAGATTTATTAAGACTAGAAAACTAGTTTCAAGGAATAAACGTGAAAAGATATTTGCTATAAACTCAAAAAAAGAACCAGTTAGAGAAATTATTAAAGTGTATAACTCTTTTCATATTCTGTTATCTTTGGTTATATACACACATGCAAAACAGCAAGCACAAATAACTAAATATTTCGCTTTAATTATATTAAAATAAAATAATTAATATTTAGGATCATTTCTACATGATTGTCAAACTTTTCCTCATGTGATAGCAAATTACGTGAAAGTTTTTAAAAATATTTTCAATAAATATCTGTTATTCTTTTTAAAGGTCTTTTTTTATTAATTTAACAATATATATTTTTTCAATATTTCTCTTTCCTATGGAAAGCTTTTTCAGGAAAATTAATTTTAATAACAACAATTATTAACAAATTGAAAAAATTTTAAAATATTGAAAAAATATATATTGTTAAATTAATTAAAAAAACCGTTGAAAAGAATAACAGATATTTATTTAAGATATAAAAAAGTCGATTAAAAAAATAAAAAAATTTAAAAATATTTTCTTTATTGCATTTAGTTTGTTTACTACTGATAGGCTCTTCAATTAAAAGATTTTCTTTTTGGTCTTATTTTAAATGGCTCATTCATGAAAATGCAAAATTTTTCTTTGAACGTTAGAGAAATATTTTTCTCAGTATAATACTGATTCATAGTTAAATCTTATATTATATTCTATTTATGTTAGTCTTATATTTCTGCTCGTATAAATATCGTTTAAAAGTAGCAGTGTTTGACTTGCAATACTCGTGGAGCCACGTTTGACCGTGTTCGAGAGTCCGTTTACCAGAGACTAGGCTGCTTCTAAGGTACATGTTCCTTGCATATCTTAAGAAAACAAAATAACTCATTAACAGCCTTAATTTTCATCCTTTAAATTATTAACAGTTTGGCTGAGACATGTTAATTTAAAATGATATACGCCAGTCGTAATTTTATTGAACTTTAATATATTATATTATTTTAACAAAGAACTTTAAGTAGTATTTTTTCTCTTTAGTTTACTATATTTCCAACAAAGGAAAAATTAATAGTATGGAAAAAAGAAAAGTAATGCCAATCTACTACAAGGATTGCTGCAGGCTAATAAGAACAAATGCTGTGTACTATAAAAGAAATGTATTTATATACACATATTTATTACAACTATTACTTTTTGACTGGCCCTTGGCTAAAAATATTTAACGAGTAGTTGTAAAATGGAAAAAGGTTCTTATTTTAACATAACTAGAAAAAATCAAAATGAAGAAGCCAAAATAATAAATGCAGCCTAAATAATAATAAATGAGTGTTATTCAAGAATATGTATTTTATATTTTTATTTTAGGCTTTTACCAATAAGGAAGTAAACCATTTTAGAATTTAACGCATGACAATCAATAGAATAATAAAATATCTTATTATTAACATAAAAATGTTCTTAATAAGAAATAAAAAATGTTCTTAATAAGAAAATAAAAATATGTGATTTTACTTTTTTCTATTAAAGTTTTTTGAGTGTGAATATATTTTTTGTTATGTAAGAAATGTTTGCAAAATCTATAAAGAAACTATTTGTATTACGTATTTTTTTAAACTCAAATAATTGTTGATTACTTATTATTGAACTTAAGATGTTCATCGGACTCTTTTTGTGATATGATATGTGGCATTTTTATTTTAACACAAATATTATACTAAATTAGCGAAAAGCATATACAGAGTTAGACCTACAACATGGGTATGACATTGTCTTTTAAAAGTTAATTAATTATATATTATTAAGCAATTTTTTTTATATTTCTAGTTATGTACATAAACGTTCTTCATAGCTGCTGTCATTGTGACTAGCTACTTTTGTTTTTATTGTTATTTAGGTACAAAAATTATATTTGTCTGTTTATGCAAAATAATTATATCATTATTTGACAATTATTCATGAGTATAAAGTTAATATATATTACACACACATAAATACAACATATTTACATACTACACGTCTAGAATATATAGAATACAGGGATGTCAAGTGTCAGATTTTAAAGAAGTTTTCAACATATTTAGTGGCTGGTATATAGTAGGCTAATTTTTTGGCCACTTTAGTTGCTGTTCTTACATGTCAATTAGCTATGAAAAAAAGGTTTATTTGTTCATTTTTTAACCATACGTATTAATTGTGTTCTGGCCACACACACTAATACAAAATGTTCATACCATAGGGAAAATTTATTATTGAACTGTTTATGTTTAGAATTTAAAATATTAATTATCACTATGAAAGTACTTTTATGGCTCAGAAAATAACTTTTTTTTCTATTATAATAGTTAAACATTTAACTAGAAGCGTGAAAGTTAATATTTGATTCCTAAATATCCGTGCGCCCTTAGTAGAGAATTCCGGAAATAATTTATCTCAGGCTGTTGGATTCTAAATAATAGAATAGACGATAAACGAAACTAAGTTGCTCACAAAGAATTTGCTGCAACGAGCAGAATGTGAATTTAATTTATATGTGCATAATTTAGTTATGTTATTTGAAATTAGATTTTTTGCATTTCGATTAATCAAATAAAATTGGCAGATTTGGCAAAACTTCAATAAATTTTTTATAGAAATGACATTTCTACTAAATTGTTCAAAATAATTAAAAACGAGCTCAGCGTGTTTACTCTATTATGTTTCGATAATGACAGAAATCTTCTTCTATACTTTTGTGGGATTGTAGTGTTTATAGCTAAACCACAAGATAGTTTGGAAAACTATAATCGTATGGCAGAAACAAGATCTTGGAAATTAAAAAGTCTACGAGAAAATAGCAATGAAGTACGCCTTGTTGTATGAGGACCTCTAGAACTAACCATTTGGGAATTTAACCGATTCAACTTGGCAATGGATTATTCATAGATATAGAATGAGGATTATCTATATATTCGCAATATTTATCACACGTTTATCGTTTATATTTTCTAAGCCTGTAATTAGTGTAAAAAAATCATTCATTTCAATTATTGTGCTATCTGGCATATATATGTTAATATTCTTGTCCTAATTAGAAGTAAAATATTTCGAATCACAAAATGGCTTTCTTTAACTTATCAGAGGTTTTCTATCTAATTGAAAATAAGACAACTTGATACATAACAAAAGTGTTAAGAAAAAATTCATTTAAAATAATTTTTGAATAACCGTTTGCCCGAAGTAATTAATTTCTTTGTTACTAAGTAAAACTCTATTGTGCATTTGTTGAAATTCTTTTATAAAAGTTTAAACTTCTGTCAGCATGTGACTGCACACCTTTTTTTTCATTTTTCTTTGTGTCTGCTTATAATAGACTTCATTTATTCTATTGTTTGTTTTAATTTCCTGGATTAATTTTTATTCCTGAAAAAATGTACTCATACATGGACAATGGCTGTATTATATTGAAAAGATAAAATGAATACTTTTTTTAACAAAAGACACAAAAAGTAAATTAAAATAAAATTAATGAGAAAAGAAAATATATGTCTTTCGGAAAATTTAGGACTAGTGAATTTTAAGTAACAAAAAAGTTCAATATTTTGTTTTTGTACGACCAAACTTTACAAATTTTAACCAACACTTGGATAAATTCTAACGTCTTAAGTAGCACTGCGTGTAAATGGAAGTTACTTATAAAATATACAACTTATGATAACAAACATAATGGTCAAAATATTTTTACAATACGTTCTAAGATCGAGTCTTGTTTTCTATTTAAAAGAAGTGGCATACGAGTGGCGTTTCACTTGCATGCACAAATTACAACGAATTCAAATTAATTTTATTATTATCTTTTTCTGCTTCTCATGCAGCAAATTCTTCTGGAATATTGTGCACTGTTCTGGCGCTATATTGTACTCGACTAGTAGTGCTACTACGAGCCCGAAATTAAACAGGAGGTCTTTCTGCTGAGTTGTAATGTAATGAAATCATTTATTTATTCACAAAATTAGTTTTAAAACAACAAATACTTACAGGTAGCTTCTCATCGATTTGCTTTCCTTGTTCTTGATTTTATAAAAACTCAATAATAATATTCATAAAACACATTAACATGTAAAATGAAAATTGCTAACCCTTTTTTTATTATTTTGTAGAGATGGTAGAAATAATATGAGCAAGTAAAAAAAAGGGAATCAGTATATCTTCACTCCTCCTCCTTGCTTCACAAAGTTGGAGTTAAGCTACGGTCTTGTAGTCTTAAGGAATTGCCTATGTTGTGAACGTGTTTATTTACCCTTTTTTAACCTTTCATTTTACTTTTTACGAATACTGTATATTTAAATTGTATCAAATTACTTTTAGTCATATATAATTATTAATGGTTTATTGCATTTTAAAATTAAAGTTTTATTTTTATGAAAAAGGATTACTTTTAAACAGTGTAGTAGTAAATCTGGTAAACTCTAGGTGTGGTTTTTCTATTTATTTTTTTACAAAATGACAAAAAAATTATTCATTTCAAAGAACCGAAAGGTTTTTGTGTCCTCTAAATGTCAAATATATATGCAAACAGTTAACATCACCATAAAACAATACAATAAGTATTTTAAAATATAAAAGAAAGGTTATTTTAGATATAATTTTAACTATAAATATTACTAAGTGAAGTAAAAAGTGAATTCGTAATTATAGGATCCTTCAGAAGTTTGGTGCAAACTTGAAAATTGTTAAACTCCCTCCACTTTATTTTAATTTCCGCAGAAATAATTAGTTCAACAGTTTTGTTTGCACAAATATCAATTGCTGATATAGAACCACTCAGCTGAGCACTACCCCACTGATATTTTTAATCACAAATTTACAATTTTTTGTTTAATTTTTTTTTTACAAAATTTTACAACTTAAACTTATACTTTTTGTCTAGTGTGCAAAATAAAACACTTGAAAATACAACACAAAACCATTAAAACTTTTTCGTTACAACTAACTTGTATATACTATTTTTTTTTAAACGGGTTAAAATAAAGACGGTTTTTTTGTTTAATTCAAAATAATCAAATTTACTTTATTCTAAAGATAATCTTTTTTAGCACTTTAATTTAAATGCGACTTCTGGTAAATTACTGGCATGGCTGCCTCGGATATAGTCTAATCTGTAGGTATAAACTTTAACGACTTTTTTCAACATTTTTTTTTCAAAGTGGCGAATCAATCGTTTATCGGCGTAGACTATTAACTAGTTGACGCGGGTTGACATAAAATTATACCCAAATATTGACCGCATATTCCCACAGAAAATAGTAAGCGCCAATTCGCAGGTTCGAAGCGTGCAATTATAAGGCTACCCAACGTTTCTTTCAATAATCCCCCCCGGGGGCACATTTATAAGTCTTTATGGATCACAAAACCAGCTAGACTTGCGACTTGCGAGGGTAAAAGGGAGCCTAGTCCCCTTAGGAGAGCAAGAAGCCAACTGGACAATCCACTAGATTTTCACGGGAATCAGTAAAGCCCCAGAGTTTCGTTATTTGTCTTTTTAGGAATTTAGCTGTTCTCTGACTGATTATTGTGGTAGGCCTGGCGGGAGTATCGTGGTGGCTGTGCGTTTCGAGGCCCTCGTTTGAGTTTGTGGATCGGATCACTCACAATGAACACAATGAATGGTTCAGGTCCACTGAGCATGAATGCCCTCGTGTTCTTAATTATATTAACCTTCTTGCGTTCTGTTTCAGCCGTTGGATGGTCTCCAACTCTTCAGCAAGGAGTAGTAGTGTGCAAACCAGCTTTGGAACAGCTGAAATTGCAACTAGGAATGACCTGTCGCTGGAATTAGTCCTCGGGTTCCTAGGGCGTGAATGACGTTGCTTTTCATTCCCAGTGGTAATGATCCACCATCTGATATGACCAACACGGCTAGGTGCAGATGTAAATCTTACCACGTTTCTTTCAATCAATCAATTGTGGCACGAGCTGGGTAACATATTTCGTCTTCTTGTTGAAACCACAGCTTGTACACATCATGAACGAAAGAATCAGTAATTTCGACTCTATAGCGGTCTTTATTAACTGTAACTTTCTGACTAGCAACGTTTTTACAGAAGTACAGACCAATGACTCTACGAGCAAAAAAGCACACCAAACGGTCAGTTTTTCTGGTGTCTTAACATAAACTTGAGGATTATCATTACTCTAAAGACCACAGTTTTGTTTATTGACGTGTCCGTTCAAAAGCCTCTTGTAAAAATCAGGATCAACGGCCTAATTTGCATACTTTTAAAGCATTGTTCAGGCGTTGGCCTATTCATGTTGAAACCAAACTAAACATAAATTACTTGACACCTGACATAATGGCAGCTAGTTACAAAAGTTTTGCCAACTTAAATTTCTATATCTCTACAGAAATCACCCGGTATAAGCAATAATAATAATTTTGTTGCTATTGTTGTTTTACTTAACTGCTGAAGCTCATTAAATAAGCAGAAAAAGTTTTTGTTTCACTTCCTAATTTTTCTACTTTTACTCTCTATCGAAGTAAAGCGACAAAAACTACTTACCAAAGTTTGTAAAAGAGTAACTTTTCCTTTAAGTGTTGGCAATGCTTTTTATATAGAAAAGGAAATAAAAAGTGATGCTATTGATGCAACCAACACTTTCGTGTTACGCTGCCATCAGTTGAAAACAAGCGCAAAAAACACTTGTGGAGCAAATAATAAATTTAAATTGAATTGCGATTAAAACTCTTTTTTATACTCTCAACTTTTAGAAATTATTGATGTTTCTGTCATTATTAATATATTCTGGGTGATTAATTAATCTAACTTTTTTCCTTTAATATCGTATGCAGGAATGTTATTGCTGGTTCCAAAGAACTTGTAGACTCAAATATTTTGTTATATATATATATATATATATATATATATATATATATATATATATATATATATTAAGCCCAAAATAGGTGTCCGTTGGTTGCAAGTGTTTGACGAGATCAGCCGTCGGATTTCCACCAAATTTTCACAGTACCTTCGTAAAGGTCGTTCGCTGGTTTGTATCTTTATTTCATGCGTTTACTCACTATAGTGCGTCCACAGTGCGTGTTTGAAACAAGACAAATTTTTTTCCATAGAACACTACGAATCAATGTTTTGTATCAAATGAAATGTGTGTTTTCGTTTGTACGTTGCTGTGTGTGTGTGCTTGCACAGAATGCGACGGCAATAAGAATCGAAATATGCACATGTTCATAGCAAGTGGAAATGCAAATAAATAGAGAATTTTGTTTTCCATATTCTGTTGCATTTTGTGTGCGTGTGTGTGTGTAATTTGCATGTTCAATTTAATGATCCATCAGCCGAACGTTTTTCAAAGCAATTGTTAGATATTGGGAAAATCGCCTTTCCAATTGACCCCACCACAAAAATGATTAGGCTTCCAGATAATTTTTGCCACATTGCACAATCAGAACAAGAATAGGTCACAAACGTATTTCCCGGTATTTCACAAAATTTTAGAAACCATGATTGGTTGGTGGAAAGAACTATCTTAGCTGCGAAAAATGCAGATGTTTCGGATATCAATGTGACAATTTTGAATGACATTCCTGGGGAACTTTTTACCTACCAATCAGTTGACTCTGTTACCAATTAAGACGATGTTGTAAATTATGCAGTCGAATGTTAAAATTCGCTTGAGTTACCTGGACTGCCGCCGCACCGCCTACAAGTGAAAGTTAGTGTACCAATTATTTTGCTTAGAAATATCTGCCATCCACGACTTTGCAATGGGACACGTTTAGTCATGAAAATGTGATTGAAGCAAAAATTTTAAAAGGAAAATATAAGGGCGAGGATGTTCATGATACCACGCATTCCTATGATTGCTCCAGATTTGCCGTTTGATTTTAAATGGCTTCAGTTCCCCATACGTGCTGCTTTTGCAATGATCTCTGTTGTTCACGTGTTAATAAACCAACTGCTTTGTTTGGCTATACCCCGAACCAAAATCAATCGAAGAATGTCCTATATGTAGAAGCATTGCAATAGAATAAGACGTATTATATAAGCACACAAAAATATTGAATTGTGAAAAAGATAAAATTATTAAAGAAAACATAAAAACGAAAAAAAGGAAATTGTGTTCTTTCTGATTAATTTTCTTGAATGATTGAATTTTTTGGCAAACAAATGACTTGAAAAGCAGTCACGAGCACGCTAGTGTATTTATATTACTAGTACGATGAAAGTATCGAAGCTTGGACGAACTGCAATACAATAATAATTTTTTCCTATATATAAAGTAATTGGCATTTTGAGCCTTTTTTAGTTGTTGACAATCTAAAAAATCGAATTTCGAATTAGCATTTTAATTCTTTAAAACAATTATCTCTTAATTTAATATTAAGTTAAAATAACAACCGTAGTCTTTTTTCAAATTTTCCCGCCTAAAAAATACAGTTCAAACTTTTTATTAAACTATTAAATACTATTTTTCGATAAATTTGTTATTAAAAATTGAGAGTGAAAAATCAAAATTGAAAGTTTTTAAATTTTAATTTATTGTTGTATTTTTAAAACTGAAAATCTGTATGGTTTTATCAAAGCGATTTAAACAAATCATCATTTATTTTATTAAATTTACTTAAAGCTACTTTTTTTTTGTTTATTGTGAATTTTATCTGATGCAGATAAGCCGTAAAATGCCACCAAAAATTATACTCACACTTAAAAGGCAACATTGATCCACCACTAAATCTGTGTTTGCTTATTAACGACAGACTTAAAGTAATTCTGATACATGTGCACATACATACATATATAAATATATATAAATATTACTTATTTACTTACGCAAGTATATCTAATACGCACAAACACTTTGATACTTAAGTGTGTTACCCTTGTGGCAATCACTTTGTCATCTTAAGCTGTTAATTCAATTCCACAAGAACAAAAAAAGAAGGGAATAATACTTAAGCTGATAATGTGTTATATTTATTTTTTTTTTTTTTGTTGCTGGTGATTGCTTAGCTTAAATATACAAAAAAAAAATATTAACAAAAAGAAAAAAGAAAAATATTTTGATTTGATAAAAAAATGTTTGCTAATGGTATTAATTTTTATTCTAAATTGTTTATAAAATTCCTTTCTTCTTTTATAGAAGTAACTAAGAGAACGATTAAAAGATGTACTGAGAGGAAAGAAAATAAACTTTTTTTTGGGATTTTATTAGTTTTATGGCAGAATGACGGAATAATTTTTTTGGTAAAGAATAATTCGCATATCGTTTGTCTCATGTGGAATTTGTTTGCTTTAAAACTGATATTTCAAAAAATTGCAGCAGTTCTTTGAGGTTTAATTCTACGACGACATCTAATGCCCAAAAAAAGTTAAACGATTTTCTGTGGGCTGTGCAGCTATTTGACATGAAAAACAGGTTGCTGAAAGTAAAGACATTATAATTTCAAATATTCTTAATTATTTGGTTATAATAAACTTTTCGGTTGACAGATGGAATTTAACTTTGTTTTACATCAGACAAAATAGTATCTACAAGCACTATTATTGTAAATTTTATTTACAACAATAATAATTTAAAGCATGACCTATTTTTAGAACAATAAATCGGTTTAAAAAGTATATGTTAAGATAGCGGGTATTTTCTCAAATATTCTAAAAGTGCGAATCGGCAAGTTTTTGTGTTTTATTATTTTTAAACTGAAATTTGCCAATCTTCGTTTTAATTTTATTTTAAGGCGTTTGTTAATCTGTAAAGTTCCTAAATTTTTGTACGTAGCTGTATCGACCAATTTTTGCTGCTACGTTTTCGGCTTTAAAACTCACTACAAAAATTTATTCAAAATAGGATTTCAAACAGACACATAAGTCATTTCTCAAGGAATGTTTTGTTACGTACTCTCAGAGGTGTCCCTACACAAATCAATTTAAAAACCACAGAGCTGATTTTTAAACTAACTGGATAGGACACTAAATTCAAAATCTTCCAAACAATTATATAGTATTTTATTAACAGATTTTTTTGTTCATTAAGCTCATTCAAAGGTATATAAATGCAGACATAATCGTTTTAGCTGCTTCAAACTTATATTTGTTTTATCTTCTCCGAAGCTGTTCAGACATTTCTGTTTTTTGTAACTGAAATCAGGTAATTAATATTGCGGGTATTTTATATTTTGGGAAAAAAATATACACTTTTTAATTCAACGCCAACAATTTTGTTTTGTTTTAAATCTATGATTTATGATATTCGAGTTACAAGTCAGAATCTAACTTAGGTTTCTCGTTTTAATAGTTCTACAAGCACCACTCTTAGTTTATAGCAGATTGTTGGACATTTCAGAAGTGCCTCTCTATTTTTTATTCTTTTTGGATGAATTGGAAATTTCCTTTAAATTCAATTACTTCGTGTTTGCAATTAAAAAATTGCTTGATCACTTTTGTATTGAGTTTTGACAGATACTGAGGAAAATACTTATAACGACCATACATTGTATTACCTATTATCTGATAGTATTTATTGCTTTCAAATTTATCATATTAATTTTAAATTATTTAATATTTTTATTTTTCGACTGCTGTAGCAATATGTTGACTTTGACTTTTTGTTCACAGACAATAAAGCCAACTTCCATTGGGATTTAAAACACTGTTTAAGCTAGCGACAATATTTTTCACTTCTATTTACAATTTATGAAGTGTGGCTGTCAAAGGCATTATATTAAAAGGCTTTTAATATAAGTGGCATTGCCGGTGGACACTTTACTTATGAAAGAAAAGTTATAAAAAGAATTAAATTTTTACTTTTTTCATTCATTTCCGTATATTTTTGAAAACAAATAAGACCATCACAATAACTGAAAATAGATATGTATATAGAAACATTTATTTGTTATATGGTATGTTAAAGTGGCAGCACTCAGTAAACCAATTTGGTGCAAATATATATAAAGGAAAATAAAAAGGGGATAGATTTTTAAAAAACTTCTTAAAAGTATAAACTTTAACTTTTATTTACAAAAAAATTAATATTATTATTTAATTTTTTCGGTATATTTTCGAGTTCAGTACATTTCCTAAGAGGCATTATTATGCTGCAACTATTATTGCGGTTGTCATGACCACATAGACATTAAAAATAAATTAAAGAAATATTAACCTCTTTAAAATAACGTTATTAGTTGTTATAGTTATGAGCTTAATTCTGAACAATTTATAAATCATTTTGAAACACATAAATATTTTAACCACAGCCTAAATTCAGGGACAGAAAAAAAGTATCGTGGCCTTAGCAAAGGCCAGTTTTTTTTTCCTACCAGAATTAAAAACGACATGTAGAAACTCACATATGATTAATTATATCTATGTAATCCTACTTACTCTATTATTCTGCTGCCAGCCTTAAGCGCTTGTTTTTTAAATTCTAATTTTGTTAAAAACAAAAATTATTTTCAATACTCTGAGACATAATCTCAGAACAACGACAGAAACAAGTGACAAAATTAGTTCCAGCGGGCGATACAGACTTACTTGTACCTGCAAACAAACTAATATAGGGCAAACTGGACGAACACTAAAAACAAGGTTTACAGAACACATACACATACTCATACAAACGGAAAAGAGAAGATTTCAATTTTGCATTGCACCTTGACACTCACGGACACACACCAAGAGAAACAGATATATGTATGATATTACTACATCCTAGCAAAAAAGGACGAAGACTATACATTCTTAAAAAAATAGAAATTTACAAAACAAAAACTTTCAATAGTGACATTATAAACGAACAGGTAAACACGACCTCGGGCAAAATTTTCACACCATTAAAACTACTCATGCAAAAAAACAATCGAAAAACACCCTTAGACGGACACATGTACCTAGATCATAATAAAAGACGCAGGTTTCGATAAATTTACTTTGCATAAAAATGCCAGGTGGCTGGCATTCTGCTTGCCTGAACTTAACAACTACCTGAACGACAACACTGACTCACTAGTACTAACTACACCGCGGCTTGACAATGATGTTTTCTCATCGAAAGCGCTCGCCTTTAACTTCAACACAACAACAGTCAGATAAGACGAAAAATGACAATAATATTAGCAAGTTTCATTCAATTTCAATCCTTTTATTTAAAGTTTAATCGATTTTACACAAATATTACCATATAGTATTAAAAAATTTGATATGATTTTAAATAAAAATCTAGAATCAAACATAAGATGTTATAATGTTAAAGCAAATTAAAATTTCTTTCTAAAAACCCAAATTCCTAAACAGAATTATTTAGTTCTGTTTTGTAAAAAAATTATAATTTTGTAGATAACTATCCTAATCTAATATCACTGCCAGTTAACGACCGCAGTTTAAAAATTAATAATTATAATTTTTCTTTTTTTAAATCTAAGTACTATAGTAATAGCTGTATAAAATACACAATTCTCTTAATTTTTCTTTTAAATTAAATTTTAATGATGTAAAAATGTTACATCAAAGTTGAGAACGATTATCTAAACTTATTAAATGATGTTGATAAAAATCCGAATACTAATTACTTCCAAACGGTTTTTGCTATTACAAATTGTGCATATAAAGGCGTATAAAAACTGTATAAAGAACAGCAAATAGTTAATAGAAACTAAATGTAACAAAAATTATTTCCTTACGATTTTGAATAACACTTTTGTCTAACTACAACTGTGTACTACACATATGTAAATATACATTTCATCTCAATCAATAGAAATGTTTAAAAAAACAATATATTTTTTTTTTAAAGAGAAGTAGCACTTCAGGCAACGATGCCTATTTAGTCAAGTACCGTGCTACATTCTTTAGGAAAGGGATAGAGGATAGATGAAACAGGTAGTAAAAGTAGAGGGATAGTCGGAAATTAACTGCCGTATATAAGACAGCACAACGGCCAGTGACTATGCCTTCATCGCTGAGCAGCCCCACCGACAGTCAATTTTTATTTTTGTAGTGAAAAAACCAAGGTCTTCGTTGGAAATCGAACCCACAACCCCCATATTTACAAGTTAGTACACTACCTACTAGCCTACAGGAGCACTATCAAACACATAAAAGTGATTCTTTTCTTACTTGCAAAATTCACTGATTATTAGGCTAACAGGAAAAGAACTTTATTTTACTTCAGTACTTGATTTAAATATTTAAACTCCCACTCTCAATCACAATTTACACAACAGCATAGAGAACATTATCTCTCGCCTTTAAGCCGCCGTGTTGCTCTCCAAAAGGTATCACCAATAACTGACGTAAGAAAATTGGTACCAAGAGTTACATAAAGTAGGGAAGTAAATCGCACAAAAAGTTCAATATCGTCTAGATAATTTATTGAGTAGAAATGGTCCAATGATGTAATTGACAGTGTTATAACGTAAAGAATACAACAAAACACTCTCAATGTATTTAATTTAAATGCAACAAAGAACTGCAATAGAATTTTGTTTCCTTTATTGATTTACTCATTAATTCTTATTATTTTTTTTATAATTTTCAATATCTTAAGGTTGATTTTTATGTTTCTACATCTCACTGAAATTTCAAGTTATGGAAAAAATATTTCCTAAATCTTAAAACCATAATTTTTTAAACCCTTCAACAAGTCATTGGAGTACAAAATAAAAAATGCGCGCTTAAGTAAATATTTCCTTATGCCAAACTAGGCGATTTTATCATTATTAATAATCTACCAGTAATGTTTTTTATTCGTTGTGTCACAACTGCAACACAATATATTTCATTTGCAACCTTAGAACAGGGCAAGAAGAGAATGTAAAATGATTTAAAGTCTGAGATTGATATGCACGATTATAGCTGCCAAAAATGTAAAATAACATTTGCATACGATAATTGAAGCTAGGTTTAATAAGTAAAAATAGATTAAAGAATAATTAGAAATATTTATTTTTAATATTTAAAATGAAAATATATATTCCTTATTATCATTTTTTTTAATTTCACAATAAAGATAAGAGAAAAATATTAGTTTATTTTCGTTAATGGATTTTAGCGCAGAAAAAACACTTTAAAGATTAATCTGTTTTAAAAAGAACCATTGACGTGTTTAGTAAATTTTTTTTTTTAAGTTTAGAAACAAATTTAATAGAATTAAATCTGATGAGCATATAACTCACATAACCTACTAACCATTTAAGGTGTAGCATTTTTCATAACCGTTTCAATTTTAAAATCTTATAAAAAGTATTTTAAAACTTAAGTACCCCACTTGAATTTATTTGTATTAAATTTTTAAATAAAAATTCGAGAAATGTTAAATTTGGATTTTCCAATGTATATATTGTTACGTTTATTCATTTTAATAAGAATTGAGTTTTTTATTGCAAAATAATAATACAGTGCTTTAGGGTTTTAAACTAAATTAAACGATTTATTTACTTTCAATACACATAAAATAACGATGGTAACTTTGTTGCCCTTACTCAACGATGACTCAACTTTAATTAATTAATTTTCCCAGCAAGTGGTGCTTATTTAGTTGTTTTTAGTTATTCTCGCATATACAAGAATATTTTACTTTAACATTATCCCATATTGTTGTTGTTGTTATTATCACTTAGTGCAGGCACCTACTTGACTGTGTGGCTTTTTGTGTTCTGTATTAAATGGTCCTGTTTTCTGTTGTTTAGCGTATTTCTTGGAATTACTTATAAGCATCTTGTTGTATAAGATTTCTTAGAAAACTATGCAGTTTGCAAAGCAGGAAATAGGTCATTTCGTTTACTTTTTATTTACTGATAATTATTTTCTTTAAAAACTTAAATAAATTATCTTCTTAATAATATTATTCCACCAATTATTGTCACCAATTATTGTTCTCAGTAGATGAATTCCATCTACGTGAACTTTGCTTCAAGTTATGAGCGTATCAAGAGTTCGGTTAATTATTGCAATAGACGGGTATTAGTATCCGCGGTAATATTTTTGTACACTAACGTTTTTTTTCCAAAAAGTATGGCAAAGGATATATAATAAAGACAGGAAATTTAAGACACACCAAATGCCGATATATTAGCGCATATTCTGTATGCTCCACGAATATCTTTTCTATTTTTTTGAATAGCAGGAGCTATCGCCAACTTCTTTAATAATTTGAGGATTAAATATTATAGGGTTTTTTGCCTCACCATTCAGCAGCTGAATTTCTCTGTCTATATATTTTTAATAAATAAGTCTTCACTTGAATTATGGAGAAGGTCTTTAAATCAAAGATCTTTTAAAGTTTAAGTTTTTAGTTTTTTCAGTCTACAAGCAAATCCATAAGTTTTATTGAAGCAAATAAATATTAATTTTTGTGCTGTTATTTTTCGTCCATTTATATGTCCTTGTATAGTTTTTATTTATAATTTTACATATTTCTATACGATCTTACATACATTTTTACCTTTTATGCCTTATTTGCATTTCTTCTTTATCATAAACATAAGTCGGTGTTAACCATAACGGCGTATACATTCATTCATGCGTTAGCTGACACTATCGTATGTAAGTGATTAAGTCCTTTTTATTTGACATTTCGCACGGAATATCTATAAAATGAGTTTTATATTTAAATAAAAAAAAGCTCAACATGCAAAGTAAATAACATTGCAGGAATTAAAAAGAAGATTAAACGAAGTAAAATTACCCTTCCTTAAACATGTTGTATGTTGTATGAATAATAATAATAATAACAATAATAATAATAATTGATCAATTTTTCTTATGAAGCGCCTGAAAATGGGAATTGGGAAAAAGAGTTATTATATTGAATGTTGAGGAAAAATAAAAAAAGATTGCTCGGCAGTTTAACCACGTCGCAAACTGA
Source organism: Trichopoda pennipes (assembly GCA_030448955.1). Classification (NCBI taxonomy): domain Eukaryota; kingdom Metazoa; phylum Arthropoda; class Insecta; order Diptera; family Tachinidae; genus Trichopoda; species Trichopoda pennipes. The sequence continues at coordinate 3,431,199 of JASKUP010000049.1, read as the reverse complement.
AAATAAATTTATCACTAAGTTATTATAACATACAAATTATTATTGAATTGCTTGTGACCATTAAACGATATCAATCGATTAGACTATTGAATTAAGTTAAAATTGACTCTTACAGTATATTCGTTTTTAGTCAAAATTTTTAATTTCTTTGCGATTTTGTGACAATTTTATTGTAACGTTCTGCAGGGTACAAGAACCGACAGTAAAAACACTTTGCTTTGTTTAAATATGTATGATTTTCATGTTGTCCTTGTCAGAATGTAATGATTTTATTTTTAAATGCAAAAACAAGTTTTTTCATATTCAGTGATATAATACATCATAAGCAAGGGATGGCTTTTTAATAAAAGAGGGAAACATTTCATTTGATATTGATCATGTCAGGCGACCGCTATTTCTCTTGGTGTATTAAAAGCAACTGATTTACAAATTTTAAAACTCGCCTTTAACGTGACAACAAAAAAACAAGAGTTTATGACGTTCGTGTTTAGATTAGGCATTGATCTTAGTGCTGATCTTGGTTTAAGAAGGAACTCTTCGATTTTCGATTTTAGCCTTAATCAAGCCTGAACTTATCATATATCATTTCCATCACTTATATATCATTTCTGCATGTTCTCGAGTTTTAAAATCATAAAGTTACTGGTATAAACTTTTTATTCTCTGTAGGCTTCACTTTATTTAAAATTCATGTTTCGATATTTGCGTGAAATCAGAGAGTGAAAGTCTTCTTTGTATTAAACAATAATTTTAGTTTTTGTAACCTTCAAGTATGTTCTTTATCTCTTACATACAAACTACTTCCTTTAAAGAATCAAAATTTGCTTCCACATTAATAGGCTCCTCAAATTAAAAAATATATATATTTTGTGGAAGAGAGTTGGAACATTGTTTATAACTTTTCAAACAGCATAATCTTACAATTTATTTAATCAGATTTAAAGTATAAAAAGGCCTTAATTCAAATAAAAAATGTAATAAGCTGCTATTTTTCTTTCCAAGAAAAAAGAAACAACAACAAAATTATTTCCTTCAATTTCTATTCACATGCTTTTATTTCAAGACTAAATATTATTTGTTCAAGGAATCTGAAAATTTTTACTTTTCTAGCCCATGTTTGTTAGATGCTTTTACAAAGGTAATAATTTACCATAATATCAACATATTGTGTTAAGCGCACAGGCAAATTCATTCAAATTCTAAATAGAATACATTTTCATGCACCATTATAAATGCAAAATATTTTTATTTGTTGAAGAACTTGTCTCTCGTTCTATTCTTTAGAAAAATATTTTTGTTTTGCCACTGGTTTGATTATCAGTCTCACAGATAATCAAGTGGCAGAAAACAAAAATATATTCAATTATGTTGCAATGTTTTATATGGTTGAATGATACACTTTACATCTATATTTTTATTTCCGTTATATATTTTTTTAATACTATTTTGAAAAGTTATCAATAAAATATTGTATTTGAACGTATCTTGTGAATTTATTTTCATTTTGGTGTCAGAAGCCGCCAGTGACAGTTGCTGTGCTATATAAACTAAAACATCTCTAAAACTCTAATTCAATATTCGAATTGTAACCCAGTTTAATGCGCACTTTGAACTGCAATGAGCCAGAATAAATTCAATATCCTTTACACGTTATTTATTCATTCAATGCAGCAGCTAAACGTGTATATTCAATTGAATGGCAATTGATACTTGATGGAAGTGATGACGGCGACGATCATAGCGATGTAAAATATTTAAATTTATTTTATATATTTCAATTTGATAAAAGAAGTGACTTTGAATTGTAAATTTATATGTGCAAAATATTTAGATTATTTAAGTTCTTATTCAAAAACACCCAAATATTGTATTAATCAAATATATATTTAAAAATGTTAAATAGAGAGGTGTTTAAAATTATACTGCAAAGTAAAGATACTTATAAACTTAAGCTTAAAAAAAGAGAAAAACGGTTAACAACTAGAAATAAAAGATAAAAAATAAAACAAAAAATATAAAGGAAATTAAAACAAATTTATACTTTTATAATTCAAGGTATATGTCGAAAATAAAAACTACTTCGTAGTTTTAAATACAAATATTAATAAATTTACATCCGTTAACTCATTAATTATTTTAAGTTAAAATTTTATTATGTAAGATGATACAACCACGATTAAATATGTGAAATAAATATCTCTTACTTACATTTCAATTTAGTGTTGTTAATCCCCGCGGTAAAAGCAGTCGTTATTGCTTGTTTGTTCAATATGATCGGCGAGCGCTTTCGACGCAATGACATCTACTATATACAATGCAAATAGGTTGCCCTGCAACCTGGCATTTTATGTTTCTGTCTTGTGTTTCATTTGTTAGACTACATGAGTAGTTACAGTGGTGTGAAAATACCGCATTCAGAACAAGAAACAACCTAGGCAGAATACTACGGAATAAAACAACCGAGGCAAATATACTAGACAAACAAGGAGTGTACAAATTAACATGTACATGCCATTATAGCTACATCGGGCAAACAGGACGAAAAATTAAGACCAGATTTAGGGAACACATTAGAGACTATAACAAAAAACTACGAGAACCAAAATCAACTCCAGAATCAAACTTTGCGAACCATATATTTAACAACAAATGTACACCAGGACATATAAAGACAACGGTTAAACTGCTTCATACTCAGCACAAAGGAAGGAGACTAAATGTATTAGAAAACATGGAAATATACAAACAAAAAACATTTGACGGACGAATAATAAATGAACAAATAAACACTGCTTCGGACACAATATTTGAACCGTTGAAACATTTTTACAGGAAAACAAACACTACACCAACACAAAAACGTTACGCGGGTGCACAAGACCAAAGCAATAAAGGACATCATAAACGCACAATTACAGATTATTATGTCACATAAAAGGGGGGAAAAAAACCCAATAGGTTCACACATAAACAAAAACGGACAGCAAGCGTGACCGTAAAAGGATTTAGTTAGAAAAAAAAAACGAATGAAAAAGGGAGCGACAAATTAGGTAGAAAGAGACATATGAAAAAGGAGAGATGCAGGCAAAAAAAAAACAAAAAAAAGGACAGAAAGGGACGAACGCAATAACACGAAGGGAGACACGAACTATTTATATAAACACAACTGACAATAGAACGCAACTAGTACGAAAATAACACTGATTAGTCCAATTTTTTTAACTTTTAAAATTTTTGTTAAGAAAGAGCAATTTTTAAAAATTTTTTGCAAATGTTTTAAAAGGAAACAGAAAATATTGTACACTATTTGAATGTAAATTGAATTTAAGTACTTGTATGCAGTCTTAAGAAAAAGCATTTCTCTTCTTAAAAGAGTATCCAACTATCCATATACATGGTAGTTGATGTACAATTGATAGATAGAGATCCTTATATTACATGAGGAAAATGGATTTATGTCTATTATGTTATCTGGAAACAAAAAAAGGACAAAAAATGATTTCAACTTAATTGGAGAAGACGTATCATCTTCACGCACTTTAACATATCTGCCAGTATTCAGAAATTTTGATTTAATGCATTTAAGCAATATTATTAAGCTTAAAAACTCATGTTGTTTTTTGTTTTCGAAGCAAATTGCTGCATATAGAGTAGGGTGTTCCTCGCTATAAACAAACCAAGACAACTTGCTGCCCAAAAGGACGTTCTTGAACTTATTATTGCATTAAATATTAATAATAATATGGATGCTATTATTTTGACCGAAAGTGTGTACATATATATATATATATATATATATATATATATATATATATATATATATATATATATACATATATATAAAGGATAATAACTTTATAAAAACAAGTAAGAACAAAAAAACTTCACAACTTTTTCAATTTATGCGGTCGAAGAAAGTTACACAAGGTAAAATTAAGCATCAGAACAAAGAAATATAATGAACTAGAATACCGACTTAAACAAGAGTAAAACCATCACAGCAGCATTAATGTCATAAATATATGGGATATTAAAAACCAAACGTACACTGACACTAGAACATGAAGTAGAGTTTTTAGTAACACACCTTCAACAATTTGTTGTTTATTTGTTAAGACTTGTTTTTTTTTTTGTTTTATAATGATAATGATAACGATGATCACTTTCACAACTACTACAGCTTTAGCGACACATGTTAATATTTTATTCTAATAAATTTTAGGGACATTAGATTTTTTTCTCTTAGCACGTTTGTATTTTTACACGCTTAAAGTTTATAAATATGCATGTAAAGCTGCTTTAAAACTAGTATATACCTATAATCAAAATTATTTAATTTATGCCGGTGAAAACAAGGTTTCTTTTTTTATCTTTATAGTCCTTTCTTTAAAAAAAACTTTAAAATATTTTTTTAAATTATTTAGAACTTCGTTTAAATGTTTTAAAGGGGATTTTGCTTTTGTAAGGGTTTTGCCTAAAAATCTGATTTTAAAGTTTTTAATGAAAATTAAATATATAATATTTTGGCATATCTTTCAGTAGTTATTTAAAACATATTTTACTTTTTCAGTTTGAAAAGACAAGAAAAATCTACTTTCTCGATAATAAGTATTTGGCTCGTTAATAAGGTAAGGTAGTGTGCGTTGCGGTCGCAGCTGTTAAAGTAGATTATTAGCTATACTTTTCCAAATTTTCTATATATACTGGATCAAAACGTATCTTATGTTCAAGAATCATTAGTTATTTTCCCTTACACTGTCAGTGTTTGTTATTACGGCTTTGACTTCTTTTCATTTGGAAAGAAATTTTTTATCTGTAACACTAATTTTTTTTCAAGCTGTTAATATTAAAAAATAACAATGACAATGCTATGTAATGTGTTAAAAACTAACGTAAAATATCAGCAAACGCTAGGTTATAATATGGTTAAATAACTTTTTGGAATGTATATCTAACTTTTGTTTTTTTATGATTAATAATATTTTTCGGAATAAACTTACAGCCTTTAGTCTTTTCTTTACATTTATATTTTATATTTATATCGATTTATTCAACTAGTTTTTAACAAATAATGTATAAAATCAAATATATTTTTTTCGCGAGCTTAATATAAACGATCAATTGATATATTTTGTTTTAATAGCTTTAATTAGGATGAAAAGTTTTTTCCCATGAATTTCTTTCAGTTGTTTTCAGTTTTGCTTGCTGTATATGCCATTTGGAGGAGAGACATAAAAAAAGAAATAAACATATTAATAACTTTAACAAACATAATGTTCAATTAAAAATTGTAAGTACTGTAAAATATAAATTTAGCTAAACATTTATATATTTCAATTAAATAAGATAATGAATAAACTCAATTTTATTTTAATCACAAAATTTAAAACTTAAATTTATACATTTTTTAAGCAGTTTTTTTAACGTTAAGCACCACAAAAAAAAACAGTTTATATATAAAAAGGAAAAATCAGGTGAAATCAAACAAAAAGGCAAGCACTTACAAATCAGTGTTGAAGTCGCTATTATTGTCATCATCAAATGGGACATTTTGACATACACTTCAGCCTGTGTTTTATTTTTAAAACACTACTACAACGTATACTAAATATAAAACACAATGAAGGCAAACAGTTAACAGCAGCATCAAACCATCATCATAATTATCATTGATTTTTTAGTTCCAATGTTAGAGGAAGTCGTTATTGAACTTTGTGTTAGTGGTGCTGTTATCATCAAAAATAGCTGCAACAGAAGTACAGGTTAAAATGTAAATATGAGCAACACATGACACATGATGGACAACGCTGAGATTACTTGCGTTAACCTCTAATCAAATGAAACGTTTTTATAAACAAAAAAAAACGTAAAAAGATATTTTAAAGAGTAAAATAAAATAGTTTGATGTACTAAATAAAAGGTACTCAGTTTATCGGATGGAAAAAGAAAACAAAGATTTAAATAATAAAAAAAATTAAAATTTTTCATAAATATAATATGATTTAGATTCATCCTATCAAAAATAAAAAGATATTAATGCCTATTAATATATATTGTTAAGTTAATTCCTTTTAATAAATGTTTTGGTATTTCGAGTTGTTTTATTGCAAAGTAATAGCGAAGCATTTTGGAGTTTTAAATTACAACAATTTATTTACTTTTACTACACACAAAATAAACACGATGGTAACTTTGCTATTTTAAAGCCTTAAAAGAACCTTAATTGTATTAATATTTCCAATTCCACCTATTAACGGAAAAAACCATTTGCGAACAAACAGCCGGGAAGGACGTTAAGAGGAGGAATTGAAAACATTAGTTCATTCACCGTCGGAGTACAACCAAACAATTTAGTATCTTTATTGTTTTGTTGTTTATGCTCAACTATTCATTTGCTCAGCAAGTGGTGCTTAAATACCTGCTTAAATAATAAATAAATACAGGCGCCTGTTTAGCTGTGTGTGTGTGTTTTCTTATTCTTCAGTGCTGGTTGTTTCCTGTTGTTTAGCTTAATTCGTGGAATTTCCTATAAGCATGTTGTTCTGTCTTGTGTTTTTAAGAGTCTTGCATCATCAGCGCTCATTATTAAGGTATGTTACCTATAAAGTATAGTTCCTCTGTTTGTAGTCTTTTCAAGATTTTGTAGGTAACGTTTTGAAGAAAAGTATTATTGGCAGCGCGGATTTTACCTAGGATTTAATATAGCTTTTTGAATTTAACAAAAGAACAACAGAAGATAAATGAGTCTGTAACAGATATAGACTCATTATTATTTTCAAAACAAAGTTAGAAATAAAGGTATAAAGCAAATAAGCCACTGGGGTTATTATTTGCTTAGGGATAATTGATAGATTCAAAAGCCCTCGCAAATTTGGTGGTAATAAATTTTCTCATTAAAATTTATCAATATTTAAGCCATTAGTAAATGATTCTCTACGAGATATAATTAAGAGAATTGTGGAAATTTTTGTCGATCAATTATCGATGAAAACTAACTGTTAATAAGGCACGCCAGCCTTTGGCCTGGTGATTTCCGGTGTATTTTGAATAAAACAAAATTGTATTAAGCAATTTGTATTTATATTAAAATATCTACAATTTTAAGTAAAAAATATTAAATAATTGATAGCAAATTATATTATAACCTACTCTTTTGTGGAAAACACCAGTTGATTTCGGCTTCAAAATTCATCCGTAAGCAGCAGCAACTTCCCTCTGCAATTCTCGGTCAAAAAAAGAAAAATGGCAGGAAGTTTCACGCAAGTGCTGAATATAGCGGCGGCTGAAGTTAGCTGCGGTAGTAAGGTCTTCTATTAGTTTTTTGATGATGCCAGACGATTCTGGTTACGTTGCCAACACTAACAGTTTAATACATTTTTCACTTCGAAGAAATTGTTAATGGGATATGGAGAATGGTAGCAGAAACAAACTAAAGAGAAAAGTATACGAATCTTTGATGAACTTTTCAATTTGAAATTCTTAAATATTTCTATTTACAACATGAGGAACAAGGCAACATTAAGAAGGTGTTTTTATAGTAATGCAGAGCAGTTTTATACTTAATAAACTCTTTGCACTATATAATAAATATGTAATAATAAACGCACATTTGTATAAAAACTGATAGAGCAATAGATTCATATCGCGGTTAACGACCTACTACATGCTTTCAATTATAAAAGCCATTTTAAGAGAGAATATAAAAGAAACTTTTAAAAGCAATAATAATAACAAAAACCATCAAATAGTTACTTTGAATATTTATTATTCCTTTGTATATTCCAATTCTTTCATGCTTTTGTTTACAGAATGGTTTGGTAATTTAAAAGAACAAATTCGAAACCGTTTTCTCCAAACTGAAATGTATAATTTCATTGTTTGTTCTAACGAAATAATTATATTTTGTTGTTGTTGTTGTGTGTGTGTCTGACGTCAATTTGTCGGACTATGGAACTTTTACACGGAAAGTATTATAAATCCAATTATGAGAATTTATTAATAACAATTTGATGGTGTTTGTGTAAAAGTTAAGCCGCAAATATATTACAAAACAATGGCAGACTTACTCCCGCATACATCTGCAAGTTCCTTGCTTTTGTTTAACATTCAATCTGTCAGTTTGCCCACCAAGCAAAAGTCAAGTAAAATGTATGCAATATTATCAACAAAAGAAAAGCCAAACAAAATTAATTTAAAAATAAGCAATTAAGTAGCGAATATTTATTACACATAATTGTTTCCAGGGTTTTTTATTTAATAAAATTCATATAAACGAACTTTAAAAACTTTGCTAGAGGTAATCATATTTCAGTTTTTTTATTGTTGGGGTTTTTATAATTAACACAGTCACCAGTCACCACACAACGAGAGAGTAGGGATAGCTAACATTTTTGCTGTAAGTTTTATGCTTTAAGTTTTATGTGATGGTTCATTAAAGTACTGCTAATGTGTAGGCACTGATACGTGTAATTTATGCAGAAAACACCTATGACCATGGCCTACACAGTATGGGCGAAATCCAATTTTATACTTTTATATCTCACGAGCTTTCATAATCTTTAAGCTTCTTCATTTTCAAGACAGGAAATGAAATTTTTTGTGTGACGATCAAAGAGATTGTCATAAGAAACCATGAAAAATATTTTTTGTAATCTATTTGCATTTTAATTTGTAAATATCATGTACATCCACTTTTTACTTATTGAAAAATCATTCAAATTGATGCTAGAAACAAAATGAATTATCCCATTTCGTTTATTAGTAACAGTCTGTAAATAAATATCTTGTCTGCTTATCTATGAAGTATACAAATTAATTTAATGTCAGATTAAAATGTTAAATGGTAAATGAATAAACATGTTTAAGAAACATTTGTATGTTATAAAAGCAAAAAAATTTCATTACTAGTTTTGATGTTGTTCTATAAAGCCAATTTTACACTTGAAACAGGTCTCGAAGGATGATAAAATTTTTACACACTATTATTTCTAAATAAAAAAAATTTTAATGTGTTTCCACAGAAAAGTGTACGTCAGTATACATAAATAAAGTAGCGTAGCGTACATGCGAACACAAATGGTGTTAAGTGTTTCCGGGGAACAATTTGCTTTCATTGGCAGAACTAACACACAAACAAAAACACACTGACATTTTTGTTAGTAGAATATGTAATAAATACCATATAATTAATACATGTGTACGCTACACATATCCACATTAATATCAAATATCTTAACGCAATCATACAGCTTTTTATTAACAATAGGATACTACACAAGCATCATTTCATTTGCTATTAAAATGTTGTTTTTTTTTATTTAAATATTTGAATACAAATACGAGTACAACAAAAAAATTCACTGTAACTAGAAATATATTTGCAAATCTACATGACTAAATATACATGACTAATAAAATTTCAAAATAAATAGACATATTATACCAAAGAAAATAAATATACCTGAAATCTATAAAAGAATACTTTATTAAAAATTGAATCAAAATCACCTAAAGAAGTAAAATCATATATTTCAGTAGCAATTTTTATTGTATTGTAACGAAACGTTCTCGCCTTATGCTGGGGTAAAGCTCGCGGCGTCCAGGGTTCGTTACAAAAAAAATGTTTTCACTAATCACAAGAAACACTTTTGTTTTATAAAAAAAATTTCTTTTATTATAATTCACTCTTAAACTAAGTTATAATTAAACTTCACCACTACTGGAGCGAATAAAATTCTGGTCCAGTCTGAGCAGAACAGTTGGCCTGTCCACCAATTTTTGACTTGTCGCGAATAAGATTCTGAGACAACCTTTCCACGTCGAAATTGGTGTTAGCCTATTGACGATCTTGTCCGTCTTGTTCAGCCAGGGCGAATAAAATTCTGGCCCTGCTGAACAAAGCGCGGCATGGCTCTGGGCTCCGTCACCTGGGTGAATAAAATTCTGGCCAGGTGAAGCAGCGACAGCACTTACTGAGCCGGAAACCTTAGCGAATCTCGCTTAATTCAAAGTGAGCGAAACCTATTTGCAAGACTATTTTAAATTAAGTTGAACAAAATTCTAACTCACTTAAAGAAGTCTTGCCCGGTTGCTTGCCCGTGGCCAACTTAACTTCAATACGTAATTATCTCGCTTTTTATATGTTTCTGCCAGGCACATATACACACCCATACCACTATACGACAACTGCTTACGACTGTTCAGGGTTAAGTTTGATGGTATGTTTTTCCTACAGGTGGCGTTTCTTAACGGCTATTACAAAGTTCAAATATTTTCTTCACTAATAATATTAAACAAACTAAACAATAAATGCGATTATAAAAATATGACAATTTATATAATAGAATTCATTTAATTAAATACAAATGGGAAAGATGTATAATAAAAAAATTTACGAAATTCATTAAATAATAGAAAAAAATAAAAATGTACAAATTAATGAAATTCATAATTAATAAGTTGAAAAATATGTAGTAGTCCAATAATGGCTATTATAAAGTTCAAATAAACAATAAATGTGATTATAAAAAATATGACAACTATATTACAGAATTCATTTACTAATCAAAACTTAACAGAAATGGGAAAGATGTATAATAAAAAAAATTACGAAATTCATAAAATAATAGAAAAAAATAAAATGTACAAATTCATGAAATTCATAATTGATAAGTTGAAAAATAGGTAGTAGTCCAATAATCTGCGACCGCATGTCTATGTGATCAAAAACGAGCCTGCCGACTTTTGGCCGTCACAGTATAACTCGGTTTTGACTCTCAGATGATTACTTTTCCATCAGCTACTATTGCCTTCATTTTCGACAATGTTCGCATAACAATTACAGTTCTGCTATTTATTTGTCATTTTTTGCCATTTATTTTTAAGCTTTTATTATTACAAACAAATCATAAGAATACTAACTAAAAGGACTTTTTTTATTTTATTTTTTTAAGCTATCGATAGCAAAAGTTTTTTAGCATTGAGAGAAAAGCACAAAATATTTGCGTTTCAATTATAACTTTTATGATATTGAATTATTAGCGTTTATGTTTTCATTATTAAAAGAGATATCGACTGAATATGTAAATAAGCACCTAATACTGACTAACTAAAATTTGCACTTAAAATAAACTGATTGATACATATTACTGATTAAATAGCACATTCACGTTTGTTTTCAATTAAAAGCACACGCATCACCCATATGGACTATAGCTTATTTATACTCAATTTGTATTGGGTCTTTCAACAAGAAGCTTGGTTTTCAATTGTGGCAACACCAACAACAGATAGTTTTGCAATTTAGTTTTCTGACGTAATCGTGGTAGATGCATTGACAATTGTTACAATGAATTTAATTTCGCACGAAAATCGCATTAAAATAATTAAAATACACTATGAAAATGGCGATTTACATTTCGTAAAATTCCTGATATTTTCGAACAACGCAATCGTCCTTCTGAAACCGTTATTAGGAATTAGGTCGATAAATTTGGGTCGACAGGCTCGATACAAAATGTGTGAACACCAGCGCGTGTTCGACCAGATCATTTAACTGGAAACATCGCAGCTGTGGGCTACAGTATTAAAGCAGATCCAAATTAGTCAATTCCTCAACGTTTTCAACAGTTGAAGTTATCCTAAAAGGATTTGACTTCGAAGCCTTATAGGGTTCAACTAGTGCAAGAGTTGAGCCGGCCGACCATTCAAATTGTCGTTGATTCGCTCAATTCATTCAGGAACAACTGGAAAAAATGATTTTTTTTCAGACTGTAGTTTTTTGAGACAACAACAGAAAAAAGCAGTTTTTCTTTCAATATCAGTTTATCTCTTGATTTTTAGGTATATTGCCACGTAGCGTGAAAATGAAAACAGTTTGTAGGCAATAATCTTTTATAATTGCAAGGCAGTAATTAATCGTAAATTTTCTAGTTAACCAACTATTTAGAAGAGGATGAGTACTAAAAACATAATATTTCGAATGCCGTTTTTATTATATATTTAATCTGCTACACAAGGAATGGCTTGCAATCACTATAAACACACAATATCGCGCATACTATTTTTATTACTCTGGCTTGTCGGTGTGCATAAGCTTGCTGACTTACAAATAAAATTAAATTTAATAAATAAAAATTACTATAGTTGCCAGCCGAACGTTAGAAAAACGTAATAAAAATTAATTATTTATTTATTTTATTATTTAAACTATCAGCAATCTAAATTTGGACAGTGTTCAAATACCACAAAAAAATATTAGATATTTGAAACAAATGCACAATTTAGGAGTTAAAACAATCTCTTTTAAAAATCAAAAAATTTTATACAAATTGCACAGATATAACAAACAAATATTGATATTATTAAAGTGATAATTAGCTTGTATAGTTAAACTTTAAGTAGCAGGTAAATGTGTCTAATTTGCTAAAGGGAAGATCTCCTTGACTTATAACTTTTTATTTTAAGTTTTTGAATTCGAAGTTAGCATATTTTCTGATCTATCTATGAAGGAAGAAATAATTTTTTTCCTGTAAAAGAAATTTGATTAAATATTAAAAGTAATAATTGTTACAGTTTTTCTGTTACTAAAAAATTATTGAAAATTTTTTCTTAATTACAGAAAAGTTAGTGCTTATCAGTATCGTCATCAGTACTGCCTTAAGAATATTTAATTTATTGCCTGCAAGCTTTAACCACAACAATTTTAACACATACCGTATTTACGTTCGTTTTCTCAAATTCATAAATTTGTTGAATGACTAATAGATAAAAAGATTCATTCTATAGCCTTGTAATAACATCTCACTACTATATGCAAGTATGTAAGCTCAAATATGTAAGCTACTTGTCCGTTAAACGTTAGATGTTGGAAGTCGAGTGTTTACATAGTAAGAATTGACTTGTGCTTGTTGTTAAATTAATAATAATATTTGGCAGTTTAACTTTTTAACTTAACGCTATTGCTTATCTTATAGATTTAAAGAATCTACGCTTAAAGACACTTTTGCTTTGTGTATTGTTAAAATATATTTGTAGTTTATTGAATTTATTTATATTTGTAGCATAAAAATCGTAACCACTTTAACCACATTTTATGGTTGAGTTTTAACCACAATGACGATTTAAAAAGTTTTCTTTCAAAACCTCAGAAACCACATGTGGATATACGTTCATTTATACATACAATAACAAGAACAGCATGAACACATAAATGGTATCAAGTTTTAATAATAATTAAATTTAAACTTTTTAAGTGTTAAATCTAGTTGTTAGATATATATAAAGTTACTATTTGTTAGCTGACTATTGGAAGAGTATAGTGTTGCTGTTGCCATTAGGTAAAAGTTTTTTTTTTCCAAAATAAAGGCGATGACAGTAAAAAGTTTTACAATTCATTAATGAATTAAAATATTTGAAAGGTAAATTATTTAATAAATTAAATTTTATTTAACATTATTTTAAATAGCAAATACCATCCATTCATGCACTTTAAATCAAAATCAAACTGTTAATTTGTGAATTAATTTACTACAGAAAAGGTCTTATTCCATTTTCTATTAATAAGACAGTTAACTCCTTCGTTTGATAACAAATATCGCATACCTGTTAAGTTTGTGTACTTAAAACACAACTAATTATGTGTTATTTTTATCTTTTGAAGTTTTTTCTCAAATTAATTAATAAAATTCACAAAATTAATCTGTCTAGAATATGACGTGGCATTTGTAACGCACTAAATAATAATAATTATTTTTTTACACAAAGAATTATTAATGCTATGCACCTTTGTCTACAATATTATTTTTATAACTGCAAGGCAATAATTAATTGTAAATTTTCTACTTCACCAATTATTTAAAAAATGATGAAACAATTTTTCGAACGTCGTTTTTATTATATATGTATATCATTTACTTAACAACGAACTGTTTACGCACACTATCAAGACACAATATATAGTTTAATATTTGTATTACTCTGTCTTGCTGGTGAATAAGTTTGCTGACCTAAAAATTATATTTAATTTAATAAATAAAAACTACTATAGTTGCCAGCCGAAAGTTAGCCAATTAAACGAAAAGCCAAACGTTATAAAAAATAATGTAAACTATCAACAAACTAACTGTACTTGGAGAGTGTTCAAATACTATAAAAATAGTAGATATTGAAAACAAATGGAGCTAAAAGAATCCCTTTTAAAACTCAAAAAGTCGTTTACACAAATTAGACAGATATAAACAAACAAATAAATAAATTCAGGATATTATCAAAGTGATAATTAGTTTTTCGCTTTTATAGTTAAATTTTAAGCAGCAGATGAATGTGTCTAGCATGCTAAAGGGAAGATCTCCTTAACGTATAACTTATGATCTTACCTTTAAGAATTCGAAGTTACCACATTTTTGGTGTATGAAGAAAGAAATAAATTTGCGTCATTTTAGTTTTGTAATTGAAAAAATAAAAATGAAAAGCAAATCACAATTATGGTACATTAATGGGCTTGATAGTACTTTTGAATACATTTGGCCCAGAAGAATATCACTTAAAAATTTCCTTAGCAAGTGTTATATTTTTACGAAGATGATTTATTAAGTTAAAAAAAATACTCAGTAAGCGAAACGACCCACTGTGCATTTTACAAACTGCATAGTTTTATAAGAATTCTTATTTATACGAGACACAACAAAATGCTGATCAGAAATTCTACCAAATAAGATAAACAACAGAAATCAAAACAACTAACATAGAGAAAAAACAAAACACACAGCCAAACAGGCTCCTAAACTAAATGAAAATAACAGCAACAATATGGGGTGGTGTTAAAGTAGAATATTCTTGTATATGCGAAAATCGCTAAAAAGATTTTATAAGCACCACTTGCTGGGTAAATGAATGAATTCAAGTTGAGTCATCAGTGAGTAGAGACAACAAAATTACCATCGTATTTATTTTGTGTCTACTGAAAGTAAAAAAATACTTAAACTTAATTCAACGCTCTAAAGTACTATGTTTTTTTTTGCAATATAAGAACTCAACACAACAAAATTTTATTTGTTTTAAATAGGAATAAACATAACAATATGCTACATACCACGCCAAAAATAAATATGTGTAAAGATTACGAAATTTTTAAAGACAACATATTAATTTATTTTAAATGTAATTAGATGTTTTTTACTATTAAATAGACAAGGATTTTTCCAATTACAATATAAATAACTTGTATCACATCCCCTTTTTCCTTTCAAATTTCATCTCCCCTCCTTTTGTCATTTAATTTATAGCCCAGTAAAATACAATTTCACTTTTCTAATCATGCATGCAAAATACTAATTAAAAAAGTTGTTTCTGTTTATATGTTATAGATATAGAAATAAATAAAAAGTAGAATGTTGCCAACAATTTTTTAAAGAAATAATTAGTTTTTGTGTTATGCTGTCATGGTATCAAAAAATAATTAAGTTTGTAAAAAATAGTTAAAAGAAACTGTATTGGTGACTTTAGCTAAAGTTTCTTTTAACTTAACATATTTTAAAGGCAAGTTGTGGTAACGAATTAGTAATTAATTAGTATTTAATTTTAGTAAGAATTCACAATATACTGACTCTTCTCTCTCAGTCATTGTGCTTACTTATCCTATAGCACATTCTTTTTAACACTAGTTAGTATTAACAAAAGCTTTTAACAGCAGTTCACTTTTGCGCTATACTGTTAACGTATATCATTAGTGTCAAGCGATAAATTAATGATCTAAATTTTTTGTTGAAATATTATTAGTTTTTTCTTTGTCATTTTTATGACTTTCAGTGTCTTTTAAGCAATGATGCATTAATTGTATTCTCAAACATTAACATTATTAATTATTCTTTTCATTGACAAGTTCTCAAATAAAAATTATGTTTTTTACTAAAATCTTTTTAAAGGAAGAAACATAAAAGATTTAATTATTATTTCAACAGTAAAGCGAAGGAAATGTGTCATAAAATTTATTAAGTGCTCTTTGTCATGTTATTAAACTCATTAAATTTTAATCTTGTGACTAATTTTAACCAACTCGCAAATTGTTATATTTTTAAATTCGTAAAGCAGATTTCTTTTCAGTAGTGTATTTACATTTTTGGAAGATGAATTTATTTGTGGTTACTAATGATATTTTTTAGCCTGCGGATGGTTTGTTTCCATAATCAGCTTTATTAGCATTTTTTTGACTACTTATGTAATCTATGATTATTATTTAACATAATTTTAGAAATATACACCAAGAAGTTTTGTTGGATGTAATAAATACTCTTTTAACCTAAATATAAAAATATTATTTATTTTTGTATTATTGTTTCTTATAACTTATTTACAACAAGAGTAATGGAATACCACGTACAATTATTTGTGTAAAATGTTTAACTTCATATAAAATATTTCACTTTCCGTTCTTTACATAAGTCATTGACACACTTAAACAGCCGATGCCTATAGAGAGCAGAAATTTTTAACCAAAAAACAATTAATATTAGAATTATATATAGTAACATATATTAGCACATGAAAACGTTATTAAACAAGATTTTAACATTCTAGCCTTGTAAACACTATAAGGTTTTCTAAAAACATATTAATATATTTTTGTATACCACTGTCTCTACTTTCCGTTCTATCGATATATTTTCAGTTAATAAATATTACATATACCAAATATTGCAACAATATATTGTCTCTTTGTAACTACAATTCTTCTTTAATTTAGTAGCAAAAAATTCTTTTAGTTATTAAATGAAATATGATACTTAACATTTTCCTCTCTTTACACACAGTTCAGCTGGATAAACATTCCCTAAAGGTATACTTGTGCTACTTGAATCCACAGACTATGACTATAATAAAACTTGTAATAGATTTTACTATTATTACAATAATTTGTATATTTTTGTTAAAAGCTCAAACTTGGAAAAGCCATAAAGAAAATGCTTTAGGGGAAAATTTTTTTAGCGATTCATTTACAGCTTTGTCTTAAAGAGAATGTGAAACAATAACCCTGTAGGTAACAGTCATCACAAGTTTCTTAGCTGGCCAATAGCAAGGGAAGAGATTTGACGAAAATACGGCACACAAACGCACTACTACCAAAATAGGTAAAAAAATTTATTATTAAGTTATAAGCCAAGGCTTTAAGAAAATGCATTAAAAAGGCATTAAAAGTAACATCATTATCATTAAAGTAACATTGGATGATTTATTGGAAAAAACTACAGTTGTCATCTAAACGAGCAACAATAAGCGAGCGAGCGCTTTCGATGCGATGGCATCATTTAAGCCGGAGTATAAGCAGTATAAGTAGTGTCGAGTTTAAATAGTCTTCTATTAGCGTCGTATCCATTTTTGAAGGTAAATTGTGGGGTTAATCTCATCTTTTATTATTACCTAATACTATACAGAATGCGGCTTGATTATGATGTCATTGCATCAAAAGGGCTCGCCAAACGTACCACGTAAACAGCCAGTAATGATGATTTCCATCGAAAGATATTACAACAGCCTTCTTTAAATATTTCACTAAAGATGGTTATTGCGTATGAGGTAAGAACTTTTATACATAAAACCATAAAGATAACCAATTGCTTTTAATTCCCAAAAATTAAAAGCTAAAGATACGTTTGAGATTTCAATCATACATATTTTTCTTGAATTGGGTTTAAAATACAAAGAGCCATAGACTCATAACATTCTTTAAGTAGTAGCTCCCAGAACATATTGTTACGTTTATACCTTTTATAAACGTTTTGTTGTGAGTTCTTTATTGTAAAACAAATAACATCAGTTTTTAGAATTTTTAAATTTATAAGAATTTTATTTACTTTAACTACACAAAGTTGACACTCCAGAACAATTTACTTAAAATGCACTTCTTTATTCGATGAGGTTTAATTTTACACTGATTGATTATCCACTCAGACGTTTCCCTATTTATACTTGTCCATTTAAAGTCTAGAAGATTTAACAACTTCTACTCCCTTTGTATCGCATTTGGTTGTTGTATGTTATTTATTCGATTTATAGGCGCCTGTATGTCTGTGTGTATAGTTGTTTTTGTTTTTATGCTGATAAGGTTTCTGCTTGGGATTTATTTCAATACATTTGTTGTTGTTGTT
Source organism: Trichopoda pennipes (assembly GCA_030448955.1). NCBI lineage: Eukaryota > Metazoa > Arthropoda > Insecta > Diptera > Tachinidae > Trichopoda > Trichopoda pennipes. The sequence continues at coordinate 3,413,056 of JASKUP010000049.1, read as the reverse complement.
ATTTTTAAGAAAGGGTTTCTTAGAAAACTACGCAGATGTTGTTGTAAAATTAGTTTATGTCTTGCGCGTTTAGATGGTAAACAGCATACATGTATATGTTTTTTTCCTGCATGCCAGGCAGTTAGTAAACAGCATATCCAATTGTAGTTGTGTGTGTATAAACTTCTAAGCAGTTTGTAACCAGTAGTTTGCTTCATTGCTTAATTATTTTATTTTAAAACTTAAGCAAGAAATATTCGTAACAATATATATCTCGGATAGATGTTTATACAGGATTGGAGTACATTTAATATATAATGCGCTCAAAGGAAGTTTATAAAAAATGATTCAATAACCGGTGTGGTGCTTGGTCAAGGAATTCAAGAATTTTTTGAGATCTTATTTTATAATACAAAAGTATTGTTGCATACAAGGTTTGTAATTCGACAACATTCAACTTCTATTTGATGAAACGGTTCCACACCGAAAAGAATGTCAGGTTAGGTGCCCCATTAGGCTGTACTAGCTGGTCAGTTGGGGAGTTGTGGGTTGGATTCCCAACGAAGACCTTGGTTTTTTTTTACTAAAAAAATAAAAATTGACTGTCGGTGGGGCTGCTCAGCGATGCAGGCATTGTCACTGGTCGCTGTACTGTCTTATACGGCAGTTAATTTCCGAAAAAGGATGAGAAAAACCTTGGTTTTCTATCAATATAAAGGTATTGTGCTCATTCAACGTGGAAACGATTTAGAGCTTCAGGCAAGTTTTGATTATTATTCTACAAGCTTTGACTCTGTAATAGGCTTCAGAGAACTTTTACAAATATAACTCTACAAGTAATTGGTCATACTTTTTATAACTTTTAAAGTATTAATCACAAGGACATCGTTTAAAACTTATTTCAAATCGCTTATGTAAGCCAATATCAAGTCTATTTAAGCTTAAATTGGATCAAGCAGAATGTCACTACATTAACTTACACTCTGATAACTTACACCCTAAATTTGTAGAGATATATAACACATTTATTTAACACTATTACAATGACTAGCACTTTTATGTCGAAATGGAAGTGTGCCTAAATTGTTCCAATTCCTAAAAATTACTCGGAATTTAGGCCAATTGCCATCTTGTGCTTTTTATCAAAGGCTTTTGAAAAATCCTTCACAGTTAAATGCCATGTTATATTGAAAATAACATTTTGTTATTTGGCATGCAGTCAGGATTTCTTTGAAATCACGGCTGTGTCTCTGCTTGAGTAAGGAAAAATAAATTTTCTGGCACTTTTTGATTACTCTAAGGCCTTTAGAGCGATTGATCATGGCAGTCTCTACATGAAACTTCTCCTTTACGTTCACACGACTGCTATTTGTTTGTTTGTGTTATTAAACTATCTTCAATCTTTGGTGTTACATTTATCGAGGAGAGTGCTTCAAGGATGAATCTTATTTATGCTAATGATTTATCGTGCAGATGATGTGCAGCTGAATTTGAACAATCCAGTCATCTCCATTGCTGAAAATATTTTAAGACGGAATGAGGAATTGAAAAAAATTTATTGTTGGGCAACTGCTAATGGATTTTGTTTAAGCCCCCAAAAGTTAAAGTTTAATGTACTTCGTGAGAAAACTATTCATCATATTACCGATGTTGATTTTTTAATAAATGGAGAAAAAATAGCTATTGTAAATGCTGTCAAAAACCTCGGAATAGTAGACAATAACAGTCTTACTTGGACAAACCATATTAACTTACTTGTAGGTAGGACTTACACCAAGCTGAGGTGTCTTTAGTCGTCATCTTTTAATATAAGCCAACTTCTCACAAACTCTTATCATATTTCTGTCAGTAGATAGATATTACGGATTAAAAAGATATGATTAGGTTCTCCAATTTTCTTCGAAGCTATATGAAGTTTCATTCAACAACCTTTTTAATATTAATGTGCTTTTATATCTTCATAAAATCATTTTTTCAGAAATGCCACAATATCTTATTGATAAAATCAATAAGGATTATAATTCCTTTACACCGTTCTCTTGTATCTGAATGGTAGTTTTTATACATGCATCGCATCTCTGGAATATCCTTCCACAAGCACAACAATTTAGAGCAATACAAAAAGCCTAAAACAGTTTTTATTTGATTTTTATTCTCAATAATAAATTATAAATACTTTACCATTATATAATTAATTTATAGCTAATTTTGACTAAACATATATAGTGTGTATATTTGCCGTCTTAACTTATCTTATCAAGAGTACTTTCCACACAACGCGGCTTGAGAATGATGTTTTCGCATCGAAAGCGCCCGCCTTTGAGATAAGACGGAAAATAACAATAGGATTATTTCTTGTTATGCAGGTTTTGAACATTAATAAATAAGTAAATTTTTAATATCAGCTTTACTAATAAGACATAGGAGATATAAATTTTTTTTTCATTTATAACTTTGTACTATCAAAACAATATATTCAATCCAAAAAATTGCACTCTAAGAAAAAAAATTAATTTGACTCTATTGAATAAACAATAACAACAATAAAAGTTCTTTGCTTATTTCACCTTCTAATCAAAAAGAGAAAAAACTACCTCCCAAAGTTTCGCAAATAAAATGATTTACGTTTTCTAATAAAATATAAAGTGCAAAAATATTAAATAACACTAACCGAGAATAACAAAAAAATTATGAAGCCAACCAACAAAAACAAAATAAACAAAATGGAAAAACAAGAAAAACCGAGACTGTGTGAACAAAGAAAAGAAATTTAATTTTCATGAAATGTGCGGGTACAGTTTATAGTTTTCTACTGTGATTTTTTGTTTTTCCTTTTTTGTACTTTACATAACAAATTATGTGGAGAATTAAAAGAAAAAAAAATGGAAGAATATGAAATAAAAAGGTGCTAAGTGGTGAATATCAACAACAAAAGCAAGCTACCAAGGACAATCAGTTTTGCGTTTCTTCATGTTTCTTTGCATCGAAACCAGCAAAAAGTGCAAAATATGACACAGTGGATTCATAAAAAAAGCGATGAGTATAAGATAAAGAATATAAATTAAAAGAACGACACATGCATTTGATTATTTTTTATCATAAAAACTAACAATTTGAAAAGTTAGAAACAAGTTTAAGTAAGAAAATTATTTTTATTTTATTTTAATTATTTTCAGCAGTGAATTTTTTATTGTGACGCATAATCTCTTTTTAGCAACTAAATTAGCTAAATAAATTTATAGCAATAATAACAGCCTACATATTGTTTAATAAATTTCTTAATATTTTTACATTTTTTCTACTTAACTTTGAACTTGCATTACAGTAAGAATAGCAAAAGTTTTAACGAGTTTTCCATCTGCATAAACTGAACGAATTTCAAGAGTTCCCAATAAGATGTAAACAATTTATAGATAAAAATTAAAAAAGATTTAGTCATTTTAATACTAAGTAATATGTTGTTTAGCTTCAGAACTATTACTATAAACAGCAGAATTTAAGACTGTTTTATATTAAATAATTACCAACATCAACCATAATTACCAAGCAACCAGTTTTATGGACTCCATGGACTTTTAATAGTGATGGCTTATAGTACTTTTCTCTCGAGTATTGTAAGCAGACCAGGTGATTTTAATGTTGTGTTCAAACAGTGCCCATAATCCTCAGTTCAAAAGTTTAGCAGCTAGTTAGTTGTTAGTAAAGTGTTTGCAAAAGTGTTTTGTAACACTTGATTGTTATTAATGCAAAAATAAATTTCCTCAGAATCAATATGAATAAGGCACTAAATGTATTTGTTTGCTTTATAAATTAAAAAAAAATTATAAATACAATTCTTTTGTAGTCCACTGCGGTGTATTATTAAAAGCAGAAAATATTAACTTCTAATCTGATACACATGCCTGATAAAAATAAACAAATTCATTCATTTATTTAATAAAATATTAATTACATGTATACTTCCATGTCTGTTTAACAAATAGACTTTAGCTTGGGTATTAATAATATTCAAGCAAGCGGTGGTAGCATGTTATAAATTTGATTTTTGATTTTCGTGTAATAATTCAACAGCTGTTACAGATTAAAAAAGAACTTTAGATAATTTTGAAGCAAAAGTTAAAGTTTTTTAAATTTGATAATTTTTATAGTTTTTTAAACGATCTTTTTTATCTTTAGTAAATATCTTTTTTCTTTTTTAAGATCTTTTTTTATATATTTTTTCTTTTCAATATTTCGCTTTCCTTTGGAAAGCTTCTTCAGGAAAAAATTTTTTATATTTTTGAAAACAAAAAAATTATTAACAAATTGAAAAAATGTTTCAAAATATTTGACAAAAACATATAAAAAAAAAAAATTAATTCTTATAATTATAATTTTATTAATTTTTATAATTTTTTTTGGGTAACTAATTTTTGGTTTTATAAAAACAAATTTTCTGAAGAAGCTTTTCAAGGGAAAACGAAATATTGAGCTTATAAGTGTTAAATTTAATTAAAAAGACCTATAAAATTATTTATTATTTAAAATGTATACAAAAACAAACTATTTATATTAGCATTATAATTAAGTAAATGTAAGGCAAAATATATATAGTATAAACTATATAAACTATATAAGTAATACAATTTTGTAGTTACATGCTATTTGTATTATTCACGTATTTTTTATTTGCATGTAACTGAAATATCATCATACATTTTTTACACAAATGTTATCAAGTATCGATTCTCAAATTAATTCATTAATATTTTTAATATTGTTTTGCAAAACTAGACCGTCACAGAAAATATGTTTAACTGAATTTTTCTTTTTATCGAAAGTGCTTCTGCGACACAGGTTACTGAAGAAACCATTTTACTATAAGAAAAGATTATCCTATGATGAGATAAATCGAATGTCTTCGGAAAGGTATGCATATCAAATTTAAATTTTCTTTAGAATTTAGGTGGAAAGTAATCCAATTAAGATTAAAGAAAACAACATATAAAATATAGAAAAAATTAATTTACTTAACTTTATATATTTACAAGAATATAATATTTTTACATCTACAAAATTATATACAGGCTTGAAATAAAAAGCTGTTTGGTTTCCAATATAGGTAGAGGTAGTTTCCTTATTTCTATTTCGTTCAACACAGTTCGAATAACTATTCAATAATTCCAGCAGTTCGAATAACTATTCAGCAATATTTATGAAAGAGTTTATATTTTAAAATAATATTAACAAAGTTATAAACCGACAAATCGATATTCCTATAATTCGAAACATTCGAGATACGAGTATTTGTCACACTAATAGCAAATAGTAAATATTTTGCATTAAAGTTTAAATTTCAAATAATTTGTTTGCTTTAAAACTAAAGAGAGTTGCTTTACATTAAACTTTCTATGCCGCTTCACACCTCCTCTTCTTTAATTAGTAGTGTCATTAATTTCTACTTTCTAAGTTTGTTAACCATTATTGTAATATAATCAAAAGAATACAGTATTCTATAACTATATAAGAAATGCATTACCAACAATGTGCAACAGAATAAAAACAGTGATAGCATAAATGTTTTGCAACATTAAATTAAATGCTCATTAAAATAACATTAAAGTCAATACAAAAACCGAATAGTGTTAAAATTTCCTTGAAAATGAAAATTGCAAAATGAAAGTGTAATAGCAAAAGTAAACATTCAATTTCTTCTATAAATAATAGTACCATATCTTTAGGAACATTTATTTTAAATCACTTATTATCACAGTTATTTTACAAAACATACACAAATTTTACATAAATAAATCGAAAATGCAAAACTACTTTTATGTAGTAAAGTTTTTGGTTATACAATAAACACAATAAGACCAAATACTTTTTCCAACAAGACCAAACAAATTTTTTTTTGTTTTATTTTTGAATTACAGTTTTCTGACTTGTTGTAGTGTTAATAGATAACACACAAAAACTTTACTTATTTATTTGCAAATTAGTTTTTGATATTTGCAAGACATCGACAATACCAACAAATAAACACAGCATAAAAAATCATTGGGTATCGTAAAGTTTTTAGAATTGTTAAAACAAATGACAATAGTAAACCATGAAAATAAAAACCATGTCTGTTTGGATAATTAGAAAAGTTTGTACAGATATTCATTTTGTTTTGCTTTTTTGTGTAAATATTTGTTTTCTTTACGGGCTGTTATAATAGAGTACAGATTTGTTGCTTTTTACTTTAATGGAGTTAACTTAATTAAAAGAAAAAATGTATTAAAAGAAGAGTTCCACTCATGACAGGGTCAAATCTTTTATGTAGTGATTTGTAAAAAAAAAAGATAAAAAACAAACGAATTATTAAGGCCATACGATTTTTTAAACTAGTTATGTAAAAAACATGTTTAGTAAAGAAACGGTTAGCTACTGAACTTTATATAAAAAGGCAAGTGAAAATTTTAATGACAAATGAAACATAAAGCAAACGTAGTCATTCAGTTAATTTTATTTTCATTATAAATTATAAATTTTTATAATAATAATTAATATAAATTAATTATAAATTTTTATATATCTGGATATTTTCAAACATTGATATAGTTATAACTGTTTTTTGTTCTAACATCAGTTGGAGGGATGGCTGCTGGAAGCAAAATTCTTCATTAAATTTCATAATCAGTCAGAAAACTCAAAAGGCTAAAGAAGGTAAACTAAAACCTGTTCCTGAATATATTCCAGAAGAGAATTAATATCCATTCGTAAGTAATGACGTTGATGGAGTTTAAAGATCCTATAAGTACAACTTCAAATAAAGTGGAGAGAGAAAAGAAAAATGGCAAAGTACAAGAGCATGTTCTTAAGTAGGTGGAGTTTTTTCTACACAGAAACAGGTGTTATGTCATATATATATAGACTCGAGTGATGTTAAAAGCGACCCTTGGCAAGAATATTTTCAATATTTCGCTTTCCCTTTGAAAGCTTCTTCAGGAAATTAATTTTTATAAAATTGATTAATAATTTTTGTTTTTGTAAAAATTAATTTTCTGGTGCTTTTTCAAGGGAAAGAGAAATATTGAAAATATAGTGTTAAATTTATTTAAAAAAGAGCATTATTAATATTAATACTTATTTATTTAATAAACAAAATATTTTAATCCAATCGCTGTGTTAGTAGCAGATTATGAAAGCTTTGAGTTTTATCTGGTCAAGATCAAAATCGCAGCACAATAAGCACAATATTTATGAATGTGTAGTAGTATTTGTCATTAGATAGAAATGCATGATAAGATTATGTCGGTACATAGCTGCGTATGCCATAACTTGACGGTGGATCAAACCACTTTGATGACATCATGCGTATACCCACGCCCTAGGAAGCGGAAGACATAATTCTAGCAACAGGTCATTACTAGTTGACAATTTCGGAAGTTTCGGAGCAGGGCCGCCAACCCCCACTCCTTGCTGAAGAGTTGGAGACTATGCAACTTCTGGTCTAGAATGCATGACAAGCATGCTTACTGGATCTGAATCATTCACCCTTTGTTCTAAGTAGAGGTGAGATAATCCTAGCCCCTTAATCCCGGCCACGAAACCGCAACCTCAATAAGCAGTCAGAGAATAGCTAAAAGGCTAAAAGGTTAAAAAACTGAACTCTGGGGCTTACTGATTCCCGTGGAAATAACGTGGAACTGTCCAGTTGGCTTCCTGCCAGTCTTTAGGGGACTGGGCTTCCTTTTACTCCCGGTGGCACATGTAAGGACGGTGAGATTTTGTCAAGACATACAAATGTACCCCCGCGGGGGGATGGGGGCATTAAGTATTAACAAGTATCGACTACTAACAGCCAAAAGTTCCAAATCACCCCAAGCGAGAGTAGAGACTATTGGCACCACCAGACTCAATGTAAGAAATTGAGAATATAAAGGATCGGATATTAAAATGCATTGCAGAATGAAGCCTCTTAAAACCTAATTTTTTTTCGTAAATATTAAATTCTCTGTTTTTGTGTAAATAAATTATATTATTATTTATGTATTTTTTCATAATACGTCTAATTTTATTTTACAGCACTTTGGTTATTGTTTTAGTTGTTAGTTTTTATGATTTAAATTTATAGTATTTGTTTAATAAAACTACATCAATTATTTGCAATTATAAAATATAAATTTTTTTATTGTTCTGCCTTCAATATGTAAATAAGAATTAAGCTTGGAATAAAGTATGTGTAGTGTATTTGTTATTTCATATGTGTTTCTATTTCTATGTTTAAGCTTTTAAGTAAGGAGCACAGGCATGCAGTTTTTATGATTTCTATTGGTTTAAGAGAACATTATTTTAACTTTTTGTTATCTATCATAGCACTTTACATTTGTGAATCTCAAAAGAAAACTGGCTGGTATATTCAATTTTTCTATAACAGTTCAATGAACTTCCTCTATTTTTATCTCTTATCTTCAATAAAACAGAGAAAATCTTGTTTTCACAAATAAGTATGACCAAAATCATATACTCGTTTGTCTATATTTGTTACAAGATAATTAACAATAATAATTATATAATAATTTAATATCTATAATAATTTTATATACCAACAAAAAAATTAAAAGATAGAAACTGAATATAACAATACTTCTATAAATAATAGTCGAAGAGCATTATGATCATCACAACTACTCATGCAATACATTGTACCAAAACTAGGAAATTAGGTTATGGGAAGGAGGAAGATGACAGAAAAGACCTCTGGAGGGAGTTTATTCCACATACGAACTGTTCTGCTAAAAAACGAATTTTGCCTGTAATGCGTAGTGCAATTCACTGGTCAATCGACCATAATACATACGCTTTCAAAGAAAATCGAGTCAAACGCAAAAATGTACGAGTTTCGAGAACAAGTTTCCTCATTTCGTTAGAGCACTTACCATTCTAGTAATGAAAAAACATACAACCTACATTGCGTCGATGCTCTAGGGGATCAATAGAGTTAGACACCCTACCGTCTTCAATAACCCTCTCGGCCCACTCCTATACCCAGTCAAGCAACTCCAAAATAGACTTTGGGGCGTCGGCACATAAATGGGATATAGGTGGTATAATAGTACGAAGATCGGATAGAGTGAAGTATCTCTTACACCGGTTTAGAAAACCGAGGCACTGGAACATCACGCTAAATTTTCATGCCAAGAACATCCAGAACTTCCGATTTCGCAATACCTATATCACCCATAGTAACAGGTGCAGCACCATTACCGAACACAGATTTATGCGTAAGTGTCCAACATTGCGTCTTAAGGGCATTAAAAGCAATTCTATTTGCACGACCCCATTCCGAGATCGTCGCGAGATCGTGATTGACTGTATCATTCATCTTCCGCCTTTTAGAACTCACCTCCAACTGGTTCGGTCTATCACTAAATGAATATGAATGACAAATGGTCATGTCATCTGCGAAGGAGTATATATAGGATTGAAAATTTGACAAAGAAGGTCATTTCGAAAAATAAGAAATAGAGTAGGAGAAAGAACGGGGCGTTGCGATACCCCTGAATTAATCTTGAACTCGTCTGATTAAATGCCATCTATAACAACTCGAATAGTTGATTTCCTGAGAAAACTCGATATAAATCTGGAAAAGTAATCACAGACACCAAAAGCAACCAGTTTTGACAGAAGTGCATCATGCCACACTCTATCAAACCTTACTCTCTCCGAAATGATATATGGGCTTACACCATTTTTCCGATAGGAAAGCCAGCAAGTCGCCCATAGAGAGCCTCCTATGGTTACCATACTGTCGGTCGCTAAGTAAGCTGTTGGACTCTAGGTAGCTCGCAATATGAAAATTAATCATACTTTCCATCACTTTAGAAAGTGCAGAATAATTGAATTGGGCGATAATTTTCAGAATTGTTAGCCTCACCCTTTTTGGCGTTACATTAGCAACCTTCCAACACTTTGGAAATTCACCAGCATGATACAACATGCTGAAAAGGATTGCTAACGGACGCACTAGCATCGAAGAGCTTTGTTTCAAAACCAGCGCTGGTATAGCATCCGGCTGAGGAGACTTGTAGACGTTAAGATCTGCTAAAACCTTTCTAACCGCTCTAACTCGAAAGAATATCTTCGGCATAGTAACGGGTACTCTGCTTGGATGGTAGTTAATTACATTCCAGCAAACACGAATTATTTTCAAATATACCAGCCAAAAGGTTAGCTTTATTAACGGGTCAGTGAATATTTATTCCTTAGTCTTTAAACAAATTACCAAAAATTCTTGCTTCCCCTGGGAGTAGCAAGAACCTTAGCACGAAGGCGCTTTTCGTATAGCCATTTTGCGTAACGAATCAGTATCTGCGTTTTTGTTTCTACGCTAGATACTGAACGCTTCCTCTCTTGATCTGACTGCATTTTTGCACGTCTGATTAAACCAAGATATCGATCTGGTTTTAGATATAAATAATCTCTATTAAGCAGCGAATTCCCTGCTGTAATTTTTAACGATTCTAAAATTGATGATTTTTACGCAATCTTGGAATTACCAGTAATTATTATCTACACATCATATATATTGGCTTTGTGCTGCCGCTTCTCCTAATATTCAGTCTTGACTATTGAAAACAACACTAAATGACTTTAATAATTTTTATTTGTTATAAAACATATTGCTACTCACTGCATTCTACTCGGTTGTTTATTATTTTTTTTTCTTTCTGAATTAAAACGAACAGAAATCAACCTATGATCTTGACAGGTTACGAAATAATTTTTTTTCATTATTTGTTTCTATAGACCTAAGGAGCAAGGGGTTATTACTTAGGCTGAACAAGTAGTATTAAATTATTTGCTATAAAGTTTTGAAATCGATCAGATAGACGACGATTGGCTACATAATGCAATAGAAGAATTATTCACTTATTTTCTTTAAAGGTTCATGCTTTCAAGGTTGATTGTAAGAAGGTAGCCTTGCAGCCTTTCGCACAAAACGTACGAAGCTTAATTATGTTTTTAGATAATAAGAAGAAATATACTAATCACAATTTTCTGAAAGATCTAAGAGATACTTACGCCATCTTAAAAACTTACTATTTATTTAGCTATCTTATAACGAAAATAGGAAAATTCCAATGCAACCGGTACATTTGAAGTCAATCTTGCAGCTATACATAAATAATAGTAGATTCCATTTAGTTCCAGAAATCAATAAAAAATTCGTTCGTCGTTAGATTTTAAGTGATAGCGGATCAAATAATATATAAGGAAAACATATGTTGTGCTAACAATGATAAGTTTAAGATAAATATTAATATTAAATATATACCAAGTGGTTTAATATTCATATTAAGATCTGTCGAATATTTGTTTGTTTATTTGTTTGTTTATTTGTTTGTTGTTCATTTGCTGTCAATCACCGCTAAATGCGTAAAGTGATTTTAATGAATAAAATTTTTAAACACTGATTTATGTTAAAGAAAGTCCAGTAGGGTATGTTTAACAAAAACCGATTTTAAAGATATTTATAATAAATCATCAGATTTTTGGATGATATAAAAATAATTGAATATAATACAATGTTTTTAATTTAATATAAAAATCTAAAACCTTCTTCCCTTATACATTTTTAGTATGACAACTATTTATATTCTATTTCATTCAACCTTCTAATGTTAATAACAATAAAGTTTTTAATATTTCTGGGAATCTAATTTAAAGTAATGAAATTGCAATTTAAATAAATTAAAATTAAACTTTGGCCAAAACTTTTATTATCAAAATTTTGGAATGTTTTTCCCATTCCAATGTATTTGTTATTAGAAAAGCCTGCCACACAAAAATAAAATAAAAAATAAGAAAAGCAGAGGGAAACAATAATTTTGAAATAATTATTTTAAGTAGAAAAAAGATTTAACATCGTAGATGTAAATGAAGTATTAAACATGAAAGCAATTTATTGTGGAGTAACTGTCATACAGTTACAGTCATCACCAGTCTACATTGTTATGGTTTAGTCTTTAACTCTTACAACACCCTCATCACCGTTGTGATTGACATAGTGAATGAAAAATATGTGCAGATGTTGAAACAATTAGAAATAATATTGTTGATACTGGTATTACCGATTGCCATCGTCGACTTTATTCTAATCAGTTTCAAATTCTTAGCTCAAGATAATGCAAACAAATTAAAATACTTTAATGAAAAAGTTTTGAAAGTCTATCCCAATTCTTGCGATTATAATTTTTACTAGAATTACTTTAGTGTTTAGCATTTTCTTTAGACCATTTGATACGGACAAAATATTCAAACAATAGCTAATAACAGTTTGATTGTTGGTGTTAAAACAAATTATGAGCTGCCAATGTAATAATAATAAATAAAAAAATTGTTCAATAAAAAAAGGAAATCAATCAAAGAGAGTAAATAATCATTGTTGCTTAAAAACGTTCACAATTTCAAACCGATTACTAGGCTTTAAGGCAAATAAATAGTCAAAAATTACTATTTTAATTAAAAAGTAGTATCAGTTAAGTCTTTTTCGGGTATCCAAACACGTTCAAATTTTATTGGTATATTCACATAATGTGTTGAAAAAATTAAAAATGTCATTTATATTTTTTTGATTTTAATGTCAATGTATTTTATCACTGCTGATGCAATTTTAAACAAGGATGGCAGCTTCGACTCTATTTTTTTACCAACTAGGTGGAAAGACGAAATGTATGAAGTTATTCTTAATAAATTATGTAACATAATAAAAATCCGATAAATGCTAGTTTGACATACATAAAGGGTTTCAAAACATAATTTGGTCACTATATAAAATTTTTTGTTTTTCAACTTTAACATAGCGGCACATCCTCTCTACAAATTTAGTAAAAATGATTAAAAGATAAGATAGTATTATAAACTCAGCTTAACTTTTTAAGCACACATTAATTGTTTAGTTAACTGTTTGCTTTTATATTTATAGCTTTTTTATACTGCTTATTAGTTCTAAATGGTTTCCTGTTAAAATTAAAAATAAAGCCACACGTCACCGTAAAACCTGCTTTATATTTATGTTATTAATTTCTTTTTTATTTTCTTTTTCGTTTTTAATTTTAACTGTCTGCAAATTGCGACGTGCGCCACAGTTCACACAATTTCACTGATACTGTGAAAATTTAAAGTATTATAAATGTCATGTCATTTTCGGAACACGTCCTAACTTTTTGCATTTGATGTTACATCTGTAGTATTTTACATTCCATAGGAATTTTAGGAGAGACATCGAAAGGATAAGAACGAAAATTACTTTTACGGATGCTGAAAGTAAGTTTATATGCTAGAGATCGTGTTAATCATTTTTGGACAGATTATCAGAAAATCTTTATCGAAAATATAATAAAAATTGTTTTATTACGAACATATTTCTAAGATAAACTACTTTTCTTTCAATAACAATACAGAATATAACAGAACTTAGAGGTTTGCAAATGGACTGTATATTTAAATTATATTTTATTAGTGTATAACTCTCAAAAACCCATTTTAAATTTATTTTTCAATATTTTGTAGACCAATTTTAGCTTTGCTTATATGACATAAGGTGAGCTATAAAAAAATGTATAAATTTCTTTGGAGCTAAAATTCACTTCCTTACATTCTCTTCGCAATTCCTGTGTTTGCACTTGGTTGGTTGTGGTTGCGTTGTTATACCTATTTTTATTCAAACGAAGTCATATTACCCTACTCTAATGAATGTTTACTTAATATTAAATGAATGGGCAAGTTTGCACACCAGCAATAACAATTTAATTGGTGTTACTAAGAGGTTGTAATATCTTGACAGGGTTTTTGACAGCCACCGCTTTTAAATTTTCCTTACTAATTGCTATGCCTCTTAGCTCTTCAAAGTTTATTGTTTTACATAAGTATACTCGTGGAATTCTATTGCTGTACAATAAGAAATAAGCAATTTGTTGCTATTTAATTTGTAATTAATTTTTTGTTAAACTTTATTTGAAGGCAGAAACATTAAAAGTTGTTGACATGACTTAAGAAATTAAAGTTTTACATATTTTTATACAATTCTTTATTTTACATCTACAATGTTACGTTGCGGCTTTTGAGAGGGTTGTATTTCTTTTTAATACAGAATAATAACTAGAGATTATATCATTATAAGTTAATCATCAAGTAACAGCTGTTATTGAGGAAAACTAAAATATATAAAGAATAATTTATTTAAAAATACCAAATCCTTCGTACACTTATTAAGTGAAAGTATCTGAGATCGCTAGTTTCTAGCAACTTAGAAAGACAGCTTAATTTGTTTTATACAACGATATCTGAAAGCTGTTTAAACTCATGTACAAAAAACAAAAGGTTAACATTTGTAAAAAGGGCACGTTGTTGTTGATAGCGATTTTTTTACAAAGTACGACTCAGCTATAATTTCAGCTCTAAATAAATATTTTAATTTAGTAAAACCAGCTATTATTTTGGAATTATTTTCGGATTTTTATTCTGATAAGGTTTTCTGAATTAGATGTTTAGCTTTTAATTATTACATGTTATTCAGCGTTTTTAGTAAACTTTTTATTTGATTTGCCGTGCTAGAAATAAAAACAACTAGCCAAAACAGTAGTCAACAGGAATTAAAATAGTATATAATCCTTCCTTTAAGTGAAACAAGAAACAATTTGTGATTTTGTCGCGGGGAATTGCTATTCGTTAGATCTGAGTATGAACATTATTTTAATGAACAATTAAATATTTCACATACGCCTGCGTGTGTTTGAGTACAAAGTAAACGACACCAATGATTTCTATTTACGAGAAAGTTAAAATAATAGTAAGGATAAGAAAATAAAAAATAACAGAGCTAATAATAAGAACAAGAATCTGTAAATATCATACTTATCAATGAAAAGAAGAACAGTGTGTCGCAGAAAATAATAAGTGTTAAAAAAATTCATTAAACATAAAGGAAAAACAAACACATAAATAATATCTGATATATATATAATACTAGCCAAACCCAGGCAGACGTTGTCTTGCCTCTACACACCTCTATATATATAAAAATGGATATAAGTAATCAAGAATCTGGCATGTGCTGGAGAAAAATTAACGATGAGTCATACGGAATATAAAGTAAAAAGTAATTTATCGTAACGTGAGTGCACACACAATATTTTTGGTCTTCTCGGTTGGTGCGTAAATGTATAGAGTTTGTGAAATAACAAAAACCATGGATTTTCTAAATTCAAATCGGCAACTCGCAGCGACTGTCCTTGGGATTTACTGATTGTCATTGCGAAAGCCAGCCGCACGGGAAACTGTAGTTACTTGAATGTGAAGAGCAAATCACTGGGGATCATTAAAATGCGGGGAATGACCATATCCTCTCCTTTACATATGCCACTGATTATCGTTGCTTCTATCACATTCGGCATCAACTTTTTTACGCAAAGTCTGGTTCCGTTGCAAAACTTGGGCATGTTGGTTGAGAAGAAGAAGCAATATTCGTAAGCCAACATTCAACGTCAATACATGCGGTAGCATTCCAGGAGGCTCCAATGAATTGAGAAATTCAATTGGATAATTGGTAGCTTAGTCCTCTTCTGTGACTGTGTCAATAGATTTGTATTGTGTGACCGCTCCAGGAATTTTCAATTGAATCTTATGATTGATGCGATTGACGTCATCATTCTTCGGAGCTAAAATAGCTCGCACCCAAAGCCAGTAGTAATTCTTGAAATTATTGGCAATATCTGGGATATCATGCAGCGCCTATAAGCAAATGAAGAAAATTGACACACCAAGAACTTATCACTGTCAAGGTCACAATCACAATTTATTATTATTGAGAATAGTAAAAATCACTAATTATTTTTTACTACCGTCGAAATCAATTTTATGCTGTAGCGATCACATACTCAATTGCTGAATTTTGTATGACGCAGCGTCTATAATAAAACGAAGAATATGCATTATGACATCCAGCACTGAAAACAAATCGAATGGCAATGCTTTTCCAGTTACAATCACAACTTGTTATTATTGACGACAGTAAAAATCACTAATTGTTTTCTACTGCCGTCGAAATCAGTTTTATTTTAAGGCCAACGAAAAACTATGTTGCTGTATCGCTGCTGTTGCGTGCACAGCGGTATAGAACAGTGCTTTAAAAAATGATTCTATAGCGTTATCTAGTGGCGAGTTACAGAAAAATTTATAGTCTAAAACTTATGCACGTCAACTTTCATCACAATCGGCAGAGCGGTGTAGCAGTTTATCACTTACCAACCAACAAACATCTATTTTTATGGATATAGATTAAAAACTATACAATACTTGTTATTTATCGTGAAGCAAATTAGCTATTTGAGTTTTAGTGGCGGTATTCATGCACTAATTTTTGATTTTAAAAAATTTTATCAACAAATTACGAATTTTAATTTTGTAAAATGTGTGACTGCAAATCTTTTGCAGCAGACAATTGTATTTTTATTTTTCGAATTTCATTACTTCACCAGATAGTATCATTAACTTATATATATACAGACAATAAAATATAAATTAAAAAGAGTAATGGCAATATATTATAACATACATCCAGTTTTGCGGGAAAGTTTGTAGGCCAGGAATTTTTAACCTGTATTCCCGCATATTTTATAAAAAGCAAATTGTATAAAATTTCAATTTGTAAAACTTGTTCCAGATTTTGCTTGGAAAATTACACATCCTGTAATTACATTTTTGTTTTTATTACCTGAATACTATTGATTTTTGAACTAAAAATATGAATACTGTAGGACTTCAAGCAGTTACTGGAAAGAGAAAAATGTTGGTTAAATTTAAAAAACAAAACGTGACATTACGCAAGTTTGCAAAACGAGTTAAAAAGGCCACTTGAAACAGGATATAAAAAAAAATAAATGAAAAAAGCAAGCAAAACGTGAAAATATTTTTATTTGCACTTTAAAGCCATATTTGTACTTTAAAGCCATAACGTGAATGCGCCTTACAGAGAATAAACTTGCACAATTATTTTTGTTTAACTATTTAAATATTTGATTTATGAAAATGCTTAATTTAAATTATGTTCACTCAAACGAACTTTTCGTTTTTTTTCAGTCTTGAATATAATAGTTTTTTGCTTTCGTTTTATTTAAAAAAAAAAAATTTATTTAAAAAAAATTAAAAGTATGTAACAAAATGAAAATGTACACAAAAAAATTCGTTTATACTTTCTGACCATCATCTGTAGTAAAGCATAGATGTGGTAAAGCCGTTGAGCCATATATAATGCAACAAAGTGTATGTGTGTATGTGTGTGTGTATGTGTGAAAATAGTACAAAACCATTTTGTTATGAGTGGTTTTTTGTAATTCTAAATAGTCATTGTTATAACCAACTAAGCACATCACCACATGCAATGAACGTTATAAGTGCTTTTGTTAAAAAATATTACAAAGAATACAAAATATAAGGTTTGTAAAGACAGATAATATCAAAAACTAAAGTATCACACGATACAAAAATAAGTTCTTTAAATTTGTAACTTATAACCATTCTAAGCTTTCGTACCCAATGGGTTAGTCCGACTGTCTATCATATTCCTCTATCGTTTGCAGTTTAAGAGGTAGACTCATTAAATTATGAAAATGTAAAGTAAAACCGTTGCAAAGACCTGGGGTCTAATTCTCGCAGTCAAATTCTTGCGAGATTTACTCGAAGTTAAGCTTTTATTTTGCTTTTGGGATTCTACCACTCGTTATCGAGTAAGTTGTATCGACATTTCTGATGATGGCACTCGATAGCGAGCTTACGTTCGAATGCAACCGTGCGAGTTTAAATTCGATAGCAAATTTGATGTCGAAATTTTATTTTTAAATAGTTCGTTGTATAAAAAGAAAATGTAAGCTAAATTTTTTTTTCATATTAACTTATTATTATTAGTTATTAGGTCAAATACAACAAAAATAAATTTTAGACAAAAACAAGTTCTTGGTTAACACAGCAATTTGGCAAAAGGCGTTCTATCAAATACATGCCAAGAAAAGGCTACGACTAAATAGACTTTGTAAAACCTTGACCAATAAATTAAATGCTCTGGTCCACCAACCATCGGAACTGAATTTTAGAAATTTTGAACGCAGCTTGTTTTCCATTTCTTCTAGCACTCTTGTGTTTTCGATAATGTGCTTTGACTAATGCCGATAATAAAATCATTTCCTACGGTATCATTTCCTGTGATGTATTTCAAATTAGCGTTTAGCTGTCCTAAGTTATCCGAAAAATATTTCTTGTCTTACAACCTAGAGAATTAAAAATATGGATTATTTTAAAAATCTTCACACATCTTTGAAACACATTAGTCATACATCAAATGTAATAAAAGTCCTGCTATACTGCACTTAATTTCAAATATTAATTTTAAAACAGAAAACCTTGACTTTAGATGATCAAATAAAAATAATTTTTTTTTCAATGTTTAAAAATTAATCTTAATTTTGACACACTATTCTTTTAACGTTATATAAAATATATTAAATTGATAACTTTTTCATTTATTAATTATTTTCATTTATTAATTAAATTTTAATTATTTACTTTTCTATTATCTAACGACATATAATTGTGTAAAAAGAAACAATTTTCTCTTAAGCTTAATATGCCTTATTTGATAACAACACCAAACTTTTCACAAAACAAAAATAATATTAACAATAGCAACATTATTATCAATTATCAAACGAAGTGACCATCCTTAATATATTCAACTATGAAAGCACGTGAGAATCTAAGAATACTATTCGTTAATATTGTAACAACTTACGGCGCATATTCCAGTTTATTCGAAGAGAAATTTTTATAGAGAATATAAATGAGTGCTTTATTCAGCTGGAAAATAAGAGGACATAAAAAAATATTTTTATTTAGTGAGCTGTGACAGGTGTGACAGACAGACAGGCATTGTGGAACAAACAATAGGTTTACGTTATAACACTGTGAGGAATCCTAAAAAAGTCTACCTTGAAAAGGCGTCAAAGATATATATATACTTTCTCATAAATAGGATTTTTATAAAAGAGTTTTTATTTTTCAAGTATAAACGGGTAACATAAAGTATATATCACATGTAGTCATATTTAAAAGTCTTTCAGAAATATCGGGTTTTTGAACAGGAAGTTTATTTCGGAATTATGAAAGCACCATTGACATGTTCGTAGTAGATGCATTAGCAATTATTACAATGAAGACAATTTCGCACAAAAATTGCATTAAAATAATTAAAATCTACTCTGTTAGAGTTAAATTTCGTAAATCTCGTAATGTTATCGGATAGGCTCGATAAAAAAAGTACGAACTACAATGCATTTGACTAGGTTATTCAACTGAACACATTGCAACCGTGAGCCACAGTGTTCAAGCAGATCTAAATTTGTCAATTCCTAGACGTTCTGTGTGTGATTAGATTTACATCCGCGCCTGGCCATGAAGCCTTAATCAGATGGTGGACCAAACCACTGCATAATTTGGAACGTCATGCTCGTCCTAGGAAGCCGAAGCTATAATTCTATGCAACAGAACTTTCTAGTTGCAACTTCGATGATTCCGGAGCAGGGCTGCAAATCATCACTCCTTGGTTAAGAGTTGGAGACTTTCCAACTCCTGTCCAGAACACATGTCTAGCATGATCACTGGATCTGGGAACATTTCACCAGGTAGCTGTTATTAAAGGTGAAATGAACCCGGCCACCATTGAACCATAGACTGATATGGGGCCGCGAAACCATAACCACCACAATACTCCCATATAGGGCCAACCTCAATAATCAGTCAGAGAACAGTTAAGTGTCTAAAGAGACAAATAACGAACTCTGCGGCTTACTAATTCCCGTGGAAATAAGGTAGAGTTTCCAGTTGTACCCCTGCTAACTTCAGGGGACTGGGCTCCCTTTTTCCCCCAGTTGCACAGGTCTCATATTAGCTCTCCATTAAAACCATATATGTGCCCCCGGGGGGTCTCTAGACGTTCTCAACAATTCACCACCACATGGTGAATTTTCCTTCAGGAGTTGAATTTGAAGCCTTACAAGGCTCTACCGACCTACCATTCAAATCGCCGTAAATTCGCTCAATTCAGGAGCAACCGGTTGGTTTTTTGTGAAAAATAATTTTTTCAGACGAAACTCATTTTCACTTTTTCAAGCAAAATTGCCGCTTTTGGAATTCTGAAAATTCTAGAGCGATTACTGCGAAGCTTTGGCATGCTCAACGTGTCACAGTTTTGTATGCTATGGGTCTGGAGGTGTGATTAGGCCGGTTTTTTTCGAAGATGAGGATAGAAAAATGGTAACGATCAATACATTCAATTTTTGCCTATTATTGACGACGTCGATATAACTGACATGTTGTTTCAACAGGACGGTGTCACATGTCACACATCCCATGAAACGATTAATTTACTGCAAATCAAATTTCCCGATCGCATAATTTTACGACAATCATTAATATCACTGGATTATTTTTATGTAGCCTAATAATATTAAGGACAGAGCCTATGTGGAGCCACTCGAATCGATTTCAGCCTTAAAACTCAAGATCCGTTATGTGATTAATCAAATAGAACCGTCATTTTGACAAAAAGTGATTAAAAATCTTAAAAGAATCGACATCTGTCAGCGTGGTGTCGTGGTGGACATTTGCCAGATATTATTCTTCGTTCATAATCGTCAAACTTTTATCTTCATAAAACAATAAAAATTTGAATAATCTTAATAGAAATTTTTTGTTTTATTTTGTTTTAGAAAACTAAATTCTTTATAAAGTTCACGCGGACGTGTGTATATATTAACAGGGAATCAACCTTTATAATATATATCTAGAGTGTTAATTTTTTTTTCAAAATTCCATGCCAGAGGAAGTATCTTTATATACTGGAGCTGATTCTGGGGTTATTTTATACACAGGCAGATCCTTTAAAGGCTGTATTCTGCAAAAATAAATAAAAAGTAGTTTTATTAAAAAAAGTTAAAAATAATATTTCATCATCTTAAAATGTTTTCTGAGTATAAAATAATTTTATTTATAGGGATTAGGGGCAAGACTTTATCAGCTACCGTTCAGGCAATTATGCAAAATATTTTTCTATATCTGAAAATACGTACTACTTTTCTATATTAAATATATATTCTCTCCCCTTTATAGTCATAGCAGCATGTTCGAAAAATAACCTAATGATATCTGATGTTCAAGTATGGACAAAAAGTAAATATCCAGACAAACTTAATTTAAAATAATCAGAAAAAATTTTTAACTTAAAATAGGATCATAAAAATCGTCACACATTTCACTTTGAAAAGTTTTAATAAAGCCCGATGTTTTTTAATCTGATTTGGGAACACAGTAAAAAAATATTAATCATTTAATAAGTATAATTTTAACATTTTGATTAAAATATCCAGCTTATAACGAGCATTTTTCCCCTTACATATAACAAAAAATAAAGAGAATTTTATTGCAATGTTACTCTTCCTTTCTGTAGTTTGAATGTTCTTTGTGACAGTTGAAACAGATGGTAGAAACAGAAATGAGAAAAGAAGAAAAAACAAAATGAGAGAAATTAATATGTTGAAACCACGTAGTCTTAAGCAGCGCAGGCAATCAAAATTTAGTTAAATATTGAGTTTACATATCAATGGACGATTGAGAAATTGTTTACAATATATATGTACGTAATCCTTTTCTGCGATTATTAAACCATAAATATTTTATAATTTTAGGGTGCTACAAAAAAATTCTTTACAAATAAATTAATTGTTTTTATATATTAATATTGTTTATTATATTATGTTTTTAAATAACTAAACACATGTATAACAATTCCTGTTAATACATATAATTCACCCCATTACTATCGGATGACTACTATTGTTACTGTTGCATACCACTTCTAATGCACTTTTTACAATTTGATTTAAATTTTACATATTCTAGTGTGCTAATGTTCCCGTGTGTTGTTATTCTTATTTTATCATTTAATGTTTTTGAGGCTGTTATTTTATTATTCTTCATCCGAATGCATTACTTTCAAATATATTCATATTGTTACGTTTATACATTTTATAAATGTTTTGTTGTGAGTTCTTTATTGCAAAATATATAACACCAGGTTTTAGTGTTATTAAATTGATAACACGTTTATTTAATTTAACTATACACAAAGTTGACACTAGAGAACTATTTACTGAAGATGCACGTCTTTAGTTCACGAGGTTTATTTTTCAACTAACTAGATAGATAGATAGTACTACTCAGATGCTGCCTTTTATATTTATCTACTAGAGGTCTAGAAAAATCAAGAATCTTCTACTTCCATTTTATCACATTGTTTTGTTGTTATGTTATTAATTTAATGCATACGCGGCTGGAGGTCTGTGTGTATTTTTGTTGTTTGTTTTTATGCTGATAAAGTTTCCGCCTGGAATTTATTTAAAGATGGTTGTTGTTGCCTTGTGTACATAATTCTTCAAAAAAAACCCAGTTAGTAAATAGCATACCCGATTGTTGTTGTTTTGCGTGTATAAAATTTCCACGCAGTTTGTAACTATAAAGTTGTTGTTGTCTTGCGTGCATACGTTTTCTTATCAAGCCACGCAGTTAGTAAACAGCATACCCAGCTGTTTACTTTATTACTTAATTATTTTCTTTTCAAACTTAAGCAAGACAATATTTAAAGCAGTATACTTTCCGCATATTTTATTCTTTTTATAATTGGTAATTTGAAAAGTAGAAAATATAAAAAGAGTACGTAAAGAATGTTATGTGTATTTCCAATCACATCATTAATTTGGTTTACTATATTTACTTGAAAGTTTTTTTGCATAGTCAACTCGCTGTTATAAATTTAAACACCAGTATTTTTATTCTTTGAAAAATTGCATCGTTATTTTTAGGTTTTTATGCCTTTTTTGCTCTAATACGTATGAAAAATGCTAATGAATCTGTATAGATCTCACTGAAATGTAGGCGCTGCATGCGCAAAAGTTAATGTAACTGCTAAGTTGCAATAGACCGAATATTCTATTGAACCCGTTGAACACCCAGAGGACCCCTAACAGTAGACCTTTTTAGACGCCAATAGATCCCGTAATAATCAAGAAAATTTTTAATGATATAATGGATCGTTGAGAGCGCATTTTATCAAGTTGCTCTCATTCAATTTTCCTTAAACAATGATTGTTTCAGTAAAATTCGTTTAAAGAGAGAGAGAGAGAATTTAAGTAGTACAAGTATAAGATAATAATAAAAAATAAAAATGTTAAAAATACTTAATCTTAAAATGAGCATAGTAGTATAATACTACACAGTATATGATACCAAGAAGTTGAATGTTTTAAAAAGCCTTTTTAGTCTGCAGTTGCTTACAACCAGATAAAACGAAACAAAATGTAAAAGCTAAAGCAAGCAAAATGAAATAAGGCCAACCTTAAATTTTAAACTAACTTAACGAAAAATAATTGAAACTATCCAACATCGTCAGATCTACAAAATAAAATTTATATGAATATAAGCTAAAAAACCCACAAAAATACCACAAAGACTAATTTCTTTAAAATTGCAATAAAAATACAATTAAATTTTTTTTATTGTTTAGGACGTGAATTTTTATTCAATTTTACTTGAACTTACCTGTTTCTATAAACAGACAGCTATCTATCTGCTTTTTGTAAATTGTGTTGTATACTTTCGATACCATTTCAGTTTATTTATTCTTTTGTTTTTTCATATTACCAAAGCTTGTAGTACTATTCCACATTCAATCTACAAAAATTACGTGTATGTGTGTTCATAAAACAATGAGAAAAAAATTAACCATCATCCTTGTCGTCGCTGTGTCAAAATAAAAACGATAATTTCAGCAAAAAAAAAGTAAGCAGCACCTAAACAGCAAAACAATGCCACTGTGCCCTTAAGCATTAATCGCTTATTCAGCAATCATTTTACTTTGTACTTTCGCAAAGTAAAAAATTTTCCTTTATGAATTTTTATTTTGTATTTTACATTTGGATACTCGTACCTTAATGTCGCTTTTTCAATTCGGTAAATGCGGTTGAGTTTAAAAGCGTATGTGTGATAGTGAGTGTATAAAATTTTATTTTTAACTACTATTTTAACGCTATATAGTAATATAGAGCTATACTCATTAGATATATTGTATTTTTCTGCCCTCTGTAACAAACCATAATCTAAAAAATTAAAAATAATAAGAAAATAAATTGAATGTATTTAATTAAGTTTAGGAGTTTAGTATGACCGCTATATAACAAAGTTTCCTGAAGAAATCATGAATCTCAAATAATATAAAATAAAATCAGGTAAAATTTAAGCTCAAATTCATGTTTTTGTTAAAAGTTGTTGTTCTGCAAAGCGTAGCTATTTATATGAAAGAAATTTAAAAAAGGTGCAATACCTTTTTTCAATTTCAAATTATTTTAGTTAAGAAAAGAGAAAGTATTAGCTGAAATTATGTTTCTTTAGAAGAAAATTACTTATCTCAATCGGTACAAAGCTTCTTTTAGAATTTTCGTATCTGTTTACCAGGTTGTTGTTAGTTAAATATTTCTATTTCTAAATAACTCCGAAAAAGAGGAATATCAGAATATATAATTTGTAATATATTTATACTATCATAATACCTATATAAAAATAATACCTCTATAGAACCCAATTTTTATTTTAAATTTATTATCTCATTAGTTCTTTTTTTACTAAACATGTGTTTCTAATAAAAACTTTCAAATAATCTGAGACTCCCGACGGGATTTGAAAGCACAATATCATGTTTACCAAACAGGTTAGGAGTCCTTGTTATATTGTAGATTACCTCGTAACGGCTTCACAATAATTTCCTTGTTATGCTTTATAAAATCATTTCATCATATATACAGGCGTCTACCACTTATAAAAGCGAATGCACAATATTTTCTTTTCTTCTCTACGCGAGACTACGTTAATGCTTGAACTGCCGTTTGACCTTTTAACAAGCTATATAATGGGCCTACAATAACATTTACTTTTCTAGATTTTCTAGACTCTCTTGGAATTTGCAATCAAGATGTGCTGTAATACTCCAGCCGTCTTCAATAATAAATCAAATATTACTACCGCTTAATGTGTGTAAACTAATTTGTGTCAACTGAACTTATCTGGAAACAAATGCAAATAATTGTGCGAAATTGTGGGCAAAGTTGTTCCTTGGAGGTGATGGATTGTTTGGAATACTTTCTTGAACAGCAGTAATATTTTCAGCAGATCTTACGATACGTTGTGGTCCATGCTTGAGCCTATCAACTACGATATATAGTAATGTAATGTAATGTAATGTGTGTAATTGCAGAATCGCCATGTAATATGTATTGCTTTTTCCCTATAGTCCTCGCTTTATTTTAACCAGCTGTCGAGGAGAACAGCTAAACTAATAGGCGTTCAATAGAACTGCCAACAGTTAGAAGAAATAAATAGAAGGCTAGGAACGTGAGTGCCGATAAATGTTCACACTTCTACATGTGTAATTCAAATAGCTGTTGCGTTACTATGCTGAAGTTGGTATGTACATAGTTACATATCTCATGACGATATGTGTACACTACAGTGTGTTTTGTTGGCACGTTTATTCTCTCAAAAATTCCACGTAACTTTCTCATCCATACAACAATCGATGATTAATTTTGTTTAAATATTTTAACGATTAAACTACATTGGTTTATCGAATATTTTTCCACGGCTGCCAAATATGAGCTGTCACATCTAATATTTACCAAAATGACGGCAAAAGAAAGTACTATACCTTCCCGACAGATACCCTGTGTATAAAAGACTTTGTGCTTGAACACATAAACTACTTTTAAAATATTAAAAAGTTAAAATAACTTTAATTATTATATGTAAATATATTTAATTTTTATCGCAGTTGTGTAAATAGTAAATAAAAATATTTATTTGATCGAAAACAAATTTATATAAATTAATTAATACTGCAGCACAGTGTTACTTTTCTAAAAAAAAATCTAAGCGCTGATATATTTCTGTCAAAAATATAAAATTTTTAGGAAGCATTTTTATTAAGCTGAAATTAAAGTTTTAGTAGACATCAACCAGCAGTAGGGAACCACTTAACAAAAAAAAATTAAAATGGAAACAAAGAAAGAACTAATGACACCACAATAAAATTATTACAAAATCAACAACAACTATTACCATATTCGCACTTGCAGTTGTAAGGTTGAAAAGCGTTTTTGTAAAAAGGATAGAGCATAAGAAATAATGCAGAGTACAGTAACAGACAAAGTTAATTCACACAAAATAATGAATCAAGTTCTAATTATTTTCCTCTCTATCATATGTATGTAGTTTTATGGAAGAATACTTCTATATGCTAAACAAAAAGTACTAAAAATATACACAAGCAGCAAAGAAATTTTAACAAAAAATGGCTTTGAACAAAAATTTCATACACAATATTTTTTTTAGCGGTTAATAGCCAAATTATTGGAAAACGCTTTTAATGCTTTAATTAGCCTTTAATATTGTGGCACTTACAATGATTGATTTTAATACGTTAACACAGGCTTGATATGTCTTCAAGCAAAATGAGCGAGTAATTTTAGAAAATACTAAGCACTAATCGGTTAAATTTGTTTTAGTTGTTATAGGTTGTGGTTATAGCTTGAAGATAAATCTCTTTTCACTCTATTTTGCGAAAAAAAGACAAAGAATCGTAAAACTCAAATAAAAATGCATCTAGTTCTATTACATCTATTATCTATTATTATCTATCTATTACATATCAGATCTAAAAAAATCTTTTTAAAGATCAAACCTTATTGAGCTTATCACACAATCAAGGATGCTTACTGCGTAATTATATTTGTATCGATAAACTCTTTGAATAGAATTTACGAGTCGAAAGGCATTTGGTACTGTGTAAAAAGTTCGTATAATACAAAGAGTTATATTTCTGGAAGGGTATTTAATAAGTTTGTTTTTTTTAATTGACATCTTTGACATTTTTAAATCATCATTTAAAATAATTTTAGGCAAAACGATATTTAAATTTTATATTATACTAAAATGAAAACAAAAACGAATTGACAGTAAGAGCTGAACTTCAATTTGTTGAAAATAATATTGAAATAAATAATAGTAATAGTTTTTATATTACAACTTCTTTTCACATAAATTTTTGTGTCACTTTGTTTGGGAATAAGTTTCTGAGGCCTTACAAATCCAAAACATAAAATGTTCAATAAAGGCAATTGACAATCGCCTATCTATGTGTTGTGAGACAAGTTATTGTTTGATGCTTTTCTAGCATTACTGCACACAGATAAGAACAAAGTAAGCCCTAAAAGAATATTCCTTTTTGTACACAAATGAAAACAGAGATGACAATAAAAGAGGAAAATGCTAAACAAACTATCAAATAAGGTTAAAACCATTGTATAATTGTTTATTTTACTTTTTAAATGTGGCTGTTTTATTATCATTAGAATTATGGTAAACTATACAATATAAAATATTTGCTTATCTTTGTAGGAGACAATGATACAAAACAACATGTTGACATATCCGATGGTCCTCAGGCTTAAAAATATCTACTTTGATTAAATATATACTGTGGCAGACAGACATAATACAAGTTTCTAGAGCAGGTAAGTTCAAAAGAAATTAAAATGTTTAGCCATTTAATTATTTTGTGGCATCAATTAATATTGAAAAGAATTGTTTTACAATATATTTTAAGCTACAGCTACTTTAAATTAACGTATTATAACAATAGTACTTAAAGAGAGATGCTGTTAAGGGGTGAGTGTGATTTTAATTATTTAGGCCAACATGTTATTCGTTGTGTTAAACGAAAGTAAAAATTGTGTGTCAAAAGCTATTGTAAGAACATAGGGATGTCTAACATTCATAAGCAGGTGTCAAAAATTGCGACATTAACAAGTCCTTAAATTTCTGATCACTTTAAATCAAACATATCCTTACAAGTATAAATACATAGCACTGCGTTTATTATTTTTTAAATTACGACTTTATTTTTAGGCTAATAAACATTTTACATAATCAAACCATTTTATATATTTTCCCCCCTCGCCTTGACTTTTATGGCGTTTACTACAATTAAACCCTGATAGCACACATTGGAATGGCATTTTAAAAAAATGGAATAACATTCTAGGACTGCTGAACTGTTTACTCAATTTGCGAAATAAAATTACTAATTACTATTCGCAGAGGCATACCCTCGAATAGAAATCGCAGAACGAAAAAAATATACTTGGCGTAATTATTTCATAACCTGTAAGTATATTTTTTTCTTTTCCGAAGTGACTACAAAAACTAACTTAAGAACTTTAATGTGGCACCAAATTTATACCATAAAAAGCACCTTGCTGCAAGCAAACGAATTTCATACAATCTGTAATACGAGTAATGAAATGTTCTCTGCTTTTTGAGGGGCAATATCACTTATATAAGATTTGTTGAGCAAAGATAATGGTTTAAGTACTACACATCAAATTATATTACCACATTATGTTAATGTTTTTATCCTATCGTACTATATTAATTCAAAGAAAAAATAATCTGGTACTATAAATCATATAAAACCAGCAAATAAAAACTTGCCTGCAAAATAATGTCAAAATATCCAAAGTAAATCTAAGTTGAAAATTAATAAAAAAAAACAAATAAAAAAAATTTAATACCCATAAATATTTTTGCTCATATTTTTGGAAAATTAAGGGCATAGTTACAATTTAAATTCGAATAAATAAATACTTTTAATGCTAGCAAACACATGTAAAGAGAATAAATAAAGCTCTTAATTATGATGTATTTTAATATAAAACTAATTTAATTATTTGACAGGCTACAACAGAATAATTTAAAATATCTAAAGCTGTAAAAAATGTTTAAACACTTTGGTTACTAATAGCACAATTTTGTTCAATTTATAGTTTTTAAGTTTATTTTTGTAAAAATTGATCACTGCCTAATTTATTTTCCACATAGATATAACTGTTTCATCCCCTCTTCTTTTTTTTGTAGAAATAATATTTTGCAAAATATTTTCAAACCTGAATTACATAATAATTAAATTTTACACTCTTATATGAGCCCAATATGGCTCAAATAATTTGTTATTACTAAACGTTTTTGAACCACATTAGATAATATTTATCAAAATACTCAAGAATGTGAAACAAAAGTAGTGCAAATGTGTTTGCTAAAATGTATTTATGTTCGAATTGATAGTAACGTATGTAACATACACAAGTACCTGTTATCCAATCAGTTTTCCCCTTGATTAAATTGTTTTTAAAATAAAAATGATAAAGTAATTAAATAAAATATGTTTACGTATACTTAATTGAAAGCACATGCTCCGGTTACGTACCTGTACTTCTTTATATTAATCGGTTTAAATACATGATAATAAAAATATTCATTTTAACTGATGTATTTAATTTATCAGAAGCTGAAAATTAATATAGTAATAGCAATTCTATATATTATTGTTGATTTTAGTGCAATAACATTAGGAGTTATAAATTTTTACAAATTATAACGCTTAAGAATAATTTTTCGAGTTATTCTTTTGCAAACCTGAACGTTAGTTTTTATTTTTAAAAAGAAGTTTCAAGTTTTGGAATTTAATCTGGCTGTTTTAAATAATACTAAACCTATAGATATTTTATTTTTTAAATATAGGTTTGTTGCAATACATAGATATATGTTAACTGAAATAGCAGTTATTGAAAGCAATTGGGTTTTCAACACTCTTTGTAACAGAATTACACACTGGCAAGCAGGATATCTGATTACCTTGATCTTAAATCAACAATGTTTAGTGGAATAAAAATTTAATATAATCAGCAATGTCTGACAAAAAATTGTTCATATGCTAGTACCTTAAAAGTATTTAACGATCGATTTCGTTTTGACATTAAAGTTTCCAGTCTATTCAGAGATAAACCATAAGACACATAAAATTATGTCCACCATAGAAGCTACTAAAAATTAAACTTTAAATTCAGGAATGCAACTATTGTGACGTAAAAATTTACACCACAATAGCCAGAAACAAATAATTTTTTAACCACAAAATTGAATAAACTTTAATTTTATTTGCAATTTTTCGAAACATCATCATCATCTCTTAGAAAAAGAAAAATGTATAATTGAAATAAACATAAAATTTATCTATTAAAAAAGTTGTTTACAATATAAAAATTAAAAATATAAAACTACAATATTAAGGATATTTATACAGTGATATAATTTTAGCGTATATGACATTAGCTTTTCAATCGTTGGTAGCCGTTGAGACTTTGATTAATAATTTTTTTGATTAATTATTAGGATGACTTTAAATAAAAGGATACGGAACCCTATATTTTTAAGAATTAAAAAAGCGGTAGCAAGATAAAAACCTGCTTTCACCTACAATAATTAGTATTGGTGAATTAAACATTTTTAATAACAACAATAATAAAATGAATATAATAATAAATTAACACTTGGAAAACTTACAGAATTTATCGTGTAGTGTAAGCTGTAACGGAAAGTAATAGCAAATAAAATTTAAATTAATTAATTATTTACATACGCTTTTCTTCTAACCTGCAACAAACAGACTGATTTATAAGAATTAAATAAATAAATTAAAATAAATTAAATAATGAAGAGATAAAACAAAAAATTCGGTTCAATGTTGATGGAAAAATCATATGTGTAAATACGGTTTCAAAATTTTTAGGGAACAGCTAATTTTAAAATTTTCTTCCTGCTTCCACGAGTCGTGACATAATTTTTTTAATCAGTAGTTTCTTAAAATTAACTTTAATTGCACCTTTAAACATTTTTAAATTTTTTTGCAAATTATTATCATTATTAGCACATGAAAATTATTTTCCTAATACTCTCACGCTGCCACAAAACATTATTTTTCCTTCCAATTTTTTACGCACACGTTTTTGTATTTGAAAATGTTAACGGAATGAAATGAAAGGCAAACCACGGAGACCCCGTGAATGGACCTAAATACAATTTTACAATCAATTAAAGCATTTTTCACATTTTTTCCTACGGCGAGCGATTAATGTTAACAAAAAAGATCTTACATTTTTTTTAATATATATGTTAGACTAAAACAGTTAAGAATGCTATATTAGGGGCATTTATCAATTTGAGCCATTGCTCAATTTCTTCAGAATATTATTGTTTCAAATATGTTTTTCTTAAATAAAATTTAAATGAGCTGTTGCTGGTTGCTCAAAATTATTTATAATCATCATCTGCTTATATCTTTCTTAAATAACACATGTTGATCTTCTCAACTTCAGTGAATATTATTTGCATTAAAAAGTAGGTGTGTGCTTGATTTTCACAGCTGTATGACTGTATGTGTGATGATTTATGGAAGCAAGTCTTGAAATTGTTGATTATTGCAGTTATTTAAATAACCATAATAAAAAAATAAAGAAATGAATTCACTTCTGCCTCAAATTTGCATTCACAACCCAATATAATCGAAAAATAAATGAAACGTATATTTCTAATCAAAATCATTCTACATTGGAATATTTCGATGAAATACAATGAATAAATGATTTTTCTTGAGGTTTCCTATCACTACCTGTTATAGCTTAGCCTTATTGTGATTGAGTTTGCATGCAAATGAATTATTATGTTGGCCTTTTGCTAAAGCGGAGTAACTAAACAGTCATATAGAAATTACTATTTGTATATTATGTGCAGGTAAATTGTGTACGTATTATAGTTTTGCATTATTTATGCTTAAGATAAAAACAAATTTATTTATATGTGTGTATTTTTGAAATGTTATTTAAAAACTATAAAGCAATTTTTCCGAAAATAACATCTGAAAACTATAAGTTTTAAGATGACAACAAACAAGTCTTGCAAAAACAGAATTAAATTTCAAAGGAGATATTTTGAATGCGGTAAATTGGGTTATACCAACTTTATAATGATTTTTTAAGCTTTTTTCACTTTATTAAAAAATTTTGGTTTTAAAATTATTTTTGTATTCCAAAAAAAAATAATCTGTATAATGTAAAAAGCATTTTAAAGATGTTTCTTCATGCTCGTAAAAGCTTAAAAGAATAGTTCAACCGTGTAAAGGTATTCAAATATCACGAATGTTTATGCAAATTTGCATGGAATATAAATTTTATTAACAAAACAAACAAAACTTAATCCAATAGTTCTTGCTGAAAATGAAGTCTGCCCTAACAAAATCGAATAGCAGTCATAGACTATTCCTTTTGTTTGCTCAAAATTGTATTTAGAATGAGCAACTCTACAATGTGCAGA
This sequence comes from Trichopoda pennipes, assembly GCA_030448955.1. NCBI lineage: Eukaryota > Metazoa > Arthropoda > Insecta > Diptera > Tachinidae > Trichopoda > Trichopoda pennipes. The sequence goes on along the minus strand of JASKUP010000049.1, from coordinate 3,380,692 downwards.
GTGATGACCATACGTTGAATTACGATAATACATTTAAATTTGTTAAAAGACTATTTCACATTTTTTGTCAATGCAAACGATTTAGTTTTTAACTTTTATACAAAAACTATTTTCACAAATTTGAAATTAAAAAACACCAACAATCAAAAAATATGTTGCAGAAAATAATTACCAAAACATAATTTTTAAAAAACACTGCTGGCGATCGCTAAAAGTAAAGAAATGTACATACAAAAATTCGCACTGGTAACTTTACACGGCGGATAAGGAGTACTTTTTTCTACAGTAAAAAATATTTAAAGCGAACTCTTGAATTCTTTTATATTTATACATTTTGCTGAGAATTTTAAATGACAATAAAAGAGATATTTTTAAGATAAAATGAAATAGAGAAATGTACAAAAACAAATTCCAACAAAAACTTAACTGATGACTATTTTTCTCTCTACTACGAATAGAAAATGCACAATTGAAACAATTTATCTCATCTTCATTTATATCTGTGACAACATATTCTACTAAAAGAAAGTGTGCTTAAGTGCAATTAAATCTCTGATATTGCATTCAATAAAAAAACTTTTGAAAACTAATGGCATGAAAGAAAATAATGTCTCTTTATTCAAATCATTATGCTGGTAGTCATGACCTTCAGTCATGTGTGTATAAATTTCTAGTTTAGCAAATTAAAGAAAACTTCTTAGGTTAAAAAATTCAAAACAATATATTATTTTGTGTAACTCTCTGCTTAAGGCTAAATGTGGTAAACTATTAAATTATATTATATTATATTATATATAACATAATTTTTTTTGCAAATGATATATAAATAATTCTCATTTTAGGATCAAAGCTAAGGGAATTTTAAAACAATACTTTTTATTTTTAATTGAAAGATAAAATAATTATTGTAATTTTTAAACATCTATTTATTCTGTAATTTGTTGAGTAGACATAAACTTACAAAACTACCGAAATATCTTAATAATAATGTATATCTCTCACATACTTCATGAAAAGTTTTTCTTTTGTAAAAAAAAAGTGGAAATCAATATCTTTTGACAACTTACTGTAATAGGCAACCACCTATAATACTTCGTCTGCTGCAGTACTATTGATGCAAGAGATTAACATAAATCGAATGACTTTTCCACTATCTCCATATAAACCACTGCAGATCGATGATTGCACATCGCAATGAAATTCACATACCAGATATTGTCCACAAGTATTTTCATACGTAATGCAAAAAATTTGCAAAAAAGAATTAATACTTATTTTTCTCTTTCCTAAAGTTACATTAAAGACGAACGGGCATTCCCTCCTGATATTTGCATTGAACACAAAAATAAAATATTAGAAATATTAATACTGCTTTCAGCATAAATATACGAACAAGGTATTCGTTCGCATTTAAAAGAAACATGGAAAGATTTGAGGAAATAAAAATATGCTGGTAATGAATTTTAACGTTATCTCCACTTGTTTTGAAAAACCTTCAACCGTTTTAATGCAAAACAAAATAAACATACATATACATATATACATATTGTTACGTAGATTAATTGTTTAAATTTTCAAACTGCAAAGCTTTCTAGGAAATCTTTTACATGCCAGACAACAAAAACATGCTTTTAAGAAATTACACGAAATACGATAAACAACAGAAAACAAAAACAACTAACACAAAATAAAAACAAAATAGTCAGCGAAATAGGCGCCAAAACTGAATGATTGTATATGCCCAGTACTAATTGCTGGGCAAATGAATTAATTTAAGTTGAAACGTTGTTGAGTCAAATAATTTTACGCGTGAAGTTACCATCGTGTTTATTTTGTTTATATTGAAAGTAAATAAATCTTTTAATTTATATTAATTTACAACTCTAGCATGCTGCGTTATTATTATGAAATAAAAAAAACTCAATATAACAATACGTAATAAACGTAACAATATGTAGACAATTTTTAAAATATTTACTCACGGTGTTAAAGAAAGAGCAAGGTCTGGATGAGACTTGGTACCGATTTCATGTAAGTTAATCAATAATTAATTGGTTTTAAAGCAACTGCAAGGAAAAATAAAAGCAAAAAGAGCTAGAAATAAAAAAGGGAATAGATCAAATAATGTGGCACCGAACTGATGACATATGAAAGACAAGACCTTAAAACATATATAAATTAATTTTTTTTTTAATAAAAACAAAACAATGAAATAAAATCCCGTAGTTTCTCGCTATAAATTTTGCGTTTAAAAGTCGCTTAGTGGCACATATCTCTGGTAGTTCAAATAAGTGAGGTTAAGGAGTTCAAATATATTTTGAAAGTCATGGGAAATTCTATGATTCCATTTAAAATGCTATAAGAAGTTCTAAAATATTCCAAATTTATATTAATTATAATAATTAACATAGTGTTCAAAAATAAGTACAACATCAAACTAGGTCTGGTATATCTTTACAGAGGAACTTACTAATAGGCTAATAATAAGACATTAAATAACATACTTAATGTTAATATTTTCTTTTAAAAATCGTTCTAGGCCTTTTAAAAATATTTGGTAGGCTACTTATGTATAAATTTTACTTAAAGTTTTAATCAAAATAAATAAAGTAAAGTGTGCAATAAGAGAAAATAATGTATTATTTAACTAACAACCTTGTCGATCCAAAGATTTTACTTTTACAGTAGTTATATTGGAAACATTGAAATTAAATTTTACATAATTTCTTTTAGGCAATGCGTCTTTAGCAAATTAAAAATATTAGTAAAATAACAAAAAGTTTAATTAAGTCAGAGGATAAATATTAAAATATTGCATTTTAGTATAAATAATGGAGAATTGTAAAAAAAACACATTCTTTCTTTGTGATACAACTGTTCAATTTGACTACTTTGATTGCCTTAAAACTGTAAGTTGGCCAAAAATGACTGCATGATATTCATACCTGCAAGGATGCTTAATCCTTGGAAAAATTATACGAAACCAAAGTAAACGTCAAACAAAATATTCTAAAACTTTATATGCATAACAAAAAAGAAACAACCTTCAGGCGTAATGAAATTTTGCGTAGGAAAAGTACAATTTGAGTTCAGTCGACTAGTCAAATTTTACAATTCCTTTTCAATTACACGTGCTCTAAATGTATGTATATGTATGTGATGATTTTCACATGCACTCAGATAATTGTGGTGTATAAACGTCTATTTGCTGGTGTATATCTGTATTCATAATAGAACAAATATATCTATAATGTTGTGTGCATGTGGGATGCAATAAAAAGTGGTTGGAAACAGCAACGAAACTCGAAATGGGAAATTGCATTAACAACAATTTCCATCAAGTTTTACACTACTGACATACACCAACAAAAATAATCAAGGAAACTGCGGAAAAAAGAAAGTTTAACGATTGTGTAATCCGCAATACTCAGTTTAAAGGTGATGCGAACAAATAGAACAAATACGAGTTATTTGGATGAGAAACTTACACCACCATACATTCATATGCACACCAGAAAACCCGCAAAAGCTACACAGGAGAGTGAAAGTATCAGGAATAAAGTAAATCCTTTAGTTCTGTCCCATCTAACTTTAACGTTTAAGTTCAAAACCTGAATTATTTATAAGAATAAATTAAATAACTTTTAAAACTTGTTGCCCAATTTATCTTGAACTGTGCTAAACAGAATAAAATAATTATATCAATACACTTCTACTGTTGCAGGTTTTGTTTTGCTCAACACTGTATGTGCCTAAAAAGAAATTAAAATTTAACCGCTTGCTATCTAAATATCAACAACTAGTTGATGGTTATATGGTGCATTTTTTATTTTTAGCTTTTATAACCATGTAGCTTATATTGACGTGTATATGTGTAATCATACACCTACAATTTAAATATATGACTGCCTACATTTTTCGTTGATTTCGAATGTCCACAGCAAGTTGACATTTGAAAGGAATTTTGCTTAGTAAATGGTTTTTCAATAAATTGGTTCCATTTTGATAATGCATTTGAAATATAATTTTTATATTTAACCAATTGCTCGCCTGGTTTTTAGAAATTAACATCATTAATTAACATATAATATAGAATATAATATTTATTTTGACAACCAAAACAAACAAATTATACATGTATAAAAATATATTATAGAGTATTATAATTATAATTATATTATCATAGAGTAATATTAAATTTATATATAATTTACAGTAAAATTTTGTTAGACATTAGTTCTAGCAAAATAAGTTCTAAAATTTTAATTTTTTAGGCAAGACTAGATGTTTCTGTTAAAAAGATTGTCATACTTTATTTCAAATATCATGTATTAAAGAGTGAAATATGCTCCTTTATTATAAGCTACACTTCTACAAAAGAACATGCATTAAGTATTTTTTGGAAATTGCCATCTTTCAATAACGTCCTACAAGTTTAACAGTTTTCTAAAAAACCCTTGGAAGAATTATTCAATAAATAATACTCATACACTAATTAGCATACATATCACGTACGTAATTTATTAAATACGGACACATCAAGATCGAACCTTGGGGAACTTCGCTTCTAGTCCTAAACTCACTTAAAATGCGTGTTTTGCTGAGATCTACTTATAAGATAAATTTATGCATGTACATTTTAAGCGCATTTATTCGGATGGTACTTTAACTAAGTATTCGGAAAAATTTATTATTTCAGCTAGAATCATTATTTTCGGTTTTATTCAACCTTTTTTATTTTTATTAAATATGTTGATATATCCTGGAAATGCTGGAGAGCCCCTAGGGAGGCCCTGCTTCTGTTGATATATCCAATTATCAAATTGAAAATACCTGTTGTCTTCAATGTAACTATTTTTACGTATTCTTAAGTTTTGCATTGAAGACAATAGGTATTTTCAATTTGATAATAGGATATATCAACAAAAGGAGGGCCTCCCTATGGGCTCTCCACATCACCCGCCCACGCAAGATATTTTATCTGATTCTGTGATGCTGTCTATAACGCCACCGAAGAAAAAAACAACTTATTTATATGTAAGTAGACACCAAGTCTTTATTATTCTAATTTAAAACGTGACTTTAATTAGAGTCTTACAGATTTTTATTTTGTTTTAGAAAAACACATCAGTTTCATCGAAAAACGTCGAAAAACGTGTCTCAAAGGTGGCAGATGTGATGACAACGTTGGGGGATATGGCAAAACAACAAAACCAAAATAATGTCAACGCGCCTTTCCTCAATTATATTAATTCCTTGTAGTTAATATTGCCAAATGAGATTTGCGAAAATGTACGATGAAAACTTATTGTTATACTTTACCATGAGATCTCTGCTCTACTTATTTTTAATATTAATGCATAACAGTAATTTTTACATAGTAAAATAAGAGTTTTAAAATTTTTTAAAGACTGGCCACACAAAACAAACGGCTGACTTTTTTTATAATAGCTAAAGTTTTTCTTTAAATAATAGTATATGTTTGTATTATTCTTTGCAATAATATCTATTGCATTATTATTTTTTTTGTTTAAAAACAGATCTTTTCATTACAGCGTTTTGATAATTTTAATTATTTTTAAAGCCTCTTTAGTGAAATTATAAATTGTTATTTCGTAAACTAGTTTTAATTAGGAATCTCCTCCAAAAAAGCGAATTTTCGCTGCCAAGTAACAGATGTCGGAATTAAAACAAGTCATAATTTTATTGCGAACAACACGCTCTGAATCATCTTGTCTACCGTAATGAGCAACATTAAATTTAGATAAAAAGAGAGAATCAGCTGGCAACATATTGTCTAAATTTTCGAGCGAAATATCAAATGTTGCTCAACATTTTTCGCAAATTTGAACAGAGTACTAAGCTTAAGCAATTAATTTATTTATAACATTTTAGCAATATTTGCAGATGCATTGAACACATTCATCTAAAATATTTATAAAAAAAAAGAAAACTAAAATGTAATTTAAATTTAACATTCTGTTATCAGCCTTTTAACGAATTTTTCTTTTTAGTTTTTCCCCATCAATTTAAATTTTAAGTTTAAACAATTTTCTTTTAAATCGCTAAAAATTTTTAAACATTAATTCCCTTTTATAACTTTAAACTGTCGTCTATCGTAATACAACTTTTCTTCTCTTTTAGTAAAAGTTAAAAAGTAAAAGATAACTGTTCAATATATTTCGTTGTTGCTATTTCAGTTTATTATTCCAGTCATCTTATATTTTGTTTATTAGGATTTCCGTGAACTTTTCATATTTGGTGATATTTTTTTTCCTTCATTATTATCATAGTTAAGCATGTAATGGGTGATGCGATAAGCGAGTCTGCAACTTCTAATCGTTCCAGCAGCAAACAGCCAAAACTTTCATGAATTCTTAGAAACCAAGAATTTGAACATAATTTCAAATGGTATTTCTTTAAGGGTTTATGTTTAAGAAGATAAAAATGAAACATAAAGAAACTTAAAACATTTTCTATACTAAAAAGTAATCTATTCATTTTATAATAGGGAAAAGTTTTTTATGAGACATTTTCGCTTAAAGTTAAACGCGTATGATAATATTTTTTGGGGATTTTGTTTTTGATGGCAGTGGTGTTATAAATATTGGCTCTATTTAACTGATAACGTTGTGAAATTAGAGCTTTACATTTCAAAACCAGCAACAAGAACTTTAATAAATATAACAATAAAGTTTTATAGCTTTTATAATAAATTGATAAAGTATTTTATTGGGTGAAAATGTTGTTGTTTTAAGTGTAAAAGATTTGCGATTTTTAACTAATAACTTATTGAACAAATATAATAACAATAACTTAGAATATAGTTATTAATACAATGTTTTTAGACAATTGTTTTAGGCAAGCTTAAATCATCAAACAAGATTTATTTTTAATTAAAGGTTATAAAAATCTTTCAAAGAATACGTCATACTTATTTGTTACTTATTTTGTTATTTTAAACTGTATTTGATTTGTGTATATAATTAAGTACTTATTTTTAATTATAATTCTGCAAAATATTTATTTGGTACTATTTTCATAATAATATCTTTTTTTGGGGTTATAATTAGAACACAGAAAATAAACCAAGGTAGTCCAAGGTAGTCGGAATTTGGTCACAACGCAATTGTGTTATAAAGTCTTAATATATTTCATAAAGTGTATATGTATCGCCGTAACGAAATATTTTATACATTTTCCGTGCGCAAAGAGTCCTCCCTGCCTCTATCTCCAACTGTAAAAGGAAGCCTTGAAATTTTTACAAAAATTATATTTCTCTAACCGTTATAACTAATACTTCAAACTAAAAAGTGTTCCTAAAGTGATATAATATTCGTAAAAATTTTATTATTGTTTGAACAGCAAATGGCAGAAATTTCCATTTTGAGCATTATACAACTAGAAAATATAAACCTTCAAAATAGACGGTTGTCCGATAGTGACATGGTCTTCCTGTACGTGTATGTCACGCTTGTGGTTATAAAAATAAATATAAACAATTATATAAAATTATAAGGTGTTTCATAAGGCTGTTATTTCAACGAATATGATTTTCTCTTTTAAACCGCAATAGGCATAAACTTAAAATTTGCTAAAGCTTCTATAACAATATAACAAAATCAAATAAACTAAAGCGCATCCCAAAAGTAACGCTTTTTTTACATGTGTGGCATTATTTTTCTGAACCCTAAATAAGCTGCGTTATAACACAAACATTTAAAATTAAAATGTCTAATAATATTAGCGTTATTTTCTTGACGTATTATGTTAATCTTAACAAAGAATTTATACAGCCTCTCCTGTAATAAATTAAAAAACAAAATTATACATTAAAGGGTAAATAGTACGAAAATCTTCGTGTGTGAGTCCAAGTCGCACTTGAAATAATTAGTTTTATCCCAGTAAGTATGAAAAAACAGGTTAGTGCAGTATAATTTTGATATTTAATTATGCCTAACAAAAATATTTGGAAAATATCTGCCAAAAAAAAATATAGTGAAGTGAGTGAATGAAGAAGATTGCTGATTGCAAGAGATACACCGTGCTACGAATGACAAAAATGATGAAAAGACGTCATCTCTCATCTTAGTAAAATACGATTGCATTGGAAATGAAATAAATTGCTAGAATTGAAATACGTGCGTAGATTTGAGGAAGTTTAGTTTTTTTTGCAGCATCTCCGTTCCTGTACATAAACCACATGTAAGTGTAAATCTTTAAATGAAAAAAAAAATTTTTTACATATGTTTACATATGTCTTCATATATGTGATTTCGTAAATTAAAGCAAATTTTTTTAGATACGTTTACATGTGTCTCCATATAGGTGGAATGAATATCGGAATAAAGCCTATATATATTTCGTGATAAGATTTATATCTGCACCTGGCTATAAGCCTTAATTAGATGGTGGTCAAACCACTGGGAATGAAAACCACCGTCATTCACAACCTAGGAAGCCGAGGACTAATTCTAGCAACAGGTCATTCCTAGTTTTAATTTCAGCGGTTCCAAAGCACGGTTGTAAGCCCTGAAGAGTTGGAGACTATCCAACTCCTGATCAAGAATACGTGACTAGCATGCTCACTGGATCCAGATCATTCACGCGTTGGTGTTATTAAAGGCGAGATGATCCTGGCCCCCTAAATCAAATTCATGCGGGGGCCGCAAAACGACAACCACTTCGATACGCCCGAAAGAAAAAGGCTACAGAGACAATTAGAGGAACTCTGGGGCTTACAGATTCCCGTGGAAATAACGTGGAGCTTCCACTTGACTCCCTGATTGCCTTCAGGAGACTGGGCTCCCTTATACCCCCAGCAGCACAAGTCTGGATGGTTAGTAATCCATAAAGGCTGATTAATATGCCCCCGGGGGCATCCTATACACAACTGTGTGATTAGATTTACATCTGCGCCTGGCCATGAAGCCTTAATCAGATGGTGGATCAAACCACTGCATAATTTGGAACGTCATGCTCGTCCTAGGAAGCCGAAGTCATAATTCTATGCAACAGAACTTTCTAGTTGCAACATCGATGATTCGAGATCAGGGCTGCAAACCATTACTCTTTGCTTAAGAGTTGGAGACTTTCCAACTCCTGTCCAGAAGACATGTCTAGCATGCTCACTGGATCTGGGAACATTTCACCAGGTAGGTGTAATTAAAGGTGAAATGAACCCGGCCACCATAGAACCATAGACTGATATGGGGCCGCGAAACCACAACCACCACGATACTCCCATAAAGGGCCAACCTCAATAATCAGCCAGAGAACAGTTAAGTGTCTAAAGAGACAAATAACGGAACTCTGCGGGTCACTGATTCCCGTGGAAATAAAGTGAAGTTTCCAGTTGTACTCCTGCTGACTTCAGGGCACTGGGCTCCCTTTTTCCCCAGTTGCCCAGGTCTAAGTTGTTGCTTTCTCCAAAGACCATATATATGTGCCCCAGGGGGGTGGATCCTATATACACTTTTAAATACATAAAAATTTGTTCGCACTTTACAAGAATGATCGTGGTAATTAAACAATCTTAATAATACTTAAGTTTATCACCGCCATAACAAAAGCGATAGCATGTTGTCTGAAATTTAGTTTGAGATTTAGTTTTATTTAAAAACTACTGGTGCAATAGAAGTTTATAATTGATAAAACATAAAGTACACTTAAATCGAATCGCAGTTGGCCATGTAGTTTAGACATTAATAACGAAAGGTACAAGATAATATTAGGGACAATTAGAAGAAATTATTATTATTACATTATAATAAATTGGGATGAAATTATATATAGAAAAAGCAAAAAGTAACAATTTCCCACATCTAAACCTATCTAATGATGTGGGAATTGGTATCTGGTAGTCGACAACAAATATATTTAACCTATGTTGAGTTTATTCCTTATCAAATACTCCACTAAAAGGCTTCTATTTATTTTTAAAGATTTTTCTAAGAAATAAATAATGCATATTGATAGAATACTAGATTAAATCAAGCGATAAAAACCTTTATAACAGGACACAAATTGTGTCTTCCAAGAAAGTATTGCCACTATTATTATAATTGAATTTTTATGGTTGCTTCTATAAAGCAAATTTAAACAAAAGAATAAAAATTCATGTTAAAGCCGCCCTTTTTTTGTTTATCATTTTATAGTTTTCTCTAAATATACTTCATATGACCACAGTAAAAGATAAACTGTTAAAAAAAACAAACAAAAAATATTAAAAAGCCAAAAATAAATTTTTATCTTACATTTAGCAAATTCTTTTTACGTTCTTGCAGCTGGAGAAGTCTTATCGTATGGCAAAAAAATAAATGCAATAAATCTTGAGTCAGCCCTCTTGAGGAAATAATGTGGTTATGATTAATAAGAGTAATTAAATTATTTCCCATTGAATCTCGATTTTTTTAAAAAACAATTAATATTATCATTTAGAAAATAGTTTATCCAATTCCAAGATGCCGTTGAATCTAGGCGATTTGAAGACCTAAAAATTTTGTTGTATATGCTATGAACTCAATAAATACAAAAATTAAAAACAACTAGATATACGAGAATAAAACTTTGCCATCATCAAATTATAGAAAAATACTTACAAAAACAGGATATTTTAATTATTTATTTACTTAACGTATAAATTTATTGTAGTTAACATTATGGAAATTTTTCCAAATAAATTAAGCTTTTAATTTGAGGATTCGACCTGAAAAGAAAACGGAAAACGTTGCTTAATCTTTAAAGAGCACAAGCATTTGTTTTTAGTACGCCGGCAGAAATAAGAAAAGGCGAAAATTTAAATTCTTACTTTTTTTAAGGTTGCCTTTGTAAACAGTTTCTCTTATTATCACATAAAAGTTTAATATTAATTTATTCTCTTTTTAAAGTTTTTTTCTAGCACTACTGAATACACACAAATCTTTTAAAAAATGACGTCTTCTATTAAAATAATTTCTACTTGGAATAATTTATTAAAGCCGCGTTTAGTTTCAGACACAAATTTGTTCTTCTTGTTATTACTTTCGTTGGAGAGGATTTTTAAGTACCTACAACATGGTTTAAAAAAAATTAGTTTTAAATTATTTCACTCTGTGAACTCTTAAGTCATTTCAAAAGTGTTCTTAACATCGGTGTTTTTTCTTTAATGAATTTTATTCTATTCGCCATTTTTACCCATAAGGTGCTGTTAGTTAGTAATTACTTTTCTTAAGCATAGTCCTTAACTTTCGCTACTTAAGATGTTAATTATTTCATTCTTTTTTAATATTTTATTTCGAAAAAGACACTTGAAATTCTATTTAAACCATTAAAAGTCAGTATTATTTCTTGCTGGTAAAAAAGTTAAGGCGATAATGAGCATTTACTTAAAGTTTGACAAACTTATTACTTTTGTATTCATTTATTATCACTTTGCTACGATATACAGTGTAGAACAAAATATTAGCCAAAAACCTTTAATCAACTATTTAACTTATCTCAAGTAGTTTATTTGGAATTTGAAGCATAAAAATTAGAATATATTTTTTAAACTTTTCTAACACAATACTTATATCCACATTAAAATTAGAATTGTAAAATATATTCTATTTATTGCCTTTTTTCCATAAACAATTTCATCAGTCAGGAGTTTTCTTTAAAAATTTTCGTCAGTCATGATTGTTCTGTAGAACTTTTTCATTAATCATGATTCTTCTACCTAAAATTTGCAGCAGTTGTGTTTTTTTGCGGAAAATCTTCATGTCATGATTTATCTAAAATCAAAATGAGGACCAACGAAAAAATTCGGCTGTTAAAGTAATGGTTTTAGAACGAGAATTAAATAGTCGTTTGGTCTAGTCGCTTGAATTTTAAGTGTCAATAAATCAAACTGAGTTCCGCGAAATGTGTGTTTATATTTTGGGGTATATCGAATACTGATGTTTACACTCCAAAATACCATATTTGTTATTATTGACATAAACTATAGGTGATAATTATGCAATATGTTTTCCAAATCGACATTTCAACTTTTATACCCAAGATTTGAATTAGGTAATTCATTTTAATGGCGGTGAAAGAAAATTTAGTAACTTAGAATATAATTACACGAAGCATGTAATAAAACTCTTGTTAGGAGAAATATTAATACGTAATAAATCCCCCCGGGGACACATTGATATGTTTTGATGGAAATCCACTATCATTACATGGTCAACGGGGGAAAAACGGGAGCCCTGAAGGCTGCCAGAGAGTCAACTGGAAGCTCCACGATATTTCCACGGTTATCAGTAAGCCCCAGAGTTCAGCAAATTGGTTTTTTAGCTTTCTAGCTGTTCTCTGTTTGATTATTGATACGCCCTTCGGGAGTATCGTGGTGGTTGTGGTTTCGCGGCCCTCATGAATTTTGCAATAAATATAGAGAATGGGAAATGTAAATCAAAATTTAAACATAATTATATCAATATTAAATCATTAAATGACAGCTTAATTTGGGAAAAAAATTAAAATTGTACCATGAACAAATCGGCCATATTGTAATATTAGTGAAAGCCACAAAAGAATGAATCATCAGCAGCTGTGTTTTCAAATGAAATAATGTATTTTTTATTATAACTTCTACTCCCTGTAGTATTGTATGATTTATTTCGATATTCCCTACATTTTTTAGAGAAAAAAATACAGAAAATTCAAATTTAATGGGGAATATTTATTAGCATTTGAAACAACATTCTTTGGCATTTATTTTTTGAAGATTATGTCTTGTATAAGCTGGCCGCGACTACGTCTCAGATTGTCCATTCGTTGAACCCAATTTTCGATGGCTTTTTCGAGCTTTTCGAGTGGTAACTGGTGATGTTGTGCTCCAAGTCCTAAATCGAAGCGGGATTCGCCGCATAAATGTTAGACTTTACATATCCCCACAGGAAAAAGTCTAACGGAGTGATATCACACGATCTTAGTAGCCAATCGATCGGCCCAAAACGTGAAATTATTTGCTTACCGAAGTGTTATCTCAATAAATCCATTGATTGATGCGATGTATGGGAAGTGGCGTCGTGTCGTTGAAACCAAAAGTCGTCGAATTCAGGAATTTCAATTTTAGGCATCTAATAGTCGGTTATCGTGGCATGATAACGGTCACCATTGACGGTAGCGTTCTCACCGTCATCATTTTTGAAGAAATATGGACTGATGATTCCACTATGCTTGACGTAGTCTATTTGAATATTATCCAATAATGAATGTTGGATCTCAAAATGGGTGATGGTGTTGCGAATAGTATGCTCAGTAGGCCGATTGTGTAGAGAAGTTTACGAAACACGTTCTTCAAAGAATGTGAATTTTCGTAATAAAGTTGAACGATTTGTAAACGTTGTTCACGCATAAGTCTTTGCATGATGAAATATCAAGCAATACTAAACAAAAATAACATGACACGCGTTATAAAAAACAATATGACCTTGCTTACAAGATAACTACTACCGCCGCAGTTAAAAATTAAATTTTGTAACACTTTGTAACTTTCGAATGTAGGCTGTCTATAAATATCTTACAGATAAGCATGTTGAGATTTAATGATGCAGTTGATTTATTAGTAAAAACTAATTTCAAATATTACGAAATGCTTGATGCTCGATGATTTTCGGACTTCCGAAAATGCAACTATAGTTTAATCTTCAAGCTTTTCTGTAAAAAAAGTTTTAATGGAAGAAAAAAAGGATTAATTTAAAATTAATTGTCTTCTTTATTTTGAACAGAATGAATATGCCTAAAATAGTAAAATTAATAATTTGTACAAATACTTCTGTCCATGTTTATAAACAAAATATGCCACGATGGCAACACAGTCGCTGAATTTGAAAACTGGCGAGTTTTTTCCAAAGGAAGAAAACCGCAAGCTTTTTGGAGGGTATAAAAGGCAGAGCGGCGAGAGGAAATCAACCAATAACGTTTTGGCAGCCGAAAATGAAGAATTAAAAGTAAAGTGAATTTAAATTATTGTAAATTTGATTAAGCGATTTTGATTAAATGATAATAATAATAATTAAGAATTAAAATATTTAATTTTATGATTTGTGTCAATATAATAAGTAAAATATAATGAAGTAACTCAATAAAAAGAATTAGAATTTAAACAACTTCCTTTAATTTGTTTAAAAAAAATTTTAAAAAGAGGTAATAGACCACTACTATCAATTGAAGAAACATACTAAACTAACATGATGTTAGTTTAATAGAGCTTAATTTTTTGCTTGAAACTCTGTATAATATTCTCCTTTTCCAGTGAATTCGAATACATTTTGCAAAAGTGTGTATCCGCATTTCAGTGTTCTTTTGAACTACATTTACTTTGTTTAAAATATATGTTTCTATACTTCATATTTCATTCTTTTTCTGGATACCAAAATTTTGGTATGGATTCTTTCTATTGTTATAAAACTATATTTACAAGTATTCTTTTTATTCATAATTGTTTTTACAAGTTCATATGATAGTTTTCTGTTGAAAAGTTTGAAAATATTTTGTAAATTCCTGCAAAGGTCATGTTTCACGAAATTAGTTAATACAAAAATGAAGTTTTATTCAGGCAACCATGCATTAGATACGTACATATGTATAAATGTTTGTGCATCAGGTGAGTAGTTTTTGAAGATATTGTATGCTCAAATAAACAATTGCCATGAGAAAAATTTGCCTTGACAATTTTTGAATGACTTGAAAATAAAAGTAATGGAATTGATTTGACATTTATTTGATTTTGATTTTGACTTTTATTTTCAATATAACACAGTGAATTTTTAACTCGAACAACCGACATCCCGAAAAACGAGTGCATATGTTGGTATCATCATTACAATAAAATTCTTCAAAACTAAGTAGATTTAAAAAAACTATTAAGAAATAATGTTATAATTCGGGCGATATGTGAATTTACCAAGGAATGGCTGCATACTCATGAAAAATTTAGTTATTGCATGATCAGAATTTGATATCAAATTGTATCGTTTAACACTAAAAAATATCTTTCGATTTTATTTTCCAACCACTCAATGAAACAACATATGAAATTAAGACGAGACGCATTAATGCAAGATGGGATATGGATAAGTTTAACAAAAGATTAATGCAAGATGGGATATGGATAAGTTCAACAAAAGATTAGAGTTTCGTAAAGGAAAAAGTACTGAGTGCCAGTAATTGTGCAAATTATACAATCAGAAAATCAAAATGCAGAAGAATAAATATAATTCAAAAACTTTAATGAAATCTATTTCATCTGATGAATAAGTCATGAAGAAGATTTTCAGACCGTCGGGTAAAACGGCCAACAACTTCAGATAAATACATTATTTTTTAATTTCATAATACTTAACCCGTCAAATAGCATCGTGTTTTTGCCGGGATAAGGATTTATTTTTGATTGAATCCAGACACTTTTGCTGACCAACATTGTCTGGATTTTTGGTTAATATTGACATGTCAGTATACATTTTGTTCGTTTTAGTTAAGTTGCTTGTGGATGACCTGAAGGTGAACTAGACACTTGTTTCTGACGTCTAAAACTTGGGGCTTACCCAAGATTCCTAGAAGCAAAATTCTGATAATGTGAGTAGATATTTATATTTATAAGAATTTCAAAGTGTTTCAATAGTTGCTATAAATGTTTCTTATTCAATTTAAATTACACAGAATAGAGAATTGTATAGTGCGCAATATTGTTAATGTTGATTTTACAATACCTAAGTTGTGTTATAAAATCCCTTAAAGATTATTAAGAGAGTCGGAAAAATATTTACACATTAAATCAAACACACTATTCAATCTATTCAATGTACATGAAGAATTCTTGAATATGCCTTAGCGATGCTTAAATGTTATTATATAAATGAGTTTTCTTGTATACATAGATATTTATAAACTAATACAAGTTCATGTATGTTCTTAGAGATACGAACATATATTGCTCTTGTTGTTATTGCGTAATGGTTCAATTAATTGCTTGATCTTTGGTACACAAATTATTTACATACGAAAACGAATAACGAAAATACTACATAGGTACTTAATGTACATTTATATATCCACATTTACTAATGCTGTGATAAAACACATGTACATAAATATGTAAAATTTTACTTGTAAATGATGTTACATTTTTAAGCAAGATACTCGACATGCACAGAATCTTTTACATTTATATAAGTAGCGATACAAGTCTACATGTGTGATGCTCATCTGTGTCTGTTTTAAGTGTGAGAGGTTTTGTTTACAATGTGTTCAAATACATGTAAAACATAAATTGTCAACTACAAAAATTTAAAAGCTTTTTTTACACAACATGAGGTAGTAGCAATAAGACAGTAAATTTTGTAATTTGTTCTGTTTTAACTTTATCTGCATCAACTTTTCTTCTATACAATTCTTTAGAATTACAACATCTTTGAAAATATTTTTCAGCACCACCACAAAAATCAAACTATCCATATTTTGGCGTCTTTTTTTAAAATTTGCTGAGTAAAAAACATTTTGCTTAAGTTTGTGGTTTTTTTAAAAAAAAGTTAAGGCATTTTAACCAAAGAGCTAATAACTTAAATTCAATAATAGAAAAAAAGGATATACATATATCAGTAGGGGTATACAGAATAGTTCACTTTTTAAGTAAATGAATGCTGAAAAAATTTTCAATAACCTTTTATTTTGTTGTAGTTTTTGTCATAAATTGAAACGCTCGAAATATTTCAGTTTAAAGCAAAACAAAAATTTTAAATATTTTTTTTCTGTATTTCGAAAAAAAATAGTTATTTTCGTAAAATAAAAAGTTTAGTATTTATTAATTTAATATTTATTATTTCTTAATTAAATTTTATATTTGTAATAAGCATACTTCAGAAAATTTGATAATTTTTTTAATCAAATAAGTTCAACATTTTAATCTTTTAAGCCTTTAAGCTTTTGGAAATCGCCCTAGAAGGCCGTCGGATACGTATATCCTCCGGTCACTCCTAGTTGCAACTTCAATAGCCCAGCGTATGCCGCAGCTTTCACTCCTTGCTGAAGAGTTGGAGACTATCCAACTCCTGGTCCAGAACGCATAAATCTTAATACAATTAAGAACACGACGGCATTCATACTCACTGGACCTGGACCATTCATTGTGTTCATTGTGAATGATCCCGACCCACAAATCGAGGGGAATATCTGTTTATTGCAGTTGCAATTACAAAGCGAACTTCCATTTATTATGATGTATCAAATGGTGTTTTAAAGTTACGAAGACCTCGCTACCAACTGTGTGTCGACACTGACTTGCTTGTATTTTGGCAGCCCTTTAAGCCGGATATTTTAACTATGTTTATGTAAACATAAATAAGCATACTTGCTTAGTGTTATATGTATGTCTATAGATGTTTATGTAAATAGATTTGTTGAACCAGATAAGAATGTTGTTGACGTTTGCAATGGTTATTATTTTCATTTTTCTTTTGTTTCTTGTGTTTGGGTTTTCTTTAACTTCTCTGAAAATACATTTAAATCAACTAGAAAATGTTATGCTCATATATAATTATGCATATTAGTGTTTTTCGTTATTTTTAGTATTCTATCTGCTCATGTCATGAATAACTTCTTATTCTACTATTTTGCTTGTTTTTAATTTTCAAATTATATTTTAGCTCGGCGCATTGCAATAAAGGCTGGCTAAAGTTTTATTTTATCCACTTGCCATAAGTAACATTATTTTAAGTCGTTTGCTAACTAACTACTATAATTGTACATTTCGTTGCTTAAGTGGTCTATTTGTCACTTTCAGATAAAATAGTTTTTCTCTTCTACATGATTTAAGTAATTGAAAAAAAATTTTATATTTTAGTTTTATCCTTTTATATTCGAAAGTATAAGGCGTTTAAATAATTAAATTATATTAATCCCTTTGCCAACGATGAATTTATTTGCTTCAAGATTAAAATTTGTCACAAGATTTAAAATAGTGCAAGGGAGAAACAATATGTGTTTAATTTATTTTGTTTTTATATATTTTTATTATTTTCTAGAAATATGTATTTCTATAAACGCAAAATAATAAAACTTTTTCCCAAGAAAAATTGGGAAGAAATATTTAGAACATAAAAGGGGCTTAAAAATCTTACAACAATCTTGTTCTTATTATAATCAATGGTTAGTTTTTCTTAATTTCATATCTTCACTCGTTTATTCGCTTATTCATGTTTTGCTTTTTTTAGGAAAATCATGGCATACAAATAACAAAAAGTAACATAAAATTCCAACTCATGTTATTTATGAGTGTTCTACTCCCAAGGATACAGTGCTGAGCGTGTATGATGTTAAACGAAAACAAAACCCAAAAAAGACAAACCACTATAACAAATTGCAACATTACAAAATGCTGAAGATACATGAGATTACAAGGGGTTTTTTTCAATTACATTTTGTGGACATGGCAATTTTCTCTTACATTTTCTATTTTTGTCTTATTACAACTGCTGATGAAAAGTTTATAGTTTCAAGTACGGTGAATTGTTTAATTTTTTATCTCGACTTGATTCTATTTTTAGGTTGAATATGTTTTCTTTTTACGCTATTGTCTAAGATGTATTATCCAATAAATGAATGAGTTAAAAGAGGGATTATCTAAGAAAAAAAATCCATTTTGTTTAAATGGTTTTAATACATTCATTAGAAATAAAATATAATTGAATTTTAAAAAATGTCAGGAATATTTTTTGGATACAAAAAAGCAATCTGAATTTAGATTATATGTGACAATAAAATTTATAAAAGTTATTTTTATGCAAACTGCTTAACTTTGTAATTAACAAGTTTAGGAATTTAATAAAAAAGAAAAAAAAATACATTTTTTCAAATATAAGGTGTTCTAAAATAATTTTGAAATAAAATCTAACATCAAATTTTAATTAGGTCCTTTTGATTTTATTTTCAAATCAGCTTAAACAAATTACGGATAATACTACACTTTTCATATAATTCTGGCAAACTTTGAATGTCAAATGATGAGGATATAACTCTTAAAAACTCTTTTTAGTACCTCTATTTAGAAATATAGTACTTGTATTTAGAAATAAAATACTAACAAATCAGATGGAACTTGCAGTTGGTTTTTATCAAGTCTTTCTAAACGTGCTGTAAGCTGTTAAAAAACTATCCTGTAATTATTCAAGTTTACAACACATAGAAAACTGGTAAACTCTCCACGGGGCGTCTAGTACTTTTCCGAAGAATTTAAATGTTGCGAGGAGTAAACGCATGGTTTGACACATTTTTTAGCATTTTTGCTGAACTTGAAGTGGTACCAGCAAAATAGTTTACCCTTCTTGCCTAATGACTTGTCTCTTAAATACGACTTTTGAATGTTTCGGCTTCGGCTGCGGCTCTTTCTACGAAATCGACTTTGAGATAATTCTTGGATTTCCTTCGTCAGAATATTAATTCTTTTTTCTAGTGCGCTGGTTGTTGATAACGTAGATGCGGCATCTATCTTCGAGGATTCTGAAGTGTCAACAATTTTCTCTGCCATAGGTGTCAGCTTGTTTAGAGATTTACTACTTACACAAATTCTTCAGTAAATCGTACGAAAATTTACCAGACGATAACGCGGATATCTCTCGAAGAAGCGAGATAGTTTCTTCATTTGCTTTTCTTGCAAATCAGTAAAACATTCCTCCAAGCGTTGCTTGAGAGTTTCGTACATATTGCTTACCGGGGGTTGCAAAATAATGTTGCTTACCCCACAAACAACATTAGCTTCAATGGAACCGACAATAGTATGGAATTATGTTGAATCGAACGTAATTCCAGCAGTGATGAATTGGCTTTCAACCTGCTTAAACCATAAAGCCGGATTCGTCTTCCAAAACGGCGGTACCATGACAGAAACGCGAGCGATGGAACCGATGCAAACTCGTCCTCGGAGCTATTATGTTTTCGGTTTACAATATGCATATTCATAGCACAGGGTCACCAATTTTAGTAGTTTATGGGTTAGTAAAACAAAAAGATTTAAATAAAACCCACTAAGTTTTTTTAATTTTTTACAAGTTATATTTATTTATAAAAAAAAGGTTTATTATCCACTCAAAAAATTCTACACAAATCAATAAAATATTTATTAGCTAAAGAAAAAATTTAATTTCAAAGCGTAAATGGCGTTAAAAGTCATTTAAATGGGCTTGAAACATATTCAATTTTTTTAGCCCACAATACATAAAAGGAGCATAACTACATCCATTTTCTTAAAGATAGCTGTTTTTTATGTGGGGTGTCTACGTAAATAAAAATAATGACAAAATGACGAATTTTATTGAATTAACTTGTTATGAAAAAATCACATATGTATTGTAATTAATCAAATGCAGTGATGCAATATGATCAAAACACAGCGTCATGCAACTGTAATATTGCTATGGATGCGTCTTGCATAAGTTTTAAAAGACAATAATTAAGTAATAAACTAAACAGCTGGGTGTGATGTTTACTATCTGCGTGGCATGCTAAGAAAACTTATGCACGCACGACAACAACAACTTTCTAGTTACAAACTACGTAGAAATTTTATACACGCAAACTAACAACAATCAGGTACGCTGTTTACTAAATGCGTAGTTTTCTAAGAAAACTTATACATACAAGACCACAACAACTATCTTAAAATAAATTCCAGAAAGAAGCTTTATCAGCATAAAACCTAAAACAAAAACACACACAGACTTACAGGCACCTATATATTGAATGAATAATATAACAACAAAAAATTGTGATACAAAGGGAGTAGAAGATTCTTAATTTTTCTAGACTACTAGAGGACAAATATAAAAGGCAGCGTCTGAGTGGATGGTTAGAGTTAGTTGAATAATAAACCTCGAAAGAAGTAAAGGCGACTTTGTGTGTAGCTAAAGCAAATAAATTTGTAATTAATTTAAAAACTCTAAAATCTGGTGTTATTAACTTTGCAATAAACAACTCACAACAAAACGTTTATTAAAGTTATAAACATAACAATATGAATAAAACAAACATAAAATTATTATACACCTCATGTAGAGATGATAATGTAAATGTTACAATATTGAGAATGCCTCAAATAACGATTAGTTTACCGTACTGCCGCCTAAACAGCATGTCAAATTATTAAAAGGGTAAAAAATATTTAATACAAATTTTGAATCACAAATATCAAAATTAAATTCATTTTATATAATTTATTTAGTTTTTGAATTTTTAATCTCCCCCTTCATTTTTAGACCTTTTTTCGAGGGCATATGAATATTTTTATTAGAAAAATGTTTTAAAATTCAAAACTTGTTTTTGTTTATATCAACATTAAAAAGGAAATCTTTCTTGTTTATTTATTTTTGTATCTTTCTGTCTCTAAACAAAATGAGAAATTATTCATAGAAATATCAATTTGCATTCATTTTGATGTCTATAAATTATATAAACCTCGCAAAAAGTCTTTTAGGAAATAAAAAAAAACTTTATCTAAAGTATAGGATGGGGAGACCACTAATGATGATTTTGCTAACGTTTTTACTTTTCTCAATACATATCACGTAGGTTTTTAGGCTTCAGAAAAACTTTTTCAATAAATATTGTAAAATGATAAAAACAAAAACATTATAAATAAGTTTAAGGAGGTGTTTTGTAAGTCAAAAGGCTTTTTTGCAAGCAAAATATTTGTCCTTTTTTATTTTTCTTTGTGTTTTTAAAGCAGTATATTCGATTCTTGTGTGAGAAAAAACATTTTTTTGTCTTAGTTTCTTGCTTAAATTTATGTAAATATTCAGCTTTTTTTGCCCTAAAAACAGATGTTAACCAGCAGTTTTATTAAATATTTAGTTATATTTACCCTGAGGTATTTAACATCTGTGGTTTATAGGCAGAAAAACATTTATTTTTGTGAGTTAAACTTAAAAAAAGTTAAAAGATTATGAGTTCGATAGGAAAATATGATTTGTATTAAATGTTAAAATTACCCATGTCATTAACAACTGCTAAATATAAGTAAAGAAATTTTTTTCTTAAATATCAATGTTCAATTGACGCTTGAATAGAGACAACAATTATTTCAAAAGTAGATTCAGCTTAAATTATAATAGCATTTTCATTGGGTATTAGGAAGTTACCAATAATTAAATACTCACAATATAAGGATTTTCTTGATAATCTACTTTACCTCTCTGTGGTAATAGTGTTTGTTCAAAACACTTTACAATTAATAATTTGGTAATAATAAGATAAATAATCAAACACTAGCAGGAGTTAAATTTAAATGCGCAATGTTTTAAATAGTTACCGCTCTAACGCTTACAAATAGGATGGGGGTTTAAGGGGTTTTTAGTTATATGCAACAGTTCTGATATGTAACAAAATTTGTAATATGTGCTTAGATTTTCCGACGGGGCTGGATTCACTATTATTTTGGTACGGTTTTCCGCCGACCCTCGTCAAATTTGGTTTGTGAACAAACCGGTTTCGGCCTTTTGACATCTTCTTCGGACGAAAAGAACACGACGAGAGTCGACGTAAAATCATACCCAAATAATTTTCTACTTCCTTTGTATCACATTTTGTTGTTGTTATGTTAATCTTTTAATGTATAGGCGCCTGTTGCCCTGTGTGTATTTTTGCTTTTGTTTTTATGTTGTTAAAGTTTCTTCCTGGAATTTATTTGAAGATAGTTGTTGTTGTCTTGGGTGTATAAGCTTTCTTAGAAAACAAGTGAACATCATACCTATTTATTTTTTTTACTTATTTACTTAACCATTTTCTTTTAAAACTTAAGCCAAAAATAGTATGAAGAATATTTAAAAATACATATATAATTTTGCATGTCCATCAAAATTGTTAATTTGCTAGCGCTTTATAATTTTGCGTTCAAACGTTTATCATCATATATGACATAACCTGTTTTTGTACAAAACAGCTGATGTCAGATGCTTTGACAGAACAAACCACAACACAAATCATCATCATTTGTTCACACGTCGTGTATGACATAAAAAATTTGCACAACAATATGGATTAAAAGAGCCAAAGCAAAATTATGTAAACCCTGCGTGACACGAATTTTGTATAAAAATTGGATTTTTGCCGATGTTTTAACAGCAATCAGCTTTAGAAAATCCATGACATTATTATATTTCCTTTTTTTGTTGTTTTTAGAAATATACCCATTGTTAGAAAAGTAATTTTTTAATTAGTAATTAAAAAAAAAATATGAAATTCATGTAATTAACTAAAAACCACTTTTGTTATCATAGAAATTTCTGTAATAAATTAACAACTTTTCAAGCTCCATTATTATCGTTTCCTCATTTACAGTCTAACTTAAACTTTGAACAACTTTATTCCATAAAAATGTTCACATATAACATTTCATTTTAGTTTACAGGAGACACAATTAAATGTCTCTTTTGTTTGTAGGAAACAAAAACAACTTTGCTAATAAGTACACTAGTTTCTTCTTGATTTTTATAGCAACATGTTAATAAAATTTTAAAAGCCACACATCTAAATATAACTATTTCTGTCAATTGTTGCTTTAGCTTTAATAAAATAATTTTAGATATGTACTAAATAAGGATAATAAGGATTTGATATTCTTAATTTTTTCCTACACCCGTGATGCTATATTTTAAATGATTGCGGCGCCGGCAATGTAGGAAACAAAATGTCCAAATTGAAAAATGCATCTAGACTATACCATACGCTAGCCGTGTGAAGTTTTAATAAAATCTTTTCACACAATAAACACTTATGTGACTCTCTTGGCCGATGAAGTACTATAAAAGAAATTCCACATTAAAAGTCCAAAATAACTGGTGGCTCACTAATGCCAAAATCTAAATATTTTTTAGTCTGGCTGCATAATACGAACAACAACTAAAACAATGATTTTTAAAATATTTAATCTTAGTTCATCTTTAAAATGAAATAGAGACCCAAAAACATGATTATCAAGCCGCATCCTAAATAGTACCCAGTACTATCTTCATACCTTCTAGAGTACCAGTGCTATCTAAAGCGCGGCTTAATAATGATCTCATCACATCAAAAGCGTCAATACTGGTACCCCACAACTATGTACGACGCGCCAATCGTAACGACTGGAGGTATGATAACAATTTTTCATTTACTGGCGAAACAAATCCAAACAGCTTAATGCAATAAAATGTTCGATACCAATTATAAAAAAAAAAACAAAGTATTGTAAAATATTTAATGCCGACAATATTGATTTATCTTGCATGTTTTTCCATGTCACATAATTTTCGACTCATTTCAATTTGCTGCCTGTTATTATTAAAGACATTTCGTAATTTTGCATGTATGGTGCTATAAAATTTTATTTAAAGAATCAAAAAAAAGAAAACAGAACAACCGAGGTACTCAAGAGCTATTATTTACATTGCAACACCACAGAAAAATCGGTTTGTTTATTTGCTAAATTCTTTTTTTTTTATTTATTTATTAAGCGTCCTACAAAATACCTGAAATGAAAAGACATACAATTATACAAAACTCATAAACTACTTTTATGTTATAACACAAAGGTCATGTATAATTGTTAAGTGTTACAAATTAAGTAACAAGGCGAGGTTGCCAATCAAAGTGATTTTTTGTTTGTGTAAGTATACATTTTTAAAATAATGCAGGTCTAACAGATTGTTTTCAATTCGAATATCCAATTCGCTAACTTTTATTCGCAAATGGCCAGTTAATTTTTTCTCCAACTATCCCTCCAAAATTATTATTATTTTGCAATTTTGAAAGTCTGTAATAATTCTCGTTTTATTGTTTCTTTTAATTCATTGTGAAAAGAAAACATTTTACATTTAAATATAAAGTATTTATACCTTTTCTTAATGGTTGTGCTGTCTAACTGACACATTAGAATAATGGCCAAGTTGCAATAATGTTAAAAATAATGTAAAATACAAACATCCAAAAAATCCTCAGAATTTTTATCCCGTATTTATTAAAAATATTCACACTTTGGGGCCCTTATGTGATAGCACTGTGATAATACTATAGTTGTTGTATATATGACACTGTACTATTCCGAGTTGCGTCCTACTACTGCGTAAGGAGAATAAAAAATACAAAAACACATACATGCTGAATGAATGTGACAATGAATTTCTATTATAATGAGGATACCTTGCAAGTACACTATACTTATAAACACATATGATTAAAAATACATATTCTATTACACTATGTATGAAAGTGTTAATTAAGTGTTATGCTTTTTGTGGCTTGTTTACCTAAGCATTAGGGTTTAATTAAATATTTGTAAAGATAAATTGTTTAAAGGTGTTTTTGTGTTTGGTTATACAGCCAATGCTTTATTATGCAAAAGGTCGAGGTCATGGTTAAAGCACAAGAAAATTATATTTTTAACCATAATAATCAAGAAGTAAATTTTAGCAAAAATTAAATTACTTTCCTGAAAATCATACAAATATAATTTCTTTATTATAATTTATTATTTATTTTTCTTGTTTTGCAAACTTTCCTTTGAAATTATTTATATCTTAGCGATTCTCTTTTTAATTATTTTTACTTAAAAAGTTTTTTTTTGTTAATATTTAACTATGTTATACAAATTTATAAAACACTTAACAAATCAAAACATTATAATTTATAACCAGCCAACTTAAAAAAACATAACAGAAACATAAGTTTTCCTTGCTTAAAAACATTTAGCAAAAACACCTGCCTAACTGGAATTTAAAAAGCCATTTATTTTATTTGTATTTTGAACAGACAAAACGCTAACTGATAAAAGGAAAAAACCACATTACATTCAGGAGTTTTTATACTTAAGATACCATACATAGTCATGGCAAGACGTTGTATAATAAAAATTTACAAGAGGCTAAAAGAAAAACCAACAAAATAATGGAGGCATAAGTTAAAAATATTTAGGTTAATTATTTTTCATCATT
The DNA here is from genome assembly GCA_030448955.1 of Trichopoda pennipes. Lineage (NCBI taxonomy): Eukaryota > Metazoa > Arthropoda > Insecta > Diptera > Tachinidae > Trichopoda > Trichopoda pennipes. The sequence continues at coordinate 3,354,725 of JASKUP010000049.1, read as the reverse complement.
TCGAAAAAATAATGTCTTAAAATTGTGAAAAATGTTAGGTAACAGCGCTTTTATGTTTTATTTTATAACTAGATAAATTAATCTAGAATAATCGAAAATACCTTTTACACTTCGTACTGTGTGATGAAGTAAAGATATCCATGCTTTTTATGAGTTAAGGTAACCAATGTTCTACAAAGTTAAGTACAGTCACCAGTGGGGCGCAAGTGAAATATTTTGGAAATAAATGATCAATGTTACTAAATTGACTGGGTTTGTTCTACCGGTGAATGAACCAATGTTTTCAATTTTTTGTCTTAACGTCCTTCTCGGCTGTTTGTTCAATTTTTAAGCGCTAAACCTAATGTGAGCTTAAGTTATTAGTCTTAGGCTTACGGGCTTGCAGTAGACTACCGACATGCAAAATTTTTCATTCAAAAATTTATTTCAAATTTTAAAGTTCCGGTTCGTGCCTTTAAACACAAGTACTTTAAGTAGAGAACATAAAAACTAATTTTTAGGCGTAGGTCCATTTTTTTCATCTCTATTAAAAAATATTGTTTTTTTTTCTAAACAATCCATTTTAAAATATTTTATTACCACCTACAAATTCATTATGCTAATGTTTGCTCAATTTTAACAAAAAATTGAGTATTGTCAACAATGTCCCATATTTTATTTAATATAAAGCGTGGTATTTTATCGAGGTGTAACACTTTGAAATGGAATTAAACAAAGATGAATTTTTAAAAATTGTCACGAAATTTACTTTATTTCAAAGATAGTCTTCTGGCAGTACAATTTAAATGTGACTTCTATGACCGTACAGCTGGCTCGAACGTACTGCAATCTGCAAGTCCGATTTTCGATGACTTTTTTCAATATTTGTGGCTCTTAAATAGCATTAACGCTGCGAATGTTATCCTCCATGTGGTTTCTCTTTTCGCAACACAGAAAATATTTTAGCTGCGTTAAATTGCACAACACTATACCGTCACCAAATGTTCCCTTCAAGAAATCATTTGCAGCAACAGTTGTGTGATATGTGGCGCTATCTTATTGAAAACACAGCTTCTGCGAAAAACGAAAAGTCAGAAATAATGTCTCTTTAGCCATCACTACTGCCTGTAATATTTTGACCAACATCGTTTTTAAGAAAGCAGGACCAATAATTCCCACAGGCCATAAAGAACACCAAACAGTCTGTTTTTTTTTTTTTTTTTTGGACACTACAGTATGCTAACGTACGCTTGAATATTAAAATAACTGCAGACATGTTAGTTTTGCTTATTTTTTATCCACTCAAATAAAAGCTTTCATCGCTAATTGAAATTAGCTAGTAAAAATCGAGATCAATGGTATTCTTGGATTGGACTCAATTTCCACAAATTGGCAGCGTTACTCTATTCGTGCTTAGTTGTTAAATAAAAGTAAACATAAATCAATTGCCAGCTGATAAAATGGCCGCCAGTTAAAAAATTTTTCTATAAAAGTTAAAGTTCTATATCTCTACAAAATAACAGCTGATATTTCACAAATTGAAATTTTCTATTTTCAAGTTTAAATTTGTAAAAAGGCACCACGAAGGCGAAAACTTTCTCCATTTGGTATTTTTCACCACTATTACTCCTGGACTGTTTCGAAGTCGACCATTATCCATATAAAAATTTTAATTTTATCAATTTTATTATAAAATAGCAAAGCCAGGATACATTGACTGAAATCAATTTTAACAGGCCCTACAATTAATATCAGAAATATGGATTTTATTAGCAAAAGTTTAAAAATTTCATAATTGTACCTTTTGATTAGAAAATGAGAAAAACTATACAATTTTTCTTTATCTTCCAGTTAAATGAATAAAGTTAGTAGTATTGGTAAAAAAGCGATTAAAGCCATTAATTTCTACAGCAGAATTTTGTTTGCCATTAAACTTTATTTCACACTACAATTGCTAACTAAAGTTTTCAAAAAAACAAACAAATGCTGCTAAAGCATAACAGGCATCATGAACTCAGGTATAAAATAAAAAACGAATAATATAATTATTTGCGTTTTTATTTTTTATTTGCGTTTAATATTTTCATAAATTTTAAAATATTATTTAAGTCCAAATAAAAGAAAAGATTTAGGGAATTCATGACTGCAATATCATCTATTTTATGTTAAATTATGTGTAACGCTTTTGTGCCAACTGCTCCTTGCTGGCCTAAAGTCAGTATATCCGTCCATGAGATGTAAAGCGAATTTTTTTCCGATATCACATTTCACACTTGAAGCAAAAGCAGCAAAAAACAAGAGCAATAATAAGTAAAAAAGAATGTTAAATGTTTGAACACATATTTTAACACATTTTTAAGTCAGCAGAAAAACAAAAGCATTTACAATAAAAACAATATAAAATATAAAAAACCAAAAATTTAAGTAAACTTGATAAAACATAAATTGTAAGTACAATTTTTTGCCCAATATTCTTTCGTGTTATTTTTTAAGTTTTTATTTTATTTTTGGCACACTTGTATGTTACGTAGAGGATGTGTGTGTAGACCTGAAAGCTGAAAGTTATTTTTATTGTTTCGAGTTTAGTACATTTGGGTTAGTACATTTTTAACCATGTTTGTTACAGATGCTTGTTACATTGAGAACTTTAGATACGTGTTTTTGTATGTATAATATTTGTGAGATACTGAAATAAAAAATTCACTTTGGATCATCTTGAAGAAATTTTAGAAAAATGTATAAAATAGTAGAAATGCGCATTTTCGTCAGATGTTATATATCTGAATTTCACCTGAATTGCGCTTCTTAGTTCAAGCATAAATGCCACCACCGTGTATACTTGCCAGTAAATTTATTAAAAAACGAGAAAAATCACTGTTCACTGTTCAAAATTCAATTTTGTATTGTATAAAAAATTTATATTTTTAAAATATGTAATAAAATTAATGTCCTTATAGTACTGGTGGGAAAGACATATATATTTGTTTTGTGTTGGGTTTTATTAACATTATTAGATTGAAAATTATTTAAAAATACAATTTTAATAAATATCGAATAAAAAAATTCCGGAAGACTGTATTTAAGAAGCAAGCAAAAACTACATATATACATATCGCCCTAGTGACATATTCATTCACCTCGCAAGCTTTTTCATTTAAATTAGAACTCAGAAGGAAATTTATGAAATACCAAACAAATGCTAGCAAAAATTATATCAATAAATCGTTATAGTTTCCACAATTCAAATTGAAAATTTCGTTTGTTGCGTACGCTTCAAGGCTTAACTATGACAGCCTAATTAAAAATAAAAAATATTTTATTTGAAAATAACAATAAACTGGTTTCCAATAGACTAACAAAATCTTAATTACTATGCTCTTTAAGCGCAAGTAGAAATGCTTGCCTCCATATACCTAAATAAAGGATTTTTCAAACGAGTTTGTTTTCTCAAACAAAATGTAACAAAAAATTTTGATAATAAAGTTCGGTAATAATGAATGTAAAATGATATTTGGCAAATATCCACCACGAACACGCTGACACATGTCGATTCTTTCATCAAAAGTTTTAGTCAATTTTTGGCAAAAAAGTCATTGAGTTTTAAGGGTGAAATCGATTGCATTGCCTGCGTTTAGCCTGTGTCCTTAACATAACCCCACAAAAAATAATGCAGTGGAGTTAAATCACATGGATTGTCGTGAAATTATGCGTTTGGGAAATTTGGTTTGCAATAAATTGATCATTTCATTGTCTGTGTCACATGTGGTAGCGTCCTGTCTTTAATAATAGGGCAAAAGTGAATTGTTGGCATCTTGCGATAGCGTAACCGCATTTTCAGCCTCATCTTTGAAAAAAAACGGCCCAATCACGCCTCTAGGTCACATATAACAGCACACAGTAATACGTTGACTATCAAAGGCCTCACAATAATCGCTGTAGGATTTTCAGAAGCCCAAATGCGTTAATTTTGCTTAAAAAATTATGTGAATAATCGGTCGACTTTAATTCCTCCACCAGTTGAACCTTGTAAGGCTTCAAAGTCAAATTCTTACGCAAAATTTGTCGTGGTGGTTTTGGATTACCCCAATTGTTGAGAACGTCGAGGAATTGATAAATTTGCATTTTCTTCATCACTGTGGCTCACACCGGCTGAACATGCGGTGGTGTTCGCACATTGTGTATCGAGCTTGCCGACTCAAATTTAACGACCAAATTCCTAATAGCAGTTTTAGAAGGACGATTATGTCGTCCGAAAATATCACGAATTTTACAAAATGTAACTTTAACAAAACCACCATTTTCATAGTGGATTTTAATTATTTGAATTTATTGTAACAATTGCCAATACACCTACCACGAATACATTAAAAAACTAAATGTCAAAATTATTATGCCGTTGGTGTTGCCATAATTAATAAACAAACTTCTTGTTGGAATGGAATGTGGATGTATTTAAAAAAAAAGTTGTTTATACTGCAAACTCAAAAACAAAAACAACAAAAAATGATCACTTACTTTATACAAAATTCCTAATTCAGTAAACAATTTATGAAATTTATCCCACTCATTGAATGGTAAAATAAAGAATGCAATTCATTTTAAGCGTTCAAGCAAATGCCATCCTTGATGCCATTTCACTTAGTATTATTCTTATTGTTGTTGTATATAGTTATTTTATTGTACATGTGATGCTGTATTTGCCAGTACCGTCTCTTCGATTTGTGTGAATTTCAAATAACTTCATCTGGGGGTTACTACTACCACCGTATATCCACTTCAATAGCAACAATGATGTTGGTCGTTTTTTTCATTTTTGTGCTACTACAGCAAGTGTATTTAGTTAATATTCAGTATAAACTTGCTGAGTATATACCGATGCAAACAAACATCAAACAGCAAATACACATTTCCCCACAGATAAAAATTTAAGGAATTTATTTAAATTTCGATATTGATTCCAATGACACTGAGCAGAGTTAGCATTTATTTATGGTTGTGTTGATTTTATTCTTAGGAAATAGAATCATAGATACCTTGAATACCAGATGGTTTCTTAATCACGTTTTTCCGAAAATTTTTATAACATTAACACATATTTTTTTAAATACAGGATAGCACTATTGTATTCTCAACAAGTGGCAACTTGTTTGAAAGATGACGTGTTACTTGCATCACACCTTAACACTCACGGAAAAGCACCAGGGGAAATAGATAACTGTATATATTACTATATCCTATATATATACTATATCCTTGTATATTATTATATCCTAGCAAAAAATGACGAAGACTTGACATTCTTTGAAACATGGAAATCTACAAAACAAAAAATTTTAACAATTTTTGCCCAAACTTAACTTAGTATTTTTGACATGGTGTGCTTATTTATGGCCGGTTTAGCATTCTAAGAAATTGGCTGCTTTCCTGATAAAATTTAATAGTTTGGTTCTGAAAACATGTTTAGTTAAAAACTTAAAGGCTTCTGTATTGGAAAAATGTAATAACTGCCATTTTTTAGGATTTTCCCCTAAAAGATGTTATGGTTTTTTTGCTTATATAATTGAAGCTTTCTTCGGTTCTAGTGAATTTTTTTGTACTATTCTAAAGACAATCCATAGCAACTGCGAATAGAAGAAAACATACTTTAAAAATTATAACAGTTCACCCTCCAGACAAAATTTATGAATAACATCAAAATTCCTCTGAGTTCAAAGCACCGATTGAAAACACTGCATATCTCCATAAAGGATTTTGCAGATCTGTGGTAATCAAAGTTAGAGTCACCAGTTTTCTACTAAAAAGCTATTTTTGGAACATTTTTGTGTGAAAATAACAAAAGAGTAAAATTTTATTATACCATTTGACTTAAAGCTCTTTTATACATATATCTCGATCTCGATCTATTTAGATATTGTGGCAAATTAAACTCTATATTTTATTTTTCCAACAAGCACTTTTACTTGAAAGTTACAGTTGTAAAAGTAAATCATATTTAAAAAATGGGACGTGTAAAACCATTTTAATAATGTGTTAATCTGGAAGTCATAAGCTTTGTGCTGACACTATCTACTCATACAAAAAACATTAACTTAAGTCGTAAGAGCTTCGCAAGCCTCCCCTTTTATTTGAAGTTTTTCTATTTTTTCTATGTAAAAATAAAAATGTCTGTAAACACATTTTTCATGAAATTTTCCGTTTTACAGTTTTACACAGATAGATAGATATTTTTAAGGCCTACTTAAATTTAAGAAATTTTAACATTTGAGTAATAAATAAACTTTTTTGACATTTCCAGGTACACAGCTTTTGGGGCATACCCAAAAGCTCCTCCCCCTTTATCCTATAGGGCCGATCGACAATAATACCTCTGCTTGGACTTTGTGAGTTAAGATATCATTAGGAAATTTTAGGTAGCTCATGAGCTGCCGAATTATTTCCAAGAAAACAGCGTGTTGCAGACCAAATCCGAACCACTTAAATTTTTGAATCAACAAATCTTTAATTGTTAATTTTGGTAGAAGATGAGGATTCTTAAACTTAAGAACAAACTGTAATGCTTTAAAAAAAACTTCTGCTTTTGCTTCAATTATGTGAAATGTTAATGATTTTTGTGCCAAAAAATTATTGCCACAAATAATTTTCAAAATGCGATTTAATAACAACGAAATTTTAAAAATCAATTTCTTGAACTATTTGCTTGTTAAAATCAGAAATTACATTTCTGAAATAGTATTTCACGCTGGGCTTCATGGCTTAGAACTGAAGGCAAAAATCTTAACAGTTAAATCTAATATGCTTTTGCCTGTAGTCCTCGTTATAATACAATTAAGTGCTGGTCATGCACATAGTTTTGATCCTTTTCAAAATACCTTAGCTAGTTGAAAAGAACACTTTTTCTAATAATTAATCAGATTAAAATTTTTAACCCTCGATTAGCATAAATTATTTTCATGAATTGTATTTCTTTAATAAGTTTTAATAGCACATTATAATTATCAATAAAAAATTTAGTTTTATTTTTCTATATGGCAAGAAGATTTCATTTTTTAGATATACCAGAATATTTAAAAACCACGAGCAGGTGACTAAAGATAATCTTTGCTATATTTAATATAATAAATGTTCCAAATGTACTTTAGACATTAATTAAATTTAATAAAGTAATTTTAAGATTATCTCAAGGAAGCTTTCATCTCTAAGCTGTAGCATAGGCCTAATATTTTTAGACATGCATGAATATGCATGACTAAATACATATTGTTACGAAGATGATTCGTTAAGTTTGAAATGCAAATAATTAATAATAAAAAAATAAACGAAACGGCCCACTGTGCATTGGATATTTTTTTAAGGAATCTGATACACGCAACAACAAGATGCATATAGTTCAGACATCGTTGAGAAAAGGCAACAAAGTTACCATCGTGTTGATTTTTTGTGTATTAAAAGCAAATAAATCGTTTAATTTAATTGAAGATTCTAAAGTGCTGTGTTATTTATTCTGCAATAAAAGAATTCAATATAACAAAACGTTTATTAAGAGAAATAAACGTAACATGTGGTGTCAGAAGATTAAATTACAATGGCATTCGACGAGCTAAAAGTTGAGCAGCTAAATAAGAGCGAAACAAAAGATATGATTAAGCTGATATTGAAAACAAGGAGTAAGTCTTGCAGTAAATGCTTCAACAGCGGTAAAGTCGGATATTTCCAGCTCACCCGCAGACCTGTTGAAAAGCGATCAAGATCTGCTTCGCCACCAAGGGAGAACAGATGGGTGAACAACGTCAAATCGAAACGATCTAGCACTGAGGAGCAAGAGCTAGCTCCCACAACCGATGGCCCCACTATACCGTAGGATACCAGAATCCTTACCGCTTGCATGCTTTTAAACGGAAAGAAGCAGGTTATCACCACAGACACAGGACTGTCCTAGTCCATAATAAGACCCAATTTAGTTAAAGATGTAGTGAAATCGTTAAGTAGTGTACAACTGCATACCGCCAATAGAAGAACCTGGGTGAGACTGACTATTAGAAACACCAGCGCAAATCAAATTAACAAATAATCTTCGTAACAATATATTGGTGGGGAAATTACTGAAGTAAAAGTTTAATTAAGGCAAATAATGCAATTAATAGAAATTTATTTTCTTGTTGATATGCTTTCAGCGACTGAAAATTAGTAATCAATTACAATATTTTAAATCTAAAAACTAATAAATAATATGACGACAAAAACTAACTGAATAGCCTCAACAGCCGCAGAAGTAAAACAGTTAAAAAGCGTTCAATTGCGTGCAAGGAATTTAAAGTTTGCAGAATATTGGAGTGAATATCTACTAACCATTTTTTAAGTCACGTTTGTTACCATTTTATTTTTAAAATTTTTTGTTCCTCTCATTTTATTTCTACTAATTATGGCATTAAATAAATCACAGACATATTGAATTTTAATCTATATACATTTTAGTTTTTCAGTCTTGAAAGGTAATGCACCAAAAATATAATAATAATAGTAAAACATTCTATGCTATGCTAGTTTAGAAATTATATTTCCTTGAAACCTCAATAAAACCTCAAAATAACCTGATTGACCCCTTAAAGTATTTGTATGGAAAACATTTTAAAAAAATTTAGTTAAAAAATATTCATTATTAATTCAGAATCCCAAAGTGAATTCAGTATAATTATCTCATCAGAAAAAAAAAACTATTTATTGATTTTTAATAATAAAATATCAAACTTTCTTTATGCCTTTAAGTGTAAAACTGTAAATATAATTAAATTTTTGAAACCTTTTTTTATAATATTGAGATGGGAAACATGGTTATAAAAAGAGTTGTTTTTTCCCTGATTTTCATTCTTTTATTTATGAGTTTAACTGCCGAAGACAAAATTTGGTTATACTAAACTACCACACATCCTGTACATAGTACTTTTTCCTTTTATTTGGTAGGAAATTGTTCCGATTTTTCTAGTCTTTTAGTAGTCATGATGTATATTAAAGTATACAAATATAAAAGTTTATTCACATACACAAGTACATTTCGAAGTATTTACATAAGGAATATTATTTTTATAATAGTTGCTGTTATTGTGGTTGTTGTTATTTTAGATGTTTTTGTTGTTCATGCAATATAAGAATACGTAAGTATATGTAGTCATAGGTATGACATTAAGAAGAGTATGTTGATTAATTTGTCTGTATGAAAACAGCATTCAAAAAAGTATATAAAACAAAAACTAACAACATGCTTATATATATATATATGATTCTTACCATTCTGAATAAATAAATTTCAGGTATGTAATGTCAGTTGATACCAACTTTGCTGAGGAACTTATAATAACTTTCTGTAGCAAAATCCAATTACAAAAGAATTTCAGACAAAAATAGGTTTACATTTTCCTTAAGAACGAAATCGGATATAAGGCCATTTAGAATTTAACAATTCTTACGTTGAGATCTTAGTAAATGTTATCACTTAGCCCGAACATATTTTTACGTATTTTATTTTTCTTAATATGAAAGTAAAACGGTGAAGGCACCGGAGTTTGGCACTTAAAAATAGTGTTCTTTTACTAGCTCTATATTTCTAGGCGCTAGTAGAATCATAAGAACTTTTTACGTTAATAACACAAAATAGCGTATGCAAAAATTATCAGTAATTCAACTGCACTGCACTGGTAAATTATTCCACCATGAAAAACGGATCTTTGAATTTCTTATATTTCATCTAAATTTCCAACTCTGCAGTATAAATTTTACGGGTTTTATATCACTTAACTATTAATGCATTGTTTACCAGCATAAGTTACAACACAAGCACACACATACATCACGTTAGAAGGAAATGTGAATGAATATTACAACAAAATAATTAAGAAAAAATAAAAGAAGATTTTATGTGACTTGAAATCGCAAATCAAAAGCATATCCAGGAAACTTAAATGACAGCAGTAACAATACTCTCATATGTAAATGATTATAAAATTGTTGAATTTATTTATATTTGTGAGAAGGAAACAATTGCATAGAAATCACAAGATTTTTCAAATAATTTACATTTTCATATTCTTAATGAGACTCTATGAAAACAATTGTGTTTCGTGTTTTAAGGGCTTTCCATACAAATTATGTATTAAGTTAAAGGACAGCATAAGATGAGAAAAGGAACAATTAAAAAGCTTAACTTAAGAAAGTAAAAAAATATGAACAAAAAGGCAGTGAGCATCTCATAATTCAAAATAAACAAAAGAGTAAAAGGATTATTAAAAGCGCAGTAATAAATGTTCCTGTAAATACAAAACCAGCATTAATACACAAACAGCAATGTATGAATGATTCATTATTTTCTAACTTAGTAACTTACAATATAGTATTATGAAAACCAGCAGTATGTTGTTGTTTATAATGAATGTATTCACATAGTAGTGCATTATAAGTGGCTGGTTTTGTATAAAACGATGCTCTAAGAAATTGTTTATTTTGGACTTGTCAGCAAAATATGCTTGTTATTCATTAACAACACATAAATAAATAAGATAAATAAGCCTCCAACTTATAGTTGCTAGTGAACTATGGCTTAACCAACGTTTTATTTTTCCTTTGCAATTTTTTTTACCATTACCTGTGTTATAAGTAACTTAAGTGTTATAGGAGTCAATGCTTGAAAAATTATTAACTACAAACGATTAGTTAATTATTAGTTAAACTGTAAATCTCGCCCTAATTCAGGAATATTCGGACATTTGATTGAATTTGTAAGCTAAGTACGTAAGTACATTGTGTTTCTATCACGTAATGATAGAACTTTTGCGAAAATAAAAACCTTTGGAATAATTCAATTTCAAACAACGAATAAATTTCGATTATTATTAACATGGTTTGCAGCTGAATTTCTTTTAATCTAAGCCAAGTTAAAACTTCTCATTCATTTTCTTTATTAACAAAAATTTTTGTGGATCGTACATTAACTAACGAAAAAGAAAAAAAGGAGGATATTTACGAAATGTGAAAAATTTTGTTTGAAATCCTTTAAAACCATCGTAGCTTATAAGGACACCAATAATTATAATAGCTTTCACGTACCCAAGCTGCGCTAATTTTCGATTGACAGCAAAGGTTAACTTTCTAGGTATTTTTTGATACTGACTTGATGTAGGCTAAAACTGAACTCAAGAAACAAATATTATAAAGGATAATTAATGTAACCTTTGGAAGATATTAACATAGTGGAATTCGCTCTATGATACTTCGAAAAATCTAGGTGGTTTCAATGTGGTCCATGCCTGGTTTATCGTATAACAATAAAACCCTCACATACCCTCAAGCACTTCCTGTCATTACTTTACAAATGTGCACTCGAATATATAGCTTTACTCTTCCATTTAAAAAAACCTTTTGAAACCAGAAATTTGTAGCAGTAAATAAATATTTTTGATTTCCTTTTTTAAACTTATAAAACTTTAGACAATCCCTTTTAGTATGATGGTATTAGGAGAGCTTAGCACATTATAAGGCACATCGCTCCCTTATCTGAAAAAGCACGTATGTATATAACACAAAATGTATTTTTAAAAAAGAAAAACAAACTAACATCGCCAACGTATCCCATTTAGTAGAGAATTAAAATAAAAATTATATAAAGTGCATTATTTTTATGCAGAAGTTATGCAGAAAATGCAGCAAAAGGAATATAGGGAAAAGTATTTTTCTGTTTTTAATTTAAAAAATACTGGGATATATTTAAATACTATAAGTATTTTTATAGTTTAAGAGGATTTTCTTTGCAATGTAACACATTCAAAGATTTATTAAGTTGTGATTTAAATTTCAAAAATAAAACTTAAGTAGAAGTTCTAGAAAAGTAGTATTAAAGTGTTAAATAGTTTTCAGTTTAAATAGTTTATTTGAAGCATTTAGTTTGTAAGAAACAAGGAAATATTCACCCTTATTCTGTTTGGCGACAGCAACATCGTCATCGATTTTGAGGCAACATCACTTCAACACAACATCAATATTAATTTCGTATTCCCTAACAGTCGTATGACGACTTTGCCAGCTTATTAATCATTTTAACAAAATATAACACACATGTCTAATATTTGAGTAAGCTAATTCTATTTTTGATAAAATTGCTATAAAAAAATATAAACTTTGTGAAAAAAAAATTGAATCTGTATTAAATTGAACCTAAAATAAATTAAAAATGAAAATAAATTAAAATCAAAATGTTCAGCACTTGTTTTTACCATTTTTTTTATACTTTTAATTTTAAATCGCAGCAAATCTGTGAAAAGAATTTGTCAAATGTTTATTTGTAAAGAACTACATACTACACCCTTTGCCATCCATCACTCATTCTATTTGGTGGGCCAAGGGCATTTATAGCATTCGCAATATTTTCCCATTAGTCCTTAAAATTAGTAGGAACACCGCCTCTTCGAAATTCCCTGGCAAGTGATGGATGCTTCCACTAATTGTTCAAATTGGTTGGCGTTGGTAATTTAAATTTTTGCTATTTTCGATTTTATTTGTACTTTTTTATATTTTATTTTATATTATTATTTTTTTTTTAATCTTTTTAAATTCTCGTTTATAACAGCACTACACCAAAATCACAGACGACAATACTAATGGCAGTTTAAGGCAACATCAACGTCAAATATTCTTACAAAATATTAAACATGTATTGCCAGTCATCGATAAATAGCAATATTGCCAAAGAGAATACGGATTTACAGCAAACGATAAAAAATGACGTCGCCTTGTATTGCCGTCGCCAAAGAAGATAAGGCTGATCAGTTTTAATGTTTTTTGCAGAATTTTTCTACACATGTTAAACTTTTTAATAGTAAATATTTTACGAGAATATCATAAAATATTTATTTTTAAATTTAGCACAAATTAATGTAGATTAACTTGAAAATAATTCCCAGCAATAAAATTCTTGATTTCTATTGCATGTACACGTTGCATTTTTGTGAAAAATGTTTTTACAAATAAGAATGGCTTCCAAAGAAAAGCCTTTTGTAGAAAAAATTAATATATGAAATTGTTTTGAAATGTTTACAGCGTTTTTTGTATAAAAGTATTTTTGAGTTTTGCTGTATTGGTTAAATAAAATTCTTATTTAATAAATTTGGCTTGAGATATAAGGCTCGAGTTTTCTATTCAAAATTCGGGGTAAAATGCGCTGATAAGCTATATGAGCAGTAGAGAAATGGCTATGCTTTCCCCCACAGTATTAGATTTAAAAAACTTCTGCATAATAAATATTTAATGGTAATTTCATAATTATTTATTTTTAAACGAATCTAGCACAAATTAACGTAGAGTAAATAAAATTTTAAAAAATATTTATATATAAAATAATAATAACAATAAGTTTTCGCATTTTATACCCATGTTATATTTTAATTTGAAAACATTCATGAATATGAGTATTTGAAATTGTTGCTCAGCCTTTAAGTCACGTAAACGTTTTAATAAATTCAAACAATTTTTTATTTGGCATTTTCTTCATTTTTGCTATTGCTTTACAAATATGAAAACCACAAAATATTTGTGTATAAATATATTCATATATTTATTTATTCTCTTGATGAGCAACTATGTTTGCTGTTTTATATGTTGGTACTTATGTATTTGAATTACTTATATTTATTTTATTAAGTAAAGCATAAATTATATTTAAAATACTATTTAGATCTACTAGTTGGTCAGTGCTTTGAAGAGTAAGTTCACAAATAGGCAAGCCAACTTTGGTATTATTTTAACAACACTAATTCTTCTCTATTTTTTACCGAAAATTTCTGTCAATGAGATTCCATTTATAATCTCTCTTTATTATTTGGCTTATCTGTAGACTTCGTTAGCCATTACAAATAATCAAACTCTATAGAAAACACCTTAGTCCTACTGGTCTCACTGTAATTGCAGATGTGTAACTCTGGAAGGAGATCACTAGGGTTCTCCTAGTGCTAAGCCTCTTGAAAATCTCGATAGAAGATTTTATCTCAGAAATATAAAGCCTCGTACCGCGGGAAAAAAGTACCCTATGAATGGAGAATAGCAAACAATGACAGAGGAAGTTGTGCTCGCTTTCCTTTTCCTACTTATTTTTAATGTTTTTACAATGAAACAATACCCTACCTTCATTGCACTAACGTACTCATTTATGTTCAAGGGCCATAGCCATAAAAGCCTCGATACCATGCAGATAACCTCGCTTGACTAATTCTCGTTAAAAGTTCTGCTCGCAGAAGTTTGTCGACACTTAAACTATGTAGCCTAACTCCACATCTTTTAGGCAGATTTTTGATTCAGCAAATTTATCAAAAATTATATTCTGCAAAGCCACCAAACGCCCAAGTTACAATAACTCTTTTAGAGATATAAATTTCAAGTTTCCTGACACTAGGAAGAAGGGGGAGATGAAAATATACTCACAGATTAGGAACCTTACGTAACAGACCGCTGCTGTTGTGTTGAATTTATTCTGTACACTTTGGACGATGAACTTAAAATTATGTAAGTACAGTACTATATAGTGGACAGAGAAGTACTATCAGGAGGGTTTAGTCTAGCATAGATTAATAGCTACCGAAGCTAGATAAAAATACGCTGTATTTTTGAAGAAAAGGAAACGAAAGACAAAAAAAAAGATTTTATGAAATTGGATATGAAATTGGTCCTGAAAAATATTTCAATTTGTCATGGAGTACCTTATTAAGCATACATACATTGGAATTGTATTAGTGTTAGCTTTAGAGACAAATATGGCTTCGTGGAACATTTGCGTGGGAATCTATCTATGTTCCAGTTTCTCCTTTTACTCCCCTTATGGTTCTCTGTTTGAAAATATAAGTTACTTATTAAAACCTCCAGACAAGGGTCTACTAGTATTTTAAATGTCATCACAAGCAGTGCAGACGTTTTGTTGCATTTGATTTACCAACAAACGAACTTACAAGGAGATTTATAATATACATATATTAAACATATTAGAATACGCACATACTCTCCTATTTTGATTCAAATAGTCGTTATTTAATATAGACATGTTGTAAGTTTACATAATTTATCCAAAAAACGAAAATTATTATAAAATATAGAAATTTTAAAAACCACTTAAATTATTGTTAAACTAATGCAGGAAAACACAAACATTAACAATTGTTGTATTTGTTCTTTTTAATACAAAAGACTAACAAATAAAAAAGCACTTAGCACTTAATAAAAAATATTTTTATAAATTTCTTAACAGGTTTTTTCCTTCTCTGTTTTTGACTTTATAATAACGTTGAAAAGAATTAATGTAAAAAATTAGTTTAACTATTTTTAATGTAGTTCTAAAATAGCATGCAAGTGTATTATATTTACATATTTATAACTCACATTACCATGCTAGCTGGGTATGGCTACAAACCCTGTTAATTACTATTTTTTTTTTTATATAATTTTTATGTATAATCTTATTTATTTATATTTAATTTTATGTTAACTATTATTATTATTTTGTTTAAATTTTTTTTACTATCAATTACTAATAAAATTATTTTAAATCCGCCTTAAATACATGAATTATAATTAATAAATTATAAAAAAAGAAACTATTTATAATTTATACATCATTTAATTTATACATCATTTTTTATATAAACGTAAAAGAACGACGGAAAAATTATTTTTGTCTTATCAAAATTTTTAAATATTAAATATTATTCAGTGACATACACAGTACAGTATAATGATGTACATAAAGAAGATTTGTATGGGAGGTACAATGCGTCTTTATCAAATCCCGCCTATATTTACAGCAGAACTTAAAAAATGTTCACTCAAATACCGTTAGCAGGAGCAAAAATACTGGATTCTTAATTTGTGGTTTGTATGGGAGGCACCACACCCCTTTGTACAATCCCGCCCGACGTACCAAATTTTGTTCAAATAGCGTTATCAGGAGCAAAAATAATAGGTTTTTAATTTGTGGTTTGTATTGGAGGTACCACGCCCCCTTATCCAAGTGAACCGAACTGTAAATCTAAACCACCCGGGGCGCCACCCAAACGCATACAAACAAAATATATGCAAATCGGTTCAGCCGTTTAGGAGGAGTTTAGTCACAACACACGTAAATAGGCCAATATTGTGTTGGCTGAGTCTTAATTAAAAATACTTGAATATAAAATCACACTGAGTAATATGGTAAGCTATATAACACATATTTAATAAATACCCTTTAATAAAAAACCTATATATGTACATTACTAACTAACACACACAATCCTTACCCAACATAAATCTTACGAACACTATTCAACGTCATTTACAGGTGTTGAAATTGCCACAGTTGTTTAGTAAAGACGCTAGAAAAAATAAAGGAGGAAGTTAAGTAGAATGTAATGAATGTCTATTTGACTGCCAGTCTTCAAATCCTCTAGCCGGTACAAACCTCCTCGCTTGTTCGGCAAACAAGCTGGTAGTGAAGTCAAGACCATAATCATAAGGAAATGTTCATGTTTCTTATTGCTATCTGTAGAATGTGTGCATGTGCTTATGATTTGTCATTTGTTGTTTTTGTTGCTATTATAGTTTTGTTTATGTGTTTCTTAAGCCTGTTTATAGTTTTTTTTTTTATTTATTCACAAAGATTATGATTCCCATATAAAACGTTAAAAGCTGTCAAGTGTTTGTTGAAAACATTCAAGCCATTCATACAGCATGTAAAAACGTCTGTTGTGTTCCTTGTTGACAAAAAATATAATAGTGTGTGAGTTTGATTTAAACACAAAGAAACGTGTATGTGAATGACTGAGTTAGTGTCACAGCTGGTTTCATCTCTTTGCTGTAGTTGTTAATAATAATAAAGATATTTAATGTTGACAAGAAGTAGTTAAATAAGATGGTAAATAAAAGTGAAAGGTATTGCACTTCTTTATTCGTGTTTATTTTCATTAATTACATACTATGTGAACTAAGTAGTTTTTAAGATTCGACTATTAGCCTAAGGTGTAAGTATTATAAGTCACAATGAATACCTTACAAAATTTTAATTATGACTTTTATTTTCTACTTACGAATTTTATACACAAAAATTACTAATAATGATCCTTAATGTCAAAAAATGATCCTTAATTGTAATTATTATTAGGTTAGAGTCACTTATTAAAGCCCTTTTGGCAAAAAACTTGGCATATTCTTTCTTCTTCAGGAGATATGTCAGTCATAGTGTGCTACGTGATGGCGACTTTATTATTCTGTGTTCAAAGTTTTAAAGTCAATCAGTGGCTCCGTCTATACATACCATATATAAGGTGAAATATAGTTAATACATTAAGTGTTTTTGGTTCACAAATTCGTTTATTATTATGAACTGTGTTTATAAAATTGATTGATTAAGAAGATGTATATTTCAGCTAAGACGAACGCTAATCACCTAAGGTTGCTTTATTTACACAATCTAATCACACATTATTTATAATCACAAACTTTTTATTCATGGTATAATATCAATCATGACGATAATATTATTTCTCTTTTTTAACTAAAGTTTAAAACTAAAAACAAATAAAAACAGCTTATAATTTTGTAATAACTGAAATTTTTAAAAGTGTTTTCAAAAAACCAATGACTAACAGGACAAATAGTATAAAATATTTGTGGTGTATTATTTACAACAATGCTTAACTATTTACATTTACAAATATTAATATCAGACACTATGTGCAACCTAATATTTAAACTCTAACAATTATACACAATATTGAGTCCACCAGTCTATAATTAAAAATATTAATGGAAGGAAAGTTTATTTAATCTAAATGCACCACAAAATTGGTGTTGGTTTCTTCTATAATATTATGATGATTTATCGTTATAATCTTCACCGGAAGTTATGAGAAAAATATTTAATTTATTGATAGAGAAATTCCAATAATTCTAACAAGAACTATTAGATGAAATACAAAATATCATTTATTCCAAGAGCTTGAAAAAATGTTTAAAGTACCTGCTTTTTTTTGTCCGAAAAAATTCATTCAAAAACTTCGTTTATACAAGTATAAATTGATGATATAACCAGCCAGTTGCAGTTTAGCACTTATATTTTTAAAAACAACATTTTTTATTTTTTTAATTTTTTTTTTCAGAAAAACTCTATTAATACATGAAAGAGCAGCATGAAACACATAAAAAACAGCAGACCACTTCGATTTTGTTACAACTCACTTTTACAACCAAAACCGTTGTTGCTGTTTTTACTTCATTTAACTAATTAAACTCATTGAATAAGTTAAAAAAAAAAGTAAAGAAAAACTATTTTTTTTTTACTCTTCACTCTATTCTGGTGCGGTTGAAAAAAATACTCACCAAAGCTTCTAAAAAGGTAGCGTTTCATTAAAGTATTGGAAAGAGTTTTTATCGAAAAAGAAGCATTTGTTGCATATTGTTGCAACAACTTTTCTGATTTTTCTTTTTAGCTTTAGCTTATTGTAATGAAAAGTTATGGTGTAATGAAGGGATATTGGTAAAAACACTTGTGGTGCACATAATAATTAATTTATATTGATTTACTTAGCAGCGCTTCTACACAAAATATTTGTATTTTCAAGTTTTAACAACTACACTTTTTCTAAAGTCTAAAATAAAAAAGTATACACTTATATAATGGAGAAAATTTATTGTATATGGAACATTTTCGTTTTGCTTTCCCTTAAAATGAAGACGAAAAGGGAGATTTTGTATATATCGTTTTTTATGTCAAAACCTTTAAGCTTTTTATTTCTTGACAATCTAAAAATTATTTATTCACAATTCACCAGGCTAATAACCCAAAGGTTACTTTTAAACAAGTTCACAAAACCCGATTATTGGTGGCATATTTACAATCTTTTTTTTGACCAACTAGGAAGTAACCTAATGTAAAATATAACTTTTTAAATATAACTTGCAAGTGCTATGACAAAAACCTGACAACTCACTATATTTTTGAGTTTATAGTAAGTATTGTTATGGATTCGTCTTACTTAAGTTTTAAAAGAAAATAATTTAGTAATAAAGTAAACAACTGGGTATGATGTTTACTAAATGCTAAATGCGTGGTTTACTAAGAAAACTTATGCATGCAAGACAACAACAACTTTCTAGTTACAAACGGCGTAGAAATTTTAAACACTCAAAACAACAACAACTAGGTATGCTGTTTGCTAAGTGCGTAGTTTTCCAAGAAAACTTATGTACACAAGACAACAACAACTATCTTAAAACAAATTCTACGAAGAAACTTTATTAGCAGAAAAAGAAAAATAGTGTCAACTTTGTGTGTAGTTAAAGTAAATAAACTTGTAATTAATTTAAAAACTCTTAAAAGCTGGTGTTATTATTTTGCAATAAAGAACTCACAAAAAAAGTGTTAATAAAAGGTATAAACCAACAATATATATATATAAAAATTGATTTCTATTTACGTATAACTACATGTAGACAAAACTGAACATGTTTATAAAAATATGTACCTAAAAATAAAGTTGTCATTATTGATTAGCTTGACCAGCTTTAACTTATCTAAAATGTGATCACAGAATGTCTACTGGAGTTAAACAAACGAAATGGCAATACTATCAATAGTCAGTTTTAGTGATTGCATTTAAAAATAATATTTCAGTTATTGACATGTTGAAGAGTGAATTTTTATAAAATTATAACTCGCAAAAAACGTTTTTTAAGCTGCTACTATTTCGTTAAACATTGTATTATATTTTCTCAAATATGCTATGCAAATATTGCCCGTTTCAAGATATTTGCTAGGCTTTAGTAATCCTTAAAAATAATAAATTTCAATTTGCCACGATAATAATTTGTGCCAACGGACGTTTAATTTATACAGTGCCTCCTAATTAAAAAAAGACATAAAAATTTAGAATAAATGAAGCAGAAAGGGATTAAAGTGATAAAGTTAAATATTTAGGAAGAGTAAGACAAACTTATAAATCCCAATTTCATTTTCTTTTTTTATAACTAGAAATCTTTATAAAGAAATCATAATTTATTTTATTTAACACATTCGGCTGAATTGCGGGAATTCACGTAATTCACGTATCTTTAAGTAAACTAATGACGGAAATTCCCGCTAATGTTCAGATCAAGTTTTCCAAAGTTTATTCCACTTTGTATGGAGTTAGAGTTGCTATATAGGGCTTAAATATAAAATTCGGCAACTTCCGTCATAGTAGAAATATCCGTCATTTGTTCGACACAGCTTAAAAAATTATTCATTATAAAAAACCGGGAATTCAAGCACTTCGTTCTTATATGAAAAAATTAATTGAGTCGCTGGCAGCCACCAGCTAAAATAAAGTGCGGCCGAATGTGTTAAGCAAGTGGAAATCTATTTTATTGTCTTAAATTTATCTGTTGGAGAAAAGTGATAAAAAGACACAAAAAAGACTCTACTTAAAGCTAAACTAAATCACCCCTAAATATGTTTTTGTTTATTAACAAATGACTTATATGCACATAAACATTCTAAACTTATTCACCCACACAGACACACACACACACACACGCTTTTCTAGAGTTAAGTGTATTGCCCTTGAGGCCATTACTTTGTCATCTCTTGCTATTAATTTAATTCCACAAGAACAATAAAAGAACGGAGTACTTAAGCTGATCGTTTCCAAGAGCTAAAACAAATGAAGACTGTAACAAAAAAAAGATTTGATGAAATAATATCGCTAATGGTATTAAATTTATTCTAAATTATTTTTTTTAGAAGTTTATGATGCGGGGAAGGAGGATGTGAATATGATGTGCGGGTATAGTTAAAATAAAATAATTTTTTGGATTTCTACAACTGCTGGATGACTATAAACTGATATCTGTCTACACTTTTGCTGGAATTTGACTTATTTATTTTTTAATTTAATTTTTTTTATTAATTTATTTTGAAGAGTTTTTGACAAGCTGAAAACTATTGTTAGCTCCTATTAAAGGATTTACTAAAAATTCCCATTAAAATTTAAAATAAAACTTAGGAGATGTAAAAACTGAACTAAAATAAATAACATATTTTTAAAAGCAATCATAATTCTTTTATAACTTCATTAATTCATGTAGGTGTGCAAATAACTTAAGAAAAAAAAACATGAAGACGCTATACTGCTCAATTGCTTTCATTCAATTAAAACCTAAAACTTTTAGCGAAATAGTATAAAAAAAACATTTTTACAATATTTTGGTGATATTTTTTTATTTACTCTAGGAGCAAAGCAACTGAATCACATCTGACTACGCTAACTCAAGAACTTTCAAAATAATTTTCACAAAGAAATTATTTCATTATACTTAAGCTATTTTAGTTATAAAAATTCTATAAATATATATTATATTTGTATATCATATTATCCAAAAAAAATTGTTACGACGATGTTTTAAGGTTAAAAAGAATTGAAAATTTAGTAAAAAACTAAACTAAATGACCTAGTGTGTAATTTATAAACTGTGTAGATTTATAAGAAATCTTATATACACAAGACAATAACAACATGCTTTAAAAATATTCCACGAAATAAGCTAAACAACAAAAACAAAACCCAACCAAGCAGGTGTATATGCGAGAACCACTTAAAACAACACTTGCTGGTCAAATAAATTAATTCGAATAGAGTCATCAAAGACAACAAAGTTACCATCGTATTTATTTTGTATGTATTGGAAGCAAATAAATCGTTTAATTTACTTTAAAACTCTAAAGTGCTGTGTCATTATTTTGCATAAGAGAACTCAATATAATGAAATGTTTATTAAAATGAATAAACGTTACAATATGTCTTTGATTTCGAAAATAACAAAACCTCCCTCTCCTTGAAATAGTAACACCAAACAAAAATATAGCGCTACACTAACATTACAATTTAAATCTTCTCTTTTTCTGATGATATTTATTTGTACGATATAAATTGATATTTTGCAATAAATATAAATTTTTTATCATGAATTTATGTCCATGTAAACTATTTTGCTATTAAGAGCAAACACAAAATAATGCTTTCAGCACAACGTGATGAATTATTTATAAAATTATATGTTGTGGTCCAATTTAGAGAGATAAAATATTTTTATTCGCTTATCGTTGGTGCTTAGTATTTTTTATAAGTGTTTTCAAAGAAATTCTAATATTTCTACACTTCTGTATATTTCTTTAGGCATAATTGCAATCAGCATTTCAAGAGCTCAGTCAGGCAAATGAAGAATATCGTAAATCTAAATTTTTCGCCTCCAAAATATTAAAATATTTAAAAAAATTAAGCCATTAAAGTAAATAATAAATTTTGTTTATATTGCTATATTTAATTTAATTTAAATATAAACCCATCAGGTGTTTTTAAAGTATTTACATGAAAAAATTAATAGGGAATTATAAAAAGAATAAAAAATGTAAATAATATACTGGTGTCAATTCCATTCGATAACAACCATCATTGCTGGCTGTTTGTTCGGTATGATAGGCGAGCGCTTTAGAGACAATGACATCTTTATCAAGCCGCGTTTTGGACAGTACTGAAGAGAGAGTGTTCGGGTTTTGAGAGTTCTTCCATTGGGGTTGTATCTACTCATTTAGGTAAATTGTCCGCCACCTGGTTAATTTATTATTATTCAGCTAAGTGTGTCCGTTTGAGTGTTAGAGTGTATGAACAGTTTTAGTGGTGTGAAAATTATGCCTGAGGTTATGTTTATCTGTTCCTTTATCATATAACTGTTAAAAGTTTTTGTTTTGTAGATTTAAATGTTCTCAAAAATGTCTTGTTTTTGTTCTTTGTTGTTGGTATATAGAAATATCATACACTTACCTATTTCCCTTGGTGTGTGTCCGTGAGTGTCAAGGTGTAATGCAAAGTTGCAGTCTTCTCTTCTCCGTTTTTATGAGCTTTGTAAATCTTGTTTTTAGTGTTCGTCTAATTAGTTCTACATAAGTATGTTTACAGCTACAAGTAAGTCTGTATTCTTCCCTGGAACTAAATTTTTCAGTTGCTTTCATCGATATCTCTCAGAGTATCAATGGGTTTTAATGCTGCGAATAAACCTTCCTTGTGAAAAAGGTTATTTAATCTACATATTTCTGGTATTGTGGGTTATATCGGCTGTCTCTTTGTTTTCTTTATTCCTGTTTCTAGTCTTGTATTGTCTAAGAAGTTTGTCAATAGCAGTGGGTTTGTAACGCTTGTTTTTGGCAATGGTGTATATTGTGCCGGTTTTGATGAACTTTACTGGAGTAAGTGGGATTACCTTAGATTTTAGATTTCGTCCTTCAAATTCAATGATTTTTATTTTTATAAAATAAAATATCTTTTTGTAAAATTTTGAAGAAAACCACTGAAGTTTTTTATCAATAAATTATAGTTGCATAAAGAAAATTTAGTATTGTTCTTTGAATTACTAAGCGACATGTTCTTACATGTTCATATTAGATGGTTTGAAAATATGTTTGCATAAAGCCACCAATTATTTCTTTTGATAATTTAGAAATTTTACATATAACAATTTTTTAAGAAATCTTATACATCCAAGACAACAACAAGCTTGTTATAAATTTTATGAAATAACTTAGCAGAAAACAAAATCGAATAATGCAGCACCAAAAATTACAGCCAAACACGTACTATACTAAATAAAAATAACAACAACATTAAGGTAATGTTAAAGGATAACCGTTTAAAACAGTTATATAAAAACCATTTGCTGGGGAAATGAATTTAATAATTAAAGAATTAATAAAACAAAAAAGCATCTTTTAAGGCCTTGCAGTGATAAAGTTACCATCGTATTTATTTTGTGTGTATTGAAAGTAAATAAATCGTTTAATTTAAGACTATAAAATGCTGTGTTACTATGTTGTCGTAAAAAAGCAACAAACCACTTATTAAAAGGAACAGAAGTAACACAATATGTAAGCATTTACCAATGTATATATGTGTGTTATGAACATCAATATGTAATGCACAGTTTATACTTCATTCATACTTTTAATACTTCAATAAGTAAATGATAGCTGATACACATACAACATTTATATTTATCTATGCGATTTATATTGTTCATACCGATTAAAGAGGGTGCATAATATTGTGATATACAATAAAAGTAAGGAAAAAAGTTTTTGAAATGGTGCATTGTCACCTAGTTAGTATGTAAATCAGAATCAATTATTGAGGTGCCTTTTGGCCCGTACCAAAACAAGAAAATCAGCGATTTTTTAATTTAAATCGCAAAAAAGATTTTTGAAATTTAAACTAAAAATCAGTAGAAAATATAAATAGAAAGTTCTTTTAAGTTCCTACCCTATTCTTATTTTTCTAATTTTTTTTACAGTTGACAACACCATTTGTAATTCGTATTTATTCGGTAAAAGACCGAATCAGTTGGCTCAAAGAGGCAAAATGTGAGTGATACGCATAATCAAGATATCGCAGCAATTTACAAAGGCAGTCGTTCTATGTTTATGCATGGATATGTGTTCGGAAATGATGCTGCATCTGTTGCTGTAGGTGATATAGGTTTTAAGGAATCGGAAGCCCAAGATGTGTTAGATTTCTAAAGAAGCCTTCAAGTGCCTCAGTTTTCTAAAACGATGTAAAAGATACTTCACTCCATCCGACCTTCGTACTATTTATATCACCCAAATCCATTAAAAAATGGAATACAACTCTCATGTATGGGCCGGCGCCCGAAATTTCAATTTGGAGTTGCTGTACAAGAGAGGGCCAAGAGGCTCATTGAGGATAGTAGGGTATTCAACTCTATCGATTCGCTAGAAACAATCTGGGCTGTATTTCACCGTTTTATTGTTACTGCAATGA
Source organism: Trichopoda pennipes (assembly GCA_030448955.1). Lineage (NCBI taxonomy): Eukaryota > Metazoa > Arthropoda > Insecta > Diptera > Tachinidae > Trichopoda > Trichopoda pennipes. Next base: position 3,329,883 of record JASKUP010000049.1, on the reverse strand, counting down.
TAAGTGGCCTAATGAAATTAGGGAACTTGTTCCCGTTACTCATACGCTTTTAAGTTTAAAACGCTTTTCATTCAGGGTCCCTGCATTTGTAATTAATTGGCCGAAGAATGGCACTACGCATTACAGGAAAAATTCGTTTTTTTAGCTGAACAGTCCGTATGTGTAATAAACTCCTACCAGAGGTATTGCCTGTCACTTCAAAACGAATGTTCACAAACACTACTCTCTCTTTCCTTCTCCCCATAACCAAATTCACTAGTTCTGGTACAATGCATTGTATGAGTAGCGGTCACCCCTGAGAGCTGGTCCGAAAAAAAGCTACATTAAACTTTGATAGCTTAAATATTGATTATAAATGCTACATAAACTGCATAAAAACTTCAACACATTATTTTCAAATTATTTTAAAAAAATCTAAAAATACACTTTATAATCTGCGCAGTTAAAAAACAAAGCAAAGACACCTTTCATTTTCAGTTTAGTAAATCATCACCATTTTATATAATACAACAAAACATTTGGACACAAAAGAATACAAAAGTCTTTTCAAAGTAGCTACTAAAGGGCTGCACAAAACCATTTAAATTACAAACAAAACATTTTATGACCAAGCAGTTACTTCAGGTCATATACTTTTTGCGTTGCGAGATGAGTGAGTGTGTGTCAACAGCAACAGTAGCTACTAGCTACTAATCCAAAACTAGACAATTTTGTCATTTGTATCATTCTACCGGAAATTGATTTTGTGTGTTGTTACAATTGCAGCAGAATATTTTTCATTTGAACTAAAAATTCTTGGAAAAGACAACTTTAGAACAGGTCAAAAAATTGAGGTTGATATGCACAATTATCGTTGAGAAAAACGTAGAAAAATATTTACGTGACTATAAAAAATCTAGGTGCTTGGTAGTGAATAGATGAAATAAAACACAAGAAATAATCTTCTATATTAAAGAAATGAAGAAAAATATTTACTTTTACGATTAAATTAATTAAAATAAAATAAATCATGAAAGTTGAAAAATAGAAAACTTTTAAGATGAAGAAAACAATTTTTGGAGTTCACTAACATTCCATTAGACTAATTTCATGTTGTTCTTTAAAACAACATTTTTTTCTTTCTGCTGATTTATACTTTTTTTTACGTTTCATATACTCTTTTGGCGATATTATATTTTATTTTTTGCTTGTCTACTTTAACTTGAATGCTTTATGACGTTAAGTACTTGACATTTTACCTCCTTCTTGGATTCCATTTTTTTAATACAGATGAAAGCAAAAGTTTGCTATTATTTCTTAACGTTTTTTTTAACGAAATTAGTAGAGCTAAACGTAAAAATGTTTATTTTGGTTTTAAATATAATGACTAAGGTTATTGTTTTTAGCATTTTCGGTTTTAAATGAAATCATATTTCTTATTAAAACAAATATTTTTTGGCAAAATTTTAAATGGAACTTTATTATTAAATAAGTCCAAGTTTTATCTTGCAAATGCTGATATAATGAAAAAGATACGTCGATCGGCCTCTTAACAAACATTTTCAATGTCAATATGTCCAAGATACTCCTACGTATGGAGCAGGCAAGTATTGATGTATATGAGATATTTCACTCCATCCGATCTCCATACAATTTTTACCACCTATATCCCTCCAAAGGTGGAATACAACTCTCATGTATGGGACGGTGCCCCCAAAGATAGGGCCAAGAGGCTCATTGGGGACAGTAGAGTACCCAACACTATTGATTCTCTGGAGCATAGACGCAATGTGGCTTGCATTTTACTATTTAATCGTTACTACAATGGTAACTTCAAATTGAATGTCCACAAACACCACTCCCTCTTTTTTCCTCCCATAACCACAACGCATTCCATATGTAAGGGTCATCTTCTAAGTGCTGGTCCGAAGTGAAAAAAAGAACTTATACTTTTCTGTCGATATATTTTTAAATAATGCGAAAATATCGTTTCAATATTATTATATGTCCAAACTTTACGCGAAATTTGAAAGGTGGCGTAGACGGTTTATAAACAATTTTTGCAATTTTAATAAAGCAAATAAACGTTAGTTTGTTATGCTATTGTTTTAATCTCTACTGCATGTCATTGTCTACTTTTTTTACACAATTTTAAATATTATTATACATTTTGTGTTTTTAATACATGTTTGCATATGTCTTTTCTGCATTTCTTCTTTATCGCAAACATAAGTAGGTGTTAACAATCACCACATTCAGCCATGCGTTAGCTGACATTAATGTGTGTACGTGAGTAAATCCGCGTTAAGTGACATTTCGCACAAATGTCTGTTAAAGTGATTTTTTTTATTTAAATAAAAAATGTACATTAAGCTTAACAGTCAAAGTGAGTAAACACTTAACAAAAATATACAAAATAAGGAAAATTTAAACAGAGTATAAAAAAACATCCCCAAAACATACCATGGTAAGAAATATTATAAATTTCTATAAATTCGACTATGTTTAGTTATTGGGCTTTTTCTTTATAAAGAGAAGTAACAGAGAAGCAATTAATGCCTAAGACTATAGTGATATTTTTTTTGGAAAAGGAAGGTGTTGAAAGCCGTTAAAGGCCAGTAATATAAGACTTTTTTCTAGCTCCACATTTAGATTTAGAAATCACAACAGAGAAGCTGCCAATTCATTTTGTAAAAACTGGATGTAATATTTTGAATATCAGCAACTCATTTCAACAAACAAATTGTTATTGCATTGCTTGCAGCAGTCATAGACTTGTAACAGAATACTGGTGAGTATTTTAGTAATTAATATAAAAGTTGGCGATTCTATTGTTACTCCTGTAGGGTATTACCAACGCCAGTAAGTAAGTTACATAGTTAATGCTTTTAATGTTTAATATTTTGGGGTTTTTTTTTTTTTTTTGTTGTAATAATGCTTGTTAGTACTTAATGACTCTTAACTGTTTAATGACATTTTTACAACATTTGTTTGTACACTGTTATAAAACACGGGAGTGAAAATTTTTATTTCATTTTTTATTTATACAAATATCAAAGCTTTTTCAGTGAATAATGTAATGGAATATCGAAACAGGTCGCTTATATTATCAGAAAAAAATGAGCTTTAATATTTTAATTTCGAATGAAATGCAGCTTATGAAGATTAACTTAAATTCTTATTGTTGAAACCAGGTTATGCCAGTAAACAATAATTTATTTTTTCTATAGTCCAAATACGTTACATGAAATATAAGGTAAGAAAAATATTTCAACTCTTATTTAACAGATCCAATTGGTTTTTCAAAAAACTCTTTGTAAAAGACCAATTCGCTCTAGAATACCAAATTTTAATAAAAAATGTCAATAAATTCCAATAGAAAAATGTTATTTGGCAAGATAAAAAAAATCAAAATGGTTTACTGTCTGACTAATAGCCAAGAGGATGGAAACAAAAGTATTGTTACAAAAAGAATATATAATACTTTTACACTATTTAAACGATACAAAAAAAATAAAAAAAAGAAAATTTATAGTCTCCAACAACACAAAAATTCGAATACCATTTTTCACAGGCAAAAAAAAAACGTGCAAAAAACGCATTCATCAGCCAATAAATTTTGGTAATTGCTGTTTTCATACCAGACGTGTATGAAAACAGCAATTATTTGTCTAAAATAAACAACTGCAACAAAATTGCATGATGATCTTCCAACAATATAAACCTTTTACTCGCCTTTAATTAGAATCTCTCAGTTGCGAGAACAGAAGACGATAAATAGTGTATTTAATTCTGTTGTTAATAGAACTAAGTAAATAAAGTGGTGTACAAAATATTTTTAATAGCATATTATTATATTCTTGGAATAAGAGAATCCAACAAATAAACAAAATGACAACAATTTATTAATTATGTGTCTGTGATTATGTGATACACTTTACATCAATATTTATACTTCAATTTTGAATTGCATTTCACTTAAAAAATCTTCAATACATATTACATTATTGTTACATTTATACCTTTTATAAAAGTTTTGTTGTTGCTGAGTTCTTTATTGCAAAATAAATAACACCAGATTTTAGAGTTTTTTAATTAATTAGAAGTTTATTTACTTTAACTACACACAATGTTGACACTACAACACAATTAACTAAAGATGTACGTCTTTACTTTACGAGGTTTATTTTTCAACTAACTAACTATCCACTTAGACGCTGCCTTTTATTTTTGCCCACTAGAGGTCTAGAATCTTGAGAATCTTCTATTCCCTTTGTATCACATTTTGTTGATGTTAAGTTTTTCATTAAATGTGTAGACGCCTGTATGTCCGCGTGTATTTTTGTTTCTATGCTGATAAAGTTTCTTCCTGGAATTTATTTTAAGATTTTTGTTGTTGTCTTGTGTACATAAGTTTTCTTAGAAAACTACGCAGTTAGTACACAGACTACCCGATTGTTATTGTTTTGCGTGTATAAAATTTCCACGCAGTTTATAACTAGAAAGTTCTTGTTGTCTTGCATGCATAAAATTTCTTAGCAAGCCACGCAGTTAGTAAACAGCATACCCAGTAGTTTAATTATTACTTAATTATTTTCTTTTAAAACTTAAGCAAGGCGTAATAGAATAATGTGTGTGTTGTACTTATTTCCATTTTATTATTAGAAACTGCTGGTTAAAGTTGCTATGTTACAAAAGGGCATTTAGCAGCGTGATATTAGTGACATTGTTTACTGAAACACTTTAAACTTTCATTAAATTTTTGCAATTATAGCCTCTGTTAGTGCACATTTTGAATTGGAATGATCCAACATAAACTCAATATCCTTTTCATATTATTTGTTCAGTTTTAATGCAACAGCTATACCCACCTGTTCATTAAAATGTGAGTAGCGAATAATACTTGATGTAGCTGATGTTGATGGCATAGCGTGACGGCGACAATATACAATTTAAATATTTTTTGTATATATTTATAGCTGAAAAATTAAGTTATTGCTTTTAAAATTAAATTTTAGATTTATCAGCGTTTATAACAATATTTCAATTATGAAAATGACGGAAGTATTGACTGTTTCCGGTAAATACGAAAATTTCATCCTAGCAATTAATACAAAAAGTAATTAAATGACATCACATAATATTTGTTATTTATTATATACAACGATGTTATATATTCTTAAGATGTAAGATGGAGAACTACTATGTTGTGCAAGGACTTCCCAATAGTCTTACAAACTTCAGTTCAAGATTCTTTTCATAGTGTGCTTTTTATTTTTTAAGCAGATTTTAAATTGATTTAAATATCTTAAAGATAACAAATAAAAATATTTTTCTTATATATTATAAAATTAAACAGTCTTGAAATTATACTAAATGTGTTTATCATTTATTAAACATAATATTTAAAATAGTTTTTGTCTAAAAAACCAAGAAAAAATACTTAAGTATAAAATTGTTTAAAGTAATTTATTCAAAAATATTTTGCTTGACTTTTATGCTTAAAAAATAATATTAAAATAAAAGAGTACAAAAATATGTGTATACACCTACATTTAACTATACTTGGATACTACAGCTACTATAGTGACAAAAGTGTCAGCGGTTATTATTATCATTGAAGTCATTTATAAAACGTTCTCTACTACATTTTGCATATATTTCACTGGATAAAAACTCAGAAGTCTTTACAAATAAGCACAAATTGTTAACAGCGTCCTAGCATTTTAAAGCTCCTGCTAATTCTGGTTTTTACTATAACCGAATATATTTATGACATCAATGGTTTTGCCATGTTTTTACTCTTGTTGGAAGTCTGTGTTGTAGTCTATGATTTTTTTGTTTCTTCTTCTTCTCTTTTTGTTCTAGTACTTGTTTTTACTTCGTTTAACTTCCGTTTACCAAACAAACTCCAAAGGTCTTTTTATAGTTCAGGAATAACCTTAACATGCAGTTATTCTTGTTGTTTCTTAAATATGCTCTCATAAAGGTCTCATCGCTTAAAAACATTTGAGCTGGGTGGATTTTTATTGAAAATATAAAAACATTGCAGTAAGTACTATTTGCATTTTATACAAAAATATTTGTCCAATCCTAATCATTGTAGTTGACCATTATGGATAAAAATTTTTAGCTCCTTTTTAATGCGTGGCCATGAATGGCACGCGCTACGATCAGAAACTCTTAACGGTCGATCACGTTAATAACATAAAGAAACAATGATCACAATAATAAAAATATAAAGTCAACATTTGAATTTTTTAATAAGATTTTCTATTATAATGTACATTTAAAATATTTATAATTTGGTACTTTTTGGCTTTTTAGAAGCAAAATGAACTGGATAGTACATTTTCATTTTAAGGAAACTTAAATGTTCAACAAATATTTTCCTGAATTTTATTTTTATTTTTGCTGTGCTTTGTTGTTATTGTACATAAGTTTAAGTATAAAAAGTAAGTGGATGTGGTAACATTTTGCTTGCAGTTTGTTCACTCTTTCAAAAGATTTATAAACTTTATTAAAGCGATATAACGATACTTATGTTTGTTGTTGTCTTGGTCAAATCCGACCTGACGTTTTGACTTTAAGTTTTTTTATCTATTCTAGGTTATTTCAGTATGCTATTATTTAAAAAGGTGTTGTCCTTTTTTGTTGCATGTCCGTGGCTTTCAATGAAAGAATTTTAATGCTGTCAATATAAAGTATTTATCGTATATAAAGCTGTATTATTAAGCTGGTTATATGGTTGGTTACAGTTGATACTTGCGGTTAGCATTTTTTTGTTTGTTTTTATTATGCCAAATATTATGATTTATGATAGCTTATTTCTTTGGAGCTAAAGAAAGTTATTGCTACAAATGCTATTTGTACAAAATAGCATAATAATAGTTTTATTCGTTTTGTTCGCAGAATATTTCAATGAAAAGCGTAAAGTAAGTTTCAAAAATCTTAAACCTGACGAATAATTTAATCAAATATTATCTTGAAATAACTTGGGTTATATTTTTATATGTACAGAAGTATTGCTTGCAGTAATCTAAAGCGTAAACAAAAAACCAATATTGTCGTTTTCCAAAAATAAAATTTGTATCGTAATTAGAAAACTGTCACTGTTTGTACTTCTAAGTCATTGAGTGTTATTTCGTTCTCTCGCTAGTCAGTTTTTATTTGTTACTTATTTGAAATTAAAAAATTGCTTAAACCACTTTAATCAAAACTAAAAACTACTCTAGAAACGTGGATTTAAAAATTTTGTAATTTAATTTCAATGTTCTGTAAGAGAATGTGGTTTTTGCAAGGATTTGACAAAAATCTGATATACACAAAGGTTTTATTTAATAAGTTTTATTTGTATATTTTCAAAGAAAAATCTTTTATTAAATAAACACTTTTTCGTTTTTCTAAATTAAAATATGATAAATAAAATATTTTACACCATTTTTATTTTTTCTTTACCCATAACCAAACTAAAAAATTAATATTTATTCCCACTTACTTTTTTAAGCGTCAATAGCTAAATTCTGTTTTATAGTTTTAATTTAGCTAAAAGGTTTCGTTTGCATATATTTATTTCAGCATTCTTTCGTTTCCTTTTCTAAGTGTCACTTGGAGTTTGTTTTAATATTACTTTTTTAATCCCTTTAAAAGGGAACCAACGAGAAATATCTTAAACTGTATAATGATTAGTTTTAAGAAAAAAGTGAATTGAAGAAATTAAATTAAAGTTTAGCACTTAAATATTTACCTTTAATAATGATTGAATAAATTCACTTTAAACAGCATTTAAGACTTATATTCATATTTTTTTTTTACAAAAAGCGCCTTAAAAGGGAAATAGTTTATCAATAAAAAATCATCATCATCATCATAACGGAGTAGCTTAACACTAATATCAATATCGTTATAATTATAATGACAAGGAATGATGGCAACGAAAATGAGTGAATAAAGACATTATGCTAACATAACTTTTCTTATTCTGGTAGTAGATATCATTATTGGAGTTTAGTTGGTTGGTGCTATCATTAACAACAGTTTCCCAACAAATAACGGATAGGTAAAACTAGTTATGACAGACAACGCTCACTGTTTTAAATTATTAATCAAATGAGGTATAATAATAATAATGCAAAAATTGTATTGATATTATAATTATAAAAACCATGTAAGTAATACAGAAGCCAGCTATGGTGGAGATTAAGTTAATTTGCTTTCTTTTTTATGCTTTGTTTGGCAATTCGTCGCAGAGGGTGCTAACATACATAGAGTACATGAGTATATGGGCGCCAATTGAGCTACCGTCAACTTCTTTTTTTTAATTTTTAAATTTTCGCTTGCTTGGATAAGTCTGAAAGAACCTAAGAGGAGGCAATTTCCCTCAACAGGCACCCAAATTAACTTGGTCATACTCATATTTATATGAACCAATATTATAGAGAGTGTACAAATTTTCGGTGAGTGCTTATTAGACCACAGCCAGGGAATATAGAATCTAAGTGTCAATGGAATAAATGAGGAACGGACAAACGTAAAAAAGGGATATGATCTTTGGGTGGCAAATGTGTTCATTCTGTTTCATAGTTGGCGCTTTTATATTTGCAAAGAACCATTACAAGAGGCTTCTTCAAGCCATAGAGCCGACAAGTATAAAAACAAGACCAGCAATATATCCATTATGTTAAAGATATATTGTGCAAAAATTTAAAGGAAATATAGCACCATTACTTGTTGTAATTTCAGTTTTCTAGTGTTTTTGTTTTATACTTTTTAAATATACACTGCATACTAATTATATGCATATATGCATATTATATGCTATACTAATTATACACCTAATTTCTTTATTATTTCTAACCTTGCTAAATCTTTTAAAACTCAGCAGCAATTTTCATTTTATATAGTATAAACCAAGTAATTGAAAAACTAAGCTTTTTTAAAGTTTAAAACTATTTAATTAAATTGGCAAACAAATAACTTAGAGAGTTTAAGATGAAATAATATCAGTCTACATGAAATATATTTTTTCTGAAATTGATCAAAAATAGATCACTTGCATGTATCGATAGAACATTTTTTGTTATAAATAAGTGACAACCATATGACAGCTAATTGTGCTTCCAACGATGTCTAATACAAAGTTACAAAGCTCTTGAAATTCCACAGACAAGATTACCATAGAATCAAATATATTGCGCTGACGCATGAGTGGTCAGCTTGCTTTACACACAGTATAGTTACGTTATAACATTTGTAATTTTTCTTTTACATGATTTTAGTTTTATGTAACTCGAAATTAGGCAGGGATAATTCCAATGCTTTCAAAAGTTTTCTTCGGAATTAATTAATGTTTTGCAAAACATTAGATTGGTATTTAAAGGTGGTTTCTATGGCAATACCACGTTTCATTAAATGTTCCAATTAATCAGATTGAATTGTTTGCAGCTAAAGGATTTATTAATTCATTATTAATTAAGAGAAAAAAAATTTTTTTTTAAATAAATAAATTTAAATAAAAAAATTTTTTTTTTAAATAAAAAATTTTTTTTTTAAATAAAAAAAAATTTTTTTTTAAATAAAAAAAAAATTTTTTTTTATTAAAAAATTTTTTTTTTATTTAAAAATTTTTTTACACGATAATGTTTTTTCTAAAAAACAATCTAAACCGAATTCCAACCGTACAAAAATTTTTGATTTTAAGGGACAACATTTTATGAAATTTTTATTGAACAGGGTAAGAAAGTAAGAAAATTGAAATGTGTCTTTATGCAATAGAAATATCCATTGTCCAATAAAAATTAAGTAACAAACGCGCACTTACCTAAAATTCAACAAACAATTATATAATTATTTCTTAGTATATGGCTATCTGTATAACAATAATAATAACAGCTTTCAGTTTTCAGCTATAAAATCTATTTTATGAAAAACAAAAATATGAAATAATCATAAAAACAATAATAACATTTAACAAACATCAAACAGTTACTCTGAATATTTATTGTTCCTTTGTAATGCAACTCTTTTATGCTTGTATTTATATCATGGCTTTAAAACTAAAACGAACATATTGGAAATAGTTTTCTACCAACACAGATATATGGTTTCAGTGTTTATTTTTCAAGAATCACTATTTTTTCATGCTATGTGTATGTGTCGTGCATTTGTAGGGCCATGAAATTTTCACACGCAAAATATTACAAATCCAATTATGAAAATCCAATATTAGCAATTTTCCCTGTTTGTGTGTAAGTTAGGCCATAAATGCATAACAACATAATGACACACATTTCCCTGGATGTTTGTGGCGTTTATTTAACATTCAGTCCGCACCCTGCCAACCAAACAAGAGTCAAGTCTAATTTATGCGTATATTTTTAACAAAAGGAAACGTTACATTCAAAGGAGTTTGAAATAGCAAAAATTAATACCACCTAATTGTTTTCAGAACTTTTAATTTCATTAAATTAAAATGTACGAATTTATTTCATTTTAGTATTTTGTCTTTTTTTCCTGGTTATTACAATCTTTACAATGAACGTGTAGAGCAAACTATGAAATTTTTTTAGAGTTAAAAATGTTAAATGGAATTTTTAAACAAACTCATCATTAATAATTTTTTTATATACCACGATATACAACTTTTACAACTTCATATATAACAAGTACCGTGTTATTTCGTGTTTAAAAATTTTCTAGCTGCCAAGAAATTAGTATTGAACGCTTTCAATGAAGTAATTATAAAGAGCAAAAAAAGGCTATTATTAAATTCATGGCCAACATCGCAGCACTATCATATTTTGATTATTTAAATAAGGCAAAAAACACAGAATCCTTTAACTTTGTTTAGTAGTAGTTTATAAATTAATATTTATTGTTGTGTAAGTGTTAATTAACTAATATTAATACAATTATTTGCCTGCAAAGTATTCGAATTAGTTTTATGCCTAATTAGAGTGTCAGATTCTAAATGAATGGGAAAAGTGAATATAGAATTAAGAAACAATTTGATTAGGTCAAACAAAGTGTGCATAAAATATACACCAGCATATAGGCTAATGCAATAAATAAGCATATACTCGTATGCTTATATATACAACAACAACAAAAAAACGTTTTCATAAATGAGAATAAATTGAAATCTCAAGAGGTGAAAAACTGAAAAAGCCATTTCTACAATTAATTTAACTTTAATAATAAAAAAATCTGTGTAATATACTAAAATATAAATTAACTATTTTCTAATTTCCTTGCTACCAAATAAGCAAAAGTGCTAACAGCACAGATAAACTTTTAGTATTAATATTCCATCTAAAAGTAATGAAAATTATATAAATTGAAAAAATTAAATTTTCATAGCATTTTACAATACAATTATTTTTAATTTGTGCTTGTTATATCAAAGTTTTCTAGAAATATTATTTTAAATAAAACTCTTAGTCTAATTAATACCAATAAAATATTATTTTAAAACAAAAGTTTCATGCAAAAACAAATTAATACAAAAACTAAAAAAAAAAATTTTTACTTAATTAAGTAAAAATAAATTTGACTTAATGAATATAACTAAAAAAAGCATCTGCATATGATAAAAGAAAAAAACTTAACTTAAAATTTATATAATATAATTTATAACATAACACATATTCTCAAGCTAGAGAAAATTACTATTTAATAAACCTTCTAAAAAAGTTTTTAATAACAATGTCTCTTAACCAAGAAAATTACTGCAAAATATAGAGATAAAAGTTGTAAATGAGTAGATATATGATTTGCATTTGGCACTTTTTAAACAATATATCCTTGTTATGTCATACACACTTTCTATATGATGCTCTTATTTATGAAAGACTCTAAGCAGTACAACACAAATGTTTGCCTCCTTTTGTGTTTGCATACTAAACGTTAGGAGCATAGATATTTTGGTATTATATATTAGACTTTTAACTCATACACGCACAATCACCTTAAATCAATTTAAAAATGCAACGTTTTAAGTAAGTTGTCTAAATGCCTTAGACATTTATCACAGTTACATATTGGTCTTACTCTACACATTAAGTTGATTACGTAAGTACATACAAGGTGGCGCAAAAGAAATCCTCCTATCAGAAAATGCTATAAATTTTGCGATTGGCCCCTAATGTCAGTTCTCTTTTGACATTTGTGTAGTAAACACATGCGAAATACACGTTAATAAACAATGTTACGCTACACTGCTCCAGAACGCGGAATATTGGTGACTATTTATTTAACCAATAATCGCTCGGTGACTTTGGCACAACGTGAATTTCGTCGCAGATTTCCTGGCCGTCCAACGCCTACTGGTGAAACACTGCGACGTTTAGCCGCTCGCCTCGAAGAGACTGGCACAACACGAGATGCTGCCAGGCGTGGCAGACCCCGGAGTAGCCGTTCTGCAGAGAATATTGCTGCTGTAGGCGAGGATGTCATGGAAGCGCCGTCGACATCGACCAGACGACGTGCCACGCAAATGGGTATCAGTCGACGGTCTTTACAGCGAATTTTGGTACAAGATTTGAAGATGTTTCCATATAAAGTCCAGACGGTGCATCAGCTGTTAGCTGCTGACCGCCAATCGCGTCTAACATACGCTCAAGCCATCCTTAATCACCACCAAGAGGAAGATGATTTTTCATCAAAAATAATCATGAGTGATGAGGCCCATTTCCATCTTAGCGGGTACGTAAATAAGCAAAATTTACGCTTCTGGGGCACTGAAAATCCGCGTGTAACCCACGAAGAGCCATTACACCCGCTCAAACTCACTGTATGGTGTGCTGTTTTCGCTGGAGGAGTCATCGGACCTTTCTTCTTCGAAGACGTCGCGGGCCAAACGGTTACTGTGAATGGTGAGCGCTACAGAGCAATGATCAACGAGTTCTTTTTACCGCAACTTGATGAATTGGGATTGGAAAATATGTGGTTCCAACAGGACGGTGCAACGGCACACACTGCACGTGCCACAACCGATATGCTGAAGGATGCATTTCCCGGGCGCCTAATCTCCCGTTTTGGCGATTTGCACTGGCCAGCAAGATCGCCTGATTTGAGCGCTGCAGACTTCTTTTTGTGGGGCTTTTTGAAGTCGCGGGTTTATGTCAACAAGCCTCAAACTCTTGCAGCTCTTAAAGACAATATCCGTCAAGAATGTGAGGACCTATCGCCGAAAGTGATGGAAAATGCCATAAAAAGGGCTCAAATGACAATCAACTGTGGCGGCGGCCATTTACATGACATCATATTCTCGACTTGATGTAAAAAAATTAAAAGACCAAATAAAAATAATCCACAAGAAGAATCAAAGTTTTTCATTTATTTTTTTAATTACAGCCAAAAAACATCGGAAGGTTATTTTTGCGCCACCTTGTATATTAAAAATTGCATCGCAAACTGAACTGTAAAAATTTCATGTAAATAATTTTTAAAAAAACATTTGGATCGAATTTAATATAAAAACAATTTTTTCATAACTATTATTTGGTACAAAATTTTTTCAAAACTATTATTTGGTACAAAATGTAAATCGATAGTTTTGAATTTTGAAGATTCAGGTCATCATATTAATGGAATATACAACAAACAGCAACATCATTGTACTGTAATACTAAAGAACCGATGCTCGTTTTTAGCGGCACAGGCTACGTCGAATGGATTATCATTTTATTTTATCCGTATTATTATTCTGTTGTTAGTTTTATAGTTGTAAGTCAAATGAATTGTTACTTTAAATTGTTTAATTTATAATTATATTTTATAATAATATTATAATTAGATTTATAGTTTAGTAATTTATATTTTAAATTTAACGGCAGCTCACTGGGTAGCGCCATCTTTACGTGATGGTACAACTGGCGGCTGATAATGAACGCAGCCATCAGCTGTGGAGATGGTGTATATGTGTGTGTGTACTTGTGTGTGGTGCCGAATGGGTATACAAAAAAGAACTTTATGAACAAGAGGTGAGTTGGTGCGCAGCCAGCCGACAGATAACAGGCATATGCTGTGAAGTCACAACTTGGGCAGCGGTGTTTACCCAGCCTGGTTTGTGTCTAGAGTCCCAACTGGGTGTGACCAGAGCACAGTTTTCGGTGTTCCGGGTATTTTCCTCGTACACTACCTATTACCTTTTGGTGCTTGCCATAGTTGCGCCAGTGAGGTCACAACCTGGGCACTAATATTTACCCAGACTGGTTTGTGCCTACAGTCGCTACTGCGAGTGACCAGAGCAGCGTTAAATTGATTTCTAGTGATTATTACCCTGCGCAATTTTCTATCTCCTGGGTATTTTCCTCGTACACTACCATTGTGGTGCTTGCCCAGTGAGGTCACGACCTGGGCAGTGGTTTTTATCCAGCCTGGTTTGTGCCTACAGTCGCTACTGATAGTGACCAGAGTAGCGTTAAATTGTGTTCTAGTGGTTGTTACCCTGCACAATTTTCGCTCATCTGGATATTTCCCTCGCCCTCTAACAGTGGATTGGTGGTACTTAGCCCGGAGATACCTCCGCACACCATTGCACAACACACGGGAGAGCTGCCGTTAAGAAGATAAGTGGCAAATAAAATCTGAAGATTTATACCGAATCAACCAGCCGCCTTGTAATTCAACGTTGGCACGACATGACACTGAACACGGTTGAGCATACCCCAGCAACCAGTGAAATCGTATCATTACAGTACTTATTAATCAAAAGACTACCAATTCTATCGTAAAAATAGAATAAGGTACATTCATAAAAACTCTCACAGAATACATATTTAAAGATTTTTGTATGTGCTTGAATCTATTTTAAAATATTATAAATATATTTTTAAATACAACTATGTGTAAATTATTTTTTGTATAAAAGCAACATTACCATACATTGAACAATAAATGTTTAGAATATTTGGTGAACATTTCCCTGAACTAGAAAAATAGCCTTTCCTCCTTGTAGTACATAAAGCCCGCATACATATTTGAACCTAATATATACTACATTTACATATTCATTTACATTATTTATCTATATATATATATATATATATATATAAATTAAGCCCAAAATAGGTGTCCGTTGGTTGCCAGTGTTTGATGAGATGCGCCACCGGATTTCCACTAAATTTTCACAGTACCTTCGTAATGGTCGTTCCCTGGTTTGTATATTTATTTCATGCGTTTACGCACAATAGTGCGTCCACAGTGCGCGTTTGAAACAAGACAAATTTTTAAAAAAAAATCATAAATTTTTTTCCATTGCATACTTCGGCTCAATGTTTTGTGTCAAATATTATGTGTGTTTTCTTTTGTACGTTGCTGTGTGTGTGTGTACTTACACAGAATGCGACGACAATACAAATCGAAATGTTCTCATGTTCATAGCAAGTGGATGTGCAAACAAATAGAGAATTTTGTTCCCCATATTTTGTTGCATTTTGTGTGTGTGATTTACGTGTTCAAATGCAAAATGATCCATCAGCCGAAAGTTTTTCAAAGCAATTGTTAGATATTGGGAATTGACTCCCCCACAAAAATGATTACGCTTCCAGATAATTTTTTCCATTTTGCACAATCAAAACAAACATTGGTCACAAACGTATTTCCCGGTATTGCACAAAATTTTAGAAACCATGATTGGTTTGGGGGAAAGAGCTATCTTAGCTGCGAATAATGCAGATATTTCGGATATCAATGTGACAATTTTGAATGACATTCCTGAGGAAATTTTTACCTACAAATCGGTTGACTCTGTTACAACGTCGGTAAATTATCCAGTCGAATTTTAAAATTCACTTGAGTTACTGGACTGCCGCCCCACCGCATGCAAGTGAAAGTTGGTGTTCCAATTATTTTGCTTAGAAATATCTGCCAGCCACAACTTTGCAATGGGACACGTGTAGTAGTCAAAAAAGTCATGAAAAATATGATTGAAGCAAAAATTTTAAAAGAAAAATATAAGGGCGACGATGTGCTGATACCACGCACTCCTATGATTCCTCCAGATTTGCCGTTTGATTTTAAACGGCTTCAGTTCCACATACGTGTTGCTTTTGCAATGATCCCTGTTTTTCGCATGGTCAATTATATGTATCATGTTTACGTGTTAATAAACCAACTGCTTTGTTTGTCTATACCGCGAACCAAAAACAATCGAAGAATGTCGTATATGTAAAAGCATTGCAATAGAATAAGACGTTTTATATAAGAACACAAAAATATTGAATTGTGAAAAAGATAAAATTATTAAAAAAAACATAAAAACGAAAAAAAGAAAATTGTGTTCTTTCTGATTAATTTTCTTGAATGATTGAATTTTTTGGAGCACCCAAAAAAAACGCTGCAGATAAAAAATAATGACTTGCAAAGCAGTCACGAGCACGCTAGTATATATATAAATAAAAGCATGCAACCTTATATTAACCAACCGGATATCCTACTAGCATTAATCTATCACCAGCTTTCAATTTATTTTAAATTATTGCTTTACTTACGTAGAAATATAGTTTCTGAGTTTTAAAAAAATTATTTAAGTTATACCAAAGATCTGCTTGTTAAAAATTTTAACTAAAATCAGCATTGAGACACGATAGTTAACTTACCTATTCATAAATTATATTTAATTAATATTGACTTTAAGTGATCATTACTAGCCCGGTGATGTCTAGTAGATTTGTTTATTAGCCACCTGCACTAGAAAGTTACAAGAACATCTTTTTTTTTTAAGAGAAGTAGCACTTCAGGCTACAATACCTATTTAGTCAAGTACCGTGCTACATTCTTTAGGAAAGGGATAGAGAAGAGATGAAACAGGTGATGAAAGTAGAAGGATAGTCGGAAATTAACTGCCGTATAAAGACAGCACAGTGACCAGTGATTATGCCTTCATCGCTGAGCAGCCCCACCAATAGTCAATTTTAATTTTTGTAGTGAAAAAAAACCAAGGTCTTCGTTGGGAATCGAACCTACAACCCCCATACTGACAAGTTAGTACACTACCTACTAGCCTACATAGGCACCTTCTCATGCATAAAAGCTGAAGTTTATTTACTTCACCCAAGTGTCAAAAACTGTTTGATGATAACACGAAATGCTCTTTAATAATCATTGATAAAAAACGAATAACGATCTATTTATTGTAAAACGTAGTTTTTGAAGCTAAGTTTGCTGCAAATTCATAGGCATCTATCCATATTTCTATATTCAATGCAGATATTTAAAATTGTATTTATTTAAATTTAAAACTGTAATTTTTAAATTTACCTCAAAAAAAGATGCAATATAAAATATACAATAACATTCATAAAATATTAAATAATCACGTATCATACATATCACAATACATAAGTTCCAAAAACTTTGTTTAAATTTTTACATAGAAAACAAAGGAAATAAAAATTGCATTTGCATATTTTCGATGTCCATTAAAACGTGCTGAAATTAAATAATATTTAAATAAAAAATCTTGTCCAAAAAGGGTTTTACTGTAATTGATAGTGGAAAAACCAAAACATAAACCATTAAATAATTTTACTTAACAGAGAGAACATTCTTGAAAAAATCGGATTATATTACTACAGAAATGTTCCTGTGAAGTATATTATTGTTACGTTTATATCTTTTATAAACGTTTTGTTGTTACTGAATTCTTTATTGCAAAATAAATAACACCAGATTTTAGAGTTTTTAAATTAATTACAAGTTTATTTACCATAACTACACACAAAGTTGGCACTACAGAACAATTTACTTAAGATGAACGTCTTTAGTTTACGAGGTTTATTTTTCAAGTAAATAACTATCCACTTCGACGCTGCCTTGTCCACTAGAGGTCTAGATAAATTAAAAATCTTCCACTCTCTTTGTATCACATTTTGTTGTTGTTATGTTATTCATTTAATGCATAGGCGCCTGTAGGTCTGTGAGTATTTTTGTTTATTGTTTTTATGCTTATGCTTGTGTGCATAAGTTTTCTTAGAAAACTACTCAGTTAGTAAACAACATTCCTGATTGCTGTTGTTCTGCGTGTATAAAATTTCCACGCAGTTTGTAACTAGAAAGTTGTCGTTGCCTTGCGTGCATAAATTTTCTTAGCAAGCCGCGCAGTTGGTAAATTGCATACCCAGTTGTTTACTTTATTACTTAATTTTTTTCTTTTAAAACTTAAGCAAGACACATCCGTAACAATATGTATTACACCATATTAAAAGAGGGAAATGTTCAATTTAATAACAAAATTTAATAAACTTTTTGTTTTTAATTTACAAATTAATTACGAAGATTTCTATAGATTTTAAATTATTTTATACTATCGAAAGCAGTACTTTCCAAAAAATGTCCACGAATATCTTAGTAATTATTTGCATAAAATTTTTCCATACAGAACGGTTATGCAACAATGAAATCAATTTTTTTCTTAAATTATAGTTAGTAACATAATTTTTTTAAAGACAATCAGTTAACTAAACTATTTCAAAATTTCATTGTACGATAAACAATTAATATGAAATTAGAAACAGTTAAAAATATTAACAAATTATTTTAATATAAAATAAAATTTGTTAAGTTACAAGTTAAGACTGCTTTAAAATTTTATGTTGAAAGACACTACCATACTCATGAAGCCAGTTCGGTTTTGTGTTTCTTGTTGCCGGTATAAATTTAAAAACCAATACTTTATACAACCTCCTTACTATTCTTATATATTAGAAAGATTTACATTCATTCCCATGCAAAGCTAGTACTCATCAGCATCATCATGAGAGCATGCATGGCCTCAACAATATTTAACGTATTTGCCTTGAAGCTTAAGCCACAACCACTTTATCATTATTTTCGTTCGTTTCAAGGCTTTCTTGCTTGAACACATGACTACATATATTATGTATATGACAATAAATGTGATTCGTTCTATATCCGAGTAACAACTTCTACACTACTGCATACAAGTGTGTATGCTACTTTGCCATTTAGACTTTGATGATTCATCAATAATTTTTCAGGTCATCAAGTGGTTACATATTAAGGTTCGTCGGTTTTTCTTTAATAAAAATAGAAAAAAAGACATATTTAAGGCTCATTGATTTTCAAAGACTTGCCATGTAGTAAGGTAAATAATGGTTTGTTAAAAAAAATATTTCCATACCTTACCTTTTCAATACAATGCTATTTTTTATTTTAAATCTTTAAAAATCTCTTCTTAATAATTTTGTTGCACTATTTATTGTAACAAAATAATTTTATTTTTTTTTTCATTTTTTATAATTTGAAAATTTTACAATTTACTTTTAACCACAATGACAATTTAAAAAGTTTTCTTCTAAAACCTCAAAAACCACATGTGAATATGTGTACTTATATACACACACACTTGTAAGGCATTCAATTTGAAGATGAAATTTGTTAAATTAACTTGATATTCATGTGCATTAATATTAAATGTTGCCTTTAAAAATTATTTACAAAAAAATAAGAAAATAAATGACATTACATCAATTTAAAAATTTAGGAAATGAATATTTCAATATCTCAAGAAAAAATTTATATAAATGATCTAAACTTTCAAATTATAAACACATCATTATCGTTTTACCGTTAATTGGTAAAGCAATTTATTATAGAAATAAAAAATTTTTAGTATACTACTTTTACTTCATAATAGTTACCCTCATCGCCAATTATATATAATTTAAAATTTTGTTAAATTACAAATGCCTTAAGAACTGGTAATTTGCTTTCAAGTTTCAAAGAATTTAATTTTTGAAACTGCGGAAAAATATTTATGAAACTCTATTTATTTATTTATATTATTAGCTTTATTCCTTTAAAAAACGTTTTGTTATATTGAATTCTTTTATTCCAGAATAATAACACAAAACTTTAGAATTTTAAATTAAATTAAACGATTTATTTACTTTCAATACATACAAAATGAATGCGATGGTAACTTTGTTATCCTTACTCAACGATGATTCAACTTGAATTAATTCCACTGTCCAGCAAGTGATGCTTATATAATTGTTTTAAGCGGTTCCTGCATATACTTTAACATTACCCCATATTGTTGTTGTTATTATCATACAGTATAGGCGCCTGTTTGGCTATGTGTTTTGTTTTTGTTCTTCGTTAGTTGTTTTTAATTTCTGTCATTTAGATTATTTCAGGGAATTTCTTAAAAGCATGTTGTTGTCTTGGGTGTATAAGATTTCTTAGAAAGCTATGCAGTTTGTAAATCACATAATATGTTATTTCGTTTGCTTTTTTTACTGCTAATTATTTTTTTTTTAAACCTAAACAAAACATTTTCGTAACAATATACAACTTCTTAACCGAATGTGAGTTGTGGCAAATATTAGCTCTGGAAAATATTACAGTATTATAGTAATACTGCGGCCCTTTGAATTACTATTTTTTTAACATTGTTAACGATATATAAATTGTACATCTACGTTAAAAGTACAGCTGGCTTTTTGAAGTAGCCTAAGGGGGAAATGTCAACCGGAAAACTTGTCTGCAGCTGTAACTATAATATCAGGAAAAAAAAATATTTTTATATATGCTACATAATTAATATAGTATGCGAGTGTTGGTTATGTTTTTTCAACCAAATTGAAACCGGAACTTTAAAATTTCATTGGGAACTAATACGCTCTCTGACAATTTGCCTTAATAAATCTCGTTTACAGATCTATTTGACATATAACTTGTATGATAAAATTCAATACTAATCGTCCATTTTTAATATATCTTGGATTCATACAAATATGAATCTATAAGCCTTAAAATAATTCCAATGATCTTTGTATGCCAATGTAGGGGTGGTTTCTTTTTACTTGTTTGTTGTTTCCAACGGTTTACACAAAGTCGAGAAATGCACTAGCTGAGGGTAGCAATATTTCCATACAAACTTAATAAGTGATCACCCATCGGCAGTGCCGCTGAGGTAAAACTGATTTCACTTTATTTCGGGTTTTTCCTAATCTTTTATGTTTGATCTTCTTGCTCTCTATGCAATATTGAAAAATATTTTCATAATTAATTTTAATTTCTAAGCATTTCAATAATACCAAACGAAATATTATATTAATAAATGGAAAATAACCCAAAGTTTTAAGAATAAAACAAATCTAAAATCAAAATTTATTATCGTCACTCTTTCATTCTTGTATCTAGATTAGTGTTGCTTGTCCACTTCTTTTATCTGTTTACAATTGGTTTCTAACAGTAATAACAATCTTTGGAGTAGATTGTAAGATAGCCTACATGATTATTTTACATTTTTTCCATTGATTTAAATATAAAAATTTTAAACAATATATTAAAAACAAGAAAACAAAAATAAAATTAAAACATAAATAAATACATTAAAATGACATGTCGTGTCATTATTGTCGTCTGTCGTATCTGTATTTGCAAATCAAGTGTCAAGCGATTAAATAAATGATTTAAGTTTGTTGTTAAGACAATAATTCCTTTTTTCTTGACTTTATGACAATCAATATCTCTTAAACAATGATACATTGTTATATATGTTATCTACCACAGTCATCAACTTTTTAACAATTTTTCATTAACAAGTTTAAAATATAAAAATTGATGAGGTTTTTTTACTTCTAGGGAAGAGACATAGAGATTAATGAATATTTCAAAAACTTCGAATAATAATGAATTTATTAAAAATCTTAATATAACATACATACTTATTTTATTAAACTAAAATCAATACATTAAAAAGCCAACATGATATTGAATATTTTAGATGTAAGTTGTCGTGTATTTACTTCCTTAATAGGGAAATACTCCATAATGACGGTTGTATATAAATATCTTAGAGATGAATTTTATTTCAGTTTTTTTTTCGTTTTTACATTATAAATCATGTTCATATATTATGTTTCTATCAGTTTTGTCTAGTATATGTTCAACATGTTAAACAAAAATTGATATCTGCCTGTATGTGGTTATTGTATTTTTACACAATTAACATGACATATCATTAGCAAATATTTTATCGATATGTATGTAAATATATTAATTTTCTAAAGAGTTTTCAAAGAAAGTGTTATTAAACCTTTCATTTTTAAAAATAACAAAATATTAGGTTTACTATTGCAGCTAGAGTTTTTACAGTAAAGACGATTTATGTTCAAACAAAAACTTGTAATAGTCAGCTGCATTTTTAAATAACTTTTTAGACAAGTGTATTCTAATTGTTAGAAATACCAAATGATTACTTTTTAATATTATTTTTAGCCACAGTTGGCTTGTGGAAAGCAAATAAGTTGAATGCAAATTTATACAAAAAAGTTTTGATATGAAATTACTCAAAATTAAAATATCTTCATAATTTTCAAGCGAAATACCCTTGTTTTAATTATTTTTCAAATATTTATTTATTTTAATTTTTCAAATAAGTATTAGAAATAAAAAATTAAAATACTATACCATATATAGTATAGTATTACTGTTATCAAAAAATTTAAATTTAAAAATATCACCTATACTTTACAACTAGATTCTTACTTCGTTTTCTATTATTTAACTTTCTGGAAAATTCGATTGTAGAAGATTGGAAATCTTTCAATCTATGATATAACGTTGTTGTCTGAATATTGTGAGTAAATATAGAATGTTTTATCAGATAAAAAGGTATTCATAAAATGACCCCTTTCAAATAGTACACATCAATTGATTTACTATTTAGAAAATATAGAAACGGACTGTTAAAGCCAATATTCATGTTTTGAGCTTAGCTACTGATAATGTAATGAATTCAAAAATAACACTTTTAATCAGCACTACCTCTACTTTAATATGATGTTTCATTTTGTAATCTAATAGCTTGTTTCCACGGCACCTGCTTCGCTCTCTATTCTTGCTTCACACCCGAATCATAAGCGAATGAACCTGCTTCGCCATATAAAATTTTGAGAACGAAGCTGGTAGATTCATATTGAAGTTTATCTGCACTAGTTGTTAAAATTAAACATTTTTGTAAACAAAGAAAAATTACAAACAAAACAAAGTTAAAAGTGAAAACTTAAAAAATATAATTGTTTTGTGGGTGTGTTAATTTATTTTAATTTTATAAAATTAAAAAAAAATGGATATTAAAAAAAATTAAACTTAATGTTATCGCGCCAAAAAGGATATCTTCTGTTGTTTTTCAACTGTTGTTGTTGTTGTTTTTCAACTTATGTTTTTCTGTTTAAAAACAACTCTCAAATCGAAGCAGATAAATGAGTCGTGTAAACAGCATGATTCATAAACTTGCTTCAGAGAGCGAAACACGAGATTCAAATTGTCGTGGAAACAGGCTATAATGATTAACGTTCCCTTCATAAATAGCAGCATACATGTTTACATTTTCATTAAATTTCATTATTACATTGGTCTTACCCGACCATAACACATTATTAATTTAAATATGCAAAAAACGTAAAACATTTAGTTTAAAAATGGAAGCAAAAGAACATTTAAGAAATCGAAATAATGAGTAAGGTTGCATGCCAAACTTGACATCGACTGGCTAAAAGCTTAACACTATAGGAAATGTAAATAATTTAGTCGTCCTGAAACAATACCTAAGAATTCTAAATTTGTGTTTGCAATTTCATGTAAAATTGTCATATGGTAATGCTTTGTTTGCAGTAAAATATATTGTGATCCTTGTTGTTTTTTAATATTTTTTAAATTATTTTGAAGTAATCAAATTGTGTGTATCAACCTAATGATTTATACATAAAAATTTTAATTTCGGTTATCTTCTTTTAATTCAATTCGTAAATTTTTTAATTGGGCTGCATATATACATTTAGAACTAGAAACAGAATTATTTATTTATGCATAGATACGCCGAATTATAACAATCAGCCTTAAGAGCTGAAAGATGGAGATAAAGTTTTGAAAAGTATTTCTTTTTGATATCAACCTTGTATTAAAAAGAAATTCAGTCCGAAACAAAATCTTTAAGGTGTTTTACTCAGGCTGAAATTAAATGAAAGGAAATAGAATAAAACAAATAAACATCAGGATTTTTGTGTCTTCATAAAATTATTAATTTGACTATTTTATTTCTTTTTACATCAAGCGTAAACAAGTATCAGGTCGCCATATTTAAGACCTACGTTCACGTCAATTTTACACCGTAACGAATGCTGCAACTCATAACAATTTGCATTCCTGTCTATGAAGAAAATTTAGGATTCTAAGGAGAATTATGTGCATGAGCATGAATACAAAATATTTAGTTGACATGAATAAAAAGTTTTCTTAGACGAAGTACCAGGACAACGAAATGGTGTATGTAAAAGAATTTATTATTGCATTTTTATTATTCTTAGCATTTCAATATTATTGTTAAATATTAATTTTAAAATATTGCTGTTATTATAAAATTATTAAATAAAATAAACATAAAGATTATTTCCCGGTATTTTATCTCCAGTAAAAAATATTTTCTTTTAAAACATTTTTGATTTAAAATATAACCCTTCTAGGCCAAGTTGCAACTCTAAACTAAGTTTTTGCAGCTTTAAAATTAAATGTTACTTTTTATCATAAAATGTTTAATGTATCAATCACACATTTAATCATAAAAAACTTGTATCGAAATTAATTAACTTAAAATAGTGTGATTTCAAATTGTATATTAATATTGTCATAAAATTTTTTTTTAGTAATTAATTTTAAGCACAAGGTCTTATTTAATAAAAAATTTTTTAAAAAACTTTATTTTTTATTATATTTTCGATATTTCGCCACACCGTTGGTTGGCATCATCAGGAAAAACCAACCAACCAACGGTGTGGCGAAATATCGAAAATATAATAAAAAATAAAGTTTTTTAAAAAATTTTTTATTAAATAAGACCTTGTGCTTAAAATTAATTACTAAAAAATATTAAAAAAAGGTCAAAAAAATTATAACTATTATATATTGTTATAAAATTTATTTTTTTTTGAGTTTTAAAAGAAAATAATTATCAGTAAACAGTAAGTAAAACATTTAAAAAATTGCGTAGTTTTCTAAGAAATCTTACACACAGACATGTCAATAACAACATGCTTCCAAGAAATTCTACGAAATAAGCTAAACAACAGAAAACAAAAACAGCTAGCACAGAATAGAGACACAACCACACAGCCAAGCAGACAGCTGGCACAGAACAGAAACAAAACAACACAGCCAAGCAGGCGTCTAGACTGAATGATAATAACAACGACAGCATGGGGTGATAATAAATTTATATTCTTGTATATGCGAGAACTGCATAAAGCAGCTAAGAATCACTTGCTGGGGAATTGAATTAATTCAAGTTGAATCATCGTTAAGTAATGATAACAAAGTTACTATCGTCCCTATTTTGTATGTATTGAAAGTAAATAAATCGTTAAATTCAATTTAAATCTCTAAAGTGTTGCCTAAAAGGAATAAAGTTACCAATATGTTGGTAGAAATTTATTAAAATTGAAAATACCGTATGGGCGTTCCAAGAGGAGAGTCAGAATAATTTAACCCATTTTGAATTTAACGAACAATTTTTTATATAACAATTCAAATACCTATTTCATAAATGTATATGTATGTACAAATTGTATATAAATTTATGTATAAAATATTACAACAAAATAATTTGCATTTGCTAGAAATTATTAAAACATTAAATAGACAATCTTGAAAAAAGTCCCTAAAACACTTAAACCAGGACATTAATATTAGAAAACAAACATCTATAGCAAACAAAGAGAATTAGAAAAGAAAACAACAGTAAAAATAATAACAACAACATTTACAAAAGCATTTCTTCTGTTCTAATTTGTAGTGTTGATAATATGTCCTTTATAATGCAGTATATCCTTCTAACTCTGTCTTTATCACTCTATATCTAATAAACAAAAAACATTCACAAAAAAAATATTCAAACTTAATATTACATCTCTGTGCATTTTGAAGGCAGTAACTAAAAAATTTAGTTATTAAAGAAAACATAAGACAACAATTGTAGTCTTTGACTATGTTGACATTTCTATTAAAGACTTTTGTCGTTTTTATAATATATTACTATTTTATTTTAATTACCGCTAATTACTAAATAACGCTTTAAGAAATGAAAACTTTGAACAATTTTTTTAAAAGGAAATCCATTCAAAAGTTTTAACGCAGTTAAAATATAAACCATTTTCATCTGTCCGATGTCAGTTTTGAAATGATAAAAATAATTAGTGGACAATTTCGTATAATATTTCAATACAATATCTAGAGCGTTGTCAGTATAGATTTGCAGAAAATATTTGTTACCAATTATTATCATTAGTTTTCGTAAAGTGTGCCTAAAAATATCCTCGAAGACATTTTATCTGACAGTATTCCTTTGGGTTAGTGCTATACGACAGTATACTGTATAAGCAACTCATATACGTTGAGAATTAGTTTTAATGCAAAAACTCCACGTTGCTAGCAGAAGGTGCCCCTAGGCGAGACTTTGGTATTAGTGTTTTTCGTAGTTACAGCATATTTTCTCGTTAGCTGGAATTGAGAAAACCTTTTCTCCTTATTTATAGTTGCCTAGACATATCTCTTGAATACAAATTTCTAAAATATCTCAAAATTTCAAGATTGTTATCCAGCGCTTTATTTTAATATAACATTATCAAACCAATATATCTAAACTAAAAAAATGTTGTGTTATTTGCTTCAGGTAAGTTTAAATTTTATCTCCATGTTCCATACATCTACAGAATTTTTCATAAAAAATTATGTTCTTACTTAATTCAAAACTCTTAGTTTATTATAAAATAAATGTCGAATCGAATCGATATTTAAAGTGCCAATATTTACTTCCTATGAAAAAATTTTATTTGATCCCAACAAAACTTTATTTAGCTATAAAAGACCAATGAAGTTTGTTCGTTTAGTTCACCTTCCCTTCACCAAATGGCACCATCATCGTAAGAGAACAAACAAAACAAGAAAACAAGGGAAAAAGCATGCCAATGTTTTGCAAATAAATTTGATTTATGTTTTAAAAGAAGCAAAAAATGTAAATATACATAACACTAGGATAATAAAAGCACTCCCCTTAATAATAAAATAACACTTAGAAATGGTAAAAAAAGCCATTATAAGAAGCCAACCGACTAAAACGAAATAAACTAAAGAAAAAAAAAATAGGAACAACCGACACTGGATAGAGCAAAGAAAAGAAATTAAATTTTCATAAAACATGACGGGTATAGTATTTCGTTTTTTCTCTGATTTTTGTTTGCCGTTTTTCTATACCAAACATAAAAAAAATGTGAAAAAATAAAAGAAATAAAAAATTAGATAAAAAGGTGTTAAGTGAAGAATATCAATAACAATTGCAAGCTACCAAGGCCAATACGCTTTTTATTTTATCGTTTTCTTTCAAGAAATACAAGGAAAACAGTAAAGAAAAGCTAAAGATACAAGATGCAGTAAAGTAAAATAATATGAATTTATTATTGGCATATTACCTACTGCGATTGATAAAGTTTAAAAATAGACACATGCTAGCAGTTAGATAATCGATTAACATTTTTCCAAATTTTTATCGCTAAAATTAATTGCTTTTTTGTAACACAAGTAGCTTGATAGAATTTTACAAAAATTTGTCTTTTTTTCTATTTTAAGTTAAATTATATAATAATATAGTTATTTATAATACAGTTTTAAAACTTTCCACCAGTATTAATTGAACGAACTTTAAGGAAGACGTCAGCAAATCAGAGATCAAGGGCAAGCACAGTTTAATCGACTTACAACAAATTATTATAATCGTTATATAGTTATACCACAAGTGTCAGAAAAATTAAAATTTTGTTCTTGTTTTCGTTAAAAATATTAATGAAGCACTATTAATTTGCTTTAGAAGGTTAGCTACCGAAGCTTTTCGTCGCACTGAATGTGATTATTTTTCTTCTCACTTGTTCATTTATTTTAATTGCGATTTTTTATTTACAAATTTCTTCTCAATAAAAAATACTTTTTATATTTAAATTTTAAGCCATCCCATTTCTTTTGAAGGTAGTGCTTGCCAACCCATATTTAAAGAATAAAGGTTGGAGTAATAGCCTTAAAGGCCTGTTGCCTTGATACTCTAAAAGTTAATGGTGGATCCATATTTATAATAATAATAATTTGTAGAAAAATATTGTTCAATTACTATTTATTAGTTAGTTTTCAAACACGATTGATTGTACAATAACAACAGGTTTGAAACAAAAATTATTTTGTTGTTTAAAAGACTGATGCAACAGGTAAAAACAGTTATCGCAGCAATAACAGTTGACCAAACCGTTTTTTAATTTAATATTAAATCTAGCTGTATTAAGGATAATCTCAATATTGTCTCTTTCTGGTACGAAATCTATGTTTAAACTAAACTTCGCCGGTAAATGCTCCTAAAACTATAAATTTTGATGAAAAAAAAATTAAATTGAAAATTAATAAGAATAAAATTTCCCATCACATAGACAAGAGTTTCATTCCTATTAAAAAACGGTTTCGATTTTAAGGATGAAAATTAGGCTTTTTTTGAAAACCCGCTGCTTTTCTTAACTATAGCCCCAATGTGACACGTGTTAACTGAAACTTTGCCATTTTCTATTCAATTGGCATATTTTATGAAAACAGAGAGTTAGGACCATTTCTTTGTCTGATATAGCTGCCTTCTTTTATTACAAATCCATTACTGGATATATCTACATATGTAATGCAAAATTAAAAAAAAAAAATTAAAAACCCCAATACATATAATTTAATTATTTAATTTATAATTTATAGGTAAATTATAATTATTCGGAATCTTTTTCAATATAACCGCAATTTTATTTCGTGCTTGATTCCTTTAAATAAATATTATATTAAAAAAGATTCCAAATAATTATAAATTACCTATTTCCATTGCATGTGCTCGTTGCTTTTTTAGAATTTTGTAAAATTATTTACAAATGTTTTTTATTTTCTGGAATTTTCAAATTGCATATGAATGGTTTCCAATGGCAACCCTTATGTAGAAGTGATTGAAAATAAACAATGTTTTTTGTTGTTTTTGAAATGTTTTGTAGTGTTTGTATGGAAGTGTCTTTGAGTCTTGTTGTCTATGCCATGTTGATTTTATGAAAAATTCTCATAAAATTAGTTTGGCTTTGGATATAAGACTCTTAGGTTTTTCTATACAATATTGGGGTAAAATTCACTGATGAGCTATGTGAGCAATAGTGAAATTGCAATATGGATATGCTTTCCCCCATTACAATACATTTTAAATTTATTTATTTTTTATTTTTATTTTGATAAATGTTCTATGAGAATATCATAAAATGTTTATTTTTTAATAAAAATTTTTGTAATAAATATTTTATGAGAATATCATGAAATATTTATTTAAAGGAATCAAGCACGAAATTAAATTGCGCTTATATTTATAATTTATATAATTTAAGTTCTTGACTATTTCACAAAACTCATTTCAATTTCTTGCTGAATGTAAAAGAAACCTAAACGTGCTTAGCCTCGTCCAATTTCTTATATTTCTCAGCCAGGACATTTGTTTTCTTCCCATGCCTCTTTGTCCTTCTTTTCTTTCCTCTAGTATAAGGTGTAGACACTCATTTTTTTTACCTCTAATATGTAATAATATGTAAATAGGGAATTTTTCTTTGTTTAATGCTTGACAGAAATACACTATCGCTGTTCATTCTACTTAGCACTAAAATATTTGATATTCTGCACTCCTCTGGTATTCCGAGCAATCTTTGGTAGCACAATATTTCGAATATTTTAAGTCTATTCATAGTATCTATCTTAAACGTCCATGATTCAACAGAATACATGAGTACCGATCAGAGATAACACTTCATAATTCTAATTCGAAGGTTAAGTTTAATTTCTCGGCTTGAAAGGGTTTTTTTATATTTACCGTATATAGTCCTAGCCATTGCGATCCTTCTCTTAATTTAAGATTGTTTTATAAATAAAAGCATGTATTATTTAATATTAAGCTGTTATACAAAAACAAAATGATGTAACCCAAAAAACAGACGTCTTGCAGTATTTCAGTCTTATGTACTCTTTCCGTAAACCACTCTAACTCTTACTTCCTGCTTTCACAAAGCCGTTGATTTCTTTAAATCTAACACAATACCACCTTTATAGCTTATAATCAAGCTCCTTTTTAATATTCGGCTAAACCTACATAAATTTAAACCATTTTCTATCGATGTTATATAGATTTGCCTAAATACATATAATAATGAAAATTATGCTGATAATAAAGAAAGACAAAATATGTGTTAATAGCATTATTAACACCTACTTATAATTAAATGTTCTAATTTCCGAAATTGTTTTCTCATTTGAATTTAATGAAGGTGGTTAAAATTCCTCATTCTTTGCTAAATTCGTTTAAAGATAAATTTTAATTTGCATGTCTTCACTTCATATATTTTTCGAATAACAACAACTAATATACATATATTAGCTTTGTATTTATGTGTGTGTATATATGCATTTAGTTGGATATCTTCGTTATACCATATTATCATGATATTCAAAATTTAATTTACTAAGTGGTATTTAGCACTTCGAATAAAAAGACATTAAATCAAGGAGAAAAGAAATAATAAACAAGCAACACAAACAACAATACTGTTATAATAACTAAACTTATATTTCAGTGCTACACTCAAAGCAGTACTCTACAATAATAGTAATCAGTTAAATTAATTTTTTATTAAAACAGTATATATACTTTAATGCAGATATATTTATAGCGTTATATGAAATTAATAACGCCGTTTACTTAAGCATTTCTTCCTAAAAAATCTCTTCCTAATTGTTTATATTTTTTTTGTTATGCATTACAGTTGCAACAAATAATTTACGTAGAGAGGAAAATGTAAATTCAACACCTCTGAAGTTTCAAGTTTTATCTTTTCTTATATCATTCAGCCATACCATGAAATGATAATGTTCATAAGATGATGATAAATTAGATAAATATATGCTGTTATTTGATATCGAAATAACGTATATCAGAAAGACGATATCTTATATTTTAAAATTCAAACGGCTTTGACGGAATGCAGCAAAGTTGGGAGTATTCCATTACTATCTTTTCCGCAAGGACTCAAATAGTTAAATATAATAAACACGGTTTTTGCCTTATTGCATTTCTTTTTCCATTTGCTTTGTTAAAGAAATATTTCATTTTATCAAAATTTATAATAAATTCTTAAATTTCTGTAACTTCGTAATAATTGTTAGTGTGTTTGTTTGTTATTCTATTCTCTATACGTTTTATTCCACAATGTATATATTTTTACTATTGGGAGGAATTTTTAATATACTGTGATCTTAGTGGAGAATAATTGTTAGAAGAAAATGTTAAAATGGTTTTTAACTTGATTTATTATTTACACCTAATATCTTAAAATCTTGCTATGTTCTACTGTCTAACACAGGCTTTAGTGTCAAAGTGTTCAAATTAAATTATTCCATAATTAACAATTATAAACGTTTTAACTTTAAACTGAGTTGCTGTTACTTACACAGCGTTGATGTATTATCATTTATTATCTTAGATTAAAGTTCCTTCTTAAAAAGCATTAAGTTTGACACGTTTTAGCGGCAAAAGATAGATAAACACTGCAACATATATCACTTACACGCAGTCATTCATTTTCAAAAATCCACAGATGTTAAAAGTCTCAAAATGTTTGTGTGTTTTTGTTTTATATCCTTGTGGCCACAGTTTGTCATACTTTAGCTGTAGAATACAATTCAATAAGTAAACACTTGTGATAAAGTGATTGCGGAAAAACGATTTTCAATTTTCTTAAATTGCAAATAAATACGAGTTCTGCTGCAGGCTGTTTATGTTAATCAAATCCATAAAATATTTAAGCAGCACAATCTTATTATTTCTTTGTTTGATTACGAATTTATTTTTGCATGTATGTATTTTCAGCTGCTTAGATATTAAAGTATTTAGTAGATTTAAAATTATTGTAGATAAATTTCATTACGATAATTGTTTAATACATAAAATTTAATTTAATAGATAATTATTGTTTAACATATACAGGGCATACGCCGGGAAGGTATACTATTTAATTTATATGGGTCTTATATTGATAAATATTTTATTTAATGTCAGCATTTATATATGAAATACAATATCAGATAATCCGCCTTTGGTAGCCTCACAAATTTCCTTACATTCTCACACATTTCACGTGGTATTTCATTAATTTCATCACGAATATTTTGTTGGAGTTGCTCTAGCGTTTCTGGTTTGTTGGCATAAAGCCTGCTCTTCAGATATCCCCACAAAAAAGAGTTCCGGAGCAGTCAACCCAGGCGACCGTGAAGGCCAATTTAAATCAGCATTTCTCTAAATAACTTGTGGTGGAAAGAGGTCTCGTAGTAATTTCATTGTAATCCTGGTTGTATGCTGTATGTTAATGAAGCCCAAAGCTTGCAGTTGTGGCGTTAAAAATTTTTCAATTATATTACGATATCGCTCCCCATTCACAGTTACCGTTACGCCATTTTCATTTTTAAAGAAGTAAGTTCCCATGATTCCTTCTAACTAAATTGTACACTAGACTGTCACTTTTAGTAGATGTCAAGGTGAGTGTAAAATAATTTAAGGGTTTTCCTTTCCCCAGAACCGACGATCCTCTTTATTCACATATCCATTGAAATGAAAATGTCATTTTAATTTAATTTTTTAACGTCGCAGCGATCGATGATTGATTTTAATAAAATATTTTAACGATTAAAACACGTTGGTTATTTTTAATAAATGCGTATATTTTCCGACGGGGTTTAATTTATTTTTACTTGGGTACACTGAAGATGGCAAATGTCCGAAACCGGTTCACAAACCAAATTTGACGAGGGTCGACGTAAAACCGTACCCAAAAAAAAAAAATTGGTTATTTTTAATAAATTATAATATTTAGTAATAATTTTCCATAATAAATTTGCTACGTGTCTACTTCACGACTGCTAAATATCAACTGCCAAGACTATTGTTTACCAACAAGGCGGCAAAACTGTATTTATTCCATATTTATTGTTTATGGAACAAAAAGTTTTTACAATTTTTTAGATTTTTAATTAACAACTGTTACATTTACATTCATTCCTTGAAGTTTTTAATATCATCTACCAGCAATGTCGTAGCAAAACATTCGTTGGCCGTTTTAATATAAAAGAATATAGAAAGTAAACTTTAAACTGAAATATTTCACTTTCGTGGCATAAGGAAAGGCTTAGGGTTAATCCTAGTGGAAAATGGATTCAGAATAAGTGTAAGTAAAATAAAAAATAAATTTTTCGAAAATGAAGTGATCGAAGCTTGTTCATAAATTTATAAAATTTAAATAATTATTGTGGATAGAATAAGGAGCGTACACAGAATTGTGGATTAATTTCTGTTAACTAAAATATTATTTTAAGTATTCATTGTAGATAACTTAAGGGAATTTAGAAAATAACCTAAATAAACCAAATTAACTGTTTTATATTTAATAATATTTATTATTTTTTTATGTCGTATATACTAATAAAACTTCATACATATGTATATCTAGGAATATTACAACAGCTGTTGCAGATAAACTTAACTGGATATATAATCGAAACTATTCCACATTTTCCTTGTCTACGTCATTTAATTAATAAAAAAATATAATTTTTTTTGTTATTATCCATCAATTTCCAAAAATTTAAACAAGAAGTCAACGAAATATCGATTAAAGCTTGCTAATTATTCTAATATAATTTTTCAATAAGACTAGTTCCTATGCTAATTTATTTAAAATAGAAGCATATAAAGGGTCTGCCAAATAACTTTTTTTTTTATTTTAAATTCTATAAACTACTGAATATTTTCTAAAATTTCTGATTAATAATAGAAAATAATTTCATTCAAATGGTTGCCTTGGCTGGCCATGCCTACACGATCGGTCCAATTTTTAAGCACATTATGCAGCATCAATTGTCCCTGGCTTGTCGACGTAAGACTTATCTTTGACGGCATCCCACAAATAATAGTCCAACGGTGTCAAATCGCAGCACCGAGGTGGCCAAACGACATCAGCCTTGCGGCTGATAATGCGATCTTCAAAAATAGGGCACAAAACATCGACTGTAGCTTCGGTACGTAGCACCGTCCTGTTGAAACCAAATGTTGCCAATATCCTTCTCTACAATTTTTGTAAACAAAAATTCGTTCAACGGCCACTCCTTGCTCATTTTCGCAAAAAATAGCCCAATTTTGCCTCTGCGCCAAAATCCGCACGAAACAGTGACTCGTTTTGGGTGCGCTGGCTTTTCAATGTATGCGTGCCGGTTTTCTGTGCCCCAAATGCGACAATTTTTCTTGTGTACATACCCGCCATGATCAAAATGAGCTTCATCTGAAAAGATGATTTTTTTTCAAAATCGCCATCTTCTGTAAGTCGATCGCAGGCCCACTTAGCGAAGCGAAAACGCATTGGATGGTCACTTGGCTTCAACTCCTGAACCAATTGGACTTTGTATGGCGTCATACCAAGGACTTTATGCAACATTCGTCTCAATGATGTCTCTGAAATGTTCAATTGTTGAGCACGACGGTGAATTGATGTTGATGGCGCTTCACGCACACTTTCTGCCACAGCAGCACTGTTTTTGGCTTTTCACGCTTTGGTTTATCGATGAGGATGCTAGTTTCTTTCACTTTTTTCACAAGATAACGAACATGCAGAGCTGACACTGCTTCTCTTCGTCCAAAATCCGTACGCAATTTTAGCACACATGCTGCAATATTACCATGACTTTAAAAGTGATGTCGCAATATTTCCCAACGTTGTTCAAGCGTATACACAACCATATTCGTTCAGCGGAAGGATAAAACTCATTATCTGTCAAATCAAACATGAGCTAAGTGCTACCCAGCATTCACAAAATAAGCACTATTTGAAAAAAAAACGTTAGATGGCGGACCCTTTAGAAGTCATTTTTCAAAATGATATAATTTTAACATAGAAATTGATTTTTCATAATTTTTTAAACAAGTCACGTTTTACGTAATTCAATATAACAATCAGCTCTGGTTATATGCTTTCTAACTACTCTTTCTATGCCTTTATGCTCGTTATGACAGGCCTTCTTATATGTTTTCTAAGTATGTGAATCAGATATAATTATTTAGAACTACCAAAAATATGTTCTTAATCTCAGTGCAAATAGCAGTATGCCATACCAATAATCTGCATTTCTCTACGAGGCTGCTATCTGAAAGAACCATTTGCTCAAGTATTGGTGGCTACGTTCTTGCACAACTGTGTGTGTAGTCGCAGAGAACTGATAAGTCGAAATAGCCCATGCCGTGCTGCCTACTGAAAAACCTCATACACTTCAATATATGTCTGACCAGAATGTCGACTGAAACTAGTAAATGGTTTAATGATTACTGTAGTAAAGGGAGCCAATCGTAGGCCGTTTTCTGAGCACTACTTAAATGCTTAAGTTTGATTTTTCTATATTAAAACAAAATAGTTATAAAATCATCTTCCCTGAAATAAACTTAAGACCTCTGAAAAACGATATTTAGGCCTATATTTCTGAAAACTTTCGGATCGTATGAGAGAAAGCTCTGTTTAACTAATTAGTAAAATATTCCTGTTAAGTCACAAGGTTTTCTGTTACATATTTTATGTTTTGTATTTTTACACTTAAAATGGAATATAAAGAATGTTTTTAGCACTATTAGTTTTTTTTTTCAGTGTCTTCTATCTGATTTCTAAAATAATTACTGGGAACTGTAAAAGGAATGTACTTTATCTCAAAACAAATATATCTATGTAAATATTTAACAGCATGCTTTACCAACAATCTGCAACAGGAAAATAACAAAGTCACAGAAAATACTTTTGGTCATTAAATTTACATTAAAGTCAATACAAATGCAATAGAGACAACAGCAAAAAAGAAAGTTTAATAAATAAAATAAAGAAAAATGAATGTATAACAGCAGGAACCAACTCATTAAGAGTCGCAGCATATCTTTAGGAACTGTTAAAAAAAAAACCTTGCATGCATGTGTAAACATGAATGATAATGACATTGCTAATTTATACAAAAGTGTGTCTATAAAATGAGAACAAAAAAAGACTGAATCTTTATCCTGAATAAACAAGTATTTTGTTTTTTATTCTTAAAATACAATTTGTTGACTGGCTTTAGTACTAATAAGTTAACACAAAAACTTTAGTTATTTATTTGCAAATTAGTTTTTCGAAATCTAAACAAACTAAGGCACACAGTTTAACAATACCAATGAATAAACTCAGCAACATGTACTAAAAAGTTTAATAATAACACGAAAAAATTAAAAATAACATTGTGGAACAAAACGTTTTAGAAATATTAAAGCAAATGTCAATAGCAAAACATGAAAACAATAGTTATGTCTGTTTGAATAATTAAAAATTTCATAATAGTAATAGTAAGTGAGAGTTTCTTGTTTGTTTAATAGAAGTCTCTATGTTTAAAAAAATCATAAAAAGTTCTGGATTGGACGCGGTTAAGTATTTCATAAAGAGAAATATCTTAATATTATTTAAGCCACAAAAAGAATTAAATAAGTTTTAAAAACAAGTCGACTTCAAAGATGATAAACTCCAAAACAAATTTAAGGTGCAGTACATTTGTTCATATTTTTTAAATTATTAAGAAATTTTAACAAAATAATTTTAAGTTTAATAGATTTATTAAATTCTATCTTCTTAATCTACTCCCTGTGTAACTGGATAACTAACATTTAGTAAGAGGGGAAGACAAAAAATTTTTACTTTCCTTTTGTACCTTTTTCTGTTAATATTGTTGCGAAGATGATTTGTTGAAGTTTTCAAAGAAAATAATTATCAGCAAAAAAAGTAAACGAAATGACCTATTGTGTATTTTACAATAAAAGTAATTTTTTATGAAATCTTACACACACACAAGCCAAGAGCAACAACGTGCTTTCAAGAAATTCCACCAGAAAATAAAATCGGAACACATAGCCAAGCAGGTGCCTACAATAAATGGTAATAACAACAACAATGTTGGAAGTTAAAGTAGAATACTCTTGTATATGCGAGAACCGCTTAAAACAACTTTTTAAGCACCACTTGTTGGGCAAATGAATTAATTCAAGTTGAGACATCGTCAAGAATAAACAACAAAATAATGAAGCAACTTTTAAGGTGTTACAGTGGTGAAGCTACCATCGTGTTTATTATGGTGTGTATTGAAGATGAATAAAATTAAAAAAATTAAATTATTTGATTATTATTATCATTATTCGACCTTTTTTTTCTTAAATATATAAGTATTAATCTAAAAAATTGGTCTTTTTAAATAAATTTAGCACATATATTTTCAATATTTCGCTTTCCTTTAGAAAGCTTCTTCAGGAAATTATTTTTTTTTTTAAATTAATTTCCTGAAGAATCTTTCTAAAGGAAAGCGAAATATTGAAAATATATGTGATAAATTTATTTAAAAAGACCATTTTTATTATTAATACTTATATAAATCGTTTAATTTAATTTAAAACTCTGAAGTGCTTTATTATTATTTTGCAATAAAAGAACTTAATATAGCAAAACGTTTAAAAAAGAATAAAAGTAATAAAATGTTGAAGCATATTTCCAAAACTATGCATGGCCTTTTAAAAAATAGTCCTGGTTTGCAAGTGTAGTAAATTATCTGTTTTCTACTGTAAGGATATTGAAATAAATTATTTCCGAAAATATTGATGCAATATTCTGAAGTTCTAGTCTGTAGGTTTGAATATTTCGGGCAACATAATGGATTTATTAAATAGAGCTTCATTTTTTTTCGTATAAAGATAGATGTTACAATTATAAACGAAGAATTCACTCTTAGAATAGAAATTTGACAGTGACAATTTATAACAGCACAACACTCAAATCCAAGCTATAAAAAAATTAAATTTGTCAGGGCATTTTCTATCGTTGAGCTGCTAAAAGTAATTTTTATCCTAAATTTAGACATTTTTGAACATCCCTGAAGTTTGCGTTTGGTGAAATATTAATAAAAAATGCTTTGATTGCTGCATGCATGGGAATGTCTGGTGCACATTTAGGTGCAAGGAAAAAAATTTTAACTCAGTAATAAGTCGATTATAAAATGCAAAAGGCAAGTGAAAAACGTACTTCATATTGCTCCTTGAATGTGTTCTAGAATGAAACAAATAAATGTCCATTTGAAATATTAGAACCCAATTT
The DNA here is from genome assembly GCA_030448955.1 of Trichopoda pennipes. Lineage (NCBI taxonomy): Eukaryota > Metazoa > Arthropoda > Insecta > Diptera > Tachinidae > Trichopoda > Trichopoda pennipes. The sequence goes on along the minus strand of JASKUP010000049.1, from coordinate 3,291,592 downwards.
ATTTATCTATATTTAGTCATATTTATAGATTCAAGATACCTACAGACATTAAAATAGTAAATAATAATAATAATAGTTTATGCAGTTAAATTTAGTTCTTTGAAATATAAAAGTTGATAAAATTTAACAGCATCAATATTTAAAGAAAAATCAATATGCTTATAAAATTTATTAAATTCCGTGGAAATTCTTAAAAAGGGTCAGAATTAGCATAATCTAATCTAAATACTTTAATTTTTAATAGATTAAAATAGCACGTAGGAGGCAATGGAACGTTAAATGAAATATTGCTTATCAAAAAATCTGAACTGAATTTCCTTTTACTAAATTTACAACAAAGGTGACATTTAACATTATGCTTCGGCTTTTTAAAGTTGGCAACTTTGTTAAAGCAAGTCTATTAGTTTAGGAAGGTAAAATTATTGAGCAATATTCCAGAATAGGTCTGACAAGTGAAGTATGAAAATGTTTTGTGACATATGGGTCAGTAAACTCCATCGCCCAGCGTTTTATTAATCTACGTACTGCACATGCTTTGTTAGTGGCCAACGAAATATGCTTAATGCTAAATATACTTGTCCAAAAGTTAGGATTGTACTGGGAAATGAAAAATTACAAGCAATTAAAAAGGTGGACGCGTTCTGTCGCATGCATATAGGATTGAATAATGCTTAAATTGATCCTTTAAAAAACGCCACAAGGGTGCTTGTAAATAAATGCTTTAAATTGACCTTTCAACTGCCACTTTAGCTTTTGTCTGCCAAAGACGATAATCATAGCAGACGATGCTTACAGATAGCAACGGCAGCTGAAATGGCAGTTTACAATGTGTAGCGTTGGCTAGCAATAAGCAGGCATATATTATATATGGATCTTATTGGGGACTAATATTGACATCATAAGGAATACTTTTATTACTTTCTTATAATTTTTTTATTTCTACTTCAGCTTAACTAAAGTCTTGTAAAAAAAATCCTAAAATTGCATATTTTTCACAAAATTTATTGTAGATTCTTTCTTTAAATAATAAAATTATTATTTATAAATTTGTTTATTATTTGTAGCAATTTAGATATCGTTTTGGTTGTTGTTTTAAAAATTTATGTGGTTGATAATACTTAACCGAAACCTCATGAATTATTTCGAATAATAAAATATTAATTTTATGCGGTGCCGCCGTTAATATGCCAGCAACAACTCAGCGTGCAATAAAATGTTTTTGCGTGTTTCACAAATTTTTAATATTAATTTTTTTATTATAATTTTTATTTTTTCTTTGGTTTCTAGTACTGGTATTCTTTATTTTCAGCAAACAGTTTTAATAATTTAAAATTCAATGTATATCAACAGGGGAAAAATATATTTGTTTTAAATTAAAAATTAAATGAAACTAATTTAAATTTAAAGGAAAAATTTCTCAAATAAACGAATTTTCGGCACATAATACATATAAATAACAACAATATAAATCTTTAAATAAATCAATAAAAATTATATATTTGGAAAATATTTTTTGATTGAAAAATTTCTTTTGGCTGCAATCATGGTTTTTATAATTATACTCTAAACATTTTATTGCCATACGAAAAGTATGCAGAACAAATGGTGTTCAAAGTTAAACTCTAAATAAAAAGGGTTTGTTGAAAAAGCAGTCGACCAGGCCCAACAATTTCCTCTGGATTTTAAATAAATAATAAACACAACAAAACTTGATTATTATGAAATATTAGTTTATTTAAAATCCAGAGGAAATTGTTGGGCCTGGTCGACTGCCTTTTCAACAAATTTAAAATTCCGTTTAGCAAGGAAACTTTAATTATATAGTTAATCTCGTCTGAGCTGCTTGCTGTCCTCGTACCAAAAAAAGTATATAAAAAAAAAGAAAAAATGGCGAAGGCGGCAACACAACAGGGAATCAGAGCCGATGCTACACCGAAATAAAATCAGTGATATCATCTGATTCAAGTGGCCTTTGGAAGTCGCACTAACAGGGTTATTATATTTTAAATTATCATCATTAATTAACGAAAAGTAATCATTGTAAAGTTGCAAAATTTAATTTATTAACAATGATTAATTTTGCTTGTTACATATTCATTCCAATTAAGCAGTCTATCGCATGAACTTTTCTGTATTGTTTTCTCCAAAATTGAGCACTAGCATATGTTAGTCTAATTTAAGCATATTTAAATCCCATGTAAACAGTTATTATTATTATATTATCTTTAATAAATATGTTTTTTCTTTTTTAAGATCTTTTTTTATATATATTTTTCTCTTTCCAAAGGAAAGCGAAATATTGAAAAGAGAAAAATATATATAAAAAAAGATCTTAAAAAAGAAAAAACATATTTATTAAAGATAAAAAAAAAGATCGTTTAAAAACTATAAAAATTATTATATTATAATTATTATTATTATTAAGTCAAAGAGAATAAGCCAGACAATCAATAAAGAACAAACAAGTTGTTGTTATCTTAAATAACTATCTTGTGAATATATACAGCGTTTCACTGAAAAACTTTTAATCTTCAAATTTTTATCAATGTAAATATTTTCTCAAGATATCCCGAAAAGTTTTCGAATTAAAGAAGAAGTTTCCTATTTAAAAAATCCAATTTCTAAAACCTTAAAAATCTCATTTTATATTAAAGATAGAAATTGTAGAAAAATGTATTTAAATACTCAGTGGATTTCTACTCTTTTCATCCGTCTCAAGTAAACAATTTAAACAATTATTTAAGAAATAGATGTTTTAAGTTTATACTATTTACAATGTTAATTAAAACATTAATGCTTTAAATATTTTGTCTACTAATGACAAGTATACCAATTGTAATTAAATAATCTTCCTTGTATTCCACAAGGCATTGATGATGAACAATTTCATAAATAGTTCTAGTTTTTGCACACAAATTTTAAGACATTTCAAAGATTTAATCTTGATATTAAATGAAGTATTAGACACAAAAGAAAAGATTATTTATCATTATCATGCCACTTAATAAATCAATTAAAAAATAATTAAATAACATGCTGTTATACGTATCATCAATGGGTCAATTAATGTTACGTGTGTAAATGACTTTAATACCTCAATTAACAATTGAACAAAATAATCCCTAAATTACTAAACGGCTAGGGTTATGTGGCCATAGTTATAATTATCAGCATCATCGTTATAAACAGCAAAATCTTGTGTATCATTATCAGCTTAAACAGGTGTTTTAGCAAACAATAACCAGTGTAAAGAAATAAATCAAATCAATTACCAGCAATAGAATGTTGCATGAAGGTGTGTGCTGTTGATGGCGTGTCTGTAAATAACAACAGTCTACCATGTATTGCTATACAATTTTTTTAAGAAATTATAATCATAAATAACTTAAGAGTCATATTCTAATGCAATTATGTATTAGACACTTTCATATATACACAGTACTGCAATAAATATTCACATTATTAATGATTATCTCCAATAAAGACATTCTATAAATGTTTATAAAAGGATTGTGTACAATATTTGAAATCTATTATTAAAAGCAACACCAACAACAATTTACAAGAACAATGCTATAAATTAAAACAAAACTCATATTTTACTTCCTTTACAGAACCATTGACAGAATAGTGTCTTTAACTATGAGTCCACTGTGGTTTAAGCTGGTTTATAAATGCCAAGGCTTTTAATTAAATATATTTATTTGATTGGAATTGTGTTAAGCACATTTTATTAGATATTGTTTAATATAATTATATTTAAAAGACAATAGCAATACAATACATTAAGTATTCAAAAAAAAATCGTTGACAACAATAGAGATTCCATTACATTATCTCCACTATTCTTATATACGTTAAACAATTAAATTTATAAATTTTTTTTGTGTTATAATTTTATAATAAAAAAATCAGAACAATTAGATATTATCTATACACCTATACAATGTGATTTCTGAAATTCACTTTCGAATCAAAATTTGTCGCTCATATAATCCTTTCTTTCGTTATTAGACTTTTTTTTACTCAGTTTGCAGTCTAAGAAGAAAAGAACACTCCTTCCCATAGTAATTATTTCTTGTTCGAAAGCAACACATCACTTAAGTTGGAGTGCTGAACCAAAGAAAATACGATTATATCAGAAAATATGGCGAAAACAGTTGGGCTTTTAAAGAGGGTGAGTTAACAGCTGCCCACAAATGTCTTCTGTAAAGTGACAGCGCACAAAAATTTTGTAAGACACTTCAAAAAATCAATTAAGTTATTTTATCACAGAACATAACTTAATAATAATCAATCAGAACACAAATTATTAATTAACTAATTGTTTCCTTTACTAATGTGTTTAAAACCATAGTTTAGAACTAAACACTCTAAAAGTTTTCCTGAAGTAAGCCGCAAATTAACTATATTATTTTTAGTTTTTGTTGTATAAGATGAAATTTAATTTAATAGATTTTCTGTTTTCTGCTTAAGCGTTTCTTTTGCAATATAAAAAATTTCTTCAATTCTGAATGTTTGGTTGTACAACAACTAAAAATAAAATCCAAATTTTTAAAGCATAATATAATATTTTTCTTTACTCTTTCATTACAAGTAATAATTTTTAAAAACAATTGAATTCTTCCAGTTTTCTAAAATCGTTTATTTAAAATTACCCCTGCCATCATTTTTGAATGTGTTGTCTTAACAATTTAAACGTTTGCAATGATTTCGATGTAACAAACTTTAGTCAACAGTTTCAAAACTTTATCCTTTAAAATCTTACCGAATGTTTTTTATGATGTTGGTGTGGGTGGCATGTGCTAAGTAAGATATTTTATCTTAACACATTTTCCTTTTGTATAATTCGTTAATATTGTAATATTATAATTGGTCTTAAAACGGTTCTTTATGAAAGTATTTTGCATCTTATTTCTTATCTTAAAATGGTGTTACAAAACTTTTCCGGCAACATATTGCATTTTGGGCTTACCACCAAAGTAATTGGCTTCTTTTTTATTGTTTTTGCCATTACGCTCTTGTGTTCTGATTGCTTTATTTTCGCTCAAATATTATTGCAGGCTGTTGTTGAAGTATAAGTATAAGTATATTTAAAAGAATCCTGTTGATATTTTCTTAGTACATTCGCTTATGAAAGAGTTTCAAAAATTTATCAAATTTATTAATCTGTTGTGATTATCGTATCATGCAATAGGAATACTATGCAATTTATCAAAGTCTTTTCAATTAGATTACACTTAGGGTAAGGTTTTCAGTTAATATCAAGTTTAATTATCTTATATGCGATTAAATTCCAAATAGTACTTATTTTAAATGATTATCAAAGATTACAAAAGTACATTTTAAAAATTAATAATTGCATAGACTTTCATAAATTTAATTCAAATTAAAAAAAAATTGAGAATGTAACTCGGTAATGAGGCAAAATATTTTAGAATCAAGCTATTTGATTGTGACTAAATATACAATGATATAAACAATTTTTAAGTACTTTATTAGGCAGATGATTTGTTAAGTATTAAAAATAATCAGTAAAAAAGTAAACAAAACGACCCACTGTGCATTTTTCAAACTGTTTATTTTTCTATAAATTTTATACACATCAGAAAACAACAACAACATGCTTATAAAAAATTCTACGAAATAAGATAATCAACAAAAAACAAAACCAAAAACAATACGCACAGCCAGGCAGTCGCGGTTATGTAGCTGTTTTAAGTGGCTCTCGCATATACAAATATATTTTACGAATGAATGATATTATATATAACAATAAAAATATTGGGTTATGTTTAAGTAAAACGGCTCCACATGCTGGGCAAATGAATTAATTCTAGTTGATCATCCTTGAGTAAAGACAACAAAGTTACCATAGTGTTAATTGGTGTGTATTAAAAGTAAATAAATCGTTTAATTTAATTTATAACTCTGAAGTGTTGCATTATTATTTTGCAATACACGAATGTTACAGAAATTCGACCTCTATATCCTTAATTACTCTTCTCGATTACGTAATTTAATTTTATAGAATAATTTTTAAATTTTAAGCTATATACTTATTTATATTTTTGACCTGGGAAGAAGCATTGATTATTATTTGTACACTTAACTTAAGTTTTCTCCATCTCCTTTAAAGCGATTGGTATACTGGCTATTAAAAACAAAATTTTTACTGATATAAAACTACTAATCAAAGCAATAGTAAGTAGCTTTGCGTTCTCTATAAAAAAATTCATAATTTTTAAATTCAGATTACAAATTTTACTAATAAAATATTTGCTTTTTGAAGCTTTAAATGTTTACGAAACAGTTGTGCATGCGCGGTTTTTTATATTAAAATGTTTCCCTCTTAACCTAATAATTTCTGACCCATAGTGGCCTGCAAAATGATTAAAAAACATTAAATATTTTTTATTTCTGTAAGTCTTATCAAGGAGTTTTTTTGTCATAAGACAACACAGATTGGCATGTATCGGTTAAATTCATTTAAAAAAATATTTTTTTTTTGGTATTATATTGTTTATTTTTCTTCCGCCAGTAAATGAAATACTATTGCTGACTGATTTGAAGACAAAGACCAGCGCTTTTGATGTGAATGCATCATTATCAAGCCGCGTTGTGGTTTGCACAGTGGTTTGTAAAGAAAATAACAATTTTTTTTTTGTTTGATATGTTCTAAAGGTATTTTAAAATTTTATTCCCAAATATTATTTTTTACATTTATCACTTGCCAAAAACCTACTATTTGTGGAAAATAAAATATTTGTAAAAGAGAATTCAAAACTTTTATTGCATAAATAGATTTTATATCTTTTTCTTATTAACTTGCACACTACTATTTAATAATATACCAGAATATCCTGAATATAATGTTTATAATATTAACTTTTCTCTTTTTTTAAATCAAAATAAATATAAATGAAAATTAAAACAAAGTTTTTCTATTGTTTAAATTTAGTAAAAAAAAATAGCAGACCATAACTAAACTGTATTGGTTTCAACATTAAACTTCATGCTGAAAAAACCTAATTTTTAAAATAGTAATTAAAAAATTAATTTTTATGAAACATAATTTTAAAAATTATATAAGCTGTTTTCAACTTAACAACTAAAACACTAATATTTCCCGTGTTGACGATGAAATGGTTGTAGTGCTCATAATGGTATCCCAGCAAAATTTTGTTAACTGGCTAAAAGATACTATTTTACCAAAGATAATTTCATTTATCCTTTATCCAGAATCTCTCCTTTTCATTCATTTAAATTTTTACTTTTTATGCTGTTAAACATTGTCACTAGGCCATTTAATCAGAGCTCTTCATCTTGTTTTAAGTTCTTTGATGCTCGTACTGTTGATTTTGGCTCAATTATACACGTTAAGTTGTTTCGGAGGTTTGAAAAAGTTTTCAAACTGTTTGCACTGCACATTTGTTTAAAACTTTTAACCCAACACATTGACGTTTAAATGTATGCACATTCAATTTGATAAATACTGGAATACTAAAAAAATATTGATTTGATATTCAAAAGAGTACGTTAATGGGTTTCTGTGCAGTTAAAACGAAAAACGAGTTTGAAAAAGTTTAAATGTGGCAAAAATAGTTAAGATAACATAATATCTGTAATTTGTAAATTTTAAAAATTTTTTCCCATACATATAGAATTTAAAAGGGGTTTTTCTTGCGCCAACAATTTCAAAAATTTAATTTAGTAAAAGAGGCAATGAATGAATTCTATATGCACTCATTTATTAAACTTTTACTTTTTTAATATAATATATAATATAAGAGAGTTGGTTATCGATCTACGAAATAGAGACATAGCAAAATTGTGTCTAACTTTTGTTACTAGAGCGCAAAAATTTTTACATCATTATAATGTCACGGAAACAAGATTTAAAGTTTCCTACAAATCTATATAAAGCTTATATTTTTTTTGTTGCCTACTCTTGGTGTCACTTTTACCAGTAACATCTGTGGTATTTGCGTGCATAGTTAATCAGTTAATTATATTAAAAGGATTTCGAAAATTAGAAAAATTATTGTATAGCTGCATTTTTGCTTGTATAATAGAATAGTTATTGAGATAGTGTCACTATATATAAATAGAACAATCGCTGTTTAAAGACGCACAATTATTTAATAACAGATAGATAGTTTGAGTTATTAACGTCACAAAATGTTATGCTACGTTTAATTCTGTTTGTTGGCAGTTATGTTAATTTCGAAAGCTACGTCAAAAGATATTCAAATAATATAATTTACCAAAAGGTAAAAGTTCAGTCACTTTCCTCATACGTTTTAGCCTTACTTAAAAAATTTATAAACCATTTTGAATTTCATGGAAACATTCTGTTGAGAGAAGTATTTACTTCCCAATCTGGTTTCAATTAGTCAAACACTTTATATTTATCTCCAGTTGGACTTTTGCATGATGAATCTAACTCATTCGATAGTGTCCTTGAGTTCTGTCTACCGGAGTTTTATGCTCACTCAACTTCTGGCCTTAGCAGAGGCTAATATCTTTATATATACTCGTACATGTGTATTAATATGCATGTGTGTATAGTTCTGTGTATGTTTAAATATTCATTTGGTTTTGTTTATTGTTTTAGTTTTAAGCTTAGGTTTAGTTAGTTTTAAGTTCCTAACTTGAGATGTTAACGTACTCTGTTATCTTTTATTATATATTTGAGCATTATAATTCTATTGTTACCTGTTTGATTTAAGACCCTCTATCATACCAATTTGCATTAGCATGTAGCCTTTATTTTCACTATGTTTATTAAAATAATACTTTACAGTTTTATGTTACTTCTTTTATTATCTACTTACCATAAATTTTTATTTCTATTTTTAAAAGTCTCAATAAACAAATAATTAAATTATTGGTAGTAAAACTGCCAGAAACTTTGAATACCTGCGCTGGATCTTTGGCCAGCATGCTTTAACCGCAAATCCAAGTAGATTTTCAGCCATGTGCTTTTAAAAATATAGCGTGGAGGAAGATCAACTAATGGATCTATATGTAGCTATGTTAGACGCTAGCGTACTAAATATGAATCAGTTGGCCTCTTTAAATATGAGTTTTGAAAATATTTTACCTTTTTACCTATAATTAGTTATCGCCCTTCTATTGATAGATTCCTATGTATACCAATGAACTAGCTTAAGTTATTTCCATCCTAACAATACCTGATAACATTAATTATTCATGCAAATTATTAAGCTATTCAGTTAAGGTACATATTTCACAAATTCTAAAAATTTTATTTAATTCTTTTTATATAAATTGTCTATTCTAACTGCAAAGTAAATAAAACTAAAACTTTAATGTAATATTACCGAAAAAAATGTGAATTATCATGTTCTAAAAATTATATTTCAATTTTTTAAATTAGAAGTTTAACTTTTTTGTGTTGAAACAAATGAATTCAATTATTTTGGTTTTATTTAAAAATTTTGTTGTTCATTTCTAACGAAAACAGGAGAAATAAGATACTAGCAGAACATATTGTCTATAAAGTTGCTTGTTACGCGAAACCCACAACATTAATGAAAATAACTTTTTAAAAGCATATATATTTTAGTTTGCTTTTTTGCACTAAAATTATGTTCTTATAAACAACAAAAATACGATGAAAGCAGGAAAAATGATATAATCAAAAAAAAATCTACTTTTTTCCTTTAATCTAATCATATGCACAAGTAATTTTATATTTATTTTATGTGGTCAAACTCTCAAACATTTATATGTTCACAGACACAAAAATATCAGAGAATAAAGAAAAATAAAACAATAAAAATTAAATAAAAAATATGTATATTATGTGCAGACGCAAGCAAGTTTAAGAAATTGCAATTTATAATAAATCATTTTGTATTTAAATTAAGATTAATATTTTAATATTTTTGTATGAATTTTTCTTTTTTTTAAATTGAATACATATTTTATTGTTTTAAAAATGAATTAAAAAATTTTTCTTTTGTATTATTTTACAGTTCCTTAGTTGTATTGCCTTTGTTGTTATTGGTATTTGCATTTATGTTCGTGTAAGATTTTTCTAGTCTGTCTTTTTAACTTTCTTATTTCCATAAACGTGCAAAGAAAACTTTTTGCTAAAATATTCTTTTATTTCAAAGATATAAATTTTCCAACCTGTTTTAGTTTTTGTTTGCTCTATCTATTTTTATATTATTCCATATTATTTTCAACAGACGGAACTTTACCCAAAGACACATAAATTTTATTGCAATTTCCCTGTAAAACTAACTTCCTATTTTTTAAAAATTATTTTTGTCTTTAATATTATTGAATTTGAAGTTAAGAAAAATGTTACAGAACAAATTTTACAAAACTTAAAATAACTTTCTATTATTTCTATCAGCATTTGAATTAAAAATTGCAAAAACGATCTAAATAAATATGTTGCTTTCAAGGACTATTTTTGTTCACATTAAAACATATAAAAACGATAATTTTATGGTGATAATGAAAATACTATGCTGAAAATGCTATTCATCATAGACGATAATTTTTGGAACTTCGAAAATCAAGTCGCTACTTTTATGCTTTTATTATAGGAACATAACCAAGCAAACTGCACTGCAAACTAAACACTCCCTAAAAAAAATAATTCGTATAAAAATGTGGGGGATGATGATGGCTTCCAAACAGCTATCTTCACTCAAAAAAAAGGAACCACAAGTAATAAATTTGATTCACTCCGACTTTTAGTCAAATTTCAATATTTTCTTTTTTAAGATTTTTTCTTTTTTTCGTGTTACAAAGTTTAAGATTGCAAAATTTGATATTTTAACGGCGCGTAAATTCCGACTTAATTACATCGTCAAAGCGAAATTGAATGCCTCGAAAGACGAATTCGAAAACCAAAAGTACAAAGAAATTCTTAATGAATTAATGATTATAGCGCCCCAGTAGCTTTCATCAAAAAAAGAACCAGACTTTTTTACAGACTTCAACACCTATGTGGCCAAGTGGTTATTTGAATCAAAAAAAATTTTTTACACGTAATTTGAGTATGAAATTTGCTTGGAAAACATGAACTAAATAAAAAGAAATAATCGCCAAATTATTAAAAGAAAAAATGGAATGAAAATTTGGAGGATATCATTCAACGTCCATATGTTGGAATCTAATGAATGATTTATCTTAGTTTATTTATTTAAACATATTGTTACGGATGCGTCTTGCTTAAGTTTTAAAAGAAAATAATTAAATAATAAAGTAAACAACTGGGTGTGATGTTTATTAACTGCGTAGCTTGCTAAGAATACTTATGCACGTACGACAACAACAACTTCTTTTTAGAGAAGTAGCACTTCAGGAAACAATGCCTATTTAGTCAAGTACCGTGCTACATTTTTTAGGAAAGGGATACAGAAGAAATGAAAGAGGATAGTTCGAAATTAACTGTCGTATAAGACAGCACAGCGACCAGTGACCATGCCTTCATCACTGATCAGTCCCACTGACAGTCAATTTTTATTTTTGTAGTGAAAAAAATGCCAAGGTGTTCGTTGGGAATGAAACCCACAACCCAAACTAAGCTAGTAAACTACCTACTAGCCTACAGGGGCACCTACTTTCTAGTTTCAAACTACGTAGAAATTTTATACACGAAAAACAACAGCAATCGGGTATGCTGTTTACTAACTGCAAGTACACAAGACTAACAAACTTATGTACACAAGACAACAACAGGAAGAAACTCTATCAGCATAAAAACAAAAAAAAACGTAAAAAAACCCACAGACATACAGACGCCTATACATTGAATGAATAGCATAACAACAACAAAATGTGATACAAAGGGAGTGGAAAATTCTTAGTTTCTCTAGTGAACAACTATAAAAGGCAGCGTCTGAGTGGATAGTTAGCTAGTTGAAAAATAAACCTCGTGAAGTAAAGAGGTGCATCTTAAACAAATTTTTCTGTAGTGTCAACATTGTGTGTAGTGTTAAGGTAAATAATCTTGTAATCAATTTAAAAGCTCTAAAATCTGGTGTTATTTATTTTGCAATAAAGAACTCAGAACAAAACGTTTATAAAAAGGTATAAAGTATTCCTTTCCTCTTATTGGTTTTAAGATCATTTTAAAGCAATTGGTCTGTTGTCGACTGCCTTTTATAAATAAAATTAAAACTTTATTACTTATTTTCCGTTTTCAAGAATTTGTTTTTGTTACAGAGTACGTTAAAATAAATAAACAGTCAGTTATTACTGAACTGCTATTTTAAAAATTTAATGGTTACATATGTATTTTCTATGATAGCTTTGATTTTTCCCAAAAAGTTTACAAAGCGAGTAGTAATTCGTGCTACAGAAATTCCCTCCAAAGCAAGTGGACGATTCGGATTTATGAAAGCATATTAATATACATATATTCGTTTTCTTCGCGAAAAACTTAAATGTAAAAATAATAGTGGGACTCCCCCACACATACATCAATTGATATTAATTAAAAGCCGAAAGGTTTAATCAAGTATAAATAATAATTTTGTTATAATTTAAGTAGCAATAAGATAAGAAATAATATGAATTTAATGTAAGAGCAAGCAATATAAAGCTTCGCTTATAAATGTTTAATGGAAAATATTAATGATCATATAAATTCAATGTAATATAATAAAATAATCACGATTTAATTGTAATAAAAATGAACTTTAACCAAAACGTCCTCCAAATAATTTAATTTTATAATTTCTATTTTGAAATGTTTTCCACATCTACTTGTAGTTGCTGATGAAATTCGTATATAAAATTTATTTGAAAGATCTGCCACCCAAAAATAAAATTTTATTTAAAATATAAAAAGAACAGCAAAAGGAAAACCATAATTTTCCAAATGATATTTTTATGAATAAAAACCATTTAAAATCTCGAAAATAAATGAAGTGCTAAACGACAACATTAAAGTAGAAAAACAATTTAACGTTACATTTTCCACTTGACAAGCATTTTCAATAAAACAATAAGAAAATTCCTTCTGTGTTTATCAAAAGGCAAACATAAAACAAAAAACACAAAACGCCATCACATTATCTCAGCCATCAGCATCAAGATTGTGTCTTCTTCTTCAAGTGTTAGTCTTCGTCTTTTGTAATATCCTAATCGCCATCATTATTAACGTAGTGATTGTAAAATATTTGCAGGAATGCAGAAATAATCATCATTTTCATTCTCATCAGTTTTAAGTTCTTAACGAAAAAAGGATGCAAACGAATTAAAATATTTTAATGAAAAAAGTTTTAAATGTCTGTCATGCCACCATTACTTTAACTGGAAATTCTTTACTGTTAAAAAACATCTATTTAGATATTTATAAAGTCTAGGCGAATCAGTCATCCACTTCTTTTGTTAAATTGCTACTTATCTAAATATATTATTTAATTGAAGTAAAAATTCAAATATAGAATTGCCAATTTAAACGGTGTAAATTACGTCACGTAATAAATAAGTTTTTATTCCATTCAATTTAAAGTGCTGCTAGTTTTCTTTTATATGTAAATAATTTTTAAAATAATAACATTTCATAAGGTATTTTGGAATAACAATGCCAAATCATTTTCATATTATCGTAGTGTGCATTAAGACTTGTTGCTATTTTTGGTAAAATTTAAACACTCAAAGAAACCACTGAAACAAAAGAAAATGTTTTTCTTGTAAATTATACAAATTTACTTTTTCGTAATATAAACAAACACATTCACCAATTTACGCTTAAAGCTAAATTGAAGAAGAACACTGAAGAGAAGGAAGAAGTTAAAGAAGGGAGAATACAAAAAATATGTTTTGAAAATTTCTTGTGACATTATAATCAAGTCAAACTGTTAAGTATTTCAATTTCTCTGTGAGGCACGTTCATTGTTTTATGTTGTACTTGTAAATGTATCTCTTTGTCTAGTAAAAAAAATGCACAGTGGGTCTTATACTCCTTTGCTGCTGTAGGCAATTATAAACACGCTTATATTAAGTAAGTTGGGTCATTAAAACAAAAGGAAGTTATAATGCCTGCTTATTACTAAAATTAAATTTTAATTAAAATCTAAATAGAAAGAGATAGAGAGAGATAGAGAGGGAGAGAGAGAGAGAAATAGAAAGAGATATTAAACATGTCTGATAGCACATATGTGATTAAAACTCAACTTTACAAATTTATAATATTCTTGCGTTTATAGCTTTTATAAACGTTTTGTTGTGAGTTCCCTATTGCGAAATAAATAACACCAGATTTTAAGGTTTTTAAATTAACTACAGACAAAGTTGACACTACAAAACAATTTACTTAAAATGCACGTCTTTACTTCACGAGGTTTATTTTTTAACTAATTAACTATCCACTCAGACGCTGCCTTTTATATTTGTCCACTAGAAGTATAGAAAAATTAAGAATCTTCTATTCCCTTTGTATCACATTTTGTTGTGGTTATTCTTTATTCAATGAGCTGAAGTTTTGCCCAGCAGATATTGTTGGCTTGTGTTCACAAGATTTAGAATCCACATAATTTTAAAAAGCGATACAATAGGTCATTTCCATGCTGTTACTTTAAATATTTTGCATTTCATAAACATTTAATATAAAATACTGAAAATTATTGGGCTTATTTTTCGGCCCGCTAAACTAGAAAATTATAACAAACCACACCTAGTTTATTTATATATATATAACTCTGAAATAAAACTGAAGTGCGATAATTCAAACAAGCTGTTCTTCGTAGTAAAATGGAATATAAAAATTTGTGTTTTATAAAACTTAATGTTTTCTTTCGATTCTCATTGTATGTAAATAGATATGAATTTTAAATCTTTTCCACTGTACTTAGATAAGTACACGTATATATTTATGTTATATTTTTATTTGCATTTAACGTCATTGTGAGAAAAACGTGCTGCTAGCTTTATTGTCTACACAAAACCCATGATAGAATGAGTATATTTTATACAAAAGACCAAGGATGGAAGCGTAAGATTTATTTTTTTAGTATTTTATTGAAATTTATAAACTTATTCTATCAACAAAATTGCTTTCTAAAGTACTAACGACAGAATAGTGTGTGATTTATAAATAGTTTTTACGGGTGGACTTTTGGCTAAATTGGCAAAGGTAAGGCATCTTGTTAGCTCGATGAAAAACTCAAAGACAATTTATGAAAAACTATTTAATATTTTCTATTCATAACCCAGCAAGCTGGTATTGAAAAAAAAAACTTTTTTCCATATTTTCAGAAACATCTAAAATATTCTATTGCATAAAGATATTTTCATGAAACAAATTTTAACTTACTTTAAGCTTTTATCTTTGTATATAAACCATTATTCGTTGCGACCAAAAATGTTTCCCTTTATTTTATTAATACGACTAACACTCAGGACATGACCACAACTCATGCAAAGTATGGTGCCAAAGATAGGAAAGGATGAAAGAGAGTGTTTCATTTGAATCTTTGCATATTAGAAGCGATAGGAAAAACCTAAAGCTAAAGAGCAAGTTATCTCTTTAATGCGATCACAATAGGATTACGCTCTTAATAAATAATTCTCTGATTTTAGCAAAGCTCATTCCGGTATAGTAACTTTAATACAGTGTAGCACATCCCACATGGCGTCGATACTCTAGCGTATCTACAGTACTAGATACCCCACTGTAACTAATGAGCCACTTCGCTCTCTCCTAAACGCAGTTGAGTAAGACTAAAATAGTTTTTGAAGTATCAGCCTATGTATTCCCTTTGATAAAGTTTGCATAGATAATATGGAAATAAAATGTAGTGAGTAAGTGAGTTTCCTCAATATTGAAGCTCCAATTTAAGTAATATAATTTTTTTCTGCAGTTTTCCCTGTGGGAGCCCAGTCCTCTAAAAGGCTAGCAGGAGCCAAGTGGGCAACTCCACTTTATTTCCACGGGGATCAGTAAGCCCCAGAGTTTAGTTTTTTGGTTTTTTAGCCTTTTAGCTGTTCTCTGACTGATTATTGAGGTTGGCCCTTCGGGAGCATCGTGATGGTTGTGGTTTCACTTCCCTCGTTCAACTATTCGTTCATGAACATAATGATCTGTCTTGGTTCAGTGAGCATGCTTGCGGTTGTATTCTGAAATTTTATTAAGCTGGCATGTATTCTGGACAGAGGGTTGAATAGTCTCCAACTATTCAGCAAGGAGTGAGGGCTGCGGCCTGCTCCGAGCTCTCGTAGGTGCGACCATGAGTGACTGGAGGATAGAGGTATCCAAAGGCTTCCTGGGGCGTGGGTGAGGCTAAAGTCATCTACATTGGTTTGATCCACCGTCAGGTGATGGCTTACCGGGCTAGGTATTGATGTAAATCTTATCACGCATCGCTGTGGGCTTAGATTATCTCAAAACAGGTATTAAAATTTTAAAATATGTATGCTTTGCGCAATAAATATGAACGTGTGCTTGATACGTAATTTTTTTGATTTTACTTAGATAAATAATAAAAAATGCCTTTTTGGGCTTTTGCCTAGTGTTATTTAAACGTTTAACTTTTCCAACCTCGGTGACCGGCTTTAAAATGCAAGATTGGCTAATGTTGGTTTTATTGTGTTGAATGTGTTGTTGTTTAAGTACGCTTTGAAAATAAATGAATGAAATACGTACGCACAAAATGTATTATTCTATGTTGACTTTTCTGGCAGTCGTTGGTATTGTGTTATTAAGGAATTTGCGTTAAATGCAAATATGTGTGGGTAAGTTTACACTTGGTAAATTATTTCCTCAACACAAGCAATAACAATTTATTTGCTGTTGTTAATGAGTTGTAATTATGTGACAAACTTTTTGACAGCCAACCCTTTTTTATTTTCTTCATTTAATTTTATGCTTCTTAGCTCTACAAAAGTTTGCTATTTTACATAAGTATACTCTTGGAATTCCATTAGAAAATATTACAATAACCACTAAGTAAGTTGTTGCTCTTGTATTTCATTCTTCTAATATGAAGGCGAACAGTAGTTGGCATTGTTTAGAAAAATTATTTTTCGTTTTATATTTAAAGCAGCGAATATTTGTAAACAAATTTATGATGTGTTAAGTAAGGTTTTTAAAAGGGTTATAGGTTTTTTTTTCGTGTGATGCTTCAGAATACAATTCTGAAGTAATTATTAAACTTTGCGGGGTGATTTTATGGAAATAGATTTGCAGAGATATTTCATCAGCATTCAACAGTAAATGTTTAAGTTTAATGAACAAGAAAATTTTTGATGACTGTTTTGTAAACTGTTAAAGAAAATTTACACTATAAGCTGTGTTAAGTGAAAAAAGACATTAATAGTCAGTAATGTATAGAAGAAATGACTTAAAATCTTGATCCCGATTATCCCCCTTATGTGATATAGATTTTACTGACTTTAAGTGCATGGGTTTAAAGCTATTTTTTTTCAATTATATGTCCGTATTTCTTTCGACAGGGTTTAATTTACTTTTATTTAGGTACGGTTTTACATCCAGCCTCGTCAAATTTGGTTTGTGAACAAACCGGTTTCGGCCGTTTGCCATCTTCAGTGTTCTCTTTATACTAGTTGCTTTCTATTTATATTACATACCCTGTATCCTGCGAAAACACAAAACTTATGACTAAGTCGACTTTAGTGTATAGCGCCCCTATTGGCGGCAAAATTAATATTGACTTTTTTTAAAAAAATACGGTCCAGTAATGACATGCTTCCACTTGTATATTTTAGATCTTTCTCTTCAATTCTATTAATAATTAAATATTTTTATACTCAGCTTTGCTTTAGTATTTTTCTTGAAATTGCATTATAATGCATTTCCTATTAATTTAAAACTTCGTTTCCTGTTTTTGACATAAAAACAGAGAGTAACGATAAGAAAAATTACAAGTGCTGTATTTTCCATTAAATTACGCACTATAATTAAAAAACCGGAATAGATTTATTTTATATTTTCAGTTTTAAGATAGTTAGTGGCTAAAATGTGTTTAAGCATATATGAAAATAGCAATTTTACAGTTGACTTAAATACTTAACAAACAAAAAAGAAACCAAAATGCTGTCAAATAGAATTCAACATGAGCTTAAAGAAAACACATTAATTCTGCTAAATAAAGAACACAATTTTCATTACTTGTTGCGGATTTTTAGTTCGTTTAACATGAGTTGCAGCAACATTATGTTTATCAACAATTAAAAGTCCCACATACGCCACATTTGTGCGAGTAAATAGTAAGAGATACTACACTAATGGCTTCAATTTAAAGTTGGCACAATGCAAGTTGAACGCTTAATTGTTTTTATATTATGCAATGCATAAATATGGATTACAAGTCTCTTTTTCTAAGAAAATAAATATTTTGCTATATATTTTCAAAGACTTTGATTTAAAACCAAATTTGAAATATGCTTGTCTATTTAGTAGGCATTTGGTGCAATTAGATATGGGATATATTTATCGCTACTCCTACCCGATATAAGATCCTTACAATTTTTTCCATATGGCGAGCATTTTCAGGTCATCTTTCAAATAAAAAGTGGCAATCATTTCGGCCCGTCCAGGTAAGGTTCCCTTTAATTTTTAAGCAAAGTTTTAACGAAATAGAGAGTAATTGTCTCTTTATACCACATACCAAATATTTCCGCCTCCTCCCCGGTCGAGGGCCTCAGTTTTAATAGATGTCTTTGCCATCTCACCTGGCTAGCAGGAGCCCCAAGCTGAAAGAGACATGGGAGTCCGACCGGTGACTTTGTTCACATACACTTATACTTTAGGAACCCATTGTATGCAGGACTAGGGGCCTGTTTTGGTTATTGGTGAGCTCCCTCTGGGAGTTACGTGGTGGCTGTTGGTTTAATCGGTTGCTTTGGGAAAAACAAGCTCAACATCTAATGCCGCAGCTCACACGTGTAACAGGACAAGGATTTGGCTAGTCTTTAACTCTTTAGTAAGGAAAGGAGGCATCGCTCTCTTATCATGCACTCAGAAATTGTAACTAAAGCGTATATGCGTCTTAGGGCTGCTTTTTCTGCACGTAGTGGTCAGATTAAGGCCACATGGTGCCAACGTTAAACTTATCACATACATGCCAAATACTTATATGAAAAATAGTTCAAATAGTCGGTCCAAGAGGGCAACAATTAATAAAATCAACAGAAGTTAGAAGGTATATATTTAGGAGGAAGGAGGCAGGAATATCTTTTGAATTAACTTATGTTAATATGAGTAACAATGAATGCCTAAATGAATAAGACAAATTATATTTTGGTTACTTTTAAAATAACAAGAGTTTGTTAATGCTTTGATTAATCAACTAAGTTTATCATCTACTGTTGGTTATAACATTCATTTAGGGATTTTCTAAAAGTTTCATTTGCGAAACGTTTTTTCAGCCTTTGTTAATGTTGAAGAACTCAAAACTTTTTCGAAAAGCGTGTCTTTCTTTGTTCCCTAAAAAATAATATTTTTTCCTCAAAACATAAATGCAGCAGCATTAATTTTTTAGAATATGTAATCAGAAATCGAAACTCGAAAGTGTTAAGTATCTCAATAGATAACGATCTTCTGACATATAAACTAAATATCATGATAGGAGTATTAAAATAATACAAGTGTTTTTCAGCAGATGGTGGTGCTTAAAATATCCTCACTCGAAAAAGAGACTATAGAGTGCGAGAAACATATAAAAGCCACAACAATCCAGAAAGCCCTAAAAAACTGCCTAGATAACCAAGACAAAACACCTCAATCACATTTTCGTCTGTATTATACAACTTTAAAAATCCTTCATTTAAACAACCTCCCTTAAAATAGTACGTGGAGCATGAGCAAGTCGTTATACCGGAAAATGCAACGCATTTATAAAAAATTTTAAACTTTTCCATTTTCTGCATATACCGATTGATATAGGACACCTGATAAAGTAACTATTCTCCATAAATATAAAACTTAAGAGAATTATCTGAACTTTATAAAGATGTCATCAAAACTGCATCATGCAGCAGATAAAACAATTGCTTAGACTTTGAGTAATTATATGAAAGATGTCCCGTTTAGTTTCTACCTAAAGAAGTATTTACGTAAATCGACAAAGTAGCTTTCTGATATTATTGCAGAATTCGAATAAATAAATTTCGGCTTATATCTACGTAGACTATTGAACTGAATGAGCTATATTCCAAGCTACTACTATACGAGTATAAAAAGATTCCTAAACAAGTGCCCTGATGTGAAATATTAACGCAACAAAAACTAAACAAGTCATTATAGTCACTAAAGACCTTTAGATTCTGCTGCTGTTAATTACAGCTAAGATCGTGAAACGTATGACTACCTATGTAAAGAATGGTGAACACATTCCAATCCTCTAGCCACCATTATTTAGAATGAACGTGCTTATATTCATGTTTATTTCTTTCTTAAGTATCACAATTCTTCAAATTACAAACTTTGTATTTTACTGTTCGATTTATATGGCCCCTTAGATAAGCCTGTCATCCCTCAAAACAATCACAACTCTTTCATGCCAAAATTTATCCCAAAAGCAAATTCTCAATCGTTAAAATAAAATAAAAAGTTTACGATACGTGGAAAGTGTAGTAAGAAACTCTTTTGCCAATTTTCTGTTGCCAATTTTCTTTTTTCTTTCCGCTTTCCAATGTTTTAACCAATAAAAATCTGAATAGAAAAGTTGCATATGGGTACAAATAAAACTACGAGTATTATATCGATGGCTAATTGATTTATTTGCGTGGAAATAAAATAAGTTTTTTTTTATATAATGGAAATAAAAAAACCAAAAATTTCCATAAAACCATTTACATTTTCGCACATCTGTCGCTGAAACAAAAATAAATTATTTAAGCCGTAAATAACATCTAAAGAAATTTAAAATAAATTTAAAAGTACTTTAAACAACAATCCCTATTTTGTTGATAAAATATTCTGTGATTTTTTTTTTACTTTTAATTTTTTGCAGTATTACCAATAGTCACAGCAAAAAATAAATATTTACAAAATTAGAGAACCGAAAATGTAGTGTCTGATTTATCGAACTTCTCATTTTTTTCGAAGTAGACAATTATTTTCGAATATAGAACTTTTTCGTGTCTAAGCACAATATATGTTTTGATGAATTTCTTGTTTAAATATCAAAATCTTAGTTAATAGCATGGCACTAGCAAGAATACACAATCCAAACACACCGATGAGGCCCATAATTGATTACAAATCTGCACCGGGCTACAAGCTTTCAAAATACACAAAGACAATACTAAAAGACACCTTGGACCTGGAATATAAGCATAAAATAGCGAACACTACAGAACTGATTAATAAACTAGAAAATGTACAAATAACAGAGAACACCAAACTAGTCTCATTTGGTGTAAAAGACTTGTATCCGTCAATTCCAGTAACAGTAACATTGAACAATGTTCATAAGACAATAAGTAACAAAACAAAAAACAAGGAACTGGCAACACAAATCACAAGCACACTAAAAGCGATACTAGAACAGAATTACTTTAAATTTAACAATAACAACAAAAAAAACAAGAGGACTAGAGATGGGAAATCCAACATCTGCAATCCTCATAGAAGTATTTATGCAGAAGAATACGTAAAGGAACTAAAAACAAGCATCGGAGTAACATTCTACGCAAAATATGTTGACGACATCATATTTATACTAGAAGGAAATAGCAATAAGCAAATTCTGGATTTCTTGAATGGAAGACACAAGAAACTCACAATGGAAAAGAAAGAGGAGGAGGAGGGGCGAATTTATTATCTGGACCTAACAAACAAGAGGAACGTGATTCTAAACAGAATCGAATATGAAATATACAGGAAACCAACAGCAACGGACAAAATAATACACAACTCATCAAATCATACCCAGCAGCAGTCAAGCAGTTATTAACAACACTCAAAAGAAAACCACTAACACGGGAAATATACATTAAAGAAATATGAACACCATTGTTGAAAACAACGTATACAAAAAGTACCTGGTAGACAACATCAAGAAACAAATTAAGACGAACAAAGAACAGAACAAAGAACAGAAGAATGATAGGAAAAACTGGTTGACACTAAGATTTCTTTAAAAAACACACCATCAATACAGCATTCAGAACAAGAAACAACATAAGCAAAATACTACAGAATAAAACAGCCGAGACAAATATACTAGACAAACAGGGAGTGTACAAATTAACTTGTACATGCCAATATAGTTATATCGGGCAAACAGGACGAAAAATTAAGACCGGCTTTAGAGAACACATTAGAGACTACAACAAAAAACTACGAGAACCAAAATCAACTCCAGAATCAAATTTTGCCAACCATATATTCAACAAAAAATGTACACCGGGACATATAAAAACAACGGTTAAACTGCTTAATACACAGCACAAAGGAAGGAGACAAAACGTATTCGAAAACATGGAAATATACAAACACAAAACATATGACGAACGAATAATAAATGAACAAATAAACACTGCTTCAGACACAATATTTGACCCATTGAAACATTTTTACAAGAAAACAAACATTACCTGAACACAAACACGTTACGCAGGTGCACAAGATCAAGACCCCAATAGACTCACATATAAACACGAACGAATAACAAACATGAGCCTCAGACGATTTAGGTAGAAAGAGAGAAAGGGAGACAGAGAGAGAGAGAGAGACATACAGAGAGGGAGATACAAAGTAGGTAGAAAGAAACAAATGAAAAGGGAGAGATAGATACAGACAAAAATAGAGAAATAGATGAACGCAATAAGAATAACACGAAGAGTAACATGAACAAGACACAGCTGACAATAACGTGCAACTAGTATAGAGAGAACACTGAAGATGGCATATAGCCGAAACTCGTATGTTCACAAACCAAATTGGACGCGGGTTAACGTTAAATCATGCCCGAATATATAAGTGTAGCTACAGTTAAGATTTACGTTTTTTATAATACTAAAATAGTTCGGTTAATAATTTCAAAGCTCTAAAATAATAAATCAAAAATTGTTAAATTTCAAACAATTTATTCAATTTGTATTGGTTTTAAAGATTTTTATAAATATAAAGTTTAACTTTTCGAACAACGAGCGAGATTATTAAATTCACCTTATACACGTTTACGACATGATATTTTTAAGAAAAAATCTAAATGATTTCAAATTTCATTTAGATAACTTGCTAAAAATTTTGAAGACCTGTGAACAGCAACCGTAAGAAGAATTCATTATTTAGTTTTTCTATGAATTGTTCGTCTTTTTATAAGAATAGCTATTGCAACGACAAAACATAGTTTATAGAAAAGCTTTAATTTGTATATCACTAAAACTCCAGAAATTATTTTTATTAACATAACAGCAATGTAACTGTGATAGTGACCTAGACGATTTAATCAAGAAAACAATATTTTGCATAAAATATTTAAGAACGTTTCCAAAGAACAAATATTAACATAAGCTTAACAAAAACTCACTTACAGGCTCCTCAGATTGTGTCATAAAATCTTACACTTGTAGTTAACACTTTTTTCAAATTTTCTTGTAGAAAAACACAAAGAAATATACACAACGTAAATGACACAAAGTTTCAAATGTTTAGTCATCCAAAATAATTGACTAAGCATTTTATTTACCCAGTTATATGTATATTCAAAAGGACACATCCACACCCACTCACACT
Organism: Trichopoda pennipes; assembly: GCA_030448955.1. Taxonomy (NCBI): domain Eukaryota; kingdom Metazoa; phylum Arthropoda; class Insecta; order Diptera; family Tachinidae; genus Trichopoda; species Trichopoda pennipes. The sequence continues at coordinate 3,267,891 of JASKUP010000049.1, read as the reverse complement.
TTAATTTCATGCCCAGAATATAAATTAATAAACTTTCAACAAGTAATTGACTTAATTATTATTGAAAGTGATTGATAAAGTCAACAACACTTTATAACTCTGACATTAAATCAGTTTGTGGTAAATAAAAATTTTGATTATTTTTTTTTATTAAAATTTGAATTTGTGCGAAAGTGTGAAGAGCTTTTATGTTGGCTCTTTTAATAAAAAAAAATTATTTATTATTTTTTATCAGATCAACATCATCCAAAAAACACGTACATGACACTTTCATTTATAAATTCATAAATTCACATCAACTTACACATATACAGGATGATATGAACAGATTTTGTATTGAAACTCAATTTAGTTGTCACACATAACTATTATTGTTATTTTGTGCAGTTTTTATTTTCCAACACTGGAAAAGGAAAGAAGAACCAGTTTGTTATTTACATGTCACCAAAAAATGGTATAGACTTTTTTAAGGATATCGCACTATAACTTTTCTGCACGCATTAATACATTTCACATAAATTTCTAACTTATGAAAAGAGAAAAGTATTTCATTTACAGATTTAGAGATGTCTTTAGATCAAAAAAATATTAAAAACTACGATAAACTTATTTATTTTAGATAATTGTTAGGCGCAGAGTACAAGATACATTATCTGTACTCACCAGAAAGCATACATGATATTTCATACGGTGGATTGCTGTTTTGTTTCAGGATCATATGAGTATATCCACGATTCGTCACCTGTGCAGATATTTTAAACTGCTTTTAATGCACCTTGAGCGAATTTCTGCAACATTTTCTTACACCAATCAACACGAGCATCCTTTTGTGCGTTTGTCAGGTTATTAGGTATCTAACGTGAACAAACCTTTTTCACATGCACTCTATCTCTTAAACCATCATACTTAAGTCCTACATCTACAGAAAAAATGTGTTACTGTTGTTATTTCTCTCCGTTCTTTCCAGCTCTTGTTCGTTTGGTGTAAACGGCAAGCGCTTTCAATGTAAAAACGTCATTATCAAGCCGTGATCAATTCCTACTGATGAGTCAGTGTTCGCGTTTAAGTAGTTCTGTTATTAAGGTCGTATCTATTAATGTAGGCAGACTGCCAGCCACCTGACACTTTATGCAAAGCCAATCTTTCAATACCTCCGTCTTTTATTATTATCGAGGTACGTGTGTCCGTCTGAGCGTGTTTTTCGCTTGTTCTTGAGTGTTTACGAGTAATATTTCTCAACTCAAAGAGGGTAAGAGGCCTTACATTTCGTACAGTTTCACACATGTTCTGATGCTTACATATGCCAAAACGATTGCAGTCAAATAAGTCGATACTTTCACTAGATAAGTGTAAAAACATGCCGAATAATTACTCTACAGTATTCTCTTAAATATCTAGAAAATCTGTAGAAATGATTTAAACTTTTTAGGCGAGGATACTATAAAAAGCCTTGCTAACAAATCACCAAACAGCTACTTCCGAAGCACTAACGCTATTCTCTGAATCACATTCACTTCACATAATTTTTGTCGCTTATATCAATAGTAAAGCTTCTACAGTTTAATTAATTACACCTTTTTCGAAGTACACGAAATATTATTTAAATAAAATGAAACTTTGTTAAAAATAGTAGAGTACAAAATTAAGGACACAATAAAGTCGTGATTATTTTTAATTTAATTGTGTTTTTATTTTTCTCCAAAATATAATGAGTTTTCTTACAAATTATTTGGTAATATTTATAACATTTCATAGTATGATAACTCAAATCTAAGGTCACATGTAATTTATTTAAAATAGCGAACGTTACAATAAAAAGAAATAAAGAATGGTCAAACATATTTTATTAAAAGCACCGCAATTTCTTTTAAAAACCTACGAATATATTTGGAAAAGTCGGAAAAATGTCAGAGAGCCAGGAGAAACAAATTAAAATAGAATTTTATGTTCGTCCAAAAATGAAATGCAATTCTAATGTCTGAGTCGGTGCCCAAAATATGTTTTGTAGTTGCTCGACCACGTACAAGAGAGGTCCGAGAGGTTCAATGGCGACAGTAGGGTATCCAACTCTATTGATTCTCCATGGGTTGCATTTCACGGTTTTGTCGTTACTACAATGGTAAGTGAAATTCGGGAATTTGTTATTGCTACTTGCACGCTTTTGCATTTAACACACTTTTTATTCAGTTTCCATCCATTTGTGGTTGATTGCCGGTTGAATTGCACTACACATTACAAGAAATATTCGTTATTTAGCAGAATAGTTTGTATGTGAAATAAACTCCCTCCAGAGGTCTTTCCTGTCACTTTCAATGTAGAAAAATTCAAATCGGATATGCACAAACACTACTCCCTCTTTCCTTCTCCCCATAACCTAATTTCCTAGTTCTGGCACAATGCCTTGCATGAATGAGCAAGGATCATCCCCTGAGAGCAGGTCTGAAAAAAAAACATAATAATAGATTTGTATGATAAGAACTACAAATTTTATGGAGAAATCGTCACAATAATGCTCGTAGTCGATGAGGTAAAATAAAGAAGCGGGACTATAATAAGTCTGGTAAACGATAAATAAATAACAAACGATATATAAAGTTGGTCAGTGAAAAAAATTTTCAACAAAAATTGCATTTAGTCTTGAAAAATACAAAAAAAAATATTGTTCCACCCTATACAATTCGCAGACGTTTAGCAGATCATTGGGTTTTGTTACATGAGCCAAGAAAAAAGGCTCTTGTTAATAAAGATAGATATGGGCATTGCAAAAATGTTTTTACATAAACCCCAAGAGCGTTCAAATCGAATTCCTTCATTTCAAACCAGACACATGTTTACTTTAATTTTAAATGGATTAGAAAATTGTCCACTTACTTTTTTTTAATAATTTTTGGAAAAGGAATTTATTCACTCATAATTCATGAATTTTGTGTGTCAAAATCAGTTTTGTAATGAAGAAAAAATTTATTACGACCGCTAGGCAGTAGTCATTTTCAGTCACTCACATATCTCACGTAGTATTTCATTAATTTCACCACGACTATTTTATTTGAGTTGCTCAAGCGTTCCTGGTTTGTTTGCATAAACCTTGTTATCAGATATCCTTACAAAAAGAAGCCGCTGTAGTCAAATCAGGCGACCGTGGAGAGGTCTCCTTGTAATTCCATTCTTATCCTGGCACCTGGCACTTAGTGATATCACATGCTAGTCAAGCCCAAATTATGCAGTTGTGACGTTAAACAGTTTTCAATCCTTTAACGATACCGCTCCCGATTCACAGTTACCGTTACGCAGTTTTTGTTTTTAAATTGCACACTAGACTTTTAAGGGATGAAAAGATAACTGTTGAATAATTTGAAGGTTTCCCATTCTCCTGAAGCGACTATTCTTTTTATTCAGCTCTCTTGTGTCAACTGAATCTGATATAGAAAAAAATGCAAATCCTTAAGCAAAATTATAGCCAAATGTCTTCTTTGAAGCCTAAGCTCCTAAGCATGGCGTCGAATTGAGGTTATTTGTTTTCTAAAACAAAATTAAGCAAGCACCTTAAGATGATATTAAAAAGCAATTATAGATATTTTGGTGCGTTTTTACCAATCAAGGTTCTCTGTCTCCTACACAGGGACACCAACATATCCTAATACACCGCTCACTCGCTTTAACCAGAAAGAAAAATCTACTAACTTTTCGGGCTTAATAAAAACAATATTTACTTTTTATTAAATGCAATTTTAATCTTTTGATTGCAGGTATATTTTTTGCTAAAACTGTTGGGAAACACAGACCGCCAAAATTAAATGAATGACCATGAAAAACAAAAAGGATTCTTTTTTTATTGATAGGACAAAAAAAAAACTGCACAAACGTATAAATACTTATATAAATAGAAAGTCTATGATGCCATATACAGTTGATGGAGTTATACAATTTTAACATCAATGTTACAAAGAAAAATGGAAGCATTTTCATTCTATAAAAAAATCATTAAAAATAGCAGTGGCTTTCCATAATTGTCAATATTCGTTTATAAGGATGATCATATGCACAAGTAAATGTTAGTTATATGTTTGCATATAGTAAAGATTGTTTCTGAAGTTTCATTTGTTATTTTGTGTGCAACATATCATAAGGATTTAAGGATACGTGTGGACATTTTTTTTTGATTTACCAAAAAAAAAAGAGATTAAGTGTTTTTAATACCGTCTATAAACATAACTTAAATAAATTAAAACAAACATACAGAATTGCTAAATTATTGATTAGTATAAGATATTGGCGTATTTAAAATAAACAAAAAAAAAAATGATGGATTAATGGAGTTATAAAACGTTTTAAATAAATAAATAATACCTTACCTTATGTTAGAAATCTTATACACACAAGACAAGAACAACATGCTTGTTATAAATTCTACGAAATAACTTAAACAGCAGAAAACAAAAGCAACTAACACAACAACCAAGCCAAGCTCGCGCCTTTACAGAATGATAATAACAACAACAATATGGGGTGATGATAAAGTAGAATATTCTTGTAAATGCAAAAACCGCTTAAAACAGCTGGACAATTTAATTAATTTAACAAAGCATCTTTCTAGGCGTTACAGTGGTGAACTTACCACCATGTTTATTTTGTGTGTATTGAAGGTAAATTTAATTTAAAACTCTTAAGTGTTGTGTTATTATTTTGCAATAAAAGTACTCATTATAACAAAACATTTATTCATATATAATAGCTTGCAGTACAGATTTTTGTGACATATAGCTTAACAAAATGTTTTTTTAAAATATTTTAAAACAGCACATTTTTTACTGGTTCTTTAAATAATTTCTGGAAAAAGAGCTTTATATAGATATCATATAAATTATAGATATCATATAGATATCATATCATTCTGCATTAAAACTTAACACAAATTTTTATAGTAAGTTGCAAGAATTTTGTATAAAGTCCTCTATGTAATTTAATAATTCATTTTCAATTACAATTTGTTGGATCACTGCATTGTTAAGGGTAAATAATATTTAATTTATATTATCTTTAATAATTACGGTGTATAGAAATAAATTTTCCTTTTTAATATGTTTAGAAATTAAAATATGCGAAAATTCATTTGGCTATAATATTCAATTCACGACAAATGCTTCAACGAAAGCGACAAAACTCTCCTTAATTTCAAATCAGATACATATTTACTTTGATTTTAGATGGATTCGAAAATCGTCCACTTACTTTTCTTAAATAGTTGTTGAAAAACGAACTACATTCACTCATAATGCATGAAATTTGTGAGTGTCAAAATCAGCTTTTCGATGAAGAAAAAATATATTACGACCGCTAGGCAATTATGTTTCGAATGTTTTACTAAAAATTCCATGTTAAAACATATTTGGTGTTACCTTTTTTTATAAAAAAAAAATTTTTTGATTTCTTTTTTCTTTTAAGGAAACGTACAACAAAGTCTTCTTGTTATAATTGTTTATTTTTTACGCCCCAAGGCTGCAAAGTCGTAACGGAACTCTTATTATGTTATAAAATTTCCGCTTCACATGTAGTTCTGCTTTATTTATTTATTCTCAAAGTTTTTTATTGCATTATGCAGACTTATAAATTTCAAAATATTAAATATACAATTGGTAACTTAAGTAAACGAATACAAAAACGCCGTTAACAAGTTTTGCAAAATGGTTAACAAAAAGTAGATAACGTAAAAATATATACTTTTCTAATAATAACAAACAAACACAAAACAACCATACAACAACTGTGTAAAACCAGTCAACAATAACAAAAGTTGCGTTCACAAAAAAAAAATTTTACATTAGTTTTCATACTCAACTGCAGTCAGTATCTTTAGCATCTTCATCATCATAAGCAAAAGTTTAAACATTTGCATATAACCAACAACTATGTAGAGCTGCTGGTCTCTGTTACTTACACGAATGTCGATGCTTATTGCCACAAACATAAAAATAAAAATGTTCAATGATGCAATGAAATAAAGTTACAGATAATGCAGTCATTGTAACCATTTTATATTTTACAAAAATGTTCCTTCCATCTTGCTGCAATAATACAATTATAGTCCTTAAAATTTAAAATAAATTTTTCTATTAAATTTTTCGCTGCTTTAGAATTTATATATAAAAATTTTTTTAATTTTTTATATTTTAATTTTTGCACACGTTTGCACACCAAGATAATGCCTTCATTAAACCGCAATCATTGTCTTATTTAAGTTAGTTCTGTTTTTGTATGTTTTTTCTTTCCTTTCAAACTATTTGGTTATTCACTCACACAAACTCTGATTTATATCGGAAAAGACAAAACTAACAATTTTCAAATATCTATCAAGCCTTAAATAAATAAATAAATCGATATTTTATTTTTATTTGTTTTTGTTTTTTTTTTCTTTTTTACTATTCTTTGTTTATTTTTGAGACCGGATGGATATCATTTTATTACTTACTTAACTCCTGTTTGGTTTTATAGTAGCACTCTATATTATCGATACGGCAGTTATAATGTTATAATGTTTCGTTTACTTTCACTACGGTTAAATTAATTAAACTGAAAATGCTTACATATATACAGGGTGTCTGCCGGAAAAGTATACTTTGTTTTGGTAAACCTTAGTTTTGACAATTCACATTTGGCAGTCGTGAAGTAGACATGAGGCAAATTTATTATGGAAAAATATTCGATAAACCAACGTATTTTAATCGTTGAATCATTTTATCAAAATCAATCATCAATTACTGTGACTGTGTAATTTTTTTTAAATAGTGCCAATAAATTGCACTATTTATCGTGTAATGAATGATTTTGATTAAAGAGAGTCTTCTAACAGACCTTTACGCCGCCGTACATATGCCCATGACAACCTTGATTTTCATGAAAAAATCATAATGAGCGACGACGCACATTTTCATTTGAATGGATGTGTTAATAAACAGAATACTTGGTTCTGGGGAATGGGAAACCCTCAAATTATTCATCAGCCACATCTGTATCCACTAAAAGTAATAGTCTGATGTGCAATTGGGTCAGGAGTAATCATTGGAACTTAATTCTTTGACTGTGAATGATGAGCAATATCGTGATATGATTGAAAACTTTTAAACGCACAATTACCTGCTTTGGGCTTGATTAATACGTGGTATTAACAGAACGGAGCCATATCGCATACAGCCAGGATTACAATGGAATTACTGAGAGACCTCTTTCTACCACTAGTTAAGTCATAAAAATGTTGATGATTAGCCTCAAAGGTTGACAGATTTGGCGGCTGCAGACTTCTTTTTGTGGAGATATCTGAAAAGCAAGGTTTATGCAAACAAAACAGAATCGCTTGAGCAACTCAAATAAAATATTCGTGCTGAAATTAATGAAACACCGCGAGAAATGTGTGGGAATGTAATGAAAAATGAGCTCAGAAGTCTCGCATTTGTGAGGCGGACATTTATCTTAAGTTATATTCCATACATAATTGCCGACATTAAATGAAACATTTATCAATATAAGATCCATTCTCTTTCATTTAGTCAAAAATTATAAACAAACCAAATAGTATACCTTCCTGGCGGACGCCCTGTATATATTATTCGAAGATATTTTGCTTAAGATTTAAAACAAAATAATTATCAGGAAAAAAGTACACGAAATGATCTATTGTGTGATTTACAAAATGGGTAAATTTAAAAGAACTCGTATACACTTAAGACAACAACAACATGCTTGTTATAAATTCTACGAAATAACTTAAACAGCAGAAAACAAAAGCAACTAACACAACTTCCAAGCCAAGCTCGCGCCTTTACAAAATGATAATAACAACAACAATATGGGGTGATGTTAAAGTAGAATATTCTTGTATATGCAAGAACCACTTAAAACAGCTGGACAATTTAGTTAATTTAACAAAGCATCTTTCTAGGCGTTACAGTGGTGAACTTACCACCATGTTTATTTTGTGTGTATTGAAGGTAAATTTAATTTAAAACTCTTAAGTGTTGTGTTATTATTTTGCAATAAAAGTACTTATTATAACAAAACGTTTATTCATATATAATAGCTTGCAGTACAGAGTTTTGTGACATATAGCTTAACAAAATGCTTTTTTAAAATATCTTACAACGGCACATTTTGTACTGGTTCTTTAAATAATTTCTGGAAACAGAGCTTTCTATAGATATTATATAAATATTATATATTTATTACAAGCATAATCACTTTGTATTTTTTGCCCTGCCAACAAGTTCTGCCTTAGGCAGAAGCAGTATTCGATTTCCCACTTAATTAACAAATTTTAAAATGAATTGTGTTACACAAGATGAATAAATACATTTACACAACCAAAAGAAACACTATTTGTAAGCCTTTTTTTGTAAAAGAGAAGTATAGCACTTCAGGCAACAATGCCTATTTAGTCAAGTAGCGTGCTACATTCTTTAGGAAAGGGATAGAGAAGAGATGAAACAGGCGGTGAAAGAAGAAGGATAGTCGGAAGACTATTTAAACTTTTAAAGCAAAGCAACAATTATAAATTAAGTTTATATGCTATCCATATACAAACAGAAAGACCACATTATTATGCTGCTAAATTCGGTTTATAAGTTCAATGCCAATCATATGTATAAAAATATATAAAGGACATACATAGAACCAGCTGTATTTTAGCTTGCCTGTAAATAAAATTGGCTATTTCAAGCAGAATGTCAATATTCAGTTAAATGTAAAGTTAAGATGCGTGAGTGTTAATTTTATAATTCTAACAATTTATTCTCTATCGATCTAAAGCTGATATCCACAGCAAGGTTATATTCGAAATCTTCCCAGCTGCAGAGAAGTTGAGTATTATCTAGGTAATTGTAAAAGTTTTTCTATTAAAGCCGGTTAATGTAAATGAGTTTTTTAAAAAGCTTATTTCTGAATTTTTTTATAATATATAGAGTCTCGCATAAGGAGAGCAGCATTTCGGTGTATTCTGAAATCGTCAACTTTATTTTATCTTACCACTTTTTCTTGTTTAGCTTTCAGCCAAGATGAAATAAAATATATAAATAAGGTTTTTGGCACACACTTGCACACATTCTTCTTACTAGAATTTCTGTTCAATAATGAAATCGTTTATTGGTGGCTTAAGAAAATATTGTCTTATTTACGGCAAAAGCAAAATAAAATAAACTAAAGAAAAACATCATCAGTAAAAAGGAAACTATAGAAATATTTTATGTTGAAACTATTCACCACTTTATTTTCATTGCCCTTTAAAGTCCAAAAGATATAAAAAAAAACAAAGAAATTACTTGAAATGAACTTCTAAATAATAAGATTGATTTAATCATGTTCAACGTTAAATTTAAATTATTATAGCTAATATAATTTAAGTTACTTCAATTATTCTGTGTATTTGCTGTTTTTTATTCTATAGAGTATTATCCATTTCCGCATTACAGGAAAACGACTTATACAGAAGAACAAATGAAACAAATTTAAATTTTATTTTATTTTTTAAAACATTTTTTTTTTCATTTACGTTTCTACATTTCCGTTTTTAACTATATTTTTGTGTAAAATAAAATTTTTAGTTCATTGCGAGGAAACCTTAATTTTATGAAATTTTATTTTCAAGCAAAGTCCCACTTATAGAAGGCTATCCGCGTGGAAAGTATACTACTTTGTGTATTTATAGTTTTTGATTAAATGAAAGAGAATAGATCTTATATTGATAAATGTTTTATTTAATGTCGGCAATTATGTATGGAATATAATTTCAGATAAATGTCCGCCTCTGTTAGCCTCACAAACGCGAGCCCTTTTGAGCACATTTTTCATTACATTCTCACACATTTCACACCGTATTTCATTAAATTCATCACGAATATTTTGTTTGATTGCTCATGCGTTTATGGTTTGTTGGTATAAACCTTGCCTTATCAGATACCCCCACAAAAAGAATTCCAGAGCAGTCAAATCAGGCGACCGTGAAGGCCATTTCTTGAAATAACTTGTTGTGGAAAGAGGTCTCACAGTAATTCCACAGTAACACTGGCTATATACGATGTGGCACCGTGGATACCACATGTCAATTAAGCCCAAAGCATGCAGTTGTGGCATAAAAAGTTCTCAATCGTATCACGATTCACAGTCACCGTCACGCAGTTTTCATCTTAAAGAAGTAAGCTCCAATCATTTCTTCTGACCAAATTGTACACCAGACTGTCACTTTTAATGGATGCAACTGTAACTGTTGAGTAATTTGAGGGTATCCCATTCCCCAGAACCGACTATTTGGCTTATTCACATATCCAATCAAATCAAAATGTACCTCGTCACTCATTATGATTTTTTCATTAAAAATCGGATTTTGTCGCGGGCCAGCTGTAACATCCAATCCCCCCAGGGGCATATAAATATGGTCTTTATAGAATATTCCACTATCTATGGGAGCATCGTGGTGGTTGTGGTTTTGCGGCCCCATAAGGGATTATATGAAATTATGGTGGCCAGGATCATCTCGCTGTTAATGACACCCTAAGTGAATGATCCAGTCCAGTGAGCATGCTTGACATGTATTCTGGACAGGAGTTAGAAAGTCTCCAACTCTTAAGCAAGGTGTGATAGTTTGCAGACCTGCCTGGAATTATTCAAGTTGCAACTAGGTGGTTTTGTTGCTTAGAATTATGTCTTCGGCTATCTAGGACGTATGTATAACGTTCCAAATTATACAAAGTGGTTTGTCCACCATCTGATTAAGACTACATAGTCAGGCGTGGATGTAAAACAAATCACACTCAGTAACATCCTATTGGCATATATACAGTGGCGTATATGGCCTTGTGAAAGATGTTCGTGTGTCAACTGAATCTTAGATGTAAACAAATGCAAGTCCTTGTGCAAAATTGTGGCCAAAGTAGTTCTTTGAAGACCAAGCTCCTGGGCTCAACGTCGAATTGAGGTTGATGGTTTGTTTTGACAACTTTCTTTAGCAGTAGTAATATCTTCAGCCAATGGTGCAGTACATTATAGTCCATGTAGACCCTCTTTCTTCGAAATCATGCATCACACGATAAATACTTTCTCATCGTCACAGTAATCGAAGATTGATTTTGATAAAATATTTTTTAACGATTAAAACACGCTGGTTTATCGAACATTTTCTATAATAAATTTGTCACGTGTCTACTTTACAGCTGCCAAATATGAAATGTCAAGACTAATGTTTACAAAAATGGCGCCTAAAAGAAAAGTATAGTATATAGTGTCCCGACGGACACCGTGTATATTACCGGAAATTACAAGTTTTCTAAGAAATTACAAGTTTTTATTTGCTAATGAACAAACTGTTAATATACGACTCTTGAGTAAAATGAAATCTTATTTTAACAGCATTTACATGGTACATGCAAAAAGTATTAAAAACTACAGTGCTGTTAAAAACTCAAGGGTCAGTTTCTAATTTGACTTAACTTACACTAACCGTTTTTTTTAATTAATCACATAACAATAAAAAACAATAAATAAGAAAAGAAGTGTATGTGTGAAAAAAGTATATTATTTTCTATTCATATGATTTTGTATCTAGTTTGTTTTACCATCATCTTTAACCCATTCAAACTTAATTATATCTTGAAAACTTTCCAACTGTTTAAGACAACTTTTTACTTTATTATTCTAACAGACACATTTGTGACTTTTGAACTTGTTGCCTTGTTTGTTAATGACGTTGATACATATTTGTGTGTCGTCTGGGAAATGTTGTGATGTTAAAATAAGTTGGTCTTATTCAAACAGTTTTTTTTTCGTAATTTTGTTGGCTTGATATCAAGTTTATACTGTAATTTTTCAGGCTGTTAAACATTTGCACCTGTTCACACTCATTTCTCTTATCAAAGATCTTGATGGTGTCTACAAGTAAAAACAACAAACAGTAAATGGTTATTTTGACAGCTGACATTTTTCATGTCATAAAAGGTAAGAGAAATAAAGACACTACGAAAAAAGTGTTATTTATTTACATACCTATAAACGACTCTCTTTTTATTATGTAAAACATAAATAAAAATTATATTGACATACAACGTTAAGATTTTAAAATTTTTTAAGTATCATAATAAATAAATAATTCTAATACGGCTTAAGTTAAGTAAATAGTAAAACTATGGGGGTTATGGGTTCAATTCCCAGCGAAGACCTTGGTTATTTTCACTACAAAGATAAAAATTGACTGTCGGTGGAGCTGCTCAGCGATGAAGGCATAGTCACTGGTCGCTGTGCTGTCTTATATACGGCAGTTCATTTCCGACTATCCTTCTACTTTCACCACCTGTTTCATCTCTTTTCTACCCCTTTCCTAAAGAATGTAGCACGGTGCCTAACTAAATAGGCATTGTTGTCTTTAGTGCTACTTCTCTTTAAAAAAAAAAAAAATTGTATTTATTTAGAGTAAGTATTAATAATTTTTACCTCAATGCATTACAGTATGACATGTGTATTTAATTGTAAATAGCTTTTTAATGGCGCTAAGAACTAAATGAAGGAACAATAAACCGAAACATTTTTTAAACCATTAACTATTTTAACTATTTTATTTAAATCAAAAATACTAAATATTTTATGAATAAAGAATAATTTTTCAAATTAAGTTTGTTAAAATAAATTTCATACCTTCACTAAACAACAATAAAAGTAGTACCGTTAACGTAAATGATAAAATAATTTTTAAATTAATATTTGCGTTGCTCCTGCCTCTGTAATTGTTCGGAAATTGTTTTTAATGATGACAATTATATTAATAAGTTAAAGTCTTTTGGTTTGTTTTTATTTTTAATTGTGGAAAAAATACTAATTACACTTAGAAAAACATTGTTACGTTTAAGTAAACGTTTTGTTGTATTGAGTTTTTTTATAGCAAAATGGCATTCCAACACTTCTAAAATTAAATTAAACCTTTTATTTGCCTCCAATAGAGACAAAACAGACAAGATGGCAACTTCACCCTTGCAACGTCCGAAAGACGCCCTATAACTTTGTTGTTTTAACTTAAATGAATTTCATTGTTGCCCATATATGTATCTGTTATGTATCTTTTACATCATCACATTTTTGTATTGTTACGTTTATAACTTTTATAAACGCTTTGTTGTGAGTTTTTATCTACATATAACGTTGACACTACAGAACATTTACTTAAGATGCACGTCTTTAATTCACGAGGTTTTTTTTTCAACTATCCACTCAGACACTGCCTTTTATATTTGTCCACTAGGGGTCTAGAAAATTTAGCAATTTTCTGCTCCTTTGTTATTCATTCATCATATATAGGCACCTGTTGGTCTGTGTGTTTTTGTTTTTATGCTGATAAAGTTTCTTCGTGGAATTTATTTTAAGATAGTTGTTGTTGTGTTGTGTGCATAAGTTTTCTTAGCAAACTACGCAATTAGTAAACAACATACCCAGTTGTTTACGTTATTATTTAATTATTTTCTTTTTCAAACTTAAGCAAGACGCATCCGTAACAATATCATTCAATGTAGGCGCTTGTTTGGCTGTGATTTAAAAATCTTTCGTTCTGTGTTAGTTGTTTTTGTTTTCTGTTGTTTAGCTTCTTTTCTGGAATTTATAATACGCATCTTGTTGTTGTCTCGGGTGTATAAGGTTTCCTAGAAAACTATGCATTTTGTAACATACACAGTACGTCATTTCTTTTATTTTTTACTGATAATTATTTTCATTTACAACTTAAACAATATATTACTTGTTTTTATACTTTACGTTAGCAATACGTATTACCTACATTATTGCCAAGTATATTGACATGCATATATTTAAAAAAAAATTAAGTGAGTTTAGACGTTTAGTTTTTTGAATGAATTAATGAATTTAATTTCGCACAAAGGTGGCATTAAAATAATTAAAATCCACTATGAAAATAGTGGTTCTGTGAGTTACATTTCGTAAAATTCGTAATATTTTCGAAAAAACATAATCGTCCTTCTGACACCGCTATTAAGAATTTCGTTGATAGATTTGAGTCGACAGGCTCGATACAAAATGTGCGAATAACAACGCGTGTTCCACCGGGTCGTTTAACTGAAAACATCGCAGCCCTGAGCCACCATGTTGAAGCAGATTGAAATTTGTCGACGTTATCAACAATTGGGGTTATTTAAAACCAACACATGGCGAATTTTTAGTAGGAATTTGATGTTGAAGCTTTACAAGTTTCTACTAGTACAGGAATTTAAGCCAACCGACCATTCACATCGCCTTAGATTTATTCAATTCGTTCAGGAGCCTGTTGTTCCTGGTTTTTCTGAAAAATTCATTTTTTCAGAAGAAGCACATTTTCACTTGTGAGGGTATGTCAACAAGCAAAATTGTCGCATTTGGGCTTCTGAACATCCTAGAGCGATTATTGAAAAGCCTTTGCATGCTCAACGTGTTACTGCATGGTGCGTTAAGTGGCCTAGAGACGTGACTGTGTCATTTTTTTTCTCCAAGATGAGGCTGAAAATGCTGTCAATGGATCACGCTATCGTGAGAGGCTAACAATTTAATTTTAACCGTTTCTTGACAACGTAAATATCACTGATATGTGGTTTAAACCGGAAGGTGCCACATGTCACGCAGCCAAAGAAACGATCAATTTATTGCAAACCAAATTTCCCGAGAACATAATTTCACGACACTCAGCAGTTAAGTGGCCACCCAGATCGTGCGATTTAACACCACTGGATTATTTTTTGTAGAGCTGTGTTAAGGACAGAGTCTATGCGGAGGCAACTGTATCGATTTCTGCCTTAAAGCTAAATTACGTGATAAGATTAACGAAATAGGACAGCTATTTTGCCCAAAAATTATTAAAAACTTTGATGAAAGAACCACATCAGCCGGTGTGGTCGTGGGGGACATTTGCACATATTATTTTTCATTCATAGTTGCCTAACTTTTCTCTTCGTAATAGGATACAAATTTGAATCATCTTAATGTAAATTTTTCTTTTGTTTTGTTTTAGAAAAAAAAACCTCTTATTGAAAAACCCCATTAAACACAATAACAAAAAAAAAACTTTATTGATGGCTGTACTTCCAAGCAAATTACTAAAAAGCATTAGCATTTTGACCATGATAATGAGTTTTTCAATATATTAATATACAAAATTAATTACTTCCATTTCTGATCTCCCAAAAAATAACTTCATTTTGAATATTAAAAATTTGTGAAAAGTTATTTTGTCTTAAAAATTTTATTACAGCAGTTGCTTTAAATATAAATTTTAATCTCTTAAAAGAAATGTTAAGACACTTTTACTGAAATCATATCGAGTACAACTTCGAAACAATTTATATGTGTTATAAAACGAAGAAGCAAAATGAAATTAAATATCTCATTTAAGTGCATTTCAGTTCGAAGGTCAGACTATTATCCTGTCATTTGTTATTTAAGACACTTTCGTCTATTCATCCTAATACACTTTTGTCTATGGCCATTTACAAAATCTTATACTTTTATACTTTCTTATATACCAAAAATAATATTTTACTTCATTTAAGGCTTTCTTTCCAATGGGCAAAATGGGTTAAGGGTGAAAAAAGAAAATATATAAAAATATAAATATTTCTCCAGAGCCAGAAAATGTTTGTAATTTAAGCTTTAAATAATAGACAAAACCCTCCAGCCAACATTTATTTTATGAGCTGTGAGTTTGCATTATTAGGTTAAGTAACATTTTAAAGCATAAAAAAACAACATTTTGTTTTAATATTATAATTAGATATTTTGCTTTGTAGATACAACAAAATAAAATTAAGTAATTTTTTATTTGTTATTTTACATTAAAATTTAGTTATGTCAAAGTTGAAAGTGATTTATGTCTATTTGTCATTAACGAAAAACATAAATTTTAAATCAATACGATTAAATTTCTTTCTGCATGGCTTCATATTTACATTTGCACATATTTCACCTTAAAATAAAATGCAGTGCATACGTACGTATGAGTTAAGAAGAAATACATTTGTCACTTTAAGAGACACTGATAAACTGAAGAAAGTATTTACTGCTTTTATTTAATTTTGTAAAATGTTTATTTTTTCATATTTATTCACACATTCATAACAAATGGAAACGTTGGTAAGGCTTTTAAATGTACAATATTTAAATACATTGAAAAGGGTAACCCTTAAAAAATAAAAATTAATTTATAATTTATAGAAGGACATCACCAAAAGAATTAGAAACATTGTAAAAAAATTATTTGCCATAAAAAGCCATGGATTGAAAGAAAGCACAAGTGATGGTCACTGGCCGTTTGGTAAAACCATATTTATATATTCTATAATGTCAGCTTGAACAACGCCACTTTTAAAAAGGCGATCTGTATTATATTTTACTCTTTGCAGGAAATGAGCCTACATATACGACTAAAACCTTGTCTATTTAAAAATATTGTTACGTTTATACCTTTTATACCCCCCTCCCCCCCGGGGGCACATTTATCGGTCTTTATAGAGTACTTGACTATCTAGACATGTGCAACTGATGTTATAAGGGAGCCCAGTCCCCTGAAGTCAGCAAGGATACAACTGGAAGCTCCTCGTTATTTCCACGGGAATCAGTAGACCGCAGGGTTTCCGCTATTTTTCTCTTTAGGTATTTAGCTGTTTCGCTGAATGATTATTGAGGTTGGCCCTTCGGGAGTATCGTGGTGGTTGTGGTTTCGCGGCCCCATACAGGTCTGTTTTATAGTGGCGAGGATCATCTCGCCTTTAATAACACCAACTGGTGAATGATCCAGATCCAGTGAGCACGCTAGCCATGTATTCTGGACAGGAGTTTGGCCTCCTAGGGCGTGAGTGGCGCTGCTTTTCACTTACAGTGGTTTGACTACCATCTGATTAAAGCTGACTGCCAGGTGCAGATGTAAATCATATCACGAAATACCTTTTATAAACGTTTTGTTGTGAGTTCTGTACTGCAAAATAAATAACACCAGTTTTTAGAGTTTTTAAATTAATAACAATTTTATTTACTTTAACTACGCAAAGATGACACTTTAGAACAATTTACTCAAGATGCACGTATTTTCTTTATGAGGTTTAATTTTACACTGATTGACTATCCACTCAGACGCTGCCCTATTTATATTTGTCCATTTAAAGTCTAGAAAATTTAAGAATCTTCTACTCCCTTTGTATTACATTTTGTTATTGTATGTTGTTTGTTCGATGTATAGGCGCCTGTATGTCTGTGTGTATTTTTTGTTTTTATGCTGATAAAGTTTCTGCTTGGGACTTATTTCAAAATATTTGTTGTTGTCTCTTGTCGATAAGTTTTCGTAGAAAACTACGAAGATGGTAAACAGCATACATGTTTGTTGTTGTCTTACGCGTTTAGTTAGTAAACAGCAATTTATTTTATTTTTGTCTTGCATGCCAGGCAGTTAGTTAACAGCATAACAAATTGTTGTTGTTTGTGAATAAAATTTCTACGCAGTTTATAACTAGAAATTTTGTTGTTGTACCATAAATTTTCCTAGGAAGCCACTCAGTTCGTAAACAATATACCCAGTAGTTCGCTTTATTGCTTAATAATTTTATTTTAAAACTTAAGCAAGACACATCCGTAACAATATAAAACATAACCAGATTCTAACAAGAAAATTAGAAAAATTTATCACGCGTATATTTTGTTTATAAAAATCTCTTTGTATTTTGTTTAAATTTTCAAAGTATATTAATATAACTTCTTCTTTTTAAATGTTACTTATTTTATAAGTGCTTGTATGGGATACCCTATTTTACAGAAATTCCTACTTATCCACCCACAACTGTACAGTACACTTTTAATAACAATACAGTTCAATAGTAAAATGATTTTATAAAGTACAATACACAGTGGAGCAGAAACGTAACATTTCGACACTAAGTAATTTAAAAAAAGAATCATATTCAATTAATACTAAATTTTACTACTGGAAGAAGGGGGTGTTCACACTTAAGTTAGAGTGTTGCCGTTTCCCTTTTCCGAAAAGTAGCTTTATCTTACCAATCGGTAAAACAAAATCCAATCTTCTAATGCTTTTAGTTACCTGTTAAAGGATTTCATGACCCAAAGATAAAATACAATACAAATTTTGAAACATGTAAAAAATTTTTAGAAGTTGAGGTCACTCCACTATGCAATGTTACAAAAAATATCACTCTGTTATTAATGACAAATGAAAAAAAAAAAATTATATGATTTATCGGAAATTTTCAATAATTCTACATGATTGTTGACATTATGTCATTTAAAAATAAAAATATAAAATATGAAAAATGTTTAAAATATTTTTGTACTTAACGTACTGTTACCTTAAATTCCTTTCAAAACACGTCTTGTTATATTGAGTTTTTTTATTGGAAAATAATAATATAGCACTTGAAAGTTTTAAATTATATGATTTATTTACTTTCAATATACACAAAGTAAATACGATGGTAACGTTGTTGTCTGATGACTTAACTTGAATTCATTCATTCGGATACGTATATCCTTCGGTCACTCCTAGTTGCAACATCAAAATCCCGAAGCAGGCCGCAGCCTTCACTTCTTGCTAAAGAGAAAGCATGAATCTTAATATAATTAAGAAGACGACGGCATTCATACTCACTGGATCTGCACCATTTATTGTGTGCATTGTGAATGATCCGACCCACAAACTCAAACGACGACCTCGAACCATACAGCCACCGAAGGGCCAACCTCAATAATCACTCAGAGAACAGCTAAATGCCTGAAGAGACAAATAGCAGAACTACTGATTCCCGTGGAAATATAGTGGATTATCCAGTTGGCTCCAGCTAGCATTGAAGGGGACAGGGCTCCCTTTTACCCCCGCAAGACACACGTCTATATGGTTGTGGGATGCATAAAGACCTTTAATATGCCCCCGGGGGAGAGTGATGCTTACATAGCCGTTTTAAGTGGTTCTCATATATACAAGAATATTCACTTTAGCATCACCCCATATTGTTGTTATCATTCAATGTAGGCGCCTGCTTGGCTGTGTGTTTTGTTTTTGTTCTGTCGTAGTTGTTTTTGTTTTCAGTTGTTTATTTTATTTAGTTGAATTTCTTATCAGCGTCTTATTGTTGTTGTCTTGTGTGTAAAAAACTATGCAGTTTATAAAATGCACAGTAGATCGTTTTGTTAATTATTTGTTGTTTTTGCTGATAATTATTTTCTTTTAAAACTTAACAAATCATCTTCCTAACAGTATATTATTTTTTATTTTATTACTTATGTACATTTTGATGTAAGAGAAATATTTGTAAAGTAATATTATAATTAATAATCTTGTGCTTAACTTACTTAATGTAATTTTTTCAGTATATTTCTTAAAAAATGCATATAAATTTTAAAATAATGCCGCTGCAGAAAATAAAACAACTTGGATATTTTTGAAGACACCTTTCTATTAGTATAGAGATATGACTTTATGTTACTCAGTAGAAAAAAGCTGGAAACATCAACGATGACAATTTCCTTAAAATAAAAATTAAAATTTTATTAAATAAATAAATTTTTAGTAAATAGAAAGCTAATGATTTGAATTATCGTACAGTGGGTGGTAATCTGCATGAATATATTTTAAGTGATTACAAATTGTTATATTTAGATTTCTCTATTTTAAGTTTCTTAGTGTACAATATTTCAGCTCCGCAATTTTTTCGCTTACGTTTTTGCAATACAATGCTTAAGTTATTCGAATGACGGGTTTTATATATTGATTTTATTTCCTTTATACAACATTCCCCGAATATTATTGATTGTTGCTTTTACATAACTTTTTCCTGATCCTGAGGGTATCAAAAATGAAAATTGCAAATACTTAAAGTTATAAGGCTGTGACGGCCTAGTCTTGGCAACGAGGCTTATGTAATCCTTTGGTGTATATATTGGAGCCTGAAAACGTCTTTCTAGTGTAATGGACATACCTCAATCATTGTGTTTCTTTTTTTCCAAAATTAGCTGTTCTATTTCAATAACTGTTCTTGAATTGAGATTTGTCAAAGCGCTAGTCAAAATTTTATTTCGTTTTATTCCTATTTCATCACCACATGGTAAATAGCAATCGAATAGCTGTGTCTTTTTATGTCAATAGATATATATATATATTATTTATATATTTTTACAGATAAACGCTTTTGTTGGTACTCATTACATATGGGTTTTACGTAGCTACTTTTGCTAACTTGTTAACCAATAAAAATACCATTAAATGGTTTGGTAGGCAGATGTGTTAGTACCTAGAGGTGCAATAAAAAAATTTCAAAATTTTGCACATAACCGATCATGTCAATGCTACAACGTTAAGCTTAAAGTACTGGTGCAGGTCCAATCTATTGAAAGCTAGAAAGTGAGAGCTCATTTATTATTAGAAAATAAAACTCATTATTATAGGAGTAAAGTGTTGAAGTGTTCTTAGCTGCAAAAGTATAAAAATGTAGATCTTTAATTGTCATACATAGCAGAGGAGAATTTAGAATAAAATAAATCTGTAGTTTCTAATCGAATTTTCCGATTTACTATACATCTGAAATATAATACTTTAAAGCATATCAGTCCCAGTTCTGTGAGTACAATGGCAAATAGCCATGTGAGGTTTAAAAACTATTATAATTATTTACATTTTTATTTTAACAAACTCTAAAAAGCTTCTGTCAGTTTATAATTGGTTATGACAAATTAATTAATTATTAAAATACTCAGAAATAGAAAAAAAAATTAAATAAATATTTACCAGTTGAAAAACAAAGAAAGTTTCATATTCAAATATGTTAAAATAAAAATAAAATGCATATGACAAGATATATTTTAAACTAAACAGTTCATATACGAGTATTATTTTTCAAATTTTCACCCATCACATAATCATGTAGGTCAAGTGATTTATCATTTGAAAACCGAAATAAACACCTTAAATAATATAAAGAAGCAAACTTCTTACCTTGATGTATTGATTAGATTATAATCAATTACTTATTTTTATGTAATGGAAAATCACTGTCTACTTTTAAAAGAAGAAATTTATCATAATTTAATTTCAGATGACTAAAAATAATAAAAGTTTTTACACAACAATAGCAATTATGACTACAATAACATTAATGACAATGAAACAAACAGGACAGCCCTCATTTGTTACAAAACAAAAAGCACGTGTACAGCAAGGAATATTATTCGTTAATAATGTAACAATTCATGGCGCATGTTCCTGCTAATATGAAGAGAGCACGTATGTATATAAGGGAATTTTATTAAGCAGAAAAATATAGGGAAATATGGGATTAAGAATGTATTTGGAATTTTTTTTAACTGTGGTGAAAACTTTATTTATTTCTTAATCTAAAATTTTAAATATGTTTGTATTAAAATAAATTTTAACTAATTAATAATCTGAATATGTTATTATAAGTAATTTACTATATATGCCTTAGAAAGAAAGCTCAGCAGATATGCGACTATGAATAAATTTCTGTTGTTCTATTCTGTAGTCTTTAAAGATCTTAAAAAAAAAAAACTATAAAAAATTAAGCAAAATAATTGAATTCCTCCCTTGTAGCATGATTCCTAGTGTGAAAAGCCTTATATACTATTTACTATATAAAGCCACATTGACGAAATTTGTCGGTTTTTAAGATTTATTTATTTTTATTTAGTATTTTTCCTTGTGCTTATTTGATAGTAAGCAGGCTAGAGTTCAGTCAGTTTATACATACATGCATTCGCTAATGAATTTATTCATGCATTTACAGTTGCACAAATATTTTGGTTTCCAGAGTTTCGTATTACATAATAAATATAAAACATAATTATAATAAGACAATTTCAGAATGGGTAGGCCATTCTACTCATTTTGAAGTTGCTAAGATAATTACTAAAATATGCATGTAGATAAATGTCTAAGTATCATTTTTTTATCATTATAGTTATCGGCATTTAAACGAGATACGGGTGTGATATTAACAGGACTTATTTTTCTAAGTTAATAAATATATGTGCGTGTATTCTCCGACGGGGTTTAATTTATTTGGTTTCGGCTATTTGCCATCTTCAGTGTTTTTCTATACTAATGTAGAGGGAACATCTAAAGTGTTCTTCTATACTAGTATAGAGAGAACATCTTCCAATCACTGCCATGCACAAAAATATCAATTTATCTTTTTACATTTCACCAAAAATTATTTTAATTAAAGTATTATAAATAAAGCATTACAATTAAGTAACAATTTTTTATCTTCGTCTTTGATAACGCATTGTTGATATAATTTGTCTTTTTTTCATATATATTTTAATTTAGTTTTTGGTCACAGCCTTTAAAAAAATTTTCAGAGCTGAAGCAAACCATCTTGTAAAACTGCATTTTCACTTTCTTTATTAGTGTTGTTATGGGGCTATGGAGTTTCTTAAGTTTTAAGATGAAAACACGGAGCAGAAAAAAATTAAAATATGAAATCCCTTTAGTGTTTTACACGATGATCAAATAAACACCACGTTAATAGCAACTTTAAGTCAAGCGTCTGTAGTTAATGAAACACATCATCCTACGATAAAATTAACGAAAAAGCAACAAAGCCTAATGAAATGTATATGCCTTTAGGCATGTTTCTATTAATGAAACAAAAAATGTACCAATACACATGTAAGTAGTAGTCAGCTCTTATATTGCATACTATTTTCATTCTATTTTACTCACAAAGTTTATGACAAACTCTAGCCTAACTTATATGAAATTTCGTTTATATGTAGGTAAGATTAAATACATTGTTAGAAAAAAGGGTTGTACGAATCTTTGACCTTAAATTTTATGAATCTAGAACATTTTAAAGCCGAGGCCTAAAATTCAATCTTTTCTGTAATATAGACTTCAAAATACTTAAGCTAAAAACACATTTTCTATATATATATATAAATATTTGTTTGTTGGTTGGTAATTGATCGTGATGAAACTTGATATGTATAAGTAATTTGCATAGAAAAGAACTTTAGACTACAAATTTTTCTGCAACTTGCCACTAGATGGTGCTGTACAACAATTTTTTTAAAGGCAATGTTCTATAACGTTACGTTCGCCTAAGTTCGTTGATTCTAATTCTGTTAAAACATTGGAACAGCAGCGATACACCAACATAGGTTTTTCGTTGGCTTTACAATAAAACTGATAAAGACGGTAGTAGAAAATAATTAGTGACTTTTACTGTCCTCAATAATTGTGATTGTAACTTTGACAGTGATTAGTTATTGATGAGTCAATTTGAAATGGAAAAGCATTTCAATTCGAATTGTTTTCAGTGCTGAAAGTCACAGTGCATATTATTCGTTTGTTTATATGCGCTGCATCATACAAAATTAAACAATTGAGTTTTATGCGATCGCTACAACATGGCAGTGGCATTGGTGGGTAATTTTAATATCAAATCCTCCTTTCCTCATGAAATGTTAGGTGCAGTGATTGTCTCATTTAATTCTGCATGCGTGCACACGACTGCCTGACTGTGAACACTCATATGGAAATTGGAGCATGAACAAAATATTTTATTTTACGTTCACTGCGAATATCCATATGGAAATACGTGCATGAAGAAAATTTTTACGTTCGCTGCGAACGCCCATATGGAAATAATACGTACGCCAAAAATATAAAGTTTTTTAATTGGCAGCCAAATGCGCAAGAGAGATTGCATATGTATTTTGTTTCGTCGTAGATCATTGCATTCTATCTTCGAACAACTCATTTGTCATAAGACATATTTTAGATGCCACGAAAAACACCAATTTTGGAAGATCAACAAGAAATGCGCGGCAAGTTTCAGCCAGTAGAGCTGCTGCAACATCCGAAAAGCGAGACACACGACGGGAGACTGAACGAGTCATTGTGTCCACTTCAAGAGATGGACGACATAAGGCATAACGCTCACACCAGGCTCGATCAAGAACGAGGATCACTCTAAAAAAGCGGCATTAAACTACGATAAAGAATACGATTACAAAATACATCACGATGTCATCTTTGGTCCACTCGCGTTACGATAGATTAGTTTCATTAGTACAAGTTCTTTTCATCATATAGCAAAAATATTTTTCATTGATATTCATTCAAAAATTGATATTAATAATTGTATATGACCCATCTTTGATTTTTCCCCCAGCTCATGCTGGATTCTTGATAACATACACATACAGGCAACCATTTTATATATATAGAGGTGCGTAGAGGCCGGGCAACGTTTGCTCGGGTTTGGCAATTTTTTTATAGCTATTTGTTGTTGCTTTCCAAAAATATGTAGCTATCCACAAAATTATATGTTACATGCTGCTAGCCTCCTGTTGTCTTTAAAAATTTTTACAAAAATCTGTGAATGATTTTTCTTTCATAATAAATTTAAAAATTAAAATAAAAAGTAATTAATTTGATTTTCATAATTCTAAAGTAATTTATTCGCATTTAATATTATCTTTTTAAAGTATAAACTTTATAAAGAGCATTTATCCCTGTGCACAAACAACAAAGGACTAAGAGATTTCTATTACCATTAATTTTTCTCTTTTTCTCTGTATTTGGTAGTTTTAATGCCCTGACTGCTCTTTTCTAACAATTATGCGGTCGGTAAAATAAAAACGATGTAAAAAACGAAACCGCACACGAACAAAAACTTAACAAAGGAAAGCAAATAAGAATAGAACAAAAAAGCAATTGAAGCAAGTTAATATGCCGAAGCCACATATCCTTAAGCAATGAAGGCAATGGCAATTCAGTTAAATGTTGGATTTACAGATAAATGCACAAAACGGAAATTGTATACAAAACATTTACAATATTTAAGCGCGAGTGTTAAACCATAAATAATTTAAATAAATTAAGTTCAATAATATATATAAAAATGTGTTAATTATTTTTGTTTTTTGTTAAAAAGCTTTTTATTAATTTATAAGGTGCTTAAAAAAAGTTGTTTATAAATAATGAAATGAAAATGTTTAATCAAATTCCGTATGAGTTTGCAAAAAATATTAAGTAACAAATTAAAGTGTTATGTTTAAGAAGTAAAAAATGATATTTTTAATATCCTTAAAGAAATGTTTACTTAAGCTTTTTTTATTTTAAAACAGAACACAAGCAGTGATACTTTTACTTTTAACATTAATACTACTACCATAGTAAAGATGTACAACAACAACAATATAAAGCAGTGCTACCATCAATCGACTATACCACTTTTACTGTTGCATACAAAACCACTTCTAATGCACTTTGTGTCAATTACTGTTAAACTTAACATGCACCTCGGTGTTTATGTGTGTAAAGTTTTCCTTTAAAATTTTACTTTTGTGAGTCGGTTTATGTTCCCATTGGCAAGTTATTATAATCCTTCGGAATATGTAACTTAAGGCTTTTGTATATTTTATTTTGTTTATAATAATTTGTTCGAAATGTAAATAAATTAAAATGTGTGATAGCATGTAGAATATTTTGAAAATAAAAGCAATATCTTATTCTCTGTTATAATTCAAGGGACTAAAGAAACATACTTTATGTTTGGAGTTAGGGCTATAGCAATGTTAGGAATCTGTGAATGATACATTTGAACTGGCATGTTTAATGCTTTTGGTTTTATTAAGGAAAGCTTTGTGATACTGTTGTAAACAAATACAAGGAAAAATGTTTTTTTTTCAGTATATTATTTTGTTTTCTTTTTTATTTAAATTATTTTTTTCTAATTTGAATATCACAAGGATTGGTAAATAATTTATTCTGTTATAGTTTAATTGAATAAATTTGAAGCTTAGCTTCAATATGATTTAGCTTATGGCAAGGAGATAAAAAACTCTCACCAAGCATTTTCATACGAAAGAATTTTGTTCACAAAATTAAACGTTTTTTAGTTTTAATTTAATTGCCATATTTTTATTTATTAAGAGACAACATAAACAAAGTTTTTTTTTCACCACTTGCCCCTTAATTTGTTTAGGTTTAAATACAAAACATTCCATGTGAAATCATAAAGTCAGTTAGATTTATATCAATCTAACTGATTTTACAAATCTTTTAAGGAAAACATCTTTAGGTCTTAAAGACCAAAATTTATAATGGTTCAATTCTTGTGCTCAGCACTTTCGGTTTACACGAAAAGAAATTAAAATTCTTATTTTGAAGTTTACGGTTTACGCTGCAGAGGCATCCCTTTAATTATGATGGCACCTTAAATCCAAACTATAGTTGTTAATGAAGCTACACAATTTTTGAAAGGGTAAATCGATCTTAACATTGCAAGTCTTCATATGTTTGGTGTTGTAAAAAATTTATTTAATTATACATGAAAAATAATGAATAAGAGTTAGAAGTTATTTAGAATAATGTGTATATAAACATTTTTAATAAAACCATACACAGCTGAGTTCTAAAAATATGCTAAGCATTTCTTTTGGAAAATGTATTATTTTAAGTATAGAAGTTTGTTATTCCGATTCTTGCATTTGAACATGCAATTAAATAACTATAACAGAACTTTTGTCACTCCTATGTCACTGGCAGTTTATTTGGTACGACCAGCAAGTGCTTTGCGATGCGATGATATCATTATCAAGCCGCATTTTAGATAGTCCTGAAGAGTTAGTAATAGGTGTTTTAGTATAAATAACTTGGATTTAGTTGTTAAAACTGGTATGCAAAATTCTTCTCCTTACAAAAATGTACTTGTAATAAAAATAGATACGATCAAAGAACTTTACTTATTAAAAAATATTTATAAAGTTTTCTCCACTATATATACACATATTTTCAACATATTTTTAACTTTTACAAGAGATTAGATGCGAATACATTAGATCAGATCAGATAAACTATTCTTTAAAATTTCATAATAAATTTCAGACAAAAAAAAATTTAAATTTAGGTTAATATTAAATTAACAAAAGTAATTAATTGATGAACAACAATACAAGAATAAAAGCTGAGAATTATTGAATATCTATATCAACTGCATCTAGTTTTTGTTAAATAAAGTTATATACTTCTAAAAATTTTTTAAATCAAAATTTTTTATATATTTTTTATCTTAGAAAATGTTCTTAACTAAAAAACTAAAACTAAGTCTTTTAAAATATCACACAACGCGCTCGTAATAATAACTAATTCTTAACAGTTAAATCTTATGGGACAACCTAATGTACACGCATTAAAAAGGATAACTATTTTCAAATCAGTCAAAATATATAATGAATACAAGTAGTACTTGTATGACAATGATCACAATATTTAATAGTGCTGATGCTTATGTTCATTTAATTTCTTAGTTTATACAGAGATTGGATATATAATATTTAAAAATTAAAATAAAAGTATTATGTACAGTATAAACAATCAAGTTTTGATGGCTTAGAAAGCCTTAAGGTTGCTGCGACTTAAAACTAAATAAAAAAAAACAAAATAAAATTAATAAAAGCAAACAACCTCAAATTTAAAACTAATA
Organism: Trichopoda pennipes; assembly: GCA_030448955.1. Lineage (NCBI taxonomy): Eukaryota > Metazoa > Arthropoda > Insecta > Diptera > Tachinidae > Trichopoda > Trichopoda pennipes. The sequence continues at coordinate 3,240,376 of JASKUP010000049.1, read as the reverse complement.
ACAATACAAAACGCAACTAAACCCACCCAACATCATTAAGACTACAAACACAACAAGAAATATTTATGGAAGAAAAAATAAATAAAAAAAGCAACAAAAACAGCAATAATTTCTATAGAAGTGAAATAAAAGTAAAAACAAAACAAAACAACACAAAACAAAAAACCACTTTTAAGTTACTGAACACAACGTGAATTTTCTCTACTTCATTAACATCAAACCAAGCTGTTGCAACAAGCACACAACTGTCTGTCTTTAGTAAGTTGTGTTGCATATCTTTAATTCCATTTCAGTTATTTATTCCTTTTTTATTTCGCATTACAAAAGTTTGTAGGTGTTATTATTTTTTACTTGCTACCTACAAAAATTGTGCGTATGTTTATGTGTATTTTTAAAACAACAGGAAACATTTTTACCACCATCATCGTCGTTGCCGTCTCAAAATAGAGCAAAACAACGGCTGCAATCGAAACTGCAAGTGCAGCGCAATGTCATCGTGTCCTTCAGGATTAATCGCTTATTCAGCAATCATTTTACTTTGTGTTTCCGGTAAGTGAAAACGTTCCTTTTGCAAACTCGTATTTTGCTTTTTGTATTTGTATGCCTTAACATGGTTATTTCAATTCCTGGCTCGAATTATTTCTGTGACTGTATATGAATTAAAATTTTTTTTTTATTTTTTGTCTACTGTATTTTATACCATTGAATTGAATTTTAATGTTATTCAATAAGCTTGAATGGTTTGCTATATTAATGCCACATACTTTACAGTGTAATTCTGAGCAAAAATGTTATTTTCATCTCTGCCCCATGGAAACAATGAGCAAATAAAATAATTCAGACAAATTAAGAAAATAAAATATGTTCATTGTATCTGATTAAATTTGTAATTTAATTTAAGTGCTAAAGAAATATCTGAAATAAATATTGATGTTTTATTATTTAACAAAAAGACATAAATAAATAAAGTGAAGTTTATGCAGAGGTGAAATGTTTATAAAGAAAAATTGTTTAAATAGTTTATTTAAACTTATATATATCTAGGAAAAAAAGGGAGTCCTTATTTTAATAGACAAATTTTAGGAAGTGTCATTCAGTTGCTAAATTTACAAGAAATGTATTATTCCTTTTTGTTTTCTAAGTGATATTCGTATGGTTCTATTTTTTATACCTTTTAATGAGGTAAAAGATGAATATTTTGACATGTATAAGTTTTGATGTGAGAACATTGTCAAAAAGCTTTCAAAATTTAAGTAACAACTCTGAAATTGAAGCAAATCTGAAGAAGTCCGTAAGGATTTCTTTATTATCACAAATTTAATGATATGTATGGAAACATGCAATATTTAAAATTAATATATTTATTAATTAAAATTCCTACATTTTACAAAGAACTGTGTTAAACTACTTAAATAAACCACAATATTAAAAAACTTCATTTTTTTTAAATTTAAATGAATTTCCGAATTAAGCTGGGAAATTAAGCTTTACTAAACGGATAACACTATGTAACAAAATAAAAAAAAAAAACCTGTAATATTGACTATTTTGATATATAATGGCCACCCAAATAAATCTGTAGATTTATTTTTTTAATTTTAGTTCTTATAAGATACACGACTTTTAAAGAGGCTGCTCCATATATTAAATCATAACGTTTCAAGAGCCAGCGCAATTTCATTATAGAACATGTTCAAAAATTTGTATTTGCATATTTTTTTGTTGTTATTGCTTACAAAGTTTTATAAAGAATAATGGGTTGGGGCTAATTTAGATAGAAAACACAGAATATAATTTCAAGGAAATTTCTAATATTTTATTTTTACAAAATTCGCAAAAAATATTATTTTCTGATAAAAGTTAATACATTAAAAACCAAAAAAAATCATAAAATTCGATGTCTAATTATCGAAATTTAGCTGCCTGTGTTGACAAACTGTGGCAACGACTGTGTAGGTGTTATTGAATTGATTAATATTTTCTGAACTTTAAATGCAAAAAGAGTGTCGGTTAGAAATTTATCAATTTTGATTAACTGTTTTTGCGATATTTTTCAAGCCATTTATAGGCGTTTGTCTACTCATTTCAAAAATTTCGAGAAGGATGTATTTGGATTTTAGGTGTTTCGGCGAGACTTAAAGTCATAATATCTTATTTCGTAGGCATGCGACCGGCAGACTTGAACTAACGATCCCTTGGTTACCAGCTCGACTTTTAGTTTTGGTTGTGTAATTATCTTTCTTGCTTTCTACGGCTTGGTCGATTTTTGTGTAATGATTTCCTTCCTATACAACCATACCCTGAAAAATTCCGCTTAGGTTTAACTACACCCTGATCTATTGCGGCTACGAAATGCTTGATAAGATTTACGTTGCTGCCTAGCTGTGTACGCCATAACTCGACGGTGGTTCAAACCACTTGGGTGATATGTAGCGCGCACCCACTCCCTAGGACGCCGAAGCATAATTCTGTACAACAGGTCATTCGTAGTTGCAATTTCGGAAACCTCGGTGCAGGGCCGCCAACCCTCATTCCTTGCTGGAGAGTTGGAGACTATCCAACTCCTGATCCAGAACACATGATAAGCATGCTCACTGGATCCGGATCATGCACCCTTTGACTCAGTAGGGATGAGATGATCCTGGCCTCTTAATCATTTCATGAGGGCCGCGAAACCACAACTACCACGATGCTCCCGAAGGGCCAACCTCAATAATCAGTCAGAGAATAGCTAATAGTCTAACAATCCAAAAAGCTGAATTCTGGGGCTTACTAATTCCCGTGAAAATAACATGGAGTTGTCCAGTTGGCTCCTAACTTGGCTACCCTTTTATCCCGGTGTCCCATGTAATGACGGTGAGATGTAGTCAAGACATATAGATGTTGGGACTACAACTTATGAACTTATGTTTAATAAACAACAAAAAATATTAAAAGAGACTCCGCGGCTGCTAAGCAGAGGCAGTGACTTGTGAAAGATGGTAAGGTAACACAACCTTATTGTGTTTTGAATCTGTACAAGAATTTCTGACGAAGCTAACCCTAGTCTTGATATTTAACCACTGAGTTTTTTTTGCAAGTTTCTGGTATTATATATAATTGTTCCTTACTTGTCTTTAATTTCCTTCTAGTTGTACAGTGATAATAAATCTTTTTTTTCATGCTATCCAAATGATAAATAAAAGTTTAATTGTAAAAGTTGAAGTAAAAATAAATGACTGAATTTCATTAAAAACTTTAATTTATTTAAAACTGAAAATTGCAACTGAATACACGTGTTTTTTATGTTCACATATTATTTGTGTTTACGGTAGAAGAAGAATAAAAAGAAAAACAAGGTGAAATCAATTTAATTTTTACTTCCAAAAAATAAAATTTATTTCATTTACTTTCACTTTCAGCATGTATGTGAACATATAAATTTATATTTGCATCGACTTGCGTATATATATATATAAATAAATTTTCATTTGGCCATACATTCGAAAGTGTGCAATGTGCCAGAATATACTGAGTAAATTTAATGTAAAATAAAATTTAAGAAAATCCTTCTCAATTTCAATTCAATTCAATTTTCTATAGTTTTGTGCATGTTTGTTTTTAATTTTTAATACCATTGAAAAGGGGAAAACTCAATAAAGCAATTCAGCAATGTGTGTGCATGTATGCAAGTATTTGCTTTATGAAAAATTAAATTTCTTACAAATAAAAAAAATTATTTTAATTGCCCAAGTGAAATTGAAAATGTAATTTAATACTATTAAAAGAATGTTTTAAAGTAAAATAATTTTAATTGAAATAAAAAATAAAATTTTTGTTATAAATAATAACTACTATCGAGTAAGTTATTCCACTTAAAATATATCCAATTCTACATTTTTACTTGTCTTAGAGGCAATTTTTCCTTAATAGACTCGTAAATGACTTTTTTGTTTTTATTTTTAAAACAAATTCCTTTTTTATTGAACGCAATAGCTGTGAACAAAATTATTGAAATACTAAGAAATATAAATTGAATATTTTAAGACTTTTTAAAAAATTATTCTTTTAAATTCCCCTCTGCAGAAGTTGACTTGCTTGTTTGCACAAATGAGATTGATCGTTTTGAAATTCAGGATTTTGTCTTACTGGCGATCCAGTGGAGCAGATAAGATGTTCAATTCTAAAGACAGCCCTTCTGAAACAAAGTGTATTTTATTCTTAAACGTTAGTCATTTTTTTTAACACAACTCAAAAATGATTTGGTTTGAATTTATGGTTGAATTGTGAATATTAAAATACAAATTAATTTGCTAAGAAAATTAACATCTAACTTTTAGTTTACAACAAAAGTATAAGATGATTGGATTAAATCACATTATCTTGTTGTCATTTATTATTTTAATTAAATAAATGAAATAATTAATCGGAGAGAGAAGAAGATACTCGTTGATCCAATTGCTAGTCTCAAATTGAAAGTTAAAAAAATTTTTAAAAATTTTAAATCATTTTTGTAAAATTATTTTACATCTTTTCTATATATTGTTTTGTTTATTCCTTTTAATAATTTTTTTTAATTGAGATCTTTTATGCAAAATAATAACACAACTCTTTAGAGTTTTAAATTAAACGATTAATTTATTTCCAATACATACAAAATAAACACGATGGTAACTTTGTTGTTTTTACTCAACGATGAATTAATTAATTCCCAGCAACTGGTGCTTATGTAGCTGCTTCCAGTGGTTCTCGCATATACAAGAATATTCTACTTTAACACCCCATATTGTTGTTTGTATTATCATTCTGAAAAGGCGCGTGCTTGGCGGTGTGAGTTTTTTTATTGTTGGCTTAGTTGCTTTTGTTTTCTGCTGTTTAAGTTATTTCGTAGAATTTATAACAAGCATGTTGTTGTTGTCTTGTATGTTTAAGATTTCTTCGAAAACACACTATAGGTCATTTCGTTTACTTTTTTACTGATAATTATTTTCTTTTTAAACTTAAACAAATCATCTTCGTAACGATATAATATATCGTAACAATATATATATGATTTAAATGTAAAATTCTAAAATTATAAATAAGCCAACAAACTATTTTATAATAAATATTTTCTTTTATTCAACAAATTATAAATAACTTAACTATACTTCAATACGTTCATATAATAATGTTTATGATTGGAATATAAATTCAACAAATAGCATTTATAGTAATTGCAAACATTTTTACAAGCTGGAAATTTATTATCTTTACTTTTTGTAATACAAGACAAATTTAATTTCTTTTCTTTTATTTTAATAATCGTATTAAATTTGTTGATCTGAATTAAATTATTGAAATAAATTTAAGAAATTCTTTTGTATCGATAAAGTGTTTTTGTGTTTCTTGAGGTTTCACATTAAATCTAATTTATGTTATTTAAAAATTTTTCGCACAAAACAAAACACATAAAAGCAGCATCTAGTTTTGGTGTTCGTTTTTCGAAATGCCCAGATAAAAAATACGTTTATTCGTTAACAAAACTTATACAAATCTGCATAATATCCTGCTGATATTTTGTTTCTGTGAAGAAAATAATATTGTGACGTAGATGCATACATTTTTAATGAGTTTAAGTTTCGAATTTAAGATTACCTAAGAGTAACACATGATTAAATGGATAACATATAGATTTCTTAAAAGATTTTCTTTTTATAGGGAAAGAAGAGGTTGATTATATCTTTGCAATTTTAAAGCAATTTAATGAACTGAAATAATTTTTTAAAGTTTTATATTAATAAGTAATCTATAAGTAATCTATAATTATTATTCTATATTATTCAAATTACATATGAATGGTTTCTAATGGCAACCCTTATGTAAAATTGAAAATAAACAATGTTTTTGTTGTTTTGAAATGTTTTGTAATGTTTGTATAGAAGTGTTTTTGAGTCTTGATGTCTAGGCTATGTTGATTTTATGGAAAAAATTCTTATAAAATCAATTTGGCTTTGGATATAAGACACTTAGGTTTTTCTATACAATATTGGGGTAAAATTCACTGATGAGCTTTGTGAGCGAAAGTGAAATTTCAATATGAATGTGCTCTCCCCCATTGCAAAACATTTCAAATATTTTTATTTAAAAGAATGTTTTATGAGAATATCATAAAATGTTCTTTTTTAATGAAAATTGTTTTGTAATAAATATTTTGTGAGAATATCACTTAATATTTATTTGAAAAGGAATCAAGCACGAATAAAACTGCTGTTTTATATTAATGCTAAAAATTTTACAAAAAACAAGAAATAAAAAAAATAATAATAATTTGTAAAAGTATTAAATATTGAAATGTCCAGCTCCTCAAATAGCTTGTAAGACTAATAGCCACCATTGTTATATTTATATATGCACAGAATATAATAGCAACAATTTTTGGAAACAAACAGTTGTTAACAACTCCTTACCCTTTTCGCTTTTGACAATTTTGTTTGTTAGTATTAATAATAATACTAGAATTTACATATTAAACTGTTTTTAATTCTTGCATACTCTGTTTCCAGTATTTGCGGAATCAAACTACACTGCGAAAGTTGGTGAAGTTTCTTTCAAATTATTAATATTTTTTGTTTTATAAAAATTCAATTCCTGAAGAAGCTTTCCAATTACTATAATATAATATTTTAATTCGCAAAATAGTTTTATTAACTTATATTTAATTTTTTGTAATATTACAAAATTAACTTAAAAGTGTGATAAATTTTTTTTAAATATATATTTTAATAAAATTTAATTTTGCCCCGCTAATAGACTACGGTAATATGATATATTGATAATCTAAAAAAAATAATAACAACAACAAAAAAAACCATAATTTGGAAAACACCGCTTTTAGTTTGCATATAACATATCCAAAGGAATTTTTATTAAAAATGCAAAATTATATATATAAATTTTCGTCTCTTCAACAGACCTACAGCATTTAAAATGTTTATGATAATAATATTTTTGATTTTTATAAAATTATACACACAATTGAACACTTTTTAGATTTACCTACGAGGTGTGATCAAAAAATAACCGTTATTTTCAAATTTTGTATTTCTGTTACGTTAGTATACATGTCTGTTATATATATCAGCCATTCTGGATCGTCAAGACGCATCAGTCTGTTTTTGACGTGTTCTTCGATTTTTTACTATTCGTAAAAATGGATCAAAAAACTGTATTAAGTTTTGTGTAAGAAATGAAATTAAATGTGCAAGGACATTTGAAATATTACCTGTGGCGTTTGGCGAGTCTACTATGAGCAGAACATAAGTTCAATTGTGGTATACCCGGTTTAAGGAAGGCCGAGAAAAAGTTAATGACGACGCTCGTCCTGGTCGCCCGAACACGCTAAGAACCTATGAAAACTTTGAAGTAGGAAAGAAAATCATTTTGGATAATCGTCGAATCACGATTTGAGAGATTGCTGATATTGTTGGCATATCGTTTGGCTCATGACAAGCAATTTTTACGAATGTTTTAGGCATGAAACGTGCGGTAGCTAATATTGTTCCAAAATTGCTAAATTTTGAGCAAAAAAAAAGCCGCATGGACATCGCTCAGGAGCTGTTGAACGTCGTCAGCGACGGTCCAGATTCACTCAAAAATTCATAACTGATGACGAATCATTGGTGTATGCCTATGATATTGCAACCAAAGCCCAATTATCCCAATGGAAGCGTCCAGAAGAGCCAAGACCACAAAAAGCACGTCAAGTTCGTCAAATGTGAATTTTTTGCCCACTGTGTTCTTCGATTGCAATGGAATGAATTCTTGCCACATGGTCATGCGATCAATAAGGAGTACTACCTTTAACTTATGCGCCGCTTGCGCAACGCAATTCGTCAGAAACGCACAGAATTGTGGAAAAACCAATTATGGGTTTTGCACCATGATAACGCACCAGCTCACACATCGATGCTTGTGCGTGAGTTTTTGGCCAAAAACAAAACCGTAATCCTGCCTCAGCCACCGTATTCATAGGACTTGGCTGCAGCTGACTCTTTCCTCTTCCCAAAACTGAAGATACCAATGAAAGGAAAGCGTTTTGCTACGATGGAGGAGTTAAAAGAAAAATGGTAAGAGGAGCTATTGACAATACAAAAATAGATTACTTTTAAGGGGGGCAAGATACCTATTAAAGAATAAATAAATACTTTTTGAAAAAATTGAAAATACAAATATTTTTTGATCATACCTCATATACACTCCCCGGGGCACATTTATCGGTCTTTATAGAATACCTGACTATCTACACCTGTGCAACTGGGGGTATAAGGGAGCCCAGTCCCCTGAAGTCAGCAGGGGTACAACTGGAAACTCCACGTTATTTCCACGCGAATCAGTGAGCTCCGCTATTTGTCTCTTTAGACATTTAGCTGTTCTCTGGCTGATTATTGAGGTTGGCCCCTATATGGGAGTATCGTAGTGGTTGTGGTTTCGCGGCCCCATAACAGACAGGTCAGTTTCTATATGGTGGCCAGGATCATCTCGCCAATAATAACACCCACAGGTAAATGATCCAGATCCAGTGAGCATGCTAGACATGTGTTCTGGACAGGAGTTGGATGGTCTCCAGCTCTTCAGCAAGGAGTGGTGGTTTGCAGCCCTGCTCTGGAATCGTCAAAGTTGCAACTAGGAAAGACCTGTTGCTAGAATTAGTCTTCGTTAGTATGAATGCCATTGTGTTCTTAATTATATTTAGGTTCATGCATTCTGCACCTGGAGTTGGATGGTCTCCAACTCTTCAGCAAGGAGTGAAGGCTGCGGCCTACTCCGGGCTTTTGAAGTTGCAACTAGGAGTGACCGGAGGATATACGTATCCGAAGGCCTTCTGACGCTACATTTCATCCACAGTGGTAATGAACCACCATCTGATTAAGGCTTACGGCCAGATGCAGATGTAAATCTTATCACGTCATACCTCGTATATTTAAATATAAATAGAATTTATGTATGCAAAATATTAAAGTGTTTTCGTTGCCATTCCCTTTGGTAAAAACCGTCGTTAGTGGCTGGTTGTTTGATACGATCGACGAGCGTTTTCAATACGATGACATAATTATCAAGCCTCGTTGCATATAGCACAGGAGAGATAGTATTAGATCTATTGGCATAAATAGTGTTAAGTTCAGGTCTTTCTTAATTAATGTGTTTATTCAAAAAAATTAAGTTTAAATTTATTAAAAAATCCAAAACTTAGCCCAATTTCTAAATAACAGTAATTAGGAAAGCTATTGTTGTAGATATAATACACACTTCTACTCTTTATGGTATACATGCAAATTGTAAATGCTTTTTGTTGTAGCTGTCTAGTATTTTTGTTTGTGTTGTTATAAAAAAAATGTCCATGTTAACAACTACGCTAACACTATTACAAAAATGCTTAAAGTTTAAAGTAATAGGCAATAGAGTGGAAATACATAAAAAAATAACACTCATTATTACGAATTTCACCCGAATTTTAAATCATGAAACAAAGAATTAATAAACCGCTTTAAATAATCTTAAAATGAAAACTTAAACAATCAATCTATTGAATCTGAAAACAATAGAAAAATATTTTTGAATTTAGTTTTCCACAACACATCAAAAAAATAAAGTTTAATAGGCTTAAGTCGCTTGTGGATTCTGTAATCTCATAAATTTTAAAAATATTTTTCGCTTTAGTTTATTCACCAATAACAACAAATGAATATTAATTTTAAAATATAATTTTTACACAAAATTATTTGTTGTAATAGATCTATAAAGGAATAAATGAAAACTTATTATTGTTTAAGTTATTAAAACAAAAGTGTGCTGTCGTTTTTTTTTTTTGTTTATTTTATGCTTCAACACACTTGAGAATCAACATTTAACTGGTATAGCAAAAACCAATCACCACTAAGTGGCCATTGCCTAAAATCAGACAAGATATGTGGATACATGCCACACACACAAAACAATTGCCAAAACTTTAAAATTTTTTTCCCAAATATTTTTATTACATATTTCATACATAAGCAGCCATTAAAAGTTGGATACATATCAGCCAGCAGTAGAAACTATTTGTCTAAAAAGAAAAAGAATTACAAAAATGTAAAAACTAACCACTTCGCATAAAAGTTAAAAATGAAGTACAAAAATTCACTTACTAGCAGTTGCAGTCATAATGTTTAAAAGCATTCTTATAAAAAAGGAATTTAGGGAAAAAAATGCAGAATACAGTAAAGGATAATGTCTGTTTACACAAAAAAAAACATTATATTTATAATTTTTTTCTACTCTCAAATGGAAGTGTTCGTGAGTATGTATTTTTATTATGGAAACTCTACTTTACTTGTGTTTTCCCAAAAACACACAGGAAAAATAAACACAAACAAGTTATTAAAAAAAAATAACTTTTAACAAAAAGAATAATAAAAATAATATTTTTTATCTTGTAGCTAATAGCTGAATTACCAGAAAACATGTTTAACCCTTTGGTGTTGTTGTACATACAATCTCAAATCGAATGAACTTAGTGAGACAATGCATTTCTGAATCATCCACTATTTTGATGAATTTTAGAATAAAATTAATATTATTATACTATTTTATTATGTCACGTAGAAGTTTATCACCCCACCACAAATTAAAAATGGCCGAATCGTACATTGAATACATTTTTTAATATTGCAACGATCTCTAACATTTTTTGTATCTAGCAGTTTCTTAATCTTTATTAAGTATAACCTTTGAAACCCCCTCCCCCCTCCTCAGTGTACACATTTATATATCTTGACGGAATCTCACCGTCCTTATATAAGTCACCGTGGGTATAAGGGAGCCCAGTCCCCTTCAAGGCTAGCAGGAACCAACTGGACAACTCCACTTTATTTCCATGTGAATCAGTAAGCCCCAGAGTTCAGCTTTTTGGCTTTTTAGCCTTTTAACTGTTCTCTGACTGATTATTGAGGTTGGCCCTTCCGGAGTATCGTGGTGGTTGTGGTTTCAAGGCCCTCGTTTGAGTTTTGTGGGTCCGATCATTCACAATGAATGGTCCGGTTGTGTTTTTAAATTTTATTAAGCTTCATGCATTCTGCACCAGGAGTTGGATAGTCTCCAACTCTTCAGCAAGGAGTGGGGGCGTTGGCCTGCTACGAGCTCTTGAAGTTGCAACTAGGAGTGTCTGGAGGATAGACATACCCTAAGGCTTCCTAAGACGAGTACATTTCATTCACAGTGGATCATACGTCAGATTATGGCTTACACAGCTAGGTACTGACGTAAATCTTATCACGCATAACCTTTGAAATTCATCCGGTTGTATCTGAAAGAACTTATTTTTTCTACAACAAATTGTTCCTCGTAAAGACCCAATATTACTTCTCATCTATCAAGTTGAATGTTAAAAAGAATTTTGAGATACGGCTTGAGTTAAATTTTGTACATTTAACAGATAAATTTTCCTTCCTTGTCCCTTGCCATATTGCAAGTTAAAGAAAAAGAGGACTATTAATATGTCCATGAGGTAATTAAATTCAAGATCTGTAAAATAGAGAGAAGTCGTTACGAAAATTTTATCCTTAACTGTCTCCTTTTTCCCAACTTCAGTTATCCAGTTTAAGTTTTAGTTTTATACTTAAAAAAATATGTTTTCTTAAATTTTTATTATGAAATAGCAACCATTAACATATCATATCAATCATTAACCCTCCTACCTTCCTATACTACACTGGTAAATGATAGCAATATGTTTAAATTACAAAAAGTATTAGAAAAATAAAAGTTAAATAAAAAAATCAATAAATCTATGCAAATGTAGCATTTAAGAAAATTTTGAAATTCGTACCCAATTACTAAATTCAATATCTGAAAAAATTATTGTATTAAAATACAAAAAAATCACTTTGCCATGAATCATAAAACTATACAAAATTTTACAAACAAATTTTTTAAAAGCAATTGAAGTGGTAATAAAACTTAAAGAAGCCTACAAGCAAATGTTTGCTAAAGTGAAAAAAATATTAAAAATAAAATTTCTGTGTACGTTTTCATTAAATTAAATAGAAGTTTTTGCAATAATCTGCAACGTGCACTATTTAAAACTACTTAATTTTAAGTAACAAAATAAAACAAAAATAACATAATTCAGGAGAGTGGCGTCATCAAAATTGCAAGCAAATCAATTTTCAAAAGTAAATTATTTAAACGGCTTTAATAATTTCACGAACCTTAATTTTTTTTCAGCAAAATTTTATTATCAAAATTATATTTACTTATGGCTTCGTTTTTTGTTCATTGTTAAAATTAAAAATTTATGGCTTAAAAATATAGTTTATTTATTTATTGATTTATTTTTAGTTTTATTTAAATCAGCTTTGTTTACTTTTTAAAAAATTCAATTGAAAAAGTTGCGCTTTTAAATCGATTGAAAAGCAAACAAACTGTATGTGCCGAACATAATCAATGCTAAAAATATTTTTGTTTAGTTCCCCAGTAGTTTAAAAATATTCATTATATACTCTTTACACAAAACTATTTTTTACAGAAAAATTTTTACAATTTCCTTTAGGTATTTAAGCTCCTGTATTACTTCAGTTTAAAGTTCACTTTAAAAGTTTCCTTTACAAGATATAAAATAATAGTAAAAAAGGAATAGTCATTATAACTGCAGGGTTATTTTTAGCATTTTCGCTTTTTATTTTAATATTCATTCGGTCTATAGTAAGCAGATTAAAGATTTTGTCCTGCTTTCAGGCTTTTTTGGCCACAATTTATAATGAAAAACAAATATGTACATTTATTGATTCAGGACTTTTTTAAAATGTTATAATTTTTTATTTTTTTAACAAACTAAACTTACAGCAACAATATTTTTCAAACGCACATAATACTAAATAAGATATAAAAAATGTTTTATTTAAAAACCAAAGTCAGCTGTTGACAACTAAAATTATTTGACTGCTCAAGTGATATTTTATGTGCTATTTTTATTTTAGAGCAGCCTACACGCTATGATAGCTAATCACAGGATGCATTTGGCATGGCAAGAGAGGCTAATAAGGTTTTAGTTTAATGGGCATTCATGTTAAGTGATAGAAATTTTAATTGTTGTTCATTTAGGGCTCTATAAGGTTTTAATTCAAGTTCATTGCCGACGAGCTTACAAAACTATTGCCGGGAGGGATCGAGTTGAAGCCACTAGTTGGTCACTATTGTATACTTCTGTTTAATGGCGTAGTAAGGTAAACTACTGCTGAGAAGCCAGGTATGAACTGATTTTGACGGCAATCTTATCTGCAGGACAATTGGCTTAGATTAAGAAATTTAGATAAGTAATGACTGATAGAAAACGAAGCAATTGTTGGTATAGATATCTGAACAGAATCACATTAAACTCTCTCAGTATCCAAATGAAGCCGTCATTTTCATGAGCACTACACTTCCCAAGCGAACGTAGCCTGCAGCTCCATAACAATGAAAACACAGTAAGACATGGTACTGCTCATATAGATCATCAGTGGATTTTCAATTGCATGTGCTCGTTGCGTTTTTGTAAAATTCTGTACAAATATTATTTGTTTTTTTTTTTATTTTTTTAAATTACATATGAATGGCTTCCAAAGGAAATCCTTATGTAGAAAGATGCGAAAATAAAAAGTGTTTTTGTTGACGAGATGTTTGCTATGTGTTTCTATAGAAGTGTTTTTGAGTGTTGTGTTTTTTTTTGTTTGTTTCGGATGTCCCGGTATCTCTGTCCGATGGACTTGTTAACTTTGAAAGAGGATGGAATTCTTTACGAGAATGTAGACCTCTAATTTTATCATAGAAGGCTACGTTCTCTCAGCATTCAGAACACTGTATATAATACCGCTCAATAGTTATAGTTTTGTCAATTGTGAATTCATTCTTTTTTGTATGCTTTGAATAATAATTAATTGTCATAATTGTTTTTTTGTTATTTCCTATTTTTCTATTGTTCTTGTTTTGTTTTTTTTTTTTTTTGTTTTTTAGTTATAAATTATTAGTTATAAGTTATTAGTTTTAAGGGTTTCATATTTTTAAGTATATTCTAAGAGCGTTCCTTTTTTTATTCCTTTTTTGGGAAATTAATTCATAATTTTAATTGTATGTGTCAGTTGTTTTTAGAATAAGGAAGTCCTTAGAAAATAATTTTTTATGTGAAAAATATTTTGTAAAATTTTATAGTATTTTTTTTAATTTTTTAATATCCTTTTGTAAAATTTTTTGGGGTAAAATCCACTGATGATCAGTATGAGCAGTAGGGAAATGGCCAAATGGATATGGTTTCCCCCGCAGTAATACATTATATATATATATTTTTTTTTTTTTAATAATAAATATTTTATAAAAATATCATAAAATATTTATTAAAGGAATCAAGCACAAATTAATGTAGATTAAATTAAAAAATTATTCCAAAAAATAAAATTGTTTAAATGACAAATATTGTTTACAGAAAGGTATCTGCTAGTTTTGACAAACATTTGTTAACTTTAATAAATTGTGTAATAAAAATTAAATTCATAATTAAATAATAATAATATGAACTCTAAACAAAAACGAATATCCTACAATAAAGCAAGCAGATATTCCACCGAGATAATAGAGGTTATAAGTCTACTGTCATCGATGGGCTTATTTACTCTTTTCTGCACGCAATCTAGTAGGTTTAAAAATGAGAAACTACCATTTCTTCTACAAGGAACCAACGTGAGGACTTTAAAACTTCAGAAACGATATAAAAAATTGATGACTGCTTTAATATGCGACACATGCTATAGTAGAATTTTTAATAGAAAGCAGATATAAAATTGAAAATAAGTAACTGAGAAGACTTTAATTTTTTTTTTATATAAAAATCTTCTAAACTAAACACCTTTTTATCAAAATTAAGAATAGTTTTGAATCTGGAAAGCAAAAAAAAGTTTCTTAAAAAGCTTAAATATAGATTTCAAGTTTATATAAAATTTAAAAAAAGCATTAAAATAATAATCTTCTAGCAGCAAATATAATATTTTCTTTATAATTTTATTTGTTGACATTCACAGCATGAAGGAATAAACAGATAAAGAAGAATAAAAATATTCACCCTTCTTGTTGCCAAAATATAGATAAAAAATTGTAGCCATCAACAATATAATATTCTATATACTTGACATTATAAATGCACTTAAGAAACAGTAATAGAAAAAATTCAAAATACAATCAGCTTTTAAGATAATGTTTTACTCCCACTATAACTTTCTTTGTTTCTTCAATTTTTATTTATTTTATTTTGACTGCAGTTTGCAAGCACTACAATTTCTTTTTTATTTAGTACAAGTATAACAAAATCTTTCAAATCACCACACCCCAATAAAATGGAAAAAACAAAAAAAACAAGCAGTTTGTATAAAGTTTATATACCGACATTTGCTGTATATGTGCTATGTCCGTTCAATTGTTTGTTTTTTGTTTTAACAGTCAGTTAGTCGCCAAAATAATGCTCGTAGTAAAGTTAGTTCCAGATAAATAACGATTGTAAGGACATTAAATAGACGAAACGAAAAAATATATAACTTGTTTAAGGAAATAAAATAAAAGCCAAGAATACAGTTTAACCTCCATTGGCAATAATAAATGTTTATATGAATTGAACTCATATTCCTTTGAAATGTTGCCATCAACATTGTTTCTGGTTTTTCAACTTCCGCGTTGTTTTTAGCAATTTTGGTCTCTCTCACTCGTATTTTTTTCATTTTATAACGCATAAATTTTTGGGTTTCCTTAACTTTTTATTTTTTTGTTTATTCTTTTTTTTTTTGGAAAAGCTAACGGAACTTATTATTTCTTTTTCCTCTTTGTCGACATGGTTTTTTGAAAGATTATAAAGTTTTTAAATGGCGCCAGACAAACTGGCATTAACATCCTCTAGACAGTTGTGTTTTGTCTGCTTTAAACTTGCAATTTATATATTTTTTCTAGTTTTTACTTTAAATAATTATATTTAAAGATTGCGTTTGTTGTATTTTCTTACCAGCATTATGTTTTGGCTATAGCACACAACTCGGTAAAGGAGTTATATGTAGCGTAACAGAAGAAAGATGCTAATGATGCAAGAAATAACTAAATTATATTTTGTTTTTTTTTTTTGTTTTTTTGTTTTATTTATATTACATTTAATGAATAACCATTAGTATAACTTGGAATCTTTTTTAGAGTGGTTTATAACTCTTTTTAATGCATTAGAAATTCTATGCGGAAGAAAAAAATGCTTGTCGCTAAATTTATTCAAAGGGTGTGTTCAGCCCTCAGCAGTCATGCCTATCTATGTCAATATAAACAACTCAAGATGGTAGGGAAACATGTTCCAATATCACGCCCTAAATTTAAGCGTAAAAGACATGATGAAAAATGTTATTCACTAAAATTAGACATGGTTACATATGACGTTAAAATTATGGTTTGATACGTCAAAAAAGTATGTAAAAATTACAAGCATACACAATTTGAAATACTAAGATATAATAAAACACGAAGGAAATTTGAAGAAAGAATAAAAATAATGAGTATATTTCTGGAAAGCATTGTAAGAGTAATTTGTTCTTAGAAGCAAATGTCGTGGCTGCGTTTGTTAAACAGATCACAGCTATTTCAATAGTCTGTTGCCTAACATATCAAAACTATTTGAAAAACTAATAGCAAATGGACTAATTCAGATTCTAAATGAGAAAGAATGCATCCCGAGTCATCAGTTTGGAATCAGAAGAAAACATAGTACAATTGAACAGGTGCACAGAGTAACAAATGTAATAAAATAAACATTTGAGGGAAAAAATACTGTTTTGCCCTATTCACTGACGTCTCTCAGGCCTTTGAAAAGGTATGGCATGAAGGGCTTAAGTACAAGATGGCACAGAATTTGCCTATAAACCTTAGCAACTTGTTGGACAGCTATTTGAGCGGCCGAAAGTTTGTTGTACGCCAGGGGGATTTAATGAGTTCGCCTTAGCCAATTGAAGCAGGGGTTCCCCAGGGTAGCATTCTTGGACCGCTCCTTTATTTTATTTTTATATCTGACATGCTAACCGATGGTAGAGTCCATACTTCTACATTTGCTGAAGATACGGCCTTTCTCAGCATACACAAATGCCCTCAACCGGCATCACAAACCCTTCAGACTCATGTGTTTAAGTTGGAAAAATGGTTAAAGAAATGGAGAATAGCAGTCAATGATTAAAAGTGTGTTCATATAACATTTACCCTGTGTAGGCAAACATGCGCACCAGTTACAATTAACGGTCAAATCATACCTCAAAACTCGAGGGCCAAATATCTCGGCATTCACCTGGACAGGCGTTTGACTTGGAAAAACCATATAGATGCTAAACTGACCCAATTAAGACTAAAAACAGCTCAAGTACATTGGCTGATTGGAAGAAAGTCTACACTGAGCTTGGACTGCAAACTTCTAATATATAAGACTATTTTAAAACCACTTTGGTGCTATGGTATTCAATTATGAAGCACTGCCTCAGTGACAACTGTCGAAAGAATACAGAGGAGACAAAATAAAATCCTTCGAATAATCACAACCGCCCCATGGTATATAAAAAATTCCAATATTCATAAGGACCTCCACGTTCCCTTGGTAAGAGATGAGATTGTTAAACATGCACTAACTTATAGATTTGGATATCATCCAAATCTCCTAGCCCTCCTGGCTACATTCAATTGAAGGAGAGAGACACCTTGGCCCTTGGTCGAATTTGAATAAGATGCCTATAATTTAAGCAAATAAGTTATCTGCGTGAAATATATATTTTGTCCAGCAGTAGCTGTACTTAATTGGACAATTTTAGTTTTAAGATCTGAATACTTATTGTTAGTTTAAAATATTTTTGAATATACAATAAAAAAAGGAATAAAACCAAAAAAAAACTATTTAAATAAAAGGAAAAGAAATTTTATAAAGCAGCGAATTTGAGTAGATTGTTTAAAACACAAATAAATAAACCAATAAAGAAGCAAACTTGGGAAACTATACTATAGATGAATGGATAAAGATCCCTGTATAATAAAACCA
Organism: Trichopoda pennipes; assembly: GCA_030448955.1. Taxonomy (NCBI): domain Eukaryota; kingdom Metazoa; phylum Arthropoda; class Insecta; order Diptera; family Tachinidae; genus Trichopoda; species Trichopoda pennipes. The sequence goes on along the minus strand of JASKUP010000049.1, from coordinate 3,222,312 downwards.
CAATAAGCTTTAGGTATTGAAGAGAGTGACAGCATAAAAATAGTGTGTGGTTCATGTATAGAAAAAAACCTGGTTTGTAATATAGCAATTTGTGGCTGTCCTGGTTATAGACGTATGTTTACAACACATCAAGTAGATCTAGTACCGCAAGCCTTACAAAATGCTGTAATGTAAAGTTTAATAACTAAGAGATCGTAGGAAGAACTATATTTAGGACTATATATTCTGAAGTAGAGCATTAGTAGTTTTCTATGATTTTTTTAAATAGGTGAACACAACTAATTAAAAAAAAATGGTAATTTGTTTAAGTTAATAAACACTATTTTTAAGAAAACTTTCATAGTAAATTGATTAAAACTATAAAATTTTTCACCGTATAAAACTAACGATTTCATTAAAACAGAAGCTCGATCTGCTATTTATTTGAAAAACTATCGGCACAAATATGAATTATTGAGCCTTGAGTTATTTAAAAATTCTAGTTGTATTAAAGACATTATAATCTATTGTGATAATTGATAATTAAAGTTTGTGACAGTTAATTATGCCACTTACTAATTCATTTAGAATAAGAATATTTGCTATAGGTAACCGCAGAATAAGAATTCTTTAAATTTGATGATATCACCAAAATTACTTTTTCGATGACAAAATGTTGCCTCTAAAGTGCTTGATTTGATTTACATCTGCACTGACTATATAGTCATAATCAGATGGTGGTCAAACCACTTGAATGATTGGACATCACCCATGCCCTAGAAGGCCACCGAATACGTATATCCTCCGGTGACACCTAGTAGCAATTTCGAAAGCCCGAAGTAGGCCGCAGCCTTCACTCCTTGCTAAAGAGTTCGAGACTTTCCAACTCCTGGTCCAGAACGCATGAAGCTCTTTTTTATTAAGAACACGACAACATTCATGCTCACTGAACCTGAACCATTCATTGTGTTAATTTGAATGATCCGACCCACAAACTCTCACGAGGGTCCGAAACCACAACCACCACGATATTCCCATATAGGGGCCAACCTCAATAACCAGTCTCAAGAGACAAATAGTGAACTCTGGGGCAACTGATTCCCGTGGAAATATGTGGATTGTCCAGGTGACTCCTACTAGCCTTTGAGGGGCCTGAGCTCCCTTTTACCCCGCAAGACACCAGTCTAAATGGAATAGTAGGTTCCAAAAAGATTATCATGTGCCCCCGGGGGAATTGCCTCTAAAGTGTCCGAAATCGAGCCTTATAATAATAGATTCTATAACCGGTTTTCCAGCATTGGATACGGGCCCTATAATTAGAATCGGGCAACGCCAAGTACTAAATAAAATTTCAGAATCATTTCCATATTTGTTTTTGTGATTTTTTTTTCTAAGAACTGTTAATATAATATATACTCACTACATACAGCAAACAACTTTTAACCTAAAAATAAAACTGTAACATTAGACTCCTATTCATTGTTAATTTAATAGCTTTTCCGAAAGAAAAAGTTATACCTTCAATGTGTAAACTCCATCAATTTTGATTTTGATCTTAAAAAAGGAAAGGAATTGTTTGTTGTTGTTTTGTTAAGTTAATGTTTTCGCCTTTTAAATAATGCACAATTGTCATGTAATATTATCAAGTTTAATCCTATAATTTTAAAATCACTTAATTGTCAATTTCTTCCATTTTCTTTTAACTTAATGATGAATGACATCATTTCTTTGATACATTATCCCATTTTTCTAATGTTTCTAAAAGAGCTATAAGAAAAACGAAAGAAATAAATTTACTATTAAAGCGTTAACAATATCGTGTCTTCAATTGAAAGCCTTATCTTGGCATGACAGATGATTATCACCGATTGAAGATGAAAAAGCGAAAATACATTAAATAGTTTTGGTTATTTATTGATAGTTAACATTAGCAACTATATAGATATAGACATATGTTATTGTGTTAATAAAAAAAAAGTTTCATCAAAACAAGCCTAACGTGATAGTATTTGTGATAAAAACTACATATATACACATATACTTATACATATGAAACTAATATATATTTTTAATTAAAATCGATGACATAATACTAATAATGACAATAAATTTGGTTTTGACATTAACAAGGGAAGTTAAAATCACAAATGTATATATGTACGTACGTGTGTTTAGACGATTGAATGTTAAATTATAGAAATCAAACACATATACATATACAATCACTTACATATGTATATATATATAATATACATGTTAGCGAGCGGTAGGATGAATTGAATACTTGAGCAATAATATTTGGTATATTTAGATTATTGATGAAATAAATATATTTATTCATAACACATCGTGACAAACAGCCATACAGTCTGATGTATTATAGTTACAGGTAAAGTCAATAGTTTCTTAACTTTTGTATAAATACAAATTTACTTGTGTGCGTCTTTACTTGTTCCAAAATGATTATATAGACAACTGAATGAATTTATTTAAATAAATAATATCACGTATATTAGTTTTGGGTGGTTATTAGTTGACATAAGGTGTGTGTTGTTTTTCCTATATGTCAGTATATGTGGCCCCTGCTTTTGTATTTATTTAAGGTGTGAATTTTATTGTTGTTTGTTTAATATAATGATATCGCCTTTCTCCTGTTTATACTTACGACTCCATAAATAATTTGTTATTAGTTTTCACTTTCATCAAATTTTTTGTTTGTTTAACTTGTTTTGTGTGAGATCAAATTAAATCTTCTATTGCTATTTTAGCATGCTAAATACATATATTTTAAAACCTTAATATGCGTCGTACACTGAGACAATAATTTACTTGCATATAAAGTTTTCAAACGACGTTTTGTTTTTAATATAATAATTTTGTTTAAAAAGAAAAAGAAAACATGTGTTCCCTTCGTTTTGAAAAATTATACATTTCAATCAATATTTTGGCAGATCAGAAGAATTAATTTTAGTTCTTTGGGTACATGAATCTAAACAGCTAACTCTGATTTCTATCTTTTAAATCGTTACCAGTAGCACCACACCTTATACAAGCCACTAATTAAATACTTACTTTACGCCGCTATTGGAATAGCCCGTTATTTATTGTTTTTTTAACTTGTTACTATTAAACGTGTTTTCATGTCAACGTTCATTAAACAACAATATTTATGTAAAAATCAGACCACTTTTGGGAGACCTTCGATTTTAGTAGCGGCTAATATTTATATCTTTTAAGAAAATGTCAAGAATCTACCACTTACGATTACGGAGATATAGTACTGCGTCAAGCGGTCTAACATTGTAACGAAAACAATAGCGTTCCTTAATAAATCAACAAGAGCCGCAAAAGTCTTGCCTACCTAAACCTCGTGAGAAATACCGAAAGAATGTGGTAATAAACTTCATATCGAAAATTGCTGGGGAAACGTGTTACTGATAAGATTTACATCTGCGCCTGGCCATGAATCCTTAATCAGATGGTGGATCAAACCACTGCATAATTTGGAACGTCATGCTCGTCCTAGGAAGCCGAAGCCATAATTCTATGCAACAGAACTTTCTAGTTGCAACTTCGATTATTCCAGAGCAAGGCTGCTCTTGTCTATCATGCTCACTGGACTGAATATTTCACTTAGCGTGTCATTAACAGTGACATGATCCTGGCCACCATAATAACCATTATACTGTTATGGGGCCGCAAAACCACAACCACCACGATACTCCCATATAGGGGCCAACCTCAATAAGCCAGAGAACTATTAAATGTCTAAAGAGACAAATAATGAACTCTGCGGGTCACTGATTCCCATGAAAATAACGTGGAGTTTCCAGTTGTACCCCTGCTGACTTCAGGGGACTGGGCTCCCTTTTTCCCCCAGTTGCAATGTGTCTAGATAGTCGAAGTTCTATAAAGACCATATTTATGTGCCCCCGGGGGGTGGCACGTGTCTCTGCAAAGAGTGGGAATTAAAGATAATTTTCCAAATGCAAAAACTACAACTTCTGTAAGATGACTATGAATGAATGTAGCCGCGCCGAAATAAAAATATAATGAAACTTGTGTTTACAAGCTATTAGACGATAGTGCACGTTCTATACAAACTTCTAGCACTTCCACACAACTGATAATCTCACTTCTAATACAAATGAGTATTTAATCAGATATATAATTCAAAGACTAAAATTCACTGGCACTAAAAGTTATTAGGGTTAACTAAAAATCCAGGCAGCCTCAAGGTTAAAATTAAAACTTTTTGTAAAAGACTTAAAAAGTTTTATCTTAATATATTACCCCTTTGTAGCGCACGACATCTGAATAAAATCAACAAGTTTCAAACAAGAGTTTAAGTTTTTTAATTGCAATAAAAGAATAAAATTATTTTTTTTATTTTTTAATAATTTGTATAAATTTTTTCTTAAAATTAACCTTCAAATTTAAAACCAATAAATTCAAGAATAGAAAACTAAAACAACAAAAAATTACTAAAGAACTTAAAAAGATATTCTGAGTGCTTTCAGCTGAATGTTGTCAATTAAATACCAAAATAACATTATTATCCGTGGTAAATAATTTTATTATTATTTAAAATTTTTAAAACATTTTTTTAAAACTATCGCGACAATAATATAGACTTACTCGTATCAATTTTCATATAGATAACTTTTTTTTTGTGTTCTGAATAACTATAATAGATTATAGTCATACATCTGCTAATTTATATTTCTAAATAAATTAAAATTAAATATCACAATCTAGAGAAATTAATCATAATTTAAATAATTTCATATGCTGCAAGTCTTTATTTATACATACATACATATGTACATATAAATAATTGAGATATAAGGATTAAATAAATCAAATAGGTTTAACTGCACTCCCTTTTAATTGTTTATTGTTTTGTATATTTTTTTTTCACTATAATTTTACTACTAACGAATATAGCATTTAATTGGGCTTAAAAGCATAATAAACAAATAAAATAATTATTTTTCCTTGACTTAATTTAAAAATTCAAAATAAAAAAGTATTCCTGCTCTGTCGTTGACCGCAAACTTTGATAAAACCACAAAGATTAGCTTGGAAACATAATGGACAAAATTAAAAAAATTTTATTGTGACTACTTAGATGCTCAGTTGCGAAAATTAATTAAATAACACCCATTAAATGAGGCAGGCAAATAAATTGGTTTAAATTTAGGATGAGCATACTCTATGTAACTAAAACTGTAATGATTAGAAAGCTGTGATTTCCATTGATAAATAGAATCTGGACAGACCAGACGAGTATAACTAAATAATTTGAGCAAGAAAAGTTGTTTTTAAATCGACACCAAAGCAGGAAGATCAGTATTATAATGTGGAGTGCTCATGTAATACGGAACAATACAATTATAATTTCTAAATGATACAATTACTGTTACAAACTAAATAGACAGGGCTGTAAAAGAATTATTTTCTGGTTAAAATACTCGTCTTCATTATTATTCTAATTTTAATATAATTATTCTGATCTTAACATAATTGGAAATGTTTGATTTTAATTTATCCGAAAAGCATGCGAGAAAAGAAGACAATTTAATATCACGCTACTACAATTTAATACCACGTCACTACTGCAATATGGTTTTTTAAAAAACATGTTTAAATAAATGAGCACAAAAATAAGACACATATTTGAACTATTCATTTTTTTAAACTTATAAATAATTTTTCTTTTTGGTTTGACTTAAATTCATTATTAATTGTGAGAGAAACTTGAGATATTAAAAAAATAAAAATAAATTTCTGGGTCCGTATAATCTTTGTCAGTATTCAAAGTTATCAAGTGTAAATTTTTCCATTTACAGAACATTAAATACCGACACACTTTTACTTCCACAACAAATTTCATATGATTTTTTTAAAAGTACTTTTCGCCGATTATAGGTTTTTTGTTCTGCTCTTCAAATATCACAATCAATAGAAGAGGATAAAATATATTGTCACCTAAATTTTTGTGAATGTAAGTACAAATAAATATAAATTAACATATTCGTACGTGCTGTAAAATGACAAAAATCTCCACAACAGGTTAAATGAGCACAAGACTACAAGCTGCTGATAATAGCTCTAGCCTTGTAACAAGATAATTAATATAAACGCGAAAGCGACAATAATTTATTGTTCTATATTCATAGATTTATCTAAACAATGCTAAAAAAAATTATTATCCTAATCACGTTAAATTACTTCTAACGTTTTTTTTTAAAGTAATTTATGATTTATTAAAAAAGTTCAATTCAAACTGAAATTGTAATTTTATACCAAAATATATATACTTTTTTTTAAATTGTCACAATTCTAACAGAGTAGCTAAACTAAACGAATCTTCAATAATAAAATGACTGCTATATCATACGCACCCTCTTAGTAATCATTTAATAAATAGCGCATTATTACTACTGGTTTTTTCGGATTGTATTATCAGCTACAACCACAAAATCAACAAAGGCAACAATCTGCCGCCTTAAAAGAAACATTTAATCGTAGTGAAAATAATCATTTCCATATACACACACATGTATTCTATTGACAACCTACAATCGATAGCTTGCTGTAACCAAGGTTAATATAATAACGGTGCTGTTGACGCACCCATACACAAATAGAGAGAGGCGTACACTATCTAGATGAAACTATAATGCCTTATCTCCAAAAAGATTAATTTAATTATACAACGCTTGCGTAAAGTCTAAGCCATTCTATAAGAACATCAAAAGCAGAACATTTTCCATCAGGTACCTAGGAAACATTTTTTAACCGGTTCGCTGCAAGTAAAAAACAACAAACACCTTGTGAAGTTAAGAATTTCCTTGTGATTAAGAATTTATAAATTGCACAAATAAAAAGAAAAAAATACAACTGGCTGGGCCATATGCTCGGGCACAACCCGCTATAGAGTTTGTGATAAAATTCTCGAATGGAAGCCACAGGGCTCAAGAGCATCCGGCAGAACAAGGAAGACTATCAGAAGATCACCAAAAACAGAAAATTTACATAAAGAGCCTATATTTGCTAAATATATATTCTATTTCTCAAGTTTATATCAAATTTTAACAATTTTTGTCCGTTAAAGTGTATAAAAATTAATAACAACAACAAATAACAGATATGATCTTTCTATACTTATGTACTGCACAGATCTTTACTCCACTGTTTTGAGAGAAGAATTTTTGTGAAATCTATTATTACTATTTTTATAAAAACAATCTAATCTTTAAAATACTTTCTATTGCGCAATTTTGCAAAATAGCAGATAATTTTTGTCATCCATAGTTTGGCTTTATTTGCTAAATTAGGGCCAACGAAAGTACATACTAATCAAAACGCATCTTTCTAGCTGGCTACCTCCCCGCATTGATCTCTCTATCTCCCTCTAAATTTTCACAATTTTCAATATAAAAAACCTATTTCAAAAAATTTAACGTATTTAAATAAAAAACCTGAAAATAAGATACAATTTATGTAGTCTTAAAGTTGTGTAGTGTTAAAGTTGTTTTAATAAAAGAATAGTTTGCACTGCTTCAGTAAGGACTTGCTTATGTTAAATTTTTACATGTGAAAAAATAAAAACAAAATATAAAAATATGGTTTTTGTTTCTTAACTCCCTTCTAGTTCCTTTTTTGGCGTCATAAAGTCAGACGTTATTTGATAAAATTAAGCAGACTCTATGGTGCCATATTATTGATTTTGTAGCAAAAACAAGCATACTTATACAAACACTCTAGAGAACTCCCCTTGTTAATTCAAATTTATTTTTATTCTATTCAATTACATGTATAAATTATTTGCCAAAAAATAAAAGAAATTTAAAATACCAATAATTCATATTCATAATAATTTTATTTTATTTTAAAATTCCTTATTTGCAGGTATAAAAGCCAGTTGGGAAGAATGGTGGACATATGACGGTATATCCGGTAAGTTTTTAATAAAAATGTCAATAACAAAATGACTGTATACAAAAAAAAAATATAATAAATAATTTTTCACCAGATATAACAAAAATCTCTGACTGACATCGTTTTTATTTTTATTTACCGTAATCAAAAAACAAAATAATAAGCTTATTTATTTTAATGAATTATAAGTATTTAAATTTAAATACTTTGTGACAATTTTTTTAAATTTTTACTTCTGTGATTATCTGATATCTATTGGGTACAGTATGTATATTAAAACATACGATGTCGAGTGAGATATGCAATTGATTAATAAAACATATAAAAATTGAAAAAAAAATATCAGCTTTGCTTTACAAAAATTAAAAAATTATCTGAGTATGATTTTACGTCAACCCGCGTCAAATTTGGCTTGTGAAGGTCGAAGAATGTACGCACATATCAATTTAAAAATTAAATTTAGAATTAGCAAATCAATAAAAAGCTTAAGAATTTATACGCTTTTTTTTGGTAATATCAATCATCCCAAGTTTTATCTTGTTCATTTGATATTGAAATGATATATATTTACTTTCCGCTTCATAAGTTATAAAAATAATATCGCAATGCCTTAAAAATACAGAGAAGTAAATTGAGAGACACATATATGAAAGTAATTAATAATTATTGTAATTGCCAATGTTATTTGCATTGAAATATATAAAATTATAATTTTTTATTTTTGTTGTTGTTGTTGGCAATGCAACATTGTTATTATAATAATGAAGCATTAAAAGCACATAAAATATTTGATGTAAATAAAGTAATGCTAATAATAATGCTAATGCTTTTTATTAAAATGTTCTCAGTAACACCGAAATATACCCACAAACAGGTTATAAATATAAGCTTGGCCGGCAAACAACCAGTGTCAAAGATTTAATTCTGCCTATACGAGGAGCAACTAAAAAAAATTACAACTTGTTTGAAGTTCAATAAACAAAAAGTGATCTTTCTTTATTTTCCACTTTCTTAAGTACTATTCTTTTGTTAATTGCTGCATTTTGGTTATTGGAAAGATCGCTATAAATTAATTGAAAAAATTATTAAAATTCTTAATAAATAAAAATACATAATTAATAAGGTTAAAATAAATATTAAAATTGAATTGAAGATAATTATTGAAATTCTTAAGAAATTAAAACAACATGTGGTATCATGTGTATGACCAAAATAATGTTGAAAGAGTAGTAGTGTTGGACACTATAATTAAGGAGATAGTGGAAGACACTATATAACATCAAAGCTCAAGCATTCGACCAAAAATTCCATGGACATCATTAATGTTTTAAATAGAGATAAAGAATCTGTTCGGTATACCTTATTCGAAAGCCAGGGCTTCAAATCCAACTCATAAAAAGTATAACAATACAAAAATTACTTAAAATAAATCTTTAATTTTAAATAAATTTCCTTGTGTGCTTAAAAATTAAATAATTATATCCAAATGCAGTTTTCAGTTTCTAGGGAAACGATGTTGACATGTAAAAACACACAAATGTTTTAACTTAAATATGTATAATTTAAAAAATTTCACATAATAAATAATTTCATTTATATTATCAATTTTAAATGACTATCGAAAGCAAAACAATTCGAACAAATAAATATATTCGCACAGACAATAAAAGTCCGTAATGGTTTTATTTAACAAAACACTTATCTTCGTTATACAGAAATGCAATAGTCAGGATGACATGTAAAGAAAATGTACACCAGTGTCATCCACTAAAGCCATCATTTTATTTGACACGAAATGTATACAAAAGAGTATTAATAAAAGCAAAAAAAAATAATTTAAGGCAGCAACTAGTTCACTAATATTATAGCACATAACAACTTAAATAAGAAATCAAATTAAAAGAAACTTTTTACAAATGAAATATATTAAAACGAATATTGAAGGACTAAAAATATCCATAATGACATGTTTTCCCTGAAAAAAAATCAGGGACAAGTTATTATTGCAGGTGAAAAAAATTTGCAGGAATAATTGCAATAAAAGCAATTGAGAAATACGGAAGGTGGGCAGAGGCAAGCTATTTTTATAAAAATAAATTTTTTGAAGATTAATAACCTTAGTAATTTAATTAGAAACATTTTGTGCAACATTGGAGATTTGCTTATAATTTTCCTATAATTTTTATTACTGACTTGTAAGATTTTTGCTTAAAAATCTCAATAGTTCGATTTATGCTTAATTAAGTTTTACTTTCATTTCTAATATTTTTCTAAGTGCATTGCATATCCATTATTAATAATAAAGAATGTTGATTTAACACTTAATCAGTACAAGTTATTTGAGATAAAATCATACAATGAAAAATCCATTAGATTATTCCAAGTGTAGCGATTTTCATGGCAAATCATAATTTTTTTCGTAAAAATTCTACAAAAAAGGAAATCTTTAAAGCAACTATTTCATAAAAAAAATCTATGCATACACAAGTACTTTTCTAAGACATTTTCTAATGGCACAAAAGTTATACATTTCTTTTATCTATAAAATGTAACATTTAGTTCCCCAATAAAGAAATAAAAAAGTCTATTTAAAAACAACTAAAATAACGATCAAACTAATAACCTACAACTTATAAAAAAGAGTAAAAATAACTCAGTATTTAGACAACGTAGAGTTTGATGATAAAACAAGATGTATGCATCCTCGTAAAGAATCCCAATACCCTTCAATAAATATGCCGGAGAAAGATATCTTAGCATCCGAATAGTGTCCAGAATTCGCAAGCCAAAAATATACTCCCTTACCGGGGTGTTCTTTAAGGTTTCTTAGTGCTGCTAGTGTCTAGTTTTTTTTTAAATAACACACAAAATTATTAAGGATTCTTTTAATAAATTTACAATAAAAATATGTGAGTGTGAACTTATGTGAATTTGAAATTATTTACTAATTTTTAATATGATATTTCAATTAATTAAAATTATAAATATTAAATTTTAACAAAATGTTAAATTTTTAAAGTTTATTTGCGAGTAATTTTCATTTTATTTGGTAACACTGAAGAAACTTATCGCTCAACTTCACCAATAAAAGCAAAATCTACTACCTTGGTGTGAATACATTAAATTTAAAAACAAAAAAAAATAAAATGAAAATGAATGAATTGAAAAGCAACAATAACATTGAGCAAAAAACGCAGAAAAAAAATATATTGAAAACATAAAAACCACATTGTGAATTGGTAACATGTATTGATATCCTTTGGTTATGAATATACACCAAAGCACATACAAGTCTGCTCACACATTTGCAAACATTGAAATAGCTACGACTATTTTTCTTTTTTACGTTTTATATTTGTTTTCAATATTTTCAACCAGAAGCAGGCAAAAATCAATTTCCTATATTTTTTTTTTCGAATAAAAAAGTACTTTTCACTTAACATTGTTGGTCAATTAAAAAGCAATAAATTTAATTTGATGAATTTTGAAGAACGGCTGCCAGTATTAAGTCATTTTTGCATTTGTAAATTGAAAGCACAAAAGGTCAAAAAAATAACTAAAGTGATTGACATTTAAGCAAACCTTGAGACAGCTTTTAAACTACGAAAAATATTTCACTCAAAGAGGTTAAAATTAAAAAAGAAGAAATAACAAAGAATTATTAACAATGTAAACTTCATCTATGTATAACTTGCTTAAATAAACCCTCTGAAATATTATTACCATTATTATTTTTCTTTTTCCTTAGGACCAAGTTTTTGGGGCCTTATAAATCCACAATGGAATATGTGCAATAAAGGAAGACGACAGTCACCCATCGATGTAGTGCCAGATAAATTATTGTTTGATCCTTTTTTACGGCCACTGCACATAGATAAACACAAGGTGAGCGCCTAAAAAACCCAAATAAAAAAAAACTTGCACACAATCACACTATGTGCAAACAAAGTTGACAAGAAAACGTGAAAAAATGTTAAACAAATTAACAAGCAGTACAAAGTTTTAATTTTCTATTTAATTCTTTTTTCCACCCCTGCAACCGCAATCATGCATTCTTTCTGTGAACCTTCTATAATGTAACTATGTTGTATAATCGTTAGGTTTCCGGTACACTACACAATACAGGTCAATCACTTGTCTTTCGCGTTGATAAAGATACAAAGCAACATGTCAACATATCTGGTGGTCCTCTGGCCTACAAATATCAATTTGAGGAAATATACATACACTATGGCACAGAAAATACTCGAGGGTCAGAGCACTTTATACAGGGATACAGTTTTCCAGGGGAGGTAAGTTCACAATAAATTGAAAAAAGAAATTAATTTTTAGTTCATATCAAAAAAAAAAAATTTTTTAGATACAAATTTATGGCTTCAACAAAGAACTGTATCACAATATGTCCGAGGCACAGCATAAATCTCAGGGCATTGTTGGTCTTTCGCTAATGGTACAAATTGGTGAAACACCAAATCCTGAATTGCGTATCATAACCAGCACATTTAATAAGGTGCTGTTTAGAGGTGAGTGTGAAGAAAACTCTAGATTATTTAGGTCACTGTTCAAAGTATTAAAGTGGGCAACGGCAGTGAATACAATTTTTTTTATGATGTGATGAGTGACATTTATAAGCAGGTGTCAAATATTGTGACATTAACAAGTCTTTATATTTCCGGTCATTTAAAATCAAACATACCCTTACAAGCATACGTACATAGCACAGCATTTATGTATGCTAAATATCATGAATTTATTTTTATAGGCCACTAAACGAAAAAAAAACTATGAAAAAATTTTACATTAATTTTTTTCCGTAAATTAGGTAAAGTTTATAATGCTACAAATTCTTCTTTTATTTTGTATGTCGTTAACCACAATAGAAAAACAGCAACAAAAGCAACAACGACAACGACAACGTCATCATCATCATAATCATAAAAATGCTTCTGTTGTTGACGTCTTTGCCTACAAAACAGTTACATTTACGTGAATTTCCTTTTCCTTTCATACCGTTGTACAATTACTACAACAACATCAACATGCACTCATGCACGTTTACTACATTTAACAAAACGTACCCAACTATTAAATCCACCAACTGAAAATATTAGTGAAACTTAAAAAAAAACCAAAAAAAAAAACAAAAAACAGAATGAACTGAACCTTGTAAATGGCATAAAATTATGCATACCTTCTTTTTTTTCCACCCATTAAAGCCAATAAAAATATTTTATAATATGCAACCTAACTAACACGTAATGTCAGGTTTCCCCTATTTTATTATTAAAACAAGTTTATTTTTACTTTATTTTCCATTCTTGCCGCGTCTATACTTTCACTTGCGACAGGATGGCATATTTAGTGGAACATTAGATTTGTAAATGTGCATGCACCTGCATTATATATTGAGTTAGCATTTTAGAAAATGTATAATTTAAAAAGAACAGCTTTTGACTTTAATTTAAATTAGCTACAATGAATTTAAATAGCATTCATATTTAAGCGGAGGGTCTTTCAGTAGAATTATTAGAATTAAATTATTTAAATATAATTTTAAATGTGTTAGCATTTATAAAGTTAATCGCTTTCTTTTAGCTCTAAATTACTACTTTGCAATATAATTTCAGATTCTTCGAAGTTCCAGTTTTATGAATTCTCGTACATCAGTATATCTCACAATCAAATGTTTTAAAAGAGCATAAAGACGTTTTATAATTATAGTATATTTACCCTTTTTTATATTTTATATAAACATTAAAAATTATATAAATTAAATAAATCTTAAATGTAGTCCTGGTGCTTAAAGAAATTATTTACAACGAATTTTTATGTAACGCGTAGGTTTACAATTTTGCTATAATTTTTTAAAGAAGACAATTAGATAAAGTCACAAAAATTTTACATAACATTTTCAAATACAAAGTCGATAGGATCTGACGATATACACTTTAGGAAATTTCATAACTTTTGTAACCAAAATCAATTACAGCCAAAAGGTTAAACAAAGTTTCGTTAATTATTGTCATTCTTTCTTTTACGGTTCTTATCGTTATTTTTTCATATGATCTAATAAAAAGAACGAATTTTAATGACTGATATTTTTAACACACATCTTTTAAAGCCCCTATAGTATTTTTAAACACATTAGAAAAGAAATTTTATTTAAAAAAGATATTCTAAAATTATGACTTTCATGTTCCCTACTGTGAACCAGGTTAAAAAATTATTTTGATCGTTTGTATTCAACGCTAAAGCCATATTATACATACAGTTCGAGCATTAATTGCATAATCTACCTCAATGACTGAAGAGCTTCAGCAGCATATGTTCAAATCTCTTCAAATGAAACGGAAGGATTACCCCAAAACTCAAAGAAATGTTAACACCGGACTTAGCAACAATGGCTTTATTAAAAATTTTCCAGAATTCTATCACTAGTTTTTTTGGGAATCGTTGCGAATTTTTTAAAATTTAACATCTATAATCAGCGGTATAGTATGCCATGCTTGAGAAGTTTTCAATAACGAAAAGTTGCCATGAGCATTTTCTTCAATCAAGACTTTTATTTTAAGCCAAGAAAAATGGGTGGGGACAACGGCTTCCAGTTTATTACAATATACAAACTGCTTAGATAATACAACACTAAAAACAGGAATAAAGAGTACAAAACAGCAATTAATACAACTCGACGACACACGTTTGTTTACATAGGACCAAAAATATATAGATTAACTAACCTTGATCACAAATAAGGTTTATTCACAGGTTTAAAAATCAGCAACACTCTGAGACATAATCTCAAAACATCGACAAAAACAACCAACAAACTTCCAGCCGAGTATACAGACTTATATGTGCCTGTAAACATACTTATATAGAACAAATTGGACGCAAATTAGAAACAAGATTCATAGAACACACACGCCGGTAAAAACGAAAAGAAGAAGACTCCACCTTTACATTACACCTTGACACTCACCGACACGCACCAAGGGAAATAGATGAATGTATTTCATTACCACAAAAAAAAAGGACGAAAACTAGACATTCTTTAAAACATAAAAATCTACAAAATGAGAATTTTTAATAGCGACATTATAAACGAACAGGTAAACACGACCTCAGACATAACTTTTACACCACTGAAACTACTCATGTACTCTAACAAACGAAAAACATTATCAATAAGCCCCGCATAAAATACTAGGTTCCAGGTTAATCTAGCTACATGAGTAGATATGACCCTTACAAAAGAACGACATAACCCAACACTATTTATACTAGTAGACATGATACTAACTCTCCGAAACTATTAAAAACACGGTTTGATAATGATGTCATCGCATCGAAAACGCTCGCCGATCACACCGAACATACAGCAAGGAAAATTAATTTCACTGAAAAATATTTTATACCCAAAATGCAATAATTTTAAAAATTCCTAATATTGGACTTTACATCGTAGACCTTATAAGTTTTAAAAATAAATTACTAAATAATTATTAAATACCTAAGTACCGTTTTACACGCTTCAACTTTTGTTGCTCAACTTTTGATTTTTCCATTAGAAAGAAAGAGAAGGCTTTATACCCCTTCTCTTTCTTTCTAATGGCAAAATCAAAAGTTGAGCAACAAAAGTTGAAGCGTGTAAAACGGCACTAAAACTCTAAAATATTAACTCTAATATTAACTGTAGCCGACTAGCCTTTGAATATTGTACAGAAATTGAGCAATACAATAGAAAATATATTAATTTAAATAAATTTTATTATTAAAAAATTAGTTTCTTATAACTTACAATGATATTCTGATCTAAATCAAATACAATATTTCTGGGAATATTCAAGTCGCTTGTAGCATTTCGTATGCAGTAGTTTTGGTTACTGATGCTGCAAACATCTATTTCACAGCAATTATAAAGAAAGATTTTTTGGATAAGAAGCACTAATTGCTAAGCATAGACAAGCTAAGATAGATAGATGCAAAGAACTTCGATAAGAGATGAAGTGATCCCGAGAAATGATGCTTTACATTCTGCTAGTGTCTTATATTTTCTGTGTCCTTAAAAATTCAACACACAAAATTTTAATGAATTTAGAATAACCGATAGTCCTAGTTCCTAATGCTTTAGTTCTTAAGATTTATTATAATTTTAATTATAATATATGAACAAACAAATAAATTAGTAAAATAAATAAATTTAGGAATCTTTCGTGAACTTAAGGAGGATTAAAACTATTTATTTAACTAAAAAATAATTTCAAAAGTTAAAAACTCTTAAATAAACAAGTTCCAAAGAGCCAGCTGAACTTAAATATCTGATATTAAACAAACTGATTGCTTTCTAATCGATTAAGAAAAAATTGTTTTTAAATCACAAAAATGTTTCTCTACTAATTTGTTATTTTTTTTTTTGTTATTGAAAATACAGTTGCTTGCCCTGTGCTTGTGCACCCTACGTGAATATCTTTTTATGTCTGCAGAAAATTTCAACTCATTCTATATTCAATGCAACAGTGCTGCTGTTTTTTAAAGAAATTTTTAAACACAAATATAAAATGAAAGCGAGGAGAAATAGTCGAAAAAAACAACTTTTGTTATTGTCAGCAGCGGAAATAGCGCGAAAACTTAAACCTACACTTAAAGTTTTAAAACTATTTTTGCGGTTGATATTTTTATTGCCTTGCATGTTTTGGAAGGAGTGAAGGTTGTTAAGACTGCAAATAATAAATATAACACAAAGGAAATATTTGAATATTATTTCTAAAATAATAAAATTTTATATATTCAACTAAATTATATTACTTAATTATTGGAATTTTTGTTTTGATAAGTCAATTAAGCTAGTAGTTCAGCGGGGTAGAGATTTGATCCGCTACATTACAATTAGTTTCAATTATTCAGATAATTGCGTTGCTAAATAGGTTTTTGTATATTTAATTGGTATAGTAAAAAATAGCTAACAAAAAATCTTTCTTTAGTGTTGAAAAGTGTAATCAATAATAAAATAGTAAAATAGCTTGGATGCTAATATTTTTAAGATGAACCGCGCCATGATGTAGATTTTTCTATTTGCTTTATTGATGTGCAAACAAGATTTTTTTGAGAACGCGGAATGAATACTTAATTCCTGAAAAATATTCGCAACGTATTATATGCCAGATTCTGGTGTAGTAGTAACACTGCTAGTTAATCCAGTACTGGCTATAACTTAAGCATAATACGCAACGTTTCGTTTGTTTCAACCATTTGATGCTAACAATATGAAAAAACTCAATAGTGTCATAAATTGACGATATAGTGAAGCAATTCAAATTTTAACGATTATAAGAAGCCCAATATCTTAGCAGCCTCAATAACTGACATGAGCTTAAAGAAAATTGTAGAACCATCTTACCTATGTACAGTTTCACAAATAAGCCTGGAAATTTAAAAACACAAAACACAACAAAATAAATATATTTTATTTTCTCCTAAGCACTTAAATATTTTAAATAAATAGCAATTGTTATTCAGTTGTTCATGAACTGTTTCCCATATCATTCATTGCACAATTTATATTACGTAGATTGAAAGAAAGCTAAAAGAACACAAATTTAGAAACGTGCAAAATTATATTAAAATTATATTATTGTATTAATATTTCATATCTGTTGGATATATAGGAGTTTCTAATTTAATATAATTTATAGCAGAAGTACATTTGCTCTGGGCTCTGAGTATTATTTTGTATTTTAATCATCTGAAAATTTTTCAAATTTCAGGCTTTTCAACTCCCATCAGACATTTGTCTGTACGTGCTCTGCTGCCAAATACAGATCATTATATAACTTACGAAGGATCTACCACACATCCTGGCTGTTGGGAAAGTACTGTATGGATTATCGTCAATAAACCAATTTATATAACAAAACAAGAGGTAAGCAAAAACTAAAATGGATTTCAAAAATAAAACAAAAATTTATTCAAATAACTGATATTTTTTTTTTATTTTTATGTTTTGTAATAATAAAAATTTTAAACAAAGAAATAAAAAAAGTAATTGATAGCCAATTAATTAAATTGTAACAAAGAATCAATTAGTGGATATAATTATATTATTCAATTTAACTGCGAATATTATTTCAAATGATTGTGTTTATATTTACACATATTTACACATACTCGTATGCATGCAGTTTTACCAACTGCATTTGTATGCAAATACCATAAATGTGGTATTTATGGTTTAATTACAAATAATTTATTAAACTGCTATGATACTTTTTAAACTCGTGCTTTATTATGTACAGCAGAACATGGTTATGACGAATATATTTTTTCTTTATTTACATAATAGGGTAAATTCATAACGGGGATTAAAGATTCAACTATAATATGCATAAGCTGGCTTAAGCTAATGTCAAAAATTGAACGAAAAGTCTGCTAAATCCTAAGGCGAATCATTGAAAACTTTTAGGTGGCTATATTGTACTTACGTGAATATAGAAATTATTATGCACAGTTTTACATTTGTTTTATTCGTACTTTTGCAAATAAAAAATAATTTTGTTCTAACTAAATGAAATTTATTAGCAAAACGCGTTTAATTATCATATTTTGTATACCTAATGCTATGCTTATACAAATTTATAATTTATTGTTAATAGTTTTAAGAAAATTACGAAAGAAAAATTACACATATATCGATATATGTATCATTTTGGCTAAAAGTACTAAAAATTGCAAACAATAATAAACAACAAAAAATTTAATTTAATTGCAAATTGTGTGTTAAAAAATGGAAAAGAATATAAAATGTTTAAAGTTCCTCGTCCCTTTGAATTGCCGTTATAATAAAACGCCTGTCTTTTGTCATATAAGCTCGTTTTTCCTTGTATATTTCCTATTAAATTCAGATAAAATATTTTTTACCCTCCATTGGAATTTGTTTACTAATGTATCTATAACACAATGCAAAATTAGCTGTTTCCGTACGTAATGTGCGATCAGTTTTGTGCTTTGCTTAAGCAAATGACATTTGACGTAAAGTTTTGTTAAGTACATTATAGTTTACCACATATGACTATTAGATATTTGCACAGTTGCTTAAGTTGCCTTAATTCAGTATATGCATAATATAGTTGGGACTTAAGTATTTTAATTCATACAACTACAAAACACATGTGGATAAAATATTTATCGGTGATGAGTTTTAATAAATACACACATACTTTTCGAAGTCTTTTATGAAATTTAAAAAAAAAAATCTCCCTCATAAAAAAACATAGTTCAAATTTTTAGCGAAAAACTTATTGATAAAATATTTTTTAACATTTAACTAAAGTGTAATTTTATCATCTAGTAAAATTCTATTAATAATTTAATATAGATATACTTATCCTTTAACAAAATAACAACATTTTTGTTTCAAGACAAAACTTTATGTTCTAAATTCTTATTTGTCAAATTGTCTAAAATTCTAAAAAGGATAGGATTTTTCGATTAGATCGTGTCATTACCGAAATTTTGAGACATCTTCTCTAGCCCGTCCTATCATATAACCAGTCACTGGTGTGAAATAGTAACCTCAAACTACATAGATGATAAGCTGGCGCGATAGGTTGATAATATTAACTCATACTGCATTAATATTAACATGTTAATATTATCAGATTGAACTGAAACTTTGCCAATCTCATTTTCTAATCAACTGGCACATTTTAGGGGGATGAGCCGTTGGAAAATCTAAAATTTATTTTTTGTAACCACCCTACTGAATCAAATAAGAAACCATAACTTTTAATTCTTAAAAGAAAACGATACAAATGAAAAATATTCTGAAGTGATGAAATAACTAGTCCCATTTACAATAAAATGTCCGCAAGAGTTCTGTAAAGAAAATAATAATCATCCTAAACGAAAATTTTACGACTTGCATGCAGGATATGTGGTTATCGTAGCTTACAGTTTTCACTTGGTAAAAGGATTTATGGTTCATGTATCAAGGTAAAGTCAATTTTAAATGACATTTTATTTTACCCTATTTTTTCATTTCCTCTACAAAAACACTACCTTATTGATTGATACAAGAAGAAGAAGAATAACAGAATTGTAGGCTTATTAAATTAAAATATGTTGAAATTATAGCAGTGCAGCCTGAGAAGATTGTTGTCCCTCTGAAAGGGAGCTCTATATAAAGCTACCATTTAACAACTTAGAACAGATACCAGAATAAAAATATTTCGATGATGTGCGGATAATGTTCTTAAAAAGCATAATTTACAGTGGTTATATTTTTCTATATATAAAAATTTAAAGAAAAACTTGACTTTTAAGCTTTATAACTTTCCTTAATATAATTATAACTAAATACAAAATTTTATTTTTATAATCAATATTTTTATTGAAAGAAATAATATAAATTAATTTTGACCGATAATGTTGGTTACAACAATGTTCGACTGTAATTGTTTGAAAATACTATTTATGTTCATGCTTTTAATAGTTTTATATCATATAACACATTAATTTCATATTAGAATAAATAACAATATGAAAATGTATAACATTAAATATTTATTGGATTTTAAATTTTTACTTTATTTTGGTTTTAAGCGATGATATTAAACAAAAATATTTAACCAATAACTTCTGTTATATAGTTTTTGAAAAGAGCACACTAGTTTCTGTCCACTATTACGAGTTTTTATTATTCTAAATTTAAAAATTACCAAAAATATTTTTGGTAATAAAAATTATATTGTTTATTTTTCAATGCTTATTGAAAACATCAATCAATTATCCTTCGAAGGTTTACTTGTGAGTACTGTGTTAAACATTTCAAGTGAAATATTGTCAAAAAATTAACATATATTTTTTATGAAAAGATGTTATGGATACAATCTTTTCAATATTCGTGTTAACATTTTAAACCAGCATGTGAACTCATATGGAGGGCACTTGTTTCATATGAAATTTTTTAAAAACCCACTTGTATCTTATGCATTGTATGTTTTGTTTTCTTTTTAAGAATTATTTACTTTGAAAATGGTAAAAATTAAAAGAGATTATTGTAGTTTTCTTCCTTATTCTGTGTTAAAATTGAATTTAGGTCGACTAATTTGTCTGATGTACTTCCCAGCTTATTCCTTTGTTAATCAGTGCAGCGATTCGTAAATGGTTGGGGTATGGGTGAAAAATCACGCTTTCAACACATTGTGGTGGTATTATTATGGAGATTGTTAAGCTTTTTTTGATGCTGTTTTTCATATAGAAAATTAATACTGTAGGCAATTTGGCTTAAAAAAATAGGCAATTTGCCATACATTATTTTGTTTTAGTTCTTTAGTATAGAACTACAGACTCCTTGACTCTGATGTAGATGAAATATTCTCAAATTTTATTTTGGCTGCAGGTCAGTTATTAGAAAAAAAAACATATTTTTACATTTTTCTATTTTTGTTTTATTTATTTTCCGATATTTTCCATAACTTCGTTGGTCATCTTCAGGGATATAAAATATATAGCTAAAGAAAATAAATATAAAATCACAGAAAATTTGCAACAAAAATAATAATAAATACAATTTTCCGTACAAATTTAATAATAATAATAAGTATACAAATTAATAATGTCAATTTTTTTACTTGAAAAATTAATTTATTATAATTACAAAAACAGTTAATATATTATTCATTATATCGCCCATCGTTAGTCACTACTTTTTTCAATTTTCTGGTAGCATATGGATTCCACGGCAAGCGAACTGCTCCGGTTTTGAGGTAAAGAATGCATCAAGCGAATTTCGGAAGTGAACGTATTTCAGTAAGTGAATTCTGCATCGATCCAAACAAATTGTAGTCTCGACGAAAAGGTAGCAGAGCTAAAACTTCCCATACATTGTTTTCTAAATGGCTTTTGGCCGATCTTGCAAAGTGAGTTCGAGCATTGTCATGATGGAAGATTATTGCCTCGTATCTGATCATATATTCTGTTCATTTTTTGTTGATTGCTTTCTTTAAACGAAATAGTTGTCTTTGATTCAGGTCTCCTGTAATCATCCAATTGGCCTAGCTTTACCTATGAATTTTGCGACATGCAAAATTGCCTTTCAATATTTTTCGGCTTCAATTAATATTGTTTCTGAATGAATTCCAATGCTTTAAAAATCTTCAAGCTTCTTCGGCTAATCAGGCATCCCCTTGTCTTCTGTGTCGGTTTCCACCGTATGACAGTTTTTTGTAGTAAGGGGTTCCCCTACATTTCGTGATAAGATTTACACCCGCACCTGGCTGTGGCCCTTAATCAGATGGTGGTCAAGCCACTGTGAATAAAAAACAACGTCATTTACGTCCTAGCAAGCCGAAGACTAATATTGTTGGGAAGATGATTTTCAAAGAAAATATTTATCAATAAAAATAAGTAAACGAAATGACCTATTATATGTTTTTTACCCACACGATAACATTAACATGAAATTAAGAAATTCCACGAAATAAACTAAACAACAGAAAAGAAATACAACTAACACAAAAAAAAAAACAAAACACACAGCCCAACAGGCGCCTACACTGAATGATAATAACAGCAACAATAAGGGCCGCTGTTCCAGCAGAATATTCTTATATATGCGAGAACCGCATATATTGAAGATTAAAGATAATTCTTCGTTCAGTAAAGACAACAAAGTTACCATCGTGTTCATTTTGTGTTTATTGAAAGTAAATAAATCGTTTGATTTAAAACTCTAAAGTGATGTGTTATTATTTTGCAATTAAATAACTCAACATAACAAAATGTTTATTAAAAGAAATAAACATATTTACTGTCAAATTTTTAATAACAAATAAAAAAAAATCAATGCTGGCCAGCAAAATCTCAAAATTCTAGCGAAATTTTTTTTAGTAGAAAAAGTTGCTTCGTAGAATGTGTTCTTATAAATGAAAGTTTATAAATAAAAAATGACCAAAAATTTGTGAAAATTTATTAGTCCAATTTGCTTAATTCTTCCTATTTAAAATTGAAGCTGTCACTCATTTTGAAAAACCTTTTAGAGATTTTTACTTAGGGCAATTTGGATAGCTTAAAGTGATCCAAGATTAATTAAATAAAGCATAAAGTGATCAGTTTTGTGGAAGCTTTCAGAAAATCATTCTTAAACTTTCCACTTCCTTTTAATAAAGCAATGGAAACCATTACCCAGTTGTACGCAAATAGCTTTTGCCATAGTAAGTTTGCAGTACTAGTAAGGATCATAGCCAAGATGACGATCAAATACCACCTTGTTTATAGTAATGTTTTCATGTTTTGTTGTTGATGTAGTTTGATGGAATTTTTTTTTATGTTTACATATATTTTTGGTTTATGTTACGCGGCTGCCGAGAAAGAATCCATCTGAGAATACTAATCAGTGCTAAGCGAGAACCTCGCCAAATCGACAGGTCCCAATGGAAATAGTAACAAATGCCGCCCGAATCGATCAGCAACCGTAACATAAGAAATAATAGAAATATGAGTATAAAGGTGACCTTAAGGAAGCTTCCATAATTATGGCCAAGCATGGCACATAAAAACATCAAAATCTTATCTTTATTCATTATTATCTTTATGCCTTGAATGTATAGCATAACCACAACAAAATGTGATATAAGGGGAGTAGAAGATTCTTTATTTTTCTAGACTTCTAATGGACAAATGTAAAAGGCAGCGTCTGAGTGGATAGTTAGTTATTAGTTAGTTGAAAAATAATAATAATAAGTCAATTGTTCTGTAGTGTCAACTTTGTGTGTAGTTAAAGTAAATAAACTTGTAATTAATTTTAAAACTCTAAAATCTAGTATTATTTATTTTGCAATAAAGAACTCACAACAAAACGTTTATAAAAGATATAAACGTAACAATATTAATAAATTCCCAACATATTAGGTGCCCCTGTAGGCTAGTAGGTAGTGTACTAGCTTGTAAGTATGGGCGTTGTGGGTTCGATTCCCAACGAAGACCTTGGTTTTTTTCACTACAAAAATAAAAATTGACTGTCGGGGGGCTGCTCAGCGATGAAGGCATAGTAACTGATCGCTGTGCTGTCTTATATACGGCAGTTAATTTCCGACTATCCTTCTACTTTCACCACCTGTTTCATCTATTCTCTATCCCTTTCCTAAAGAATGTAGCACGGTACTTGACTAAATAGGCATTAATGCCTGAAGTGCTACTTCTCTTAAAAAAAATATTAAATCGAGTGGTGTGCAGCATTAATTAAGTAAAAATATATAGAAATCCAAAAAAAGCTCAGAATTTTATTACATTCTGAAAATTCGGAATTTTAGCGAAAATGCTGGGGTTGTGGGACCGCAGTTTTCATAATTTTGTATACTGAGATTGTGTATAACATCGGCTGGTAAAAGTAATTTCCCTGCCTTAAAATATTTAGAAATCTAAAGAAGGCATAAGAGTTATGCTGACATACAATAAAATTGATTGAAAAACTTTAAACACATGTCGTTACTTCAGACCTAGTGTTACTATCAAATAAAATAAACTTATTACGCCCTAATTCTAGTCTTCTCTTTTTAATGAAAGCTTCAAAGAAACTGTTGACGTTCATAGTATTAAACACGGTTCTACAAACCATCGTTCTCGAGATATAAGTAATCAACATCAGTGGCGATATTCGTTGATGGCAGCAATCAACCAGGCAAAACAGAATGGGATTTTAAGCTTACCAATTTTATATTATTATAATACGTATTAATTTGCGCTTTTCTTTCTATGGTAAAAAAAGAAAATAATGTTTAAAAATAAAAAATACTTAAACCCTTTAAATTGAAATAATTAAATTTTGGTTTTAAATGGAAAGCAAAATGTCTGAATGTTTATAGCTCCGTAAAACTGTGGTTACAATTAAAATCAAACCCCTGTTAGGCACAATGTGCGTAAAAATGTGCACACAATTCTGTGCATCAAAAAGCTTTTTAATTTATTATTAAAATTGCTTATTAATGTTAGTGTGTGCTTTTTATTTATTTTTTTTTTTGTAATCCTTGGTTCATTTATATTTGATTGTAAAATAAATTTATTTATACTTTAACATGATTACGTGTTAGATATGGATAATTTGTACTTTTTAAGAGTAGCAAAAAATAAGGGTTATCCAAAATTTATACAATATCTGTAGATTTTTGGGTTTTTTTATTGTATTACAATATATGCCTTGCAACTTAGGAATAGTATATAAGCTACCTGGCATTTATACTTTCTTCTGTGAAAAAATTACACTATACGTGTGTTAAAAACTTTGTGAATCTCGTTAAGGGACCTTTAATTTTTTTTTTTAATAAGTTGTTGTTGTTAACATCGTTTGAGTTCTATAATGTCATGAAACGATCTTACACGAAACCATTGTGAAATAAATGAGTCATTCGAAAACATTTTCCTGAATTAATTAATTAATTAGTTCTTCTTCTCCTTTCATCGTATTGTTAAATCGAACAGTTACAGTCACAGAATGGCCAACCTCATTTTAGAAAAAATTTCTTTCAATAGCAAGTCAAACTCAAAATTCTTTTTTTATAATTTTTTTTTTTTATAATTAAAAAAGCCAGCCAAACATTAATATACTTTCCCGCATTAGTATCCTCAAATAATGGTAACTTCGTTTCAGATTCTGTCATCACTGCAAGGTTGTGTTTTTTCTTGTTATATTAAATTTTTTTACAAGCCAACACTTTGCCAATGAATCTGTGAGAACCCTGCAGCTTTTACTGATCACTTTAAAATATTTTTTTATTGAGTTTTAAAAATTAAAATAGAAAGTTAATAATATTCCATTAAATTTTAATTTATAATCTATAATCTGAAATGCAATTCTTTTACTTCATTTACAGCTGTATCAACTGAGGCGGCTGATGCAGGGCTCCGAAAATACTCCGAAAGCTCCTTTAGGCAATAATGCACGGCCGGTGCAAAACCTACATCATAGAACTGTTAGAACTAATATAGATTTTAAGAAAAATAAGGTAATTTTAATACCAAGTTAATCCCAACGCAATCTGAATATAAGAGTGACAACCATAAAATAAGCTTTGAATATGGTTGAACAAAAA
The DNA here is from genome assembly GCA_030448955.1 of Trichopoda pennipes. Taxonomy (NCBI): domain Eukaryota; kingdom Metazoa; phylum Arthropoda; class Insecta; order Diptera; family Tachinidae; genus Trichopoda; species Trichopoda pennipes. The sequence goes on along the minus strand of JASKUP010000049.1, from coordinate 3,196,303 downwards.
AAAAATTATAATTAAAAAATAGTATGATTGTTAATACTAATTAAATGTAAATTTTTAACGCTATTACGCAATTCAAGCTTATTGTCTTATATTCACAATTTGTAAATTCATGTAAATTTGAAATTAATTTCGTTCTATTTTCTGTGGTTTTTCTTGCTAATCTTATTAAAATTTTATTTTACTTCACAATTGAATTGAATGATGTGTAATTATTTGTCATTATCATACTACATGTCTGCTATTGCTCTTTATTAAAACTGTTCTTTTAATATTTCAATTTTTAATTAAATCTAGAATCAAAATGCTTGTCCTTCCATGTATAAGGACATGTACTATAGAGCGAATCGTTGGTCACCTGATACAGGATTATTGATTCGTTGACCTATAATGGATAAAAACTTGCATATAAATGACCATTATGATGGGCAAATTATTGCAACAACACCAACAATAACAACAACAGTTACAAAAACAAATGTTCAACATAATGATGATAATGAAGATTTTGGTTCGGGAAACGGTAGTCTTATAATATTTACTGCACCAGTGCTAGCATTTACAACAAAAACAATAGCAGCAACAACAGTAATTACGACAACAGTAGCGGATGTTAAATTTAAATTTAATTTACCCAATTATTTTTCGTTAAAAAATAACAAGAATAATTATGTTAATGACTATGATACGAATGATGACGAGGATAATAGGAATGATGACATTGATGCTAATGATATCGTTAATGAAAATAATAATAACAATAAAGTGTTGCATATTCATAGTGCTGGTGGCCGTAAGTATAACAAATTTGACCAGCATCCTGATGATGGTATTAAATTTAATAACAATTATTATAACAATTATTATACTACCATAGACTCAGGTCTTTTATTTAAGTATTGAACAGTAGATCAGAACAAATTATAAAAAACATAAATATTTTAATTATAAATTCTTTTATAAGTTTGTATACGTTTTTCATTTTTATTTTAATTTCTTGATTTTTTTAAGAGAGATTCCTTAACCCATTTATGTACATCAGTTTTAACATTTAATTAAGATTATAAAACAATCCTTTAAAAGGGATAATTAAATAGGCATATGACTGACGAACAATGCGGAGCCGAAAATTTGACTTGCAAGGAAGTTTGTTGCTCTACCCGGAGTAAGAACACTTATATTCCTTAAGATTAGAAATAGACTGCAATTTAAACGCTTTATCTAAATACAATATACAGGCATGTTCTGAAAATCATGATGATTTCAAATCACGAACGAATTTGAAATCACGAGAGAGATTTTTTGGTGTTTTGAAAACCACGAGATTTTTTATTTTTATTCTAAATCGTGAGCTGACAGCTGTTTTTGTTTGTTTATACTTAAAATATTTTGTATGTTCAAGAAAATTATCAGAACAATTTTATAATACATTGGTCGTATCTTCGTTTAAAGTGTAAAATGGCTGCAGCAAGTTCATTGTCGATAATTGAATTAAAAAGAAATGCAAACAACAATAAAAAAACTTCCAAAAGAAATACGGCGTCATGATAAATTTTTAATTTTAAATTTTTTGTGTAAAAAAATCAATTTAATTACTGAAATAAAGAACAAATCATATTAAATGGTATGTAATACATAGCTTTATTGAGCTCGAAGAAAAAGTTAAAAAAAGTTTTAAGTGATTTAAAATCGTCAGTTTTATTGTTTAGTTTGAAGAAAAAAAGATTCAAGTGATTTGAAAACGTCAGGCTGTTAACTGAATAGTTTTAAATCACAAGAATTCAAAAATTTTTGTGCGCAGACCACCTTTTCAGTGATATCAAATCACTGATTTTCAGGATATGTCTGATAATAAAATATTTTCTTTATTTAAGAGTGACTTGAAAAATATTGCTTTTAGCATTTTTATATGAAATATTTATGAAAAACTCATGGACTAGGTTGTTTCTAATGAAAAATAAAATGTTAAAACCGGTATATTTATATAAAACGGCTAAAACAATATCCGCACTCTGTAAAAAAATATGATTTTCCTTAGAACTATTTTATAGTTAACAATGTATACGAGCACACTTTAGATCGAGCCTTTTAACAGAAACGCCATGTTATTCAATGGTTTTGGAAAAGGGTTTTCTTAAATTAAAAGAAAATTTTCTTTTATGATTTCAACGAGTATTGAAAATGCTATAAAAAAATGCTGATAGTCTAATTGAGCAACTCTATTAAGCAATTTATTGCATTGAAAAGCATTGTGTTCAGTACTGAGGACTAAATGCTTTAGAGAAAAAATTTTTTGTAATCTTTTCAATAGCCAGAAATTATTATCATTTTAATATATGCTTGAGGCTAAATAGGTCTTTCTCTCTCTCTTTTTCATTATCTAAAAATGTCATTAGAATACGTTTTATATTTTTACTTTTTGGTAAAGTTGAATAAATTTATTAATTCTATTTAATTCAAAAATGTACAGAGAAATCCCGCTATTTTTATGTAATAGAGAATATATTCTTTTATCTCCATTACAATTCTAATTTCATCTATTTTGTTTTATATTTACAATAGCGCCCTACGTATATGCTGCTCCCACAGTAATCCCATGTGCTGTTCATTTTCTTACGACATATATTTTGAGCGAATATTTTGCAATATTACACGATTAACAAATAATTTTTATTTAATTTCAATATTTCATTATAAAAATCAATTACGAGGTTCTGATAACAATAATTTCTTACCATAGTTACTATAGTTTTCACAGCTGGTTTTTTGGCATAACATAGTTTATTACGATAGAACCTTATACAAAGTGAATTTCAGTTATCAAAAAATATTGTGTTAAAATATCCCCAATCAGGTTTAAGATGTAATAATACTAATAAGACATTTAGAATGTTATCTTTTCAAGCAAAATATTTCTATTAATATTTAGGTGATTCAATTTAAATGGGTTAATCAATTTATTATAACATTATAGAAACCTCAATTTTACTTTCCTTTTTCTTGTATACACAGTATCATTGCTTAAATTTAACTTACATCTGACTCTATCGATGTTCGACTTTACATTCTGTTTTCGAAATGCCTCTTTAGTAATTATACTTATTTCGTATGTGTTAATTTTTTCATAATCTACTTTTAATGCAAATTGTTTCTAAATTCATTAATTCATCTGCTGTATTATAACTATATTTACCAATTGAGATAATACAGTGATATTTACTTTTTAGTTAAACTTATTGCTCTCTCGTTTTTGCTACAACGCTTTCAATCGTGGTAGTGTAAAGAGGCTTTAAGGTTCATTTTTATTAGAACTAAAAGATGTTAAGTACTAAGAATAGGGAATATATCCTGTTTTACAAAAACAGAGATATAATTCTATTCAACTCTATCATAGAATGAAACAATTTCTTACATAAGCATCGATATATTTCTTCCTAATGGTGTGAAGTAGCTTCCTTATATTACAAAAATTTTAAACAAATACAGCATTATATTTAATTTTTTTTTTTATTTTTTTTTATAGATCTCTATTTCCCAGAATTTATTTTGTCAAAATAGCTTAAATTTCAAAAATAATTTCAATTAAGTTAACGTTACCATAAAGAAAAAAAATTCATAATTAATAAAATTAAAAGATACAAAGAAAACAAAAACTGGATGGGTGGACAATAACTTTAAAACATAACTATTTAAAAATACGCATACACATGATTTATACAAGTATTTAAAAACAAACATTAAAAATTAAACAAATTGCTTTAAATAAATTAATGAAACAAAAATTAAATGTAGGGTTAAAATATAAATGTATATTGGAAAATATATATATATATATACATATATTAACATTAACATACAATAAGAACATTTACACACTATTAAAAGAAAAAATGTATGTGTAAATATATTTTACACTAGGGAAACTATTTAAATAAAAATAAAAGCAAAAATCTACTTAATCAAAAGATTAAATAAAATGTTATGAAACAAATGCATTTTTTTTTTGTATTTTTTTCCATGTTTCAATTGATTTATTTGATTTCTAATTTTATTAAATAAATGCATTTAAAAATTTGGTATATTTTATATGTCGAATTTATATTTATAAATATTTAAATGTTTTATTATTACATTTTATAAATATTTTATTTATTTTATGTGAATATAGGAATAATTGTCGATTTATATAATTGCACAATTAAATCCTTTGTAGTGGTTTTTAGCTTTACAAATAACTATTACATGTTTTACTTATAGGCAAATAGACAATTAAACAAATTAAAAATAATTATAAATAATCAAATTTCATCAATATTCTTATGATATACACACATGGTTATAAATATATGTTTGAGGGTATGACATTAATAAATGAAAATGAAGTCGTTCTTTAAATGCAAAAATGTTTAATTTTTAATTTGATGATTTAAAAATATTTAGACTTTTTCCTTCCAAGCCACAGTTCGCGAATTTTATTCTAAAATAGATTATCAAATGAAGTACGAAATTTATAAAATCATCAGCATATATTTTTGTTATTCACTAACTCTATTGTAACTCCAAAAAGCGTTCAATTTATTAAATAAAAACTTTAATGTGGCGAAAATTTTTAAACAATTTATAAATCAAAACCTTAGTTGTTATAAAAGGGTATACTTCTCAATGTATTTTAATATTTAGTAAAATTTTTATTGATTTTTTTTTCATAAGTGTTTTAGTTACAGGTAAATTTTTATAGCAAAAATGTAAAATAGTTAGCTAAACTAAAATTTGAAGAAAGTGTGAAAAGTGCATATATTTAGGCAGCTGTTAATTTCACTTAATTTCAAATTCTAATATTTTTCAATTCCAAACACTCTTTTTAATGTGTCCATTATTTTGATAGATAACAAACTCTGCCTTTATAGACATATATTTTCAAAAATGTTCACGACGTTGGCTGATGTTGAAATAATGTTATTTATATTTCGCCTGAAAGTATGTTTATTTTGAAATTTTACCTATTCTATTAATAAATTAATTTTACTTGGAAACCCGTACTGACAACGTGCATACGAGGTATGATCAAAAAATTATTTTTAATTTTTTTAAGAAGTATTTAACTATTCATCAATAACTATCTTGTATCTTCACAGTTATCCCCCTCAGATACAATACTCTTATGCCAGTATTTTTTCCAATCCTCGAAACCCTTCTGAAATGCGCATTTTTGTATCGCCTACAAGTCCTCTTGCGATTTTTTTTTATCTCCTCAATCGTAGCAAAACGCTTTCCTTTCATCGGTGTCTTCAGTTTTGGGAACAGATAAAAGTCAGAGGGGGCCAAGTCTGGTAAATACTTAGGTTGAGGCAGGAGTACGGTTTTGTTTTTGGCCAAAAACTCACGCACAAACATCGATGTGTGCGCTGGTGCGTTATCATGGTGCAAAATCCACGATTAGTTTTTCCACAATTCAGTATGCTTCTCATGAATTGCTTCCTGCAAACGGCGCATAACAACAAGGTAGTATTCTATATTGACCGTACCACGTTGTGGCAAGAATTCAGGATGCACCACACCATTATAATCGAAGAACACAGTAAGCGAAACCTTCACATTTGACCGAATTTGGTGTGCTTTTTTCGATCTTGGCTCTTATGGACGCTTCCATTGGTATAATTGGGCTTTGGTTGCAATGTCATAGGCATACACCCATGATTCGTCATCAGTTATGAATTTTTTGAGCAAATCTGGATCGTCGTTGACGACATTCAACACCTCCTGAGCGATGTTCATGCGACGTTGTTTTTGCTCAAAACTTAGCAGTTTTGGAACAATCTTCACTGCCGCACGTTTCATGCTTGGCATGAGTCGAACGATATGCCAAATCATCAGCAACCTCTCTAATGGTAATTCGACGATTATCCAAAATCATTTTCTTCACTGCTTCAATGTTTTTATAGGCTGTTGACTAGTTCGAGCATCGTCATTGACATCTTCTCGCCCTTCCTTAAGCCGGTTATGCCACAACTGAACTTGTGTTCTACTCATAGTAGACTCAACAAATGCCACAGTTAAGATTTCGAATGTCCTTGCACATTTAATTTCATTTTTTACACAAAACTTAATACAGTTGCTTGTGCACAAGACCAAAGCAATAAAAAACATCATAAACGTACAATTACAGATTATTATGTCACATACAAAAAAAAAACCCCAATAGGTTCACACATAAACAAAAACGGACAACAAGCATCGTAAAGGATTTAGTTAGGAAAAAAGACGAATGAAAAAGGAAGCGACAAATTAGGTAAAAAGAGACAAACGAAAAAGGAGAGAGAGATGCAGGCAAAAAAGACAGAAAGTGACGAACGCAATAACACGCTGGGAGACACGAACTATATAAACACAACTGACAATAGAACGCAACTAGTACGAAAAGAACACTGAAGATGGCAAACAACCGAAACCGGCTTGTTCACAAACCAAATTTGACGAAGGTCGACTGAAAACCGTACCCAAAAAAAAAACTTAATACAGTTTCTTTGATCCATTTTTTCGAATAGTAAAAAATCGAAGAGCACACCAAAACACGACTAACTTTTTTATCTGTCAAAATCAAACTAACAATGCAAAACGGCTGATATTGTCAACATATATAACAGACCAACATAACAGAAAAAAAATGCGAAAATCGAACATACATAACTCATGAATTTGTTCATACCTCGTATAAAACTTAAAAATGATCAGTTGAATGGTTACATCGCGAAAGTAGAAGATACAATTGAATGACAAAAAACAAGTAAACCGCTATCCTGATTTCCAATGTACATTAGTTATGAAATAAGGATTGCGATATAAAAAACTATTCTTCCTTCGCATAATAAGCACTTCATGGCTAATTAATTCTTTTCTATTTAAAGTAATTTATTACAATATAAAATAAAACCCACCATACGCTTTTCTGAAGTAATAAAAACAAAATAAATTATAGTCTGCGGTATGAACAATTTGGTTTATACAAAATTAACATCCTGGATTATAAAGAAAAGGTGAAAGAGTCATGATTAGAGAAACATACAACAATATTCATTCTACGCCACTGTTTTTACAAGGCGTATGAGTAATAAAATTCATTTGTATAACCCAAAATAATAATACGTAAATGACGGCATAAAATGCCAACACAGTTTTAAGCCAAAACGAAACTGTTGTACAAATATAAAACTTTAAAATGTAAATTTTAACCATTTTTTGCACTTAGAAACTCAAACAATCCCAAACATCTTTATTCGAAATAGTAAATATTCTTTCAGTGTAAATATTAAATAAAAATTGTCTATTTGCATCTAATTATATAAAGTCATTAATTATTTGACATGAGGATGTTCTATTGTAAATTACTATTTGTTGGCGGGAAATCAAACAAAATTATTAACGACACCATATTTCAACTTCAACTTTTCTTTACAACAACTCATTAGCTATTGTAACAAACAAATTACTTCCCAATTATTTATAATTATAAGAAATAATAGCAAATATAAGGGAAAATAAGAAGAATACTTAATAACCAGCCCACATTCTAATACACTAATCACACTAATGACTTGAAGTTATCAAATATAATAATCGTAAGTATGCTATAGTATAAAAAATAAATTTTATTATAAAAAAAAAAATGCCACACACAATTTAAGGAAACGGAATTAAAATTTAAAACAAACAGTTATAACTGTTAGTGAAACTAGTTATTCGTGCAATTATTATTAATAAAAAATAGAAGCAATGAAAAAATGTTAAAAATAAAAATAAAATGGCTTAAAAATGAGAAAAAAGTGTTGGCAATTGTATATAAATGCAATTTAATTAGCCGTTAAAATTATTGTATATTTAGTTTTAAAAAATTAATAACAAAATAGCAAAATGATATAAACTTATATTAAATAATTGATAATTAGAAGTATTAAATAAAAACAATTCAAAGAAAACCAAATTGTATGTTATATATGAGACACTCAAATGTTAAATAAAAATATTATAAACTAAATATTTAAAAAAAACGCTAAAAATAAACAAAATGCAAAAAATTATAAAATGAAATGGAAAGCAAATGTGTTTTATTTAAAACTGTTTTGTTATTTCTCGGTTTTAAATTATTAAAATTTTTAATATATTAGTTACATCATAATAATAGCCATGTCACCCGTACAAAAAATTTCTTGAGGTAAGTTTTAAAAGAAACAAATTTTATTTTAGATAAATAAATAAATAAATGGTATTTAAGATAAAAAAATATTTTTTTTTATAAAAAAAAATTAATAAAAATGGTTTAAAAAAAGTCCTTTTTTCCTCAATACAATAGTGCAGAACACAATATCTGATGATAACTTTTAAAACAAACTGTATATTCCAAACAGTTTTTGAGGCATATGGGTATCCTAATCAAAGTAGCTGGTAATCAATTAATAAATGTGTTTTCGTTTTTTATTCACACATCCTTTTAATCAACTGCCTGCCGTGGAATTACTTCACAAACAAAATTTGTACCAAACTTCTGAGTGAAAGATGTGCAGCATCATTTTCTTAAAAATATTATTTTATTTTTTAATTTTAAAATTACACCATTGGATAGCACAGGTTCTCGAATACTTTAGATATCATGGTTAATGCAAGTCTAATGATTTTGCATAACACATTCATCAATTTCAGTAGCGAAAAGAAAAGTTATACGTGATAAGATTTACATAAATCTGCACCTAAACATGTAAACCATAATCAAATGGTGGATCATACCACTGTTGATGAAATGTAGCGTACGACTCGCCCTAGAAGGCCTTCAGATGCGAATATCCTCCGGTCACTCCTAGTAGCAACTTCAAAAGCCCGAAGCAGGCCGCAGCCTTCACTCTTTGTTGAAGAGTTGGAGACTATTCAACTCCTGGTCCAAAACGCATGAAGCTTAATATCATTTAAGAACACGACGGCATTCATGCTCACTGGAACTGAAGCATTCATTGTATTCATTGTGACTGATCCGACCCACAAACTCAAACGAGGGCCTCGAAACACACAGTCACCACGATACTCACGAAGCGCCAACAATAATCCGTTACAGAACAGCCAAAAAGGCTAAAAAAAACAAATAGCGGAACTATAGTGGATTGTCCGGTTGGCTCCTGCTAGCTAGCCTACATGTAATGATGGTGGATTTCCGTCATAACATTTGAATGTGTCCCCGAGGGGAATAAAAGGTATCTAACATATGCTCCAGTAATTCTTTTATGCTTGTTTGCTTTTAACAAAAAAAGCAGTAAAAATAGTGAGGCAATTCTTAAAACTGTATTATTTTAAATATTTTTTTAATGGAGACAAAAACAAGGGACGGCGAAAAATTTATAAAATAATTCACTACAAACCAGTGTTTCTATAATTTTACTTTTATTTGGGTATGGTTTTCCGTCGACCCTCGTCAAATTTGGTTTGTGAACAAACCGGTTTCGGCTGTTTGCTATCTTCAGTGTTCTTTTCGTACTAGTTGCGTTCTATTGTCAGTTGTGTTTATATAGTTCGTGTCTCCCTTCGTGTTATTGCGTTCGTCACTTTCTGTCTTTTTTGCCTGCATCTCTCTCTCCTTTTTCGTTTGTCTCTTTTTACCTAATATGTCGCTCCCTTTTTCATTCGTCTGTTTTTCTAAGTAAGTCCTTTTACGATCATGCTTGTTGTCCGTTTTTGTTGATGTGTGAACCTATTGGGTTTTTTTTTTTGTTTTATGTGACATAATAATCTGTAGTTGTACGTTTATGATGTTCTTTATTGCTTTGGTCTTGTGCACCTGCGTAACGTGTTTGTGTTGGTGTAATGTTTGCTTTCTTGTAAAAATGTTTCAATGGTTCAAATATTGTGTCCGAAGCAGTGTTTCTATAATTATTTTCTTTTATAAGTAATTTATTAATAAAGCACAAGGTCTTTATATAAAATCACCACTGGTTGGCGAAAAGAAAAAAGTGTATAAAAACTTTATTAAATAAATGAAAAATTGTGAACAAAACAAATTAAAAAAAAATCAAAATAATGCAAAAAAAAAACAATAAAAACTACAATTTGAAAAATGTTTTAACTATATTTGTAAACATATAATTTTCTAATACTAAAAATATTTTTAAATAATAAGAAATTTTCAAAATAACAAATTTACCAAATAATATTATTTTACACGAGATTTGAGAAAAAAATTGAGGCAGGCAAAGCTTATTATTTCAAATAAAAATAGTAAATAAAAAAATTTTAAAAAATAATAAAAAACGTTATAAGAATATTTTTTTTTTGTTTTTGTGATTTAATCCTTTGTTTTTGGATTATTTGCAATGAATATTGCAAGTTACCACCGAGCAAACCCAACCAGCGTTTGCTTCAAGTTATGGTCACGATCTACACCAATAAAGTCAAGTCAAAACATTCACAAAGGAATATTAACGGCGAAACTGTTACTTCAATTCAGGACAAAATTGATTTATTGAATGTTGATGTCTCGAAAATTTGGGTCAACTGCTATCTTATCAAACCGTTTTGTAATTCTGCGTCTTCTTGATATAGAAGTGAATGAAAACGTTACTGTTAACAAAGCTAGACCTACTAAACCAGTTTCAACAATACAAAATGAGAAAAACTCTGGTAGGCCAGTGAGGAAAAAATTTTGTCCCCCTATTATTTTGCGCAATGTTAGTGTTAAAAAATTGATTGACCAACTAAATAAAAGATCTCCTTACAAATAAAAGCAAGCTGTATACTGAGGATTTGGCCAGCACATTTAGAATTGATGGAAATTTTGCGTTCACAAAATGTCAAATCGTATTCTTTTACAGCATCAGAAATGAAAAGCACAATGATTGTATTAAGAGGTCTTTACCATTTGACTGAGGTATCTGAAATTAAATCAGCCCCTGATGTAACACAGTTGAAAAGGTTAATAAATTGATTACGCAGTTTTCTGCTAAATATGACTTTGTTAATGGCTTATTTGTCACATCACGTTAGTTAGAGGGAAAAATATAAATGATATAAATAGAATACGTTATCTCCTTAATCAATCTGTTACTAGGGAAGCTCCTAAATCTATGAAAAGAGAGATTTAATGTTTTAGATGTCAATTATGGGAACACTCAGCCAGCAATTGTAATTCAAAATATAGATGTGTAAAATTTAATTCGGAACACGAACCCGGGATGTTTAGTGAAATAAATTTTGGAATAATGCCTTTATTAATACATCTAGATACAAATGTAATTTTCGCATTTGGTTTAATAATTTTGCCTGCTACAGACTTGAATCTGTTAAAAAAACTCCAGATTCTTTCTGATATTGTTTTGTTTTTATTTAAAAATTTGTTCATTATTTAAAATTTGATTGTCCACAATTTCTCATTTATTGACTCTTTGCTAAATTGTTTATACATTTTTTTCTATTCCTGAAGATGCCAACCAATGGAATTCATAATAAAAGTATGGAAGTATGGAAAATAAAAATAAAAAACAAAGATAAACTAAATTTTTTATATAAAGACATTATGCTTAATCAATAAATTAATTAAAAAAAGGTAAAATAACAATAATTATTTAATTTTTTTTTCTACATTAAAACGCTTATGGGCAACTGCGAGTAGATTTAAGTTATTAAAAGTCTAATATTCTCCGTAAATTGTTGTTAGAAAAATACAATATTATTTTATTTGATTATTTAATTGCTTTAGTCCTTTAAGACTAAAAATATTGAAATTAATAATTTATTATTTATTTTCATATCGGGTCAAAATTAAAATTTAATAAGCCAAGTAAATCTCTTCTTAAATAACAAACAGTTTATAAATTTTAAAATTGTTTAAAAATGCAATTTTAATTTTCAATGTTTCGAAATATAAAGCAATTTGTATACTAAAGCAAATAAATACTTTTACTAGCCACAAACACATGGACAGAAAATAAAGAAAAACCTTATTTATGATAATATTTGAAAATTTTATTTTAAAACCAATTTAAATTTAATTAAGCCTTCAACAAACTACAACAGAATTGCAGAATTACTTGTTGATGGTATTTTAAAATAAATAAAGCATAATAATATTTCTAAACACACACTAATTAAAAGTTTTGAAGCTTATTTTTGTAAAGTATTATCAGCTCCAAATGTGTTATTTTCCATGCAGATAAAATAGTTGCATCTCTTTTCCTCATATTATTTTTTTTTTTTTGTAGCAAAATTTTATTTCGAAATAATCTATTGTTAATGATTTTCATTTAAACCTCAAATGCATAGTAATTAAATTTTAAACGTTTATACGAACCCAATGTGGCTAAAATAACTAATTACTAACAAACGTTTCCAAACCACATCAGACAATATTTATCAAAATTTCTCATGAATGTAAAATAGTTGTGTTGGTGCAGTTTGCTTTTGTAAAACAGTGTTTGTGTATTAAGTAGGAGTAAACTATGCAACATACACCGGCAGCACCACATTCCACAGCTGATTTAAAATTGCAGTTATCCAATCAATTTTCCCATTAAATAAACTTCCATTGTAACAAATACATATATACTGAGGAAATAATACAACATGTTTATGCAAAGATTAAAATGAGTAACTGTTAACTGTAAATACACAAAATAACAGTTATTGTGCCTACTAATAGCTTTGCTAGATTGAAATTAAATAAAATTCAAAATGGACTCAATTACATAAATAATTAAAAAATGAATGTTAATATTTTAATTAAATAATTAATTGAATCAACTATACATTTAGTTACAAAAAGTAAATAAATTTTATTAAAAAAAGCAGTCTTGAAGGTCTGGGGCCTGATTCTGAGAGTCGATAGCGCTCGAAATTATAGTCGTACAATCGAAATTTCGTGCTTTTGGTATTCTGTCAGTCGATATCGCTTAAAGTGTATCGGAATTACGTATTCTATGAGTCGATAGCTATCTAGCTAAAGAACGTGAGCCTTCGCTATTTTGCTCGATAGCAAATAAGCCATCGCAAAACGTTTAGCGCCAACAAAAAAACCCAAAAACAGAAATAATAAAATCTAAACAATGTTTTAAAATACACCAGAAATCGCATAAAAAAGGATTTATAAACAATAAGATTTAAATTTTTTTCATCATATTTTAATAAATGGCACATAAATATGTTAATAACAAAAGCATAAAATCACGCAGTTTTAACAACGTATTTTTGTTTTTGTTTTTAAGAACAAATCAAGAGAATTTTTTAAATGAATTTTTGGGGGTACGCTTGTTGAAATTACACCGTTAAATTGTATTTCGTTTAGAACATAAATGAAGGCTTCTTTCGTTAGTCGAAATCGCTTTACAAATCTGTAAAAAAGAATGAATCAAAATTTTTATTAAGATATAATATTTTAACTTACTCTGAGTCTGCCAATATTAAAGGATCACTTTTTATGCGGATTTGTATTCTAATGCGTGTTAAATTACACTCTTCTTCATCCGAAGAAGAGAAAAAACAAAACAAAATTGTATCCATTAATCAATTGCTGTTTATTTTTAAAAATTTTGTATATAATTTTTTTCTATTTTTCACGAAACATATGTTTCTTGTTTATGTTAATTTACAGTGTAGGTAAATTTTTTCTTGCTTCCGTTTTACAACACTAAAACACAAAACGATTCGTTACGTTTCGACTCATAGAATTAGAAAATTGCGAACTATCGGAATTAATTGCGACACGCAATTATTTCGCTATCGACTCTCAGAATCAGGCCCCTGCTTCTTTAAAAATAATTGTAATCATTTTCTTGTCTTGGTTAAGGCATTAAATCAATATTTTATAAAACTATATATTTTTTATTATAACTATTTGACCTTTTTAATATTTTATTAGTAATTTAATTAAGCGCTAGATTTTTTTATAAAAAAATTCTGTTAATCTTTATTTTTTATATTACTTCTTAATATTTCGCCAAACCATTGGTTGGCATTAATAAATTACTAATAAACTATTTATTTTAATTAATGTTCGTTTTTATTATTTTTATTCGACCTATTTTACTTTTGTTTAATACATAAGTATTTGACTTTATTAAGGTCTTTTTAATTTTTATTAAATAAATAAGTATTAATCTTAATAATAGACTTTTTTAAATAAATTTAACACTATAATTTCAATTTTTCGCTTTCCGTTGAAAAGCTTTGTTTTATAAAAAAAAATTATTAACAATTTAAAAAAAATTGTTGAAAACAATTGACAAAAACATGTAAAATAATTTTCTTCATACATACATACAAAATTAAAATTTAAAAAAATTATTTTCAGTCTTATTTGAACCTTTTTTTATTTTTATTAAATATGTACTAATCTTTTAAACGGTCTTTTAAATTAAATTTTAACTATTTATTTTTTCAATATTTCGCTTTCCTGTGGAAAGCTTTTCCAGGAAATTATTTTTTATATTTTTATATTTTTTATATAAAAAATAATTTCCTGAAGAGGCTTTCCATAGGAAAGCGAAATATTGAAAAAACAAATCGTTAAAATTTAATTTAAAAGACCGTTTAAGAGATTAGTATATATTTAATAATTTTAAAAAATTTTAAACATACAAAAAACAAGGAAATGGAAATTAAATAACAAATTCTTTCTTACGAAATAATTATAACAAATTATGTGTCTTTTGAATTAAGTGCCTAAAATTCTGCGCTAAAATGTCTGTGTCTGTTTTGAAATTTATTCTCCTTACATTTGGTACACTTTTTAGCATTTCTAACATATAACGTCTCTTATAGTTTTTTTTCAATATCTAATATTGATACCATCCCTATGCTTAGTTTCAAGCGTATTTTTTGTTGTCCCAATATAAATTTTGTCACAGTTCACCTGGTCATTTCTTCCCTATGGTATCCTGTATACTACATCAGATATTTCCATATTCCCCATTTGGCACTTCATTCTGCTAAATAATTTATTTAATGTCTTATATGTTTTGTGTGCAATTATATATCTATCTGTGTCATATATTTTAGACTTTCTTAATCTTTCTGATATTCCAGGAACATAAGTTAATGATTTATAAATTTTTGATTTTGCCATAGTATTTCCTAAATATGAATACCATAATGTCTAATTAAGCGATTAGTTAATTCTACTGGAAAATTAAATTCATTAACTACATCCTTTATTGTGTCCTTATTTTTCAAATGAAATGTCATTATTCTGTCTATTATATTTTTCGCCATGTTTATAACCATTTTTCTCGCATGTTTGGAATAAAAATTAATAGTTCTTCCAGAAGATGTTGGCTTTTTTATACCAATCAAACAGTAACTTTTTCCCTTTTTTATTATCAATATATCTAAATATGGAAGTTTAGATTCCAACTCTCTTTTAATCGTAAATTTTATATCCGAATGAAAAGTATTTAATTTTGATCAAATATCATCCACTGCATCCTACGAAGTTGCACAAAAAAAGTCATCTACATATTTTGTGATAATCTTCGGTATTATATTCATTTTACTAATGCACGAATCTAGTAATTCCTTCGGTACAGTATAATAGCTATAATAGGTGATGCCGGAGAGCCCATAGGGAGGCCCTCCTTTTGGAAATATATTAAATCTATTTAAAAAAGACGTAAAAAAAGAAAAAAGGTCGAATAAAAATTATAAAAATCAACATTAATATTTTATAAAACTATTTATTTTAATTAATATCACATTCAAAATATTTCATAGCAAAACTCCATTTATATTAATTTCAATATAGAAATTTATAAACTAAATATTTGACGGTAAACAATTTTAAAAATTTACATTGAATCTGCAGTGAAAATGTGTAAAGAATTTCTAGCAAATTTCCCCCTCAATCTAAATTCCTTATCATTAAATAATTTTTTCTAAATTTTTCAAAGCAAATAATATTAAAAAATTAATAATTATTTTAACTGAATTTTTTAATAATTTATAAATAATTTTTTCAAGCAGACGATCTGTATATAAAAATTATATAAATAATTTTTTTATGTTCAATATTTTGCCACACTATTTGGTGGCATTTTCAGGAAAAGAAAAGTGTATAAATAAACAATTTATTAAATCATTCAAAAAAGGAATCTATTTAAAATTATGTGTGGTGTACCAGAATTGCCCGATTTTAGTGTAGAAGACCTAACACTTTTTCTATTTTTATTTGGAACCACATCATATTTTGATATTTCATATCGATTCGATATGAAATATACCGAAATATACTATGGTCACAATAATAATATTTGCCATAACTTCTCTATAGAATTGGATTTTTCAATATTTTTCTTGACTGATTTTTTTAATTTAATTTTAGTTATTATTCACTATTGACCAATCAAAAATCTTACAAAAACCAAATTTTTTTTCTTTACTCTTCTCATTAATAATATAATTTTGAAATTTTGTACACCTCTTTTAATTATTAATGCTTAAGTTTTGATATAAAAACGATAATATATCGCGTTAGTTTGGTAAAAAAAAACAAATGATTAAATGTTACCTTTAGGTTCCAATTTATGAACACCTGTCTTCTTATTCAGAACTGCAGCTTTTAAATCGGAAATAGGTTTCCTTCCCGTCCAACTTTCATAAGGTGCAGCATTGTCCAAAACCTTCATTAATATGAACGCTCATATTAATCACTTCAGCCCATTATGATTGTGGTAACTTGGAATCCTCGAGCATACAACGTATCATTTTCACTATTATTGTGGTGTTTAACATACTCTATTTTCATGCACTGTTCCATGTTTCTTTAAAAATTCATTAATATTTTGATTTATGTACTCACGACCATTCATGCCGCGTTTGCTTTTCTGCCATTGCAGGGTATTTTTTAATTGCGTCAACAGCGTCAGATTTATTTTTTAAATCATAAAGTGTTATGTAGGGAGAATAAAAGATATAAATGTTAAAAAATATGCTGCTCAGCCTTGCGACTTAACTCCCAACTCCAATGAATGTACCATTTTCAAAGAATTATTTGAAATTCTTATGAACATATGATGATGCATCGCTATATTCATACATGAATTAATGATAAGCATAACACTGTTCACATTGGTATCTTTATATTTAAAGAAACACTGCGATCTGATATGACCCTTATTTCCACGTTCAAAATATTTAATATATTTTGAGTTTATTTTGATTATTTTTATATGATGCATATTTCTAACAGTTTCTGTTTTTATATTTTACTCCAAACATTTACTTCTTACCACCAGACATGTTTTTTTTCATTTCTGCGTTGCTTTTCTTTTAAAATTTTATTTTTGAGCTGTTCCAATTACTCAAAATTCATCTCTGCAGCTATAAGATTTTATCGTATTTCCGGTAATTTGCATAGCAAAATGATTGCCAATAACTCATCGGGAAAATTGATATTAACATTTTTCGATTTTTCACCTAAAGAATTCAATTTATTAATTTGTGTTTAATATTATCCATCAGGTGTAAATTTAAGTTTTATGAATTGCTGAAATAAATTTACCTTCCTTGATGAGTTTTTTGCTCTATGAATATTTTAGATATCATACCAATTGAGATCTTACAATCCTTAACATATATTAACTCGAAAGTTCCCACCGCTATTGTAATTGTTGCTAAAGCTTTGCTCACCTTTTCCGTTTTGAGTTGCTGCTACACTTCAACTTGTTTCAAGCACATGCCATCCCAAGTCTTGAGTAATCCAGAGGCTCCACATTTGTCTGCATCATAATGTGTAATTTTCAGCATTTAATTTTGGAATTTGGTCATTTGAGCTTGCCATTTTCTTAGAGTTTTCTTTAAATGAATATTTAAATTTTAAATATTTGAATATTTAAAAGAAAAAAATTCTCAGATTCTTTAAAATTGTTCTGGATCCATAACCACTCTAAAGAATTTTCTTCCTTTTTTAATTCTCCTATAAAACTAGTTACCTTAATATATATTATATGCGAAAGATTTCATGACAAAACTCCACTTATAATAATTTCAATATAGAAATTTTAAAACAACAATCTCATGGTGAACTAGATTAAAAATTTAGATTGAAGCTGCAGTAAAAATATATAAAGTATTTTCTTTACAATTTTAAAGCTTTTTTAACTATTTAAATTATTAAATGTCAGGGCCACTTCTCGGATCGACTAGTACATCCGATAATATAATGTACATTAGTTGGTACCGACAAGCATATTCTTTTTTATTTTTTGCATACTCCGCTTCCGTACCATTATTTACGTCAAAACATACCCATTCTATCTTATAGCTTAACAACATGAATTTATTATGTCGTATCTAGCTATCTCACAGTGTATGTACTACTTTTATGTTTCACTTTGGGAACTGCTAAAAGTTAGCCAACTTTATGTCCTGATACCAGATCTAGCATTTCATGTCATGTTTCTATATAGAGAAAAAAATTATGAAAAGTTTTTATTAAACAATTTTATTATTTGGAATCATTTTTAAGCTAATTTACGTTATTTTGTGCTTGATTCCTTGAACAACTCTGTGATTATATTTACATCTGCGCCTGGCCATGAAGCCTTAATCAGATGGTGGATCAAACCACTGCATAATTTGGAACGTCATGCTCGTCCTAGGAAACAGAAGCTATAATTCTATGCAACAGAACTTTCTAGTTGCAACTTCAATGATTCCAGAGCAGGGCTGCAAATCATCACTCCTTGCTTAAGAGTTGGAGACTTTTCAACTCCTGTCCAGAACACATGTCTAGCATGCTCACTGGATCTGGGAACATTTCACCAGGTAGGTGTTATTAAAGGTGAAATGAACCCGGCCACCATAGAACCATAGACTGATATGGGGCCGCGAAACCACAACCACCACAATACTTCCATAAAGGGCCAACCTCAATAATCAGCCAGAGAACAGTTAAGTGTCTAAAGAGACAAATAACGGAACTCTGCGGGTCACTAATTCCTGTGGAAAAAAGTGGAGTTTCCAGTTGTACCCCTGCTGACTTCAGGGGACTGGGCTCCTTTTTTCCCCCAGTTGCACAGGTCTAAGTTGTTGCTATCTCCAAAGACCATATACATGTGCCCCCGGGGGGTGATGATTCCTTGAACACAAATATTTTAAAATATTGTCATAAAATATTTATTATTTAAAATTTTTTTAAATCGATTACTGTGGGGTAAAGCATATCCATATGGCCTTTTAACTATTCTCAAATAGACACAAATTAATCAATCAATCAATTTGGCTTTAGATATTAAACTCTTAAATTTTCTATACATTTCTATAAATTTTGGGGTAAAATCCAATGGTGAGCTAATTGAGTAGTAATAAAATGGCCACATGGCAATGCACATATATGTATGGCACAGCACAACATTTTAAAAATTTTTAAATAATATATGTTATATGAAAATATCAAATTTTTTAATTTTGCTTTGTGATATTTAGTTTTATTAACTGCATAATACATTCAATGTGCTATTAATAACGAATTGTGTTGAAATTTGCTATTGAGCTACTTTGCATGTGCTACTTAAATTTTAACGATTAAACTGTGATAAGTTTTGCTGTTTAAATGAAACTAAAGAAATTTGTGAACGTTCCCTAAGCATTTCAAAAGCAAAAAATCTTTGATAGAGTCACACAGTTAGACTCAGAAAAACTTATTGCTAAAATTTTTTTAAACCAATGAATGTTTGATGTATGTTTCGTTTTTTAAAAACATGCAATATTCCTATACTGAAAGTGACCTCCAGAGTGAGTTTAATCCACATACGAATTGTTCTAATAAAAAACGAATTTCCCCTGAATGCATAGTGCTGGACAATCGACTACAAATGAATGAACTCTCACTGAAAATCGATTTAAACGCAACAACCTGGGAGTATAGGAAGTAAGTAAGTTAAGTAACGATAAAATAGTGAAATACAACCCATATCGCGTCGATGCTATAAAGAATCAATACAGTTGGATACTCTACTGTCCCCAATGAGCCGATGGGCCCTCTCTTCTTTGTGGTAGAGTAATATCACACTGGATTTTCATGGTACGAACATCAAGAGCTTCCGCTTCTTTAATATAAGTATTAATGCAACACTATATCTATGAGTAATCATGCAGCATTGAGTCTTACGGGAATTAAAATAGATTTTATTTCCACGACTCCATTCGGAGATTTTTGTGAGATCGTGATTGAGCGCATTATTCATGTTGTGCCTTTTTGTAACGCCACCTCCAACTGGTTCGGTGTATTATTACTGAATGAATACAAGTGAGAAGTGGTGCTGTCATCTGCCAAAGAATGTATAGGGTTGAATGTTTGACAAAGAAATTTATAAAAATAGAAAATTGGGTAGAATATATTTTATGAAAATCATAAATTATATATCTATGAATATAAGAATTTATTTGTATTTATTTATTTATTTATAAGAGTTTGTTTAATATATAAATTATTTATTTGAATTGAAAACAGAATATTTTCTGTGTAACTAAAATTGAAAATTTATAACACTTCTTGCACATAAATTAAATTAACACTTTAAACGAACAAAACAGAAACTTAAGTAAAAATAATATGCAACTAATTTTATTGTACTGTGCTCTGCCTTAAAATTCAATGACTTGTTAACCTAGAAAAAGTTAAAATAAATAAAAAAAAAACTTGTTGAAAAACATTTATATTTAACAACTAACACCTACCGAAGTATCACTGCCAACAGCGAGTTATACAGAGATTTTTTTTTATTTATTTTTTCGTGACCTCTACAGAAAAAGAAAAAAGGAAAGGAAATAATATTAAAAAAAATCAGACCAATATAACGAAAATCCTCTTTTCATGTTGTAAACGCCTTAAAATTGTTGTAAACCCTTCACAGCACACAAAAAATTAATTCAAAATGTAAAAAAATACCAATTTTGTCTATGCTGTGGCAAATATTTCTATACATATATCTCTATAGATATATATATATATATATATATATATATATATATATATATATATATATATCTTGGACACAAGTACGTAACTGTTATTATAAATATATTTGTTGTTGTTTTATATGCAAGTTTATTTGTGTTTTACTAAATGTACAATTTATGCTTATTTTTGTACAATTTGGCAACAGTTTAACCACATTTTACCCAAAAAACTAAAAAATGTATAAAACAAAAATTGTAAAAAGAAAAAGGCATAAATAAAACTTGAATTTAAAAGGGCATTTAAATTTACAAAAAACGTAAAGCATAAATTCCAAAAGAGCAGCAGTGGTCACACGAATAAATAAAAACTAAGTGAAAATAAAATTTCTTCTATTTATTGCAACAGTTTCCGTCGGGTCGGTCAAAACTTTTAGTGTTGGTGAGCTGAATACAAATATTCACATGTCATTAAGCAAGCTAGACCCACCCTGCAATATTTCACGGACCAAATTACTTTTCATTCTAAAAGCTCTTTTAAACATTCCCAAAAATGTTCTTAAACTCTGTTTCAAAATAGCAAATAGAAAATATTAAATAAAGTCATATTATATTTATAACCAATTCTGTATTAAATATATAATATTTTCATTTATACCACACAGACATCGTTAAAAACTTGAAAACGTGTCTGTTGTGTTATGAAGCCTAAAAATATATTTTAGTACAATTTGGTTTCGTAATTGTTGTTGCAATCGTTGCAGTATTTTATTCTTACTTTGGCGATCTTTAAGCAAAAGTCAAGTTGTTTTTTCGGTCACGTAATTTAAATAAAGTCATTACGAGTACAATTTACTTTAAATAAAAGCAAGCTTAATAAAATGGAATAAAAAATTTTTTGCAAATTTATATTTCGTATGCAATGACTTCTACGAATGCTAGAGAATAAAAAAAACGTAATAAAGAGGTCGTTGGTATGAATATGTAAATGTAAAAAAAATAACAGCAATAAAAATTTTCAGGACGTAAGGTAATAATTAAAACTATAAACTTTTTAAAAATGAAAAGTAAAATTTATGGAAACAATAGCAGATTTTGCGTGATTGTTAGTCAAAATAGAATACAATTATAATTGTAATTTTGAAATCTAAAGAAATGCATTAAAATGCATTAAATTGATCTGATCTCTGTTATATTGTGTGTTAAGCGTGTGACCAATTTCCCAAAAAGTTTTTTAAAGCGTTAATTGATTGCCGCCTTCGTATTAATACTTATCGCTAAAGATAGACGTTATTTTGTAGCAGTTCCGCAAATTGCTTTAAAAAGAGAATAGTTACAGATCTAAGAAGGTAACACTATGCAAATCTTTTATAAAATTAAATTTGTGTCTTCATTGTCACTTGAACTTATGACAAGTTAAATCTATATTTAAGTTGCCGTCATTTTTCCTTCTTAAAAATGTTTTTCGTATTTTCTTGAAGTAAAACAGCAAACAAAAATTAATTAAAACTGCATTAAACTTAATTAATAATTAAATAAATATTGTTACGTAGATGATTTGTTTAAGTTTTAAAAAAAAATAATTAAAACTAAAAAATTAAACGAAATGGCCTATTGTGTGTTTTACAAACTGTGTAGTTTTCTAAAAACTCTTATACGCACAAGACAACAACAACAACATGCTTATTAAAAATTCTACGAAATAATTTAAATAATAAAACAACACAGCCAAGCAAGTGTTACACTAACTGATAATAACAACAACAACATGCGGTGTTGTTAAAGTAGATTATTCTTATATCTGCGAGAATCGCTTAAAACAACTACATAAGTACCACTTGCTGGGCAAATGGATTAAATTTAAGTTAAAAAATCGTTGAGAGAAGACAACAATATAGTAAAGTATCTTTTAAGGCGTTACAGTGGTAAAGTTACCATCGTGTTTATTTGGTGTCTATGGAAAGTAAATAAATATTTTAATTTAATATAAAACTCTAAAGTGCTGTGTTATTATTTTGCAATAAAAAAAAGCTCAAAATATAAACGTAACAATATTAATAAAATTTTAATACCTGCTTCATACAATAATGAACTTTTACTTTTTCTCTTTTTTATATAAAGGGAAATTGCTAAATTAAAATGGAGATAGCAAAATGAAAATGCTATCTTCCACTTGACACGAAATGTGTGTATTTTAGCCTACAGTTTGGAAAATTACGTCGTTTATATATATGGAGATTACAATAAATTAGTTATAAATTATTCTCCGTATGCTATTTATTTAAATTTAATTGACGTTTAAAAAATGATGTTGTTTAAGCATACAGAACTTAAAGCAGATAGATGCAAAACAATGCTAATGATGCTTCTAGCAATCAACAAAATACTTTAATACATTCTATTATCTAATACTTCCTTTATTCTTTTAACATTGATACAAAAATTTTGTAAAAATATTTTTTTTTATTATTTCTGATTTTAAGAATTAAAAATTATTTTCTTTTTTAATACTAAATAATAATTTAAAAAATTTCTATCATAAAATTATTGAAAATAAAAGTAAAATGCAAGGTTATAGTTTAAGGGAAAATCTAGCTTTTAAGCGCATTTCACTTGTCGCTGAAGGGAAACATTCTGGGAATCAATGACCAAAAAATTTTTGTGTGCCACCTTCATAAACATTATTATTTATTTCGATAAAATTTGATCATCTTTACTTTAAACTTTTAACATATAGCTCAAAGATAACTACAAATGGCAATATTCTAATGAAACATTGAAGTGGGTTTAACACTTTCCGGAATATTCAATATTAAAATTTTTAATTAAAAATTATTCTTTCGAAATTGGAACAACAATTTTCAAAATATTGTTTCGGATGCGTCTTGCATAAGTTTAAGAAGAAAATAATTAAGTAATACACTAAACAACTGGATATGCTGTTTACTAACTGTATGTCTTTCTAAGAAAGTTTATGCAGGCAAGACAACAACAAATTTCTATTTACAAACTGCGTTGAAATTTTAAACAGGCAAAACAACAACAATTAGATATTCTGTTTACTAATTTTCTAAGAAAACTTATGTACAGAAGACAACAACAACTATTTGGAAATAAATTTCAGGAATAAATTTACCAGCATAAAAACAAAAACAAAAATACACACAGATATACAGGCGCCTATAAATTGAATAAATAACATAACAAAAACAAACTGTGATATAAAGAGAGTAGAAAATTCTTCATTTTTCTAGACCTCTAGTGGACAAATATAAAAAGGCAGCTTCTGAGTGCATTGTTGGTGAGTTGAAAAATAAATCTTGTGAAGTAAAGACGTGCAGCTTGAGTAAATTGTTCTGTAGTGTCAACTTTGTGTGTAGTTAAAGTAAATAAACTTGTAATTAATTTAAAAACTCTAAAATCTGGTGTTATTTATTTTGCAATAAAGAACTCTCAACAAAACGTTTATAAAAGGTATAAATGTAACAATATATTGTTATAACCTATTTTTTGGGGCAGTCCGTGTTAAACATAGGTAAATGAGGTTAATAAAATTAGAAATAAGAAACAAAAACCGTACCACAGAAAAGAGCAATAAAGATTGAAATAGAAAAGATACAACAATTGACTCTTAAATTATTCATTATAATTCTAATTCAGTTTTTTTCCAGATTTAAGAGCAATTTCATAAAACGCATTACAATTTGTAATCAATATTTACATTAAATTATTATTCCCAACAGAAAAATACAAATAATTATATTGCTAAACGAATCGCAAGTTTTATTTCACACTTCTGCTAATTGTAATTAAACACAAATATTTAAAGTAAAAATATTTAAATATGAAATTTGTTTAGAATCCTTTATCATTAAAGATGTTAATTTGATTAATTTTTTATGCTCTTACCAAATATATTTCACCGAAAAGTTAAGGGCTTAGTGCATTATTGTGGCGAAAGCACTATTAGTATATATGTGACTCATCAGTAGTTTTTACCAAAATTTTGTTCAGAAACTGTACTGATATTTTAGATGTTGACGTTTGGGACTACAGTTGCCAATGAACTGCATATGTATCTAAGCTATAGCGAAATAATCATATGAACATGCTTTCCAAACAGAAGATGAATAATTTGAAGGATTCAGGCTTAACTATAACAACATACAATTTAAAGTAAAAAGTTAGTTTACACATGATATAAAAACCTTAGGGTATGTCAGTTCAGATTGCGGACTTGCATTTTTTAGCACTTCAAAACAAATAACCGAGAGTCTTAGTTTATATTTTATTAGAAATTTTATATTTTATTACAATTTTATATTTTGTTAGAAAAAAAAAACTGTCCTTTTAAGGAATAACAAGGATGACACAAAACATATTTACTTAAATTCGCTGGGATGAAAAACTTTAAACATGTTAACGAGTTTTAAATAAAAAATGTAAATTAAATCGTTTTTAAAACATTAACATATTTAATAAAACGAGAAAAAAATATAATATAACATAACAATAGCCTCTGCCTAAATGTCTGTGTATACTTTTATAACATATTAAAATGATTAACACCTTTTGGAAAACAATTTAATTAGTTTTGCATTTAATATGAGTTTAACATACCAAGCAATTATGCAAATGTATGTGTATTTTAATATTTTCCGTTTGCATATTATACACTGTACACGGTTGTCTGTGGTCTATAGTATATAACCAGTCCGTGTTGTATACAAACTCGCGCATCATTGCGTTTTGCACCTAAAAAATTCATTGCTGTAAATGTTAGTATATATGTATGTATGTATGTATGCATATACATAGAACCGCATACAAAATTCATTTGTACCTTTAATGATTTTATATTTAAAATTTTTTATTTTTTTTAATTTGTTTGAAGGAAAAATTTAATTTATTAAAATTTATGTTCAATCGGTTATTGGTGTAAATTTATTATGTGATTTCAGCGTGTTGGCCCGGAGGGTAAGATAATTATTTTTGGTTTCATTTTTGTGGTTTTAATAAAATATTAAAACTATTTTGGTACTAAATAGTAATAAATTAAATAAATAATTTATTAGTTTACATGCCCATATTGGTGTACCGTTCATTGATGTAAATTAAACAGAATCACGTTTAGCAGCATAAGAAAGTATTTTAAAAGCTAAAGTATTTTTTTTGTTCATCATACATAGTTGTAACATAAATATTTTTTTTAAGAACACTCAGATTTCCAAATCCAAATGAGTCGTTATTCTTCAGTAAGTCCGCAAGCTGGACTCACACACACTAAGGTTTCTATATCATTTGTAAGCTAACTTTTTATTTTAAATTGTATGTTGTTATCATTTGTTGTTTTAAATTTAAAACGACTGCATTTTTCTGTTAATTAAATAAGATATAAAATCAGATCATCTGTCTGAATAGCCTTCAATTTAATTTTATTTTTATATTTCTCTTCGCAGAGAGCATATCTTATGATCTGTTCTAAAAGTATATATAACCGTTTAAAAGATAAGAATGACAACTTCGCTAAGGCAGCACTTCCGCGTTTTTATTTTCTACTTTTCTGTATAACAGAAAATATATTCTGTATGTAGATTCCGTGCAATGCATTGTACCAGAACTAGAAAATTGGGTTATGGGGAGGAGGAAAGAGGGAGTAGTGTTTGTGGACATTCGTTTTGAATTTTCCTACATTGAAAGTGACAGGAAAGACCTCCGGAGGGAGTTTATTCCACAAAACGGTCTGTTCAGCTAAAAAAAACAATCTCTCCCTGTAATGCGTAGTGCGATTTACTGGTTAATCGACCACAAAAATCGCGTCAAACGCAAAAACGTGCGAGTAACGGGAACAAGTTTGTAACGACCAAAAGTCCAGAGTCGTTTTTGGTCACACATAGAACTGTCTGACAACAGTCACGGGTCAATCCCCATCTTTTATTTTAAACGTATTTACTAAGATAATGAATTTATATTTAAATTGGTATATTTTCCCCAATGTATTTATTTCGTTATAGAGTCATTTACTGGAAATATGAATTCATGTATTTACTTATATACGCATGTAGTTATAAATATTTATGTTGACGTAAGATTTAGTTCTAGTTATTATTGTAATTAGCCACGAAGGCATACGAGTATTGTAATTAGTAACATTCATATTGTAAAACTGGCTGCATCTCGGTGGTGAAAACAGCCGTCGGCTGTGGTGTACTTACTGCCGAAGTAATGTAAGTGTGTTTGTGCATTGGTGTGTGGTAGGAAAAAGAGTATAAAAGCGCAAACATCAATCAGAATAAATGAATTGGTGTGCGACCGGCAACAGGAGCAAAGGTAAATATCTTCCTCTACTTTTTTATTTATTTTTTGGACTGGTAGTCAGGGTATAGATAAGGCCGTGGTAATACCCAGCCGAAGCTATACCCTGAGACAGGACAGAACTGCGACGTAGCGACCACAAACAGAGCCGTGGTAATACCCAGCCGAGTTTGTGTCCGCAGTCGCCACCGATAGTGACCAGGCAGTGAACGGTTGCGCCGTGGTAATACCCAGCCTACAGTGCCCTGTCGCTTGCGGCGTACCGACCTATTTCGACGGAGCGACCACAAACAGAGCCGTGGTAATACCCAGCCGAGTTTGTGCCCGCAGTCGACTTAGCCAGTGACGTTCGCCGAAGACGGACCGCATAAAGTAGAAGATGTTTACTGGAGCTGCCTGCATACACACCAGTTCACAAGATTTGAGCCCGAGCTGCAGTCAAGTTGCGAAGTAGGAATAGGGCAACCCCTTTCCTAAATAAAGAGCAACACTGTGAGTAAGGCTTTGTCTTTCTTTTTGGAATCGACACAACACGACCCTGGACGCCGCTGAGCATACCTCAGCTACCAGGAAAACGTGTCGTTACAAGTTCCCTAATTTCATTAAACCACTTACCATTGTAGTAACGATAAAACAGTGAAATCAATAGAGTTGAATACCCTACTGTCCCCAATGAGCCTCTTGGTTCTCTCCTGTACGCGGTAGATCAACCCCAAAATAGACTTTGGGGCGCCGGCCCATACATGCGAGCTGTATTCCATTTTCGAACGGATGTAGGTAGTACAAATAGTACGAAAATCAGATGGAGTAAAGTATATCTTACACCGTTTTAGAAAACCGAGGTACTTGAAAGCTTCTTTAGAAACTTGAAAAATGTGTTTAATCAATCGAACATCACAGTGAATTTTCATGGCAAGAACATCAAGAGCGTTTGGTTCCATAATATCTCTATCACCTATAGTAACAGATGTAGCATCATTCCCGAACACAGATCTATGAGTAAACATGCAATATTGCGTCTTACGGACATTAAAATCGACTCTATTTACACGACCCCATTCCAAGATTATCATTAGATCTTGATTGATCGTATCATTCATGTTCCGCCTTTTGTAACTTACCTCTCCAACTGGTTCGGTCTGTTACCAAATGAATACGAATGTCATCCACGAAAGGATAAATAGGGTTGAAAGGGTAAGCAAAGAAGGTCATTTAGAAAAATAAGAAATAGGGTAGGAGAAAGAAGGGAGCCTTGGGCTACTCCTGACTTAATCTTTAACTCGCCTGATAAAATCCCATCTATAACAACTAGTATAGTGCGATTCCTGAGAAAACTTGATATGAATCTAGAGAAATTATCACCGACACCAAAAGCAGCAAGTTTTGATAGAAGTGCATCATGGAACACTCTAACAAATGCCTTGGAAATATCTAGAGCCACCACCTTACTCTCTCCGAAATGATGTATGGAGTTACACCATTGTTTAGATAAGAAAATCAGCAATTCACCCGTAGAGCGCAACCTATGGAAACCACACTGTCTGTCACTAAGTAAGCTGTTGGACTTCAGGTACCTCACAAGATGAAAATGAATCATACTTTCCACCACTTTGGAAAGTGCAGAACAAAATGCAATTGGGCGATAATTTTTAGGGTTGTTAGTCTCACCCTTTTTGGGGATCGGCGTTACATTAGCAACCTTCCAACACTTTGGAAATTCGCTGCCATTATATATTGTGTTGAAAAGGGCCGCTAACGGAAGCCCTAGCTGCAAAGAGCACTGTTTCAAGACTTTATTCGACAAATTTATGGCCTCTTTTGAAGCACTTTTCAATTTTAAATTTTATTAATTTGAATAGCAAAAATATATGTGGATTTTATGTGAATTAAAATGTCTGCCTACTACGCTTATAAAACTCTACACGTCACTTTTGGACCGCCCTCTAATTTAACTTTTTTGTTTTGGGTGTTATAGCGACTGTAGTAGCTTAACTTACTTCTGACAGCCTACTCCATAAGGATTCACAGATAGACGGCTGCAACAGCCGGACAGTATTCTCATAGCGAAAACAACCGGGAAAGATTTTTATCCATTTTTTTCCATAATGCCAAATCTCTTTTTCAGTTTATAAAAAGTTGCATTGCTCAGCCCATATTAAACAGTAAATATCCTTAATTTTCCTGCGTGTTGCTGTATAAATTTAAAAATCGTTATTTTCTTAGGATTAACTTTAAATATATCTCATATTTATTTTCCAGTTTTCTAATTTGTTATCATGTGTAGCATAATAAAGAAATTATTTTCTTATTACTTTTATGCTGAAATAAAATACACTTTTTCTCTTTCAATTTTTTCTCACACACGTATTTAATAATCGAACTATGATTATTATTCCAACTTTTTCAGTCAGCACACTCGTATGAGATGCAATTTCATTTTATAGATGACTTTTCATTTATAGATCATTACAAACTAAATATATGAATGAGAAAACGTGAATATATTTCTTACAATAAGAAGCCTATGGAAATAATATCCTTAGTGTTGGATAGCCAACTGACAGTTAGTTGTATAACTGTGAATTATACGTATGGATTTTTGAATTTTAAACATACAATCACATACATTGAACAAGTTTACCTGTATTTATATTAACCTTTATACACAATACTTAGTTTTTCTTAGGAACTACAATGCAATAGCAACAACAACAGCAGCAGAAAACAGAACATAATAAAATGAAGTACAATTTTAATTTCAGATTTACTCACGTCTTTGAACCGACCACATACAACTTCTTTCTGTCAGAGACATGTGAGTAAATGTTTATAAACGAGAGCAATTCCAATAGTTGTTAATTTAATTTAATAATCGTATAGAAAATGTAATCTTGAATTTGCCTTCAGCAATAAATTATTTTAGTTAAAGAGTTAGATTAAAATATTGTTCCGATGCGTCTTGATTAAATTTTAAAAGAAAATAATTAAGTAATAAGGTAAACAGCTGGGTATGCTGTTTACTAACAGCGTAGTTTTCTAAGAAAACGTATGCGCGCAAGACAACAACAACTTTTTAGTTACAACGTGCATAGAAATTTTATAAAAGCAAAACAACAACAATTTGGAAGAAATTTTATCAGCATAAAAAAAAAATATACACAAACCAACAGGTGCCTATGCATTGAATTAAAAGCATAGCAACAACAAAATATAAAACAAAGGGAATAGAAAATTATTAATGGTTCTTGGCCTCTAGTGGACAAACATAAAAGGCAGCGTCTGAGTGAATATTTGGTGAGTTGAAAAAAAACCTCGTGAAGTAAAGACATGCATCTTAAGTAAATTGTCTGTAGTGTCAACTTTGTGTGTCGTTAAAAACTCACAACAAAACGTTTATAAAAGGTAACAATGAACGCAACAATATGTTAACATTATTCAAGAGACATAAAATTGTCTAGGATCACGAAAGAATTTTTAAGTCTTCTATTGATTTATTCATACTTCTATTAGTTACAGCAAATATGTTATTTTTAATATAAAATTGAAACGAACTGTTGCTGTTATTCTCTAAAATATTCATCATCGTCACCAGCTTCCTTACCTATAGCAGCACACTTCTCGGTCTTCTCTACAAAGATGAATAAACTTTTCATTATATGTTCTATAGTTGTTAACGTGTATGTGAATGTATATTTGTGTATGCGTGTTGTTATACGGAATCTTGGTTAGGAATTGATAAATGTTCTTCTTTGAATTTCCATAATAAGAAAAAATCAAAAAAAATTCAAAAAATCTTATTTCGAACATTCCTACTAAATAGAAATCAAATGCACATATACAAGAATACCTTGTTCATCCATACACACGTATCAATAAATACTTACTTATGTATAGAGTATAAGCATTTTAATATTTAGGCGAAATACAATGAGATGATTTTTTCTTGAGTTTTCTTGTCCCGATGATCACTAGACTAAAACCAAGTTGTAGATAAATTTAAAATGTGCAGTTTGCATGCAAATGAATTTAAATGTTATAGTGTGGTTTTCGTTGCGAACGTTCATAGCAAAGTTATTATTTGCAAATCATGTGGATATACTCGTAGATTGTGTACGTGTTTTTATTATACATTAGTTTTACTCATAAAAAAACAAACTAATATATTTAACGTATGTTTTGATGTTATTTAAATATCATAAAAATTATATTCCCAAAATAGCATGCATAAAATCTTAAAGTCTTTAAGTTATCAACAGGTATTACAAAAATAATTTATAATATTCATGTTGTAGGCTTCCGTATCAAAAGCATAAAAATTGTTTCTGTATGTCCAACTGTCACGAGCCACTATGTCTATAACTTTTTCCGTCGATCTCTTGAAATTTTTATGGAAAGTTATAATAACAAATACTATAATTTAAAAAGTGTTCTGAAAAAGCTGGTATGGTTTGCGCTATCATAAGCAGACACTTCCGTAACCATGTCCACTATAGCAAAAAGGTACAAAAAAATATAAAACTTCAATTTAATGTCCTTTAAGATGTATACGTAAATTTGGTTACAACAACAAAATAATAAAAATCACAAAATATTTAAAATAAAATCTAATTATAAATGTTTTTCGTGATTGTAATGCTTATGGCTTTACTTTATTTAATCGTAATAGGCAGACTTTCAAAATATATACTGAGTATATATAAGAAATATGTCAATTAAAAAAATAAGTGTAAAACAAACAATTTGAATCGCCAAAATATGTTACACCTCTGTGCTATAAGAAGATATAAAATATAAAGATAAAAGTATAAAAAGATTTCTCCGAACGCAATGCGTAAATGTCATTATTCCTTAGTTGTATTATTATAAATTTATACAAAATATGATTTGCTATAAAACAAGCATAAAAGCTAAAAATAAAAAGTATCCTTCAAACTAATTGATTTTCCCAGGGCGTTATTTTAAATTTACTAATTTTTATACTTAATAGAATTTATAGCCAATTAAAAAAATAAAAATAAACGTTTTGTTTGTATATGCTACGGAACCTCTTTCGCATAATTTCAGTCTAAATTTGTTATGGGGATATTATTATTAGTTCTCCTATGATAGTAATCGATATATGTACTTCAAAGTGCTAAAAATATTTCAAATAATTGCATAAAAGTTAGTAAATGAAATGTTGAAATAAAAAATATATAAACAAATACATACACGCAATTTAGATGTAAATTAAGGGATCTTACCCGGAGTTTATTTATATTTTTTCTTTTAACACAATAAACTGAAACGCTATAACCTAAGCGAGCACGCACCCAAGACTGACTCCAAAAACTAACTTCTGCCACCTTGAAAGTTCTGCTTTACGTGACACATGCAGAAGCCTAGTCATCAATGTAATTCGATATTATTGGTAATAAGGCCGAATGTGCGTTCAAAATCCATGCGAATGTTGAAATAGCCAATTATGCTGACTCCGTCAAACTATGTTCATTCGCAGTGTCAGGGCCGCTGTTTACTTGTATGCAATTTATACGCAAGAATAAATAAACATTGTGGTCACACTACAAAGCGTTTTTCAACAAGCAGTTTGTTTTCTAAAACAAAATAAAACAAAAATTTTCGTTCAAGATATTTCAAATTTTTCTCGTATTATGAAGAGAAAACTTCGGCAATTTTAAATGAAAATGATATATTTATATGAAATAATCTAAATAATCTAAATAACACGGTCTGACTGGCCACGTCGTGAAATTATGCGATATAGAAATTTGGTTTGAAATAAACTGATCGTTTCATTAGCTGTGTGACATGTGGCACCATCCTGTTGAAACCACATGTCAGTGATATCCACGTCGTCAATAATAGGTCAAAATTAAACTGTTAGCAACTCGCGATAGCGTGATCCTTTCTTTTTTTTAAAGAAGTAGCATTTCAGGCAACAATGCCTATTAAGTCAAGTACCCTGCTACATTCTTTAGGAAAGGGATAGAGAAAAGAAAGTAGAAGGCTAGTTACGGAAATTAACTATCGTATAAGGCAGCACAGTCCCCAGTGCCCTTTAGCACTGAGCAGCCCCACCGACAGTCAATCTTTATTTGTTGCGAAAAAAAAACCATGGTCTTTGTTGGGAATCGAACGCACAATCCCCAGTCACAAGCTAGTACACTACCTGCTAGCCGATAGGGGCATGGCGGTGCCGCCCCTCTTGTAACCTGATTGTTCACATCCCATGATTGTGGAAGTCTCTTACAAAACTATAAAGCTATAAAACCGTAAATTTATAGATCCTTTGACCGTTACCGCATTTCCAGCCTTATCTTCAAAAAAAAAAAGAACCGATCACGCCTCTAGATCACATCGCGTACCATGCAGTACCATGTTAAGCATGCAGAGGCTTCTCAGTAATCGCTCTAGGATTTTCAGAAGCCCAAATGCCGCAATTTTACTTGTTGGCATACCCTAACAAGTGAAAATGGGCTTCGCTTGAAAAAATGATTTTTTTCAGAAAAACCAGCCGGTATTTTCTGAATGAATTAAGTGAATCTACGACGATGTGAATGGTCGGTCGGCTTCAAATCCTGTCGGCTTCAAAGTCAAATCCTTACCCAAAATTCGCCATATTGTGGTTTTGGATAACCCCAATTGTTGAGAACGCCGAGGAATTGAAAAGTTCGGATCTGCTTCAATACTATGGCTCACGTCTGCGATGTTTTCAATTGAACGACCGTTGAACACGCGTTGGTGTTCGCACATTTTGTATTGGGCCCGTCGACTCAAATTTAACTACCAAATTTTTTATAGCGGTTACAGAAGCACGATTATGTTGTCCAAAAATATCACGAATTTTACGAAGTGTAATTTTAACAGAACCATCATTTTCATAGTAGATTTTAATTACTTTAATGCGATTTTCATGCGAAAACATTATAAAAAATTACTTTATAAAGAAATAAAAGCATACGGCGGTATGTTAAATGAAACTTCATATAGCTTTGAATTTGCGACTTAATAAATAAAGCCGTCAAAAATTAATTGTGAAAAAAAAAATATTTTTATTATAATAATAAATATTTTATTTGTTCTATTATGCACAGATCTTAATTAGACAAATATTTACCACTATGTTTTTCAAATTCTTAAAGTAACTAAGTCAAAGCGGTAAAAGGTTGAGAAGGTAATCTTTTGGAAATTAAAATGTTTTAATTATATTATATTTTCTACAACTCTTTGTTGCTCTCTCTTTCTTTAGCCTAACACTTTTACTCAAATCCGAAACTTCATAATTAACCGCTGTCAAAATATTTGAAAAAAATTATGTTCAAACAACATGACACTCTTAAATTAAATTTGCGGCAAGTCAAGTGCATTTGTTTGTTTTATACGTTTCTTGTTACTTTCTCTTTAGTTCCTACTTTATTGTCAAACATTCTGGTTTGCATTAAATCTGCTGTTAGATTAAATAAAAAATAAAAAAAATAATAAATAAAAAAATAAACATGAAAACTAAATATAAAAATGTTCATCAATCAATTAAATAGATTTTAGGTAGCAAAAAACAAAAACATTTTAATGTTTTTAAATTGTTTTTTGTTGTTACTGTTGTTGTTTGTAAAGTTTGCATATTTAAAACCAGTTCGAAATATTTAACCAAATAAATTTACTCAAAAAGCTTAATCGAAATTTCATGTTCAAGCAAAAAAACCAATGTTGTTCGTTAACAAAATAGCGTTAAAAATTATTGTTTGGTAATTAAGAATTTCTCTGGGAAAGCTTGAAAGCTTATAAACAATCTGCTTAAAATAAATAGTTCGATTCAAATTAGAACAGCATATTCGAACAACTGATTGTACACATCAAGAGCATTACCAGAATAGACAGAATTAGTGGCTTCTTTGGGCACGGAACGCACGCAGCAGCAATAATCTTCTTAAAAAAGATCTAGACATAGTGGCAGCACAGTATTTAAAACTAATGTTTAAGCATTGATTGACAGTTGCTTGTTATGAAAAATAAACTAAATAAATAAATATTTGCTGACAAATTAAAAAAAAATGTTTTTATTAGCAATTTAGTGTCAAGCGTACTTCTTGTTTTTTTATACTAAATTAAACTGTGTCCCGTGCATCCGGGCTTTAAATAGACTCAACAGATACAATTTTAGAGATGATCAAAGATGATAAAGGCATGTGTAAACACTGTCACAATCGATGTTAATGTGAAACTTGCACATAAAATTAACTGATTTGCTCTTGCACTTATGCATCCTTTTATTTAAATTGGTTCGAAAGCACAAAACTGTTCATTTTGCTCCTTAAATTTTGCAATGGCCCTTTGAATCATTTTATCCATGTCGCTATTTTCAGCCTTAATTGAACAACTGCTAAGCTTGATTGACTAAAAATACACTTATTTAAACGCAAATATAAAAGAGAAAACTATAATGAGTTACCAGATTGTTGCATTTTAGGGTAGTCTAGAAGTTTTAACTCGCTTATAACTAGAAATCGCAATCGCGAATGCTGTGGCGCAAAAACGTCGAACAGTGGCAATGTATTGCGCATAACAGTACTAAGAAATTGTGTGTTCTAACCGTTTTGGTTCTAAAATAACCCAATGAGAATATTAAATTCAAATTGAATTAAAAATGTTAATATTTTTAACCATCTCAGAGTTTTCGCACTTCTCGGTAACTGCTAAATTATGGTTTTGCCAATTTTTTCTAAATAGAGACTAACTAATTGTACTGGGCAGATGCCGCAGCTAGAACGCACCATATTATATTATTATTTATCTCTCCTTAGTTACAGCCTCACACAATTATATTTGAAAGAAAACGTATTAAATGAAATTATGCACTATTTGTCTTTCGTATTCATTTAGTAATAGACTTACCCAGTTGTAGGTGAACTCTAAAGAGCGAAATATACTCAATCACAATCTCGCAACTATTTTGATATGAGATCGTGCGAATAGAGTAGATTTTAAGGCTGCCTCCAGAGAACTTTCCTGTCACTTTCAGTGTAGGAAAGTTCAATTTGAACCAATTCTTGTGGGGTCATGCAACAAGCAGTTACTTCTTTGGCATAATAACCCTAGTTTTTTTTTTTATTTTTTTTTTAAAGAGAAGTAGCACTTCAGGCAACAGTGCCTATTTAGTCAAGTACCGAATAGATGAAACAGGTAGTGAAAGTATAAGGATAGTCGGAAATTAACTGCCGCATATAAGACAGCACAGCGGCCAGTCAATTTTAATTTTTGTAGTGAAAAAAAACCAAGGTCTTCGTTGGGAATCGAACCCACAACCCTCATATTGACAAGCTAGTACACTACCTACTAAACTACAGGGTTTGGTTTCTTTTCGAAAATAATTTTTTTATTGGATATTAGCTAAATTAAGATTCATATCAAAATTTTCTGCAGAACTTTGAGCATTAACTTTTTATTACTTTTATCCGCAACATGAAGAAGATCACAATGACTGTAAAATATCGGACCATTACAGAAAAATTTATTTCGCTGCAAAAACATTTGAAAACTTTCGCTGCAAAAACATTTGAAAAATTAATTTCTAATAATTGTTCTTAAAAAAATTTTCCTTTTGCTAAATCGTCTACTTAACAACTTTGATTATGATACGTACTCTTTTTCCTTTTGATTTCAGATCTACGAAATATTGGAATTTTTAGAATTATTCAACGAAAAATAAACAACACTACAAAATAAAATAAACACAAGCAAACAAGGTGGTCATGTGCAATTATCAAAAGAAATAAACATTAAAAAATAAACAAAAAAGGTGTTTCAATTTTATATTTTTAACAAAATTCTAAACTTTCAACAAAATTCAAAATTTTGTAATACTTTACACACAGAAAAGGATAATATTGAGCTGACACATTGAAAAGTAATTTAAATGATTTTAAAAAAATGATGTTTAAATTTAATTGATTTAAGCTGAGTTCTGTTAAAATCCCAGTTCACAAAGAATATTGCAATATATTCTGCATAGAATGCATAGTCGAATGTATAAACACTATGTAAAACAAGACGTAAACACATATATACTTCCTGCACAAAAACTCCCAAACAAATTATAAAACAATTATTTTTAAATGCTTGCTAAAGTGTATATGAGTTTGTGTAAAATAACCTAGCAAACATTTTATATTGTAGTTATCAATCTAGGGTGATTAGGATGTTTTTTAAGTTAAATTAAATTAATTTTCACTGAGGCCTATTAAATTTTAAAATTCATCCTGCTAAAGACTTCCTGTTTTCATTTTTAATAAATTTTTCAAAAATCTCTTAGATCTAAGAAATCAATACAGGCACACACACAAAATCATTTTACTATATTTTAAGTTATTATTAATAATATAATTTAAATATATAATTTAATTTATATCATCTAATCACACTGGACGGCATACAGGCTGAAGATGCTCAAACAATATAATATCCAACACTATTAACTTAGAGCATTGCTATAATGAAAGGACGATTTATTAAGCCAGGAGATTTATTCCTGCTGCCCTTTCCTTAATTTTCGTACGAATAACTGATCACCCAATCCATTACCGGGTAAAAACAATTTTTTTAATAAATAAGCTATACCGCTGGGTCAGTAAATATCAGCAAATGATAAGTCACTTTTAAGTATAAGTATAAACAATGCCTTTTCCTTAAGAGCAATACAACAAGGTCCTTCAATAAAACATCCCAGACATATAACTTTATGTACGAAAACTTTAGAAGCTTAAAAGCCCTTGATAACTTTTTAAGCAGTAATCGGCTACATCCAACATCTACATTTTACATTTGGAAATTTAAATTATTAATTTTTTTTAAAATGGCTATAATAAAATAAGAATATTATCTTTCCTATCCAAAAAAATTTTCTTTATTTTTTCCACCATTCTGAAAGTTTTCATTATCGATATGACAGGAATAAAAATTTAAAAGTGCTTCCTAATTCTTCTATCATATTAGGAGTAATATTTTCTTGTATTTTCCTACATGTATATTATATTATAACTACTTTATAACTATTATAACTATGTTATAACTACAAATTTACTTAAGGCTACAATCCAAAAGATTTTATTTTTTCACTTCTATAGCCTTCAAACTTCCAAACGTTTATGGGGAAATTTTTAATATAAATGTAAATCTCCAACAACCACACATTTTTACACTTGTGTTCTAATTTGTACTAACTTCCAAGTAAATAAATATGTAAATGTAAACAATCTGTAAAAGTTTTCAAATTAGTTCAATTTCTTCTATTTAATAATTTTGTATGTGTGTAAGTGTGTATGCATTGTAGTTCATGACTTTTTATTATAACAATTATAATTTATTTCCATAGTTATGGTAATTTTTATACCAGACGTTATCCATATAAAGTGGAGAGCAAAATATTATGTTGTGTCTTTAAAGAACACATGTTCATAAATTTAGAAACACATGCATGTTAATTTGTGTATCCTATTTGAAATATATTCGAATTTTTGCTTTAGCCGAAAATATATCAAAAATTATAATTTAAAGTTTCAATTTTACATATTTTTAATGTTTTACATTGTAAACTACAATGGTTATACGAAAGTATAAATTTAAATATTTACATGATTTGTAGCTAAATGTAAGAAGTTTTTTAGACTTGTCGGTATAAAAGTTCAGGCAGTTGTTGTAAAATTATTAAAATTTATATTCTGTAAGAAATTGTAGTGTCATATTATAGTAATGTTGAAAAAATTGTATGTAAACAAATACAAAACAATAATAGTGAGATAATTGGCGGCACTAGCATGCTGGCTGACGCTCCGGCTAAAGCTCGCCATTTTAGGCTGGTTTTTGCCAAAAAAAAAATCATGCCAGACTTTCTACAAAACAAAAAGTAGACAAATATGAAGCCCGAAGCAAGTCTCGGCAGTTCCACATCTACAAACACACAAAATTCATAGCTAATATTATGATATATACCTTCACTCCCGTAAAAACACGTTGGACTTCACCGTGGAATCGTAAAAATTTATAAATTGTGGGATGTCCCAAACATACACTTTAATTTTTCTGTCCTCTTCTACTTCCCCTACCAACCGCGTTTGTATCCTTAAAGGCCATCATATACAATCTCTAGCCCAAATTTTCATTTAAATTTCAACACGTACATTTTTTTTATTAAAAATAGTAACAGAAACCATAAACTTAATTCAAAATCGAAGTTAAAAAAACACAGAGTATGGAAATAATAAAAATTTAGTAATTAATTTAGAAAACTAATAAAAGCAAAATTTCAAAATTTAATTATATAAAGGGTCCGCCATCTAAAGTTTTTTTTTTAACTAGTGCTTATTTCGTGAATGGTAACAACTATGTAATTCGATTTACATCCACGCCTGGCCATGAAGCCTTAATCAGATGGTGGACCAAACCACTGCATAATTTGGAACGTCATGCTCGTCCTAGGAAGCTGAAGCTATAATTCTATGCAACAGAACTTTCTAGTTGCAACTTCGATGATTCCAGAGCAGGGCCACAAATCATCACTCCTTGCTTAAGAGTTGGAGACTTTCCAACTCCTGTCCAGAACACATGTCTAGCATGCTCACTGGACTGGATCATTCACCTAGCGTGTCATTAACGGCGAAATGATCCTGGCCACCATATTAAACAAAAGACCTGATATGGGTCCTCGAAACCACAACCACCACAATACTCCCATATAGGGGCCAACCTCAATAATCAGTCAGAGATCAGTTAAATGTCTAAAGAGACAAATAACGAACTCTGCGGCTTACTGATTCCCGTGGAAATAAAGTAGAGTTTCCAGTTGTACCCCTGCTGACTTCAGGGGACTGGGCTCCCTTTTTCCCCCAGTTGCACAGTGTCTAGATAGTCCAAGTTTTATAAAGACCATATATATGTGCCCCCGGGGGGTTCGTGAATGGTAACACTTAGCTCATGTTTGATTTGACAGATAATTACTTTTATCCTTCCGCTGAACGACTATGGTTGTGTATACCCTTGAACAACGCTTCGCTAAGTGGGCCTACGATCGACTTACAGAAGATGCCGATTTCGCATCTTTTCAGATGAAGCTCACTTTGATCTTGGCGGGTATGTAAACAAGCAAAATTGTCGCATTTGTCGAAAACCCGCACGCATACACAGAGAAGCCAACGCGCCCAAAACGTATCACTGTTTGGTGCGGATTTTGATCCAGAAGCATAGTTGGGCCATTTTTCAGGAGTGGCCGTTACAGTCAATGGCGATCGTAATCGGGCCACGAATTTTTGTTCACAAAAATTGAAGAGGAGGATATTGGCAACATTTGGTTTCAACAGGACGGCGCTGTATGCTACACAGCCGAAGCTACACTCGATGTTTTGCGCCCTATTTTTGAAGATCGCATTATCAGCCGCAGAGCTGATGTCGTTTGGCCACCTCGGAACTGATATATGACACCGTTGGACTATTATTTGTGGGGTTCCGTCAAAGATAAGTGTTATACCAACAAGCCAGAGACAATTGACACTTTAAAGGACAATATTCGTGAAGCCATTGGTGAAATACAGCTGCACACAATCGATAATGTGCTTAAAAATTGGACTGATCGTGTATGCTACTGCATGGCCAGCCGAGGCAGCCATTTGAATGAAATTATTTTCCATTATTAACCGGAAGGATTGTGCTTTCAAATAAAAAAAGAAATTTTAGAAAATATTCAGTAGTTTTGTTTGTTTAAAACAAAAAAAAAGTTATTTGGCGGACCCTGTATAATAAAAGGTAAAAAGGATAAAATAATAGCAAAATATACAATAACTAATTCAGTAATTCAAAAAAACATCACAAACTATAACTAATTCCGCTTTCTTTTAGGTTTTGTGTCACAAAGCTCTGCAGGTGGCCTCTGCTATAGCTATGATGCAGGAATTTCCGTCCTTTAATTTCGTATCCTACGTCCGAATCCTGGTACAAAGTAATAATTTACCGACATAAACTTTAAATATCTATTTTCCTTTTGCCTATTTTTTTTTTGCCTATTTCCAGGCTTGAGCTCAAAATCCTATCTTAACCAAAAGCGTATCAAGAGGATAAGATTATTTATGGTAAGTATTTTCCTTAAGCCTTAGGTTTAATTGTTTATTTGCATTTCGTCAATAAGTTGTTACAGTCAAGGCTAAAGGGCTGTTACCTGATACCCCGGGGTGGCCTGATGAGTCCCTCGTTGGAAGCGATACCGGTAGTGGTGGTACTGTTTTTTTCTCTTTTATTTAAATTTTCAGATTTTCGTCTCGGTTTAAAAACTTATTTGGGACTTTTCATAATTTTCCTTATTCCAATTTAGATTTGCTGTTAGCTTATAGTTTTCTTATCTGGTTATTCCTTTTATATATATTTAAGAGTACACTATCTCATATATGTACATATTTTACATTTTATATATTGGATTTACTTTTCGACTTTAGGCTGGTTTTATAAATCTGTTTGGACACTGATATTGAAACTGACAGCCCTTTATAGTTTTATTATTTGTGTTTATATTTTAAGCGCAGCTTTAAAAAATTATAAATCTCTCTGTTTAAGTCACAAAATTTTTGTTTGTTATCGTTTTTCTTTATTTTACATTTTAAAATTGCTTTTTTTTATTTATTCCACTTCCACTAGCACTTATAATATAATCCCCCACCAATTTATACTTTTAATTCTACTTTTCCTCCTAAACCTACCACCTGTCGCTTCGAATGTACCATTTCTATAGAGAACGGTTCTTCGTCGGAAGCACCCACGAAGCCTCAGAACCGTTTACATCCACCATTTTTTCCTGGCGTTTTCAGCCATAAGACCATTTACATGCATTTTACATATTCAGCCTTATTCTGTTTACGGTTGTAAAACCGTCTTCTCGTTAGCAATATTGCCACTTATCGATGACTGGCAACACATGTTTCGTATTCTGTAAGAAAATTTGACATTGATGTTGCCTTAAATTGCTGTTGACATTGTCGTCTGTGATTTTGGTGTCGTGCTGTTATAAAGAAAATTTTAAAAAGATTAAAAAAACTACAAATATAAAATAAAATATAAAAAAGTACAAATAAAATAGAAAATGGAAAAAATTAAAATTACCAACGCCAACCAATTTGAAAAATTGGTGCAAGCATTAGGGAAAAATCAATCACTTGCTAGGGGATTTCCAAGAGGCAGTGTTACTACTAATTTCTAAGAAATGGGAAAGTGTTGCGAATGCTCTCAACGCCCTTGGGGCCACCAAATAGAATGAGTGATGGATGTCAAAAGGTATAATATGAAGTTCTTTACAAATGCATGTTTGACAAAATTTTTTTTACAGATTTGGCGCAACTTAAAATTTAAAGTAAAAAAATTTTAATTTATTTTAATTTTTAATTTATTTTTGGGTCAATTTAATACAGATTTTATTTTTTTTCACAAAGTTTATATTATTTTCACAACAAATTTATCAAAAATAGCACACAAATGAATTAGATGAAACAAATATTAGATATGTCATAAGACTGTATGGAAATATCAAATTAGTAAAGGCATTGCCGACTCCACTGCCTTACCCCCATATAGGGTGAACATGACAAAATGTTTTATTTTAATTTCAATATAAGGGTTGTCCTTGTTTCTTAAAATACAGTTTTATTAAAATAAGAAGGAAATTATATTAAATAAACGTTATCGAAGTAGATTATTGATTTTTTAACCTCTCTAAAACTTTATCTGATATAAGATTGAAAAACTAAAGATACTTTTTAATACTTATCTGCAATAAATAAAAGTTAATTACAATGTTTTTAAGTTACGCATTAGTTATCACAAATAGCAATAACAAAATAATAAAAATAATACCAACATTTATTTATATGGAACTGCATTAAAAAATTAAGCGAAGCAAGCAACTAAAACATTTAACGCAAAACGTTCGGTGGAAACGTTTAGCTTCCCTACAGCAAGACGCCATAAAATGATTTTAGAAATAAAAGCGTTTCCTAATAGGGATATAACTGTGACTTATAAACTTGATCTTTTAAGTTATTATAGGCAGACTTTCTAAAAACTACATAGCACTTAAAAGCGAAAAATCTAGGTCTTTCCATAGACACGTGATTTGACGCATGTAGATTTGAATTTTTTATATGCTGTCATATATTTGAAACCAGAATGGGCTGAACTTTTAGCATCTTATAGCAAAAATATTAAATTGTCAAATTGCCACCACATGTGAATCCAATTTGAAAAGAGCTAATTTATATTTAATTTCATTTTTTATCTTATTTATTTGAATTGTTATTAAAATGTATGTTTAGGTATTCAAAAATGTTTGCCCCAATTAAATATTTCGCTAATTTTTTATTTTTATTGAAGTGAAAAATTACAGCATTTTTCAACACTTTTAAAAGTTAAAATAATTAAATTTTTATTTTTAACATTGTGATTTGAACTGTTTAAATATTGTAGTGAGTAAATAATCTTAACTCGGCTTAAGTTCAATTTTTAAATAAACTAAGAAAATTACTTATTAACAGATTTGTTTGTTAAATTTAAAACAAAGTCTTACATTCTCAAGCCTCTTATTTTTTGGACAAATTTCATTCGCAAGTTTGCCATCTACTATTTGAGTTTTTACTATGTATGGCCTAGAAAATGGATACATACTTGACTAAATGATTGTCTTCCCACGTAGATTTTTATAAGTTTGTGCATCCGCAAATTTATGCGTGACTACTTAGTGAAACTATTATTTGACATGGTTTATTTTTACCGTCCTTTTGTTCATCACATGGAAAGGCTTGATTTAAAATTAAACTTTTTGTGTGACTTTTAGGCATGAGATTTTTAAATAACAATTTGTCAATAATTTGCGATTAATTTGTAAAACAAATTTTTGGTTTTATTTATGAATATGAAATTTTAAATGTTTCTTTAGACAAGAATTCCGAGAATTATTAAAAAAACACAGAAAAAAATCGTGTTACTTATCGATTTATCCACATAGCAGAGACTCTGAAAAATTAACTATAAATTTGAAAATAAACATTTCAAACTATTCCACTTCATACTTATGGGGACATTTATCCTTATTGATAACATTAACTTCACTAGAACCCCAGGATTTAAGAAAGATCCTATAGTCAAGTTTTTTTTTTTCATTACAGTTAATTAATATTTATTTTATTTTATTACTATAAAATATTTAAATTAATTATCACTTTAAAATTATGAAATATTTTTTAAGATCTGTAAAAAACTGTTTTCAAAATTATCGATAATATTTTAGTCTTTTAAAGCGGCAAAAAGCAAAAAAACAACTAATGCCACTTCATCGGTTCAACAATAATTTCTCTTTGCCATATATTTCAGCAATTTAA
Source organism: Trichopoda pennipes (assembly GCA_030448955.1). Lineage (NCBI taxonomy): Eukaryota > Metazoa > Arthropoda > Insecta > Diptera > Tachinidae > Trichopoda > Trichopoda pennipes. Next base: position 3,151,670 of record JASKUP010000049.1, on the reverse strand, counting down.
AAGACATTTTTATATCACAAATATTCATGGGAAATAACATGAAATATTTTGCACTTCAATTTCACTTGTAAGTTAAATTTCTGAAGAACAGCCATAATAAAAGTACCAAAAACAAACAAAAATTGAAGCGATAATTCTTGTTTAAAATGAATCCTCCTTAAACAAAATCTAACAACAGTCAGAGACGGTACTTGTTCTTTTTTACAAAGGATTATGAATAATGAGCACTTTTGCGACATGGAGGAGAGTTAAGTACTCATTGAACAGAAAACGCTTACACATGCAGGCATACAATGACTTACGAGGGCTACCATAGATATTTTGTTAAAAAAACCGTTATGAAATCAAATATTAATTTGTGTGAAAAAGCTTTTTTTTCATAAATTTAGTTTTTATATTTATTATTCAGAAATAAGTAAGCGAAAATATTGTTCCCAAGACAATCCTGTTGCTCAGAAATAAGTTGCATTAAGTCACAGTGAAGCCTCTTTTTTCACTTTTCTTAGAACAAGTGAATGCTATGTGTTTGTTGTTAAACAAAACTGATGAGCATTACTAAAAGTAAAGAAATGTACTCGTTTATGCGAAAATTTCCTCTCATATCAGACTGCTATAAAAAGGAAATAGTTTTTTGAAGTGGAAAATATATTAAGCAAACATTTGGATTTTGTAATATAAAGTCAGCATCTTAACACACACCAAATCCAAGCCAAACAAGCAAAAATAAATGCATTCCCAGTAAACATTCTATGCCGGTATATCTGGTATCAAAAATAATCCGATACTTAAACATACAAACAAAACTTCCAATAGACAACTGTACAGTAGTCGTAGTTTTTGTTATCTGATAGTAATTTTTGATATATTCCTATTGTTACGGATGCGTCTTGCTTAAGTTTTAAAGGAAAATAATTACGTAATAAAGTAAACTACTGGATATGCTGTTTACTAACTGCGTGGCTTGCTAAGAAAACTTATGCACGCAAGATAACAACAAATTTCTAATTACAAACTGCGTATAAATTCTATACGCGCAAAATAACAACAATTAAATGTGCTGTTTACTAACTGCGTGGCTTGCTAAGAAAACTTATGTACACAAGACAACAACAACTATCTTAAAATAAATTCCAGGAAGGAACTTTATCAGCATAAAAACAAAAATACCCACACACAGACATACAGGCGCCTATACATTAAATGAATAACATAACAATAACATAAATGTGATACAAAGGGAGTAAAAGATTCTGAGATTTTCTAGACCTCTAGTGGAAAAATTTAAAAAGGCAGCATCTGAGTGGAGAGTTAGTTAGTTGAAAAATAAACCTTGTGAAGTAAAGACGTATATCTTTAGTAAATTGTTCTGTCAACTTTGTATGTAGTTAAGGTAAATAAACTTGTAATTAATTTAAAAACTATAAAATCTTGTGTTATTTATTTTGCAATAAAGAACCTACAGCAAAACGTTTATAAAAAGTATAAACGTCGCACTATTTTTCTTACAATAAAAAATAAATCAACATATTTCCAATCTGCTAAACGTTGTTCAGAAGTGTAAAGAATTCCTTTGAAACATGTCAAGAATTCTGTAAAACAATATGAAAATACTTGAAAATTACATCAAGCTTTCTTGTCAAATCACTCATGTAACTTTGTATTTGATTACTGAGTGCAATCGGATATAAGATCTGTAACTTGAGCAAGGTGACTGAATGAATTTTAATCAAAATTGGTACAAAATGCTCAGTGGGTTCGTGCACTTGTAATGAGAAATATAAGTGACAATAATAAAGAATGTCTTAGGAGGTGAAAAAAAAACAAATGAAAAACAAGCAAACTCAACTTAAATAATGACAATTTCTCTTCTCTTTACTAGCACTACTGTGAGTAATAAATGCACTGAAAGAACCATTTTTTCTCATCTTCATTTATGCCTTTGTCAACATAATGTATTAGAAGAGATTGGGTGAGTGTGCATGTGTGTGTGTATACGATTATACTTTTGATAACGCATTCAATTGAAAAACCATTGAAAACTAATGGCATGAAAGAGAATAATGACTCTCTACTCAATTCTTTATGCCAGTAGTCATAGTCTTTATCTATATGTGTATGTGTGTCTGTATATATATACGTATGGATTTTGCCTTAGTTTTCTGCATTAAAGAAAATTTCTTAATTTAACAAATATAAAAACTAAATAAGTTATTTTGTACAATTCTGTTAAGGCTCAACATGATAAACTAGTTTTATGCCAGAATGCAAATATATATTTATTTATAGCAATTTTTATATACACACATATGTACATAACAAACTCTCATTTTGAACGAAAGAAAAAATATAAATAATTATTTAGCAATTTGCTTATTCTTAATTTAAATACTAAATTATTACTATAAAATGTAAATATGAATGCATAGAGTAAAAAATATATAAATCTTCTTATCTTTCTAGTTATTTAATTTAGAATCAATTTAAAAAATTTGTCACTCGAAATTTTAAAAGTTGACTAAAGGATCAAAGAATGAAAATTAATATTGTTACGAATGTGTCTAGCTTAAGTTTTAAAATAAAATAATTAAGCAATAAAGCGAACTACTGGTTACAAACTGCGTAGAAGTTTATACACACACAACTACAATTTGATATGCTGTTTACTAACTGCCTGGCATACAAGAAAAAAAACACATGTATGCTGTTTACCATCTAAACGGGCAAGACAAAACAAAATAATTTTACAACAACAAACATACATGTTGTTTACCATCTGCGTAGTTTTCTAAGAAACCCTTTTCTACAAAAGAAAACAACAAATATGAAAAACAAAAACAACTATACACACAGACATACAGGCGCCTATACAACGAGTAAACAACATACAACAACAAAATGTGATACAAAGGGAGTAGAAGATTCTTAAATCATCTAGACTTTAAATGGACAAATATAAATAGGGAAGCGTCTGAGTGGATAATCAGTTGTGTAGTTGAAATTAATACACTTGTTATTAATTTAAAAATTCTAAAAAAAACTGGTGTTATTTATTTTGCAATAAAGAACTCACAACAAAACACCTATAAAAAGTATAAATGTAACAATATATTTCGCTTCCTACTTGTGATTCAGATTGCAGATGGTGTAGCTTAAAATTTAATATTTGCTAAGGATATTTTGCAGTTTATTATATTATCTTAAAAACATATATGAATGTGTAATTTTATATGTATAGATATAAGCCATAATTCAGCTCTAATTAGTACCGATTCGCCTGGATTTTATAAAATTTAGCATTTACCTCTTAATGTTTTATTTTTCATAACTGAGACAAGCACTAGATTTTTTATAGCAAATTTGATATTTGTAAGAGAATTTGGATAATTCAGACATTACTTTTTATTAGCGAATTAGCAATTTTGGTATTTTATTTAATTTTTGATAGATATTTGCCATATTTAATATTTCCTTTCCTTCTTAGACTAACTAAATGAAAATAATCGAAATTTTATTTATACACTTTTTGATATGATTTGATTTTTTAGAAACACATTGTTACGTTCATACCTTTTATAGGCGTTTTGTTGTGAGTTCTTTATTGCAAAATATATAACACCAGATTTTGGAGTTTTGAAATTAATTACAATGTTTATTTACTTTAACTACACACCAAGTTGACACTTAAAATGCACGTCTTGATTTCACGAGTTTTATTTTTCAACTAACTAACTATCCACTCAGACGCTGCCTTTTATATTTGTCCACTAAAAGTCTAGAAACATTAAGAATCTTCTGCTCTCTTGGTATCACATTTTGTTGTTATTATATTATTCATTCAATATATAGGCGCCTGTAAGTCGTGTGTATTTTTGTTTTTGTTTTTATGCTGATGAAGTTTCGTCCTGGAATTTAATTTAAGATAGTTGTTGTTGTCTTGTGTACATAAGTTTTCTTAGAAAACTATGCAGTTGGTAAACAGCATACCTAAATATTGTTGTTTTGGGTGTATAAAATTTCTTAAAACTTTGTAACTAGAAACTTGTTGTTATCTTGCGTGCATAAGTTTTCTTAGCAAGCCACGTAGTTAGTAAATAGAATAACCAACTGTTTACTTCATTATTTAATTATTTTCTTTTAAAAATTAAGCAAGACGCTTCCGTAACAATATAAATATTGGAGTAATTTTTTTAGTAGATTTGGTAGGTCGTGGAATTTTTTAATTTCGGTTTTGAAAAAATTTTTAATTTTTGTGTTCATTCGTTACGTTTTTAATTTGTGATTTTTTCGGAAATTTGTTTATGTATTTATCTGAAGGTCTAATTTTTGCTTTATTTTTTATGTTTTCATTTGTATGGCGAATTAAAAATTCGGAATGTTAAGAAATTAACTAATTTTTATCCATAAAAGTCAAAAACAAACTAGCTGTTACAGAATAGGTGCACCATCCTAAGTTATATCTCGGTTAATTTGCAGCATAACTTCCACACAGACGGCTTCCTTTCCAAATATGAAATATAAAATTTTTTTTTTTATTTTGACTACTTTTCACTTACTTTTATCTAATAACATTACCAATATCAAAATAAGAAAACTGCTAAATATTTAGTATTTAAATTATTCTTCCGTTCGAAACGAGAATCATCTATATAAAAAGTAAAATAAATGAAGGGATATTTGTATTTTAGTTAATTTTTTAATGACCTACTAAATATATAGATATTGCTTTTCCGTATTAGGAATTCTTGCTTACTGCCACCATTTGAAAAAGAAACTGGAATATCAGTTCTTTCATTACATCAATAACAAAATAATATTTTTTTTTTATTTAATTAATACTTCTTGCTTCTTTTTCTTTAAGATTTTTTTTCTTTAAGATGCAATAAGACTTTAATCGATAAAATTTTTTTTTGTTTACACAATTCTTAAACTATTAACATGATAAACAATAAATGTCAACGTGCTTGTATTTTTTCCCTTGCAAAATCTTCAGTTGCCTTTTTTACAATTTTCACTTTAAGCGGAAAAGCTGATTTTATTTACACTCCACTTAATAAAATGTAGTTACTGCAAACAGCTATAAACAAATTGTGTAATGTAGATATTCTTGTACCAACAGTGTCAAAGAAGGAAAGAAGGCTGGATGGCATTTGTATGTATGTATTTCTTGCTTAAGAGATAGAGTGCTTAAGTTTAATATACACTGATTTTAACAAGCATAATCGATGTAACAGATACTTAACACAGGATCATTAATTTGCTGCTACTTACTGCTGGTATTGTCAAAGAACAATTATGAAAAGCAAAAAATAAACTGATGCACAATTTCACTTGAATGTTATATTGAAAAGAGAACTGACAAGTCAACTGATAAATATTGCGTTTCAACAAAACATATTTCAATTTAATTACCAGCAGAGAATAATAGGAGTTCTTAAATATAATTTCCAATTAATCTAAGCAATTTTATTATTCGTGCTTGATTCCTTTAAATAAATATTTCATGATATTCTCACGAAATATTTATTACAAAAATTTTTATTAAAAAATAAACATTTTATGATATTCTCATAAAACATTTATTCCAACAAAAATAAAAAATATTTGAAATGTATTACTGCGGGGGAGAGCATATCCATATTGCAATTTCAATATTGCTCACATAGCTCATCAGTGAATTTTACCCCAATATTGTATAGAAAAACCTAAAAGTCTTATGTCCAAAGCCAAACTGATTCCATGAGAATTTTTTCATAAAATCAACATAGCATAGACAGCAAGACTCAAAAACCCTTCTATACAAACACAGCAAAACATTTCAAAACAACAAAAAACATTGTTTATTTTCAATTATTTCTACATAAGGGTTGCCATTTGGAAATCATTCATATGTAATTTGAAAATTCACAAAATAAAAAATATTTGTAAATAATTTTCAAAAATTTCTAAAAAAGCAACGGGCACATGCATGAAATAAATGTTTTATGAGAATATCATAAAATGTTTATTTTTTTAAAAAAATTTTTGTAATAAATATTTTGTGAGAATATCATGAAATATTTATTTAAAGGAATCAAGCACGAATAATAAAATTGCTTATTTTCAAAACCTTTTGGCAGAAATCTTCCTTTTGGCTTTATTATCACACAAAAATTATTGCAACAACAAGTAGTCTTACATATCAAATTCAAGCGATTTTCAAGTCTGCCACAGCACTAAATAAAATATCAAAGGTCATCCTTAAAATACAATTTATATAATTTTAGTTTCAATTTAAATTTCTATTTAATACCAACCGACAAAGCGCCATGACGGCACAATGGTCAAATTAATTTGACAAATTATAATTGTCCAATGCAGCTGTCTTCAAAGCTAATAAACATTAAGTATCATTAAAATTATATTAATTTCACAAGACTATTAAATTCACACTTGTGTGCAAAATTTCGACAGAGAAGCTTGACATTTTGTATTACTCAAAGATACTTGAGTTCAAGCACCCTATAATACATACTCCTACATATACAAAAACTCATACTAACGTATTCAAGTTCAGCAAATGTACACACCACAAAACACATATAAAAGCAAAGTTACAACAAATATGTCGGCTGATAGAAGTTTAGAATATAAAGTCTTTATAAATTGCATTTTAATAAACTCAATAAATTATGATTAACTAATTTATAAAGGAAATGCAAACGAATTCATGCTTTAAATACCTAAGTTTAAGTAAAAGTATATGCATATGCAATACGTATGTATGTTTTTATACACAATTATATTTGAATTAATGTCTTGATACATGTGCGAAACTACTCAGGTGCGTTACTTGAGGTTTTTAACTTTTATAAAATCGAAACTTGGTTTCTTTAGTTCCCTAATAGAGATATTTAATGTACCACATTATCAGCTTATTTTTCTTTTTCGTTGCTTCTCTTTTGGCCTCTAAATGTTGGTTGTAAGAAAAACATCACAGCTGATACTAACTTATTACAAGGAACACAAATAGCATTTGTTTTTCATATTACCAAAGAAGCTCAGTGTATGTGAAAGGAAATTTTATATTGGAGGCTGCTATACAAATGTATTTTGCTGCATTTATTTTGTAAACTTTATTATAAATATTCAATTTATAAAATTAAAAAGTATTCATTGTATAAGTTTGAATTATTATATATTATAAACTTTTCTCTTCTCCTTCTCAAATTCCACTACCCGATACATACCTTTTTGAAAAATAGAGCTGCCATCGTCTCTACAATAATAGGGTTGTCATCGTATGCTATGTGTTTGTATGAAATCATTATTTTTAGTGATGTCTACATTTTGGTATAATTAAAGCCATAAATAAAGCTTGAGAAATAAATACGAAAAGTTCCAAAGAACGAGGAAGCTGATTAGCAACCGCAATATATTTTACTAATAAAATAGTTATAATTTTTTGACCTTTTTTTAATATTTTTTAGTAATTAATTTTAAAAAACTTTATTTTTTAATAATTTTTCGATATTTCGCCATACCGTTGGTTGGTTTTTTTTTTTATTAAATAAGACCTAGTGCTTAAAATTAATTACTAAAAAAATTTTACTAATAAATATTAATTTAATACGAAATAATTTTTTGTTAAAGCATTTAAAACACAAGCTCGGTTTTTGATTTTTCTTTTATAAGTATTTTGAAAATTAAATTAAACTACAATTTTCTGTTTTCAGGTAAATTTTAGAAATTGTTTTTCCTTTAGCAACACCTCTTTACACACAGAGAAGGTGAAATTATTACTAGAGATACTTATTATTAGAGATACTTTTCTGTTAAAAGAAAATTGCAAAATTTTAGAGTCCAAATTTACAAAAAGTACGAAGTGCATTAAACTAGTCTCTTTTCGAACTCAATACCCGAAGCAAATACAAGTAATAGCGATTTATTAAAAAAGATCACATATTGTTATGGATGTCTTGCTTAAGTTTTAGAAGAAAATAACTAAATAATAAAATAAACAACTGGATATGCTATTTACTACGTGGCTACGTGTGACAACGACAAATTTCCAGTTACAAACAGCGTAGAATTCTTATACACTTAAAACAACAACAATTAAATATGATATTTACTAACTGCGTGGCTTGCTAAGAAAACTTATGCATGCAACCAAACAATAACTATCTTGAAATAAATTCCAGGAAGAAACTTTATCAGCATAAAAACAAAAACAAAAATACACACAGACCTACAGGCGCCTATACATTAGATGAATAACATAGCAACAACAAAATGTGATACAAAGGGAGTAGAAAAGTCTTAATTTTTCTAGGCCTCTAGTGGACAAATATAAAAAGGCAGCGTCTGAGTAGATAGGTAGTTAGTTAAAAAATAAACCTCGTGAAGTAAAGACGTGCATCTTAAGTAAATTGTTCTGTAGTGTCAACTTTGTGTGTAGTTAAAGTAGATAAACTTATAATTAATTTAAAAAAGAACTTACAACAAAACGTTTATAAAAGGTAATAAACGCAACAATATAAACTAGTTATATTTAATATAATTAATATTTTCGTTTCTTTAGTTAGGTTTACGAAATAAATTTGTTACTATTTGACAAGATATTTTTGGTTGCTGTATTATATTGGTAACTTAAAAACCAAAAGTCGTATAAAGGGCTGTTAAATTCCAAATCAAAACCTTAACTCTGATCTGTATTTTAACGTCTCATGTTAAAAAACATTTCTCATTTCTCTCTCATTTAAAACACTTAATGTTTTAATAAATAAATCTTTAAGTTGGATGTTTTATAAACATTATGTTATCTCTACGAGTCTGATTTAACGTGCTGGTTTCAAGTTCTTAGTAGATCCAATTAAAGCATTATTATTGCACACCTGTTTCATTCCTAAGCTGTTATACACCATAAGCAAAGTTAATGAAAATTTATTATAGCGTAGAGCAGATGCTAACGTCAAAAAGGACGCCACTGGAATGACTTTTATTTACAGTTGAATACAGGAATGTAAACAACTTTATTTGTTCAAAATAGTTTACAATGGCAAGAAACAAATTTTTGTTATTTTAAACAAGGAATTTATTGAAAGCTTTATTTATCCTAAAGACATTTAAATGTCAAGCATTCCCAATATGGTATTTATAATTATTAATAAAATAATAAATCTATACAATAAATTTTGTTAACAAAACTAAATATAACTGAACATAAATAGCTTTTTAATACAAAATATTATACATTTTTTATACGACGCAATATCAAAAGTCAAGAGCAGTCACTGCCCAGCCTTACTTAAAATTAAGGCTCCATACATTTACTTAAACCCTATTTCTTCAATCTGAAACTCTAGAACCAAAAATTGACAAGTAAATGCAAAGGAAAAATAAAAATAAAATAAAAACGTCATGTGTAGATTCAGCTGAAGGTATAATTTTATAAAACATTATTAAAATAGGGGTTAACACATAACTGAATTAAGTTTTTACTTATGGCCTTTTTTAATCGTTTATATTTAATGGTTAGTGCATTAAAAATTATTCTTGTATATTTGAGAACCTTTTAAAATAGCTACAAGCAGCACTTGATGTGCAAATGGATTGAATTTAAGTTGAAACTTTGTTGAGAGTAGACAGCGAAATAGTAAAGCATCTTTTAGGCGCTACAGTAGTGAAGAGCTACCACTGTATTTATTTGGTATGTTATTGAAAATAAATAAGTCGTTTAATTTAAAGCTTTAAAGTGCCGTGTTATTATTTTGCAATAAAAGAACTCAATATAACAAAACGTTTATTAAAAGAAATTAACGTAATAATATAATAATAATTATATAATAATATTTAATATTGTTTGTTATTTTCGTACTTTTTTGACATTCGCTGGTTCATCTTGTTAAATTTTTACCCATTGCTCTTAAATTTAGCAACCTTTTGCGTTTTTTTAATGACAAAAGCTAATGTTGTTGTTATACGTGATTGTTGCAGAAATAACTAAAAAAAGTGGTTTCTTCTACCTGTAGCAATGTTTGGAATAAGGTGATAAGATTTACATCGTTACCTAGCCATGTGTCCAGGCTGGATGATGGGATCAAACCGCTTGGGTAATATGTAGCGTACGCCCTACACTCCTAGTCGCAACTTCGAGAGCTCGGAGCAGGCTGATGCCTCCACTCCTTGCTGAAGAGTTGAAGACTATCCAACTCGCGGTCCAGAACACGTGCAAGCTTAAAAAAATTTTAGAACACAACCGCAAGCATGCTTACTGTCATTGTGTTCAAACGAGGGCCTCGAAACCACAACCACCCCGATGCTCCTGAAGGGCCAACCTCAATAATCAGTCAGAGAATAGCTAAAAAAGTGAACTCTGGGGCTTACTGATTCCCGTGGAAATAACGTGGAGTTGTTCAGTTGGCTTCTGCTAGCCTTTAAGGGACTGGGACTCCCTTTAACCTCCGATGATACATGTTATGACGGGAAGCAAAGTTTGAAATAGGTGAATAACACATGCTAAAGAAGTATATTGGCTACCATGCACTTCAGATAATTCAGAAGGTTTTTTAATTTATGCTTGAGCGTATCCCTCTTTAGGAACATTGTTTTGGGTTTTCACGTAACATGTTTTATTATGCAGATTTACACATGAAAAATACAATACAAAGCGCACATACAATGTTTCCACATAAAAGTACATTAAATTATTCCACATTTTAAAACACTTCTTTTAAAATATTTTTTAACCACATAAGTGCTATTTATTTAACTATTAGTGGTATCGCCTTTATTATTTTACAAAAATTTTGTATTTTTTTTAAGTTTTATATTTGTTTACAACAATTTTGTATTTAAATAAAATGCTGAGTTAATTTTTCCGCTTTTCCCACGTAGGAAGACCAACCTACACAAATTTTAATAAAACTATTTTATTATTATTTTTATTCGAACTCTTTTTTTTATTAAATAAATAATTATTATTCTTAGTAATGGTCTTTTTTAAATAAATTTAATACTATATTTTCAATATTTCGCTTGCCTGTGGAAAGCTTCTTCAGGAAATTATTTTTTATAAAAACAAAAATTATTAATAATAATTATTTATTTTTTAGTAATTAATTTTAAGCACTAGGTCTTATTTAATAAAAAATTTTTAAAAAACTTTATTTTTTATTATATTTTCGATATTTCGCCACACCGTTGGTTGGCATCATCAGGAAAAACAACCAACGGTGTGGCGAAATATCGAAAATATAATAAAAAATAAAGTTTTTTAAAAATTTTTTATTAAATAAGACCTAGTGCTTAAAATTAATTACTTAAAAAATATTAAAAAAGGTCAAAAAATTATAACTATTATATACAATAATTATTTATTTAATAAAAAGATTTTATTAATAAATTTAAATTAAAGAAAGCTACAAAAATACACTAACATTTCATTTGTTTTATAATAACAACTTTTACATAAAAATTACTTTTTAGTGTCTGGAAAAACCTGTTGCAAGTAAAGCGAATAAATGGACTTGAACACCCCTTAAATATTGTCAACTGTATATTTTTTTTATTTTTTCGCTAAGTATAATAAATATTTATTATAAAAATTTTCCAATCTGACTTTCTGCTTATTTTGCTCCTTTCTTTAATATCTTTTTTAATGCAAATGCAAACTCACACTTCTTAAGTTAAGAAAAAAATAATTCTTTTGCTTCTATTTTACAAGTAATTCTTAACACTAATTATGTTAAGTCTCGTACATAAGATTTATGTTCGCGACATGTAATTTAATTATTACTGATATGCTGTCGCTTAAACTTTACAAAGTGCACATACATACATGTTTACTTAATATACATAAAAATGCAGTAGTGTGAGAGCACAATACGAGAGCAATATACGAAATATATGTACATATTTTAGCTATAAGGTAGAGTAATACTGTTGAACTTTTTACGACAACATATGTTGTTATACATGAAACAACAAATTAAAAAAAAAAAAAATTAAAGAAGTTTAAAAGTGCACACAGCCTTTTTGAAAAGGACAGGTTAAGTACTCGCATGTATAATAAACTTTTGGTGGCAAATTGTCAACTATTAATCATACGTAGGTTTCATTGTGTTAATTAAGATATTGGGCTCTTCAATTTTACTACATTAAGAAACTCGAATATTTCTATGCTTAAAGCATATTATGTATATGTATGTACATATGTTGCTTGTGGGAAAATTGGATTGTATAATGTTAAGACGGCGCGTAGAAGCTTTGGGTTTTCGTTAAATACTTTTAATCCGATTTAAAAATGTCTCGCTTTAGCTGGATTTGTGGTTTATTATGTAAAGTATAAGAAATATTCACCTTATATTCACTAACCTCATTCTGATTTTTCTGAAATTTACAAAAAATATTTTAGTCCTAAGGAAAATGTTAAAAACATTTCTTATTAAGTTATTTATAATTATTCGGAATCATTATCAATATAAGCAAATTTATTTCGTGCTTGATTCCTTTAAATAAATATTTCATGATATTCTTATATATTGGATATAAGACTCTTAGGTTACAATATTGGGGTAAAATTCACTGATGAGCTACTTGGGCAATAGTGAAATTGCAATATGGATGTGCTCTCCCCCATTACAATACATTTCAAATATTTTTATTTTTATTTTGAATAAATGTTTTATGAGAATATCATGAAATATTTATTTAAAGGAATCAAGCACGAAATAAATTTGCTTAACATTTCTTATTTTTAAACTATACAGGGTGAGCCAAATAAGACCTATAACTTTTGCAATAATCATTTATTTTGGTTATATGTTTTTTATACATTGAATATATTTTATGGAAATTATGTATGAAATATTACATCAGACAAATGTCCACCATTTGCCTCGATATATAGATTGGCTCTTTTTAACGCGTTTTCCTTTACACCACATAATGTTTCGGGTTGAAGGCTCAGTATCTCGTCTCGAATATTTTGCTTCAGCTGTCTAATAGTCCTTGGTTTATTAAGATACACTTTGTCTTTTAAATATCCCCATAAAAAGAAGTCTGGCGCAGTCAAATCTGGCGAACGAAGTGGCAAAGGGAAATCTGAAATTTTGGAAACCAAATGTTCGCCAAAAATTTCACGCAGTAGGTCCATAGTTTGCCTAGCAGTATGCGCAGTTGCTCTATCTTGTTGAAACCACAAATTAGAATACTGCTCCGCCATTGGCCGCAAAAAGTTTTCAATCAATGTTCTGTAAGAAGCTCCTGAAATCGATTCCGGCGTTTCATCCTCATTTTCAAAGATATATGGACCGATAACTCTAGTGGCCATAACACCGCACCAAACAGTATATTTAGATGGGTGCAACTGATGTTTGTGTATTGCCCTGGATTTTCAGATTTTTGTTGACATAACCATTTAAATGGAAATGCGCTTCATCCGACATCAAAACATTATTTGAAAAATCAATTTGTGTGGCTAATTGTGTAAAACGAATAGCGTATTGTGGTCGTTGTTGGTGTCTTGAGGTAGCTGGGCTTGCACTATTTGAATTTTGTACGGGTACATCTTAAGATCAAACTTTAAAATTCTACGCAATGTCGTTGTGGAAATGCCCAATTGGCTGGAATGACGGTGAGTTGAGACATGCGTGATTTGATTTACATCTGCACCGACTATATAGTCATAATCAGATGGTGGTCAAACCACTTAGTTGATTGGACACCAACTACGCCCTAGAAGGCCTTCGGATACGTATATCCTCCAGTCACTCCTAGTAGCAATTTAGAATGTCCGGAGTAGGCCGTGCCCTCACTCCTTGCTGAGGAGTTGGAGTCTTTCCAACTCCTGGTCCAGAACGCATGAAGCTCTTTTTTATCAAGAACACGACAGCATTCATACTCACTGGACCTGAACCATTCATTGTGTTAATTTGAATGATCCGACCCCCAAACTCTCACGACGGTCCGAAGCCACAACCACCACGATACTCCCATATAGGGGCCAACCTTAATAACCAGTCAGAGCACATCATTGTCTAAAGAGAACAAATAGTGTACTCTGGGGCAACTGATTCCCGTGGAAATATGTGGATTGTCCAGGTGACTCTTACTAGCCTTTAAGGGGCCTGGGCTCCCTTTTATCCCGCAAGACACCAGTCTAAATGGAATAGTAGGTTCCAAAAAGACTATAAAGTGCCCCCGGGGGCGGCGAGTTGAGACAGATGGATAATTTGCAACACTCTGCCGCACAGTTTCCACGTTGTCTTCAGTGCGAATATTGGTGTATTGCACACCAGGACGGTCGGCCTCTGAACCCAGTTCCGCAAAATGACCGGCCAAACTCCTAACCATGAAGGCTGTGGGAGCTGATCTGGAATTAAAATGTTGCCGATATTTACGCTGCGTTAAAACAACTGATCGTTGACAAGAATAGAAAAACTCGATAAATTTAACGTGTTGTGTTGTACTGTAGGGTTCCATAATAAATTTCCAACAATTCAATTATAACCTACAAAAAAAGAAAAATAAATATGTCAAAAATTTATGCTTAACATTAGTAGGTCTTATTTGGCCCACCCTGTATTTCATTTGAATTTATCCTTAGCAAATGAACTATTTCTTGTTTAACTGCTTTATTAATTATAATTAATTGTAAAGAGAATAGTAAAAGAAAGATAGCAGCAGAATTTATTTAGAAGCTAGTTACGAAGGAAAGTTTTTATTAATGTTGTGCTGCTTAAGTAAAGTTTATCTAAGCATTTTCTCCTTAGCGAAATGAGCATCCATAAGTACTCCCGCCTTCAATGCAATAACGGCGAATTGAAATTAATTTATCAGGATTTCAGTATGCTTAAATAATTTTTTGTAATAATCCTTGTAAAACTTAATTCCCCTACACTGTTAGACTAAAAAGCTTTTCAGCCCTCAACTCATCTTTTTGTAGATTTTTATTATTTGCAAGAATATTATATTACAAATTGATATTAATTGCGAATTCATTCATTTCCATTTTCCATAGAAAAAATAAACAAACATTTCTTACACACGATGTTTGACGCACCGGTGCACTGGTGCAGCAGCAGTTTCGTTCGGTTTAAAAATCTCAAACTATATCAATTTTAGAACTGTTTTAATTTTATTTACTAATATATAACAAATTTGATCAAAAATTGTTTCCATACTTTCCCCTTTCTACATATTTAATATGACTTAATCCATAGTAAAGCGAATCAATTTCAAGTTGATAGCCTTGGTGCATAATACTTAAAAGTAAATTCGCCTAGATCAATTGCGAAATTATATACCAGTCACGCATAGATATCACCTTAACTTCTTGATACAAGGTGATTCAAGTTTTTCAAATCGCTTTCTTAAATAATAATTTGAACAGGTTAATTGAAAACACAGCCATTTATTTTTTATTATGTCATTTTTATAAGTAAATTTCTTGTAAATAGTTTACAATTTAAAAATTAGAAAATTTAAAAAAGGAAATAAATTTTTATTTTACGAAATATCAAAATTTTTTGTGAATTAAATACCTAAGTTTAATATGGATCTAATTGTAACTCCTCAGCCTCATTTAATACCGGGGTAATTATGTTTAGAAATTCAAAAAATTATATACACAAATTTAAAGAATATTTTCTATTTTATAACATAATATTATTAAAGGTATACCGGACACTGTCCACAGTTTCGCTTTCGCCAAGGCAAAACGTATGGCAAGTTATCACATAAACTTTTTATCGATCCATGTACCAAACATTCCCCAGAATTGATTGTAACGCCACCCAACCAAACATCTCTCTCTGATTATCCCACTGAAAAAGAAGTAAATAGATTAAAAGAGCGTTTATATTATATTGATCCCGTATACAAGCATCCCGTTATACCCGGTTATGATGGCTTCGTACCAAACATGACAAGTAAGATAGGAAAAAGATTTTTGGCTGCAGCAACTGCTGGTATAGCAGAAAATGAGGCTTTAATCGAATGGCTAAGATGTGAAAGGCGTTTACTGGAACATCATGATTTACTAGAAAGTGGTAATGGAAGATTTGATGCTAAACTGAAAGAGAGAATGGTAGGCTCAAATAATATAGTTTGTTTTAAGATTTACATAAATAAATATAATACAAATTTATTTTAGATACCAAGCACAACGTACCGATCGCCTTTAATTCCAATTAAAACAAGAGCGCAGGCCTTACAACTGAACAAGCAGTGCAAAAAAGACAAGAAGGAACCATATTCGAAATTCACAGTGCCACATTTTATGGAGAATGACGACGATGAGAAATATATTGTAAATGGTAAGCACTTTTTAAAAACTAAGTTGTATTAAGGACAGGTTTGCAAATAACATAACCTTCTACTAAATGTTAAATCTGAACATTTTCGTCAGTTTTTTCTATTTCGTACAAAGTTCAAATTTTATTTATAGACTTTATTTACCTACTTAATTCCTAATGGGTACAGGATATTTTATAATGCGACCAATAGGTCACTTTTCACTCAGTTTTCCTTTCAAAACTTTGTTAGTATAAATAATGGTAAATATTCTTATTTATGTCGATTTTTTTATTGCAAAGAACAACTTTATTTATTAGGATCTGCATAATTTAGACAGCAGCACTCTTAATCAAAACACATCTAAATTCTCTCTAACTCTTTAGCTGCTGCGCGCGACTTCTTTAATCTGAATAACTTAGCCAGTTTTTTGTAGTTTTTCCCGTCCTGTACGTATGCACAATAGGGTGGTTACAAAAAATAAATTTTGGATTTTACACCGGCTCACCCCCCTAAAATGCGCTCTGGTAATATTGTTACGGAGTTAGCGGAGTTAGCTTAAGTTTTAAAAGAAAATAATTAAGTAAACGAAATAACTGGGTATGCTGTTTACTAACTGCATGCAAGACAACAACAACTTTCTAGTTATAAACTGCGTAGAAACCTTATACATACACGCAAGACAATAATAATTAATTAAAATAAATTTCATGAAGAAACTGTAAGAGGATAAACACAAAAACAAAAATGCACACAGCTCAGCAGACACCTACACATTGAATGAATAACATAACAACAACAAAATGTGATACAAAAGAAGTAGAAAATTATTTAGTTTTCTAGATCTATAGCGGACAAATATAAAAGACAGCATTTGAGTGGTTGATTAGTTAGTTAAAACATAAACCTCGTGAAGCAAAGACTAGCAACTTTAGTAAATTTTTTTATAGTGCCAACGTACAAATTTTACTTTGTGTATAGTTAAAGTAAATAAATTTGTAATTAATTTGAAAGTTCTAAAATCTATTGTTATTTATTTTGCAATAAAAAACTCTGCAACAACAAAACATTTATAGAAGGTATAAACGTAACAATATTATCAGATTAAGCTGAAACTTTGCCAGTCTTATTTTCAAATTTTAGGAGAGTGAGCCGATGAAAAATCCAAAATTTATGTTTTGTAATTTCTATATTTCAAAATTTTTTAGCTCCTTAATTAGAATCTTTCTGACTCAAGTAATATACAAACTTAGAGAACTTTCCTGCTACTAAATTTTAAACAAAGGTGGCATTTAACATTATTCTTCGGCTTTTTAGAGTTAGCTGTTTTATTAGACCAAGTCTACTAGTGTAGGATGGTAGAATCAAGGGATTCCATTGTAAGTTTTATCTTCCTGCAAAGTGTAAGATTCCTTTTTCTTTTGAGCTTTGAGATTTATGTAATTTAAAAATAGTGAGAATATATTTTCCCTTTTTCAAGAGCGTATGTAGCGTAGTTTTCCGTTATGTCATTATGTGCTTTTTTATTTCACAAAAATTTTGAGTAAAAACTTTTTAAACCTTTATGAGTTCCGATTTCATAAGAAAAGCTCTTGGTTAAATATCACCATATTTTCTTTTGACTGTAGCCTTATAACAAAGAGGAAAATTATATCATAAAAAGAAATAATTTGTTTTTCCTAGATACTCTCATTTACTTCAGTGGATGTTGCCACAAAAAACAACAACAAAAAATTAAATAAATATGGACAGCTGACAATTAAGGTTTTTTTATTAACGGGTTTTTATTGTGGACTTCAAAAAGAATTCTCATTTAGTTTTTATAAATTTTTTAACAAATGTTTTTGATTTGTTTGGAAATGTATTAGAAGGTTTTCTAATGATTCACGATTTAAGTTCTACCTGGTTTTGACTTTCGTAACTATAGTTCATTTGAGACTAATATTCATTCACCTAGTGGCAACTGAAGAACTGTTCCGGTTTTGATGTAAAGAATGAATCAAGCCAATTTCTGATACAATGTTCTGAAGTAAAGGGTACTTCTGTAAGGACGTTCTGCATCGATCAAAACAAACAGTAGTCAGAACAAGCAAGGTCTGGGCTATAAAATAAATAAGTCAAAACTTCCCATCCACTTTTTTCCAAATACTTTTCCACCGGTCTTGCAGCATGTAACTGTGCGTCTGGTGGAATATTCTGATCGTTTTTTATTGATTGGCCTTTTTAAACGAATGTATTATCTTCGGTACAGGTTCCCTGAGATAGTCTGATTCAATAACTGCTGAAAGGAAAACTCCTACATCATTCGTTTAGTATTTTTTACGTGTTTATTGATATTACAGACAACTTTGAAATAAGGTTTTTGTGCTATTAAAATAGAAAAACTTGAAAACTCGCCATAACATTTTGCTTAAATCGCTTGCGTAACTACAACTTCTTTCATCAACCAAAAATTTTATGCACCTACTTAAAGTTAGTTCCTACTTAAGAAGTTTTATAACATAAATATATGAAATATAACTAATAAATAAAGCAATTAGTTGCCCTTAGTTGTTTGTTAGTTCATACCTACAAGCACATTAATAGAAGTATAAAACAGCAGGCTGCCAGATCATTCCATATTAGAACATTGTAGATGTTTAAACTCGCCTAAAAATAGAAATCAGAGTTCTTGCGATGTTTCAATATAAAAGTTAGGTTTTTTCTCCGCTACTGTGCCATTAATTTCAATGAAATTCGGTTACCCATGAACACAGACTTAATAAGTTGAGCCTCGTGTGCAGATTGCATAAAAGCTATAAAGAGTAAAAAAATAGTAGCATCTAATATTTATTGAATCTTTTTTTAGTAATAAGAGGATCAGGAGTAAACATCTTTTATCTTAATTAAGTGTAAAGTAACAAGATAAAAGCACCCTGGCTTTCAAGATTTGCATAACTGATGTGAAAATAAATAAACTTAATTTTAAATGAAACAAAAATTCTCTACTGAATAATACCACAATTTTAAAAGAGAACTTTCCTCTGTGAGCATCAATTATACTTTTTGTTTAACAAAAGGCCGGATATAATAAGTTACTTATTTGTAAAATATCAAGTATTCTTTTTGAACAAAGTAAACGTAAAATTTGTTTTGACGCACTATTTTGATAAAAATATATTTTGAAAATTTTCTCTAGCTTAAAAATTATATATTTTTTTTTGTTATTTTTTGTGTTAATTTAAATTATTTGCTTGTGATTGATTTCTTTGTCCTCAACATCCGAATAAAGGTTACGACGGTCATATACCCATGGCGATGACGCGATTTGGTCAAAGTAGTAAACAGCTGACAAACAGCGCGCTGACAGAATTTACCAACAATTATCATCATCGCAAGAGTGAAGAGTGGTGTCCTATGGAGATGACTGGTGTCGCATCTTCTGGTCCTAAAATGGGAGAAGAACAATTTGTCGTCTATCATCGTACGATTGGAATGATACCATCGTATGCTGGACATGTACCCGGTGAAATTTTTTCATTCGGTCGAACATTTGGAAATTCAACAACTGATGCTAAAAAATGGCTGCTAAAGTATAAAGATTGACGACAATCTGTTTATCCTTGGTTAGAAAACATAGATTTATGTATTTAAAATCAATTTAAAATGATTGTGTGCTCACATAAAATGTGGGTTCATTTTTTTTATACGTGTGAGTGTATTTTAAAAATTTTTGCTTAATTGTTTTATTAAGTGTATGCAAATTTTAATAGTGAAAATAAATTTAATAATAATGGAAAAATTGAGCTACAAATTTATATAACAAATAGATTTTATAAAATATTGGAGAAACAAATGCAAAGGGCATTCGTGAGAAAATTTAAAAATTTTAGTTTAAATTATTTAAACACGTACGAAATGGGTTAACAAACATAGAAAAGATAAATAAAATGTTAACAAGCAGTTTTATTTTTTTAATTTTTAAATATATTAAAACATGTTTAGTTTATATTAATGCTCATATAATTCATTCACACAATTCATTAATTTTTGGGTTTTAAGGGGGAATCATTTAAAGGGATAAGTGAGAGGGACACTCAATAAAGATTGACGTTCCAAAAGCATTTTGCTTCATAGATCTTAGTGGAGATAATACTTTTCAAGGGAGTCACTACAACCAATATTCTGTTCTGTTATCGGTTTCAAATACTTCTGAGATATTTTTTTATTATTTTTTTATATCAAATAAAATAGCATGGAATTTTCTTTTAATTGAAAACTTGCTGAAGTGAAAAAAAACAATATTCAAGCGTCGTTTTCTAACTGGATGCTGTCAACATATAAGTAATTTTACACTAATTTGTAGGTAAAAAAGTTAATAGTAGAAAATAGCTGACATTTCTGAAAAGTAGTAAAAATAGTGCTAGAAGCTCCGCAATAGCATTTAATGAATACATACACCATCACTTAAATCCATACTTCTGTACTATTTCCGTATGACAAACGAAACAGCCACCCTTATTCCAGTTGTCAACATCAAAACAAAACGATATTGTTTTGCCTTGTGTTTATTTCAAATTGTTATTTCAGTTGTCGTTGTCGAATATTATCGATGACTGTCAACATAGAATTTGCATTCTACAAGACAATATGACGACGATATTGTTTTGAAACGACTTTGAATTTGTCGTCGTCATTTTTCATAACAACTTGAGATTATTTGAAATTAAATTCAAAATGGAAAAAACAGAAAAATTTTAAAAAACAATTTCAACCCAGTTTAAGAAATTACTGGAGGAGTTGCAGAAGAATCCTTCGCTTGCATATGTGATAAGATTTTCATCTGCATCTAGCCGTGTGGGCCTTTATCAGATGGTGGATCATTACCACTGTGAATGAAATGTAGCGTCATTATCGCCCTAGAAGGCCTCCAGATACGTATATCCTCCGGTCATTCCTAGTTGCAACTTCAAAAGCCCGGAGCAGGCCGCAGCGTTCACTACTTGCTGAAGAGTTGGAGACTATCTAACTCCTGGTCCAGCACGTATGAAGCTTAATATAATTAAGAACACGACGGCATTCATACTCACTGGACCTGGACCCACAAACTCAATACTCCCGAAGGGCCAACCTCAATAATCAGTCAGAGAATAGCTAAAAGACTAAAAATACAATTAGCGGAACTCTGGGGGCTTCACTAATTCCCGCGGAAATATAGTGGATTTTCCAGTTGGCTCCTGCTAGTCTTGAACAGGACTGGGCTTCCTTTTAGCCCCGAAGACACAAGTCTATATGGTTGTGTGAATTATAAAGACTTATTAATATATACCCCCGGGGGGAGTGGGGTCCCTCGCTTGCAGTGGGATTTCGCAGAGGCACTCTTACAAATCATTTCTAGGAACAATGGGAATTGGGAAGAAATTGCAATAGGAGATGAGTTGCAAAAGGTAAGAAATTAATGACCGTAAATAATGGAATATAAAAATAAGATTCCTTAATAGGTTTGGCGAGCCTTAAAGTTTGAAGTGAAGTGAAAAAAATGGTTCCCAACAAAGCTGAGGGTGGAGGGATATTTAAGCAGTTTGATTTTAGCCCGCTAGAGGAAGCTGTAGCAAATCTGCTACAGTTTCGAAAACAACTGAATCCCAGCTCATAAGTATATCCAATGAGTTAGCGGACACACAACAAAGTGCATCACTGACAGAAGTAGAAACAGCCGAAATTATTATGCCTTCCATGGAAGTTACTGTGAACTTAAGTTTCAACAAAATTCCATTAACAGTTCCACCCTCAGCGCCTCCACTGAAAGATAACAATACTAAAAGGAAAAACAGGAATTTCTCATTAAAGAAAAATCAGCATTGCTTTGGCCATGGCGAACTACTACATGAACATAGTTCGAATTTAATCCATTGAGGACAAACTGTCATTTCCAGTGCATTCAGTGTTTCCGACAAAATCTTAGAAAATATTGCTTGCGATAGTCCCAAGTTAAAATTGTTAACAACACCTAGTTGGTATGTCCCTTGTGCCCAAAATCTTAAAGCAGCTGCAAACTTCGTTGTTTTGGAAATTTATTATTGTTTCTAAGACATGTTTAAAAGAAACTTTCAAACGTTTCAACAAATTAATTATACAATCATTAAAATAATATACTAAAATTGTTGCTCACTGTCCGGTAGGTTAAACATGTCGAATTTCTGTCTCAGAAACTTCCGGTCTAATATGAGATTTTGTTTCCTTGTATTGTCATTATCAGTCGAGTCTGAATTTATCTTACAAGTAAAAAACATTTCAATTTTTAATAAAATTTTGGTTCAAAAGTAATAAACAAACCAAACAGTTTTTTCAAATATTTAGCGATATGTGCTTGATATGTTGACAAAAACGATAATTCGTCAACGTTGTCGTCATCCGTCTATAGAATGCAAAATTGTTATTGAATTAATGACGACGTTGAAACAATATAATGTGGACAGTATAATGACGGCGACGTTGATGACGACAACTGGAATAAGGGTAAATATTAAGAATAAAAAGATAGTATAATCAAGCTCTGGGAATAGCATATTTATAGCTGAAGAATAAATCATTTAACAATAGAAAAGAAAAAATAATATATTTTAAGCAAAAACTAGCCATTTAGAAATTTTAGCTAGTTTTAAATATTTAGGCTATGAATAAGTAGTAGTATTTGTGGTATATGATTATACGTTTTAAAAGTAAAAACGTAACTCTTTTTTATTTTGGCCGCACTCTTTTTCTAATCTTTCAGTTGTATTTATCTATTGACCAAAAAGATTTCATATTTTACAACAAGTTTTCGATGGAAGTATTTGAGCTTAAGAACTTTTATCAGCTGGATAATATGGGCCGATTTACCTATGCCTTGTTTATTTCTTTTTTTAATATAATGTCATTTAAATGAAAATTTATAAAAAGTTTAAGGCATTTGCAGCTAAAAAAATAATTTTTTTTTTTTGTGAGTTAATTTCAAAAATATTTTGTGGTTGGTCTAACGTGGTCGACTTTTTACGAAATTGAATTCTTTATGAGTACAACATATTTCATACAAAAGCATCCTGTCACAAAAATTTAATGCATACGAGTACATTTTACGTTTTACAATTATGTGAGTTAGAACCTTTAATTGTGCTAGTAATCTCAAATATGCTGAAAACTATCACATGCTATATACACTTGACTAAGATTACTGAGAGCCAATATAGCAGATTAAAATTTTCCGATTAAATTTTAACATTACGAAATGCAGTTCATCTAAGCCTTAAAGAACTTTAATAATTAAAGTTGTTACCAGATAACGAAAGACTACTTTTTGTCGTTTCGATTTAAAATATTTGAAAAAATTTCATTTGTATGTAAATACCAATGGAATTAAAAAAAACAGATTTTTACTCTATGACACAAACAGCATTATTCACTGCTCAATTCGATTACTCTGGTTCACTTTGAGCTGTTAGTTGGATTAAAATGATTGCATGACATTCATGGCTGCAAGGATTAAAAAACAACAGCCAAAATACACAAAACCAAAGTAAACATCAAAAAATACAACAACAAGGACAACAACAAAATACTCTAAACCTAAATATAATAAAAAAAGTATAACCCAGCTATAGGCGCCGCGGAAGTTTACAGAGGAAAAATACAATTTAAATTCAGTCGACTAACCAAATTTTACAATTCCTATACAATTACAAGTGGTGTAAATGTATATGTGATGATTTTTAAATGCACTCAGATAATGGTGATGTACGAATGCCTATTTTCTGGTAAAAATCTGTATTTATAAAAGTCTTTGCATTTATAACTATGTCTACAGGTACGTGTGTGTGTGTGTGTGCGTGTCTATTTGTGTGGGTTGCAACGAAAAAAAGTCCGGAAATAACAACGGAAATCGAAATAGAAAATTGCGTTAACAACATTTTAAATGGCAGAGGAATAATAAAATTTACACCACCACTCACCAACAGCAACAACAATAATCAACAATGCTTCCAAAAAAGAAGAACTTTAACGATTGTTTAATCAAGAATTCTCAGTTTAAGGGTGTTGTGAACAAAACTTACAGCACTTTCCCTACTACACATTCATCTAAACATTAACGTACAGTACAAAGCAAATCAAAAGCAACAAATATTTATATTTAAGATTATTATTTAAAAGCAATTTTACCCGCCCGCGACTTTGCCTGAAACAGGAATACGAATAAAATTATGGACCACTTAATACCCGATTTTTATTTGTATTCATAGCTCAATATATGTTTTGCATATTTTTAGGCTGATATTAGTATAAATACAGAATTTTAGGATTCTTGTTAAGGTGTGGAATTTAATGAAATAATAATAACAAGTTGTTATTTTTTAAGGTCGACAGCAAGGATTAAGTCTTAAGTATTCTTCAAACATTTATTTTCTGCTCCACACGATGAAATTTCAGCCTGATATATGCAAAATCTTAAAAAAATTACTTTTTATATTGTTGCGGAGGCGTCATGCTTAAATTTAAAAAAAAAAATTAAGTAACAAAGTAAAAAACTGGGTATGCTGTTTACTAACTGCGTAGTTAATACTACAATAGTAAGTGCTCTAATTAAATAGGGGATCTTGTTCCCGAAACTCGCACGTTTTCGCCTTTAACTCGATTTTCGTTGAGATCACATCCATTTGTAGTTAATTGGCCAGTGAATCGCACTACGCATTACATGGAAAATACTTTTTTTTGCAGAATAGGCCTTATGTGGAATTAAGTCCCTCCGCATGTCTTTCGTGTCACTTTCAATCTGGGAAAATTCAAACTGAATATACACAGACACTACTCCCTCTTTCCTCCCTCCCGTAACTTAATTTCCTAGCTCTGGCACAATACATTGCATGTGTAGGGGTCATCCCCTGAGTGCTGTTCCGGAAAAAAAAACAGAAAAAAAAGATATCTTACACAAGCAACAAGACAACAACAACTGAATATGCTGTTTACTAACTGCGTAGTTTTCTAAGAAAACTTATACATGCAAGACAACAGCAACTATCTTAAAATAAGTTCCAGGAAGATATTTTAACAGCATAAAAGCACACAGCTCAACAGGCACCTATACATTGAATGAATAATATAACAACAACAAAATGTGATACAAAGGAAGTAGAAAATTCTTTATTTTTCTAAACCTCTAGCGGCCAAAAATAAAAGACAGCATCTGAGTGGTTAGTTAGTTAAAACATAAACCTCGTAAAGTAAAGTCTTTGTAAATTATTCTGTAGTGTCAAATCCTTACTTTCGGTGCATTTAAAGTAAATAAACTTGTAATTAATAAAGTAACAAAGTAAAAAACTGGGTATGCTGTTTACTTACTGCGCAGTTTATTAAGATATCTTACACACGCAAGACAGCAACAACTTAATATGCTGTTTACTGACTGCGTAGTTTGCTAAGAAAACTTATACACGCAAGACAACAACGAATTTCTAGTTACAAATTGCGTAAAAATCTTACACACGCAACACAACAATAACTGGGTATGTTGTTTACTAACTGCGTAGTTTTCTAAGAAAACTTGTACACACAAGACAACAACAACTATCTTAAATAAATTTCAGGCAGATATTTTAGCAGCATAAAAACAAAAATACACACAAACCAGCAGGCGCCTATACATTGAATAAATAACATAACAGCAACAAAATACAAAGGAAGTAGAAAATTCTTTATTTTTCTACACCTCTAGTGGACAAATATAAAAGACAGCATTTGTGTGGTTAGTTAGTTAGTTAGTTAAAACATAAACCTTGTGGAGTAAAGACTAGCAACTTTAGTAAATTGTTCTGTAGTGCCAACGTACAAATTTTACTTTGTGTAAATAAACTTGTAAGTAATTCAAAAACTCAAAAACCTAGTGTTATTTGTTTTACAATAAAGAACTCAACAACAACAAAACGTTTATAAAAGATTTAAACGTAACAAGATTTTCATTGCATGTCATAATATTTTAATACCAGTGATATTGTCACAATGAATTTTGATTGCGTAAACTTTCTTGATACGCTCGCTCTGTTTGCAATGACATATTTAGTACCTCAAATACATAGCTTATCATTTGGTAAAGTTAATTAAAAATAGTTGCAGCATATTGCTAATATTTATTAGTATTAGAAAGTAAAAGAAGCCCAAAAAAATTCAGTGTTCGAAAATAAGATTGACTACGCTGGTAACTGATCAAATTTAATGAAGAAATGGAAGACGAAGTCAAGCTACATAACACTAATTACATATGTCAATGCGAAATTCAACCTATATTTTAACCATATCATGTAATATAACTATTAATGATATGTGTATTTCATAATTAATAATTCACTCATTTTGATTATTAATCTTTAGTATAGATTATGTTGAATACCCTTTCTTCTTGCCACAAAACTACAGTTGAAACTAATAGTAAGTCACTCCTCCGAGTAACATCAAACGGTACCAAAGACGAGAAGCTCCTTAAGTTTTTAATTAAAAGCGTACCTTTTAATTAAAAAGCAAGAGATGGCGCCACAGTAACACTTCTAGCACAGGCACACACCATCCAATTTTCACTATTATTCCATAAAGTTATTAATTATTAAAAACAATTACACTACCAAAACTATGCTCAGCTGCTGATCAAAAAAATCAAATTTATATTCTAATTTGAGGCGTTTTTTACGCACTGTTCATATGGATTTTCTATAGTTTTTATAAGTATTTTGTTAAAGTTGATAATAATCTAAAATTTAGACATTTTTGACTGCGATTAAAAATGTATAAAAAACGAAGGTATATTTAGGCAATTTAGGTTAAAAGCATGAACTTTATTTAAACAAAAGTTTTAGTAATATTTTATTAAAATAAAAAAGAGCTGTCGTTACTTTATTGCTGTTATTTTCTACAAGAAAAGACACTGGGAAAGTATTTGTCCACAATTATATTAGCGCAAGAATAGATATTGAAAAGTAATACCTTGTAGATTTTGCCTTGCACAGCACTGTGTACGCTTATGTGCATGACTGCAGACACACTATACTCGTATGTGAATCGTTTTCTATCTAAATATTTACAACCAGTTGATGTTGAAACTATCATTACTAGCATCTATAACTATGCATGTGTGTGTGTGTTTGCCTTGATGTGTGTGGGTTGGTAATGCACGACTGGTTTAGAATACCCAAGGCCAGTGTGTATTTATAAAGGATTTGGATTTAATAAAGGTTGCTTCAATATAACGGGAATTTTATGAAAACACGTGGCGATTATATTTTTTAATACATAATTTATTTGATTATTTATTTTTTAGAGAATAAGTTTAAACAATTGTTAGTTAAATAGTCACACTTCGTTTCGAAAAATGAAAACTTCATTTTTAACCGCAAAACTATCATATATTTGGCTAAAAGATCTGAAAAAATAGTATCCTTTTCATCATATAGATAACTTTTGGAACTTAAACTTTAATCACTAGGCATGTTTAAATCAAATTATTGTTATATTTTCAATCAAAATCAATTTGAAGACTTTGTCGATATAAAGCAATAATCACCTTTCCAATCTGGCAATATTAATATCTTTTATAGATGATTCGGTTATTGTTACAGCTTTGCTGTTTAAAAGCGAAAATTATATATAGATCGTTATTAAAAATATTAAATAAAGCAATATGAAAATCTATAGATTGAAAACAATCATTTATAATTTGGTTTTTTTTTTAAATTTGCTTTCATAAACGAAATGGGTTTGTGTTTGTATGCTGAAATTAATTGAATATTATCACATCCTTAAAACAACGAACGTTTTGAAAACCATTAACAGTTTCCATCACATATTATTAGCAAAAATCTATTTGTTTTTCACCTAAATTCTAAATTTATATTTTATAAATCAAGTCCTGATTTCTTGAAAAATTATTTTTCGATTATTTTAATCAAATTTAATTTTAGTATTAAAACTATCATTTTTTACCAAATGCGATTTTAGAATACAGCGTATATATTGTTACGTGTATGCCTTTTATACACGTTTTGTT
Source organism: Trichopoda pennipes (assembly GCA_030448955.1). Lineage (NCBI taxonomy): Eukaryota > Metazoa > Arthropoda > Insecta > Diptera > Tachinidae > Trichopoda > Trichopoda pennipes. Next base: position 3,123,352 of record JASKUP010000049.1, on the reverse strand, counting down.
GTTACTGAGTTCTTTATTGCAAAATAAATAACACCAGAATTTAGAATTTTTAAATTAATTACAAGTTTATTTACTTTAACTGCACAGAAAGTAAGATTTGTACGGTGGCACCACAGAACAATTTACTAAAGATGCAAGTCTTTGTATCACAAGGTTTAAGTTTTAACTAACTAACTAATCACTCAGATGCTGTCTTTTATATTTGACCGCTACAGGTCTAAAGAAATAAAGAATTTTCTACTTCCTTTGTGTCACATTTTCTTGTTGTTATGTTATTCATTCAATGTATAGCCGGCTGTTATCCTGTGTGCAATTTTGTTTTTTGTTTCTATGCTGTTAAAGTTTCTTCCTTTAATTTATTTTAAGATAATTGTTGTTGTCTTGCAGTTTGTAACTAGAAAATTGTTGTTGTCTTGCATGTATAAGTTTTCTTAGAAAGCTACACCGTTAGTAAACAGCATAACCAGTTATTTCGTTTACTTTATTGCTTAATTATTATCTTTTAAAACTAAAGCAAGACGTATCCATAACAATATTGTGAAAATTTTTTTTAAATTCTTGTTAATATTCTTTTCAGTTTTTTGAATATTTATTTTTCACAAAATTTTTGCTGACTTAATAAAAATTAGATTTTTGGAATATTTGCCGTACCATCTATATAAAAGAATTTTCAGAATTAATTTGTATATTAACACATAAAGTTTTAAATTTCTGTTGATTTTTTGGTGATATATTTTATTTTTTAGTGTATTTAAATTTATTTTCAGTTAGAACTTAATTCGTTATTATAAACATATGCAAAATATTCCCATGGTATATGGTTTCAACTAAAGTGAACACTTTACAGTTATTTACAAATAATATAACAATTACATTTATTATTAAAAAATAAATTTAACTAATTTTACTCTGTACCAACGATAAGAAATTTTATGAAATTTTTATTTCAGTAACTGTATATTGAATTTAGTTTTTTATGTGAATATTTGAAAGTTTAAACTATTTGAATATTTTTTACATATTTTCATAGCAATGCCAGATTAATTCGATTAAGAAAACAGCAAATGCAAACACATGTAACCAAACCACTATCATGAAAATAGCACCTAATTCGTTCATTGACAAAAAATATTTTTTCATATTTTTATGATTTCTATGGTGTGCTGCTGATTTATGTTTGAAGACAGTTGCTTGTGACAAAATATTTTTACGTTTCCACGTCGATATGAAACCATAATAATGTGCGTTAGATAATTTTTCATTTAATAAAGATACAAAATACGAATTACGACGTACGTAAATCGTCAGCTGTTGAGTTAGCAAACGCTCTTGTACTATATGCAAATTGTCCCACTGACTAAAATTCGTTTTGCCAAAAAAGCCATAATACTCGAAAGGAACTATAAAGGCTATCGGTTCTTTGGCAAGCAGCAACTTCTCAAATGCTTGCAATACTGTTGTATTAAATATGTGCACTCGTTGGGTATTTGGCAAAATTGCTAAATATTTCGAATTCTCCAATGTCGTACTTATCAAATAATTTCGCTCATATACATCTTCAATAGTTTTCGCTGGATTCCATTGCTTATTGTCATGCAACATTTGATACATTCCTGACTGATAGGCAGCGCGTAGTATTAATGTTAAAAATAGCCAGCAGGTAAGGAGGAAACGTGCAAAATTACGTTTAGGCATGTTGATCGTTGTCATACTACCGCCTACCGCTACTGCAAACAAATGGAAGTACGGTGTTCTATTAGCGGAACTAATTAAAAAATTTCTATAAACCGACCATTGCCGTTTTCGTTCACATATGCAGATGAGTAAACAGCTTAGAGTAAAAGTTAAACCAAGCGCATACCATACCGTATAATGAAACGGATATGCAAGTTTGTCATAAGTTGTATAGGAATTGATGATGTTGGTAATAATGTAGATATGGCTAAACAAATAATGATTGGTTTGTGAAAATGCCGATGTATAATCTAAATCATTTCTATATGCGTAGGCACCCAATGAAAAATCACAATGTTGGGAAAATACCTAAAATGTGGAAAATAAAGTCAGCCGTTAAAAAATTAGACGACATTAAAGTTAAAATAAAAATAATAATGTTTGTTAAGGGAAAAGTAATTTCGTTACTTTCTGTACTGCACATTAACTACTTGATCAAAACAAATAAACAATATCGAACCCGAGGGCAATGCAAAAAACCGCCCAATTTGAAAATAGACAAACGATAATTGCAAATTATGTGTTTTTAATTATTGAAGAGCACATAATAAAAGAATGAAGTATACAGAAGAAAGTCCTAAATGTTTATAAAACTTATTATGCTGATAAAATAATACCAACTGTTACCTAATTCTCATTTGATTATCGATATTATTTGCAACTTATAGCGCACTTATCCTTGAATAGGGAAGGCTATGACTATAAAATTGAAGTGCCTTATTGAAGCCATAGATGGAAAGATCAGCCAAGAAAAAGTTTCAATAAACAGTTTTAATAAATTTAAATTAAATACAATCTAAAATTCTTTAATAAATAAATATTTGTCTTTAATCAGGCCTTTTTCCTTTGGAAAGCTTCTTCAGAAGATTTATTTTATAAAATTATTATAAAAATAAATCTCCCAAAAATATTGAATTTATATTGTTGCGCATGCGTCTTGCTTAAATTGTAAAAGAAAATAATTAAGTATTAAAGTAAACAACTGTGTATACTGTTTACTAATCGCGTGGCTTGCTAGGAAAGCTTATGCACGCAAGACAACTATAGCTATCAAGTTATAAACTGCGTGGAAATTTCATACAATAATCGGGTATGCTGTTTTCTAACTGCATAGCTTTCTAAGAAAGCTTATGTACACAAGACAGCAACAACAACTATCTCAAAATAAATTCCAGGACGAAACTTTTTCAGCATAAAAACAAAAATACACACAAACCTACAGGCGTCTATGCATTGAATGAATAACATAACAACAACAAAATGTGATACAAAGGGAATAGAAGATTCTTAATTTTTCTAGACTTTTAGTGGACAAATATAAAAGGCAGCATCTGAGTGGATAGTTAGTTACTTAAAAAATTAACCTCGTGAGGTAAAGACGTGCATCTTAAGTAAATTTTTTCTGTAGTGTCAACTTTGTGTGTAATTCAAGTAAATAAACTTGTAATTAGGTTAAAAACTTTAATATCCGGTGTTATTTATTTTGTATAAACGTAACAATATATATTAAATCTAATTAAAAAGACCTGAATAAAGACAATTACCTATTTATTACTAAAAAAACGTCGAATAAAAATAATAAAAACTAAAATCTTAAATCATTGTAGTGTTTCAAAAAGCTTGTAAAAAATAACAAAAAATCTTAGATGCCAGCATTTCTGGTAATAGCAATTTATTCATTTATTTATTTATTTTCGCCGTTGCCCAGAGCATTAAACTCCATTTAATCAAAAGACTGTGTCAAATTTATATTTATTTTGGCACTTGTTAAACTGAAAAAGTGAATGAATTCAAAATTTCTATCAACTGCAGATTGTCGAATAAGAGTAATTTCGCTTAGATTAGTGATTTTCGTATTTAAAGATGAATTCTGTATACATTGTCAAAGCAAAAACTATCGTTCCCCCATTAGACTATGAAACCAGATAAAATGCAAAAAGTTTTTACTTCAGATATATTGTAAAAAGCTATACTTCGTTAAAACATGGCTAATGTTTTTCTCTTTTGCCGTCTTTATAATCGCCGTCTTTACAATCAATACGCAATAATTTTTAGACAACAAACATTTTTACAGTGGTTTGTACTCGTAGCACTTCTCGCAAAAACTCTATAAGATATCAAGTCGTAATGAAATACTTCGTAACCAGTAATATGCAATTTAAGACCCATAAAACTTAAAGAATGTTAAGCTTTAGTAAACAAATTATTAAATTTATCATTATTAAAGTAATAAATAATCCACTTTAAACAATATTTTTTTAGATTAAGAATATTCAGAAATAAATTTATAAATATCTGTTATTCTTTTTAACGGTCTTTTTTAATTAATTTAACAATATAAATTTTTTTCAATATTTCGCTTTCCTATGGAAAACTTCTTCAGGAAAAAATATATATTGTTAAATTAATTAAAAAAGACCGTTAAAAAGAATAACAGATATTTATTTAAGATATAAAAATGTCTATTAAAAATATAAAAAAATAATGAAATAAATTTATTTAATAAAATAAAAAAAAATTAATTAAGCGTTAATAAAACAACCGTGTTAATATTACGGTTTGAAAATATTTCAATTCGGTGTAGCAACGAAATTCCTTTTAAATAAAACAAACCGTTAATGACACTTACCTTGAAGAAAAACTGATCCTTATTACTAACTTCCGTATATATTGGATTAATCCAGTGAACTTTAATTGAAAATTTTAACGTTGAGGCTAAATATTCTAACAGTTCTCCTTCTAAACCGTCATAATCTATAATACTAGAATTCATATGATTTCGTTTCACACTAAAATAGGGCATATCTTCCCAAGTGCAGCAATATACAGGGCAGCCATAAAAATCGTTTAATTTATTGGGGAAATATTTATTATGAGCCCAACGGTGTTGATCGATTAAATACTGGTTTGTAATAATCGGTTTAAAATCTCGGCATGATGTCTGTGTAAAAGGAGTGTAAGTTATCATCACAATCTCACTATTAGACAGACATATCACCAAAGCCACTCTTATAATTTCCATATAATACAAGTCTTTAAATAATCGATATATTAAATCAAAGTCCACTGTTGTTAGGGAGGAAATGTATAATATAGTGCGCGATAAATCCATACTACCATAGTCTTTCAATTTGCCATAGAAATATCTTAAAATTGAATTCAAGTCTTAAGATTTTCTCTTTTAAAAGCATTTAACACTTACCGAAATGTTTCAACATTATCGAGCAACACTACATCAATATGCTTTGAATTAACAAACAGCTTTTGTTTGTGATAAAGCACTGTATATGTGGTATTAGAGATGCCATTTAACATTCGATCAATTATGTCATTTGCACCATAACGATATGCGTTTGAATTATTATTGAAGTTTGCAAAAACCAATAATTGCCTTGATTTAACTTTTAATGTTTGTTGTACAATTGCGTTTAGTGCTTCGCCTAAATTTTTATTTTCAATTGCCAAACTCAAATGTATATTGATTTTAAGCATAATTATACTTAAAATCAAAATAATCTTATGATTTTTATTTTGCATGTTTTTAGTTCAATAATAAACTTGGAACTAAGAGTGCTCTTCTTATGAAATTTCACTTTTATTTCCAATTTTAATTCTCATAAATAAATCGTTGTAGAGTTAATACAATAGTAATTGCTTCGATTAAACCCAAAACTAAATCTTGATTAATAAATAGTTATTATTACATTTATTATGTTAATCATACGAGTATCGTCAAAGGCAACATGATTCCTTAATAAAATATTAAATTTTCATTTACTTATAAAAATCGTTTAGTTAGAATTTATATTGTATAACCAAACAGAAAATTTAATCATTTTAAGAGCTTTTAAGGCAAATGAGACAACTTGTAAGTAGTTATTAAATCGTAGGATTCTATTTCAAATATATTTTTAAAATGTCGTCAAATCACTAATCATTAATCATTAAACAACAGAGCATGGCTCTGTTCTTTCTCCTACTCCATTTCTTATTTTTCTAAATGACCTTCTTTGTCAAACTTTCAACCCTGTTAACTCTTTCGCAGATAAGAGCACCATTGTCATTCGTATTGATTTGGAAATGATTTCCAAAAGGCGAAATATGCATGATATGCTCGGAATGGGGTCGTTTAAATAGAGTCGCTTTTTAATGTCCAAAGGCACAATGTTACATGTTTATGCATAGATCTGTGCTGCACTTAGGAAATCGGAAGTTCTTGATGTTATTGGCATGAAAATTGAGTGTGATGTTCGATGAACTAAACATATTTTTCAGGTTTCTAAAGAAGTTTTCAAGAAGGTGTAAGAGATACTTCACTTCATCTGATTTTCGTACTATTTAAGTCACCTATATCCGTCTATTTGGTAGTTTTTCGACCGAGTATAGGAGAGAGAGCTAAGAAGCTCATTGGGGACGTTAGAGTATCCAACTCTATTGTTTCTACATTCTTTAGCAAAGGGATAGAGAAGAGGTAAGTCAGGTGGTGGGAGTAGAAGGATAGTTACATAGCATGCAAGCTCTTATTTTTGTAGTGAAAACAAACACCCTTAGATTGGTAGGCTAAGTACACTACCTACTAGCCTACCGGGGCAGCCGGCCAATGTTATCGAAAAATTAACTGTCGTATAAAGCAGCACATAGTGACTATGCCTTCATTACTGAACAGCCCCACCGGCAGTCATTTTTTTTTGTAGTGAAAACAGCCTAGGTCTTTGTTGGGAATTGAACCCATAAACCCCAGAGTGATAAGCTAGTACACTACCTACTAGCCTACAGGGGCACTAGTATAGGTTGTATGTTTAATCGTTATTACAATGGCAAGTGCTCTAACGAAATTAGAGAGCGTGTTACCGTTACTCGCACGTTTTTGCGTTTGACTCGATTTTGTTTAAGAGCGCATCCATTTGTAGTCGATCGGCCAGTGAATTGCACTACGCATTACAGGGAAAATTCCTTTTTTAGTAGAACAATTCGCATGTGGAATAAACTCCCTTCAGGGGTCTTTCCTGTCACTTTCAATGTAGAAAAATTCAAATCGAATGTCCACAAACACTACTCCCTTTTTCCTCCTCCGCATAACATAATTTCGTAGTTCTGGTACAATGCATTGCACGAGTGCTGGTCCGAACGAAAAGGAATACCTAAGTTTTATCATCATATCTTTTAGATCACTAAGTAGAAAGATAAGCTTTTGATGGCCCAAATGAAATATTTCAGAATATAAAAGGGCATTGCAATACTTAATTAACACACAGAACCCATGAAGCATGTTCATAATAGCACTAAGACCACTGGCAAAAAAAATTGTAGTGAAATGATATTAAGTGGCTTAACGAAATATAACTCAATATAATTAGAAATATAACCAGATATTAAACAAATACATTTTTATAAAATTGGTTGTGAGGGGTGCAAACTAAATTATATCGGTTGTCAGTTTACTGAAAATAGATCTAGCTATAGAGGTCTGAAACAGGTACACAGAAATTACTTTTAACAAAGTAATAGCTCTCTTATGCAACAATATGCTAATTGAGCTCATTTTGGGCTTATTGCGATTCTCTCTTAATTTCCTACGTCTATTAGTTTTTTTTCCACAATGTATTCAAGCCAAAGGGATCGCCTCTATAAGGGTAAATTACACGCACTAAAAAATATTCGTGTTCGTCATATTTATGAGTTACGTTTCTAATTGCCTGCACAAAAAATTTAACATATTGATTTTTCTAATTCGTAATTACCTGAAATAAGTATAGATATTAACCTTAATGATTCTGTGCTATCCACTGCAAAAAGATTTTATTAACGATTCAATCAACGACTACAACTACTGTATATTAATGCTGCAAGTAAAACTGTTTGTATCTAGCAAAACGTATTATACGTATTATACAAACAGTAATAGTACTTCGCAAAGATAATTGTGTATTCGAGTCAACGGCATTTATCATTACGGATAAATTATGATATTTTAGTTATTCCTTCTGCAGCTATTCCAAGACTGACATATTCAACGCGATGGTAACTAACGTTGCGCGATAGCGGACGTTCAAAGTTCGCAGAGTCTAAACGACTTCCGTTAGGTTTGCTGTTGAACATTAAACTAAAACACAAAACTTTCTGTCTCATGTTGTTGATTTCCTTTTCATTTATTTCCAAATTATCTGCAATTATGCCAAAAAAAATAAAACAAACATTGATGCGGCTGCAACAAGGAGTTGGAAATTTCTATTAACTGTATAAAATCTCGTTGATAATGAAATTCAATTTGCATTACCAACTGAGAACCAAAAATGCAAATCAACTTGTTTGTTCAACTTAATTTGATAGTTAAAATTTAGTTGTATAATTCCTTGCCGACTGTATGTGTGCCGCAGATTATTACAGTTATGTAAATATTGTAGGTAATTTTTAGGTAAATATTTACTACAATACCTCTATATATTATTTTTAGGTGTTTATTGATTCTGTAGCAGAACAAAGCATTCAAAATATTGTTGCGGATGCCTCTTGCTTAAGTTTTAAAAGATAATAATTAAGTAATAGAGTAAATGAAATAGCTGGGCATGCTATTTACTAACTGCGTAGTTTTTTAAGAAAACTTATACACGCAAGACAACAACTTCTAGTTACAAACTACGTAAAAATCTTATACAGGCAACCGCGTAGTTTTCTACGAAAACTTATACAAACAAGACACCAACAACTAACTTTAAAAAAATTCCAGGAAGAAACTTTAACAGCATAAAAACAAGAACAATAATACACAAAGATCAACAGGCACCAATACATTAAATGAATAACATAAGAGCAACAAAATATGATACAAAGAAAGTATAAAATTTTAGACCTCCAGCGGACAAATATAAAAGACAGCTTCTGAATGGTTAGTTGGTTAGTTAGTTAAAACTTAACGTAAAGACTTGCATCTTTAATAAATTGTTCTGTAGTGCCAACGTAAAAATCTTACTTTGTGTATAGTTAAAGTAAATAAACTTGTAATTAATTTGAAAACTCTAAATTCTGCTGTTATTTATTTTGTAATAAAGAACTCAGTAACAATAAAACCTTTATAAAAGATATAAACATAACAATATATTGTCTTCTTGCCCTAGTAAAGGTCGAACAATTTCACAATACTTAATGTATTTCAAGTACTCAAAGTTATCACCCGGAGCTGGCGCTTAAGCCATTATTATTCATTTTTATTTTACCTGTATCTATAAAATAAAGATAAAAAGTTTGTAATTGCAATAACATTACTTTTTACCTGTTGACAGTAATTTTATTAATAATTTCCTTTAAATCAGTTCTTTTAAAGTAATCATTATATGGCGAAGAAATATTGCCAAGAGAGCAATTTTTAGTTAGGCTTAACTCAACTTGTTTCTTTTCTGCCATTTTATTGAGATCAAATGTATCAAATGATGGGTTGATTTTATTTTATACAAAATAGAAAAAAATATAAATATACATTAATTCATCAGAATTAAAATTGACGTTTTTAAAAAAAAGGTTATATATTTTATTCTGTCTTCTAATTTTATTTTTCCTTCTAATTTTTAGGTTATAACACAAAAATAATGCAAAATTTTCGTTATTGTATAATTACATTGATGAAATAATTTAGTAATAATTTTTGTTTATTAATAAATTCCCACACACACACACACACAGAGAAAACCGTTTAAATTTCTTGATAAATAAATACACAATAAACATAGGAGGCCTTCAATCAAATATTATAAAAACTAATCTGTTTGCATACAGACTCTAACATACCCTTAAACAAAAGTGTTATAAAAACCCCCACATGCGTTTTCTATAGAAAAATTGTTATTCAAAAAATTATTACCTAATGACGTTGGAAAAATATATTTTATATCTCTAGTAGGCAAGAAACGTGCATTTACATTGGTATAACTAATGTAAAACTGTTAAGCATTTCAAGGCAGTATTAAAATCAAATAATGGAAATTTCTGGTGTTTTTTAAGGTATCGAATATGTATTTCATATAATTAAAAATTTTAAATATAAGCAACGTTATTTAAAACAAGAAATTTTAATAGCACAACATTGTTATTTTGTAATTTTTCTGAAATTTTTTATCGATCACAGCACAAATCAAATTGAATATTTCATTTCAAAGTTCTCTACCTCTATAAATCAATTTCTCATATAGCGTAACATATAACAATAAGCTTCTCTTCTCTGCATTATTTAAAATTAACAAATATATTCGATATCACAGAAATAATTAAAAGTCCGAAATATTTGAATTTATACCAAAGTTATTGTTTGTTTTTTGCTAAATACTCAATATTGAATAAGGATCCTACTACTAAACTGCAAAAAACAAACAATGTTTTAGTTGATGAACTTTTTAAAAAAGATATCATTTCAGTAATGGAGAGAAATAGTCTTAAGACTAATGTATCAAATTCTCCAAAGCTGTATGGAGTACCAAAGATCCATAAACAGAATTTTCGTTTAAGGCCTATTTGCTCTTGCATTAATTCCCCGGCCTACGGACTGTGCAAGTATATAACGAATATTCTTAAGGTGATAACAGGACAATCAATATATAATATTAGAAATTCGTTGGAATTTAAGGATAAAACCAAGAGAATAAATATACAAGATAATGATAGATTATTTTCATTTGATGTAGTTTCACTTTTTCCAAGTATTCCTGTAGGTTTAGCTTTGAGAATTATAGAGAAAAAATGGCAGATAATAGAACAAAATACGAATATTGAGAAGGAATTATTTTTACGTATTCTTAAGTATTGCATTGAAGACAATAGGTATTTTCAATTTGATAATAGGATATATCAACAGAAGGAGGGCCTCCCTATGGGCTCTCCAGCATCTCCAATTATAGCTGATATTGTGATGGAGGAATTACTAAATTCATGTATTAGTAAAATGCATATTAAACCAAAGATAATCACAAAATATGTGGATGATTTATTTTGTATAACTTCAGAAGATGCAGTGGATGATATTGTGTCAGAATTGAATAGTTTTCATCCGGATATTAAGTTTACGATTGAAAGAGAGTTAGAATCTAGACTTCCCTATTTAGATATATTGATAATAAAGAAGAGAAATAAGTTAGTATTTGATTGGTATAAGAAACCAACATCTTCAGGAAGAATTATTAATTTTTATTCAAAACATCCGAGAAAAATGATAATAAACACAGCGAAAAATATGATAGACAGAATATTGACTATAAGTGATAGAGAATTTCATTTGAAGAATAAGGACACAATAAGAAATATACTTAATGACAATGATTTTCCAGTAGAATTAACTAACAGATTAATTAGACAATATGGTAGTTATAGGCATAATCTAGGAAATACTACGGCAGAACCAAGAAATTATAAATCATTAACTTATGTTCCTGGAATATCAGATAGATTAAAAAAGTCTAAAATATATGACACTGATAGATATAAAATTGCACACAAAACATAGAACACATTAAATAAATTATTTAGCAATATGAAGGATAAAATAGAGAAAATGGAAATATCTGATGTAGTATACAGGATACCATGTGGAGGAAATGACCAGGTGAACTGTGACAAAGTTTATATTGGGACAACAAAGAATAAACTTAAAACGAGATTAGCTGGTCACAGATGTGACCAAAAATATAGAAATATTTCAACACAGAAGACATCCTTAACTTCACATTGTAAGAAATATAATCATTATCCAAATTTTGATGAAACATCAGTATTAGATATAGAAAAAAAACTACAAGAGACGTTGTATGTTAGAAATGTTAGAAATTGTTAATTTACCAAGTGTAAGGAGAATAAATTTCAAAACAGACACAGAAAATTTAGCGCAGAATTATAGGTACTTAATACAAAAGACACATAATTTGTTATAATTATTTCATAAGAAAAAATTTGTTATTTAATTTCCGTTTCCGTGTTTTTCTGTGTTTAAATATTTGAAATTTTAATTTTTGTATGTTTGTATGTATGAAGAAAATTATTTTATATGTTTTTTCAAATGTTTTCAAAAAATTTTTTCTTTTCAAATTGTTATAATTTTTTGTTTTTGTAATATATAAAAAATAATTTCCTGAAGAAGCTTTCCACAGGAAAGCGAAATATCGAAAAAATAAAATCGTTAAATTATTTAAAAGACCGTTAAAAGATTAGTTCATATTTAATTAAATTAAAAAAGGTCGAATAAAAATAAAGGAAACAATATTTAGTTTATACGAGTGTATACTCGTACATACATCGCTGCTGTTTTTGGGTTTCAAACTCTCTTATATCACACCCACACATGGTTTTTTTCTATGATTGTGTAAAGTAGTCGGTCGTGGTCTTATGACAGAGTCCCAGTTGTGGCCAACATATAAAAGATTAATATTGTTACGGATGTGTCTTATTAAGCAATAAAGTGAACTGCTGGGTATGTTGTTTACTAACTGCGTGGCATGCAAGACAAAAACAAATTTCTGTTTACTAACTGCGTATAAATTTTATACGCGCAAGACAACAATAAACATGTATGCTGTTTACCATCTGCGTACTTTTCTAAGAAACCTTTTCTACAAAAGACACCAACAAATATCTTAAAATAAATTCCAAGAAGAAACTTTATCAGTATAAAAACAAAAACAAAAATACACACAGATATACTGGCGCCTATACATTGAATAAACAACATACAACAACCAAATGTGATACAAAGGGAGTAGAAGATTCTTAAATTTTCTAGATTTGTGATAGACAAATATAAGAGGGCATCGTCTAAGTGGACAGTCAGTCAGTGTCAAAATAAACCTCGTGAAATAAAGACGTGCATCTTAAGTAAATTGTTCTGTAGTGTCAACTTTGTGTAGTTAAAGTAAATAAAATTGTTATTAATTTAAAAACTCTAAAAACTGGTGTTATTTATTTTGCAAAAAAGAACTCGCAACAAAACTTTTATAAAAGGGTAGAAACTTAGCAATATTTTATACTTATGCAATTTGTTTTGCAAATTTTTGAACTAACAACTAATTGGCATATTGTAGTTAAGAGATCCCAGCCTTTAAAATATCAAAATTTAATTCTAATATTTTTATATTAATATAATAGGTCATATTATCCAGAAGAAGCCAAACAGCTTTTGTTAGAAAATGTTTCTTCCACAATTTCTATTTAAAAATTCCCTGCAAAATGCTCTCGAATAATTGATGTCTTGATAACATCAACTACAAATATCAATATAAATTTTAATTTAAACTTTGTGCTTTCTTATGATGCATTTAACATGTTTTAAAACTTGTAAAATTTTCACCACAATTTTCAGCGTATTCAAATTATTTTCGTTAAATTGATAGCAATTTTTAAACAAAAGTATTGATAAACAATAATAATAATATTGATTTTCCTTTTTTGAGGAAATATATAAGAAAAAAGAAATAACCGTTCAATACATTTCCTTGTTGCTATTTAAGTTTTATTTTTACTCCAGTTAACTTATTTCTTATTTATTATATTTCGTTGAGATTTCCTTGAACTTGTCTTCATTGCTTTTTTTTTTTTTTTGTTTTCTGCTCTATTTTGTCTTTTATTAGAGTCATTACAGTTTAGCATATAATGGGCGCTGCGATAAGCCAAACTGCTTTGTACACTGTAGCATCAATAACAAGCAAGCAAGCAAGGAAGCAGCATTTTAGTGAAAAGCTTGACAGCAAGAAATTGTGCATGATTACAAATGATATTTGTTTCAGAGTTAATGTTTAAGACGATAAAAATGAAGCATAAAAAACTTAAAACATTTTCTATAACTTAAAAAACAAAATAATCTATACATTTTATTAAAGGAAAAGTTTTTTTTTACGTTACAACATTTACGCTTATATAATATTGGACGATAAAAATGATTTTTTTGGTGGTTTGACTTTTGATGGCTTTGGCGTTATTAGCATGGGTTCTATTATATTGATAATTTTAGTAAAATTAGATTTTTACAACTAAAAACGAGCAGAAAAAATAATGATAAAAATTTATAGTTTTTCTGATAAGTCGATGAGCCTTTTATGGGACAAGTTTCAAAGTTTAAACGAAAAATGACTTAATATTATATAAACATTATGCCCACAATTATTATGCATTAAGATGAAAGTTTAGCTAAAACAAAAATTCTTGGGTGTTTTATGGAAAAAGATCGACCCTTAGAATTCTATATATAAAAACTTCTTTCAATTAAAAATATTATTTTAAAATCGATTTAAAAAAATATTTAAGCGAATTGATGTTTGATAAATAAATAAAAATGGTTTGCTTAACTTGCTAAGAAAAATTGTTTTAATAAACTATCGTATAAAAACAATATTAGCAAAAATGTAATTTTAAATTAATATTCTTTAAAAATTTATAAAATAATTAAAATACTTGCCTCCACCTTATGAATCTGCTTATGTCCTTTAAAACTTACCAACTAACCAACTACAAGAACACTGACAGATATGTAGAACGCATATCCTCCTTTAGTCCTACCATCTCAAGTATATTTTGCGGGTGCTAAATTTCTGAATGATTTACAATCAAATCTTTTCTTATCCTTCTGACAAAAAGCAAAAGGGCGATTAAAGAAAATGCAAGAGATAAGCTGTCAATAACTATACTACACACATGTTGAAGTTTTTAATGTATCAAGCGAAATCTCGCCGCTTATCTTTGAAGTTTTAAAACTTTAATAAGAAAATAATTACAAGCAAATATTTTTTGATAAGAAAACAAAAAATAACAGTTAAAATTTTGATTTTAACAATATTTATCGATTTTTAGAAACACGCGCGAAAAACTTAATTCTAACAAAAAAATTTTGCTTCAGTATAAAAGGGTTATTAACCAAAATAAGTATTTTATACTCAGCTAATATACTTTATATTTTACAAATTTGTTTTTTTACTTAGAAAAAGTGTCGAATATGTTGTTGTAGTAAATTATCTTTTAAATATTTGTGTACGTTTATGATTAATATGGTACGATTGATGAGGATTGATAATGATTGGAATAATTTATAGTTTTCTCACATTTTTGTAATATAAGACATTGTTTATTTAGTATTGCATTTTTTTTATTTTTTTATCAACAGCTTGTCATTTTCGTTAACAGTTTCGAACATCAACCTTTAATTAAAAAAGAAAAAAAAAATTAATTATAATGTCATGTTATTTGATGTAGTAGGAAGCATGCAGATTTTTTCTCTATTGATGTTAATTTTCCGGCTAGTAAAGTTATCGTGTTCATGTTTCTCTTATCTCTCACTACAATTTTATTAACCCATGCAATAAAAATTATATTAAAACGTACGATCACTTGAGAATTTTAGTGTTGTAGTTTGTCAAATTGTTTGCTGTTTATTTATCTTTTGAAAACTCATGCAAGTTACTCAATTTCTTATTAACAATATAAATGTAAATAAATAATAAATGTTAAAATATGTCATAAATTTAAGTCGAGAAAATAGACAGCAAAATTTTTAGTTATAACCTTTTTTTTTTTTATTCACATCACACATAAAAATTGATGACTTAACTTAAGTTAAAAAAATATCGTATAAACTGTTAATTAAAGTTTATCCGCTGATGACGGCGCCTAAGTGTGTGTAAATTCTTTTAAAAATACTATAAAACAATAGTTTCTGTTTAATCTAAGTAGCTTTTTAAATTCTATATTCTTCTATTTCTATATTCGAGTTTACTTTTTTTTTATAATATTTAATAGTTAAAATATTTAATATTTATTTATAACATAATTTATATACAGTTAAAATTTTTGTATATTTTCTTAAATGAATTATTAACGATTTTAGGATCATTATTTTTATTCCCTTTATCTTAGCTAATGAAAATTAATTTTAATAAAATTTTTCAACTTCATGTTTTTATCACTTAAATTTCTTGTTAAAATGGGTGATAATTGCATACTTTTCGTGTTCTCTTCTTTGCTTGTTTGGTTGAATTATTTAATGTTAACATTTCCAATCAAATAATAAATTTAAACTAGGTTTCTAACTCATTTATTATTTATTTCTAAATTTATTAACATAGAATTTTTTTAATTTATTTTTTTATTTTGACCCAAACTATTTTAATAGTATACTTAAGAGAATAATTTTTAATATATCTTAAATTCATTTTATTTAAAATTTAATTTAATGAATCGCTTGAGTTAAATATTGTGTTTGTAACAAACCATTTAATGCAAATAAAATGTGAAAAGAATAAAACTGGCAAAACTCTTATCGATATGGAAGATCAGCTGGTAGCAGATCAGGTGCAATGAACGAACACTTCCAATATGTGACGATGTCGTTATAATTAAAGCTGTATAATTACCAAGTATAAAAGAGATCAAGCCGCTTTCGGTCCATACAGCTCATGCATAGAACAAATTAATTAAATAATAACCGAGAAAAACAATCAATAAAATACTACAACTCTACCTGTTATCTTACATTTGCTGACGAAATTAAATGTGAAATCCTTTTACAAATAAGAATATTCCACTGAGAGCGCTGACACTAATCATGTTGTTCTAATATTTTTATATTTCATGTATAAAGATTGTTTTAAGCAAATTTAAGTTAACAGACATAAAAAATTTAATTTAAATAAAACTTAATCATTAATAAATAAAACATAATAAAATAATTAATAAGCATAATAAATGCAAAGATTTTTAACATCTCCCGACATCTTTAAGCGAATTAAATTTCATACTATTCAACTATTTGAAATTGCATCAAAGACACATTGGTTCCATTTCATGTATCAGGAAATTGTAAAGTTCCTAAAAGGAAGAAAATATTTTTAAAAGAACACTGACTGACTCAGTAAACAGCAAAGCCAGAAAACCAGATTACCCGTCAAATGGGGAAAGCCTAAGGTGGCTTGAAGTTTTTTCCAAAAATACTGCGCCTAACGGCACAACATAATCATCTTGAGTAAGCTACACAAGACAACAAGGTTTAATAACGCTAAAAAAAAAGCGAGGCATGGAATATATTGGCACACTGCATTGTAAGAGTTATTGAGAGCAATAAACGATTGCTTTTTAGATATTAATGATCTATGCCACTGAAACGAGTACTTTTTAAGTCTTGATGGTCTATACCACTGACTGGTGGAAAAGAAATAGCGTTCATTACGACATTTATTATATATTCACATCATACAGTTTTGATGTCTAAAGTAGGTCGTAGTCGTAGGAAGGCCTATCTGAAGAAGGCTAACCAAATTAATTACTTTATCTCAGGAATTATTACTTCATCTCGGATTTTCTTTACATGACAATTATTACGTCGTAGAAATATATAATATTCTCTTATCATAATATTTTGTTATAACAAAATATATATTCATATCTAGTAATGATACCTATCCAGTACCCAGTGGCGAAGAAGATAACATATAAATTCCATATTTCAAAAAAACCTGGACCTATCTAAAAACATGTAAAAAAAAATCTTGTAAAATAGATATCATGGCGATTTATTTCTCGTGTTAATTAGTAAAGATTTAATCATTTAAAAAGATTATTCCTACAAACAAAAAAATAAACAAAATATTATTTTGCTGTTTTGGTAACAGCTAACTTAAGGGGTTAATAATCTTAAATAATATAAGTTACTCTCAGAGCCCAAAATTAAATGAGCAACGATTGTGTCTGATGTTGTTACTAGTTTTGTATATCTGAAAGACTGATAATGCGTTACTATTGCTGCTATTACTGAGAGTGTTTAAGTTTTGTTTAACGTCGTTTTTAATTTGTATTTTTGTAATTTGGTTAACTTAATCTTTCTTTTTACTTTTTTTTTTTAACTTGGCTACTACAAGCCAACAAAAACGTTAAACAAAAACTAATTATTGCTTGGCGATTCAAAAACTGTTTGGCCAAGTTGTTTAGCAGTTAGTCGTCTTATAAGCGTTAATCAGTTAAGAACTATAACGAAGATAAATTTTGCAAATACTTGTTTTAACAAAATCAAATTTTAAGGATTTTTTCTTTACATAAATAAAAATTTTATAAAAAAAATCAGTTAAAATTTAAAATCAGTGAATAATTTAAAAAAAAAATTGTATAGAACATATTAAATTTAATGAAAACGTAAATGAATTGTTTTATCTGTTAAAAAATTAATTGCTATAATCCTGTGATATTATCAATCCAAGATAAGATAATTTTGTTCAAACACTTATATACTTAACGGGTTCAAACTTCAAAACGTGCTAGATTATAAATCAAATCTGAGAATTATATAGCAAAAATAAAATATTAATAATCTGAAGCTAATTAAAAAATTTAGAAACAAAAAAGGATAAAATATATTTAGAATTTTATTCCTTTCACGCTGCTATTTTACATACTTATAATATAAGCCCAACAATCGATTGTATTAGCAATTGAATTCTTGGATAACAGGTATGTTTACAGACCACATTCTTTTGTAGTTTTGGTCAACTAACGTCCTTGTATAAATACTTCAAAAAAATCTGGTTTCATAAATAAACTGTAACCTGGTTGTAAATGTTTGTTTTGAAATACGAAAATATAAACAAGACAAAACAAGAACTTTAGCTTTTGTTTATCAACAGAATAATGCTTAGATACATGTTGCTGAGTTTTATAATAATTAAAGTTCGTTATTGTGCCAAAGCAAAAAAAAAAATATATTTATATTTAGTAATAATATTATTAATGAAGGTAATAAAACAAGAATATTAATTTTAATAAGTTTTTTTTTGTTTTTGTTGTAAAAAATAATAATGGGAAAATAAAAAAATAATCAAAAGTACTTTAAATATTCAGTTTATTTAAAATATGGAAGAACATTAAAATAACACTTTGATTTTAGTTTAGTAAATTTGAGAATAGAACGAATGAAAACGGTTCTAATTTTTTTTAAATGTTACATTTAATATCTATATTATTTGCAAAGTAAACAACTAAAATGTTTTCACCCTTTGCATGTTAAGCATGATTAAAAGTTTATAGCAACTTATACAATTTTTAAGATTAAAAATAGAGCAAAACAAAATTTATGAACATAATTATTGAGATAAGATCAGCCAAAAAATTATTTTAATGTATTAAGAAAAAAAAAAATAATTCGTATTCAAATACACATGTGGTGAAAGTTCATATACATAACCCTTTTATTTCGATATTATTTTGTATACTCTGGATATCTTACAGAAAGATTTAAATGCTTTATTCCTTTTTTCCTTACCACTTAACCTTTCTATATATTTTTGTCTTAGCTTTCAAATAAGAGAAATTACTTTTTTTTATTACCACATTAATTGAAAATTGAACTAGAACAGATGTATAAATTTTCTTCTCAAAAACCGTTTAGTGGCGGTTAACACTTGTAATATAACTTCAGTATATTAAAGCATCTGAAAAAAATCTTTATTCTTACATCTATATATATATAAAATAAAATGCCAAAGACATATTATAAGTCTTTATGGATCACACAACCATCTAGACTTGTGTCTTGCGGGGGTAAAAGAGAGTCCAGTCCCCTTAGGCTAGCAGGAGCCAACTGGAAAATCTACTATATTTCCACGGGAATCAGTAAAGTCCCAGAGTTCCGCTATTTGTCTCTTTAGGCATTTAGCTGTTCTCTGACTGATTATTGAGGTAGGCCCTTCGGGAGCATCGTGATGGCTGTATGTTTCGAAGCCCTTGTTTGAGTTTGTGGGTCGGATCATTCACAACGAACACAATGAATGGTTCAGGTCCAGTGAGTATGAATGCCGTCGTGTTCTTAATTATATTAAGCTTCATGCGTTCTGGACCAGGAGTTGGATAGTCTCCAACTCTTCAGCAAGGAGTGAAGGCTGCGGCCTACTCCGGGCTTTTTAAGTTGCAACTAGGAGTGACCGGAGGATATACGTATCCGAAGGCCTTCTAGGGCGAGGAAGACGCTACATTTCATCCAGTGGTAATGATCCACCATCTGATTAAGGCTTACGGCCAGGTACAGATGTAAATCTTATCACGTCATAAAATAAGATGTGTATGTGTAAGTATGTAACGTATGGACTCCAAAAGGGTCGGACCGATTTTGATGAAATTTTCAGGAAATCTTCAGAATATTCAGACGGGTGACACTGTGAAAGCTGATTTTTTATTAACGGTCTGCGCGCGGAGGGGCCAATATTAAATTGATGAGGAATGATTTGTCTATTCCTCCTGGTGCATCGAGGAAAACAAGTCCCTTTCCTTTTGTCGCCCGTTGCAAAGTTGGAATGCATATACTAACATTAAAGGTTAGATCACCGGTAATTCGTATTCGCAACTTAAACTCGCCAAAGTTATGCAACGGAACCAGATTGACCATCAAAACCTGTTCACCAAATTTAATCGAGGCAACAATCATCGGTGGCAGATTCATAGGCGAAGACGTAATTGTTCCACGAGTTCCGATGATTTTCAATGATTTACCATTCCAATTCAAAGGGCTCCAATTCCCATTGCGTCTTGCCATGCCTTTACTATTACCATCAATAAAGCACAAGGCCAAACATGAACTATTGCTGGCTAAATTTTGGAAAATTCTTGTTCTTCATACGGCCAGTTCTATGTGGCTTGCTCCCGAGTTGGCAGGTCAAGAACTTTATACGTTTTGACATCAAATAAAAAAACAATAAATATTGTCTACTTAAGGTGAAGCAATAAATAAATATAATTTCCAATTTTCCCTAAATTATTTTTTTTTCTTTTTTTATTGAATCCATATCTACAACACATAGATAAGTTATTCTGTAAAAAAACTTTATGATAAGTATTCGATGGATGTTTATTTGAAGGTCTTAAATTTTTTCAAAAGCTCTATTTAAATCGTATGGCAATACAACACTAAAGTTTACTTAGGACCAGCAACGCGTACCGGGTCAGCTGGCTTTTTATAAAAATACAACAAATATAATTAGAATTATAACACATACGAATAACTCCAATGATAAGCTATTTTCTAAATATTTAATTGTTTCGGTTTGCTCATAGTAGATTCTAGAAGCTAGAAGTGTTTAAAAACTTATGAATTATTATTGGCGGAAAGAGCAGACATTTACAAATGATCATCTCTTAAGCCGTCAATATGTAAAAGTTACAAGTAGATTTTCTTTTTGATTAAATTGATTGATTACTTTTTGATTAAAAGAAGCAATAAAACGCCAACTTAAGCGTGAACAAAAATTTATTATTTTAGATATCAGTTTTACTAATTCTTAAAATAGATTTTAATGCATGGAAATATGTTGACTTAGAACATCATGTCGCGCAGCTCATTACCGCATAGTTTCACTTTTTGGACCCGTGTTTTGGCCTCCAAAATCGTACGATTTAATACCGCTAGACGATAACCACTTAGAGGACAACATTCGCCGCCTTTTTGCCGATATACAGCCAAAAGCGTTCGAAAAATTTATTGAAAATTTGACCTCCAATTTAGAATTCGCCGCAGTCAATCGTGGTGGTCTTATGTCAGAAGTTATATTAAAATTGTAATACCTGAAGATTTTCTTTCGAATAAAGTAAATTTCATATCAATTTAAAAATTTAACTTTATTTTATTCTATTTTACATTCTATATCTCTATGAAAAAAATACCCTATATTTTAATTTTTTGTTATTTATATTCTTGTAATTATAATATAATAAAAATTTCCAAAAATATATGACGGCAGATTTAGTAGCAGTTCAAGTTACATATTTTTTTTTTAAATCAGCAGCCTTTAATTATGGACCAGTTACCAAGAAACCTAATAATTTTATTGTACCCGTGGTTAACTTTTGTTACTATTAATAACTTTATTATTGTGTAGTAAAAACAAGAGACGAATATTAAATGATAAAATTCTAGACAGAAGGGTCATAAAAACTAAGATTACGAAAACATAAAATTTAATCACCGCCATGCTGAAGCTTGTTTTTCAAAATAAATATCAATAAGTTTTTAAAAATTTCTTTTGAGCAAATGAAATTATTTTTTGATATGCAGATTATTTATGAATGAAGCTTTAATTAAAAAAATAAATAAAAAGGAAATAATACAATGGAAAATAAGATAAAATTAAAATCAATATTCGCTCAAAATTAAACAAAAAAAAATTATTTTTATAATATTTGAATATAATAATGAATCATGAATCACTGCTACAAAAATAAATGGAAGAGTTTTAAGATAATCTACCCATATCATAACACATAGGCCTAGCGCAGTATTTTTTTTTTTTTTACAAATTATTAAAATTTAATTCGACGGCAAGTTTGAAAAAGTTGTTATTATTTAAATATCGGCAGACTGAGGCAAAACGCTACGTTTTTGAGAACATTTTCAACTCCCTTTCCACCTACAGGGATGAGCAAAAATTACGAATAAAAATAAAAGCTAGGCCATGCCATTCGCAACCAACATGTTCGTAATGCGTGATTTGATTTACATCTGCACCGACTATATAGTCATAATCAGATGGTGGTCAAACCACTTAGTTGATTGGACACCAACTACGCCCTAGAAGGCCTTCGGATACGTATATCCTCCAGTCACTCCTAGTAGCAATTTAGAAAGTCCGGAGTAGGCCGTGCCCTCACTCCTTGCTGAGGAGTTGGAGACTTTCCAACTCCTGGTCCAGAACACATGAAGCTCTTATTTATCAAGAACACGCCAGCATTCATACTCACTGGACCTGAACCATTCATTGTGTTAATTTGAATGGTCCGACCCACAAACTCTCACGAGGGTCCGAAAACACAACCACCACGATACTCCCATATAGGGGCCAACCTCAATAACCAGTCAGAGCACATCATTGTCTAAAGAGAACAAATAGTGTACTCTGGGGCAACTGATTTCCCGTGGAAATATGTGGATTGTCCAGGTGACTCCTACTAGCCTTTGAGGGGCCTGGGCTCCCTTTTACCCCCCAAGACATAAATCTAAATGGAATAGTAGGTTTCAAAAAGACTATAATGTGCCCCCGGGGGGAAACATGTTCGTAATACTCATTTTCTACTGCTTGACTTGATTCGCATCAGAGTCTTCAAGTCACAGCCTATAATAATCAGCTTTAACGTATTTGTTGAAAGCCGGACTCCATAGTTATAAGACATTTCTATCGAAGTTAGAACGGAAAGTCGGTTCAGTCGTTTTTGAAATGTATCGTGCTCATGAATACACAGGGTCAATTGAACAATTCTGCCACAGTGAGATAGTGCTTACGGCGTTTCAATTTTCATCTGTTTCTTGTGGTAACAGGACTTCAGTTTCGGTAAAGGTAGCACTTTTGGAAAATTGCCTCTGCTCATTTATCTATAGAGCTTGGTTACGTTTCCTAAGCTTAGACGTAGATAACATTTTTAAACACTTTAATTTAAAAGGTTCACCGTTTGCCGGAGTTAGAAAAAATTTCAATCGAAGTTAGAACGGAAAGTCGGTTCAGTAGTTTTTGAAATGTATCGTGCTCATGAATCCACAGGGTCAATTGAACAATTCTGCCACAGTGAGATAGTGCTTACGGCGTTTCAATTGTCATCTGTTTCTTGTGATAACAGGACTTCAGTTTCGGTAAAGGTAGCACTATATCTATAGAGCTTGGTTTCGTTCCCTTAGCATAGATATAGACACCATTTTTAATTACCTTCATTTAAGAAGGCTCACCGCTTGTCGTTTTCCTTTTCATCCCAAGAGGACTAGAAGAATAGGAGCACCTGCGCAGATCCTCATTAGAGAAATAGATCTGCATTTTAAGTGTATATCTTAAGCTATCCGTCTACTAGAGAATCAGCGTACTCTAACCTATTTAACAATGGGTTTGGTTTTAATTTAAAAAATTTTAAAAATTAAGTAGTACATTAGAAACAAGATATCTAAGAAATGAAAATTGCTGCTGGTGTTTATACAATCAAATTTTTTACATTCTACATATTAAATATATGCATTCACAAAAAAATTTATTATATTTCAATCGAAAATTATAAATATCATTACACTGCAATACGTAATTATTAAAAATATATTATGGCCATAGGAATTTCTCTGAAGAGTTTTATTAAATATTTTAATATTTACTATAAAGTAACGTAAGTAAAACAAAAAGAAGTACAAAATTATAATTCCAATATCAAAGCTTTTATACTGTGAATTTAATTATCATGATTTTATAAGTCTTCTGTCATGGTTTTTTCAGTGTTTTTGGTTTTTTCTTTTTTAATCTCAAATATTTTGGTTATTTATTTTCGTGCATTATTGTTATTTTTATTTATAAAACATACAAATTTATAGCTTATCAAAGCTAATGGCAGCAATAATTATTTGCGCGCTTGGAATACTTATTGATACAAGTGGGGTAATGTCTATTTGTTTTTGATATGTGACGTTTTAACCCAACCTTCAATTGCACTTTTTGATCCAGGTTTTATTTATTTGCTGAAATGTTGAATAGCACCGTTTCCATAGCCATTAATATGATAATTTTATAAGGCCTTTTATAAGGAGATTTTTGTACAAGAAAATCTTTTCTTAAACAAAAAGAAGAATTTAAACTTGATTAAATATATTGTTATAAAGAACTATTAACGGCAGCATCGATTTTAAGTGTGATATAATGTACGCCCTTGGGTTATTATTGTTGTTAGGTATTGTAAAATTTACAAAAGTAAATCAAGTCTTGCTCTCTCTCATACTTAGAAAATTGTGTTTTACTTTTTTACATATTGTTAAACTCGCACAATTTACAATGCTATGCATCAAGCACGTTCGCTACGAAAACAGAATAATTATATGTATATGATAACGATTATATTGACGCCAGCCGGGCAACAAAGCGGCAGCAGGTTGTTGTCTATGCTGATTTTTGGGTTGTAATCCGATTAAAATGTTTTTGTTAGTGAAAAAGTGATGTCAACACAATGAAACATGTAGAATAAATATAATAACTGTTTTTTCTGAATAAATAAAGAACATATTTATATTTATTATATTATATATAAAGGGTTTTTTTTAACAAGAAGTTTTTTTTTCTAAAACGAAATAAACAAAAATTTTACATTAAGATGATTTAAATTTCTATTGTATTGCGAAGTAAAAAGCTCAGCAATTATTAATGAAATATGATCTCTGGCAAATGTCCACCACGACCACGTTGATAGATGTCTATTCTTTCATCAAAGATTTAAATCACTTTTTGGCAATCACATCACATCAGTTTTAAGGTTTAAATTGATTCGATTGGCTCCATATAGACACTGTCCTTATTATATTGGTATTAAATAGCACGATCTGGCTGGGCACTTAACTGCTGATTGTCGTGTAATTATAAGATTTAGTTTGCAATAAATTGCCTGTGTGACATGTGGACCATTCTGTTGAAACCAGATGTCAGTGATATTCACGTCGTCAATAATAGGCCAAAAATATCTGAAGTTCATTATAAGAATGAAAATACATTAATCCACTCTAAAATTAGGGCAATGTTCTTGCAGATATTTTAACATACGAACGATTGTTTATATTTGTTTCGTTGGTAAATAAAAGACTGTTGCCATTTCCTTCGGTGTAAAACGTCATTAGCGTCCTGTTAAATATACATATCAATGATCTCACGATAGCGTGATCCTTTTCATCTTTAAAAAAAACAGCCCAATCACGCCTCCAGACCACATAGTATACCATACAGTGACACGTTGAGCATGCAAAGGCTTCTCAATAATCGCTTTTCAGAAGCTCAAATGTGGCAATTTTACTTGTTGCCAAGTGAAAATGGGCTGCGTTTAAAAAAATTTATTTTTCAGAAAAACCAATCGGTTATTCCTGAATGAATTGAACGAATTTATGGCGATGTGAGTGGTCGGTCAGCTTCAATTCCTGCACCAGTTGAACCTTGTAAGGCTTCGAAGTCAAATCCTTACAACAAAATTCGCCATGTAGTGGTTTTGAATAATCCCAATTGTTGAGAACTTCGATGTATTGACAAATTTGGATATACTTCAATACTGTGACTCACGACTGAGATGTTTTCAGTTGAACAACCCGATCGAACAAGCGTTGGTGCTCGCACAATTTATATCGCGCCCTTCGACTCAAATTTAAAAAACAAATTCTTAATAACGATCTCAGAAGTACGACTATGTTGTCCGAAAATATTACGAATTTTAAGAAATGTAACTTAAACAGAACCACCATTTTCATAGTGGATTTTCATTATTTTAATAAATGTTAAAACTATTATTTGTTGGTGTTGCCACAATTGAAAAACAAACTTCTTGTGGTTCAAACCAATGAGCCAGTTCACATTGGATTAGTTGTGCTGGTCTAACATGGCAGTTTGTTGGCATTTTCGGTGAGGGGGCTAGTTTTTGGTTGGCACAATTTTTCTACTAGCTTCAACCCCGCACAACGAGAACAAAACTAATACACATGCATTTATGAAAACACAGGTCTTGTGTGTTTTTTTTGCAGAGCGATTTTTAGTCTTCAGTTGGCTATCGTCATGTTAATATGAATATGAATTCAAAAGTAGATGAATAGATTTTATGATATTTATTTTTATCTTTTTTACCTAAATATGTTTTTATCTTTGATACAGTCTTTTTAATTAAATTTTAACGATATATTTTTTCAATATTTCGCTTTCCTATGGAAAGCTTCTTCAAGAAAAATTAATTTTTAATAACAAATTTAAAAAATTTTTTTTATTTAATTAAAATAAAAAAGATCGAATAAGAATAAAAATAATTTTACAGAAAATAAAATTAGAAAGAAACTTTTCATCATCACTTAATCCAGCCATATTTATTTTGTAATGCGTATACGGTGGTGTATACCGAATGAAAAACAAACATGAAATGAATAAAAAACACTAACACACAAAGCTGTGTATACGTATACAATTTTGAGCTAGAACAATTAGTCTAGTGTGTTTTGGAAGAATAAAAGTTGTGCGCAACAAATATTAATCCAATGTGAACTGGCTCAATGGTTACTGTGTTTTTGTATGAACTTTTCATGAGTTTTGCTGTCTTTTTGCTGTGTTGGTTAAAAATACTTCCTGTTTAATCAATTTGCCTTGAGATATAAGACTCTTGTGTTTTTTATACAAAATTTAAGGTGAAATCCACTGATGATCTATATGAGCAGTAGTGAAATGGCTATATGAATATACTTTCCCCAGAGTAACAACACATTTCAGTTTTTAAGACTATCATAAAATATTGATATTTAAAGGCCTCGCATAATTAATGTGGATTAATTTTCAATACGTATATTTCTGGCAGTTATCATTAATTTATATTTTTGTTCTCTTATTATTAGCGATTTAGTGGCCAATCAACTACATTTCATTTGTGTGTCACATATCACCGTACTAATTATTGTTTCTCAGATATACTGGAATATATTTTAAATTTTAAAGGCTTGAAAAATTATGTCAGGTATTTTAAATATTGAGATTTGAGTTAAATACCAGAAGGATTATAATAAAAAAAACTGTTTTTAAAGTCAAATATTATCAATTACTACCTTCATAATTCTCTTATATCAACACGAATACTGCCGTGATATAATCTTCTAATACTAAGAAATAATAAAATTTCACCGTAGAACAGCAGAAAAATATATTAAAGGAACAACATTTATAAACTTTATTCTTGTTTTTTGTGAGCATATTTTCAGTCTTCAAATAAATTAACAATAAACAATTACTTCACCTTTATTAGTTGTTTAAAATGTATTTCTTTAAGCCTAAGGTCTTTTGTATTACATTAGTAAAGAAGTAGCAAGATATTGAATAAAGTTTATTAAGAGACCTTTAACTCACATAATTAAGCCATTCTTTTTAGTTAAAAAACTATTCTATTAAATGATTACAACAAGTTTCATTAAAATAACATTGATTATTTGTAAGGCTATGATGCTGTTGCTTACAGCAATATTTTGAAAGATTATGCTTTTCACATTTTAAAATATAAATCAAAATTAAGACCCTAAAAAAGTTTCTATTTTCATGTGTTAAAATTTTAAAGAACAAATTGGGAATTTCGTTAGAATGAAAACAATAACAGCCAAAGGATTATTACACTTATGCCGGTATTAAGGCAAAGGAAAGAATAGTCTTTTTTTTCTCAATCCATCATAAATCACACAACTTAATTTTGTTTAGTTGAAAGTATATGTCTCGTTATTTGTTTTAAGTCGCTCCATTTCTAGCGAAATAAATCTATTTTAAATGATATTAAATTTTTTCACTTGTTTTGTAAAACAATATCAAGATTTAAAAATTAATACAAATATTTATTTTAAAATAGCAAAAATTTATAAAATTAAATAACTTTTTGTAAAGTTTATGTAATTTATTTTTTAGTAATTCATTTGAAAAATAATACATTTTTATTAAAGTAATTCATGAGGCTTTGAAAATAATTGAATTCAAATAGCCTCCACCCTCGGTGACACATGTGCGACATCTAATCAAAAAGTTATTTATTACTGCCTGGAGTGTAGCAGCGGGAATTGCCTCAATTACCGTTTGAATGGGTTGCTTTAAATCATCCAAATTTGTCGGGTTTCTTCTATAAACTTCTTCTTTGGAATAACCCCACAAATAAAATCAGGTGCAGCGAGGTCAGGAGACCTGGGAGGCCAATGGAATGTGGAGTTTCTTGAAATCAGTTTATTGGGGAATTTCTGCCACAATTCTGTCATAACAGGCGTGGCTATGTGACAAGTAGCTCCATCTTGTTGAAAGCAAACAGAGTTGAAAGGGACTCTCTTTTGGCGTAATTCTGGAAAGAAAAATTCTTTCAACATCTTTACGTAACGGTCTCCATTGACCGTAACAGTAAGACATTTTCTTTGAAAAAGTAACGCGAAGTGGATGTAATTGCATCTGATGGAGTATCTGTGGGTTATAATTACTCCATTTTCGACAATTTTGTTTGTTAACATTGCCGTTTAACTCAAAATGTGCCTAGTCAGACATAAAAATGCAGTTCAAGATGTTTTCATTCTCTGACGCCATTTGAATGATTTTCTCTTAAAATTCCAAGCAAATCGGGAAATCTCTTGGGTTCAGTTTATTTATTGGTTGAATCTTATATTGAAATAAGTTTAAATTTTGATGCAAAATTGTCTTCAGTGACTGTCTGCTGACACCTATTTGAGCAGATACGCTCCTTGTCGAAACTCGAGGACTGGATTGCATGGCAGCAGCTACAGCAGCGATAGTTTCCTGCGTCCGAACTGAGGGATTTCGTGATAAGATTTACATCTGCACCTGGCCGTAGGCCTTAATTAGATCGTGGTCAAACCACTGGTTATGAAAATCAACATCATTCACGCCCTAGGAAGCCAAGGACTAATTCTAGCAACAGGTCTTTCCTAGTTGCAATTTCCGCGGTTCCAAAGTAGGGTTGCAAACCGCTACTCCTTGCTGAAGAGCTGGAGACTATCCGACTCCTGGTCTAGAACACATGACTAACATGCTCACTGGATCCGGATCATACACCCCTTGGTGTGATTAAAGGCGAGATGATCCTGGCAACCATAAATCGGTTCATGCTTGGGGCCGCAAAACCACAACCACCACGATACTCTCGAAGGGCCAACCTCAATAATCAGTCAGAGAACAGCTAAAAGTCTAAAGAGACAATTAGTGGAACTCTGGGGCTTACTGATTCCCGTGGAAATAACGTGCAGCTGGACTGGACTCCCTTATAACCCCAGCAGCAGAGGTCTAGATAGTCAAGTATTCTATAAAGACAGATAAATGTGTCTACGAGGGGGGGGGGGGGGTGCTTAACTGAGGGATATCGATGATAAGGCCTTCATATAATTGTGACACGCTCGGTAAAATTCTTCACGAGCCTCTTTTTAGTCCATCTGCTAGGAGGAATGCCACCAAACGTGCGCTTATATTCTCTTTGGAAGGAAACTACGGACTCTAAGGCGTGAAAGCGTTGCACTATCCAAATTCTTGTTTCATTGTCCCAATTCTCTATTTTAGTTAAATTTAAAGATTAATCTATAAAACAAAAACGGAACAGGTTGGTTACACAGAAAATAAGTTATTACGTTTTTTTTTTCATAATAATTCATAACACAATTTTATTTTAAAACTAAATATGTATTAATCTTTTTAACGGTCTTTTTATTCAAATTAATTAATTAAATTAATAATTAAATTAAACAATATATTTTTATAGTTTTTTAAAACGATCTTTTTTATATTTAATAAATATCTTTTTTCTTTTTTAGATCTTTTTTATATATTTTTTCTTTTCAATATTTCGCTTTCCTTTGGAAAGCTTCTTTAGGAAAAAATTTTTAAATTTTTGAAAACAAAAAAAAAAAAAATTATTAACAAATTGAAAAAATGTTTCAAAACATTTGACAAAAACATAAAATATTTTTTCTTACATACATACAAAAATTTTTAATTTTCAAATATTCAAACATACAAAAACAAGGAAACGGAAACAACAAATAAATAACAAACAACAAATAATAAATTCTCTCTTATGAAATGATTATAACAAATTATGTGTCTTTTTAATTAAGTACCTATAATTCTGAGCTAAATTGTCTGTGTCTGTCTTGAAATTTATTCTCCTTACATTTGGTACATTAACAATTTCTAACATTTCCAACATATAACGTCTCTTGTAGTTTTTTTCCTATATCTAATACTGATGTTTCATCAAACTTTGGATAATGATTATATATCTTACAATGTGAAGATAAGGATGTCTTCTGTGTTGAAATATTCCTATATTTTTGGTCACATCTGTGACCAGCTAATCTTGTTTTAAGTTTATTCTTTGTTGTCCCAATATAAACTTTGTCACAGTTCACCTGGTCATTTCCTCCACATGGTATCCTGTATACTACATCAGATATTTCCATTTTTCCTATTTTATCCTTCATGTTGCTAAATAATTTATTTAATGTGTTATGTGTTTTGTGTGCAATTTTATATCTATCTGTGTCATATATATTACACTTTCTTAATCTTTCTGATATTCCAGGAACATAAGTTAATGATTTATAATTTCTTGGCTCTGCCGTAGAATTTCCTAAATTATGCCTATAACTACCATATTGTCTAATTAATCTGTTAGTTAATTCTACTGGAAAATCATTGTCATTAAGTATATCTCTTATTGTATCCCTATTCTTCAAATGAAATTCTCTATCACTTATAGTCAATATTCTGTCTATCATATTTTTCGCTGTGTTTATTATCATTTTCCTTGGATGTTTTGAATGTATGAAAAAATATTTTATGTTTTTGTCAAATGTTTTGAAACATTTTTTCAATTTGTTAATAATTTTTTTGTATTCAAAAATTTAAAAATTTTTTCCTGAAGAAGCTTTCCAAAGGAAAGCGAAATATTGAAAAGAAAAAATATATAAAAAAAGATCTAAAAAAGAAAAAAGATATTTATTAAACAATATATTTTTTCAATATTTTGCTTTCCTCTGGAAAGCTTCTTCAGGAAATTAATTTAAAAGATTAATAAATATTTAATTAAAAAATAAAAAGGTCGAATACAAATAATATTCAAATAATAATATAAAAGAAAACAAAATTTATTTTAAAACTTTATACTTGTTCTTATATCGGAAATAAAAATACTGCGATTTAAAAACTGAGCTATTTGGTAACCACGGCACTATTGCCATAGCGCGCATAGCTTTACTAGCACTGCAAGTTTGACGTGCCTGCCTATAAAAATTCAAAAAATAATATTTTTCTGCGTATCACGTGGCTTTTGCAACTTTCACCATGAAATAAGGTTGTAGTACCTATTATGGTATGGGGCTATAGCAAACATATGCACATTGCAACGAAAATAATAGGATTATGTACCTAAACTTTATGTGCAGGATCCTAAAAAAATAACTACTTCTTTCTTTCAAAAAAAAAAATAAAAATAGTAATAATATTTTTTGCTCGTTTATTTAAAAATGAAATAATATAGTTTTTGGCAAAAAAAAGAAATGGCAACGCTGTTTGGTACAGATATCCCATGTATACAAATTTCGGTTTTTTTAGTTTTACTTAAAAACTATCACAGAAACTTCGTTATACGCAATAGCCGATATTCAAGGCATCAAATGACCGCTACTGTTCTAGTAAGGTTATCAAAAGTTTGTATTGAATATAACAAAAATAAAACTTGGTAGGAAATTTAAATAAAACCACAAATTTCTCTTAATCAATACACGTTAAAATATAATAATTTATCATCCTGGCATATTCACTGATTTGATGTTACGTAATAAAACTAAAGAGAATGCAGCTAAAGATTAAATTTGGTTAACTTGAATTGATAATTAGTCTTAAGCCTTTTGTTAAGCTTATACGCATAAAAGAAATATAAATATTACCCATCTTTCAAGACACATTAAGTTACAAAATATTTTTTGATTAAACGTTACTAATGGAAAGTTTATAATTTATATTTCCTTTAATTTATTTCTGTTTTTTTAAAGAAATAACAATACCAATAACAATAAAATGTATCAACAATTAAAAGCAAATGATACCAATAATTCGAATGCATTCATTAAATAAAAAGACACCGACTTAAATTTATCTATTGTTTAGCACAAACAAAATATTTTTAAAGCCATAAAATATTTTAAAGGCAACAAGAAAAAATATTTTATATCAATTGTCTTAAAAACAAAATAAACTGTGTTAACAAATAAAAATAAAGCATTTCAACGTTTAAATTCATTAGTTGCATTTTATTATTTACTTATTATATAATAGAATTTGATTGTTAATGACCGCATAATAATGACATTATAAAAATGATCACTTTTATTAGATATAAATTGCTATAATAAAGTCAAGGCAAAAGTGATTTTGAGCACGTACATATTTTATAGTTATCTTAACAAAGACTTCAAAATTAAATATATGTAGTATTAAAAAATGTCTGTCGTTATAAGTTAACTGAAAAAAATGGCTTAAATAAAACTCAACTTAAAATAGTAATATGGATTAGATAATCCGAACCATGAAAACAGGCTGTTCAAAAGTATTGTTACCGAATACTAAATAAAGGCGAGCACATCATCTGAAATATCCATAACAAAGCGCAAGATTCCTTTTAAATTAAACTGCTTGACTTAATTAATTTGTTTAAACTTAAATACGTAAGTGATTGCCGTTAATATTGTTGCGAATAATACGGATACGGTAATAAAGTAAACAACTTGGCATATAAGACAAACTAGACGAAGACTAAAAACAAGGTTTACAGAACACATACCCTCATACAAACGGAATAGAGAAGATTCCAACTTTGTATTACACCTTGACACTCACGGGCACACACCAAGAGATATGTGTGATATTACAACATCTTAGCAAAAAAAGGACGAAGACTAGACATTCTTGAAAACATAAAAATCTACAAAACAAAATCTTTCAACAGTGACATTATAAACGAACAGGTTAACATGACCTCAGACACAATTTTCACATCACCAAACTACTCATGCACACCAACAAACGAAAAACACCCTCAAACGGATACACGTACCTAGTTAATAATAAAAGACGCAGGTAATGAGAAATTTACTTTACATAAAGTGTAAGGTAGCTGGCATTCTGCCTGCATTAATAGATACAAACTTAAAAACAGAACTACCTAAACGCGAATCCGACTCACCAGCACAAATTACATCGCGGCTTGACAATAATGTTTTCACATCGAAAGCGCTCGCCATTAACTTCAAGAGAACAACAGCCAAATAAAACGGGAAATGACATCAGTATGTTATTTACTGGCGGAGAAAACATAAACAACATAATAACTGGATATGCTGTTTACTAACTGCGTAGTTTGCTAATAAAACTTATGCACGCAAGACAACAACAACTTTCTAGTTATAAACTGTGTGGAAATTTTACACACGCAAAACAACAACAATCGGGTTTACTGTTTACTGACTGGGTAGTTTTCTAAGAAAACTTATCTACAAAAGACAACAACAACTATCTTAAAATAAATTCCAGGAAGAAACTTTATCAGCATAAAAACAAATACAAAAATACGCATAGACCTACAGGCACCTATACATTGAATGAATAACATAACAACAACAAAATGTGATACAAAGGGAGTAGAAGATTATTAATTTTTCTAGCCCTACAATGGACAAGTATAAAAGGCAGTGTCTGAGTGAATAGTTAGTGAGTTGAAAAATAAACCTCGTGAAGTAAAGACCTGCATCTTAGGTAAATTGTTCTTTAGTGGCAACTTTATGTGCAGTTAAAGTAAATAAAGTTGTAGTTAATTTAAAAACTCTAAAATCTTGTGTTTTTTATTTTGCTATAAAGAACTCACAGCAAAACGTTTATAAAAAGTATAAACGTCACACTATTTTTCTTACAATAAGAAATAAATCAACATATTTCCAATCTGCCAAACGCTGTTCGGAAGTGTAAAGAATTCCTTTTAAACATGTCAAGAATTCTGTAAAACAATATGAAAATACTTAAAAATTACATCAAGCTTTCTTGTCAAATCACTCATGCAACTTTGTATTTGATTTCTGAATGCAATCGGTTATTAGACCTGTAACTTGAGCAAGGTGACTGAATGAATTCTAATCAAAATCGGCACAAAATGCTCAGTGGGTTCGTGCACTTGTAATGAGAAATATAAGTGACAATAATAAAGAATGTCTTAGGAGGTAAAAAAACAAATTAAAAACAAGCAAACTCAACTTAAATAATGACAATTTCTCCTCTCTTTACTAGCACTACTGTGAGTAATAAATGTACTAAAAGAACTAATTTTTCTCATCTTCATTTATGCCTTTGTCAACATAATGTATTTATTAGAAATAAAAAAAAAACAACACAATTGTGTTGTTATCGAAAGGGATTGTTTTCTAGAGTTTCTATCACGTCTGAGGAATTTATCCTCTTCTTACGAATCTTGATAGATTTTAAAATTTCATTTAAGAAGTGAGGAGGCTTTTGCTAAGTTTGAATCTTCCAGCAAATTTTAGAAACGGGTCTGATATGAGAAGAAGTCTATTCAGGAAATTTCGATTACAATGCAACCTTGAAAGTTTTCTCGTGTAAGGCTTATAGAACTAGAACTGAAACCGATTTCTAGTATTCATAATTTTGATAATTTTTTTTTTTTTGCTTTTGTTTTCTTTTTGTTCGAAAGGGCCGAGTAATGAAATTTTATACCATTGAGCTAAGAAAGAAAAAGACATAAATGTTTATATTTTGTTTTCTCTTTTTTCTACAAAAAGTCCAAACTCCTTGTCAGGATACATTTATTTTATTAGGTATCATCCGCGTAGCTAATTTTTCTTTTAACTTGCTGTTATCTCAAGAACATTACCTGTTGTTGTTATTTTGTAAAAAATGACAAAAGTCTTTTGTTTTACTAATAAGTCGCTGTAAATGAAGAATGAAGATGCAGCAGATCTCTAGCAGTTTGACACTTGCTATTTTTGTTAAAGGAATTACCTAGAAGGCATCAATGTCTCTAATCTCTAAACCTTGTTGCAGCTGACCGGATCTATAGTTGCCTACGTTGACAGTTATATTTGCTTACAGGGCACAATAATTTTGAGAAGTATTAAAAGCATTTTCAAGCTAATATATATGTAGTATTGTTAGCCTTCAGTTCATTTATTTTCATTATTTAATATCTTCAAGGAATTACAAAGATTTTACAATTGGATTTATTTAGTTTTATTTATTTGCGATTTCCAAGGACTTATAAGGATACCGGTTTTTATGGTTTTGTTCGCTGCCATCACTCCGACTTCTCCGTCCCGTGTTTCTGGACTCAATGTCTGTTTTCTCTTTTTTCAGTTTCTCGGTGTCATGTCGACTTGTTTTCAAAGTCATTGCCTACTTTTTGTTAATAGTCTTTTGTCAGTGTGTTGAATACTTCTCATCCTACATATAATATATAATAATAATAACATAATATATCGTTAGCGGAAAAAAGAATAAATTATTTCTGTTTTCATGTATTTATATTATTGCTATGAGACTAACACAGAAGACTGATTAAATTAAAATACTACTAATAGTTGAAAGTTTATTGAAATATAAAACCAATTAATCTAAAAATAATATATTATTTAAATTGAATTAATTATTACTTTATTATGGTAAAATTCAAAAATGTTATATATATACAAATATATGTATATTTGTATAATATATATAATATCTCCAATTAATTTAAACTCTTTATGACAAGTTCCTGGTAGGCATAAACAAATAATTGCAATTACATGTGCAATCGTTTACATTTAAAAAATTTTATAAAAGCGTAAAATGTAAAAATAAATGATACAAAAAATAAATTATTACCATTTTTTATTGCATTATTTTTTGTTGCTTAAAATTAACAAGTGACATAAAATATAAGCAGCTGTTTAACTTTTGAACAAACAATTATGAAATTTACCCAAAAAGCAAAAAAAATGTCAATAAAACAGAAATTCAATAACAAATATTAAATAAATCAAAAATCTTACTAAACCTCATTTTAAAGCTCGGGGAATTTTTACAACTCACAGGTCGTCAATTACACACGTGTAAATATTTTATTTATCTTTTATTGCTACCAATTTAATTCACATGCAAGAAGGAAATTATTTATTATCCCGTTTACGCTCAAGTTATGCATGACAATTGATTTTTTTTGTATTTTTAAATTTTGCTGAAATCGGTGTAGTAACTTGGTCTTAAAAATTGCTATTAAACATTTATAAACCAACAATATACATGGATTTATTCATCTCAAATTTCAAAAGCAAACAAAACAAACATTTGTATTTGCACAGTTTAATTTTGCAAAGAAATGATCAAGACAATAAATAAAACATTTTGTTTTTCTCTGCTTTGAATTGAGTGAATTATAGAAAATGAACAAAAGAAAATATTGTTAAAAAATTTCAGTTATACATATACATACATGTTTTCGTTATTTACCGTTGGTTTTTAATTATGCACATCATTGGCATCAAGTAGAAAGGCCGTAAGTCACTCAATAAGAGAAGGTGAAACACAACGAAAGTGTATGTTATATTAATTGGAGGTTAGGAAATAAATTGTCTGTGAAATGATCAAATGTCAAGAATTGAACTGTCATCCATTGACATTTATTTAGTAAAACGTTTTAAGCATAGCACCATACATTGTTGAGCAAAGACATTTAATTAAAAAATATACTATCAATTTCACTGTATCACTTTGTAAAAGTCGAGCAGGTTTTTCTCATAATGAGGTTCCTTCCTAGACTGCTATGCATAATTTAAACGTTAACTTCGAGACTCGAGACGATATGGTTGCTGACAATAGATCAAAACAATATACTCTTTGTGGACGTATTGATGCAAACATTGCCATTGTACAGCAAAGTATTAAGAATAAGCCTGGAACATCCATTCGATGACAAATGTACATCACACAATATTTTGCATAAAGATCTTCATCTTTTCACTTAAAGAGTTCAACTCATTCAAGAATCAAATCCGACAACTATTTTTTGAGTCGAATGTTTGTGAATTGATTGTTTGAATAACTAAATGAAAACAACGCATTTTTTAAATTAATTAAGAAGATGATGATGAGGCTCTCATTTTCAATTCGATGGTTATGTAAACAAACGTATTTGTCACGTATGGGGCTCACAACATCCACAAATAATCCTCGAAAAACCATTACATCCAAAGAAAGTGGCTCGTATTTTTGGCCACAATTGTCTAATGTTGACTTCAGTGACCTTTGGTTTTAGCAAGACCGGCCATAAGCCACCAAGTTATTGCATGAGAAATTTCCCAGTCGTGTAATTTCTCGATTTGGCGATATCAATTGGCCATCTCGCTCTTGTCATTTAAAGCCTCTGGACTATATTCTTTAGAGCCATTTGAAAAACCGGGTTTACGTGAACAACCCACAAACAACTGGCATTTTGTTGCAAAACATAAAAATTTAATTTAAGTAAGTGTGGTCGTCCGATCACATTTAACGAATCAACATTTTTTACTTAACCTCCTGTCCAGTAAAATATTACATTGATAAAACCAAGAAAAATTAATAAGTTAGTTGAAGTGAAAACATCATCGAGTAGAGACATAAATCAGCTTTTATATGTTAAAGTGATAAAGTTACCATCGCGTATTTTTGTGTGTATAAACGCTAATAAAAGTAAATAAATCGTGTAATTTAATTGAAAACTCTGTGCTGTGTATAGTTGTTTTGCAATTAAAGAATTCAATACAACAAAACGTTTACTTAATGAAACGTTTTCTGAAGTTTTCCTTTATTTTAGTTTTAAAACTCAATTTTATAAAAAAAAATCTATCGTAGCATATAGAATGCATTTTGCTTACGTTTAAAAAAAAATAATTAAGTAATAAAGTAAACGAAATGACTGGGTATGCTGTACATAGTTTCTTACAATAACAATTTTCTAGTTACAAACTACGTAGAAATCTTATACACACAACTGCGGTGTTTTCTAAAAAACTTATACACACAAGACAACAACAACCATCTTAAAATAAATTCCGGAAGAAAACTCTCACAGCAACACACAACAAAAGCAAAAATACACACAGACCAACATAACAACAACAGAATGTGATATAGAGGAAGTAGAAAATTCTTAATTTTTCTAGTCCTCTAGCGGACAAATATAAAAGACAGTGTCTGAGTGGATAGTTAGTTAAACCTCGTGAAGTAAAGACCACGAAACGTTTAATTTTTTTTTTATACCATCCGTTCACGAATTTATAACAAAACGTTGTCAAATCAAGAACAGAAAACGTAAGTATACTAGTCGTTGTGAAATTAAGAATCGCTTATGGTAAAATTGAGAACGAAAAATTTCAAAGTACTAAACGTCAAATTAAGAACGTCCTGTTAACAAAATAAAATTTTACGTTGGTTTGCTTTTAGTTTTGTCATTAGGTTTTCTATTGTCAATAAATGCGGAATAAAAGATCTAAAAATATGGAAAACGAACAAAATTATGTGTTCAACAGTGAAGAAAACATTTTATTAAATGTTATAAATATTGAAAAAAAAATTTTGTGTTTGAAGAAAGCTCACACGTTAAAATTCCTAACGTAGCAACACAAGGGCAGGACTATAATAACGAAAAGGAACTTTTATTTGGGTACGGTTTTCCGCCGACCCTCGTCAAATTTGGTTTGTGACCGGTTTCGGCTGTTTGCCATCTTCAGTGTTCTTTTCGTACTTTTCGTTCAAAATTTCCTTATGTCCATAAAATGGAATGTATTTTTAATATTTTAAAAGTAAGTTATAATGTTTATGATTATATTTATATGCTTTATCACTTATTTTATTATCACTTATTTTTCAAAAGTCTACGGTATTTAACAAAGAAAGACTTAAAAGAAGCTATACCACATTTAGGGCTCCGTGCAGTTATATGAAGTTGGTTCATTAAATAAAAAAAATTATATAGAACCAATCATTGATTTCATATATTATCCATTTCATGTATTTGCAATAAATAACTTTAAAACTTTTTTTAGATTAAAATATGTATAAGTTTTTGTTTTAATAATAAAACAAAATTTGTTATAAAAATATATATTTAGGTGCCCCTTGTAGACTAGTATGTAGTGTGCTAGCTTACATGACTGGGGGTTTTAGGTTCGATTCCCAACAAAGACTTTGGTTTTTTTGCACTACAAATAAAAGTTGACTGTCGGTGAGGCTGCTCAGTGATGAAGATATGCTCACTGAGCTGCCTTATACGACAGTTAATTTTCGTAACTATCCTTCTACTTTCACCACCTGCCTCTCTTCTCTATCCATTTCCTGAAGAATGTAGCATGGTACTTGACTAAATAGGCATTGTTGCCTGAAGTGCTACTTCTCTTTCAAAAAAATAAAAAATATAAGTGTTTTTAACTCGGTTGGGTTCACAATGGGTTATTCTTTGAGAAATGAAAACATAACAAATGTCAAAATAAAAACAACTCTCTGTCAACATTAGAACGATGCGTTGTCAAAATGAGAACAATATGTTGTCAAAATAAGAACGATGCGTTGTTAAAAAAGAACAAATTGGGTGTCAAAATAAAAATCTACAGTTCTTAAAATTTTATCACCAACGTTGTCAAATTGAGCACAAACGTTCTTGGCTCACTTTTGACAACGCATGGTTTCAATTTCGGTATTAATCTACCGGTTTTTTCCCTCTGTGTATGTTATTTGATGCTAAATGCCTTTAAAAAATGATTATTTTATGATATTCATATAAACTATTTATTATTCAAAAATGATCATTACTGTTCAGTGGATTTTATCCCCAGAAAAAGGTATGAAAATATAAAATTGTTTCAATATTTTTACTGTGTTTTTGTACAAAAGTATTTTTGAGTTTTACTTGTGCTCGTTAAATACAATTCTTATTTAACCAATTTTGCTTGAAATATAAGACTTTTGAACTTTCTGTACAAATCCAATGATATGAGCAGTAATGAAATTGCCATATCAATATGCTTTCCCCCACTGTAATGCATTTAATAATTTTTTTAAGAATAAATATTTTATCTAAATGAGTCTACTACTAATCAATGCAGATTAAGTTTTAAAACTCTTTTAAAATTTACATTTGATGGTAGTCAATTAATGTTTTTCAGAAAGTCAAAGAAGTCCACGGATAGTAAATATGGGCTTAAATTGTAATACAACAATCATATTAGTATGTCTTTCATAGGCAAAATTAATATAATACAGATACAGCACTACAAAATATTTAGACAAAAAAATAGTTTTTGAAATTATTCCTTAAATTTATACGGTAACCTTACGGTTTATGCTTGATTTTTAAAGTCGAAAATATTTGCAAAAAAGTTGAATGCACTGCTTCTGAATTGTGTGGATAATTGAAACTGAAAACCTAAGTTCGATAACTGCTCTGCTATAAAATTCCATTTGAGACTGTCCAGACATTTAGAAACGTATGGATATTCTTAAAAGGTTTTATAACTGCTCAACTATTTATCGTTGATTTATATCAAATGTATGTCATACTATTGTATGACACAAAATTTTACTAAACAGTGTGGTTGCATCAACAATTCTAAAGTAAACGTTATTTTCCGATTTTGCATCCCAATGATTTAAGTTGACATGTCATTTGAATCTACACGTTTACAGTTTTCAGTGAAGTTTAATTTCGCTCTGACTATAAAAAAATATCTGGGACAGCTTTGGATTCATGTGAAAGCAGTCTTTAATTTTTCTTTAACGATTTTATGTTCCCTATTTCCATGTTGGAAAACTAATCCGTTTTTTTTTTTTTTTTGTTAACGCTCCATGTTATCAAGTAGAACGGGTCGTGCATCATATAGCATTTCGATTGAAATAATTAAAAGTATGTGACTATACCTCGTATTTATTATCATGTCATTGCATCCTGTGATGCATATTCATTACCGATACTCATTGAGTTAATTATATGATGCCCACGATATAAAGTAACCTTTCGGCAATATTTATCTCTTCTGCTGTGGCCCTTACTGCAAACTAAAGATAATCGTGATAAATCGTAAAAAAATCTACTTTTGCAAGAACGACATCTACTTGGTCAGCTAAATTAATGTAATTAAAACTTTATTTTTTGAAAAATAAAAATATTGAAAAGCTCATATTTCCATGGTATTAGAAAGGGTCTTAAAAAATAATAATGACTAATCACGGAAGATGAATATGTTTGTTTACGCTTCTTAAACTTGACCTTGTTAGATTTTTAAATGATTAGTTTTAACGGATTTAAATTTTAAATTACAGTTTAGTTTTTTTTATAATTAATTATTGTTTTTATTGTGTTTATTTCAGTTTAAAAAATCTGTAAACCAAATTGGGAGTCATTAAAGTGTAAAGTCGTGTTTGAATAATTATGTCAGGATGTTACTGTTGAAAGGAAAAGAAAATAATCAATATATTTCACCACTTACTTCCAACCTCATGTTTGTGTTTACAATTAAAAGGTTTATGAATACTGGCTGCTGTTGTTGGTTAACCGGTTTATTAAATACTTTTTTGTTGTTGGGCTTATTGTTGTCTCAGCGTCCTCAGCAGGCTGATGGTCAAAGCACAACATCAAACATTTTATCATTACTTAATCACACAGGTGAGATACTTAAATTGTATTTATGGCATTAAAAATCTATTAAAAATGAATTATTATATTTTTTTTTACTATTTTATTACTTTTTAATTATTTATCTTTTGTCTGCGTCTTTAATTATCACTTCAATCATTTCAATCAATATGTTAATCTATTAAATATGTGCTAATAAACACCGATATATTATTGTCTAATTGGTTTGGTCTAAAGTGTTTCTTGATAAAAATAGATGCTTTAGTAAATTTAAAAATATTCGCGACTACATAATGGCCTGGATTAAAATGCCAATGACCCGGATTAAAATGATTTGATCTTAAAATATTCAATAGAGTTTACCATACAACATTTTTCTAAATTACTGCATAAAAATGAGATTGTTGATATTTAAACACCAAGTCAAAAAAAAAAGTGAGTTGCTTCTAAAAGAGTAATTTAATAAAATTACACTGACCATCCACAACATTATCGGTAATTGGGTTGTCACTGTCGCCTAAAATACTAGTCATTGCAAAAAAGTATTTAAATAAAAAAGTTATCAAAACTTTTGTAAGCATGCGATGTCTGTAGCAAATCGCATAGTCAGTGTCATTTTTATAAAACAGCCAAAATTACCATTAACTTTTTGTTTGACTGTTGTTATTCCTTTTTTCTGGCTGTTTTTCGTTTGGTGTAAACGGCGAGATATTTCGATGTGAAGACATCATTATTAAGCCTTGATGCAGTTCGTACTTATGAGTCTAGGTGTGTGCGTCCATTTTTCGTTCGTGTGTATGAGTAGTTTTAGTGGTGTAAGTTTGTGTCTGAGATCGTGTTTACCTGATCGTTTAGAATGTCACTGTTAAAAGTTTTTGTTTTGTAGATTTCCGTGTTTTCAACAATGTCTAGTCGTCGTCCTTTTCTGCTTGGATTTATTTTGACGCTAATCGCCATTTTCTTACACGTAGAAAATTTCTTTGTGCAGTGGAAAAAATATTTCCTAATACTTTTCATTTATAGCAACATATTTCTCAAAGTAAGTTAATAAAACAATATACTTAAAATTTTTTTACTGTACAATTTTTTAGATCCCCAAAATTGCTTATTTTAGTGCTAAACTTTTCTAAGATAGTACTTAGCTCACTATTGTTAATAGTATGTTTATTTGCTGAAAAAACTGTCCTTAGAATAGAAGAAGATTATCAATATTGGCTACAAAACGATTTAATCTCTTTCAGCTTAGTTAACAATGTGCACAATTATGCCAAGATCTCTTGTCAGTTAACTGGGACCAAACTGCAGATAATCGCAATTAACCATTTGCAATTAACATTTTGATTCATTACTGCTTAAAGTGTAGCTAAAACCGTTTTAGCTGTGTTCAACCTAAATTTTGTGTAGGATCACGAGCCCGCGAAAATATTCGTTAAAAATTATTTAAATTTACTATAAAATTAGTTTTAATTGTGCTGTGATTTTTATACGAATAGCCCTCCGCATACTTTTTGATATTTCAATTAGTTAATCACATTCATCAGCAACTTTCTCCTCTTTCAAACATTACAGTTAACGATGCCGCACCACCATCTGCAATATATTCGATTTCTAGACGGTGCATCTCGACCTAGAATTTTCAGAGCCACATAGTTGGTCAAAAAATTCACTCTTATTAAAACAACATTTCACACAATTGGCACCTGTAGACTCACTCTATATATTAGCGTGGCTTTTGTAATCTCTTTCCTGAACATTAAGATTCATAACTCCTAACCAGCACCACAAGTATACATAAGTATTTATATGTATCGAAGCTCGCACTACTATTAATTAGATTTTAAGAATTCTTGACCCCTTTAGGCCTATTCGCCAAAACATTGAAAACTGTAATTATATATTTCAGTTGCAAAAAATTAGTAGGTTATAAAACAATTACCTGTATTAATGAAAATTCGTGCATAATAAGATATTAACACTTAATAATAAAAAAATTCCCACACCCATGTGAATTTACTATATTATTGTTCGACGACAAGTACAACTTAATCATAAAAAAATCTCTCTATAGAAATTGCAAATTGTCCGTGGTTAGTGAATGCACAGAATAACAGGTGTTTGATTATGATTAAAGCGCGCGCTTGACAACGAACCGCAACAGCGACAGCAAAAATAAAATTCAAAAATCATTTGGTACAATTAAAAAAATTTAAGAAAAGAATTATATTTAAATACTAATGATTTAAATAAATGTTGAAAATTTATTAATTTATTAAACATTTTTGTTTTTATTTTAAA
This sequence comes from Trichopoda pennipes, assembly GCA_030448955.1. Lineage (NCBI taxonomy): Eukaryota > Metazoa > Arthropoda > Insecta > Diptera > Tachinidae > Trichopoda > Trichopoda pennipes. The sequence goes on along the minus strand of JASKUP010000049.1, from coordinate 3,079,132 downwards.
TCAATTAATTTTAAATATATTCAATTATCATCTTTAAGGTTTAGCATTCAATCATTTATATTTTTATTTTATTTATATGTTTTTTTTAACTTAATTGCACATTTAAGTTCTTTAAATACATTAAATTTATTTAGTTAATAAATTATTATGTGAACAAAAAAAGTGTATAGAGAAAAAAAATTTATTATGGAAAAAAATAACAATAAATAATTATTGTTTATCCATGCATAATGATTGTATTGAGTAAGACAATGACATCTGTCAGCCTGTATGTCTGTTTGTTCATCAATCACACATACGTTAAACTGTGAGCATGTCGTTGTCACTTAGTTCAAACTTTACGAGTGCAAATAACTGAAAGAACTTATTTGAACATACAATAGGCATAGCGAAACATTTTGATCACCCTACATACATGGAGTTTTATTAAATTATTTAAATAAATTTCAATATTTTCCCGGAAAAAATGTATTTATTTTTGTAAAGTTTATAGAATTAGCAATTTAGAGTCTTTGACTATACTTATAATTTTGCATTGAGTCTTTGACGTTTTCGAATAAACTTAAAGCTTTCAAATTAATAACTTTATTATCATTATCAAAATCTGCCTAGAAATTTAGGTATGCAAGCGCGACTTTCTTATTTGAATTTTTCTTTTCACAATTTTTTATTTAACCTTTTTGCAAACGATTATGAGTCAATTTTTTTTATAACAAATTAAAGTCACTACTTATTCTCTATATCGTTTAATAACTTTTTTTTTTAATTTTTATGGCCGATAGTGTAAACTTTGTGTGAAATATTTAAGTTTTTTCCACTGAAATAAGTTGTACCTAAAAAGCACCCTGAAATCGTATCAATAAACTTTAAACTGGATAATTTATTTATTTTAACAAAAATAATCTGTTATACGCTAAAGACCCACTCCAAAATAAAAATAAATCGAACTGTATTCAAAAAAAGGAAATGTGAAAGACTCTTCAATATTGTTACGTTTATTCCTTTTTAAAAACATTTTATTATATTGAGTTTGTTAAGTTAAACTAATTTTGTATTTTTAAGTTTTATTCTTTTTTATTTGTTTTTATTTATTTGAATAATGCGTAACACTAACAAAAATTTTTTATAGTATAATACTTCTCAAAAACATTATTTTATTGTTGTTAAGTATATGGTATAAAACACAACTGCACTAATATTCTATACACGTCTACATTGTTGAACTGATTAATACCGAATGCAAGTTTTAATTACAAGAAGCAAAAGAAAAAATGAACGGTTATATCTTATAAGAAAAAAAGTACAATGATCAAAGAGAAACAAATTGTGTATACTAAGAAAAATGAAAACAAAGAAAAACTTGATAACTAAGAAATTGTATTACAGTATGTGACATCTTAATTGTGACCGAACATACTCCGCCCCATTGAAAGGGCCTTTCAATCAGCTTCATCAATCGGTAAGGGAGCAATCTTATGGATAGATCTTCGAAGAATCCCTTTTGACGTCTGAACATCGACGACTCGAACTCTGCCGTCTCTTCCAGGGATGACATTTGCGATACGAGCGAGGATCCACTGTTGAGGAGGTACATTGTCCTCGTGGATGATAACCAATTGTCCCTCTTCGATATTGGCATTTGGGCTTAACCACTTCGACCTTTGTTGAAGACTTAATATGTAGTCTCGAGACCATTGTAACCAAAACTGTTGCTTCAAGTAGGTTATGCGTTGCCAATACTTTAAATGTTGGATATTTTGCGGTTGCCGTAAAGTTTCATCAGGTAATGCCAAGAGCGATGAGCCAATAATTAAGTGAGCAGGTGTCAATGCTTCACCATCATTCGGGTCGTCAGAACGTGGTGACAGCGGACGCGAGTTCAAAATCGCCTCAACTTCAATGAGAAGGGTTTGAAGCTCTTCGTAAGTAATACCAGCGTTAGATGCATTTTTCACCAGTATTGTTTTTGTGGACTTTACTGCCGACTCCCACAGACCTCCGAAATGAGGAGATCGGGGTGGAATAAACATGAACTGAAGGCCAGTCACTTCGCTATACTCCATTAGGGCCTTGATTCTATCCTTCTCGAAAAACTTTTGTTTAAAGTCATTAAGCTTTGACTGAGCGCCCACAAAATTTGTAGCGTTGTCACAATACAAGCGCTGAGGAATTCCGCGTCTTCCGATAAATCTTTTCAAGCATAAAAGGAATGAATTAGACGATAAATCCGACACTAATTCTATATGAACGGCCTTAGAGGCGAAACACACAAAGATGGCTACGTAGGTTTTATATGGCGGTTTGCCCCTGATTCGATATGATGTGTAGAATGGGCCACAAAAGTCGACGCCGCTAATGAAGAATGGGCGATGTCCAGTAACACGGTCCGCGGGTAGGTCACCCATGACCTGTTGCAAAAGACGAGGTTTGTACTTAAAGCAGTGCACGCAGTTTCGCACAACTTTTCGTACAACATCTCTGGCGTTGATGACCCAAACTTGTTGGCGCAAAATTCCGATGAGTGCTTTGGGTCCTGCATGTAAGTGTTTCAAATGAAGATATTTTACATACAGGTGCGTAAATCGATGATCATTTGGAAGAAGAGCTGGAAACTTTGTGTTGTACGGCACATCTGCATTTGCTAATCTGCCACCTACTCTAATAATCGGTAATGAAGTGCGATAAATTTGGATTTTTTGTATAAACGGCGATAATTTTTGGAGTGAAGGTTGTAGGATTTTACCTTTTTCAAGGCGTTCAATTTCTTCTTTGAATGATGATTGTTGAATATCGTGTATTACCTTCCACTTAGCTAGTTGTAACTCATCAGCCGTGATGTATGACTTGCCTTTCTGTATGTAACGAAAACGATAAAGGTATGTAATGATGTGGAGAATTCGAAGATAGGAAGATTGGTTCTGAATTAATTGCGAAAGAATTGAGTGCTCGATGACCGTTGTTTTGAAGGTTGACTTTCTAAACTCCGCTGAAGGAAGTTGCGTTGTGGTGACGGAACCATTGGGCCAATGGGTTTCATCTTTTGTAAGAAACTGTGGGCCTGAGAACCATATAGTTGACTTGAGTTCGTTCGCTAAACAACCGCGTGATACGATATCTGCTGGGTTTTCTTTGGATGGCACATGCCGCCATGGTATGTTGTTAGTTGTGTCCTGGATTTCTGAAACTCTGTTCGCGACGAAACTAACATATGTCGAAGAATGATTTTTCAGCCAATTTAAAACGATTTTTGAATCGGTCCAAAACAATACACGATACGTATACTTAGTTTGAAATTGTTCTCTGATTTTATTCCAAGTCCGACTCAATAATAATGCAGCACATAACTCTAGTCTGGGTAACGACTGTTGCAATACTGGCGCTACTCTTGATTTTGCGATAAGTAAATTCACTTGAACTCCCCTTGATGTGAAACTTCTTACATAAATGCAGCATCCGTAAGCCAGTTGCGATGCGTCTGCGAATCCATGAATTTCAAATATTTCATCGGGCCTCAAGCAAACATATCTGGGTACTTCGATTTGATTTATATGAAGGAGCTTTTCTTCCAATTGAAGCCAGCGAGATCTGAGTCGATCGCTTACAGGCGAGTCCCAATCCAGTTGCTGCTTCCACAATTCTTGAATGAGAATTTTAAATGACATCACAATCGGACTTAGCAACCCCAATACATCAAAGATTCGAGCAACTGTTGATATTATTGACCGTTTCGTGGGGATCTCAACTTTCGAGAAATCGAAACGAAAGCAAAACACGTCTTGATCAGGTTTCCATGACATTCCGAGAGTTTTAGTTATATTTTCGTTATTCGTTTTAAAAAGCAACTCTTGATTTAACGTATTAAGATGAGAACAATTCGACATCCATTTTGAAAGTTTTAGACCAGCTTTGTCTAAAATCTGACTGATTTCTGTTTTCTTGGCATCAAGCTCAGTGATAGTAAATGCTCCGGTAAGAAGATCGTCCACGTACAAATCATGTTTTAGAATTTGGGACCCAAGAGGAAATTGCTTACTATATTTGTCCGCGATTAATGAAAGGCTTCGAATAGCGAGAAAGGGGGCTGCGGAAGTGCCGTATGTCACCGTGTTAAGTTGATAGAGATTGAGAGGCGTGTTTGAGTTCTCTCTCCAAAGAACAAGTTGAAAAACTCGATCCCTTTCGTCCACTAGAAACTGGCGATACATCTTACAAATATCGGCCGATAACGCGTACTTATGAAACCGAAAACAGAGAATTGTGAGAACTAGTTCCTTTTGGATAGTTGGCCCAACCATGAGAAGGTCATTTAAGGATATGTTCGTAGAGGTACAAGCAGATGCGTCGAACACCACCCGTAACTTTGTAGACGAACTTTGAAGACGTAATACTGAATGATGGGGTATGACGTAGTGCGGTCGATTTAAAATTTCATAATTAACTATTGACATATGATTAAGTTCAATATATTCACGCATGAAATCTGTGTACATACTCTTTATTGCGTCATTGCTTTGAAGACGTTTCTCTTGGGCCAAAAAACGACGACGAGCTGGTTCGAATGAATTTCCAAGTTGATTAACTGAGCCTTTAAATGGCAGACGAACTTTGACCCTACCATTGGCGTCAAAAATGGTATTTTCGACAAAATGGTTTTCACACTGAATCTCTTCCTTTGACCTTACGAGTTTACTGCGAGGAAACTCTTCGATTTCCCAAAAGGCTCTTATCGATGCATCAAGATCATTTAGAGTGGTGAAATGACACGACGAAACCGCATGTGATGGTTGAAGATTTACTTTTCCTCCAATTATCCAACCCAAAGAAGTATTAATCAATGAAGGTAAGTCGTTTCCGAGGCAAATTTTGCCGTTTGGCAAAAGATCAAAAAAAATTGCGGAGCTTAAAAGTAAATCAATACGCTGAGGTATGTTGAACTGAGGATCTGCAAGTTGGATATCCGACGGAATGCTCCAGTCTGAATTGAGGCATTCTGATGGCTGTTGTGACGATATTGATTTGCATACAAAAAATGTAGTTGTGAATTCACATGTTGACACGCGAGATCTAATTGTTGCAGTAACCTTAGATTTAAGTTGCGTACGAATGTCTGAAACGCCTGCAATGTCTTGAAATGAGGTATACTGCCGAAGGCGAAGCCGGCTAATAGCTTCGTGTGTTATCAGATTAATTTCTGAGCATGAATCTAACAGAGCACGACAAGGTTGTAAAACTCCAAAACTATCTGTCACTAATACGATAGCCGTTGGTAGTAAAACTCGACGATGATTATACGTAAGACACGTTGACTTTGTAGTTACGTGGATTGCTGCTGAACTATTTATTTGATTAGCTGACGAATTTTTACTTGATGAAGTCGAAGGATGAAAGGACAGCGATGGCTGCGACGATGACGACGATTGAAACGATGGCACAGCTTGCGAAGGCGATGAAGATGGACGACGAGACGAAGAATTTGTAAACGATGAATGCTGTGAGGATGGCTTGCTAGATTGTAATGGATCTGCCGATGAATTAGAACTTGAATAATGCAAAGAAGTGTGGTGTGAAATACGACAAGTACGGCATCGGGACTTGGACTGACAATTTGAAACGATGTGACCCTTGCGCAAACAATTAATGCACAGCTTAGCCGACTTAACAAAGTCAAAACGACGAGGGATTGGCAGAGCTAAATATCGAGAGCAGTTTCCGGTTAAATGATCCTTCCCGCTGCAGTATTCACATGAAATGGAAGATGTCATGAACGAAAGCCCGGGAAGTTTAGGTTTCGACCTGGTAATTGGCTGATTTTCTGCCGATCTGCTTTCCAGAAATTGACAGCGACGACTTAGAATCTCATAACATTCATCCCATGATGGTAATTGGTCAAACTTTTGTTTTTCATCGTACACGGCCTTCGATTCTGAATCAATTTTCGATAAAACGATATGAATAATTATTGCGTCCATTACTTGTTGCTCCGACCCTAATGATAACATAGAGCTTCGGAGTGCAGCTACACTGTCTATGATCGACTGTAAGGCTAACGCGCTCGTTTTATGACTAGGCGAAATTGCAAACAAGGAGTTTACATTATCAATAAAAATGAGAGACTTGTTGTCATATCGAGCCTTGAGGCAGTCTAAAGCCTTTTGATAATTATCTTCTACAACTTGGAAAGGCTCGACCAAGGCCAACGCTTGTCCACTGAGGCAATTAAGCAAATAACTGAATTTATCAATAGTAGGAATCCAGGTCTCATCATGAACTAACATTTTAAAAGTGGTAATGAAACGATGATACTCGGAGTACTTTCCATCAAATTTTGGAAGCTTTAATGTAGGTAGACGATTATGATGCGAAAATGTGGAGGTATTTAAAAAGCTTTGATCAATATCACTTGCACGCTTCTTCTTATTCAATAAGTCCACCAACAACCCTTTTCCTGAAATAAAAAGCTCTTCCAAGTCGGTGCGACCTTCATCGGACGCGTCAATGCGCTCTATTTGACTTTGAATATGGCTTGCTTGTTTAAAATATGATTCCAACATCTGAAGGCGACATTCAATAATAGTGTAATTTGCCAACTCACCTTCTTTTTCCACTTTACCCCTCAGTTTGGTTATTGCACGCTTCATCGCGCTTCTTTGCGACTTTAACGCCGAAAGATCGCCTTTTAGCTTGGCTGCGTTGTCCTCGTCACTCATCATGTCGATGCTCCACCAGTTCAGTTGAGAAGTTCAAAAAAATTTAGTAAATTGCAAAGGAATTAGTACCGTATAGAATTTTGCCACGTTATGTAAAAAAAGTACCCTATGTGTTTGCCACTTGCCCAACACTGCTGAATTGATTAAACTTGCCCAACACTATTATGCTATATGTATGTACAACTGTATATTTATTTGTTTTATTGTTTACAGTTATGATTTCAATTTTTAAAAAATTATCACTAAAGGCTTTGTAATTGTTATTTTTGATGAATATGATGGTTATTTTTGTTATTAGCAGATTTATTTTGGGGTTTTTTTTGTTTTCTGTTTTCAACACTTTTTTAAACTTTTATTAGTGGTTTCACAAATTTTTTCCAATATTTTAATAGATAATAAAAAAAGTATAACTTATTGAAAACAAAATCTCTTATATATTTAAAATATATAGACAAAGATTTGGTGATACGAAGATGTTTTTTGATACCAATATTACAAAAACTTGTTTCCACTTTTATCAAGAAATTGTGATAAACTTTTAAGAGGTTTTCATTTGAAGCAGTTATTTATATTTAATCACTATGTATTTAGTTTTTTTTCTTTTTTCTTATAAGTTTCACCGTCCCTGCTCGGGCGCCAAATGTTAAGTTAAACTAATTTTGTATTTTTAAGTTTTATTCTTTTTTATTTGTTTTTATTTATTTGAATAATGCGTAACACTAACAAAAATTTTTTATAGTATAATACTTCTCAAAAACATTATTTTATTGTTGTTAAGTATATGGTATAAAACACAACTGCACTAATATTCTATACACGTCTACATTGTTGAACTGATTAATACCGAATGCAAGTTTTAATTACAAGAAGCAAAAGAAAAAATGAACGGTTATATCTTATAAGAAAAAAAGTACAATGATCAAAGAGAAACAAATTGTGTATACTAAGAAAAATGAAAACAAAGAAAAACTTGATAACTAAGAAATTGTATTACAGTATGTGACATCTTAATTGTGACCGAACAGAGTTCTTTTATTGCAAAATAATAATACATCACTATAAAGTTTTAAATTAAAAGATTTAAGCAATTTTAATATGTGCTTGATTTCTTCAAATAAATATTTCATGATATTCTCACAAAATATTTATTAAAAGACATTCATTTTGATTCCGATTAATTATGAATTACTTATTAAAAGATTTATCTACTTTCGATATACACAAAATAAACTCGACGATAACTTTACCACTGTAACGTCTTATCTGTTCTCGTCTTGTCTATTCTCAACGATGTCTCAACTTAAATTAATTCATTTGCCCAGCAAGTGATGCTTATGTAGTTGTTTTAAGCAGTTCTGTTACATGCACGAATATTCTATTCACCCCTTATTGTTGTTGTTATTATTATTCAGTGTGAGCACCTGTTTGGCTGTGTGTTTTGTTTTAGTTCTGTGTTGGTTGCTTTTGTTTTCTGTTATTTAGCTAATTTCGTGGAATTTCTTAAATCCATGTTGTTGTTGCTGTCTTGTGTGTATAAGATTTCTTAGAAAACTACACAGTTTCTAAAACACAAAGTTTCTCGTTTCGATTATTTTTTACTGATAATTATTTTCTTTTAAAAATTTAAGCAAATCGTTTCGTAACAATATTATAAAGGTATTATAATTTAATAATTATAATAAAAAATAAAAATGTAAACTTTTTCTTTGGATACCCTTTGGATTTTTTAAAACCTTGGTTATTTTCTAAGCTAAATAAGTATGAAATTTTTTTGTGGTGAAATATTTTTGCTTATAATAGAATTTTTAAAGTTTGTTGTTAAATTTCAATTTAACGAAAATATATACTTGTATTTATTTTTTTGTAAATTCCCATTTGCTTTAAGGAATTTTGGTTTTGCGTAAAAAATTATTTATTGATGGTGTTTTTATTTTTTTCTAAAATTATTTTTTAATTTAATAATACTTGTCTTTTTTTTGTCACGCAATCTTTGACTTCGGTATTCCCAATCATGCATGATGTAGTGTACTTTTTTAAGCAGATTTAAAATAAATGAATCTTATAATGAAAGTATCACAAAAGTACAGCTTGACCATGTGATAAGATGATAAAGTTGTTTCTCTTGTTCCTCATGTACATAACAAAAAGATAACGCTGATTTATTAAGTCAACTTTAAGCAGAATATTATTAATTATTTTTTTATAACAAACAAACAGCAAATAACCGCATCAAAAATTGAAATTTCCATCTGTCCGAAAGGTGAAAGATAAGTACATATTTTTTTAATTAGAACTTTTTTAATAAAAGGAATGAATTTGATGTAGTCTGTCTGACTTATCTACAAACACTCCATTTATTATTTGTTTTGAAATTTTATCATTTTGCTTAAACCAAAAGCTTAAAATTTCAAATTTCAACATTCGAGCTGCAAGCCGATAGACACTATACTTGTAAGATATGCGCCGCTCTCGAAAGAGCTATAAATCTTATATAACATTTTGAAATGATAAGAACGCCTAGTACCGCACACTTATCAATTATAATGGCTGCTGCTAACCATAGTTTCATACAGGTAATAAAAATAATAATTCTGCAATAGCTCTTGTACACTAAAGAACATGTCTTGCAATTAAAAATTGTATAATTAAAAAGTTTATTGTTCTTCTTCCAAATAAAAGAATTGTCTTTACAAAAAGCCATTACAAAAAAAAAACTTCATGAAAATGTTAAAAATTTCATACAGTGACACAATTTAAGCACTTCCAAATAGATCTTTTAACTTTGATTTACAAATCAGATATTTAATTTTGTTAACAAAAGTGGCAAGTTTCATGTGTAAGCTGCAACTAGTATAAGTATGCAGAAATAATTGTATTATGCAATAAAGCGTAAATTGATTGCAGCCAGTGGTCTTTCGTAATAAATTTTAAATCCAAGGTTTTTCTTTTAACTCTGCTTGAGAACGTTGCTGCTTTTCAAAGTTGGTACTTTACAACATTTTTCGTTTAGCAATTGTGTGTAAATCGCGCACACAGTTTGGTAAATTATACCATGTTTAATTGGAATTCAAAATGTAGTCTTTCCATACAGGAAATCATATTACAATTTTACCTGTTCATATGTATACGAGTTTAATGAGATATTTCAATAGCAAAAATACATATATAACAAAACATAACATTTGGTTTCAAAACTAACAAGATTCAGATAATAGTCATCGACATCATTATAAGTGCTTTTAAAAACTTTGATGTTCATTTATAAAAAAAAACCATCAGAATCAAATTCCTTGCCCAATACCTGTAAACAGGCATGAAATTAGCGCTTAGTCACATTTTATATGAAAAGCAATAAGAAGTAGTGAACGAATCACACAACTAAACGATGTGATCTGAACATTTTATTTAACATGTTTGGCACGGTAGAGCCTAGTTCAAAGTCGTTCTAACTCTTTCGTATTGTCATTGTTGTCGTAGCGCTATCTAAAGGGTCCGCCAACTAACGTTTTTTTTGCAACCGGTGCTTATTTCGTGAATGGTAACACTTAGCTCATGTTTGATTTGACAGATACTTAGTTTTATCCTTCCGCTCAACGAATATGGTTGTGTATACACTTGAACAACGCTGGGAAATATTGCGACAGAATGTGTGCGAAAATTGCGTACGGTTTTTGGAAGAAGAGAAGTACCGTCAGCTCTGTATGTTCGTTATCTTGTGAAAAAAGTGAAAGAAACTGGCATCCTCTTCGACAAACCATAGCGTGAAAAGCCAAAAACAGTGCGGTTACCCGAGAATATTGCTGCTGTGGCAGAAAGTGTGCGTGAAGCGCCATCAACAGTAATTCACCGTCGTTCTCAACAATTGAACATTTCAGAGACATCACTGAGACGAATTTTGCATAAAGACGTTGGTATGAGGCCATGCAAAGTCCAATTGGTTCAGAAGTTGAAGCCAAGTGACCATCTAATGCGTTTTCGCTTCGCTAAGTGGGCCTGCAATCGACTTACAGAAGATGCTGATTTTGCAAAAAAAAATCATTTATTCGGATGAAGCTCATTTTGATCTAGGCGGATATGTAAACAAGCAAAATTGTCGCATTTGGGGCACAGAAAACCCGCACGTATACATTTAAAAGCCGACGCACCCAAAACGAGTTACTGTTTGGTGCGGATTTTGGTCCAGAGGCATAATTGGGCCATTTGTCTTTGAAAATGATCAGGAGTGGCCGTTACAGGGTCAATGGCGCTTATTATCGGGCCATGTTGAACGAATTTTTGTTCAAAAAATTGAAGAGGAGGATATTGGCAACATTTGGTGTCAACAGAACGGCGCTACGTGTCACACAGTCGAAGCTACACTTGATGTTTTGCGCCCTATTTTTGAAGATCGCATTATCAGCCGCAAAGCTGATGTCATTTGGCCACCTCGGAGCTGTGATTTGACACCGTTGGACTATTATTTGTGGGGTGCCGTCAAAGATAAGTGTTTCGTCAACAAGCCAGAGACAATTGACTCTTTAGAGGACAATATTCGTGAAGCCATTGGTGAAATACAGCTGCACACAATCGATAATGTGCTTAAAAATTGGACCGATCGTGAAGACTACTGCATGGCCAGCCGAGGCAGCCATTTGAATGAAATTATTTTCCATTATTAACCGGAAGGATTATACTTTCAACTAAAAAAAGATATTTGAGAAAATATTCTGTAGTTTTGTTTATAGCATTTAAAAAAAAAGTTATTTGGCGGACCCTTTATTATTCTTTTGAAATTTTATTAAACGGTCTAAATAAAAACTATATTAAGAAATATTCTTGTTGTTGCTATTTTCTGTTCATCCTCATTTCCCCCCCGGGGGCACATCATATGATCTTTATAGAACGTCGACTATCTAGACCTGTGCAACTGGGGGAAAAGGGGAGCCCAGTCCCCTGAAGTCAGCAGGGGCACAACTGGAAGCTCCACGTTATTTCCACGGGAATCAGTAAGCTCACAGAGTTCCGTTATTTGTCTCTTTAGTCATTTAACTGTTCTCTGGCTGATTATTGAGGTTGGCCCCTTTATGGGAGTATCGTGGTGGTTGTGGTTTCGCGGCCCCATATCAGGTTTGTTGTTTAATAAGGTGCCCAGGATCATTTCGCCGTTAATGACACGCTAGGTGAATGATCCAGTCCAGTGAGCATGCTAGACATGTGTTCTGGACAGGAGTTGGAAAATCTCCAACTCTTCAGCAAGGAGTGATGATTTGCAGCCCTGCTCTGGAATCATTAAAGTTGCAACTAGGAAAAACCTGTTGCTAGAATTAGTCTTGGGATTCCTAGGACGAGCATGACGTTCCTATTTAAGCAAAGTGGTTTGACCACCATCTGATTAAGGCTCCATAGCCAGGCGCAGATGTAAATCTTATCACGTAATGTTCATCCTCTTACTCATTTAAAATACCTCAGCGATTTTCAAAAATTGAAATTTTTCATTAATTTCTTTCAACAATCCTTTGCTTTAAACACTTATGCTGCTTTCCTATGCAGATAGCTATGATTACGTTTGTTTTTAGAAAAGGGTATAAAACGACTGAGCGTAATAAAATGATTCCTCACTGAAATGAACACTCAAACCATAGTGTCTATGTCCACTCAATAATTGTATTAAATTTGTTATAAAAAAAATAGACTCTAACAGATGGAAAATTTACGGTAGATCCACTATCTTTGAGAAAGTTCTTAGACTTTGAAATTTTTCAAATTTGTATTATTATGGCCGTAAAACTAATAAAAAAAAGTAAATGAAGTAAAAAATTAATAAGTGTTTCCATAGAGACCTGACGCCACAGGCAGGCTCTTGAAATTTACACAGAGTATGTAGTATTCCATTGTCTAGAACAAAATTGAAGAAATTAATAAAATATGCATTAAGTTTTTAAATTTAACACAAAAAGTAATGAAAACATATTTAAAAATTAATACAATGCACACAGCCCTTTAAGCGTAAAGTAAAGGAAAACGTTTCATGCGTTAATAGAACCAGGTGTGTATGAGTTAGTCTCATACTGGTTAAATTTATTTAAGCCATGACTAAATTATCCGATTTAGTATTTTAAAATTAAAAATTAAAGTTTAAAATATTTAAAAAATAAAATCATGCCAAACAACATGTTAAAATCCCCGTTGAGTAGCAAAAAACACTAACTTGAGAGAACAAAAAATTACAAAATAAGTGTTAATTTATTTGATCCAAAAGATAACTCTTCAAACTTCTGTATTGCATAAATAAGTGATAATTAATAGTGACAATAACAATTGAAATCATTATAATGAAAAACATAAATAATTACAAGTCAAGTGCAGGATTGATTTAATATCATATTAAATAAAAGAATTTGTTATTATGACTTCATGACTTTCAAAAAATTATTGCACAGAATTGATTAATTATTTTATATATTTTGTTTTAAAATTTATAACATTCACAAGGCGTGCATGACCCTTTGTAAACTGTAACATGTTGTAGCTTTTAATAACTGACCGGATAATCAAATAAAACTGTTTGACGTCAATGTAAATTAAATACAAGACATTGATTTCAAATCCTATAAAAGAAAAATAAAAAAAATAAAATAAATAAACACGGAACTACTTTATTAATAAACTATTTAGATGTATTTAAACGTAATATCATTTTGTTTTTAATATAATTGACAATTTTTTTGTGATCAATCATGTTCATGAATCATTGTTAAGAGAAATCCAAAATGTTTCAACGTGAAGGGGATTTCGAATGATAATCAAAACCTACGTGGTAATTGAGGGAATTCCAATTTGTTTGGATTTCACTTTCAGTTAACCGGGATATTACATTTGTTATACATACTTGCATTTAGAAACTTAAACGTTTCATTATCTTGTTTTGATTTTTTTTTGTTTTAATGGCATTATTTTTAAAACGGATTTAAAGCGAGAAGTAGTCGTAGTTGTTGGGGGTAAATGGGAATTTTTAAAATTCTTATTTTTATTATTAATTATAAAATTGAATATTCTTAATTATAAAAACAACATGCTAATATTAATTTTATTAACTCTTTAGTAATATTTCGAAGAACTGTTAAGACTTTAAAAAGTTTTTTGTATAAAAGTAATTAGCATTTCCTTTAGCTTCGCTTTGGCACTCACTTTGTATTTGCGACTAAAAACTAATAAAATACAAATGCAAAGTAGTTGTGAAATAATTTAGCAGCTTATATTATACTTTCTAACATTTTAAATATTTTTTCTTATTTGATTTTCGCCGTACGCAAGTTTCATAGAAAAATTTTTCTATGAAACGGTCTTGTTGGCAATTATCTTTTAATCTGATAGAACATAATAATGACAAAACAAAAATTAATTACATTTTAAGACACCTAGTTTAATTATTCATTTAATGCCAAACAAATTATTTATTGAATCAATAATAAGAAGATTATTTTATTGTGATTCAAGATCATTTTACAATTTTGTTAACACTAAGCGACGCTTAGTATCATTTCCATCAGTAATGAAACGTGATTTTATTGAATTTGATGATGATTTTTTTTTTTTAAGAGAAGTAGCACTTCAGGCAACAATGCCTATTTAGTCAAGTACCGTGCTACATTTTTTTAGGAAAGGGATAGAAAATAGATGAAACCGGTGGTGAAAGTAGAAGGATAGTCGGAAATTAACTGCCGTATATAATACAGCACAGCGACCAGTGACTATGCCTTCATCGCTGAGCAGCCCAACCGACAGTAAATTTTTATGTTTTGTAGTGAAAAAAACCAAGATCTTCGTTGGGAATCGAACCCACAACCCCCATATTTACAAGCTAGTATATTACCTACTAGCCTACAGGGGCACCTAACAATAAAGAATCTTTTTGCTGACTTTTTTTCAACGCCATATTCTGATGAACAATATGATGAAACTTTTGTGTATCCTTTTCTTGAGTCATCAATTTTGGATATATCTATTGCACCTGTGGATGCAGTATCTGTATTTATTTACAGTTGCGAACATTAGAATAGCAGTACCGTTGAAAATCATTAAAAACTCATATATTTCATAAGTTCTGCATATATACCAAAATTTTTATATAAACTTTAATACTACATATTGTCATATTGTCTGCATCCAGAACTACCAAATAGAACAATTTTGGACTCGTCCGTCCACAAAATATTGCGCCATTTGCTTGCAGGCCATTCAGCATGTTTTTTGGCGAACTCAATGCGCTTTTGTCTATGTTTTTTTGTAAGGAGTGGCTTTTTCCTTGGACTTCGGGCTTTCAAATTTGCATCTTGAAGCCTCCTCCTTACAGTCATATCACTAACATTTAAATTTAGTACATTTTTTATCTCTCTATCGGCCATTAAACGGACTACGCTTAGACATTCTAACTATACTTCTGTCATCCTGAAGTGAAGTTTTGCGTTTTCCCCCTCTGGTTTCTTTTGTTTCTTTGTATTTAATTGCATTTGAAATCATTTTCGCTGAGCAGCAGAGAAGATCTTGAATTTCTCTATACGATTTTCCTTCCTTTCTAAAATTTAAAATTAATGTTCGTTGAGCAATAGTACAATGCTTTGCTCGACCCACTAAAATTAAAATAATCGAAAAAAATTTTATATCTAATATAATTTTTAAAACGAAATAAACATTTTTAACTCACTTCTACTTTTCTTTATCAAGAATATTAAATTTTATAAATGAAATTTGACACAAAATAATATATTCGTAGCCTACTGCTATTTTAATGTTTCAAAAAAAAGTGTACTCACACATAAAATTGTCCGTTATTTTCAGAACTACCAAACTTGTTCACAAAATTATTTTTCAAAAACAGTAAATGAGGATGCCAGATTGTTTTAGTAAAATAAATAAACATTTTAAGTTCTTTAAAAAAGTTGTGCATCGTTTCAAAAAGTTTTATCAATGGTACTGCTATTTTAATGTTTGCAGCTGTATGTAACTAAACAGAAATTGTCATATTAAACCTGGATACCATATCCTAAATTCTCTTCTTATCAATTATGCTGCTGCTTTAACTTTCTAATTCCATTGCTTAAATCTGGCTGTAAAAGTAATATCGCAAATTATAGGGGCATTTCTAAGGTTAGAACTCTGCCTAAACTTTTAGAAAAATTATTACGGATCTAATTTGTCATCAAGTCTCATCTATTGAATCACCTGCTCAACATTGTTTTTCGAAAAGTTTGCTCAACAATTACAAATTTCTTAGATTTTACAACTGTTTTTAATCGCGGATTCGTTCAAAAAAACCCAGACAGATGTTGTATACACTAACTTTACTAAAGCCTTTGACAAGGTCAATCATAAGCTTTTGTTACACAAGCTTAATTGCATGTGATTCACACTTGACTCTTTAAGATGGATTTCCCCTTCTTTGTTGAACGGAATACAGAAAGTTTTTTTCAAGAAGCTGACATCTAAGCCAATTCATGTTAAATCTGGTGTGCCACAAGGTAGCCATCACGGACCGTTATTGTTTTCTTTGTTTATCAATAATTTACCAACGTTAATAAAGTTTTCAAATATCCTCATGCAAACGATGTCAAAATATTTTTAACTTATAATTATTATTCGGATCATATCTTCGTACAACACGATTTAGATGCGATTAATTCCTCGTGCAAAATTAAACTAATGCAGCTCAATTATAAAAAGTTTAGCAGTATGTGTTTCTTTCGTAGAAACCAATTTAATGTTGAATATGTCTTGAACGATGGAATATTGAACAAAGTTGAAGCAATTTCTGATCTGGGTGTCTTACTTGATCCTAAACTGAATTTTATACGTCATATATCGTTTATGGTGAATAAAGCCCGCTCTGTCTTGGGATTTATAAAACGCTGGGCTTGGCAATTTACTGACCCTTATATAACGAACCAATTGTTTACATCTTTAGTTAGACCTGTTCTGGAATATGGCTCTATAGTTTGGGACTCAACCTACCATGTCCATACTAATACTGTCATATCTGTTCTGAGACAATTTTTGCTCTTTTGCCTTCGTCGCCTGGATATGGGAAATTCACCATCTTATAACAATAGATTTGCTGCAACTAAACTTTCGACGCTTAAAAGTCGTAGTCCTGTCTATTTTAATGTTCCATCACATCCTATACATAATTTTACCCCGCTATCCGTACAAGCGTATAGAGTTAACTATGTTAACTGGGATCCATTATTAAGGATTTTTTCTGAATTTAATAAATACTACAGATTTATTGTTTTCTGTCAGAACGTACATACTGTTAAGTAAAATAATGTTGTCTTTTTGAACAATTAATCTTGTAAAAATCTATTAAATATTGTTATAGTCTATAAGAATATTGAAGACTAAGTTAACTAAAAAAAATAAATAAAATTAATAAAATAACAAAATATATTAAATTATGCTTTTTCTAATCCTTCTCTCCATTTTATTAAACTGAAAGCGGCGTTCCTCTTTAGGCTTGTTTTCCTAACTTTCTAAGAATTAAAAGTTGGATTTTATCTAAAAGATGAACACTTTCGGTTATGAATTGTATGTATTAGCTAAATGTGTCCTGTTTATTTTTTTCCCATTAAAAGGAAAAACAAATTTAAATGATTATAAAAAAAAGAAACTTTGGAAAAGGGCACGATACATGTAAGGCAGACTTAATCATCATACAGTAGTAATATTTTCCGCAGCAGGATATCGTTAAGCGAATATATACAATCTAGTCTCTTTTTAACATTTATTTTTTTAGAGTCGTGGAATATTTACAATTAAACGGATAAAGGATGAAGTTTCATAGTCAATTGGCCTACTTTGCTTCTACGCGAACATTTTTGTTATTAAAAAGCACTGATCAAGTTCCTTGTATTTTGCAATTGCCACTACATTCAATTTAGATATTATTTACATGATGGTAATTTAAAACTTGTAGAACATGACATAGTAATCATTTGCCAAAGTGAAGTACAACAAGCGATACAATAAAGCTTCATATCATACTAACAAAGATTGAAATTTTGCATTTTACGTCATACGAAAAAAAACCAAAATAAGAAAAATATTTTTGAATTTTTTACTATAATATTCCAAAAATACAGTTGATGAAACCTAAGCGTAAACGTAAATTAATATTTTTTATAATTATTTTTATTTTTAGTAAAAACGCCAACAGACCAATGTGTGGTTGAAATAGACAGCGTTAAAGTAATAAAAGATATAGGATCAGTGTGGATTGCACCACAGGATCCCTGTGCCTTACACACCTGTGAATTAAATAGTCGGGGAGAACCACAGGAATTAATAAGAAAAGATAATTGTGGGGATTTTTATTGTGATATTGTGAGTATTTTTGTTATTAAATAGAATCCAATAATAGTTTGTTATTAAATTTTATGACTTTAAGGACTCTGAAGTTCGTCCCAAAAAGGGTTCCTGCTGTGGTGAATGCATTCGCACAAAATGTCGTTTTAAAGATCAAGTTTACATTGTTAATCAGACTTGGCATAATGACGAGGACTGTACCCTAAATGAATGCCAGTTGTTGCCGAATGGTCAGCCTATAATAAATACATACAAAAAATCCTGCCCTCCTTTGCCAAAAAATTGTCCAGCTGAATTTATTTATAAGGATAACTGTTGTCAATATTGTAAAGTCTCTAACAATGCCAGAGACTTATATCGCAGTGATGATATGACTATTGAAACGGCAGATATTTGGACAGAAGAATTTTATTTGAAACATCCCTGCAATAGAGAGTGTCAAGTAAATGAAATACCAAAGCGTTGTTTTTATACATTTGTGGTAGAATGGTATGAGACACTTTCGAAAGCTTGCTATGAATGTCCTAATAATTTAACGGACTGCGAAAAACCTCACTGTATTACAGCAGATGGCATTGCACGGTCGATAACAGTTGTAAATCGTATGATGCCCGGACCCACTATAGAGGTTTGTCAAAACGATTTGATAGTAGTCGATGTTAAAAATCATTTATTAGGAGAAAGTACCACAATACATTGGCATGGCATGCATATGAAGGAAAATCCTTATATGGATGGAGTGCCCCATGTAACCCAATGTCCGATTTCTCCTCATTCCACTTTTCGTTACACATTTAAGGCTGATAATTCCGGTACTCAGTTTTGGCACTCTCATACAGGTATGCAAAGAGGAGATGGTGTATTTGGCGCTCTGATCGTCAAGAAACCTAAAGCCCAAGAGCCCCACGGGCATTTGTATGACTTTGACTTATCGGAACATAAAATGATAGTACAAGATTGGGTGCATGTTCCCGGCATAAGCATGTTTGCTTCACACCACCATTCGAATGGCGATAATAAGCCCTTAAATTTACTGATTAATGGAAAAGGACGCTACTACAAATCAATATGGAAAAATATTAAAAAAGAGGAGAAACCCCAAACCAGATCAAATATACCATCGACAACTACAAGTAGAAGTAAAACCTCAAACACCGCAAGCTCATTAAGTGCTCCCCATAAAGCATTAACTTACAATGAAAAATCTGCCACTCATTACATGCACAACGAACCTTCACCTGCATCAACCTTGCATCAAGATGATGTGATATTGGTACATCCTTTAGGTGATACTAGACTGAACAAAATGCGCATACAACAAAATGAGATTTCCCGATCAGCCAGACTTGCTCAGTTAGACCAAAATAATACAATGAAAACAATTGAAGAAATACAGGGAATAAGTAATTATTCTATTCCAGATAAAATACAAATAGATTCTAAAGACTTTAATACTGAAAGAACTAAACGTTCTTTGGATGCAGATGTTCCATTACATGATATACCACTGCAAATATATTATGTCAAACAGGGATTCCGCTACCGGTTTCGCTTAATAAATGCAGAGTTTCTTAATTGTCCCATTAAAATTTCAATAGACAATCATACCTTAACCGCTTTTAATTCGGATGGTTTTGATTTTGAAGCTGTTGACGTAGGCTCTATTATAAGCTATGCTGGAGAACGTTTTGACTTTGTTTTAAATGCTGATCAGCCAATAGGAAACTATTGGGTACGATTAAAAGGTCTAATGGATTGTGATGAAAGATTTACCTCTGCCTTTCAAGTTGCCATATTGCGTTATGATGGAGCGCGAAATGAAGAACCTGCCGAAAGTTTGGGTTATCACCATGAACCAAAAGGTATTGAACTAAATGCCATGAATCAAGGTCCTGGTCATGTCGATTCTCTTACAGTAGCGGAAATAAATGCATTACCCTACTACGATAAGATACCGGGCATTGATCGAGATGCTTTAAAACCAGTCGCTGATTACAAATTCTTTGTTTATTACGATTTCTATCGTAAAGATAACCCGGAATTTCATCCAAGTCAATATTATGGCATGGATGCTAATATTTCCAACTCCAACAGAGTATTTACACCACAACTCAATCACATTTCTTTGAAATTTCCTTCTGTGTCATTATTGTCTGCACGCGATCAAATAGATGAATCTAAATTTTGCAATGAAACAAGTTTAGAGCAACAGGGTATTGATTGCCGCAAGGAATTCTGTAAATGCCATCATGTGCTACAAGTACCTCTTAACTCTATAGTGGAATTTATTATTGTCGATGAAGGCTTTACCTATGACGCTAACCATCCTTTCCATTTGCATGGTAATGCTTTTCGTGTAGTAGGCTTAGAGAGATTAGGCAACAATGTGACAGTTGAAATGGTGAGTGAAAATTTGGTTTTGTTTTTCTTTTCTTTCTATGATTTGATAATTTTTTCCACTTTTTAGATTAAGCAACTTGATCGCTTTAATCTTCTTAAACGTAATCTAGTCAGACCTCCAGTGAAAGACACAGTAACCATACCAGATGGTGGCTATACAATTATACGATTTGAAGCTTATAATCCTGGCTTTTGGTTATTCCATTGCCACATAGAATTTCATGCTGAAATTGGCATGGCTTTAGTACTCAAAGTGGGTGACAATGCTGAAATGTTACCGGTTCCAAAAAATTTTCCCACATGCCAAGACTATATACCTGACGGCAGCGATACAAATGATAGTGGTGAAGAAACCACAAATATTATTTCTACCTCCCCTTCTTTGGAAGAAGATAAAAATGGCTCTTCCGGAAAGTATTTCACCTTCTATATTATTATTTTTGGTATTTTGCTAACGTTGGTTAATTAATTGGAATCGCTTTAGATAAAAAAATATATAGAATGTAATTATTTTTATTTATATGTACAATTGGTCAAAACTGTGATTTCTTATGCTAATTATTTATTTAATATAATTAAGTTTTAATTTAGTTACAATTAATTAAAATATGAATTAGAATAAAATTTATGTTAAAATACATGAGTAAGATTTGTTTTCTATTTAAATCAATCAAGCAGTGAAAACATTTTAGTTAAATATATTTTAGAAGTAACAATAATGGTACAGGGTGTCCGCGCGGAAGGTATACTGCTTGGTTTTGCTGCCATTTTGGTAAACATTAGTCTTAACAGTTTATATTTGGCAGTCGTGGAGTAGAAACGTGGCAAATTTATTATTGAAAAATGTCGATAATGAACGATGAGGTCTTCAAATAACAACTTTGGCCACAATTTAGCACAAGGCCACAATTTTGACACAAGAGCCTCTTCCAAAAAACCATTTACGCCACCGCATTGGGGGATCATTTTACGAGAAGGCGGTCAAAAATATATAACGTTTGAACGGATCGTAATTTTGATACGCGGTTTTCTTCGTCTACTAGGTGAGATCATAGGCTTTCGTTTAAAGTATAAATTTTAAATCGATCAGAAAAATAGTTGTGATAGGTTTTTAAATACATTCTAAGTTTTAGCTGATTTTTAGTACGAAAGTAAAGTAATACAACTTGTTCACTTGTTTACATAAAGTCTTATATTATGAGTCACATTTAGAACTTATACTTATTAAAACCTTAAATTTAGTCAGGTAGGGCCAAGCTCTGGCCTCCGTGAAATTTTTAGTACGAAACCCAAAGGTTGGTTTTTTGAAACAAGTTCAGTTAAAAATTATCTAATTAAGTAGCAAAAACATAAAAAATATATTCATTGGTTCAAATTTACTTTAGATAAGGAAGTATTTAAGTCCAAAATAAACATAAATACTACTCGTATATGTAAACTTTTGCTGTAAATTGATTAATACTTTATTAATGTACAAAAAATTTTAAAAGGATGAAATACATACAGATAACTCTTGTGTTTGGAAAAATTACTATTAATAAAACAAATTTAGTAAACATTTCTACTAAATAGCCTTGATTTTCATCTTTTAGAAGTAGTTTAGCATCTACATCTAGTTCAATGGAAGTAGTTTTCCATTTTTGCCGGATAATGGAGATATAGGGATCTGATGTGCATAACAGAATAACAATCAAGTCTTCATTAGTACAATATCTAGAAAATTTTCTTGTGTTGTGCTCGCGAAAGAATATATAGTCTTTGTTTCGTTTTTCTTGCGCCTCTTCAGATAGATCTCCTATTGGTAAAATATTGTGTTGAATTGGGTAAGATTAAAAGGTCTAATGGATTGTGATGAAAGATTTACCTCTGCCTTTCAAGTTGCCATATTGCGTTATGAGTGGAGCGCCAAATGAAGAACCTGCCGAAAGTTTGGGTTATCTTATCTATAGTCTTTGTTTCGTTTTTCTTGCACCTCTTCAGATAGATCTCCTATTGGTAGAATATTGTGTTGAATTATTTGTTCCCCATGGTACAAAATTTTATGAACTGTGGTTGGCATATATCTCCGGGAATATTTTTTGTTGTAAAGTATAGCTTTTTTTGCCGTACTCTCCAAATTTTTTTGCATTTATCTTTCTGCTGCATGTTAGAACTTATAAAATATTACTGAATCTCCTTATTAGTTCCAAATCTACTCCTTTGATAGATGCTGCAGTTTCTGGATCTGAAAAAAATCTTCTTGCAGTGTTTCCATCATTTTTGTTCCCTTCTCCTTGCTTTGGCTGATCGATGATTAGGTCTTGTTCTAAATATTTTTCTAGAATTTGTTTTTTTTTTGTTTCTTTTTTCTTCATTTTCCTTATTTTTATTTAAGAATATGCTCCATAAAACGTATTCTAGTATGAAGAGGGGACAATCTAAATTCGTATGCTGCCATAAAAGTCTCATCTTCTGGAACTGGATGGCTTAATTGACTTTATGTCTTTTTGCATATAGTGTAGCTTGATGATGCTTTTGTATCAGTTAAAGCTTGTGCAACTTTTCCATCAATCATTGTGAGATACATTTTGAAATTTACTTTGATTTTCTGTTCATTAACAGTAAATATTACAGGTTGAAGGTCTTTAATTTCATCTTTTATTTTTCGGACTTCTTCAGTTATGACATTTTTTGTTTCTTTTTTGAAAGTAAATTTTATTGGTCTGCAATATTTTGTTCATTTTTCCATACTATTTTGCAATCAGTTCAAATCAATTTAAAAAGCAAAATACTTTTGTGACCTAAATCATATCAATTTACGTTATTTTAAGTAGGCAAAATATTTTTGTGCATGACTTTGAAATTGACTAAAATTTTTTGTTTTTTTTTTGAAAATACATCTCCCATAAGAGCATTTTGAAAAACTAAATAAATAGCTTAGGAAGTAGCAAAACAGAAAATAAAAATTTTAATTCCATTTTGCAAAAAATTTTCGACCTTGTGCCAGAAAAATTGTTCTGGTGCTCACAGTCGGATCGTGCCGGGTACACAATGTAGTATAGGCATATAGGGGACCTTTAGGGCTATGACACAGTGCTAATGCTTTTACATTCCCTAACAAACTTTAGAAGTTATGGTCTATTTAGTAACAGAATTTAGAAAGTAAATGGACCCTTAAAAATATTAATTTCTAAAAATCAAAAATCAATCAAAAACATTTCAGTTTCCTTATACTAATAGCTAACAAATTACGCTATTACACAAAGTTTGTTACGTTTAAAAACCTTCTACAGCAAAAGAGTTATAGATATTTAAAAATCAAAAATTTACAAAGAAAATTTCTCATTTTAGCAAAATACTGAAAATGCTAATTTTGAATCACCCTGTTCAGTATGATATAGTTCCAATAAAGTTTTAATTTTTTGGCTCCCGAGTTACACTAGTATCTACTTTCGAACGAACTTTAAAATTTTACAATTGGGGACCATGAAAAAAGGATTTTTGGCCGCCTTCTCGTAAAATGATCCACTGTGCGCCGTACATATGCCAATAGATTGTTACAACTCGCCGATGACAATCCCGATTTTCATGAAAAATTCGTAATGAGTGACAAGGCACATTTTCATATGAATGGATAAGTGAATAAACAGAATAGTCGGTTCTGGGGAATGGGAAACCCTCAAATTATTTAACAGTCATCTTTGCATCCATTATAAGTGACACTCTGATGTGCAATTTGGTCAGGAGGAATCATTGGACCTTGCTTCTTTAAAAATGAAAACGGCATACGGTACCACGGTAACTGTGAATGGGAAACGATATCGTGATATGATTGAAAACTTTTTAATGTCACACTGCAAGCTTTGGACTTGATTAGCATGCGGTATCAACAAGGCGATCTCCGAATGGGGTCATTTGAATAGAGTTGATTTTAATGCCCGTAAGATGAAATGTTGCTTGCTTACGTATAGATCTATGTTTGGAAATGGTGCTGCAGCTGTTACTATAGGCAATATAGGTGATACGAAATCGGAAGCTCTGGATGTTCTTTGCAGGAAAATTCAGTATGGTGTTCGATGGACTAAACTCATTTTTCAGGTGTAAGAGATACTTCACTCCATCCAATCTTCGCACTTTTTATTCTACCTATATCCATCCAAAAATGGAATACAACTCTCAAAGAGTATTTTGAAGTTGCCAACCGCGTACAGGAGGCTCATTGGGGACGGTAGAGTATTTAACTCTATTGATTCCCTAGAGCATCGACGCAATGTAGGTTGTATTTCGCTACTTTATGGTTACTACAATGCTTCCTGGAACTCGTACATTGACCAGTGAATCGCACTACGTTTTTCAGCAGAACAGTACGCATGTGGAATAAACTCCCTCCATAAGTCTTTCCTGTCACTTTCAATGTAGGAAAATTAAAATCAAATGTCCACCAACACTCCTCCCTCTTTCCTCCTTCCCATAACCCAACTTCCTAGTTCTGGTACAATGCATTATAAGACGATGCCACATCGCATACAGCCAGGATTACAAGGGAATTACTGCCGAAACCTCTTCCACAACAAGTTATTTCAAGAAGTGGTGATGTTGATTGGCCTCCATCGTCACATGATTTGACTGCTGTGGACTTCTTTTTGTGGGGATATCTCAAAAGCAATGTTTAAGCAAACAAACCAGAGATACTTAAGAAACTCAAACAACATATTCGTGAAGAAGTTAATGAAATACTGCAGGAAATGTATGAGAATGAAATGGAAAATGTGCTCAAAAGGGCTCGCATTTGTAAGGCCATCAGATGCGGGCATTTATTTGGTATTGTATTCCATACATATTTGCTAACAATAAATAAAACATTTACTAATATAGGATTCAATCTCTTTCATTTAATCAAAAATTTTAAACATAAAAAGTAGTTTTCGGAGGACACCCAGCACAAAATAGACCTGTAATGGCAAATTTCGCACATTATACTTTACTTAATTAAGTACGATTACAGTTAGTCTTGTTTGATATGAATTTCAAAAGAACTAGTTTTAAGTTAAGTGCCAGTAACAACCACTGAAAACATAAAATTATTGCACAGGACGTTATACATAGTGCCACACATTGCCTTATCTTTTTTGAACCAATATACAGACAACTGAAATTTTTACAGAATATGCTACAGTTGACACTGCACTCCAAGTATGTACTCATATATAACGCAATAGTAAAGGATGACTAATAGAAGTCGTGATTTATTTTTTTAAAAACTACTTCTCCTAGCCAACAGAAGAAGGGTGACTTTGAAACACATTTTTGATTTTCGAATATATTAGGGGCTTGTACATTATAGGAAAAATCTATCTTTTTTGTTGTAGTTTTGTTTATAATTTTTTTTTCTTAAATAATACTTATCTATTTCGTAAAGCAGTATGATTTTGATTATGTTTTATTAGCTATTTGGATACTTGTTTATCTACGCCTAATTAAAAGTAATTAACTAATTTGCAGTTTATAGCGAATGTCCTGCATGAAATAATTGTAAAACACTGTTTTTTTTACAAATCCCATCAAAACAAACCAACACAAGCAACCAAATTACCAAATTAATTCTACCTCTAATCACAAAAGTAACAAAAGCTTATCAAAGGGACTTTAATATGATTAACAATAAAATACCACAAATATCACACTGTGTACAGTAGAAAGTATAACACAGAAATAATACTGTCATTTACTCACAAAAAATCATTTTTATATTTAACCAAATCAAACAAAAGCATCAAAAAACATCATAAAAAATAAAATTAAAATGTGAAAAAGGAAAATTAAAATCAATGCTGACTCTAAGAGTGATATCTGGCTGTGAATGACAATTGTGAAACAATACACATTAATGAGAATACGAGATCACTGTTGTACGAGCATGAACACAAAATAATGAATGAGTTAGTGTTGGTACAACATGAATGTAAAGGAAATGAAATGAGTGACTGGAAGTTGGATGCATGACTGTATTTATTAGTGGATGTGTGTGTGTGTGTTATTTGCTTCTGGTTACAAATTTAAACAAAAACCTGCTAAGTTGGATGCTGCTGTTCACAGGAGGTCACATCATGTACACAAACATCTGTATATGCAGATGCCACGGTGTATATGTGTTTTGTGAGTGCAGGAGTGAATTGAACAATACATATACAATCATATCAAAAATATGTTCGCGTGTCACAAAAACGGATGTGACAATGAAACCATCTTAATAACAATCAAGTTGACAATCATCATAATAAACATGACAGCATGATGTCGGATGTTGGGCTACTTATAGCTAAATCTTTAGGGAATACAATAAACATGTACACACGTCCATACATCCATTTAGTGTCGATGTATTACAAATAATATTTCAATATTGCTAGCGGTTGTGTCCTTTCAACAGCAGTTTCATATTGATGAACGTAAAATATTTTAAACCTGAATTTTGGATACAATTTTATATGTCTCTGTGTGAATCTGTTTGTCTGTCTGTCTGACTATATGTGTATTTAGTTGAATTGTTGTCGCCCATATTATTCATGAACTTTTATACATCACAACCAACAAAAGATTAATAATAAATACTAATTAAGCGTTGACAATGTGAACATTTTTAAATAAATGTATATGATAAATTTGCTTCTTTTTAATTTTGTTTATTATTTTTCTACTTTTTTTTCCACTTTTATATTGCCACAGCGAAAGATAAACTTTATCGCCGTTGAAGAAAACATAATAAAAATGAAAAATGCGAAAAGAAATTTTCAACCATGGCACATCAAAAGCCGCAAATGTTTACTTGTAACAAACAGAAAACAAAATATCTTATTAATACCGGATGAATACAAAATGAAATAATAATGGCGTTGGTTTTAAAATGAGAATATAATTACATGGATAAAATTATAGCATGAATAGTACACCATTTATTTATATTTCACAAAAAAAAAACACAAAAAAAACAAGGATGAAAATATAATTTTATATTGTGATAATGAACTTCACACAGATTAATTGAGAAGAAATTTTATTCGTTGTTATTTTTGTAGTAATAAAAAAATGTTTTCTTTGTGACTGTTAATGGTATAAATTATTAAAGGTTTGAGAAATATTATAATTAAATAATTATATTTTATGGAGTTATTCTTTACATTTCTCGCCATGTAAAAATTGGCAAAAACCAGTCCACTTCCCACGTCTTTAATGTTCTCATTCTGTGACGGATTATTATTATAATACAAATTTATCTTCCAATTTCTAAATCCCCAAAGCTTTTATGCTTGTCTGCAGGATATTAAAACAAAAAAAAATAAATAAGTTTATTTTTTTTTTAATTATACATCACAGTCGTTGTAGCAATAAGTTTTGAATTATTGTGAGCCTATCAAGTATTCCTTTATTAGATTATTTCGTTTGTCCTGCTGCGCAGTGCTGATTATTTCAGTCAGTATTTTGTTCACAATTGCAACGTTACGGGAAGCGAAGTTCTTCCATATTCGTTGGTGAATCATTCCACTTTAAATCTTCCTTGAGCTCTTATGCGTGTATTGTGAGTATATTCTATCGGCTTTAAATATCTGCTATCATGTTAGAATTCTTTGGCCAAGGTTGCATAATAGACATTCTTAACGCTAAGAACCAGAAAATTTTTCTGGCAAGTTTTGTCAAGGCTCGGTTGTTAGGATTTGTAAGACTTCTGTTTGATTCATTGTCGTCCGTTGCTCTCTGAAGGTTATTGCCAAAGTTATCTATAATGACGATTGCGTATTTGCCGTTTTCCGTTGTGCTGCGTATTTTTGTACACATATAATGATGTTATAATCATGATTATGATTGTTTCTAGTTTCGGTTTGTTTTTATTGTTACGTTTATGCCTTTTATAAGCGTTTAATTGTTGCTGAGTTCTTTATTACAAAATATATAACACCAGTTTTTAAAATTTTTAAATTAATAAAAATTTTATTTACTTTAACCACACAAAGTTGACACTAGAGAACACTTTACTTAAGATACACGTCTTTTGTTTCCGAGGTTTATTTTTACACTGATTGACTATCCACTAAAAACGCTGCCCTATTTGTATTTGTCCATTTAAAGTCTAGAAAATTTAAGAATCTTCTACTCCCTTCACATCACATTTTGTTGTTGTATGTTGTTTATTCGATGTATATCTGTGTGTATTTTTATTTTTGTTTTTATGCTGGTAAGGTTTCTGCTTGGGATTTATTTCAGAAAACCTTGCAGTTAGTAAACAACATATTAAATTGTTGTTGTTTGGGTATAAAATTTCTACGCATTATTTTAATTATTTTATTTTAGAACTTAAGCAAGACACATCCGTAACACTGCCACCCTTCGTCCCGAACAGACTCAATATAACTTAGATATTTCTGTATCTGACCACGTCTTTCAATTTCTTGATCACCTTGTGTGGTCCTTCCCAGTATTTATTTCATGTTTCACAACTGATGTTCTATTTTAAAACTGCTATTTTATTTTAAAACTTAAGCAAGACACATACGTAAAAATATGTAAAATTTTTAGTATACAGTCTTGTGTTTTTTGGACAGTGCTGCTGTTACTCTATGCTGGATATACGATTTCACTAATGCAAAGTATGCCTGACGCAGAACATCATACGTAGAGCAATTGCTCAAATGGTACAGCATATATGTCGCTTTTCTAAGTTTCCTTTGCAGTTTTTCAGTGTGATTTCTCCATTTAAAATTACTGTCAAGAATCACACCGAGATATTTATAAATGTAATCAATGAAATTTTTGCAGTCGTCAGCCTGATTGTTCATGGCATTGCAGCATTACAGTTTTGTGAACTAAGTGAACGTGTGATTAGATTTACATCCGCGCCTGGCCATGAAGCCTTAATCAGATGGTGGATCAAACCACTGCATAATTTGGAACGTCATGCTCGTCCTAGGAAGCTATAATTCTATGCAACAGAACTTTCTAGTTGCAACTTCGATGATTCCAGAGCAGGGCTGCAAATCATCACTCCTTGCTTAAGAGTTGGAGACTTTCCAACTCCTGTCCAGAACACATGTCTAGCATGCTCACTGGACTGGATCATTCACTTAGTGTGTCATTAACAGTGAAAGAATCCTGGCCACCATAATAACCATTATACAGTTATGGGGACGCGAAACCACAACCACCACGATACTCCCATAAAGGGCCAACCTCAATAATCAGTCAGAGAACAGCTAAATGACTAAAGATACAAATAACGAAACTCTGCGGGTCACTGATTCCCGTGGAAATAAAGTGGAGTTTCCAGTTGTACCCCTGCTGACTTCAGGGGACTGGGCTCCCTTTTTCCCCAGTTGCACTGTGTCTAGATAGTCGAAGTTCTATAAAGACCATATATATGTGCTCCCGGGGGGATGTCAACTAAGTGAAGTGGCTTTATGTGCATAACTTTAGTTTTATTGGCATTTATAATAAGACCATTGTCATAACTTCACTTCGTGATAATAAAGGTTCCACCATTTAACGTTTTTTTTTTTTCAACTGGTGCTTATTTCGTGAATGGTAACACTTAGCTTATGTTTGATTTGACAGATAATTAGTTTTATCCTTTGCTGAACGAATATGGTTGTGTTGAACAACGCTTCGCTAAGTGGGCCTGCGATCGACTTACAGAAGATGCCGATTTTGCAAAAAAACATCGTCTTTTGATCTTGGCGGGTATGTAAACAAGCAAAATTGTAGCATTTGGGGGACAGAAAACCCACACGCATACATTGAAAAGCCGACGATTTTGAACCAGAGGCATAATTAACCGGAAAGATTTTACTTTCAAATAAAAAAAAGAAATTTGAGAAAATATTCAGTAGTTTTGTTTATAGCATTTAAAAAAAAAGTTATTTAACTGATTCTGCATTTTTTCAGTTGCAATATTTGTCCTTATTGGTCGGTATTATTGTTGTGTCATCCGCATAAGCAAAAGTTGTTCCTTCTTTTAAACAGATCATGTCATTTGCGTATATAATGTACAAAATGTCATATAAAACTGAGTTTCTTAGATCCTTTAGTTATTAAGAAATTGTTATTGAATGACTAAATTAAATTAAATTAAGGTGATATTAGATTAGGAAGAAAGAAAATTATCATAAAGTCTGCCGCTTACGAGGACAGCAAATCCATTATGAAAATGTTCTCCTTTCAATCTTCACACAGTACAGATTATGTCATTTACAGTTTTTAACTCCCCTTTGTGCATAACATTCTAGAATTCGTAAATGATTAATTCATAGACTAGTCTCTACAATAGCAGTATATACCGATTCTGAAGCCATTCGCAATTGCGATTACCTTACTCGACTGCTCTTAGAGCAACCAAAATTAAATTTGTTCCCAAATGTCAATACAATAATATATTAATTTTTTGAAAATTGAACCAAATTTCTGAATTTAGTAACCAGGAAAATGACTTAATTTTTGTTAGATGTAGTAAAGGTTAAAAAATAATTTTTATCCGTTATCCTCTAATTTTACGCTTACATTTTGCGGGATATTGGATTAGAAATATTAAAAAAATAAAATCATTTTAACTTTTTTTATCGTTTAGTTTTTCCTAACTTTTACCATAGATATAAACTATAAAATTTGGTTCAGTGTAGTAAGAAACTGATATTTTGGCAAAGATCTTTTTATCTATTCTCCTTCTCTCTTTAATTTGAATCTAAATTATACGTTACCTTATTTCTCTTTTCTCTAGTTTTCTTAACGTTAACAGAGAAAAGAAAGAAAGCCTTCTTTAACTTAATGTTCGCAGACGAATTTGCGATTACAGCAATCTTCAGATTAAATTTATGTTTTCCAAATAAATCCTGGGCGTGTGTATCATACAACAGTGCCTTCCAGTTTTAAACTGCAAACATTTTTAATGACAAAGTCTTACCATGTGCTATTAGAAAAACGGAAACTCAAACATTTTAGAGTTATAAATATAAAAGTTAATTATTTAATATTATGTTTATTGAAATTAAATTAATTTAAAATTAATTGATCTGAAACAATCAGTTTTTAAATATTTAAAAAATCAATTACAATTCTACACCAAGCGGATTTTTTACTGGCCAATTCCAAAAGAAATATTCCAAATGCAAATAACAATAATACTATATACACACAAAATAAAGCTAATAATAAATGAAAAGATAATTTAACTGGTTCCTTTTGTGTATGTTCAGGTTGTTGGGACGAATATAAATAATAGGATTCGTAGTGTTTTATTAGACCTGCAGCTAATATTCGTAGAATTAAATCATCTGCACGATGCCGCATGTAAGTATGACGAGGCATGTAAAAAGCTATTGGAGCTGTCAGCAATGGCTGATCTAAAATTTTCACTTGATTATTTGGATTTTGTTGATTATATTCTCTTATTGTATATTCCAGCATACATAGAGCTATTTTCTCATTACCTGAAGAAGATATGCGTTTAAACAAAGTAGTGGTGGGATATTTTGGATCGATAAGTTTTGTATTTGCTTCGGGTACTGACAGTTTTAAAACGTCTACTGTAGCAGGAAAAGCATAAATAGTATAGTTTCTTTCCACTATTTCATTTATACTTTTAAAGGTATTTCGAGAACGACCATCTTGCAAAAGGATATATAAGGCTCCAGAATAGGCCGATCTAAGTAAAAATGTGTACAACAGAAAAATCAAGAATATGTAACGTGCAAAATTTCTAAATGGAAAATTTCCATGTACTGTAACTCCAAATAGAACTGCAATTAAGTTTGTAAATGGTATACGATTTCCTTGGCCATAGACAAAATCCATTAATTTTGATCTACCTAAAAATCGTACATAGTAAATGCATATTATTCCAAAAAGTATACTGGAACTAAAGCATGACCATATTATGTAGCGAAATGGTTTCATTAAACGTTCAAATGATGACATCTTTCGCCCCTCAGGTATTGCCAATACGAAAGGTATATATAAGTAACTGAAGCTGGCTTGCATCGCTTCTGCACGTATTTCATTGTACATATAAGCAATTATTGTTATATTTGCTTCAGCATTAATTACCTAAAATAAAACAAAAACAAAAATTATTTTTTTTTTTTTTTGGAAAGAGCCTATTCTGTTGGCATAATCACATATATTATATATATCAACACTAGAAGCTATTTTATTTTACTCGAACACGGAGGGACAGTGAGGGGAAAACCTCCAATTTTATTTTATGGATCTTCAGATTTTTGTTGAAATTCTAAACCTAGATAGATCCATACTTAGAAGATGCTATAAGCTATATCTTTTTTTTTGTTTCTGAACCATGAAAAACCGAATTGTATATCTCTTAATGGAAGGTGCGATACGCTATGTATTTTTACAAAATTAGAAGGCTATTTTAATACTTCTCAACTGATCTAATACTTCTCAATACCTCTCTTTTTCAAACTCAGATCGAATGTATACCCTGAAATGATTTCAATATTTTCTTAATCTCAACAATTTCTAAACTCGGATTTACAGTGAAGAAAAGGGAGGAAATTTATTTGCAAATTATGGGCAATAGCATTCGCATATTTTTTTTAATAGGCTGTAAGTTTTTGTTCGACTGTGACAACGGAGCTTATATATTATACCCATTCTCTGAAGATACTTTCAACTTTGGATCTTTTTTCTGGTAAATAAAGTCCGTAAAATCATTGGCAAATTAACGTGCTAAAAATCCAATATACTCTGTTCACAAAATTTTATCAATTTTTATCATATTCATGATCTTATCAAAATAAGGTTTTAAACTTGTCTTTAGAAGAAAAAAAAAACAGTAAAAAGGTCCGTTGTAAAAAGTACCAATTTTTATATGAACTAATAACTTATTGAAATCCTATTTATCTTTTTGTGAAAAAGCTGGTGTACATGCACATCCTCTTCAACCGTCGCTTAAGTCTTCGTCGACAAAGTGAGAATTGTTTTCGTACCCCAATACAAATACCGTTCATTTTTATCTCACAAGAAAAACTAAAATTGTTGCTTTTCTACCACATTTTAATTTGAATTATTATTACCTTTTTATTAATTTCGATTAATTTGTTGGAAACTCCTTAGTTTAAATTCCAAATATATTGTTCCTTTAATAAATCTTTGGTTTATTTAATTCTTTTGTTGCAAAATAATTACTCAAACCTTTTATAGTTTGAATTAAATTACACCACTGTTCACAAATGCATCCACCACCGTTTTTAATTCTTGGTCTGGAATGGCATACATTTCGGGCCGCTTGCTAAAATAATCCATTACCACTAATGCATACCTATATCTAGCCCCACTGACACGGAATGAGCCTGCGGTATCCATCATTAACTGCGGTACCTGTGTTGTATTGTTGAAGCTTGTAACTTTTTCATGTTGGACCCTTGCTCTTCATGCACTGTTAACTATCTAAGTGAGCTTCCTACCCAATAAAAGTGATACTTTATCTTTTTCAGAGTTTTTATCATACTTAAGCGTTCGTCGTTCGCGCCATTACATTAACTTAATTATTTTGGAGGCTAGCAGGACAAACCCGTCTACTTTAGTTTTGCCTTCGGTATTTTCCAAGTTCGACAAAAGCAGCTATCTACCACTTTTAGACTATTCCACTGAGCCCAGTACGATTTTACTAGTGGGCTTTCTGCCAATATTTCATTACGATTCTGTCTTCGTTGACCCGTTTACCCAAAATGGGGTTCTCATTCTGAGTCTTAGACCAGTCTTCATCTGAGAAAATCTGGGTAAGCCGCACATCAATGATAGACTCCTTTTTCTCGACTTGTGTGCAGTACTTGCACTTACTCTGCGTTGCATGGCCGTCTTGAAATAGTATCAGTATTATTGTGTTTCCCGCCTTTTCTGTGCACAATACTACTAGACCAAAGCCTGATGTGATAATTATTGCCGTTCAATGACAAGTATCTTCTTTACTGCGATCCTGCTCTCATATCCAACATCCAGGGGTATCTCGACATTACGACAGATCGTTATTTGTTGTTCCATATGTAGATTAATACCATGAGCTATTAAAAAGACTGCACCGATAATGACTTTATTCATTATGTTGGCGACAACAAAAACGTGATCAGCGCTGATGTTTTCATTTGTCAGTGATATCCTGGGTCTTCAATAGAAGGTTCCTTAATGTCCTATAGTGGTAGGCAGTCGTATATAGTTTACTGGTTCCACTGCTCCTTTTATTAAATCGGGACATATTACGAACTGGAATACCTCTGTGTCTATGGTGAGGAATTGCTTCTTTTCGTTAATCAACCCGTAAGGAATAAGGTTGTTTGTTCTTTTTCTGTCAGGTCACTTATGCGATTTGGCGTTGTTCGTCCGTTTGTTTTCCCGCAGTGGCGAAGTAGATCTGACCCGATTCTTTGCAATTCAAGTATTTTGCACAAAACTTATTTCTTTTCTCCATTGATCATCTCTTTTAGCTTCTGTTGCCTCGACAGTTTGGCCTATTAGCCTCAAGACGTCGCACCTTGTAGACTTTGCGATTTTTCTGCGGCAGTGTATACAAGATGGTTTCCACAAAGAATGATATCTAAAGAATAACATCTGGGTCCCGTATGCCATTCACAAATGCTCCAATCTTCAACTGATCCAGGAATAAATGGTGCTAGCTTGGGTAAGTCAGCATTTTCATGATGAAGTCTCTATTCTGTAGAAGTCTCTCTTGTGCCACCGAAAGCTACCAATACGTGCTCATAATTATTTCTGCAATCACCTGCTACCGTAAAGACTTCGAGATTACTCTTACCGATTCCTTTCGAATATGAAGATCGCCCATTTGCGTTTTAAATTTCTATAAATCTCCTTCAATTTTATTGCCCGCTCTCTTTTAAACCGTCTAACTTTATTATAATTCAATTTATTATTTATTCGTTTAATAAATGTCTACTTTATGGAGTCCTTTTATAGCAACATAATTATACACAACTTTAGAGTTTTAAATAAATCCCACGATTATTTACTATTCATGTTTATGATAACTTGGTTACGTTCACCATTAGACTGCGTTTTTGTTTTAAGCGGTTATAGAATTACTGGAAAACTACTTCATCCCATTGACTTCAGATGCCGTAATTATCAATTATTCAATTTAAGTATTTATTTGGTTGTATGTCTTCTCTTTTTTCTGATTGTTAATCTTGATTCACTGAATTTAAGTGTAGCATGTTGTTTTTGTTTTTGGGTTTATAAGATTTCTTAGAAATTTCTTAATTTGTGAACAGTCATTTCCAAAAAAAAAGGAACTTGAAGCAGAATTTGGTGAAAATTATTATATTCAAAAACTATTTTAAAAACTTTTATAATAAATACCTATTTGAGTGTATAACTGATACATATTAGAATTTTCTAATTATGCTTTCAAAGTTTAAACTATTTAAAAAAGTTGTTCAACTTGAAAATTCAACCGAAAATTCTTTTAGAAGACAAATACAAATTAATTTTCTTGACTTTCGATTTAAATCAATAAACAAGTTCAATAGTGTTTTCATTCATTTTCATGGTACTGGAAATGAAACCAATATTACGTTCGACTTTCATATCGTATATTTGGATCCTTAGAAATTGCTTACCATTTTGGTGGCTCCTGTTGCCGTGCCATTACGATAGACATCTCCTCTAGCAGGCGGTACTGGAGCTGTTATGCGTATTTTAAAATTCATCAGTTCGCCCAATAAACTAAGCAGCAAACCTTCTACGCCATGTAAACTTTTTAATTTACCAGTTTTTGGATCCTTGTCAATCATAATGTAGGGTGGATATTCCCACGTAGCTACCGCCAATTCACATCCATACATATTATTAACTTTGCTAGGAAATATTGGCTTTTTTACTTCGAAAGCGGAAAAATTTCGTTGTATGTCGCGAAACGATATATAAAACTCAGGCATTGAACTCTGGCATTTATTTACTGCAAACGGGAAATACGTATAGAGGTAAGGAGAAGTGCCAACCACCAGCATAACATTGACATTAGTGGAATATAAGTTAAAAAGACGTCGAAATATTTCTTTGACATTATTCAAACGTTCTGGCTCAGTGCCTGTATAGATTAAAAGAAATATACCACTGCGATGGTAATTGAGTTGAGGATTTAGTAAATCACGTTCAAAGTTCCTAGCAAAATAAAACCATAGATAATTATTTAGAATAGGATTCAAATACATTGTAATTTTAATTTTTTTTTTACATACTTGTAGGATGTAATTGTATCTAAAAACCAAATGCACTTATCATGACTGAAATTTTTTTCAAGAAACTCATCTTTCCCTCGCAGGTCACTTTCACTTTCTCTTCTGTTTAATTCGTTTTCTTCGACTTCTCCTTCTGTGAAGATTTTAATATTCGGTGTAGTCATGGCACGTTTAATGATTTCATTAATTAAATCATTATGAAGCATGCGATTCCTTTGGTTAATGGCATATTGTCCAATGGCCAACGCTGATGTTGTATATTTGGCAAGGTCATTATTAATGATCCATAGTGTTGCCAAAATTAATGATAAATTAAAGTTGTGCTGCGGAAATTCCAATGGTATTTCCGTTGATGTCGTCATATTATTTATTTAAGTTTGTATTTTTATTTGTTAACTTCTCTTTTATTGCCACAATATAGAAAGACTACTACAACCCGCTTCTATAGTTGACCTGTTCGGTTTTAAACATAATTTATAATTGTGATATTTGCATTACCTAACACGATTTAATTGCACAGTTACTAAACACATTTAGTGAAAAAATTTTGCCCCGTAATTACACTTTGTAATAAAAAAAAAGAATTATTACTGCATGCATCACATGTTAGAAAATTAATTTTTGTATATCATATTTTCATCAGTCATGGTAAGTTAAATGAACGGCAAGGTGTAGGTAGGGTAAGCTAAAGCTCCATTATTTATACTGTTCAAAAACAGTTCAAAAACTCAGAAACTTTACGCTTAATTTTTAGGAAAGGGTATTTTACATTCCACCTCAGCTATTTAGTAGATTCTGATGTGGTAACACGAAAACAAATATTTAAATTTAAAACTAATTTTTTAATTTATTTAACGTAAATTTATACACGTTATTAGCAAGACCATTTATATATACCATTTAAATTTGTTTAGCAATGCGAAAGTATATTTTTTTTCGCTCGGACCAGTACTCAGGGGATGACCCCTAATCATGCAATGGATTGTACCAGAACTAGGAAAATAGGTTATGGGGAGGAGGAACGAGGGAGTAGTATTAGTGGACATTCTATTAGAATTTTTCGACATTGCCAGGAAAGACCTCTAGAGGAAATATATTCTATATACGAACTGTTCTGCTAAAAAAACGACATTTCCCTGTAATACGCAGTGTGGATTCACTAGCCTAACGACCACAAATGGATGCGCTCTCAACGAAAATCGAGTCAAACGTAAAAACTTACGAGTTTCGGAAACAAATTCCCTAATTAAGTTAGAACACTAACCACTGCAGTAATGATAAAACAGTAAAATACAACCTACATTGCGTTGATGCTCTAGGGAATCAATAGAGTTGGATATCCTGCCGTCCTCAATGAGTCTTTTGAACCTCTCCTGTACGCGATCGAGCAACTCCAAAATAGTCTTTGGGGCGCCAGCCCATACATGAGAGTTGTTTTCCATCTTTATACTAATATGTAGGTGGTATAAATAGTACGAAGATCGAATGGAGTGAAGTATCTCTTACACCGTTTTAGACAACCAAGACGCTTGAAACCTTCTTTAGAAATCTAAAAAATGTGTTTAGACCATCGTACATCACACTGAATTTTCATGGCAATAACATCAAGAGCTTCGGATTCTCTAATACCTATATCACCAATAGTAACAAGTGCAGCACCATTTCCGAGCACAAATCTTTGCGTAAGCATGCAACATTGCGTCTTACGGGGATTCAAATCTATTCTATTCGCACGACCCAATTCGGAGATCGCCGCGAGAACGTGATTGAGCATATCGTTCATGTTCGGCCTTTTGGAACTCACCTCCAACTGGTCTATTTCCAAAATGAATACCAATGACAAATGGTGCTGTCATCTGCGAAGGAGTATATAGGGTTGAAAGTTTGACAGAGAAGGTCGTTTAGAATAATAAGAAATAGGGTAGGAGAAAGAATGTAGTCTTGCGGGACCCTTGAATTAATCCTGAACTCTTTCGCTGAAATCCCATCCGCAACAACTCGTATAGTGCGATTCCTGAGAAAACTCGGTATAAATCTCGAGAAATTATCACCGACACCATAAGCAGCAAGTTTTGACAGAAGTGCATCATGTCACACTCTATCAAACGTATTGGAAATATCTAAAGCCACCACCTTACTCTCTCCGAAATGATGTATGGAGTTGCACCATTGTTCCGATAGGAAAGCCAGCGTCCCCTACAGATACCATACTGACGGTCGCTAAGTAAGCTGGTACCTCACAAGATAAAAATTTATTCATACTTTCCATCACTTTAGAAAGCGCAGAACAAATTGCCATTGTAATATGAATTCCTAACAAATATTTGAAATTTTGCAGCAAATTTTGTTCTATTTTAAAGTTTGATATCATAATAAGAACAATAAGGATCGACAAGTGTTCATCAATAAGATTTTATTATAATACAATGTAAAGCTTGAAGGTAAATATGTCTGAAAACCATTTGAGGAGGGCACTTACATAACTACTAAGGTTTTTCATCAAAGGAACGTACTACAAAAGCAATTCAACTTTTTTAAATTAGATCACATCTTATGATATCTTACGATGTAACTACAAAACTGATTTTTCAAAACCAGTTTTGAGGTCATTATAATCCAATTGCTCAATTATAACCTAATTACAAATTTCAAGCACACTTTAGTTTTCTTAGCCACGTTAATCCATTCAGCTTCGAAAGAAACTAGCTATGCCGTTTTTGACATGCACTAAAATCCTTGTAATATGTAATTTTGAAGTTGAAACAACTCTTATCAACGCATAAAGAGAGTGTCAACAAGAAAGCGGAAGTGGCAACTGTGATATTCAACAGCTATCAGCTACCATTATTTCGATTACTAAAAATAAGGACGAAACCCTAAAAAATATGCTGTTGTTGCAAAAACCTGTTACAAAAATGCCGGAAGTTCACTAAGCGGTAATTTATATGGATGTATACTTTAAAAAGTGTAATTATTTTTTAGCAAATCCAGTGTTCCTCACAAATAAAAATGCAATATTTTAATTTAGATATTGAGCTTGAGCTAAGCAGGTGATTTGTACATGAAATCCCGATATCTTGGATTTTGGAGTTCTACTATATATTCACCTGAGAAGAAAATAATACTGTTAGAGAAGCTGCTAAGTGAGGTTTTCCTTCTTTTTTTTAATGCTTACGAACCTACCAACAGAACTGCCTGAACGCGAACATTGACTCACCAGTCCAAACTACAACGCGGCTGAAAAATGATGCATTCTTATCGAAAGTGCTCGCCTTCGACTATAAACCAGCCAGTTAGGACAGAAAATAGCAATATTATTTCATTTACTAGCGGAGGAGAAATGAACAACATAATATCAGCTTACAAAAACATTTGAAATTGAAAATTATGTTACGATATCTATTTAAGTAGGTACCGTCTGGATGTCCTAAATATCTTTATTCTTTTGTAAAGGCCTAGAGAAGAGAAGGCAGTTGAAAAAGGTATAGGAAAAAACCTTAATTTTGCCCTTAATGCAGTGGATAGTGATGAGACACCTGTGCAGTTGATCAGGTTACGTTTTTGAAGCAAATAGCCACTTTATTAGTTATTTTAAATTCCCTGCAAGTGCGCTATCGTCAAGTCCCGATGAGAGAGGATGCAATGCTGTAATATGTCAATTTCTAATTCTAAATAATATATAACATTAATTATATTTATAATAAGAAACATGTATTATTTTTCTTTTTAGCTGTCGCAGGGGTAAGACCCCGGCCACATCGATTTGTTGTTAGTGTTTTTTTCCATCATTCCCTCTTAAATTATACATGAATTCTTCGGGAAATAGAACAGTATTCTATTGCTCTCTAGACCAATTTATGTGTTCTTTGGCAAATTTCAAACGAGCAGTGCGGTTTTTTTTTTTGGGGATATTAGAGGTTTCTTTGTAGGACAATAACAACGAAGACTAGCTTCGCCTGCTCTACAGCTAATTGTTCGTGATCTAATATCCAATAACTTCTGTTGATGCCATTTTCGGCTCTTTTTTAAACTCTCTTAGAGTAGTTTTACTTAGTCTGAACGTAGTGTTTTCGTAGTACCTGTTTCATGAACTTTTTTGATAATTTTAGAAACTACAGATTTATTCTTTGAATATTTGCACAAATATTTTTTGGTTTTAATCCAGTATTAAAATCATTTATTATTTTGATTTTTAAATCTTCGCTGAATTTAACTCTAGCCACTTTTTTACTAGTTATGTGACCAAGACTGATTTTTAAAATATTTGCACAAATAAGCTATCAAAACAATAATTTTTAAAAAATCAATTTCTCATCAATTCATTTTGTTTTAGTCATCTTTCGTGCAGAAGTGTAAAAGTTTTTAATTTTTTAATCAATACCCTAACGTAACGTTAGAACTGTCCTATTTTTCTGTTCTTATTTTTATTTACGTATATTTTTATTTATACATGCCATTTCACGTCGTAACTGGATGGTTTGTATTCGATGGCGAGCGCTTTCGATGCGAATGCATCATTTTCAAGCCGCGGTTTAGTTTGTACTGGTGAGTCAGTGCTGGCGTTCAGGCAGTTCTGTTATTAGGTTCGTATATATTCAGGTAAGCAGAATACCAGCCACCTGGCATTTGTATGCAAGGTGAACCTAACGATACCTCCGTCTTTTACTATTATGTAGGTGCGTGTGTCCGTCTGAGGGTATTTTTCGTTTGCCCGTTTGCATGAGTAGTTTCAATGGTGTGAAAATTGTGTCTGAGGTCGTGTTTACCTGTTCGTTTATAATGTCGTTGTCGAATGTTTTTGTTTTGTAGATTTCCATATTCTCAAGAATGTCTAGTCTTCGTCCTTTTTTGCTAGGATGTAATAATGTCATACATTCATCTATTTCCCTTGGTGTGTGTCCGTGAGTGTCAAGGTGTGATGCAAAGTTTGAATCTTCTCTTTTTCGTTTGTATGAGCGTATGTGTTCTGTAAACCTTGTTTTTAGTGTTCGTCCAGTTTGCCCTATATAGATTTGTTTGCAGATACAGGTAAGTCTGTATACCCCGCTGGAATTAAATTTGTCAGTTGTTTCTGTCGTTGTTCTGAGATAATGTCTGAGGGTGTTTCCACTTTTTAATGCTGTGAGTATTCCTTCTTTTTGAAAAAGGTTAGTTAGTCTGTATATTTCTGGTCCTGTGTAAGTAAAGGTGTGCCGTCGTGTTGTATCGGCTGTCTCCTTGTCTTCTCTATTTCTATTCTTAGTGTTGTATTGTCTAAGTAGTTTATCGATGGTAGTGGTTTTGTAGCCATTATTCATAGCTATGGCGTAGATTGTGTCGAGTTCCCTCCTATACTTATCTGGAGTAAGTGGAATTATCCCAAGCCTGTGTATTATATTATATAAATTTATATATATATATATATATATATATATATATATATATATATATGCTTTAAAGGAGAAATATGTCAAACGTCAAAATTACTAAATTATCAGATCATCCATCATTTAGTTTTATTTTCGTAGTAAGAAAAGAGTAAGTAGTCTGCCTACAACAATTATACACCCCAAAATAACGGCCTCTATGGAGAGATATTTTAATTTTTTATGTTTTATTCACACTTACTTGTATAACTGACATAATTTTACGTTTTATAACTGTTGAAAAACTTAAGCCATTTACTTAAAAATCACGTCAAATATTTTTCCTTTAGTACAGAAACTTAATTAACAATATGAGAATTATATTAGAATTCCTTAAAAATGAAATAAAATATTTTTCTGTAGATTGTCATATTTTTAGTATATTTATTTCTTTAAGAATTTTTTTCAAAATAGTGCTTGTTACAGAGTATTATTCAAAGTGTAGATTGTATTTGAGGCAATCATAAATGTTAAGTTTTACGTTTTCGTTGTTTTGCATTTTTCGCTCTTTTGAAAATTTTCTTTCTTAAACATCTAATTTTCAAAAGTAAATTAAAAAAAATTTCACCAAAAATCGCCAACAAACTGGCAATTAAACCAATAAAGTATAAACGAAAAGCAGGCGATAGTTGGGAAACGTTCAGTTGTCCTGGACTATTATCTTTTACTCCACGATGATCACCATCAGAGACGATCAAACGTTCCCAACGATTCATTAAACCTTCGCTAACATAGTTTTTAATGTACTTATTGAAACGTTTTAAATAGGCCGAGTTCTTCTTCATATAAATGCTCAAATGCTGTGTGAATAGTTTTTCAGGCAACACGTAAAACTCATCGTTAACAGACGTTGAAAATTTGTAATAGCCAAAGTATTCGAGAGATGATATAACAGCCAATTTAAAGGATTCATACTCCTCGCGATACTTTAGCATATCAAAAAATTCTATTTCACTTGTATTAAGAACTTCCGCTTTTGCAAAGAGCTGTGGTAAATCGGTAATAGAGGAGTAAACCACATCGCTCATGAAAATTCGATAATTCTTTTGCATTAAGTCAAACATTGTTCTTGGTGGTGGTTTTTGTGGATTAGATTTTATAAAATGAAATATTATTCCCTGGTAAATGGAACGTAAAATAAAAGTGGTCAGTAGCCACAGCATTAATAGAAATCGTGAAAATGGTACTTTAGGATCTTTAGTCACACCACCACCCAAACTTAAGATAACCATATTGTAAACATGCTTATCACTGTTATTGCCCACAATTAACCTTTTCAATTTTCGATTGATGAGCGCAAAAAGAAATATGTTAACAAATACAAAAATACAAAATAATATAATCCAAATTTCTTTTGCAAAGGGAAACATAAGTTTGGTAAAGTCATCGTA
Organism: Trichopoda pennipes; assembly: GCA_030448955.1. Lineage (NCBI taxonomy): Eukaryota > Metazoa > Arthropoda > Insecta > Diptera > Tachinidae > Trichopoda > Trichopoda pennipes. The sequence continues at coordinate 3,035,660 of JASKUP010000049.1, read as the reverse complement.
TTCATCAGTTTTTGAAGAAACTATAAAATGATAGCTGCTCATGTAATAGGCCGTTGTTGGAGCATATGGATCCTCCAGCGATGTAGGTTTGTAATGAAAAGCACCAATTACAAAATCTGTGTTGGCGCCGAAAAGCTGCAACAAAATTCAAATAATATTATTTACACACAATCTCATATTTTATACGTATTTTACTTAATTATTTACCTTATTAAATATTCCCCGTTCATTATACACGGTCTCATTAATTTCCTCATCGTTTAAAAACCGCAAAGTAACCGTAAAATTCATATTTTCTTTCAAATATTCCAATAATTTTCCCTCCAAGCCTAAATATTTCGTTTTGCCTTTAGAATGATCAGGATCAATTTTAAAATACGGCATATCCTCCCAAGTGGCGCAAACTAAAGGGCAGCCATGCAAATTTATAGCTTTCGGTATTATAAACTTTTTATGCAACCAAACACCATTAATAAATTTATTATGTATGATGGGCGCAACTGTTTTGCAATGGAATTGCGTAAAAGGTTTGTAATGAAATAGCAAAATAACATTCTGAACTGCAGGTATAAGAATATCGGCATGCGTAATACCCATTAACCAATTTAATTGGAAAATCTTAAAAAGTTCATCATAATAATGATGAACTTTCGAAAATGTTTGCAAAACAATATAAAACGAACCTTCTATAAAAAGGTGAAACTTTTTGAGATCTTCATATAGAAATCTAAAACAAAAATATAAAAATGTTAAATAATATTTTTGCAGAACTGTATAAAATACTTACTCTAATGACTCGCAAGAATCTATTAACAATATACAAAAGTGTCTTTCGTTGTCGGGGGGAATAGCAACACCATTTCTTAAGTGAATCGTTATACTATCATTTAACAATGACAAAGTCTCATCAATTATTTTCTGATATTCAAGCAAATATTTTTCATTTTTATTCTGCACTTTTACTTGAAAATTGAATACTCTGCGATTAAATTGGCCTACAAAAACGTTGCTAATAATTTCCACTAGAGCTTCCGACAGATTTCGTGTAATTTCAAAATTTTGCTGCCAGTCATAACAAAAAATTACATTATTGCCCCATAGCAATAAAATTGCTGAAAATATTATTAAAGCATTCTGGCCCGCTGACCACATATTAACACTTAAGCGACTGATAATGAACTGAAATCATAGCATAATAGCATTAGAGACGTTCATAAAATTATTTTGTGCAGTTCGTATTTGTGTGAATGAGTATATACTCTTGATGGTGTGGCATTAGCTTTAATTGAAAACTTTATTTATTTTATTAACTATATTAGGCTTTAATTGTGTGCAATTAAGGACAAATTATATTTTAGGATATAAATAAATAAAAATTACTTTCAGTTTATTACTAAATTTTAGGGATACAATACTATAGTTTTCCTCGTTCCATCTTCTAGTCAAGTACCGCAGCGGGCAAACTTTCTTATTTAAAATTTTAATATTGGTATAAAGTTATTAATGTCGATTTGAATAATATATGGCATAATTATGACTTATCGTATGTCAATAATAACAGGATAAACATCTGTCATTACATAAGTATTTTGATACATTCTTTACCTCAATACTGGAGCAATTCTTTTGGTAAATAATTCATATACTAGCAGAAGATGTGAAAAAGTAATGGCTAACGATGGATAATATTTGGAATAATGCATCATAATAAATACATTTTTCAAGCAAAAACAATCGATATTATTAACTTGTTTACCATTATTATGAATTAGTATTTATTACTATATTTTTGTTTTAGTGTTAGCTTAAGGATTAAATTTAAGTTTATTTACAGTAGTTCGAAATCTATTGATAATTGCAAGAGTTGAAGCAAAGTTTATTACAACTTTGATATGTATTAAATTTTATATAATTTATGTTTCTTAATTAAGGATATCAAGATGCATAAGCATATAAATAGTTATGTTATTAAAATAATACTAATTGTTTTAAGTCCACTTAACAAATAAATGTATTTTGGTAAACCTTGTAAATGAAAACAGCAGAACGAAATGCCAGCCAGAAAGTAGCAACAGGGGGGCTGCTGGTTAAAAGAGTTTCAGAATATTGTGATTATTATAAAATAAAATTGTGCAGACACATCTAATCAGAGCCACAGATTCTAGCGTAACTTAAGCGTGTAACGACACGTTTACGCTGGTTGCTGGGATAGCGACAGCGAAAACCAGGGTCTTTGCAATTTTTATTTTTCTTTCATTACCTACCTTCTTGGTCTGTGGAAGGAATGACACTCAATGCTTTATAAACGTTAAAAAACTGATCGCCAAGTTTATTTACTCAACTCTTACAAGGTAGGTGTTTGATGGTGGACGGTCGGGAATCGTAGCCGAAGAACGGGGAGTCAATTCGTTGAGGCGATGGGCAGGGGTAGGAACATCAATAGTTGTACAGGAGGCAGCGGCACCGGCGGAAGCGGTAAATATGGTAGAAGTGGTGGCGGCAACGGCACTGGCGGCAGGACCTGGTAGTGGTACTGGCGGCAGTGGTACAGACGGCAGTTGTACAGTGCGTGATTTGATTTACATCTGCACCGACTATTTAGTCATAATCAGATGGTGGTCAAACCACTTGGTTGATTGGACATCACCCACGCCCTAGAAGGCCATCGAATACGTATATCCTCCGGTCACTTCTAGTAGCAATTTCGAAAGCCCGAAGTAGGCAGCAGCCTTCACTCCTTGCTAAAGAGTTGAAGACTTTCCAACTCCTGGTCCAGAACGCATGAAGTTCTTTTTCATCAAGAACACGCCAGCATTCATACTCACTGAACCTGAACCATTCATTGTGTTAATTTGAATGATCCGACCCACAAACTCTCACGAGGGTCCGAAACCACAACCACCACGATACTCCTATATAGGGGCCAACCTCAATAACCAGTCAGAGAACAGCTAATTGTCTCAAGAGACAAATAGTGAACTCTGGGGCAACTGATTCCCGTGGAAATATGTGGATTGTCCAGGTGACTCCTACTAGCCTTTGAGGGGCCTGGGCTCCCTTTTACCCCGCAAGACACCAGTCTAAATGGAATAGTAGGTTCCAAAAAGACTATCATGTGCCCCCGGGGGGAAACGGCAGTGATACAGGCGGCAGTGGTAGAGGTGGCAACGGCACTGGTGGCAGGACCTGGTAGTGGTACTGGCGGCAGTGGTACAGGCGGCAGCGGTGGAGGCGGCAGGACCTGGGTGTTGTACCGGCGGCAACGGCACTGGCGGCAGGACCTGGTAGTGGCAGCGGTAAACTAAGCACTGCACTTCGCAGCAGCGATTGCGGGAAGTTCTTGGCCGTTTCGAATAATACTGAGGGAATATAAAATTCCGCAACAGCATCAGTGGCACGGTCAAGCCAATCCCTGGTAGAGGATAAACTTCAACCAATTGCAGTTGCACTATCGATGAGAGATAATTGCGGAATATAAAATTCCTCCAAAAGGCTTTTTATCTAAAGGCGATCTACTTGCTATCTGCTGATAAGAAATTATTGCGGAGTATAAAACTCCTCCAAAAGACTTCTTACCTGCAGGCGATCTTCTTGCCAATTCATCTGCAGGCGATCTTCTTGCCAATTGATCTGCAATTCACAAAATGTTCTGCCTATATACCTGTGCGTGGGTACACACATTCACACACACACACACACATATTATCCGTCATAGTTGCATGACAACTATCAGCGGTGAGTTTTGATCTGCACAACAGCTGACTGCATTGATGATCTTCTGGTTTCTGACTCACAGGTGGCGCTCTGACGTTCCCGACCGTTAACTTAAATCTTATAAATATAATGTAATATAATAATAATATAATAAAATGTATGACTCAGACAATACTAAAGATAATAAACTAAAGAATGAATTCAACATCGTGTAATAATAATAACAATAAAAATAATAACAACCAGTATAATAATAAAAGTAATTCATTTCAAATTAATAATAAAGTAATACTAAGTAATGAAGTAGTAAAATGGTGTAGGTGAAAACGAGGTACGACTTTCACTGTTACGAGCGTCATAAAATAATAAAATAAAAATTTATGTCCTAATGTTTGAAAATAACCACAGCATTGCAAAAGAGAAAAGCACGCATCATTATTATCTGTTAACATATTGTTTTGTTTAGTTTACTTACGTGGCCTTATTCAACTAGGTTAAATTAAAATAAACTAGTTATCCCCAAAGTGTGGAGGTAACGAAGATCAGCATATATGAACATTATACCAGTCTACCAACATTACCAACATTATTATTATGTAAAATAATGCGTTTTAATTTATTCGAAATAGTTAATTATCAAAATATTTTAATTATATTTTTAATTCGAACTACAAAAATTTTAATTAAATCAATGCTATTCCAATTAAAATGGCTTGAAGCAGCTGACGTAGTGAGATAAATGGTATGAATATCTTTATTTAATAAATGAAAATTCCTATTCTGGCGATTTTTTCATCTTCATTATATTAATGAAAACAGTATCATTGATATTCTTAACATATTTCAAATATACAATTATAAAAAGCACACCAGATATGATTGATAGTGTTGTATGGGTAGAAATTCCAGATCAAACCATCGATCCACAATTACTCGCAGTTGTCACGAAAAATATAATACACGTTCCCTGCGCTAAAATCAATTCAAATTTACCATGTATGATCGATGGCAAATGTTCAAAGCGTTTTCCAAGACAATTGAGCGCTGAAACAATACACGATAATGATAGATATCCACAGCATCGTCGACGATCAGCTTAAGATAATGGTAAAACTACCACTATTAAAATCTGAAACTAAGATTTTGAAGTTGATAATCGTTGGATAGTGCCGTATTCACCGTTGTTATCAAAAATTTTCAATGCACACATAAATGTCGAATACTGCAATTCAGTCAATACATTTGCAAATATGTTAATAAAGTTAGCGATATGGCTATTTTCGGAGTGGCTACGGAAAATATAATTGATGAAATTTTGCAACACCAAATGGAAAGATATATTAGTACTAACGATGCTATTTGGCGAATTATACATTTAGCAGTTCAACTTGAAAATGGCCAACGTGTTTATTTCACTGATGCAAATGCCGTAGAAAGAGCAGTGCATCAACTACACTGACAGGTGTTTTGAAGTTATGTGAAACGGATGAATTTGCAAGAACACTATTATAATTGGAAGCACCACAATATTTCATTTGGAACGCATCAACAAAAACATGTCCACTACGCAAAAAAAAGTACTTCTATTGATAGCTACCGAGGTATTTTTCCAACAGATGCTTTAGGCCGCGTTTATACGGTTAGTCCAAATAATATTGAGTGTTTTTATTTGCGATTATTGCTGGTGAATGTAAAGCCATAGTCACTTCAGAATTTAAGAACTGTTGATGGTGAACTGTGTGTAACATATGGTAATGCATGGCAACGGTTGCGTTTGCTTAGAACGTTACGCTTTGGGATGCTATAAATATAAAGATTTTTAAAGCATTAAGACAATTAGGCATGATCACACCTAATCGTCCAATGCATGATTTACTTTAGCGAGAATTGCAACGCGAACAGCAATTCGAATGTGATGAATCGCATGCATTTGTACAAACACACATTCCACATTTAAATGTTCAGCAAAAGAATGCATTCCATAGAATCATGCAAGCTGTCATTAACAACACTGGTGGATTATAGTTTTTGGACGCTCCTGGTGGCACTGGAAAAACATTTCTCATTTCATTAATCTTAGCAACAATTAGATCCGAACGAAAAATTGCCTTGGAAGTTGCTTTTTCTGGTATTGCAGCTACATTGGATGGTGGCCGAACTGCACATTTCGCTTTGAAATTGCTATTAAACATTGAAACGGTTGTTTCTAATGTGTAGTAGTTTTTCAAAACTACGATGAAAAATATATTCCAAAAACTTTCAAACAGTAACAGCTCTTGCTGAAGAACTTTTCATTAAATTATTATATTTAAATCGTTACCAATTGCATCTACTCAGCTAGCACACCTAAATTTATTGCTTAGCACCTAAGAGTAAACTTTGCTATATACCCCTCCTGCAAACGTTAAGATTACTCAAGTAAATGGTCACAAAATCATTACAAAATAAACAAAAAATGTTAGTCACGTGAATAAATGCAGACGTCATATTGAACCATGCACGTTTAACTATGCAAACATTAAAATTTATAAATTTATAATATTAGTGTAATTAAGGTGACCATATCGTACAACATGCGGAATAATTTATTTTATTATTATTAAATAATTATTTATCATAACAAAAACGAATTTGTTATGATTGAACGAATAGAGATTTGGCACAAGTGCAGGTTACAGAAATCAAATCAATCGATGCAACAATTCAGTAATTTGGAAATTTTTTAAAATTACAACAGGAAAACTTTCATCTTTCGCACTTCGTGCAGCATAATAAAATATAGTAAATAAAGTCATAAACAAAAATTAAACAGATATTAAAAACACCTTTTTGTTAAATGAAAAAATTGTCTCAATTCATAACATTTTCTATCCTATAATTATATTGAATCCTATAATTATAAAATAATATTATATAAAAAAATAAACTGTGTAAATAACGAAATGAAAAAATATATTGTAGTAAGTATATTAAGACATGAATATAAGCATATTGTTACGGATGCGACTTGCTTAAGTATTAAAAGAAAATAATTAAGTAATAAGTAAACAACGGTATGCTGTTTACTAACTGCGTAGTTTGCTAAGAAAACTTATGCACGCAAGACAACAACAACTTTCTAGTTATAACAACAATTAAATGATATACTGTTTACTAACTGCGTAGTTTTCTAAAAAAAACTTATGTACACAAGATATTATTTACATTAGAAATAAAATCTTTCATTTGCAAAAGTCTACACTAGATGACACAAAATTCGATATATGAGAACTTGAAAATTATCTCACTTAATTTGCGATCGAGATTTAAATCGGTAAAAATGCATACCTTCCTGGTTTTCTCTATATTTGTTTTAAATTGAAATTTCTGTATAATAACCAAGATATCTTCAAAATTTCTTGAAGCTTTTAAAGAAATAAATAACAGTCATACACAAAGACACACGGCCAAAAAGTCAAAAAAAAAAAAAAAAAAAAAATACAGCGTTGTATTCCACCTATATGACTATCTACACCAGCAATAAAATAATCAAAAAATATTCCAAAGGCAGATGCGGTCTTCTTGTAGTTTTTTTATATCTACAGATAAAACAAAGAACAACACTGTTGGTATTAAATAAAAATCAATTTTGGCTTATAGTACTATAAAATTTACTATAAATTTTTCTAAATATTTTAATTCAATCTTATTAGTAGTACGATATACTATCTCCAATTTCTCTTAATATTATTTAAACATAAAATAAACTCCTTAAGCAGAATGAGGAGTTTTGACATTAGAATAAAATTTGAAGTTGCTTTTAAGGTTGTAGCATTTCCACATAACTTCGCCGTGAATGCATAACAGAGTCAACTTGTTAGAAAGAAAAATTTAGGTAAAATAAATGAAAAAGATTGAATATTGATTTAAAAGCCTATGATACATACATAGAACATAGAAAATTTTATACTTGAATTACTGTGAGTTAATAGAAATAAATATACTCTAATTGTCTTTTAGTAATTATCGCTTTAATTGTCCATTAGCGATCTTTAACCCTATTTAACAAATTTTCATCTGCTCCTTAAGTCTCTAAAAGCAGGCAACTATACAATAAAAAATATTTAATTATAACATACAGATACTTAAATGAACGATTTCATTCTTTAATTTTCAACGTAATAAAAGCACTAAACAAGATTTTGCATCATTTTATGTTTCACACAAAAATATATTCAAAATATACCTGATATTCAAATTAGCGTTTTTTAAATAGTGGTTACCGTAGTGGTGCTGCCACAGTTAACAACTTTTGAAGACAAAAATGCCAAAATTTGTAGTTGGAGAACAAAATTTTCAAAAAAATATACAATTTGATTTTAATTACGATAACTACAAACAGTTACGATATTTATTTAAAGCTATTAGAAAAGAGAAAATTAAATGGCAATACAATTTTTTGGTTTATGAAAAAGTGAAGCAGACAGTAGAAGAAATTTAAGAGTACAGTAGTACTAATATCTATTACTTAAAAAACTCTCTAGTATAAAAGGAGAGAGAGAGAGAGAGAGAGAGGAAGAGAGTCAAAGAAAGCTACTTCTTGAGCTAAAAAACTTTTTTCAGCAAAAAAGGCACAAATCAGACCCAGTTTACATTATGCAACTTTTATCGCTGCAACTCGTACTTTATTGTTGTAAATAATGTGAGTAAAGAGAATAGGGGAAGAGAGTAACTCTACTACTATTCTCTTTACACACATTATTTACAACAATAAAGTACGAGTTGCAGCGACAAAAGTTGCATAATGTAAACTGGGTCTCAACAATTTTTGCAAATTTTGATATTTACGTTATTTGCCCTTCTATCTATAGAAAAGAAAGAGAAAATAATATGCAATCATGTGGCATGGTGATTTAAGATTATCTTACTGTCATTGATTTATGCTATTAGCAGTCTTTGCTCTCGACTAATAACTATCGACCTTCTTTCGCATATAGTCTCACATAGTCTCTCGTAATTGTACGCAAAATGCTAATTTCTCAGTCAAATATTATCCTCTTTAATTTATATCGTGGGCAGCGTTTAGATAATTGTTTAAATGGCCTGACACTAACACACCTATTCAGCCAAAGGTACATTTATTATATTCAATCTTTTTTTGAACAGCCTATTAGAGCTTGCTGGAGACAAACGCTTTCGAGCTTTCATGTTTTCTTTCTCTCAGTAAGTTGATAAAATTAACACCGAATATTACACAAGCAAAATAGCCAGCTAGCTATCTTATGTAAGACCCAGTTTACATTATGCAACTTTTGTCGCTGCAACTCGTACTTTATTGTTGTAAATAATGTGTGTAAAGAGAATAGTGGTAGAGTTACTCTCTTCCCCTATTCTCTTTACTCACATTATTTACAACAATAAAGTACGAGTTGCAGCGACAAAAGTTGCATAATGTAAACTGGGTCAAATCGACTATAATGGTCGCAGAATTTATCAAAATAAATAATAAATTAAATAAAGAAAATGTTATACTCAATTCATCCTTTAATTCTCTGTCTGAACATTGATTTTCTTAAAAAAGATTTTTCATATACATAAAAGAGTTGTGAAAAGCATTTTTTAACAAAACTTTGAAACATTTATTGAAATCGAATTACCGAACTTTTCACATATTGGCGGCGGCAGAAAAATGTTAATCTATACAAAAAACTTGTTTAAAAATATTTTCATCTTGTTAATCCTTGGAAAGACTATAAGTTTCAAATTTAACATTAGTACTACGAATATCACAGAGATAAGTTCATATTTGCAACATTTCAATAATGAATTTTTTCTCCATAAAACCTCTCAAATATCAGTCATTCGAAGTGCGGGCGAAAAGAGGGCAGGAAATTATTTAAATGAATTATTAAGTGAATATTTAAAGACATTGAATCTTGCAAAAATTAAATTGAAAGATGTTAATAATAAATATAAATCAAGTTTTGCCTACTTCAATGTAATATTTATCGATTCATATGAAAGTTTTCAGTAAGTATTCTGCTTAAAGTTATAAAAATTATAAAAAATTATAATAAATTATAATTATACAAAATCTATTGTAATTGTGAAAATTTTATATATTCATATTTAAACAGTATTTGAAATATGAATATATTTAGTAGCGCATAAACACCCGCTTGATGGTAAAAAATAAATTTTTTTTAAATAAGTAAAAAGCTTTTCGAATTAATTAATACTTTGGCGATGACGTAAGAAAACACAAATAGCCAATATTTTTTTTACTTATTTTACAGAATAATTACTTTACAGCTTCGGTTTTATGTATATTAAAGAAATATCTAATTACAATTTATAAATTAATATTGTTGCGAAGATAATTTGTTTAAGTTTTGAAAGAAACTAATTATTAGTAAAAAAAATAAACGAAATGACCTATTGTGTGTTTTACACACTGCGTAGTTTTCTAAGAAATCTTATACTCACAAGACAACAACAACATGCTTATAAGAAATTCCTCGAAATAAGGTAAGCAACATATAATCATCACGCTGATCATATTCTCCTGGAAAAAGACTTAGATGCATTTAATTCATGGTGTAATATTAATTTTATGGAGTTTTTTTTTAAGAGAAGTAGCACTTCAGGCAACAATTCCTATTTAGTCAAGTACCGTGCTACATTCTTTTGGAAAGGGATAGAGAAGAGATGAAACAGGTGGTGAAAGCAGAAGAATAGTCAGAAATTAACTGCCGTATAAAAGACAGCACAGCGACCAGTGACTATGCCTTCGCTGAGCAGCCCTACCGACAGTCAGTTTTATTTTTGTAGAGAAAAAAAACCAAGGTCTTCGTTGGAAATCGAACCCACAACCCCCACACTGAAAAGCTAGTATACTACCTACTAGCCTACAGGGGCACCTAAAAGTTAAACATTAAAAAGTGCGAATAGATGTTTTTCTGCCGATGATGTCATACAAACGTGCTGTATATTTTAAGCGGCTGTGAACTTAAGAAACTAAATGCGGTTTCAGATCTTGGTATTTTACTGAATGCTAATTAAATTTTATACAGCATATTTCATTGGCCACTAACAAAGCACATGTAGTTCTTGGATTTATAAAACGCTGGGCGAAGGAGTTTAGTGACCCACAAACATCTTTATACTTCTCTTGTCAGACCTGTTTTGCAATATGGCTCAATAACTTGTTCCCAATTTATAAAGTTTATAGTAATAGCATGGAATCGATGCAAAAGCAGTTTTTGTTATTTTGTCTTCGGGGGTTACAATGGAATCCCTTAAATCTACCATCCTACACTAGTAGACTTGCTCTAATAAAGCTGCCAACTCTAAAAAGCCAAAGAATAATGTTAAATGTCACGTTTCTTTTAAACTTAATAAAAGGAAATGTCTGTTCAGATTTTTTCATTAGTAATATTTCATTTAAAGTTCCATTTCGTCCTACGCGCTGTTTTAATCCACTTGTAAATAAAGTGTACAGATCGAAATGTCGTCTTATTTTATATTTAAATAGCTAAATTTAAGCTTTATTTAATATTATTGTTTACTTTTTGAATGTCTGCAGAGATCTTGAATCTATAGCCTAATTATGAAGTGAAAAAAAACAGGAAATAAAAACAACTACCGCAGAACAAAAAAAAAAAAAAAACACAGCCAAGCAGGCGCCTAAACAACATAAGGTGATGTTAAAGAAGAATATTCTTGTTTATGCGAGAACCGTTTAAAATAGCTAAATCGTTTAATTTAATTTAAAACTCTAAAGTGTTGTATTATTTTTTCCCAATAAAAGAACTCAATATAACAAAACGTTTATTAAAAAGGACTAAACGTAACTACATTTTAAACTAAAAAAATCTGAAACGAATGGAAATGCATGTATGTATGTACATAATTAAAAATTGCTAGTAGTTATATAAGTTTTTGTACATTAGCGTGAGTGAAAACAAAACACAAAGCAATCGTAGGGCTTCCTACATTATCAAAAAAAAAGTTGCGGTTATAGACATTATCAACATACAAAAGACATAAAATGTAACAACAATGTAACTAACAGAGACAACACCTCAAATAGCTGTCTACACGTAAACAACGAATTAACTTTCAAAATGTTCATAATAATCAATTAGAGACTATAAAAGTATTTATTATTTTTATTTGTTATTTTTCTTTATTTTTATTTTTTACCAAAATTTCTGTATTATTCTGGAAAAGAATATTTTATGACAAACTGTTGAATTAATGCTTCCAAGACAATTAATATTAGTACTCTCTACAGACAAGCTATAAAGCTTATAAATGGTAAATAACTAGAAACGTAAAGAATTACGGTCGTATGCAAAAAAAATAGTCTCACTTGAGCTTAAAACTACACATTTGTTTATACGCACTTTTAGCCTAACAAACCTTTGTTAAAAAATGGTATGCAGAAATAGTACTTTAACTAATATATGCTTTAGTAAAGTTAAAATTTTGATTCTGGCTGTGCTCAGGATATTGATTACGGAGCTTAGTATGAAAGAAACATGTTTTAAAATGTGTGTGAGTATTGTTGTGATCACTGCACTAATTTTTATAAGTGTCAAAGAGTAGTGCAGTTTTCTGGATAATATTATAGTGATATCTAATATTGTACACATAATTAGCATTATTTTCTTAAAATTGCAATCATTCTCAAGAAGTTGCTTCGTGTTGTTTAAAACATCTTTAAGAATCTCACAACTCAAAAGCATATTATTGCATATAGTGACTTATGTACAGGACAAAATAGTAACATAAAACTGGCATTAACTTGGATGAAAATTGTTCAGTCTTCAGAAAACGATATTGAAATTTTGGATCACAAGACAAACAGTCTTGAAAACAACAAACGTTTTATAAATTCTAAATGATTACTATAGCGTGATAGCCGCCTGTCGAAAGAAACCTTCACAGTATACAACATGGAGGAAAAAGATTTAATATCAGAACAACCATTAGAAAAATCAGTGTCAAAAATAAAAGTAAAGACCAACCGAAATAAAGTGATTTGACTAAAAATTTAAAGGATATGACTTTAGCTCGATATTCCCTATAAAATATTTTATAAACTAACTTTATATAAAAATGATGACTTAAAAACAAAGTGACTTATGCAACTTTTCAAATAAACGGCTCAATTTATCGTAGGCTTTTTTCTACTTTAACGTTAACAATGGTTTAACAAAAGTATTTTAAGGTAAAAACGTTTTTTGAAATTTTGCTTATTAATGGCAGTTAAATCTGCTTAAGGTTTTTATCAGGGTTCAGAATTTTTCATTTATGAACATTCAAAAATCAACATTCATGATATTTTTCATAAATGAAAAATCTAAAATTTTATATTTATTTTTCACACTCATAAACGAACAACAAAAAATGTTCTGGTTATTTTTATACATGAATGCGAACAACAAGAATTATTAGTCTTATTCATATGTGATAAATGATAAATTAGCTACTTCTCATTAATGTTATTTTTCATAAATGTACATGTTCATTTATGAACGTTGAAATTTTATAAAATTTCTCATAAATGAACCTGAAAAAATTTTCTACCTACGATCGCAGTTTACCGTAAAATGTAGTAAAAACACATGGTTACATATTAACTGAAAATACAATATTGCAATATATTCTAAAAGGAATAAAAAAAACATTTTTTTTCCTGCATACGCCGACAATTGCGCATTATCAAATATGTGCGTTTATGTACGCGAATGCTTAACGCACAAATTTTGACAACCTTTTCATTTATGAAAAATTATCAAAATTGTAAATATTAAAAAATGAACACTTGTGTGTTTCTCATTTTTTCACTTATGGATAGAAAGAAAAAAATAAATCGTCGCATTCACAAATGAGAAAACACAAAATAATTTGTAGTCTCTCACGCATGTATGAGAAGAAGCGGCTAAAAAATTAAATGTACATATTCATACATGTATGAACAGTGAGTGAATACTTCGTTACTCTGGTTTTTATGTATACGGCTGATAATGACTCCTTTTTAAATAAATAACCTAATGATACCTCAACTCTCGATATTAATTTCGATAGGAGCTTTAATTGAAAAATCATAGAGCATTGAAGCTGACACAAATAACGCAAAACTAATTGCTAGAAATTGGGTATGATTTTACGTCATCCCACGTCAAATTTGGTTTGTAAACATGTGTCATATCATATCCAATTAAATCAAACTCCGCCGGACAATATACGCACATATCAATTGCTAGAAACGCAACGCAATTAAGATAGCAAACTTCTGCTCTATTGGATGATTCTAAAGCCTAAATGGTGCTGTGGAATATAATTGTGGGATTCTTTTAAAGGCGCGTTAAAATGAAAATTAAAATATCGCGACTACACTTAGTGGCATTTATAGCATACTAGCTATATATAAACATAGTTAAATTTTAATAAAGCATAATTTTTGGTCTTAAGATTTCTACTTATTTTTAGTTCAGTAATTTGAAAAATACTTTTAGGCTAATTAACTGAAACAACACGCCTTTCCTCCTTGATTATAAGTTTATTGATGACCTCTTGCTTCTATTTGCAATTTATACATACCAATTAAGTATTCATCTTGCTTATTATCTAGCTTATTATCTACGTTTGAATTATAGAAGAAGAATAGAGACAGATATACTATGTATAATCTATAAAGCTTATGTACAACTATAAGTACGAACAGTTATCCTGAAACATATAAAACATTTAGGAAATGTAGAAAATACAATTAACAGTATACAAATTAAATGGGTAAAGTGGTACAATATGAAGAAAATACAGTGGGGCTGCAAATATACTACTACATACTATAAATAATATTCAATTTAAAAATTTAAATTTTAAAGTTTTTATTTGTTGATTTCTTTTTATTGTAGAAAAATCGATCATGGATTTACAACTCAAACAGAAGATTACAGTGAATATTTACTTATAGTATACTACTCTCTACACAACAACCCGGAACAAGAAATTCAAAAAATATTTGATTATTGTTGGCAATTCTACACTGTAAATGTTGCGCTATTACTTCAAACTCAAGAAGAAAAGCCAATACTCTTATACACCTATTATCCATTTACACCGAAATCCTGCCAGAATGTTCAAATGCATATAATTAATCAAAATAAATCAATATTACAATTAAAATCATCAGAATTTTTTCCGTATAAGTTTAAGAATTTTTATAACTGTAATCTAACGGCAGCGTTATGGAACGTGCCGCCATATTTAACATTGCCAGAATCAAATAGTATTTCAGAAAAGATGGCTGGTATAGAGGGGTTTCTATTAAATGTTTTAAGTGAAGTCTTACAGTTCAAAATCAACTATATCGTACCGCCTAATAATGAACAGAGAGGTCTGGTTAAGGCTGATGGTTCGCTTACAGGAGCAATTAAAATGGTAAAAACGTAATTAACAAGCAAAAATATGATATCTAAATAAAAGAGCAAAAATTGTTTTCTTTATTTCAGTTAAATGAACGGATAGCCGATTTAAGTTTGGGATCATTTCGTTGTACTCTCAGTCGCTCTACAGCATTGAGTCCATCGATGACGTTTTACCAAACCATGCAAGTGTTTACAGTTTTAGCTTTGCGACAACCATGGACAAGCTTGGAAATTATTGCTTATCCCTTTCAATTACACATTTGGATTGTTTTGTTTCTTTTAGTGATATTCCTACTAACGTTTCCGTTTTTCCTACAGTATTATCGTCCAAATGTTGTACCATTTATTTATGGCTTCAGATCGGTTTATTTTATAAATATCAACATAATAGCAATTGCTTTAAATCAAACTGCCATTTCTTTGCCGAGACGAAATTTTTCGCGTTATATTTTCCTTATGTGGATATTACTAACAATGATTCTTCGCTCTATATATCAAGGTGCGTTATATGATTTTCTTAAGACACAACAAACTTTAGCTCCTCCCGATACTGTTGCCGAATTAACACAACGCAAATATGAACTTATTGTGAATGTGGCCACTCACGATACTTTTTCAGGTATACAAGTTATACGTGATAATTTAATAAAAGTTCTTATACTGAACATAAGCGATGACGGTGGATTTCCCTTGTTAGAAGCTCATCCCAATAAAAATTATGTTACCGGTACTCCAAAAGATTTTTTACTTCACTATGTTAACACTCATAACAAATATGGTGTATTCCATGTTTTAAAGGAAACAATATTTTCGCAACATTTGTGTGTTTA
This sequence comes from Trichopoda pennipes, assembly GCA_030448955.1. NCBI lineage: Eukaryota > Metazoa > Arthropoda > Insecta > Diptera > Tachinidae > Trichopoda > Trichopoda pennipes. Next base: position 3,019,696 of record JASKUP010000049.1, on the reverse strand, counting down.
TTTTACTAAACATTCTTATTTGGTAAAGACCTTCAATCATTTATTGCAAAATTTGCGAAACTTTGGCTTAATCGACTACTGGGCCAAACAATTTACAGATAATCGATTTTTGGAAAATGTCAATGATGGAACAAGAGAAACTCCTCTTACTTTGAATCAATTATTGGGAATTATGGAAATTTGTATGATTCTATATTTACTTGCGTTTATAGTATTCGCCTGCGAGATATTTTGGTTTAAGTTAATAACAAATAATAATGTTGTTTGAGTTAAAATTACAATTATTTAAATTATTTAAAAAAATATAAATAAAAGTTTAATGTACCAAAACATTATTCATCACTTTGTAGCATAACTTTATATTTCTATTTGTCACCGCTCATGGTATGGGCTACTAAAAACAGCATAACTTGTCCATAAAATACAGAGATGTAAGTAGGTAACATACGGACAGTTTCTCATTTACTTCTATTTTGTTGTTACTTTACGTTCAGATTTTCGTATCCAAAATATTGTCACAATAAGAAAATGTTTCTTTCGTGGATCATTCTTAAAGAAATGAATGTTCAACTTCGAAAGAAATTGGGAAACATTATGTAAATTATTAGTATTAGCATTTGTATTTATGATTATAAAAGTATGTATAAATATTTTTACTTTTATTGCTTCTGATAAACGTTTTTTTAGAGTTTTAAATCAAATTAAATGATTTATTTACTTTCAACACAAACACACAAAATAAACACGATGGTAACTTTGTTACTCAACGATGATTCAACTTAAAATTAATTAATTTGCCCAGCAAGTGGTGCTTACATAATTGTTTCAAGCTGTTCTCGCATATACAGGGTGTCCGCTGGAACATTACATGATAAGATTTACATCTGTATCTGGCAGTGAGCCGTAATCAGATGGTGGTCATACCATTGGGAATGAAAAGCAACGTCATTCACGCCCTAGGAAGCCGAAGACTAATTCTAGCAACATTTCTTTCCTAGTTGCAACTTTGATGATTCCAGAGCAGGGCTGCAAACCACCACTCCTTGCTGAAGAGTTGGAGACTATCCAGCTCCTGTCCAGAACACATTTCTAGCATGCTCACTGGATCTAGGAACATTCCACCAGGTAGGTGTTATTAAAAGTGAAATAAACCTGGCCCCATTGAAAACTGACCTGTTCTGGGGCCGCGAAACCACAACCACCACGATACTCCCAAAAAGTGCCAACCTCAATAATCAGCCAGAGAACAGCTAAATGTCTAAAGAGACAAATAGCGGAACTCTGCAAGCTCACTGCTTCCCGTGGAAATAACGTGGAGTTTCCAGTTGTACCCCTGCTGACTTCAGGGGACTGGGCTCCCTTATACCCCCAGTTGCACAGGTCTAGATAGTCGAGCGTTCTATAAAGACCATAAATGTGCCCCCAGGGGGGATGTCCGCTGGGACAGAGTGTGATTTGTTTTACATCCGCACCTGGCTATGTAGTCTTAATCAGATGGTGGACAAACAACTATAGTATAATTTAGAACGTCATACATGCGTCCTAGATAGCCGAAGGCATAATTCTAAGCAACAGAACCACCTAGTTGCAAACTTTAATGATTCCAGGACAGGGCTGCAAACCATCACATCTTGCTAAAGAGTTGGAGACTTTCTAACTCCTGTCCAGAACACATGTCAAGCATGCTCACTGGACTGGATCATTCACTTTGCGTGTGATTATCAGTGAAATGGTCCTGGCCACCATAATTTTCATAAATCCCTTATGGGGCCGCAAAACCACAACCACAACGATACTCCCATATAGGGGCCAACCTCAATGATCAGTCGGAGAACTATTAAATGTCTAAAGAGACAAATAATGAACTCTGCAGGTTCACTGATCCCCGTGGAAATAAAGTGGAGCTTCCAGTTGTCTCCCTGTCTGACTTCAGGGGACTGGGCTCCCTTTTTCCCCAGTTGCACTGTGTCTAGATAGTAGAATATTCTATAAAGACCATATTTATATGCCCCTGGAGGGTGTCCCCTGAGACACCCTGTTTATAATTTTTAATTAAATGAAAGACAATGGATCTTATATTAATAAATATTTTATTTAATGTCAGCAATTATGTATCTGCCTCACAAATGTGAGCCCCTTTTGACCATATTTTTCATTACATTCTCACACATTTTGCGCGGTATTTCGCTAATTTCATCACGAATATTTTGTTTCAGTTGTCCAAGCGTTTCTGATTTGTTTGCATAAACCTTGCTTTTCAGATGTCCTCACAAAAAGAAGTCCGGAGTAGTCAAATCAGACGACCGTGGAGGTCAATTAACATCACTATTTCTAGAAATAACTTGTTGTGGAAAGAGCACTGGCAGTAATTTCACTGTAATCCTTTCTGTTTATATCACATATTTATATCACATGTTAATCAAGCCCAAAGCCTGCAATTGTGGCATAAAAAAGTTTTCAATCATATCACGATATCACTCCCCATTCATAGTTACCGTTACGCCGTTTTCATCTGCAAAGAAATAAGATCCAATGATTCCTCCTGACCATATTACACACTTCTAGTAGATGCAAAGGTGACTGTTGAATAATTTGAGGATTTCTCATTCTACAGAATCGACTATTCTGTTTATTTACATATCCTTTCAAATGGAAATGTGCCTCGCCACTCATTATGATTTTTTCATTAAAAATCGGGGTTTTCATGGGCGACCTGTAACATCCTATTATTTCTGTACAGCGGCGTAAATGGTCTTGTGAAAGAAATTCTTGTGTCAACTGAATCTTAAATGTAAACAAATGCAAATCCTTGTACAAAATAGTGGCCAAAGCTATTTTTTGAAGACCAAGCTCCTAAGAGCAGCGTCAAATTGATGGATTATTTTGAACACTTTCTTGAGCAGCAGTTATGTTTTCAGCCGATTTTGCAGTACGCTGCGGTTGTGGCTTGGGCCTATGACCTATAAACCCTCTTTCTTCGAAATCATTCACTACAGGATAAATTCCCCCCGGGGGCACATGATAGTCTTTTTGGAACCTACTATTCCATTTAGACTAGTGTCTTGCGGGGTAAAAGGGAGCCCAGGCCCCTCAAAGGCTACTAGGAGTCACCTGGACAATCCACATATTTTCACGGGAATCAGTAAGCTCGCAGAGTTCACTATTTGTTCTCTTTAGGCAAGGATGTTCTCTGACTGATTATTGAGTTTGGCCCCTATATGGGAGTATCGTGGTGGTTGTGGTTTCGGACCCTTGTGAGAGTTTGTGGGTCGGATCATTCAAATTAACACAATGAATGGTTCAGGTTCAGTGAGTATGAATGCTGTCGTGTTCTTGATAAAAAAGAGCTTCATGCGTTCTGGACCAGGAGTTGGAAAGTCTCCAACTCTTTAGCAAGGAGTGAAGGCTGCGGCCTACTTCGGGTTTTCGAAATTGCTACTAAAAGTGACCGGAGGATATACGTATTCGATGGCCTTCTAGGACGTAGGTGATGTCCAATCAACCAAGTGGTTTGACCACCATCTGATTATGACTATTTAGTCGGTGCAGATGTAAATCAAATCACGCACTACAGGATAAATAGTGCGTTTTGTTGTTTCTCCCAAAAATTTCACGTAACTTTCTCATCGTCACAGTAATCGATGATTAATTTTAATAGCAAGTTTTAACGATTAAAACATGTTGTTTTATCGAATATTTTTCCATAATAAATTTGCCACGTGTCTATTTCACGACTGCCAAGTCAAATTTGAACGGTCAAAACTAATGATTACCAAAATGGCGGACATCCGGGACAAGACTATTTTACATCAACATCACCCCATATTGTTGCTTGACTGTGTGTTTTGTTTTTGGTTTTTGTTGTTATTCTGTGTTATTTGTTTTCTGTTGTTTAGCTTATTTCGTGTAATTTCTTAAACGCATATTGTTGTTGTCTTTTGCGTACAAGATCGTTGATTCTGTTATTTTATAACATTCTAATTTTTTACCATCCATGCGCTTTAAACTAAAGTAAAACAACAATTTTGACTTCAACACTCTTTACCTACGTGAATTTCGAACTCAACTTTGTGTAATTCCAACAATAATTGGTGTCATAAAAAATCTGCTCTATATTTTGTGCACAACTACATTTATTTTATAAAATTGTAACACGCGAAAAAATAAATATTAAAATTAATTTCAATTCATTTTTATAATAATTAAACACAATTTTATAATTTTTTTAATAAATTATACGTTTTTGAATAATTTTGAGCATCTGGACATTTTAAATCTTTGATATGACAATTCAATTATGAGTACAGCAGTTGCTATCACATAGCCTGCTAAGAGTAGTATAAAGGCTACTTTTAATGTCTTCAGGTCGAGAATCTGATTAACTTTTGAGTTTGTTGCTTTAATATAATGCATATCAATTTCTTGCTTAACCCAGGCATGCACAATTCCAAAGCCTTTAATCATTGTTAATATATCATCAAATTGTTCAGCTAAAAATGAACGTTTCGCCAAATACATACATAGTTTAACATGCATAATATATTGCGGTAACATTCTAAAAACTTCTGTTTTGTGATTTGTTAAAATATAATATTGGAAACGTATTATAGGAAGAGCTACAGCCGCATATCTAGCTCGATCGAGTGGTAACTTTTCCAAATACGCTAAAGGAATTTCCCGATCAGTAGTATTCTTTACAATGATATCAATTGTCTTAAAGATGGCAATGTCCTTTAACCCATGAAATGTATTTTGGTCCATAATTAACGAATAGTTATGATTTACTAGATCCTTTAGCGTTTGCGGCATGTCACGTATGACATGAGTACGTATTAAATGGAATAGCAGAGCTTGATAAATTGTCCTTAAAATCAATGAAAATATTATCCATGTTGCTTTCAATATTCGAGTTGTATTGAAGACGGCCTTACTAAAAGTTGGCATACCCAGTGTTATTGCAAGAATATCTAAAGTAACATGTTCCGTCTGTTTTAGTCGATGCAAGGGCAATCTGCATTTTAATAGTACAATGACACTCAAAATAAAAATGCATATACCGGCCAATAAGTACCAGGTGTCACTTTTAAATGGAAATAGCAGGGTTTCTAAAGAAGTTAAAATGTAGGCTTCGTTTAATATCATTATGCCCCAAAAAGTTTGATAATAATACATAGTTGATGATAGCAATTCCATACGTTCCTCTGTTTGTCGAATTGCTCCTAAACTTATATCAGCCTGACGATTTTGCAGCTGAAATTTAAACCATAAAATTAATTGACATGCATTTTATTACCTAAATGGATAAAATAAATCCGAATTTATATTTTTATTTGTCAGTAAATTTTTGGTAAGTATCGCAAATTTTGACGGAAAATTTTGTGGCAGTATAAAAATAATCCGCACTTGAGCGAAACCAACAAGAAAAACCCAATTATTTAAAATTTTTAGTATTAAATTCTACTTACCATTTTGAGAGATCTAGGTACAAAATTACTATGTGTTACTGCTCCGTGGGTAGCGTCACTTTCTGATAGAATTATGTCTAACGAAAAATTTAATATTCTAGAAAGTTCTAGTAAAAGATTGCCTTCAAATCCGCCTGATATGTACGTGCCATTTTTGGAATCCTTGGATAAATACACATACGGTGGAACATGATAAAGCGCTGCACGTAGAGGGCAACCATAAAAATTTTTCAACTTTTTAGGAAATATGTCTTCGTATATCATTGAAGTGCCATTATATTCATTCACTAAAACTGGCTCAACTTGACCACAAAATTTTTCCGTGAATGGAAAATAAGTAAAAATTAAAATCTGACCATTTATCTTTTGTATTTGAACAATACAGTTGATGAGATAATTTTTCCAACAATGTTGGAAAATTTGTTGCATTTCATCGTGAGCCAAATCATCACGGATATGTAAATGTATAAAGTAGTACTCATTTTTGTTATACTTAGCGGTATTATTATGTATTTCCGTTTTCCTGTTAATTGAAGTAAATTTAAAAACTTACAGATAACATTCGCATATTTTTCTACTTACAAAAATGACTCATATGAATCCGTAAAAACTATATTATATTGGTGAGCTTCCTTAATTTCTTGATAGTCATTTCTATTCGCTACGATAATTTGTAGAGGCCATTCTTTCCATTCGGCAAATATTTTATTGAACATGTCATTATAAAATTTGCAAGTATGATTATTACGACAACAGAGAATCATCACAAAATAACTGGACCGATTAGAAAAATAATGTCCGATAATGTAGAGGAGATTAGCTGCTAAAAAATTATTTAAATTTTTATATTTATCGATTGTATTATGCTGGTAATCACTATATAAGGCGCTTATGTTCATTTTGCTTGCGTTTACTTTTCAATTCTGAATATTTTATTCCACTTTGTGTTCTTTTTTATTTCAAGTCTTTTATAAAAAATGATTTTCTTAAAAACTTTGTAAGAACTTTTAGGTAATTTGTTTGAGTTTTAAGTAATTATAGTTGGTTTTTTGTATTGCAAATGAGTATACGTAAAATAATATGTGTTTATACCAACAAGGTTATAAAACTTCCAATAAAAATACGTTTAATTCACCTTTTAAAAATAACAAAAAATATATTTATACTCTCCATTGCTTAAACGAAGGCTTTTTTAGTCTCCTTGCTGGTAAATATGATGAATTTGGTTCATAAAAATATATTGTACCTAATTGTTTCTTCGTTGTTATTAAAAGAATAAAATTTAGGACTCATTTTTGAATACCATTTGAACCTCATGCCCAGACTTGACTTAGAACAGACAAGAGATTTGATTTGAATTTAGAAGTTATCGGAAAAAGTATCGATTTGCTGCGATGCCTTCAATTCGCTCAGACTTGCGGCAAGCATTTTTGTAGGCACTATGCTTCAGTAGTATAATCTATCATTTCATAATAATGAAACCATGTTGATTGTCTTGATATAAAAGGTGTTTTTTTAAGCTAGATAGAACTTTAAATTGTAAAAAGTAACACAAAAAAATTAAATTTTGATGAAACATTTTTTTTTTTATTTGTTTCAGTATACTCTGACAAATCATCATGAATAGATTCTCGCTTGAACAACGCTACGAAATTATCCAAATTTACTTTGAAAATCAGTCGTCGATTCGCGCAACTTATAGACGACTTCGTCATTTTTATGGCGTACATAATCGTGCATCTGAACAAGCCATTCGTCGAACTGTCGATCGATTTCGTACCACATACTCTCTAGAGGATGCAATAACACCGACACGTCGAAGGAATGTGCGTACTGAAGAGAATATCGCCGCTGTAAACGAAAGTTGGGAAGAAGATCCAAATTTATCAATTCGTCGTCGGTCGCAGGAATTGGGGCTCTGTCCGTCCACTACGTGGAAAATTTTGCGCAAAGATCTCGGCCTACACCCGTATAAGATCCAGCTGGTGCAGGAATTGAAGCCACGAGACCATTATATGCGTCGTTCTTTCGCCGATTGGGCTCTAGAGCAGTTGGCAACTGACCCGTTTTATCGCAAAATTGTGTTCAGCGATGAGGCGCATTTTTTGCTTAACGGGTTTGTTAATAAGCAAAATTGCCGTATATGGAGTGAGACCAATCCACAACAGACCCTACAGACTTCATTACATCCAGAAAAATGCACCGTTTGGTGCGGTTTTCACGCTGGTGGCATCATCGGACCTTATTTCTTCAAAAATGAGGCCGGAGCTCGCGTTACGGTCAATGGAGATCGTTACCGCACCATGATCAATGATTTTTTGTTTGAAAATATGGATGACATTGATCCGGCCGAGATGTGGTTTCAACAGGATGGCGCTACGCGCCATACAGCGAACGCAACCATCGACTTATTGAAATCAAAATTTGGCGATAAGTTGATTTCGAGAAATGGACCTGTTAATTGGCCTCCAAGGTCGTGCGATTTGACACCACTCGACTTTTTCCTGTGGGGCTACGTGAAGTCACTGGTTTATGCTGATAAACCAGCAACAATTGACGCCTTGGAGGACAGCATTGTTCGTGTTATTCTAAACTATTCCGTACTTCTGGGACTTAAAAGAAGTATTGCGAATGTTTCTAAAAAGTTTTTATTATAACCAGTATTTAAATCAGTAAGCCTCAGTTTGTAATTTTTGGTTTCTTGTAACCAGGAAGGAAGGAAATATAATTTAGTATAATTAAGTATAATTAAGAAATTAGAATTCTTCATTCAGGTTACAAGTTTTTTATATTATGTAAACACATCAAATAAAATTATGCATGTATGTTTGTAGACACTTAATGCTTAGAAAAATTCTCTTTCGATTACAAGTCTAATTAAAAACTCTTACAATATAAATAGTAATAAAGTAAATAGCGCTTATGCGTTTCTTTTCTTTAGCTATTTTCAATTAAGTAAACTAAAAGCAACTATCAAAAAGTTAATATAAATAGTTATCATTAAATTACATGTAACAATAACTTCCAACTTGATTTACCCCCCGGGGGCACATTTATGGTCTTTATAGTACGTAACAGCTATCTAGACCTGTGCAACTGGGGTAAAAGGGATCCCAGTCCCCTGAAGACAGCCAGGGAGTCAACTGGAAGCTCCACTTTATTTCCACGGGGATCAGTGAGCCCCAGAGTTCATTATTTGTCTCTTTAGACATTTAATAGTTCTCTGGCTGATCTTTGAGGTTGGCCCCTATATAGGAGTAACGTGGTGGTTGTGGTTTCGCGGCCCCATAACAGTATAATGGTTATTATGGTGGCCAGGATCATCTCACTCGCAAAGTGAATGATCCAGTCCAGTGAGCATGCTAGACATGTGTTCTGGACAGGAGTTGGAAAGTCTTCAACTCTTTAGCAAGGTGTGATGATTTGCAGCCCTGCTCTGGAATCATTAAAGTTGCAACTAGAAGGTTTCTGTTGCATAGAATTATAGCTTCGACTTTCTAGGACGAGCATGACGTTCCAAATCATGCAGTAGTTAGATCCACCATCTGATAAAGGCTACATAGCCAGGTGCGGATGTAAATCGAATCACACAGTTACCAACTTGATTTTCATTACAACAGATTTTCTTGGCAAAAAGTATAGCCCCATCTTGTATCTTTTTTATGCAATTGTTTTAAATCGTAATTACTCTTCTATTTATTAAACACTACTACACATTTTGTATACATAATAATAATCCAATCCATCCTTTTCTATTACGCATAATGATATCGTAGTTAGTTGAAGATAATTTCTTGGCTCCGCCTTTTATAGTTCCATAGGTAAGCTATATTATTTAATTGATTTAAAATTTAGTAGATACATTAATGTAAACAGTAATTAAAGTTTACATACTTATTGTTACGTTTATACCTTTTATAAACGTTTTGTTGTGAGTTCTTTATTGCAAAATAAATAACACCAGTTTTTAGAATTTTTTTTAAATTTATAACAATTTTATTTACTTTAACTACACAAAGTTGACACAGAACAATTTACTAAAAATGCACGTCTTTACTCGATGAGGTTTAATTTTACACTGATTGACTATCCACTCAGACGTTTCCCTATTTATACTTGTCCATTTAAAGTCTAGAAGATTTAAGAATCTTCTACTCCCTTTGTATCGCATTTTGTTATTGTATGCTGTTTATTCGATGCATAGGCGCCTGTATGTCTGTGTGTATAGTTGTTTTTGTTTTTATGCTGATAAGGTTTCTGCTTGGGATTTATTTCCATACATTTGTTGTTATTTGTAAAAAAAGGTTTCTTAGAAAACAACGCAGATGGTAAACAACATGTATGTTTGTTGTAAAATTAGTTTTTGTCTTGCTCGTTTAGATGGTAAACAGCATACACGTATTTTTTTTTTCTTGCATGCCAGGCAGTTAGCAAACAGCATTTCAAATTACAGTTGTGTGTGTATAAACTTCTACGCAGTTTGTAACCAGTAGTTCACTTAATTGCCTAATTATTTTATTTTAAATCTTAAGCAAGATACATTCGTAACAATATAAAGGGTTATATGGCAACAAGGCCTCAAGCTTTTATATTTTCAGATTCGAATTATTACGTTTTGTTAAATTGAATTTTTTTATTGCAAAATAATAACACAGCACTTTAGAGTTTTAAATTAAACGATTTATTTATTTTTAATAGACACAAAAAAAAACACGATGGTAACTTTGTTGTCTTTACTCACTGATGACTCAACTCGAATTTATTCATTTGCCCAGCAAGCGGTTCTCGCATATACAAGATTATTTTACTTTAACATCACCCCATATCATTGTTGTTGTTATTATCATATAGTGTAGGCACCTACTTGGCTGTGTGTTTTGTTTTTATTCTGCCTTAGTTGTTTTTGTTTTCTGTAGTTTAGCTTATTTCAGGAAATTTCTAAAAATCATGTTGTTGTTGTCTTGTGTGTACTAGATTTCTTAGAAAACTACGCAGTTTGTAATACACACAATACACACAATATTTCGTTTACTTTTTTACTGATAGTTATTTTCTTTGAAAACTTAAATAATTTTCGTACAATATTAATGTTTGTTGTTTTTTTTTAAATGGTTTTATCTAAAAATTTAATTTCGAGTTAACTTATTTTTGGAACACAAGAGTGTATTATTCTTATTATATTTTATTATTTCTCTTAGTTTTACATTGAGAGTATTATTGCGATCGTTTACTGGAATAGATGGTTTTTGAGAGATGTGGATGAAATATTTAATTTTACAACTGAAAGGGATGTTGGTCTTTCATTTTGAGTGACCTTCTTTATACGTTTGTACATCTGTATTCCTATCTACTATTTCTAAATAGTCAATCGCTTGAATTTATATTATTTTTTTATATGAAATAAATTTATGAAATTCATTATGTTGTAATTCGTAATTATTGTTAATTGATTTATTATGTTATTACATAATTCATCATCTTCGAAATGATATCATGAGCACAGTTTGGTTTGTACATAAATTAAATGTACTACCAAATCGATCGCACTTACGAAATCCTAATTGATAGGGAATGTAGCTTAGCTTTTTCATAGCCAGTGTTTCAGTACTTTCGTAAAATAAGAGTAATTATTGTAACTATTTTAATCCGAGATCGCGTTCAACTTTTTGTTATTATTTTTTGATCTCTTATACTTTATGAATTTTTAATTCATTGAGAATTTTGATTTCGTGCATTCCTCTTAGATCATTAGAATATATAACTCCTCTTTAAGAGTTAAGATTAGTATGTTCTTGAACATCAACTTGCAAATTTGGTGATAATGAATTTAAAGTGTTAAGTTTATCACTTTAGAAGGTTCATGGTTTTAATTAATACAAAGACATGACGTATTTTTTGTACATTACGTGATGTACAATGCGATGGTGGATCAAACCACTTGGGTGATATGTAGCGCGCACCCACGCCCTAGGAAGCCGATGGATATATCTATCCAAGAGTTCATTCGTAGTTGCAATTTCGAAAGCTCGGAGCGGGGCCGCCACCCCCACTCCTTACTGAAGATTTGGAGACTATCCAACTCCTGGTCCAGAAAACAGGATATAGCAGATGGGATATTCCTAGCCCCTTAATCATTTCATGAGGGCCTGCAAAACCACAACCACCACGATACTCCCCTCATCAATCAGGCTGAGAACAGCAAAAGGTGAACTCTAGGGCTTATTGATTTCCGTGGAAATAAAGTGGAAGTTGTCCAGTTGGCTCCTGCTAGCCTTTAGGGGACTGGAGTCCCTTTTACCCTCGGATGACACATGTCTTTATACTGAGATTCCATTAAGACATATCAATGTGTCTCCGGGGGAACAGCTTTTATGTACATCTCAATTTTGCATGTACTGTAAATAACTTTCTAAATAAGAAAAGGATAAAGGTCAACTAAAGCAGCCATACAACTAAAACTAATTTTTTTGCATTTTACATGTAAATACAAGAAAGAAGAAGATAAAAAAACTCGATATCATTATCAAAATATCTGGAGCCAAAAACCCAATTTTTACGGCTGTTCGCAGTGCGGTTGGAAAGAAAACTATTTTGGAAAAAACCCTCAGTTTCTGAAAGCTAAACCGATAAAACAAAATTTCCGGTGAAGAGATGTGGTCTGAGAAGCAACTGCTATGTTAACAATGTACCCAATTTGATCAACTTCTTGCTCTTGCTTGGCCTTTCTTGGAGTCAATTTCTTTTTGTAAAATCGCAAAGCTTTGATTTAAAAGAAGAAAGTGGATCTTAGAAGCGGTAATTAAATTTAGTTATTCTCAGTATTATTATATTATCCTGCGTCCACGTGAAAAATACCTATATTAGGATGTTCTGTTTATGATTTATTTTTATTACTGAAGATGCCCTAAATGAATCTAAAATTGCCCTGCTTGGAACCCTATCGCCACTACGTAAATTTTTTTTATAATCCAGCGGCTTAGAAATCACTACGGCACTGTAGTGAAAAATATGAAAAGTGGGTAACTATTTTCCAAATCAAACACTTTCATTTATTTTTACTTTTTCTGGTTCATAACTTTTAAGCAGTTAAAAATTTACTTTGGCTAATGGTGTTAAGTTTAATTTTAAGATTCTTTGGTGCTTGTATAAACATGCATACACACACATGCATATGTATATTAATATTAACAAAGTTATAGTAATTTAACCATAAAAATCAACATTAAATTCATTTATTTTTTACAACTACCTTATTAACAACATATTTGTTTACTTTGATTTGAAGGATAAGTAGTCCTTATATTTTTTAACGAATGACAGCCGAAAATATTGGTATTTAACAGTTTAATCGCTAAATCAAAGCAAATATGTTGAAGACAACAAATAAAGAATGAACCAAAATGTATTCAAAATTAAAATTGAAAGAGTAAAGAGAGTTTTGTCACCTATCTAGTCTAAATTATATAGAAATCAATATCGTTTGACACGTTTAAGCTGAAAGCACCATTGGGGTGAATAAACTGTGCTCCATTTTGTAAAATTGGTATATGTTAAGGGGATGTGGTTCCAACAAGACTGTGCGACATATCATACAGACAGCCGAACTATTAATTTTTTGTTGCATTTATAATTTCAGTGATAAGACCTGCCTTCTAGATTGTGCTATGCAACATTAACATATATATTACTTTTTATGGGATTATTTGTAATCAAAGGTCTATGACAACTATCGCATATAGAAGGCGATCATCTTTTTAATTAAATATTTAGATTCAATTAAAATTTTAATTCTATTTTTATCTGAATGTATTAACAGACGCATAAACGTTTCTCTATGCTATTCGATTATAATGAAGAAAATGTATTTCCTGTTTAGTTTTATTCGCGTGTAAATATTGGGTCATCCTTTATAACTTTACATAGGCCTAGCAATTATTAGTTATAGCATTGCTAAGTAAATATTTAAGTCAGACACTAATTAAATTATAATTTCTATCTATAATTTTTAACTATTTGCACATGTTAGTCGTAAGGGTATAAAGGATTTTTATTTTAAGAAATAAATTCAGAAAGAGTTGATCTATCAAAATGAACGTGTCGGCATTTCGAGACGCATACTTAAGTCGCATTAACACAATTGCACAATCGGAAGAAATTAATTTACGTGTAGCAAATGCCTTGCGCTTTGTTATACAAAATGTGTTTGCTAATATAACTAACGCATTTGTTTTCACAATATCGACCTCGGGTGGAGCTGTTGAATTTTGGTTACATGATACAATGAGAAAACTATTCGCTACTTGGGGCTTAATAGCTGTACAACTAATAGTTTTGGATTCTAAAACGTATCGTGTAGACGTGCCTGGAAAACGCTATTGTAATATGATTATGGTTGATTCATTTGAAAGTCTACGAAGGGCAAATATTGCTGAGTACAATCGAAATTTGGATAGCATAGAATATTATTATATTTTTCTGCAAACAGAAGACAAATTCTTTAAAAGTGAAACGGAAAAGATAGCTCGATATTGTTTCGAAAACTATTGGATACATTGCAATATAATGTCCCAGAGTTCAAAGGGAGAGATATTAGTTTACACTTATTTTCCTTTTAAGGAAAACAATTGTTTTGAAACTCAGCCTGAGTTGATAAATCGTTTTGTTGAAAATAAATTTGAAAACAATATTATGTTTCCGGATAAGCTTAAAAACCTTCAAGGGTGCCCCTTAAAGTTAACAGCCTGGGAAACAGCACCGTTTGTCACCAAGGCGATAAGTAAAAGATTACCTCATGTATCTATTGGGGGATTTGAAATATTTACAATAATTACTATTAGTAAAAAAATGAATTTCACTCTGGATGTTGAGTGGCTTGATATAGAAACTTATGATCAAAATCATGCTTTGGAAACTGGGCCGTTAGCAAAGGTAAGCATACACTTAACTACATAATATATTTAATTTTTTTTTTTTATAAAATGGCACCATTTTTATTTAAGTTAAGTATATTGGAGAAATTATTGCATATATAAGAGAAGTTATCAATTAAGCCACATGTATATTACAGCTTAGCTTTTATTTTATAAAACAAGCTTAAAACATGCAAACATGTATATCTAATACAGTTAAACAAATGTTATAAATAGCGTAACGCTCGGCTTAAAAGATTGTACCCAAAATCGGCCTACGCTTTTATAATAGTTTTCATTTTAAAAATAGAAACTCGACTCTAAAAATTCGCTCATAAACAGTGGCGTAACTATACCGTTTGAGGCCCGTGGCAAATTCGCCGGATGGGGCCCTCCCTTCTTTCTCTCCTCCCCCAATATAAAGAAGCTAAACAAATGATATAGTATTTTTTATTTTACAATAAATTACTATATAAGTAGGTACGAACGATATAATTATAAAAAAAAAACATAATAATTGAGAGCGAATTAAAATGAAATAACAATTTTTGTCTTAGTATCAAACAATTATTAAAATTCCTTTTTTCTGGCTTTTTGTTCAGCAAAAGTATTAATGACATCATCAAAGTTTAAACTTCGGGCCATGGAATGTTCGATGGATAAAATAGCTAAGCCGCTTAACCTTTCCTGTCCCATAGAATTTCTTAAATAAGTTTTTATTAATTTCAATTTCGAAAATGATCGCTCGGCACTAGCCGTAGTTACAGGGATGGTTATAAATAGCAGAAATGCAGTGCACACTTCAGGAAAGCTTGAAGAAATGAAATGGTTTTTTATGATCAATAAGTCGGCAAGTTCTGTTATAGAAGATGACGTTTCTATTTCGTGTCGAAAAGCGGATCTAAAACTGAGAGTTTCCTTAGCAAACGAGACCGATATGTCTTTGTTATATAGATTGACAAATACTAAAGCTTTTTCTAATAAATCGTTATCATTTAAATTTCGCAAAGTGGCAGGTTGGAAGACATTGAAATTGGAAACAACTTCATTCATTCCAAGGAAACGCGATCTCAGTTGATTAATGATGATGTCTAATACACGATAGAATATGTTCACTTTAAAGAAGCTTTCAGAATCTTGGAGACGTTCATCCTCACAAATTTCATCAAAATGACGTTTCACTTTCCTCTGACGAGTTTCTGAAAATTTCGGGTTTATAGACCACTTCACTGCAATATTATTCGCTTGCATTTTCAAATCTTCAAATTCTTTTCGGTACTTTTCAAGGTCTTCCAGACAGACTTGCAAAAGATTTGAGGAAATTGAAAGATCGATGTTCTTAGATTGAAGTGCTTTAGAAGCCGCGTCGATGGTCTGTAATATTTTACAATGGAAAACCAGTAGAACAATAAAGTTGTAGTTTTCCAGCTTCTTCTTCAGTAAAATAGCTTCATTTCTCTCATTTGCTTTGGAACTTAATAAAATAGTTTTTGTCAGAGCTTTTTGAATTTCAATAAACCGAACTTTTAAAGCAAAAATTGCATCGAAACGGCCTGCCCATCTGGTTGGATTTAATGTTTTTAATGTTACTGGATTTGACGGTTTTGAAGACACCCCCGTCTCGCTTTCTTTGTTAGTTAAAAAGCTTGATAATATATTCCATCTTTTAATACTATGCCCAAAAAAATTATAAATCTGTTGCACAGTTTCAAAGAATGTTTGCATTTCTGTAACCTCTTTTACCGCATCATTAACAACCAAATTTAAATTATGAGCAGCACAATGAACATACACCGCATTTGGTTCGATATCTCTTATCAGTTTTTGAACTCCGCCATAAGTGCCTTTCATGTTATTAGCTCCATCGTACCCTTGCCCACGACACTTGTGCAGAGAAATATTTTTGTCATCAATGGATTTTATTATCTGCTTGGATATTTCTGAAGCAGTTTGATCCTTAACTTCGTGAAATCCCAAAAATGTTTCTTTAATTACGAGCGCCCTTGGAGTTCCATTCTCATCTTTCTCGATAACGCAGTAACGGTAAAGTTCACACAATTGATCTGTTTTGGCAATATCTTGAGTAGTGTCAAATATAATGGAATAAAATGGTGCGGTGACTATTTCATTTATCAGAGCTTTTTCTACTTTTCGAACCAGAACAGCTATCAGCTCATTTTGTATTTTTGGACTTAAGTATTTTATCTGGCCCTTTGGTTTGCTCAACAACTCATGTAAAATAGGATCGTATTTGACTAATAACTCCACAATACTTAAAAAATTTCCTTTTGAACTGGAAACGGCGATGTCTGATATATTTTCTCTGTGCCCGCGAAAAGCTAAATTACACGTTGAAAGCGTCAAAGTAACATCAAGAAGTCTAGTGAGTACTTGGCGCCAAAAAGATTTTTCTTTCTTAATAATAGACTCTTGCTCTTCATCTATAGTTCCATGTAACTTCCACTGTTGATATACGAAACAACAATGCAAATGCTCTCTCGATGTCTCGTGTCTTTCTATAGCTTCAACAATATGTTTCCAATCGCTATAGCCTTCAATCCAAACATCTTGCGCATTTTTAGTTTTAGATGTTCTATTTGAGAACAACCAACATGGTTCACAGTACGCCTTTGAAGCAACAGAGAAAAAGACAGCCATGTACGTTCTAATTTTACGCCAGATTTAGAAACAGTGTAATAATATTTTTCCAAGAAAGATCTATTGTTACTGTCCCTTAAAAAGGGGCCTTTAGGTTTACAGTGTCCGTTTTGAATCACAAACCGTTTTACTTGATGATTGAGTTCTTTAAAATTACCCTTATCGGTAACATATGGCGAAGATTTTAATTTTTCTATATCCAGAAATGAATCACTTTGAGTTGTGCTCGTACTTGGTTGTTGTTGATCTAGATTTGAATATTCACTGTTATCGGGCTCTGCAATACCGCCACTTTTGTGCACGTCATTTTCAGCCCTGTCATCGCTTTGCTCATTTGACTCTTGGTCAATAAAATTGTTATTCTTAAAATACTGACTAATTTTGGGTAACTTTATAATTTTCTCTTCAGACTCCTTCTTTCGCTTTCGTTTTTCGCTTCCACTCATATATTTTCTGGAAACAAAACGTAAAATGTTTATAATCATTTTTCATTAAATGAAAAACTGATAACCTAACAAAATCCAAAATGTGGCCAGAAAAAACTGCACCATGAGAATCATTACTATTTGATTTTAAATATGAATATCACCTCTAATTTCAACTTTTACCATCGGTGATGTAAATTATTATTTTCATAGGTTAATTATAATTATGTCAAACATTAGAATAAAATTCTTACCGAGTAGACATTATTGTAACTAATTTTTTCACAATTCACTTATTAAATTTGCTTGAATTGCACACAAACAACCAATTCTTACAATCAGATGACGTACGTAGGCGTAATAGTGGGACTGGAGCTTTTTTTATACGTCCTTACAAAATATAAAACGGGGATTCCCCGAGCATAAGTATTACCAGCCCGCGCCACAACAGTAGCTCACTTTTTGATATGGCAGTTCTCTATGTCTCTGATCAAATTGAAAAACAAAAGAAACATGTGTGTGTGAAATGCATGGTAGTGTGTGTAATGTTTTATTTATTGATTTAATGTACTTTGTAAGCATTATTAATGAAAAATGTTAGTGCTCTGCACTTCTCCTACACATAAACTATAAGTGTGCCAAATGTTATGCTCCTGCGTTCGCGCATTTTTCGTAAAAAGGAGTCCCAAAGCTTTGGACGTATTAATATACAGATTAGGATCCTTCTGTGCTCGCGGCCCTCTCTGACCAGGGGGCCCCTTTTGGCTCGGGGCCCGTGGCATTTTGCCGTTTTGCCACCCTATTGTTACGCCACTGCTCATAAAAACCAAAAAAATATATATGTATATATATGTATATATTTAACAGCTATTATTTTATAATTTATTTGGAAATATGTATGCTACAGCTAGCAAAACCTAATTGGAATGTTAGCGTCCACATATAAAAAAAAAATAAAATTTAAATAGCTTCTCTATTGAAATATCACACAATCAGTAAAATGCGACACACAATCAGTAAAATGCCTACAACAATACAAACTTATATTTTCTTTATGTATATTTCATTACAGTTGAAACATTATGATACCAACTTAACTATGGGATATTTTCGACGAACTGCTGATAGAGATCAAATTGCCACGTCTACATTCTCAACATACTACATGCCATTGGTTGCTATAATTTTACGTAAGGAGGCTCATCATGATTCTATGGGCATATGGATATTTCCATTTAATACAACTACTTGGATTGTAATTAGTGTTGTATATTTTTTAACTGGTGTGTTGAAAATATTCAAAAAAATGGAAATTAAAGGAGGCATTTTCGAAATATTTAAGGTCATCATCGGTGTGCCAATTCATATTTCCTCCAAGCGTACATCCACTAGAATACATTTTATGACAACAATTATTAGCTCATTTGTTTTGCGTTCCATTTATCAATCATTACTGTTTTATATATTCCGTACAAAGTTTTACTTAGCCCCTCCCCTTACTTTTGACGGACTAGTTAAAGATGGCTACAAGGCCGTTGCAACCGAATTGACGTCACAGTTTCTTCTTTATGTACCACAAATTGAAGACAAAACATTGCCAATGAGAGTTATTAACCACACAGATGAAATGTATCCATTACAATATTTGGAATTATTTCGAAATGAAAGCTTAGTAGCCATGTCCGTTATTGACTTCGCCATTAGATATGAGCGCAAAGAAATATCGGTTGGTAATGCTCTACAAGTTTTACCCATTAATGTGAAGGATCAACAAATTTGTTTCTACTTACCAAAACATTCGTTCTACACTGATCTCTTTAATCAGTATATATTAAATTTACGTCAAGCAGGGCTCTTGGATGTATGGAGAGAATGGATTATTTTTGAATGTAAAGTTTCTGGAAGGGAGCCTCCAATTGCCTACAATGACACTCTTATGATTAATCTAAGCCAATTAGTTGGTTTTCTATTTTTGATAATATTTTTATTCTTAACATCAATTTTACTTTTTGTACTTGAATTGATGTCACAGAAGTTTAGATGGTTGGCAAAACTTTTTTAAATCGAATCGAAAAGCAAAGTTATTTAATTAAATGAACAAATAAGAATTAAATAAAATGTAATTTTAATAAAATAAACCATAGTAAATGTAATAATTTTTGCAGGAGAAGACAACTTTAAAAAATATAAATTTGCAGATGATTATCAAAATAAAAATTAAAAATTTAAGATAAATATAATCAATTTTAATGCATGCTTAATTCCTTCAAATAAATATTTTATGATATTCTCACAAAACATTTATTCAAAAATAAACATTCTATGATATTCTCATAAAACGGTTATTTAAATATAAATATTTTAAATGCATTATTGCGGGGGGGAGCATATTCATATTGCAATTTCATTATTGCTCATATAGCTCATCAGTGAATTCTACCGCAAATTTTTTATAGATTTCAAGATTTCAGAGGTTAATTTATTTTCCAAAAAATTTTACAAAGGGTATTAAAAAATTAACAAAAATACTACAAAAATTTAACAAAATATTCTTTACATAACAAATTATTTTTCAAAGACTTCCTTATTCTCAATACAATTGACACATTTTCCTGGTTATCTCTCGCAAAAAATTAATTAAAATTGTGAATTAATTTCCCAAAAAAGGAATAAAAAAGGAACGCTCTTAGAATCTACTTAAAAATAAGAAACACTTAAAACTAATAACTTAAAACTAAAAACTTATAACTAAACACAAACAAACAAAACAAGAACAATAGAAACACAAGAAATAATAAAAAAAAGAAAAAAAACAAGGAACAACAAAAAAAACAATAACAACAAATTCAAAGTAAAGAAAAATAATGAATTCACAATTAACAAAATTATAACTATTGAGCGGTATTATACACTGTGTCCTGAATGCTCAAAGAACGTAGCCTTCTATGATAAAATAAGAGGTCTGCATCCTCGTAAAGAATTCCAGCCTCTTTCAAAGTTAATAAGTCCATTGGACAGAGATACCGGGACATCCGAACAGTCTCCAAATCACGCGACGCAGAAAAGCACCCCGCAACCAGGGAGTTACCTAAAGAACGTGCGCCCTCCAGGAACTTCACAGCCATTTCCATCATATAGACATCCACCCGCGCAAAATCAATTGCGTTGTAGATTGAACTACATGATGGCCTGCGGAACTCGCCACTTGGTCCTCTATAAGGCCTCAGTCCAAGACAAGCAACCAAAGTCCGTCTCTCCCATCTCCTAAGTCTCTCCATTTGGTGAGAAGAAATCCCAAACCAAGCCGGAAAGGCGTAGGAGATGAAAGGGCGGATAATTTGGCGATACACAAGAAGACGCACCCTCTTATCAAGACCCCCTCTACGTTTAAGGGCTCCCTGGTACGCGGAGTAAGCAAATTTTTTATAGAAAACTCTAGAGTCTTATATCTAAAACCAAACTCATTAAATGAGAATTTTCATAAAATCAACATAGCATAGACAGCAAAACTCAAAAACACTCCTACACAAACACAGCAAAACATTTCAAAACAACAAAAAACAAAAAAAAAACAAAAAAAGCAATCCAACAAATTAAAAATTATTTATTTAAATTATAAATTTAAGGGATATGTATGCTTTTATTGTTTATTGTTGTAGTGACTACAGTCACATACTTTCAATTTAAAGTTCTACAACCGAATGCGTAACAAAAATTCTGCATTAACTTAACGGCTGGCATAATTAGACAGGCGCTCAGCGTGTTCTGCCACATGGTATGAATGGATGGACTCATCACAAGTGTCAAGCTTTTTGTTAGGCATATTGCCCCAGACCCTTTATAGTTTCAGCTGTTTTTTATATTCAAAAATATATATTCAAAAGTGTTTATACTGTTAATTTTTGTAAGGTAATAATGGTGTTACATAGGTTTTGAAAAATTTAATTATTCATTCATACAAAAATATATTTTATATATTTTTAAAAAATAGTTATAGTTTTTTTAACCTTTTTTTAATATTTTTTAGTAGTTAATTATATAGCCCTAGGTCAATTTTATAAAAAAATTTTTAAAAAACTTTTATTTTTTATTATTTTTTCGATATTTCGCCACACCGTTGGTTGGCATCATCAGGGTTTTTTAATAAATCTTTTATAAAATTGGCCTAGTGCTTTATAATTAACTACTAAAAAATATTTTAAAAAAATATTATTATGTATATCACATTTTTTCAAACATGTCAATATTAAAATACTCTAAAAAGTAATCCAAAAGTACCCTGCTATTTTGTTTTTTATTTAATGACTCAGAAAAATTATTTTCAAGAGTCATCCAATATGTTTGGATTTTCTTCCAAATTGGTCCACTTTCTGCTGCTGAAACGGTTTATTTATAATATTGTTTGGCTCTAAAGTTCCGTCTACCATACATTGCTCCCCTAAACATTCCAAATTATTAATTAAGTTCCCCATTTTTATTTACACTGGTATCCTCTATATTTATTTCATATGGACCTTCCCTAGAAAACTCTTCTAACATAAAACTTTCATTTCTATCTAACGCATTGAATAATCACTTCATAACTTATGATTCTTCCGACTCATCTTGATAGAAATTTGTCAAGATTTTTTCGATCTCCGAATCTGTAAATTTTCTTGGCAGTTTGAAATAAAATTTTCTTGCATAAAAACAATAAGCCTCTGCTCGCTTTGAACTTTAAAATATAATTGAAATTGCTTTGCTTCTATGTCGTTATTTTATAGCAAGAGCATTAGCACATCTCACGTTTGTATCCATATGGATACACACATTTGTCAAAAAAAATCGCACAGCTTTATAAATATTTTTTTTTTTAATTTTAACGCAGAGTTTTAATTTAAGGTGTTATTTTTTATTATTCTCCACGTTTTTATTTAAAAAATAGTAATGACTTTGTGTAAACTGTAAAACAAAATACTGTGTTTTTGGTAAAAAAAAAATAAGGGGTAAAATATTAATATTTTCTACTTAATTTTTTTAATAAAATCAAACAAATATTTTAAAAATTGCACCATGAATGAAAGATGGGATTTCAAAATTTAATAATTAGTAGAAAAATAGTTAATTTATTTATCCTAGAACTTGTGGCTTAAGATTGAAGTTCATTGTATCCATATAGATACATGGGGGCGAAAGGGTTAAGAGAGTTACAGAGTTTTAAACAACAGTGATTTTTAAATATTTGTATGTTATCTGAATTATTTTTAAATTAATTACTAATCTTATTTTTTTCTCTATAAAATTCGTGATACTCGAAAATTGAGATACTTGAGTTTTTATTATAAATAAATATCGTTACATTAAATATCAAACTCCATATATGAAAAAAATTCTGCATTATACTTTTTATTTGAAATTTAAAATTAATAAATCCGACATCGACCTCTTGGTAATTAATTCGTATTGTTTGATTTCCAATATATAAAGACAGATACGAGATAAAAAAGCAAAAATTAATTTCGTTTTTCAAGTCCCCGAGCAGTTTTGTGATTTCGTTTTCCGCGCTTTAACCTAATAGGTCATAGCACCCATTTTTGTCAATCCTTGTTAGATAATAATACATATGTATTTTTCTTATATTTATAATTAGCTTAACCCTTCAAAAAAATGAAATGAATTTCCCACTGTAATTCGCTCTGATGGTAGTTAAATTTATGCGATTTTAATCTTATAGTCGAGAAAAAATTAAAGCGATGCCTTGACTCAAATGTGAATTAACATCCACTGGTTTGAATTTTCATCGCGTTTTGCTTTACTCTTTCTTAAAAATAATTAAGCAAAACAGAAACAGCAAATTTGGTAGCTGTTGGAACGAAAAATTTTAAAACAATGAAAAATATTGTTTGTTTGTTTTGTGATTTTTTTAAAAACAAGAGTCCTTTTGTTGTCCAAATATACCTAATCTTCGATAATTAAACCATCTAAAAAAGATTGAATTTTTTTGAATAGTTATTCAGGCTGATGGTACCAGCTGATTATTAAATAGCCTTATTTTCTAACAGTTACAACTCAGAGTGAATTAAAACTAGATTCGCTGCCATCTAATCAATTTCTAGGTGGTATCAATTTCAAATACATTATATTCTCCGCTGACCTTCATGTAAAAAATATGATAAAGATATTTCGGTTAAGATCAATGATTTCCAAGTCAATTAACAGGTAATAAGAACCTACTTAAAATTTGGTTACATACTTACATACATATGTGAAGTTTGACATTCTAAAATTAATGAATTCGCCATTGGTATCACCTGTTGCATGATTTCGCCAAGGTATTTGATTCGCCTTGTTAAACTTTTATAGTTTTTGTTTGCCGTGTACTCACCTGTATTCATTCGCCTACCTGTTACGAATGACATTAAAATTAACATAAGTCTGTTGAAATTTGAATAAATTTTTGTCCTTAAGTTTATTAAAAATTTCAAAACATTATCAAGAATGCACAATGTAAGTATAAAAATATATGTATGTACATATGTTCGTCTTAAATGCAAGACTGGTAGAAGGCACTTGATTCATGACGAATTAAAGCTTACAATTTCTGTATCAAAATTGAAGAGGCCCCACCACCACCATTACAAATGGAAGCACAACCATATTCTCCACTCTTAAGGGCATGAGATAAATGTGTAATCAAACGAGCACCAGACATACCGATTGGATGCCCAAGTGAAACAGCACCACCATGAACGTTTACTTTGCTAGGGTCTAAATCCATTTTACGCATGTTGGCTAAAACAACTAAGGAGAAAGCTTCATTAATTTCCCACATGGCAACGTCTTCCTTTTTGATACCAGCTTGCTGCAATAATCTGGGTACAGCCAGCGCAGGAGCAATGGGGAAATCAATTGGATCAGTTTCAGCGTCTTGGAAGGCTACAACACGTGCCAAAGGTTTCAAATTCATTTGAGAAGCTTTATCAGCAGTCACTAAAACCAAGGCAGACCCACCATCATTAAGAGTTGATGCATTACCAGCAGTTACGGTGCCATTTTCTTTTTGGAAAACTGTTGATAATTTTTCAAATTTATCGAAATTGACTCGTTTATATTCTTCATCTTCGGTGACAGTGATGTCGGGCTTTCGCTTTTGTTGAATTGTTACGGGAGCGATTTCAGTATCAAACGCTTTATCGGACCAAGCTTTGGCAGAGCGCCTATAAGAATTAATAGCAAAATCATCTTGATCCTTGCGAGCTATACCCATTTTCTTGGCGGTATTTTCGGCACAATTGCCCATGTGAAATCTGTTATAAACATCCCATAAACCATCGAAAACGATACCATCAATTAAGTTAATACCGCCATACGGAGTTTGGCCACGTTTCATGTAGTAAGGAACGTTAGACATAGATTCCATGCCACCAGCAACGGCAATATCAGCCTGACCTAGCATTAAGGACTGGCTGGCAATCATGACAGATTTCATGCCAGACGAACACACTTTGTTAATGGTTGTGCAACAAACATTCTTGGGCAGACCTGCAAATATTGCAGCTTGTCTGGCGGGAGCTTGGCCTATACCGGCTGACACCACATTACCCATGTAAACTTCTTGCACGTCATCCTTGCTTATACCCGCTCTTTGTACTGCCGCTTCTATAGCCACAGCTCCTAACTGCGAAGCAGAAAGTGGAGCTAATTGCGACTGAAAGCTGCCCATTGGAGTACGAGCAGCAGATAATATTACAACCTCATTAATTTTCGAGCTCAAGAAACGTTTATGACTAAGAGAACCTATTAGTCTAAAAGACTTCAGAAATGCAGTCATCTTTTTCCCCGTCTTGGAAAATTATTTACTATTCTTTCACAAGCAATAAGACAAGGGTTCACCAGCGTACGTTTACTTGAGAGATAAGAAAACGCACAGAACGCAACAAAAATTATACAAGTGAATAGATATAAAAAAACAAATCTTTAAACCTCAGAGTACCTTAAGACTGTTGCTGTATGGATTAAATGCCAAGAAGCAGATGACCCAAATAAAAATTTGACAATTATTGAACATCATTATCATTTGGTACTGCCAACATAACATGAGTAACAGGAATTTAACAAAAATGCAATCAATACCCCAGCTACAAACTTTTTATACATGTACTTATAACCAACATAAATAAAAAAAACTGTGTTAAAAATGCTTTCGAATCGAAAAAGTAAAATTAAATCCCGAAAGTTTATTATTATTTGCTCTTTATCATATAAGCACAGTTTAATACCTTATTATATTTAATATATTATCTTTATTGGTATAAAGCTTCATTGTTATAAAGCAATTTTAAATGATAATATAATACACCTTACCTGAATTGTAACAAGGTTGCAATAAGAAAAGTATTCCGTTGTCAAACTAACTAACTAGAACTTTTCTATACATACCCAATTTTGTATATATTCCCAATTCCAAAAACTAGTTTAGTTATACCATAGATTATGATTATTTGTGAATTATACTATCGTACTAAGTACTACAATTTGTCAAATATCGTGTTAAAACAAATATGTAAAAAACATTTTTTAACACCACAATGTTTTTACTATGATGTTATTCTACATTATAATTGAAGTGAGATGGTGCAGAAACAAAATCTATAGTGACGTTAATTTTTTACAATTACAATTTCTCAGTTTTTTAGAAAACCCAACGCAAACCTTAAGAAATATTATAATTTAAACCGGTTTCAACATGTGCCCCAACAGCTTTTTGCGATCTATCTCATAAACATTATTAGAACTATCTGTACGTTAAAAAATTACAAAAAATATTAAATACATAAACAAAATCTAATTTTTTAATATTTTAACGAATAAACAAAAATTATTAATATATAACTGTTGTTAAATATAATGAAACAAACAATAATAAATAATAATTATTTTGTTTATGTTTCGTACTTGCAAACTACATTTGAAAAAAAATTAGTTAATGTTAACATTTTGCTGGGATTAATACCTTCACACTTTTTTCAAAACACTTCCTTCAAACTGACAGCGGCAGTATTATTTGAAAAGAACAAGCATATTTGACAATAAAATTTCTGCAGATTCACGGACTGCCAGAAAAGAAGTGCAAAGAATTTTTGAAAAGTAAAAAATATAAGAAAAATATGACTGCCGTTGCGTCTCCCACTGATGGTGTTCGTGAGAAATCGCTTTTTGATTATCGTAAGAAACTGTTGGAACACAAAGAAGTTGAATCAAGACTTAAAGAAAGTAAGTGTAAATCTACAATAGGCATACATATGTGTACGTACTTTAATACCTTTTGTTTTCCCAATCTTTAAAGAACGCGAAGAAATCAAGGAACTAACAAAACAATATGATAAATCAGAGAATGACTTAAAAGCTTTGCAGAGTGTTGGTCAGATTGTTGGCGAAGTTTTAAAACAATTAACAGAAGACAAATGTTTGTGTTATATTAATAAATCAAAGAAAGGCATCACATTTTTCCTATTTTTTAGTTATTGTCAAAGCTACAAATGGTCCTCGGTACGTCGTAGGATGTCGTCGCCAACTGGATAAAACTAAATTAAAATCTGGTACTCGCGTAGCTTTGGACATGACAACTCTTACAATTATGCGTTATTTACCTCGTGAGGTAGATCCCCTAGTATACAACATGTCTCATGAGGATCCTGGTGATGTTAAGTACTCTGCTATTGGAGGCTTGTCAGAACAAATTCGCGAGTTACGTGAAGTTATTGAGCTACCTCTATTAAATCCCGAACTATTTCTACGTGTTGGAATAACACCTCCAAAAGGATGTTTACTTTATGGCCCACCTGGCACTGGTAAAACATTGCTTGCTCGAGCTGTAGCCTCACAACTAGATGCAAATTTCTTAAAGGTGGTATCTTCGGCCATTGTGGACAAATATATTGGCGAATCAGCTCGTTTAATCCGTGAAATGTTTAATTATGCCCGTGATCATCAGCCCTGCATAATATTTATGGATGAAATTGATGCCATTGGTGGCAGACGTTTTTCTGAGGGCACTTCAGCCGATCGCGAAATTCAGCGTACTCTTATGGAGTTGTTAAATCAAATGGATGGTTTTGATGCTTTAGGTCAGGTGAAAATAATCATGGCTACTAATCGCCCTGATACTTTGGATCCTGCTCTGCTACGTCCAGGTCGGCTTGATCGTAAAATTGAAATTCCCTTGCCTAATGAACAAGCTCGGTAAAACGTAACTTTTTTTATTTATATATAACTCTAAATCATTTTTCATTTAAGTATGGAGATTTTAAAAATTCATGCATCGAAAATTGCTAAACATGGGGAAATCGACTACGAGGCCTGTGTCAAGCTTTCCGATAATTTTAACGGAGCTGATTTACGTAATGTTTGCACAGAAGCTGGCCTTTTCGCAATAAGGTAAGGATTTAAAATATCTTAGTTCCTCGAAATAAAATTTTCCTTAAGGATAAAACTATAGTACTGCTAACAAAAATTTATGATAATTTATTTTTAAATATTCTTTTTTCAACACAATCTTACTTCATTACATTATCATATATCATTACCGTAATAATAAAAAAAAAACCTAATATTTCCCCAAAAAATGCGATTTATCTAAAATTAAGAAAAAACAAAGTGATATTGCGTAGAAAACCGAAAAATTAAAACACATCAATAGCAAAACGAAAATATCTTAATTAAAAAAAAATAGATATTTTAAAAATAACTTGATTTTATAAAACCGAAATAATTCGAATAATTAGATAACAACCGATTTACGAGCAATTCATAGTTATTGTAGTTTTCTAATATTAAAACAAATTTTTTATTTATTATTCTTCTTTTAGAGCGGAACGTGAATATGTTATCCAAGAAGATTTCATGAAGGCTGTACGAAAAGTTTCCGATAACAAAAAATTGGAAAGTAAATTAGATTATAAACCTGTTTAATATGATCAAATTCATTAAAAGTACGCTAAAATTCTTTAAATATACAACAACTATTCTAATAAACATGTTTCCTTTTTTCAATTACTTCATTTATTGAATGTTTATACATTTTATTTACAAATATTATTTAGGTTTATCTTCTATGCGCCGCTTTTTACGCTCTAAATATTCACTAACATTGTCGTACTTCTTTTTAAACCGTGCCGATATATCCTCTGGTATCCATGAGTAATTTTTAAATTGTTCCTCAACCATTTCTAACCAATTTTCAGCTGTCCCAGGACTTTCTGGACTAAGTTTTATTACAAAGTTATTATTTTTCAATCCCGTAACAAATAATCTATCGTGGGCGTAACATAAAGAACAGCAAATCATGTTTTTAAAGCTTAACAAGTGGGGAGCAGTAAAACTCCATTGCCGTTTTTCGTTTTGTATAAGCTCAAAAGTTGCCACACATTCATCTGGCTGATGAAGTAAAACCGCAATTTCGTATTTCTCATCTTCCGATTTTATTTCAAATTTGATGCCTGGCGCCGGTAGTTCTAAGCTTGAAAGTTCTTTGCCTTCTTTAATGTCCCAAATCTTAATTGTTTTATCACCAGAAATCGACATGAGGACATCTTCTCTTAAAAGTTTTAATTCTGCCACAAACTCCTTATGACCTAAACAATAGCTATGGATATCATATGTTGCTGGATAATTGGTAATTCGTATTTTATCGTCTCTATCGCACGTAATAATAAATTTTTCATCACTTGACCACAAAATATCATAAACAATACTAAGCTGACCAAAAAGTAATTTGGGAGCATTTTCATAGTGGTCGCAATCATATTCATAACAATCGCCAGTTTTGTCAGTAACTAATAAACGTTTTGAATCGCTACTGAAAGCTAAAGCCGAAGAAGTTCTTGCTAGTGGTATTATAGATACAAGTTCGGCATGTTCTAATCTTAACTTGTACAATAACAAGGCCTTTTGCCCGGCTGTTGTCACTGCCAGCAATTGATGGTTTGGTGACATTTTTACGTGCTGAATAGTTGGTTTTTCTTTTGATAGGTTCTGCGTATGATCTGTTTCATTTTGTTCGTCTTTATTACCGGCGCTGTTCGGTGTTTTTAATCCGCATTTCGTTAAATCGTCCGGCAGAATAATTTCCTTGAATATCTGCAAATCATTTGGATTTACAAATATTATACGTTTACAAAAAGCAATAACTAATTCTGGTTCGCTATAGAATATACTACCCATATTTGTCAAAAATTCAATGATCCACACCACTCAATCTTATTTACATATGAATTTGTACAATTCCAACAAAAACCTCACTTGTTAACAGAGCTGCCAGCCTTCAAATCTAAAAGTTTATAATTTTATTTAATCATTAAAATTAATTATGACTAAAAATAACTCACGAAATTATTAATTTTAATTTTTATAGTATTATTTTACTGATTTTAAATGAGTTTTTTTAAATTACATTTAGTATATTTTATCATGGTATGAGTACTTTGACAACTAAGACTATACAAGTTTAAAGAAAAAAGTCAATTGTCGGACTGCACTAAGCTGACGAACTATAACCATAGATAAATTAATTATCTATGATAACCACTAACCACATGTAAAACAAAATGTGGCAATAGTAAAATAAAATTAAGTGTAAGCAGCATGTAAGCCCACAATTAAATTCGCTACATGTATTGCAAGCATGTAGCGAATTTAAAATAAATAAAAAATAACTGCATGACAAAATGACGGCGTTTAAATCTGTTGCTACTGTATTGATAAATTAATGTTCTTTACGAATTGTTTTTGAATTATTTTTAACTTGGCAGCACTTAAAGCAGCTGATAAGGAAGTTTCAGTTAATAGTTTATTTGTGGTTTAATAATTAATACACTACGAACATGGAATCTCCAGTTTGGTGTATTCTTGGATCTGGCGGACATACAGCCGAAATGTGTATTATTTTACGAGGCTTACTGCAAGAAACACACGATATTAACAACTACAAACCAATGAAATTTCTTGTTGCCAACACAGACAAAACTTCAAAGGATAAAATATTTTTAACAATGAGTGAATTAACACAGAATGTTATGGAGGAGGATTTCATTTATATACCACGAGCACGAGAGGTTGGTCAAAGTTGGTTTACTACTGTTTTTACATTTCTTTATGCTTTGGTATGGAGTTTTTGGTTGGTATTCAAAGAAAAACCCCGTCTGATACTATGCAATGGACCTGGAACGTGTGTACCGTTTTGTATAGCAGGCTTTCTATCAAAGTTAGCACGAAGGTCTAAAACCAAACTTGTCTATGTCGAGAGTTTTTGCCGAGTTAATGAAATATCAATGTCAGGACGAATATTGCTACCCTATTTAGATGCCATGATTGTGCAATGGGAACCTCTTACAAAAATTGAATACTTGGGTCATAAGAAAATAAAATATTTCGGGAATATTTTGTAGATATTGTGCAAAAGCATAATGCAAATATACCTTTTTAAAATAAGTTTTTAGAGAAAGCTAAGAAAACCTGAAGATTTATATTTGAAACATAATTTATTAAAAATAAGTGACAAAATTTAGTATAATTTTAATAAATTTTTCGAAATCAAAACCAGTGTATTTTTTAATGTTCAGTTGAAAACTTTAGAATTGAATTTTTAGTAAAGTAGAAACCCGTAGAATTAATTAAGGAAATTTAAGAATTTATTCATTGTAAACAAATTTCATTACAAAATTTAAATATTTTTAAAACTAAGGCTAGATATATAGGATCGAGAACTATTATTTTAATTGTTAGTCTATTTTTAACAAGCTGATGCACCGAAATGCCCCAATAATGACGTAATCATTACTATTTCAAATAGATGAAACACTGAAGGAAATTAAATACAAATATTCCAAAAAAGTTGTGGTTATTAATTGAGCTGTAACCGTTTTGCTGATAATAACAATTTTTTTTATGTTCAAATCTAAAGATCATTTGTAGTCTTTGCAGGACCTTTATAAAGGCTTTCGTTGATTTCAAACAATTACACTTTGTTGATATTTTCAATTTTGTTTAACTAAAATCTGTCTTAACTAAAATCTGTGATAGATACAATCATTTTAAAACGCTTATTAAGTGTGTACGCATGGCTAAAATATTTTTTTAAACTTTTTTATACAATCGAAAAATCTAAAAAAGCAGAAGTTATTTTCTGTAAAAACCAATACATTTTTCAAAGTTTAAAAACTAATTTTTATTAGATCAATAACGTTACAATTTTAACATGCATATTTTCTAAATTATATAAAAAGTACTTAATTTATTTACTTATATAAAAGCCAGTTCAATGATAAATATTTTTATTTTCTTAAGCACTCATCCAAATGTTCATTCATTTCTGCTTCTTCCACTTCGCGCGCACAGGCTGGACACTGTCGTGTTGTTTTGTAAATATTACGCTGACGATAAAGACGAGAATTTTCTTCTTCAGCAGAAGAACTTAGATCCACTATTCCTGTTGTGGTCGATTTTTTCGAATTAGGCGAGGTTTTTATTCCCGCACTCCGAAGAAATTCTAATTCTTCTTCATCTTCCTCCATGCTGCTAGACGAGGCAATTTGTTCTAAGATATCTTCAGAATAGCCAGCATTTCTTAAAATCTCTGCAGTTGTTTTACGACAGGGACGAGTCTGCTTTTTAGGCCTTGCCTCCTTGGATATAGACGATAACTTCTTCATAGTTTTTTTTGGGGGTAAAATTTTGACTGCAATACCAGTACAACCGTTTAAATGGTCTGCCAGTACAGTTCTAGTCATCTTTTCCAGACATATTGGACATGTTATTATATCATTCCTTTCATCAAATGTATAGCGGGACGAAGATGGCAAGCAATCATTTTCTTTTTTGAATTCTTTCAGCATTGTATCCTCGCCAAAGAATTCATCGATAACACTAGTGTCGGCCAATTCCGAAGCAACAGTAAGATCTAAATTTCTACCTTCTGTATCATCGTATTCGTCGTCAATTAGCTCTATGTCATCATCGCATAAGTCTATTGACTCATCTAGTATTTCTTTTTTTATCATAGTTTGCCGTTGGTCTAAAGTCATATTCCTATTAATTTTTGGCCTTGTTATTGTTTCCGAATCAGAGTTCTCGCCATTTTCGTCTTCATCAGATGAAAGTGTTATAATCATATCGGTTTGTTCTTGGAGCATTATATCATCGTCAACAACAACCCAGTCTTTTTTGTTATTCGAATGCTTCTCATCGGCCACATATTTAATATCTGAAGAATTTACCTTTTCTGATGATATGCGTCTTCGTTTAGCGTCGCCTAAAGAAAATTTATAAATAAATATGTGAATCAACTAAATAATTAAATACTTCGAATTTTTTATGTTCAATTCCTACAAACCCGTGAAAAATTTGAAACATTAATGAATATGGTCGAAAACCCCTTGTGATTCAACTATCCCATCAAACATTTTTATTGAATTATAAGGCGAAAACTTCCCAATTCTTATTAATTTCATATTGTTACGCTCAATTTTAAAAATTTTGTTTTATTTTCAAGACAGTAGAGCTTGCAAAGTATTTTCAAGATGAAATATGAAATCAATTTAATAAGGTTTGAGGATTCATGCTATGTGAAACAAAAACCTAAGATCAACAGCTTAGTTTAGCTGTAACTTTTTTTTTATAAATTATCAAATGTAATTTTCTGCCTTTAGTCCTTATGTCATATTGTAAAATTATTTTGAACTATGGCTATAACGCTAAGGCTCTAGAAAACCAGCTTCAGCACTCACCTTTCGGTTTATCAATATCACTTCTTTTATTTCCAAATCCATTACTTATTTCACTTTTGGCACCTTTATTGCTGAAGCGTTTAGACCATACCTCTCTTATATGCTGTCGATCAACACCTTCGTCACTATCTGACGATAGGCGCGTGTTGTTTGGGCTAACAGACGATGTAAGTAAGCTACCACGACCCCAATCATCACGACCCAGTGTTTTAGACCTCGATATAGGACGCCCACTTAACCCATTACTATTAGCAGAACCCAAACTTCCTAAATCTCTGAAACCTACAACATTGCCCAAATTGCCATTAGGTACAACAGCTGCCCCAGTCGCATTGCTTTTAGATCGGATGCTAACTGTGGACGTGTGCTGCGTGCCAACATTGAAAGGATCTTTCGATAAACCAGGATATGAGGACGGTGGAAACGCTTTAGCAATTGAAGAAGGTGGTGTTGTTTTGTTGGTGGTATTGGTGGATGCTTTTGTTTTTGGATTGAGCATTATAGTACCACCACCATTTGTTTTACTCGGCCCTAAAAGAAGAGATTTGAAAGGTGTGGTGTAAGAGTGAGAGAATAAGTTTCGAAATTTCAATGGTTAAGCACGAACCTTTAAAGCCACTGTTAAAATCATTAAAGCTTTTTACATTTGAACCTGTGATATTTTTACTAATCGGTGTAAAAAACTTACGCAGATCATTGATATCAGGTGCGGAAGTTCTGCTCTTATTTTCTTTATCTTTAGTAGCCTTGCTTGTTTTCTTCTTTTCAGGCTCTTTTATTTTCATAAATGTTCCACCGCAATTTTGAACATGATTTGCCCACCACTGGTCATTTGGTCCCGGAGCTCTATTAGATGTTCGCTTCACATAGCCAAAAAAGGGTGAGCGGTCCTGGCAGACGCCATTACAACGCCACCAATGTTGTTTATACAACTCAACCTCATCGTGGAATGTATGGTAAACAGTAATATTTGTGCCGGCTACTTTATTAATAGCATTCATGATTTTTTTGAAATTTGGACCATGCCCACCATTGCCCTCACGAATGTTTAAAACAAAACAATAAGCGTGTATCATTTCATGCAGCATCGTCTCCACCAAATCTTTTCTGGGCCTTAAAACAAGCAGTGGCTGACTTAAACGTATTGTCACATCCATACCATAACGATTACGACGAGAATAACAAATACCGGCACAACTGTACATACGCTTACTCCACTCCAATGTTACACATTTCAAACGTCCTTGAAAAAATTTAGTATCAAATTGACCAAAAAGTGCAAAAATATCCGGAGTAGGATCCAGAGTTTCCCACTGAGGATGGACTAAATTTTGAGTGCGATTTAGAAAATCTTCATCTAAATTAGAATGCGGATTACTGCGTTTTATTTGTAAAGGTTTTTTAGAGACTACAGAATTTGTAGAAGGCTTCTTAAAATCAATCTCTTCAATATCGCTATCGCCCTCACAAGCCTCAGCGTTTATTCGTCTTTGCATTTCTAAGGCAAACGTATAGTCATCATTAAGAGACATGATTTAAGAGATTCTTTCAATGAATATATTTGTTTAATTCATGCAGTATCTATTATTCTTAGTACCGACTGTCCTTGATTTGTAGGTAACCGCTATTTTTTTTGAGTTCCCGAACGGTCACAACAATAAATACTGAACCACAAAAATATTTGGCGGATTACACAGCTGTTTAAAAACAAAGCTAATTTAGGGCTGCCAGATAGTGTGAATTTTGGTTTAACATGTATATAGAGCCATTTAATTTTACACTAAAATTTACCGTGTAGAATAACTTTCACACAAATTGTGGTGTATAAATATAAATTAAACTAGTAATAAAAATATTAGAAATGCATATAATTCCTTCAACAAAAATCTACCTATACAATTTTTCATTTAATTCGCCTAATAAAATACAAATTTTATTATATCACGCCATTTTGCATCACCGCACGTTCGCTAGCGCGTTAATATTTAATCTTGTAAGATGATATTGAATATACTTTAAATATATGTATTATTGGCTTTCTATGTATTGCAAATAAGAAAATAATAATAAAAAATATTTACATTCACAAAACCTAGCCAAGCTTTCAGTGATATAAATATTTACATTCACGTAAGCAATTTTATTTCGTGCTTGATTCCTTTAAATAAATATTTCATGATATTCTCACAAAATATTTATTACAAAAATATTTATTAAAAAATAAACATCTTATGATATTCTCATAAAACATTTATTCAAATAAAACTAAAAATATTTTAAATGTATTGTAGCAGGGGAAAGCATATTCATATTGTAATTTCACTATTGCTGTTGAATTATAAATTACTTATTTACATTCATAAAAACTAGTCAAGCTTTTAGTGATATACACATGCATACATCAGACTACTACTCGGTATTTTAAGAAGGAAATGGAAAAAAAGGATTTCGTACTGTTTGGTCTCCGGTATGTATTGGTGGATACACAATATGAACGAATTGTAGAGCCGTTTCGTAAAAGTGGATCCATCACCGATCACCTTAGGCCAAACATCACAAAAGTCATTTTTTTCTTCTCAAAGCGAGTGGTAAGTCTGCTATCAACTACTGTTAAACACGAACTAAATTATTTACTTATTTCATTGTGTAGTACAAAAAGCCTTTCCCTTTGGCCAAAATACATATTACAATTCTGAGTAAAATAAGATTATAAATAAAAAAATCACTTAAAACTAATGTTTGTTTTGCTTGCAGCCTCAATCTATAACACTAATTACTTTGAATTAAAAGACAGAGAATAAATCAAACCTAAATAGTTGTCCATCATCAGAAGTAGATAAATGAAACTGTTATGCAAGTTGTCGTTATATTTGATGATCTTTTTGAGATATGTAGGCAAGGAATAGGAAAATGTTCTCAGAACATTAAGTAAATAATTCCACGTATGAGCAACAGTAATCAAAGATGACTTCTGATATACTAAACTATTAATCAAGGGAATAAATATCTGTACATTCCTAGAAGAGTGCAAGAATTTGAATTTTCATGCTAGAAGCTTTGGTGCACCCCTCTTGATAATATTATAAAATTTGAAAAGGCATCTTATGGTCAAAAATTGAGTAAAGGAACAGTTCAAAAATCTTCCGACATAAGGCGATATGTGGTCATAGTGGCCATTTTCATGTCTTCTTTGTCTTATATCAAACACAAACCTTACAACTTTATTTACCAAAAGTTTTATTCTATTAAGATTTCTGGCCGTCGAACAAAGATATACTTCCATACAGTAGGATATCCGAGACATCATTAATGCGTGGGCTACTTCGTATCGTATATGCTGAGGAAGGTACATATTAAGGCAGTATAATCTTCGAAAGGTAAAACAGACCCTCGAATATAAATTGTCGATATGATACGAATAATCAAGTCTCCGATCTATAATTATACCCAAATTTTCAGTTTATCCACAGATTC
Organism: Trichopoda pennipes; assembly: GCA_030448955.1. NCBI lineage: Eukaryota > Metazoa > Arthropoda > Insecta > Diptera > Tachinidae > Trichopoda > Trichopoda pennipes. Next base: position 2,983,004 of record JASKUP010000049.1, on the reverse strand, counting down.
TAGCTCACTTTGTTCTATGTGAATTCTTATATCGGAAGAATTTGTAGAGCCAAAGCACATAACTTTAGATTTCGAGGTATTCAAGATTAGGGAATTTAACCTTAACCAGCTTTCAACTCGTCGTGACTTGTCATTAATTACTTTCTGAGCATGTCTCTGACTCAGCTATACTGAACAAGTTATTTATGTACATAGAAAAAAATTAATGGACCAAGAACAGATCCTTGGGCAACCCCAGCTTTCACCTGCCTTACATGTGATTCTCTACCATTAAAATATACAAATTGTCGTCGTCCTGATAGGTACGAGCTCACAAGGTGACATGACGTGTTTGAAAACCTAAACTCATTATTTAGTTTCTCCAACATTTTTACTTGGTTAACTCGATGACACAGAATTATGTATCTTATGCAAATTTATACAGGATTCAAGTGATATTTGCCTGTTAATGTACATAATAATAACAATAATCGTACCAAATATTTAGGTTTACATACTTTTAATAGTATATGAACCAGTTCACATTGGATTAGTTGTGCTGGTCTAACATGGCAGTTTGTTAGCATTTTCGGTGAGGGGGGTAGTTTTTGGTTGGCACAATTTTTCTACCAGCTTCAACGCCGCACAACGAAAACAAAACTAATACACATGCATTTATGAAAACACAGGTCTTGTGTGTTTTTTTTTGATATGACAGTGATGTACAATCCAGCATATTTTAAAGAACAAAAAGGCAGTATCGAAGAGAACAAATGTTTCTCTGATTTATACTACTCTATTTCACAAGTGTGAAATTAATTATAAAAAAATCAATAGAAGAGAAAGAAGAGGCGGGCTTTGCTCTGTAAAAATTAGGAATTGACAATAATTAAAAGAAAAATAAATGGAAGGACTTGTAAACTACAGTAGCGAGGATGACCAAGATGATTATCCTTATATCAAAGTGGTAAATATACATTTAGTTTACATATATTTGTATTGCTATTAGATAGCTATATAATTTTAATTGAAAAGAAAAAAAGATGGCTGACACTAGAAAGTTTTTCTTAGTGTAGAGAAAAGAAAATCTTGTATATTGGAAAATTAAAAAAACGAATCTAAAAACAGATTAAAAAAATTTCGTTATTAAATTAGTTTGTACGTCAAATAATACCTTGTTTGCTGTTTCTGAATAGTTGCCAAATTCCTTTAGGCTGTACGAGAACGTGGTAGCGGTAGTGCTGCAAACTCGGCTCGAACTGCTACTGAAGCCAGTCAAACCCTAAAACGCTCTTATGAACATGCTAAAAGTGGATGTAGCGAAAGTGAAGCTTATCGCAAAGGTAGAGATGCCGGGTATGAGCGTTTCAAAAGTGCAAGTGGCAATTACTATGAGGTAATAATATTTTATTTTATAAAATTTAAAATTATAGTTCAAGGGGAAGTTTGAAAAAAGCGGTTTTATTAATAAATTAAGGGATTTTTTAAAATTGTATATATTCTGATGCAATTTTTCTCAAGCTTTTCTCCTTTCAAACCTATCAAAAAATAACACTGAATAAGTCCCAAAAACTACAAATAGAATTATCAATTTTTCTTCGAAACAAAAAAAACTTAAAAAGAGTTAAATGTCAAGTATAAACAGTATATAAGATTGCAATGTTTCAATTTCATAGGGTTTTCGCTTTGTTGCATAATAACTTCTTTGAATTTAACGGATTAGTAACCAGGAAAATAATTAAATCAGTAGTGAGCACCTTGATGTTTCATTAAAAATCAGTTGCTGCAAATAATTTTCTTAAAGTATTTTTTCTTAATTTTTTATATACTATATTAACTTTTACTTGATAGTTGAAACTTTTTAGAATTTTTTAATATATTGGCAACAGTCTTATTAAATTTATTCGGAAGTTGTATGTTAGGTCTTTAATCACTTCAACCCTTATTTCAGATTAAATTTGTTATCGGATCAGAGACTCTGAGGATCTTAAAGTTCTTGGGTTTATGTTTTAATATTTAGTTTTAATTACCAGTTTTCATAAATGCGACCACTTTAGATTCTTATCACATTTAACTATTTTTTAACTGATAAACAGTAACGAATCCCACGTTACTGTTTATCAGGCTTCATTATTTTCTACAGCGCTAGGCTACTTTAGTAAATATTATGAAAAATATATATTTTGTGCTAAAAAACATTGTGAGAAGCATTTTCGCTTGATTTCAGCTTGTTCAAGGGAAATTATTCCTATTCTACAGAGATAGCTGGTTCTTATTGTTGCCAGTTATAATTTTCCAGTCATTATTGTCGAACTGTCGATGAAAATATTTTAAATGACATATTGAGTATTTGTATTAAATAAAGCCAGATTTTAAAAAAAATCTACATTTTATACTTTTAAATTATTAATAATTAATTAATTACATTGTTAAAAACTAATTTTAAATTTCAAGTGTTTTGTTATTGACTTATTTAAACATGGAGTAATTAACAAAACTTTAAAATGCATGAAAAAGGTTTTTTTTTTTCTATTTGAAATGATCATAGAGTAGCAAGTTTCTAGTAGCTATTGTAACAGTTTCAAAAGCAATTCAACAAATTTTAGCTTGGAGGTTTTTTCTTACTTGAATATTATGATTACTATAACTTCAATTGTAATTCTACTACGTTAAAACTAAACTTTAAAAATCAAATTCTTATTCGGATTCATATATTTATGTCAATGTCCATTGTATTTTAGCGCTCAAAGATAATTTAGGTATTTTACTCGTTTATTATTTACAACGTATTCATTTTAATTGTTCTTTTATTTAGTTTTACTCATTTTTACATTATTAATTAAATATCAACTTTTGTTATTATTATATTGTATAAACCAAAAAATACAAACCTAAAGTTTTTAAACCATAAAAACAACCTAAAATGTTTCAAAAAACTACCGATCACCATAAAAAGTTGTTACAACATCACAGCTCTATGTAGAAAGAGTTAGAATATGATTGAAAAAGTATCACAAAATCAATTAGTAGCTGCAGTGTAACAGGCTTTATATATAAGTTGCCTGACAACTCCATTACGTCCCAATTAAAATCGCTAAGATACAATGACACACAATGATTAGTAGGAGAGTCTTTGAGTTGAAAAATCATCGCTTAAACGTGAGTATGATTAATTTTAAGCTTAACCATATTTTTTTAAATCTCTTACAGGGGCTCGTTTTTATCAGAAATAAAAACAAAATTATATTTACTTAATTTTAATATGATTAGTTTTTTCGAAACAAAGGTAAAGGAGTGAAACTAATGTTTTCTGTTTTTATTTGATCTTAGCACTTTACTAATAGTATCTAAGTATTTTAAAGAGTAAAACAAGAGAGGTTTAGTTTAGACTTTAATTTTACATATAAAACATGCTTTCTAAAAGCTAGAGTTATTAACATTTTTAGTATTCTTGCACTAACATTTCTTTTACAGGATAAATATAAAATTGATAGGAGAACAGAGAAATCAAGAGAACATCGAGAAAAAAGAGACAATAGGGAATCTAAAATGAATAGAGAAGCGAGAGATGGAGACGGAGATTATGACAGTAACCAAAAGCATGATAATAAAAAGGTAAGATTGTTCCTTTGATATGTAGAATATTATTTTTCAGTTAATTTGCTAATTTAGGTGCTAAAAACACATTTTTTTAAATTCAGTTGTTTATGACAAACGGAAACATTTTATATCAAGAAACCAAGTCCCGAAAATAATATGGTAAAAATAGTAAAGACCAGTGCTTTTAAGATATATTCGTATATTGGTTTTTAAACGAATTTTCGTATTTAGATATTTTCGATAATCGAAATTATAATTTTAATTATTTATGAATTATATAATTTTTTTGGGCACTTTTATCGGGCTTTCCATATTTTTTGATGCACAATTTTATTAGGAAATTTATAATTTCTTGAGTTTAATTGAGATGTTATCTTTTTACAATTTATTTCTTTTAGATCGATGATTACAAAAGGCATAGAGAACAAAAAAGAGATTATACACGTGACGGTAATGATTATAATAGAGACGATAAACGATATACCCGACATGATGAAAGAAAAACATCGCATACCGCAAATAATAAGGATCGTTTCAGTACTTTGAAATCACGGTATGATGACAGAAAGCAATATGATGATCGTTTTAATGATGAAAGAAGAGCAACTCATGAAGAGAGGCGTAGTGGTGGATCTTATATCGACGATAGAAGAAAAGACAGACGTTACTATAATAAAGATAATAAAGATGATGAACAAAAAACTGATCGTCGCAGTGACGATCGCAGGAGTCAACGTTCCTATAATGAAGATCGATCCAATACGTACCGTCCTCGACGTTCAATTTCCCCGCTTCCCTCACATAAAAGCTATAATAAAAATAGTGAACGTAAAGAAGACGGTAATATACGAAGAGAACGCAAGCGTCATTCACGATCTAGATCGCGTTCGCGTTCACACTCTCCCGATACTTACAATGCACCTAATTTATCATCAATAAATAGTTCACATCACAGAGTGGTATCAGGTGAGCCTGTTTTACAAGGCAAACATATAGAGGGAGACTCTCAAATTTCTGAAAAGAAAAATTTACCGACCGCCCGAAATTTTGAAGCACTTTTAAATTTGCCACTAAGTGAAAACGCACCTAAAAATCTTAATGCTGTTACAGTACCAGTGACTAGTACAGCCGTTGTATCAAACACAGCAACTGCTACTGTGCAACTACCTAGCTACTATAATCCGAATGTAATTAATCCCAATAAGTATGTTGAACAAATGCAAAAACGAAAACTTATATGGGGCGCTAAGAAATCAGAAGATACTGCCTCTAAATGGGGTCATGCCCAGTTTTCTCAAGACCAAGATGGCAAAGTGGCCTCTAAATTCATGCGTCTAATGGGTATTAAAAGTGGAGCTAGCTCTAGTAATGAGCCCTCTATTTCCACAAATGAAAGTGAAAAGAAGTCGCCACCATCTACTACTCCTCCAAATAATATAGATGTCAAATCCCGTGAAGCTATGTTCTCCTCAATGGAACAGCAATATGAAGTAGCACGTCAGGTTACTCATACAATGCGAGGCGTAGGTTTAGGTTTTGGTTCACAATCCAGGCCTTATTAGATATTATGATGGAGCTATAACTTTTAAATTTTCAAGATTTGGAAATTTGTTACTCCTTTTAACATATTTTACATTCATTTTATGGAAAATGTAATGAACATTCTAGTTACTCTGAATTAAAAAGCATTGAGAAATATATAATACAATAATATTAATTTTGTTAAAAAATAAATGTATATACTTTTTGAATTCATTAAATTAAATATACAATCTGGTATTATACAATTTTACTTCGAATCAGAATTTACAGAATCATCGTAAATAAACTTATCTTAAGTTTAATTTGTTAGTAAGCTCAACATGGCAATAATTTTTTTTAAAAACTTATTTGTGTGTTTGCAGATTGAGAGCAATTACTTTGTCACTTTAAAAATCTTATTTTTATGCAGCATTTTCTTTCATAAGGAGCCGAAAAATTGGTTTCTCATTAAAATTAGTGGCGCTTTTTATAGATCTTAAGATTAATGGGAAAAAATTCTTGTGTTCTTGTTTTATCAATACATTTGAACTTAACATTATTATCAAGCTACTTAATAGTTTTCACTTTACGTTTGAATTTTTTCGGTTATATTAATAACTAAAATTACAATATTCGGCATTGGTCGAAATTTCCGGTTGCAGTTATTTTATATTTAAATATATCAAAAAATCGTTAATTTCCTCCTGCAATAGTCACTTTTATGAATCAAAAATTACTTATGCTTAAAAACAAATACTGTATTAAAAACAAAAAGAAATTTGAGTTATTCTTGCTGCTTCAAGACAGATGTGTGCAATTATTGGAGCTAGTAACAGTAATATAAATTTTTGAATATTAATTTATAGTAAGAAGGATGGTATTGTACTCAGAATCACTGAATTTGCTTTGACTCTGAAAAATTTATTTGGATTACAAAACAGTTAAGTGTATTCAACGATAGACGTGTAAGGAATACCAACCTCTACCTTTTTTGCCATTCTTAAATTTTCAAAAAAAATTTTGACAGTGTTTTTTAAAGCGGTTGATATTTTGTATTTTTAAATCAGCCGTTTTGGTTTTAACTCAACAGCTGTTGTTGACAGTTTGTGTTGTCAAAAACAGTAACAGAATCAAAATAATAAATACCAGACAAAAACTATTTTGCCAAGTTGTCATCATCCCCAAAAAAAATATAAAAAACAAAACGACATCATATATTTACCGTCAACTACTACTGAATAAATAAATAAGAAAACAAATTTAACAATTAAATGTGCTGAAAGTGTTTATTGTGTGTTAAAAAATGTCTTGGTTAAACAACAGCCTCAATACAATTAAGGGCCAATTGACGACACTCGCTCAAGAGATTCTTGAAGAAACTGCAGGTCCTGGTGACATCGAATACACCATTACATCTCTACCAAATGACAATAGTACGTCTGTAAATCTTTTATCGGATGCCAAAAACGACAAAGAAGATTTAGATAAATTATGTTCCAAAAAAGACAGTGAGGTAGGTGATGATGTAGTGTAATAAATGCTGCAACAAAAGTATGTTTTAAAAGCATATAGTATACCTTTAGCATATAGATAGAAAATTCGATTTTTAACTATTTTTTTGTTGAAAGTTATGCTTATATAAATGAACTCTTATCAAAAAGTATTAAATTGTAGTTAAATATGAACGTTTATTAATTTTAATTATTTGTTTATAAATGATACACACGGAGAAATAATTCATTTAGAATATTTGAAAAACCCACCTTAGTAGTCAGAATATTATCAAGAAAAAAAATATCATATATTGAGGCCAAAGGCTTAACTTTTTAATAAGAACAATAAAAAAATAATCCTTTTAACAACAATCTCATTACACGTATACACATTTTTAGATTCTTGCCTTTACCTTTGCAATTGTTTCTATTGTCGTCTAGGCCCGATATATATATTATAATATATCATTACATTAAATACTATATCGAGTCATGCAAGTCATATTTCAATAGTGCTTCAACTGAGGGGAAACTTTTTAACATCCTTTAGAAATTTCCGCGAGAATCGAGAACAAAAAGCAACTGCGAATTCTTTTTATCATCTGTTCGGTTGCGGATCTAAAGTCGATAGCGAGAAATGGAAAAAGTGCTTAACAGAGCAATATCTGAGAACACTGAGAACCGGCGTATGCTATGCTAGGACAAATAGAAGCTTTAAACTGTTTAGAACATTATCTCTGATTGCCCTAGACTGCACGGGCATGTATTTTGTTGATATAGTTAGATGTGTTAGATTATAAAAGGGATGAATAGGTTAAGGAAATTTATCAGACATACTCCGAAAATTACGTTTTGTAGAAATCACTTAAAACCAAATTAAAAAATGGATGCTCTGTTATCAAAATGTTTGTTATTATGTATGTGATAATAATTGCTGATTTCAAATCACAAGTTTTTGTTTTAGCGAAAACTTCCTTAGTAAACTTTCCATTAAATTACTTAAATAAACTATTTTATGTTCTTTTTTTGATTTTGTAGTAAAACAATTAATGCCTTGTTATATATAAATAAGAACGAAAAACGTTTAATTTGTGATTTTCAGGATACAATTTTGATTTAAAATACAATGAGATTTGAAATCTCGTACGTGATTTTAAGAACAGGCTCAACGATTTTCTTTTTTAGTTTATAATAAAGTTAGTTTCAATAAAGAAACAGTGTCTATGAAATACACAAATTTTCAGGTAATTTTTTAAAGTAAATAAAACTTTAAAAGTTTTTCGCAAAAATAATAACAAGTGGCTTGAATTCGGCAGCTACTTAACCAACCGGTTTAAAATGGCATATTACAATTCTCTTGTATTTTTGTTGAATAAGATTTCCACCGCAATTAGATGTAGCAAATACCGTTTTATTTTAAATATTTGTTGGCTGTTTCGAATTAATTTATGCAGAAACATAAGATTTTCATTTTAAATGATTTCTCAATTATATTTCAAAAATCAGGTCGAAAGAGGTTTAAAACGTCTTTTATTAAGAACTTATCGAAAATGTATAGCTAGACTAAGACTTGCGTTAATAAATAGTCGTAGATTATAAGCAGAGAAAACAAAATTTTTATTATCATAGATGATCTTTATGTGAAAGTTCAGGAAACTTCTTCTTGACTTATAATTTACAATACACTTGAGGAATTTTTGCATAAACTATTTGATTTAGCCTCGATGTCAATTTTAGCTAAATGTTCATTGATTTTGTTTATACAGAAACTAGTGTGCCCGTGACTGCTTTGCAAGTCATGTGCCCAAAAATTCAATCATTCATTAAAATTAATTTTTTTTATTTTAATGTTTTTTTAATAATGTTATCTTTTTCACAATTCAATATTTTGACTTATTTTATTGCAATGCTTTTAAATATACGACATTCTTCGTTCGATTTTAGTTCGCGGTATAGACAAACAAAGCAGTTGGTTTACCAACACGTGAACATGCTAAATATAATTGACCATGCGAAAAACAGGGATATTCCAAATCAATACCGCACAATGCTAATGATTGACCCTCCTGGGCTTTATTGATCGTCATTGCAAAAGCAACACGTATGGGGATCTGAAGCCGTTTAAAATCAAACGGCAAATCTGGAGGAATCATAGGAATACGTGGTATCAACACATCCTCGCCCTTATATTTTCCTTTTAAAATTGTTGCTTCAATCGCATTTGTCATGACTTTTTTGACTACTAAACGTGTCCTTGCAAAGTCGTGGCTGGCAGATATTTCGAAGCAAAATAATTGGAACACCAACTTTCACTTGTAGGCGGTGGGGCGGCAGTCCAGGTAACTCAAGCGAATTTAAAAATTCGACTGAATAATTTACAACATCGTCTTGATTGGTAACAGAGTCAAGTAAGTCGAGTAAGTAAACATTTCCCCGGGAATGTCATTCAAAACTGTCACATTGATATTCGAAACATCTGTATTTTTCGCAGCTAAGATAGCTTTTTGTGCAATACCGGGAAATGCGTTCGTGACCAATTCTTGTTTTGATTGTGCAAAGTGGCAAAAATTATCATTTTTGTGGTGGGGTCAATTGAAATTGCACCATTCCCAACATCTAACAATTACTTTGAAATACGTTCGGCTGATGGATCATTTTGCAATTGAAAACGCACATTTGTAGTCAACGTTAGTTTTTGAATGTGTCTCCATAAATATGAAGCCTTCAAACATGCATTCAATTCATCGGCAATAGTAGACCGAGGAATAACAGGCAGTGTTTGTCGGAAATCTCCAGCCAATATAATCAAGGCACCACCAAACAATTCTTGATTATTTCGTAAATCTTCCAAAGTTCTTTCTAAGGCCTCTAAAGATTTTTTGTGTACCATCTTGATTTTGTGATATTCTTTCTTCGTCGGATTGGCCTGAACGTGATCTAGATAAACGTTGACTATCAGTATCATTTCTTTGTTGTCTTAGTTGTTCTATCTGATTTGCCCGTCCAGTAGACACAGATTGTGATTTTTGTGAACGCCGACCGATATTCCGTTTTGGTCTTTTCATCTTCGTTATTCTGCATGGCGAATAATTAAATATTAATTCATTAAATTCAGTAACAAAGAAAAGCAATTATATTAGATTACTTATATGTGGCTTATTTCGCGACAAACACCAGCACAACCACTGCAATCTTCCAATGTTATGTTCGTTGACAATTTACGGAACACAAATCTATCTTCTCCTATAAAGAATATCAGAAAAAAATTGACAACGCACAAAATTATGACTTGTATCTGCACGAAATGTGCATTGATTATTTATACTGCCGTTTGGTTTGTTTTCCGAAAGTTTGAAAAAATCGGTCCATAAATTTGCACTTCGTTACACTTTTTGTCAATCACACGAAATAATTACTTTCTTCGCACAAAATATGCATTGTGAGTCCATAAGCCAATTTTGAATCATTATCCGAATGTTTTAAAATAATTGGTCCATAAAATTCTGTTTCGTCAAACACACTAAACGTCATGAATTTTAATTTACCTGTGTAAACAAAATCCGTAGTACAGTCACCAATACCAATTCGCAACTAAAATTGTTATTAAAATGAGCAAAAAAAATGTTATGCTCCAAAATCAAATTACAGGCACAAAAAGAATGCAACAGAATATGGAAACAAAATTCTCTATTTGTTTGCACTTGCTATGAATATAAGCACATTTTGATTTGTATTGCCGTTGCAAAATAACGTTTAGCACTTTTGTTAGGAATAAAAAAATTTAATTAGGACAGTCTTTTTTTTTATTGAATATATTTTTCTTCACTGCCGAATCGAGCACACAGTTTTCTTTTAAATACTAAATATTTTTTAGTTACTTAGGTAAAATGGTTATTTCTTTTGTGTTTATTAATATTGATATTTTTTAATGATTTTTTTACCTTATAATTTGGCTTTGTTCCATAATACAAATTAGGTTTTTTTAAACTATTTTATTTATTACTTATCTTAATTCTAAAAGAAATCCAAGATATGTTACCGTTATATTATGTATGGTTTACAATATTTATTATGGGAAATTCCCGAAAAGAAAATACTGTCTTCCTAGTTTTCATATTTTGTCTGTTTTATATTTGTGTGTCGTTAACCCGCATTCTATGAACGCACACACACACAAACCGACGTACAAACGAAAACACACATTTCATTCGATACAAAACATTGAGTCAAAGTATGAATGGAAAAAAAATTTTAGATTTTTTTGAAGAATTTGGCTTCTTTCAAACAGGCACTGTGGACGCACTATTGGGCATAAATGAAACAAAGACACAAACCAACGAACAACCATTATGAAGGTACTGTGAAAATTTGGTGGAATTCCGACGGCGCGTTTCTTTAAACACTGGCAACCAACAGACATCTATTTTGGGCGTAATTTTTATATATATATGTAGATATACATCACTGACATTGGCATTGTTATACAGTTATGTCAGTATGTATATGAATGATACTGTACACTATTATGTCAGGATAGTTATTGGTATACATGCAGAATAAAAGAGGCTCGAGTATTGAGCCTTGGAGAATAACTCTTTACATGAAGTAATAGTTAAAAGCTTAATCTTGATGCCATCCATGCAATAGATATTACGATAGAAAAATCTTTCAAAAAGTTAATCGACATTGAAGAGAATATTGTTTGGTAAAATAAAGACTTCGTGTTTTACTTACATATATACTTGTTTATCCGGGTACACAATTAAATGTATACAGGCTTTTCCATACTGAAAAACACAAAAAAGAAAAATCGTTGCTGTCCAGTTTTTCATTATAGATATGTTCCTTCTGGTCCCAAAGATGAAAATCTACGATGGCTTAATTTAATAACTAATAATTAACTAAAGTCTAGTTAATTTTTCTTCCTGAGATGTATGCTTAATTTAAGCATTTAAAAGGCTAAAAATAGTAGTTGCTGTAGAAGATATATTATTTTATGGCCGTAAAACTTATATGACACATAAAAAAATTAAACTTAATTGATTTTCCAAATTTTATGCTAACTTTAATTTAGATAATAAACTTAAAACTATTTTACATTTTGTATCGGTACTGTGTTACGCTGTTGAAAGGTTTAAAGGAGTACTATCTGAAACGCGCCTTGATAATGATGTCATCTCATTGATAACAGTTTAAAGGAAAGTCTAAAAAGTTTTATAACTATTTTTGAAGTACCTGAAAGTATGCTTGAATTTATTGCTATAAATTCTAACCCCGTTCCAGCTTAAAATGCTAAAAAAAGTGTATCCTTTATAATCCCTAAATTAAAAATAATTATTAAAAAGTAATAATTACGCAGTTGCATTGATGGACAATAGGCAAATTAATAAGTAAAAAAAGACCCTAAAACAGGAATTAGATATAATCTTACCTTCAGTTTTTCCCTTTTAATTTAATTATTCAATAAATAATGAATTTTTTAGAACAATCTTTGTTAATCTGTGCGACTTTACTGACTGCACTGATGAGGACTTTTATTAAATTTTGATCATAAGTAAGAACCGTTAAAATCTTTTGAAAAAATAAGAACTCTCATAGAGGTATAACGGTATTGCTTAAACGATCTTTTATATTTATCTTTAATAAATATCTTTTTTTCTTTTTAACGATCTTTTTTATATATTTTTTTCTTTTCGATATTTCGCTTTCCTTTGGAAAGCTTCTTCAGGAAAAAAATTTTTATTTTTGAAAACAAAAAATTATTAACATATATATGTTATGTTATGCTTAATATATATGTGTTAATAATTTTTTGTTTTCAAAAATAAAAATATTTTAAAAATGTAAATTTTTCATTATAATCGATTGAATAATGTGAGCATCGTGCCAGTTTATTGTGCAGATAGATGTCGAACAATTCAATTGTTATGTAAAGTTGTTTAGGATTTTTTTAAATAGCGGGATTCGAAATATGTCAAAATCGAATCGAAAAATTTTCGTTAGTCTAATTAAAAAAACTAATTAACGTGGTAATAGCATGACATCAACTAGTTCCTCCCCATTAATTCATCGATCAACTAGAAATATATCGTACCTCGAGCATATCTCCTAAGAACTTATTGTGGATTTTATTAGGCTTTATTATGAAAGCACTAATATTGTTATTTCATAAAAAAATCATATAAAAACATTATCGAATAAAGGCTAGAATTTAAAAATTTCCTAAAAAGTTAACCGCTTTCTGAAACCTGATTGAAGAGTATTTTGACATTTTTGCAGATTTTAGCACTTCGAAAACAGATTGAAAGTTTACAAATTCAAATTAGGGACACTGGAGGAGGCATCAATATAGCAGGTGGAGGCACTAATAGTGGCCGTACTTTAAAGACGGTAAGTTGTTTTTTTCCATTGCATGGCCACTAGATGATTCAATATACATTTGTCAGAGTATTATTAACTCCAATAATTACATAGATAATATTTTACGTTAAATTGAAATTGTTTCAAATGAAATATTAACATTTTAACAAAAATGCAGCGTTTGTTTTGTAAAATGGGATTTACTGCTTGCATTGAAATGTAACTTTCTTATCAAAAGATAAAAAATAAGTTTATATAGTGTAAAACATGAATTTTTGCTGAAATGTATTCGACTACATTTTGTTCGAAAGATTAAATTTTTTATGACATGAAATTGCTCATAATAAATAATTTTGTTTCGTGTTCCTTTTTTCAAATTGGCATATTTAAACTTAGAAATCTTTCCCCATTTTATTTATAATAAAATGAATTCCAAATGTTGCTTATTTGCAAAATGGCTGAATTTAAATATCCTAAATGAGATTTAATATGCATGCTTGCTTGAGTATAACATGCTTGTGTATTGCTAATTAAAGCAAATAGTCAATTGCGGTGCAAAATTACAACCGCGCGTCTGTTTTAGAGATTTCTTATATTCACATTAAAATTGAAAAATGTCTTTTGTCATCTGAAATGGATTAAGTAAATAATAAATAACCAATAAGACCCTTCATTTATATGTGTTTTATAAACTGCTACAATAAGCAATTTATTTTTAATTTTTTTCCAAAAAAAAATTAAAGTTAACAATTTTTACAAATTAGTTGAGAGTTATGCCCGCATTTCGTGAAAAAAGCTAAAAAAAAGCTGTTTATAAGTTTTCCACATATTTTACTGAATAACGTGTTACATGCTTGGAAGACTGCAGCTTTGTGATCATCGCAGATATTTTCCATTGGGGTCTAGTTAGAAAAATAGGTCGGGCATTCCAATTCAGAAATATTTTGTGACCTATACACTTACGCTTGTGGTTGTTTTTATGAACGTAAGCGTTATATTGTTAGAAAATTACCATTTTTCTTCGATGTCTGTAAAAAAACGGTTTTGATTTTGTAATAAATAAAGTAGCTAAATTTAGCGTGCCATTTGCGCAGAATGCTTCTTAAACTTTAGATCACTAAAATTACTCTTGGAAAAATAGGATGGTTCCTTTCAAGTATTGTGCATGTATAAAACTCCTTATGGAGTTGAATACAACTCTATCTTTGTGACTCAATAAATTTTGTAGTCACCCGAAAAAATTATCTAAATATTATAAAACTGCATAAATTCAAATTTTTTGAAAGTTCTATATTTATAACGCAGTTATAATATGTATTTCGCTGTTTTTGTTAATTTGTTGGCGGTTCAAATAATTTGCTCTCACTACGATGTGAGAGTTTCTATTGTCTTCTTTTTTTTTGTGAACTATTTTTTCGGTTCGTTTTAGTTTAGGAGTAATTTTTTTTTTTTAATTTTATAAAACAAAATTAAATAAAGTTTGTTACTGCTATTTTCAAGCAGAGATTTTGTAATTTTTGTGTGAACATAGAAAATTATAGATTTCTCGCGAGTTTAATATTGCAACGCAGAGTATGCGGAATTTTGTTACTGTTGCCGTAATGCTGTTACCTTGTGAAGTAAATAACTCTTGGAACCAATTATAAATTCTTTATCGTTCTTTCCAAAAGGGTAAAAACATACCCCAATAAATATAGCCCCAAACTTAATCCTTCCGTTACAGAAATTAAATAATTATGATCTTTTCAATAATAAAATGAAGTAACAAATTGAAGCGTGCGTAAAGCGAGATGTGATTTTCACGTGTATGATCTTATCTTCTAAAACGTTATAGGAAATTTGAAATTTAATTTATAATAAAATAAATAAACTGTAATAAAATTATATAAATAAAATATTTTCAATATAGGGTGGCCTGCCTTGCTGGTAAATAGTATGGATCCGTACGTTTTGAAGTATAACTTCCACTTTAATACCAACAATTAGTTCGTCTTGTATTTTATTTAACTTTTTAATTGTTAGCCCAATCATTTCACTCAATTTATACAAATATGTTTAGCGTTTCGTTGTTGTTTTCATTTCTTTGGTTGTTTTGTTTGTTTTTCGCTTTCATTTCAACGATAAAATTTTTATCATTACCTTTTTTTAGCTATTTGTTTTTTTATTTTTATTTATTTTATTGTACCCTCAAACAAGATAAAAATAATATATTTTTTGTTTTTACAAACTACATTAACATTTACCTGTCGTGCAATCTATTCGTTATTTAATACACAGAACCACACATTTTTTTAAATAAAAGATTATCAAAAAGTTATTCATTTCGAAATGTCTTTTATGCTCAATTGTACTACGAAGTATGTGATAACATGAAATGTTAATGGGTTTAATAAAACTGATAGAGGTTAAATGATTCCGATTTGTATTTTATTGCCTTCATACTGAATTAAATTTTTTTCAAATTGTTTGATGTAATTAGATTGCATAACAAATTGTTCGAACACAAAGTCTACAATATGAAAATGTCAACCAGAAAATAATGCTTCATTCTCAAAAACACAAAAAGACAAAATCTAAGTTTTAAATCGAGTCTCTTTTAGTCTCTTTACGGAGGTATTTAGTACTTCTTCAAGTTGAAAACTAGAGGAGCCAGTGCTCAATTAAGCCGATCAATTTTAAATTACCGTGTTTTGATTTCTGCTTAATTAAGACTTATAAATTTGTGGTTTACAAAGATATAAGATACAGTGAAGGAAAAAACTCTACATACAACCCTAAATTTCGAGTTTTTTGGGTATTTGTAAATATCATTTAAATCAAATAAATGCTATTTGGTAAAGATTCAACAAAGAATTATATTTATTAGAAACAAAGCCAATTTAAAAACATGAAAACCATAAAAATAACAAAAACATATAATATTCACAAGAAAAAAGTCAATATACAGCTATAAACGCTATAAGTTATTATTGCTTTTGAACTAAAATAAAGGTTAAATTATTTTTTTTTTATATTAAGTATTTTT
This sequence comes from Trichopoda pennipes, assembly GCA_030448955.1. Lineage (NCBI taxonomy): Eukaryota > Metazoa > Arthropoda > Insecta > Diptera > Tachinidae > Trichopoda > Trichopoda pennipes. The sequence goes on along the minus strand of JASKUP010000049.1, from coordinate 2,967,026 downwards.
TATTTTATTTTAGTATTTTATTCAATTTTGTTTTATAATATTTAGCCGGCGGGGCATTGACATCACTAAATTTTTAGTGATATCTAGAGTAATTTCGGCCCATGCACGAATTAATGCGGTTTTGAGAGTCTCTCGACTTGTAATTTCGTGCTAAGATTTACATCTGCTCCTGGCCGTAAGCCTTAATTAGATGGTGGCCAAACCACTGGGAATAAAAAGCAACGTCATACACGCCCTAGGAAGCCGAGTACTAATTCTAGCAACAGGTGTTTCTTAGTTGCAATTTCAGCGATTCCAAAACAGGGTTGCAAACCACTATTTCTTGCTGAAGAGCTGGAGACTATCCAACTCCTGGTCCAGAACACATGACTAGCATGCTCACTGGTGTTATTAAACGCGAAATGATCCTGGCTCTCATAAAAAAATTCATGTGAGGGCCACAAAACCACAACCACCACGATACTCCCGAAGGGCCAACTTCAATAATCAGTCAGAGAACAGCTAAAAGTCTAAAGAGACAATTAGCGGAACTCTGGGGCTTACTTATTCCCGTGGAAATAACGTGGAGCTTCCAGTTGACCCCTGCTGCCTTCAGGGGACTGGGCTCCCTTATACCCCCGGCAGCACAGGTCTAAATGGTCAAGTATTCCATAAAGACCCCCCCGGGGGGGGGGGTTCTTGACTTGTAATGTCATATTTTCGCACTAATTGTTCCAAAACATCCCAAACATGCTCGATCGGGTTAAGACCTGGTGACTGAGGTGGGGAATTCAGCTGTCGTGGAGCATAATAAAGGAGCCAGTCTCGAACGGTGTGCTTGGGATCGTTGTTTTATTGAAAAATCCAACGATTTCCAAGACCCAAGCGTTCGGCGAATGGTTTTAACGTTCCAGTATACTTTTATATTGATCAATTTTTCAGTATACTTTTATATTGATGTCTGTCCATTTTCGACGAAAACCAAACGACCTACTCCAGATGATGCTATAGCTCCCCAAACCACCATGTTTCACCGTAGGTATTATATTCTTCGGTTCAAGTGCAGTATTGGGTTTTCTCTACACATTTACTCGGCCGTCGCTTCAAAAAATATTAAACTTGCTCTCATCGGTAAATAAGACAGTTTTACAGAAATTCAAATTCTAATTTAGATAAGCTTTTGCAAATTCGAGCCGTAGGTGCCGATTCTGAGCAGAAATTAGTGGTTTCTTTCGCAGCGTTCTACTTCTAAAGCTATTTTTATGCAAAATATTTATAATTGTCCGTGACGTCACAGAAACATTACATTATTTTTTCATGTGTTCCGCCAATGTCAGAGCACTTATTCGTGGATTTTGGTGCACTTCTTTAATAATACTGCGAACATTCCGACTTTAGCTTACTTGCCCTGCCAAATCTTGGCTTATTTTCGGTGGTATTTGTGCTTTCGCAGTTTTTTATAATAGTTTGGACTGTAGCACGACTTAAGCTTACTATTTTTAAAATTTCAGCGTAGGGGATGTTTTCATTTCGGAGTTTTACCACTAAATTGCGAACGGAAAGTTGTTTTTCTTTTCTTTTTTCCATTTTTTTATTTTTAAAAATATTTTAGTTTTGACTTTCTGTAATTGAATGCTAATATTGTCTGTCAAAGAATTCAAATATGCGAAAATAACGGCATTTTTTAATCTATAATTCTCACAAAATCTATGGGGTATCCCACACTATGTGTAGACTTTTTTCCTATTGATTTGTGTTATATTCGCCAATATCTTTGATGACATGAAAATATTTGTAAATTTATATCTATAAATAACCTTAACTATTAACGCAAGAATTAAGCTCATACTAAGTTGTTTTCAAATATCACTGTAAAAGTTAAAATCTAAAAATATTGGGCTGTATGTAGAATTTTTTCCTAGACTGTACTGGAAGAACAGTTTTGTTTTCAGATCATATTTTTCATGCATACAATCAAACAGAACAATCGAACTTTTGCCCACTAACTTCCATAACGTATTGTAAACCTTGTACGTCTCGGGCATGATTTTGTTTTTACATTTTCTTATGAGGTGTGGATAAAGAGCGATCCACATATCCTTAGCCCTAATATCATCGGAACAAGTTGTGTAACACAAATCATTAATAATGTCTTGTAAAACCGAATTAACAGGTTTCGCGAGTGAATTAATGAAATGTTGCTGTTTTATGATTAATAGAAATATTTAGTTCATTTTATTCATCAGTGCCTTGCTCACAAACATTTCGCAAATTATTATTTGTTATAATTAAAGTTAAGTTTCATGTCAAAACATATTTTTTTTATTGGCTTTTATCATTTTGAACCACATGTGCCCTCATTTCGCTTTATTTGCTTTATCTCAAATTATGTTGATAAAAACACGTTTTATTATCTTTGAAAGCAACCCTAATTATCTTTCATAGTCGTGTATTAAATTTGGTTATTTTTGTAGCTGTCTCTGCTGCCATTGTAACATTTTGATTAGCTTGAAATGCAAATCGTGTCCTCCTCTTTATCAGGAGTTTTTTCTCCCTCGTTTTAGGGTTATTCGAATATTGATTGATCTTATCTTTCGTTTGTTAACTATTTATCTCCAAGTCCATATTGTGTTACTCCGAAGTGTATCACCTGGCTTTATATGAACTTTATAACTATAATTTCTCTTTAATATATTTAAGAGCTGGAGTATATAAGAGGGATCACTGGACATACTATATTCATTTGTTTGTATTCTATCATATTGAACCAGCATAGAGGAGTTGCATTAATTATTTCTATTTTAAATAGTTAGTTTTTTGTTTAAATTAGTATTTGTTGCCAAACATTTACTTTTTGACCTAAATTAGTGCAGACGTGTCAAGTATTTTTAAAATTCTTTTTAACTATTTAAAATTAAATTTAAATATTTGTTTAAAATTGTTTGTTGGCGGAAGTAAGATATTGTTGTAATAAAGATAACAAGAACTCATTATTACAAATATAAAAAAGAAATAACCATAAGGTAAGTAAAGCTATTATTTTACACGTTTAAAAAAAAACAAATTGTTTTTTGCCGTTTTGTCTTTGTGTTCAAAAGAATATTTCCTTTGTAACTAAATAATTATAAGTCAGGGAAATTTGCGTTTGAATGGAAACCAAAAAGAAATATAATTATTATGTCAATGCTTGCAAAAATTATTTTATTTTAAAACAGTGTATATTACTGTTTACCCTACAACTGCGTTTTTTGGTAGTTTAAAATTTAGCATAACATAAACTTTATTTAATAAACGTTTAAAAATATTCAGGCATGCAGCAGAACTCAAGTTGGCCATTCAGAAAATGAAAAACGTAAACTTTGCTCAAAAAGAAATTACTTTTATATTCCAAAATGAGATTAATTTTCTCTTAAATTTTGTTTTAGCTGTTTTTAAATTTACTTTTATTTTATAACCTTGTTTAAAGTAGCCTCGTTTGTCTTTAGTATACACAATTTTGTTATATTAATAGTTAAAAGTGAAGATTAAACATTTCTTAGGTATAAGAAAAACCGATCGCAATGTTTATTACGAAATTTAAACTATCTTAATCGGAGTGTGCGACGACATGCCTAATTATTAAAAACACCATATTATACGATTTCTCAATTTCGAATATAATAACGTTTATATTTTTGTTATAAGAACTTTTCAAAATCTTTCCTTGGCTCCATTATTTATTTATTTACATTTCCTTATCTTATAATTACAAATTATAAAATAAATTTAAAATAGGAAGGAAGAGCAATAGCAGCATAGGCCTTCAGCTCAATTCCTTGGCTCTAAACAGCATAGTTGTTTTAAAATTTTATTATTGAAATTTCATTGGGTATAAGAAAGTGTTTAATTGTTTCCTATTTTTAGATTTAAATAAAATAAAGTGGTAAGTAAGTAAATACCATTAAAATTTTTAATGATTTGAAAGCTCTGTTGCTTAGTTATGTATGAAATATAATATCGTGCAAATGCCCGCCAGAATTTTCCACACTATGGCGCTTAAATTAGTTTGAATTTAACAGCGTTAGCTGTTGGGTACGTAACACCGTTGTGTTGAAACCATATGCTGTTGATATTGATATCATCTAAAATAACTAAGTTGATTATAGTCGGCTTATAGTGTTTGCTTTTGATGGTGATGACCTGACTAACGTCGTCGTTCTCAAAATCCACAGCAAAAATGGCTTTTTCAGAATGCCATTTGGACGACGCTTTTGGATGTCTTGTGGATTGGTATCATTGAAATTTATCTGTTTTGTTTGTTGAAGATGATTTTTTTGTTTCGATAAAATTTTTGTATCATCAGAGCGTTTTGTTGAACTCTTTATCCATCTATGGCGATTCGGCAAAACATACTGAATAAATGACAGACAATTCGACGGATGCACGTTCAATTATATAACCGCTTTCAATTTTCAATGTTCGGAAGTTTCTATTGGAAGAAGATGTAAACAAGCTTATTCAAAATTTAAACTACAGAAATTCCTTTCTTTTAATTGGACCTAATTATATTTCATATATTGAACTGAAGACATCGCTATAAAATTAGATTAAGCTTTTTTGAGGTGGCGTTTAAACTTTTGAATTGAATTGTTACAATATATGTTCTGTTCTTTTCTTAATATTATAAAAATTGCTAAACAATACTTTTTCATATTTCCAAGTAATAATTTAAAAATGTCACGATTAAGAGAAAAAATTAACACATTTTCTCTTACATTTTTTGATTAAACATACTCATGTAGTCATGCTAAATGTTGAAGCTGTTGTAGCATTATTTATAGCTCATTTTACCCACATTTTTCCAATTCAATTTGGCTTATCGTATTTTTTCTTTGTAGTTTTAGTTTCTTAGTTAAACAAATAAATACAAGTGTACTTTTTGTGTACGTTTTGGTTTTGTTTTTAACACATTAAACATATGCGCTAGACCTATTATAAAACAAACCTACATTTTCCAACTTAAAAATGTAGGCACATGTACACAAGTATATTAAAAAAAAATAATGTTTTTATTGAAATCTACACGTACGTACATTTTTCACAAAATTATTTTGTGACACATTAAATAAATAGTTACTGCATGTATACCTGCATATTCGTTTTTGACAAAGTGCTGTCGAAGTACTTTAAATGTGAGTAGCTTTATGTAAATGACTATTAATTAACAAATATACAATATATTGTGTATTAAATGGTAAAAATATAAAATTAGAAGCGCAACAATAAATAAATAATAAAAAACAACCTGCTTTAATTATTTTCTTTAGTTATCGCTGTCTAAAACTTTTGTACATTTGGTAATTAAATAAAGGCTGTATTTAAGGCAAATGTTATATTTTGAAAACGGCTCATAGAAAATTGAGACGAACTGCAATATTAAACTACAGACGCAATATTTTGAAGTAAAAGTTATTTTATTTTGTAATAAAACCTAACGGTGAACTTGTGTAAAGGTAACTTATATAACTAAACTACGAGCTCAGGTCAATAAGGCTGCAACTTTTAGAATTTATCAGCTGCTAACTGAGATGTGACAGAAAAAATGCATTGCGCTCTTATATACTCTATCTAAACGATTAAAAAACTTGTATCAATTTTTTGAAATAATTTTTTATAAAATGATTTAAATATCCAGAATTCTCATTTCGAAGTGTGTGTGTGTGTGTGTGTGTGTGTGTGTGTGGGATCATTCTTAGAAAATATTTTGTTTTGAATAAATGCATTTAAGAGTTCAAAAAAAATGTGGAAAAATTTTTTCTCAAAAAGAAAAATACTCCAACTTAAAACTATATGTGTAAGAAAAAATAAACTTTATTTGAGGTTTTTATTTTAATTATATTAGATTTATTGATGCCACTTCTATTTATTCTCTTAATTCTGAGCCAACTCGATCAAGGAAAGACGATCCTTCACAAATAATGATTCAATAGTTTATTTATATTATAAATGACTTTAAGCATGATTTAAGACTTTGCTTAGTAACAGATAATTTTCTTAAACAACCAATATCAGACTTTCATTCAATATTTCATCTCACTTCGATGCATTGGATATTCTTAAGCTAAGAAGTCATTCCATTTTATAAATAAATTACTTTTCTCTGGAATACTAGCTAATAATAAAATACTCGTAAATACTGAAAAATAGTTTTAGGACTTTTCTTTTAAAGCTCTCACTGGCTCATAATTTGTGTGGTTGAATTGCTTATTTCTGAAATAATTACTAAATTCACTTCTAAATCTACAAAGTCAAGAAATGATATATTTATTGAGTAGAATTGAATTCTTAAATAATTTGTTAAATGAAAAAAAGAAAAAGAAAAAAATAAATGGATCATTTAACCAAAACAATCCAATGTTTGTCAAATTAAAAATTATTCAAAACAATTTCTGTGAACTGTTTTTTAATTAAAATTAAAATAGCATAACGCTGAGAAGCCTGAGTATATAAAAGCACAAATATAAAAATGGGTTTCTGTTTTAGTTTTTTGTACAGATATTTTTAAAGAAGCGAGGCAAAAATAAAGTGGGGTCATAATATTTTACCTCAACTACAGATAAAGAAAGTTCGTGAAAAGTCATAAAGTTCTTTCATTACAATTTTTTTCTGCTGCATTGTTTCTGTATTGTTCGGAAATTTGTCATGCATAATTAATTTTTTTAATATGCAAAAAGTTTAAAATGCCAATAATTTTTTTAGAATGGTGCTATTATTCCGCTGAGATGTAATCTTTTTTCCTTTTTAGCCCGCTAATATTTTATTAGTTTATTTAAATATTCGTTTAATTTTTGAGATAGGCACACCGTATATAAATCAGTAACGATTTTAATGGTCTTTGATTTGTTCAATTCGCCTCCGTCTCGCATAGCATGTTGTAATAAAATGTTGGAAAAACGAAAAAAAAAATTGCAGAGAAAATAATCTGTATAAAAAAATCAAATAAAGTTCGTAGGTAGCGCAATAACTTGACAGCAGCTGGACTAATTTCTAATTTTTCTTTAAATATGCTGTGTGTTAAAAGAATGGTTTTTATAGAGAAAAATTGAAAGAAAACTGCATGCGCCTGACAATTTGCATTCCAAAAATCTTGAATACTATTAGAATTAGAAAAATAAGAGCTCTAAAATTTGACCTTAATTAGTTCGAAATACACTTTCATATTAAAAAAGATAGGAAAAAAACCAACGCCTTATCTTCTACCATACAAGTTTTAAATTGGGTTCTTATTGTAAAGTAGTGGAAATTGGTGAAAACTAATAGGCGTGATGCTTACTCTATATAAAAATTGGTTACAGCCTTAATAGATTGAATCGCATCGGTGTCGCTGTTTCTTAGATTCTTAAGATTTTTTTTCTGATATTAATTCTTGGATTCCAAAAATTCAGGCTGGGAAAAGTTTGATTTAAAAAGCACCAAAAGTATACCCAGGCAACGCTAAGTACATATAGATGGAATAATACATCCTTCTTTGACAAAAACAAAATTATGTCTGTTCAAATTTTAAGTGAACGAGTAATGCTTTGTAAAATTAATTTTAAATTTGCCTTAAAATAATGTCATTGTGTTTCAGTATAACAATTTTACATAATAAAATAATATACGATATTTCTTTTGGTTATAGAGCGGAAGCAGGTGAGAATAAAATTTAAGTAATATGAACGTGTAAAATAGAAACTTGTTTGTGATTTTTTGTGTTTTTTGTTTGTTTATAAAATAACATAGTTATCTTAAAATGATGACATGATTTAGAATGGATATCTGTTTTTTGCATTAATTTACTCTTATCTTATATTAGAAAAAGTAAAAGTTAATGTGTTTTCTTCAATTTATTGATTGTTATAATATTTCTCTTTTTATAACTTTAAAGCATTTACTAAAAAAGGAGCATTAAGCTAAAAATTCACTGACATAATTAATCATCATCGGATTTACACGATATTTACACGTTTTTTACCGCTGTGAAGTCCATTAGTCTCTTGCCGGTGGACTTGAATGGTTTCATCGTGGATTCGAAATAATCCGATTTTTAGTCCCTTCGCTGTTTTCGTATTTAAATTTTCTAGGATAACTAGAAGCCATCATTTTCTCTCTGCAGGCGCTCGCACATATATTCTTGGTGTGTTCGTATTTGTTTTGGGTGTTTGGGGTATGGGTGCAGACTGTGGCTATTCTTCCATTCACCTTAATATAGATAAAAGCTGTTTGAATCTCCGACCACAAGTTCTTGTCTTATATAATGGCATTTATAGTAAAGTGGGTCCCTTCATTCCATTGTACTTCCTGTTAGGTAGTAATATCGGCATTGTACTTTTCCTAGATGCCTCGTCAAATTCAATCAGAGTCGTTACTTGGTATGTAACATCACTAACGACACAGCCGTCGTTTAAATTCTTTAAATTGCCCAAGAGAAATGTTTTTACTCTAGAAAGGACACGCTTATAAATGATTTTTGATTTTTTTCTTTTTTAATTTTCGTTTTGTCCTATTTTTTTTATATGTTGTATGGCACAAGGGTTGGCAACTGAAAAAATCTAGTAAAAGCACATGTATATTGCTGTAGGAAGGTGGGACCTTTTTTCCATAGAAAATTCCTGCCATTGCTGGGTGTGCTAAATTTAAAAAGAGCAGGGGTTTGCTGAGGACAGCAGATATCAATTTTCTCAAATAGTCAAGTTGCCAATTATACCTTATAGTTCAAATGGAAGGAAAGATCAAGACAATGAAGGGATATTTTTCCGGAATAGTTTTAAAGCTCTCAAGTCTTTAAATGAAAGCAATTAAAGAATTTAACTAAATTTGAGGAGACCATTGGAAGTAAAGCAAGGCTATTCGATATGTGTTCTAAGCATGAGGATTTTGTAAATATGAGATATGGACCAGAATATATTCTGAAGCCATGTAACGGGAGAAATGGACACTGCAAAAACTATAACCGATGATAATTCCAATGCTCCTCAGGAGCAGTAGAAAGAATTAATCCTTGCTCGCAGTCTTTTATATTTCCCCTAAATAATAATAAATGGACACTGTAAAAACTATAAGCGATGATAATTCCGATGCTCCTCAGGAGCAGTAGATACATTTAATCCTTGCCCGCAGTCTCTTATATTTCCCCTAAATTTCATTTATATGATGTGCTGAATCATAAACATAAATAATGATGAATAATTTCACACCTAAGGATCAGTTAGTTAGTTAATAATTTAACAAAGTATTTTTTTATTTAGGTTAAATGTTGTATTTAAGCATGTCATGCAAGAGGCCTTGTAATTATAATTTTTTTTGTAATAGCACAAATTTTTATTATTAAAAAATTACAAAATAATTATGAAAATGTTCTCAAAATTATTTAGACCTTAACAGCATAAGATACATAATTGCTGCAATTTGTGACCGCTGCAGTTTCATTTTCAATTGTTAAAGGTTGACCAAGTTTACAATGTTAAACATTTTATGCATGATTTTCTACATTGTTTTAAATAAAAATATGTTTTAGTGAACCTTTTCTATTTTAAACACGTAAAAATTTTTTTTATTTAATTTTCTATTTTTGCATGTGCATGCCAGCCATACTTTTTGCAATTTTATTGTCATTTAATTGTAATTATTATTGCTATTTTTTGTGTTTTGTTTTTCTATTAATAAATCTTTTCCATGTACTTTTTTCGTTATAAAATCTGTTAATGAATACGTACATATGTATATGTGTGCTAAACATTTTAAAACTAACAACAGATCTACAGAAATGTTACGCTTGACAAAACGTTGACTTTGAAAATTCTGTTGGTTGTAATAATGACAATAATTCGATTATAGCATGTTTAAAAACTCATGTTATATGTTTTTCTTTTATTTTAAACTTTAGAAAATTTAAAATTTGTTCAGATACATATACATACGTATGTGATATAGAAATCCGAAAACATTGTAAATATTTGAATGTGAAAATAAAAAATTCAAATTATTATGTATACAAATTACATGGATTTTTCACCTTTGATCTATTGCCAACATTGACAGCATCTGCAATTGTAAACTTCTATTAACGAAATTCAGAAATTTTTAACAATAAAAAGGGAAGTGATGGTTAACTTTGTTAACAGCGAGTAAGCTTGACGAAGAGCATAATTCGACGAAGGTAAATATCAAGAGGAAGAATAATTCTTTCGTCATTTGAAAAATTGTTAATATCCATCGAATTAAAGTAATAAAATTAGAGAGAAGTTCGAATAGCAAAATTTGTTTGTTAATTATGATTTTAAAAGTCTTTTAACCACTATAAAGTGTTATGAAAAGTGAAAACGATGTCCTCTTGTCGAATAAATCAAAATTGTTGCAGAACAACACAAAAAAGGTTTTGCCGTATCATGTCACAATGCAAATTGACTACTATTTTGCTGGATATGAAAATAATTACCTGTGCTTTTACGAGTGGCTCCTCGATTTAATGCATATTTGTGCTCGTTTTATATTATTTTTAATTGTTGACGATTTCTCCTTCCTTAAACTAAGCTTTTAAAACTTGCAAGGCTTATGATTCGCAACAAAATTCTGGCTTCTATAAAAAAAAAAACAAATTATAAATTAGCAAATTATGTAATGGGCAATACTAAACTCTTTTTTTTTATAAACTTTCACGAATTTAAAATTCTGCACATATTTTAGTTACTAAGGAAAAGTTTTAAAAATGAAAAGCTCGAAAGTAATCAAACGTGTTACTTTCCAAGATGTTGCATATATACAAAGATTATAACACTAACTAACTGTTAGAGGTTAAAAAATTGTATTTCGAAAAATATAATTACAAATACCAAAACAAAATCCGAATACAAAGGACAAAAATTTTCAGTCTGATTTTGAGTATGTATGTCGGTCAGTTAAGTTAGCAATTATTGAAAACATGAGGCTCTTTTGTTGTCTTAAATTCGCAGGCTTATCTTGATGATTGAAATTTAGGTAATAAAGAAATGGAAGGAACCTCCTGAATTTATTTCATATATATACTAGCTTGCCCGTGACTGCTTTGCAAGTCATTTGTGGTTTGTTTTTATTCTGCAGCGTTCTTTTTTGTGTGCACCAAAAAATTGAATCGTTCAAGAAAATTAATCAGAAGAACATAATTTCTTTTTTTTCGTTTTTATGTTTTCTTTAATAATTATATCTTTTTCACAATTCAATATTTTTGCGTGCTTATATAATACGTCTTATTCTACGACTATACGATATTCTTCGATTGTGGTTCGTGGTATAGACAACCAAAGCAGTTGGTTTCTTAACACGTGAAGATGATACATATAATTGACCGAGCAAAAAACAGGGATCATTGCAAAAGCAACACGTATGGGGAACTGAAGCCGTTTAAGATCAAACGGCAAATCTGGAGGAATCATAAGAATGCGTGGTATCAGCACATCCTCGCCCTTATATTTTCGTTTTAAAATTCTTGCTTCAATCACATTTTACACACTTTTTTAACTACTAAACGTGCCCCATTGCAAAGACGTGGCTGGCAGATATTTCTAAGCAAAATAATTGGTAGGCTAATTTTCACTTGTAGGCGGTGGGGCGGCAGTCCAGGTAACTCAAGCGAATTTTAAAATTCGACTGGGTTATTTACAACATCGTCTTGATTGGTAACAGAGTCAACCGATTTGTAGGTAAAAATTTGCCCGGAAATGTCATTCAAAATTGTCACATTGATATTTGAAACATCTGCATTTTTCATGGTTTCTAAAATTTTCTGCAATATCGGGAAATACGTGTGTGACTAATTCTTGTTTTGATTGTGCATAGTGGCCAAAATTATCTGAAAGCGTAATCATTTTTTGTGGTGGGGTCAATTGCAATTGCGCCATTTCCAATATCTAATAATTGATTTGAAAAACGTTCGGCTAATAGATAATTTTGTACTTGAACACGCAAATTGCACATATACAAAAACTGCAACAGAATATGGAAAACAAAATTATATATTTGTTTGCACATCCACTTGCTATGAACATGAGCATATTTCGATTTGTATTGCCGTCGCGTTCTGTGCAAGCACACACACACACAGCAACGTACAAACGAAAACACACATTTCATTTGATACAAAACATTGAGTGGAAGTATGCAATGGAAAAAAATTTTGATTTTTTTTGAAAAATTAGTCTTGTTTCAAACACGCACTGTGGACGCACTATTGTGCGTAAACGTATGAAACAAAGATACAAACCAGCGAACGACCATTACGAAGGTACTGTGAAAATTTGGTGGAAAATCTGACGGCACATCTCGTCAAACACTGGCAACCAACGGACACCTATTTTGGACTTAATTTTTATATAGTATATAGATATGTCGACGACGAATTATCGGGATTTTACTCGCTGACCTATTTGATGTCTTTAACGGATGACGCTTTCGCATTTAAGCTTGGAAGTTTCAGTGTCCTGTTAAAACAGTTATATAAAACAAGTTATAAGTAAGTTGCATTAGTTTAGGAAAGTTGTGCAAAAAAATATTCTCAAAACATATTTTTTATGTGAAAAGAACTCGAAAAACCTGATTTTTAGATTAAAATAAAGCTTTTTACAATGGAATGTATTATAATGTAGATATTATCAGAGTACTATTCATTACACAAAATTTTAACACTGTCAACATGTGACATGCTACCCGTAATTACCCACATGGCAAAACATTGAAATAAAAAAGTTTAATTTAATTTGACCAATTCAATATTTAAATACCAAATAATTACAAAATCATCATGTAATTTAACAAAAACAAAAAAAAAAAAAAATAGAAAAAAACAATTTTATTGAATAATAACAAACTTCGTAACCAAAAATATTGAAGTTTGTTAGTAGATAATCAGCATGGCGTATTTCCGGTTTTATTATTTGATACGTTAAAAAGTACAAGCTCATTTTTTACATTGCACTTTTTTCAGTGTCGCATTTATCGAACGAGAACCTGTGTTTACTTTATTAGCCACATTATTGATCACTATGTTAGTGTAATATTAGTTTCTAGTATTTGAAATATTTATTTCTTATTTATTTGTTTCTGTAAGTTGGCCTAAATAAATAACTATCAAATAGTGTATATCCATCATTGAACCAAGAGTTGTCATACACTTGTGTTTGATTTGCATCTGTGTTTTTTTTCATTTTATTTTATTTTCTTGTTTCCATGCTTTACTGATCATTACAGATCATCATTATTGTCGCTCTCCATTTATTTAATCATAGTTTTATCAGTACCAATAAACACATACATAATTATTTATCTATTTGTTTAACATTAATAATTTTGTAGTTCCATTGGAGCAACGGGCAGGGGTTCCCTTTAAATAACTAAAAACTAATCGACTTAATTTTTTGAGAATATGTTTTTTTAATATAAAATTTAATTATATTCGTCAGTTAATAATTTTTATTGATAGAGTTTGTTCTCAAAACTTTCATTTCATATGCAGAAAGAACACAATTTGGCAAGAAAGAGCCAAAGCAACTTAAGCGCCACAGCAACTTAACCGCCACAGCCCGCCGTAGACTGTCATTAACAAGTCTCTTTAATAAAGAAAACCCTAACGATTTTTATAGTAAATATAACGAGTTAATTAATTTAAAATGTATATGTACGTGTCTATTTATTTAACATCATTATTGTTGCCAATATTTGTTAACATATTTGTCATCATCATCTCAATGTTAATAGCTCAAACACATATTTTCTTTAAGTTAATTTTTTTTTTGGTAACATATGCATTTGGTCATTGTACTTTTGTTCATTTAGAAAAAGTACTAAATCGTACTAATCTGACCTTTCATTGGGATATTTTAAGAATGTGTTAGTTTTTTTTTTTTGCTTGCGCTGCACACTGTTTCTAACATGTGTTAATTTTAATTATGTGAAATAATTGTGTATGAGTGTTTCAAACAATCCATACCCTGTAATAAAGTTTGATGAAAATTATTTTAATGTCAATTCATTGCTGTTAAATTGATCAATTAAATTTATTTAGATTTTATTTTTATATTTGCTAAATGCATTCAAATCATATTATTTCAAGTTAATGCTTGTGTGTATGTTGACTTTAGATTTTTACTTCATTTGATGAATTTCAAGTACAGGGGCTATTATAATTGCAGGCAAGTCAAAATTCGTTTGCATATGTAAAGTGAGAATGGAGCTGTAATGAAATATAAACAGCTTTTAAGAAAATTATTAGGAAACAAAAATAAAAAAAAAACATTTTTTAATGATAACTAAACTTGCGATGAAAATAATAACCTTGAACTTTAGTCAACGCACTGAAGCCTGTTATTTAAATTAAAACGAATTTCAATTACTTAATGCACACCAAGCTTCCAGCTTGCTGCTACCAAAATTTATAAAGTTTAATTGATTTGAAAAAATGAGATTATTCCAAAAATCGTTTTTCTTCTGGTTTCGCTAACGTCCGCTTAGTACGAGCATTGTACGCGATTATATTGATACACCTGCGCAATTTGTGTCCAGAAAAATATTTTACAATAAATTGTTGCATCTTGATAAATATATCTAAAATCGCTTGTAATAGAATCCTTTTAATCATAGCTTCAATTTTGAATTTATCTTTCTCACTGTGGACTTGGTTGCTGTGTTTTTTTTTAATTTGGTTATTTTTAAATTGATTTATAACTTTTTATAGTTCGGTTTTACAAAGTTCAAAATAATAATTTTTGTAAATGGCTTTCTCATACTGCTCAGAATTCCATTGGATTTTTAAGCGCTAAAATATTGCAGAGGTATCAATTCTTTTAGAGTCGAACAATATATCGCAATGTGATTAAAAATTAAAAATCGCATAGAATATGGTATTGGATATAATGTGGGTATGATGCTAGTCTCAAGCAGGAAGTTCTGTTGATCTGAAGAATTACCAGCCAGAAGCATAGCAGTGAGTAACAGGAAACAGACATGAATAACCTCGGGTCTCACTTCATTAAACTTAATTAATTTTACTTTTTTTTACTATCTGGCGTGATTTGTTTTTCTTGTAGTTGTCAAGGCAACCCGACACATTGGCGAAAGTATGGTCGCAAGTCCGTAAAGTATTTTTTTTACTTTTTATGTTTTTTATATCATTTTATAAAAAATTCTACTAAAATGTAAGCTATGTAAAATCGAATAGTTATTTTTAAGGCAGGTACTCTACTGCACTATACTGTACTGTTCCTTTTTTTCTGATCTATTCTATTCTAATTCTAGTGTTTTATAATAGAAATAATAATATTATTAAGTAATCGTCCTTAAATACTTGTTTAAATATTTATGTAAATGATAATTATAAATAAATGAATACACATATATATGTATGTATGTATGTAGTCTATCAGTGATATCATACTCACCAACATTTTTATTTATTGATATACGCATATTTAATGCATCTGTGACCGACGTTAGGTGATTAAGGGTGAAAACTAAGCAAGATTTTAATAAGTGACGTAACAAATATTTTTATTGATTAACAGAGTTAAAAATTTGAAGTGACATGCTAATTTCATTGCATCCATATTTTTTTTTTTTACAAAAAATCTATGTACACTGGTATATGAGCAAGCATTACTTAAAATTTCATGTTTCATTTGAAAACCAAATTGGATGTAAAACAAAAAATAAATAACACACTAATAAGAAATAGTTTCTTAAAAGAAGAAAAACAATATTAACATAAAAACTAGCACAAAATCCAAAATAAAATATATGAAGGAAAAATAAAGAATTGAAAAACATGCACAAGCACCTAAACACATCAACATACACTTACAAAAAAAAAAAAAAAACAAAAAATAAACAGAGATGCTAATGAATGCAGAATTAAAATAAATATAAAAAAGAAAACCTTTTTACTTTAGCTCTTCCTATTTGTATTTGTATTGTATTTGTCAAATGGGTACAGACGTACAAACAGTATGTTGAAATTGTACACATACATAAATATGTATATTATTTTGGATAAGAGAAGATACACTATGTACAAACGTCAACATAAATTGATCACGTTGAATATTTGATATTTGTGTTTGTTTGCTGCACACATTTCGTAGGTATTCGAGAAATTAGGGTCTCCGACCCCAACAATTTTAAATGCAAGTAGAGTATATAACGAGCGACGTCATATTTTAAAGACGAGAGACTACAACAATTAAAAAGAGTTGCAATGGAAGAAAAATTCGAATTCTAAACTTGGATAATGATTTTAAAAGATTTTTGTTGATTTTTTTTATTTATAATTTGTACAAGAATATGTACTACATAGCACCATGGTGTTAAAATTATTTTTCAACATCAACTTGAGTTATATATGATTAAGCAACATAAATACTAAACAAGATAAAATAGAAAAGAAGCAAAGCGTTATAAATCTCATAGCATCCAAATATGTAGGTCTAATTCTCAAGATATAAAAAGACGACATACGAGTTTTAATTTAATCAATTAAAAATTACATTAATTTTTTAGTTATTAACACGTTCGCGAACGCTAAAATTTTCAAAGAGCTGCAAAAATATACAGGCAATTATTTTTGAAACTAGTTGTAATATCCGAAATCTGATTAGACATGTATTATAAGAGTAATCAAAACATCGTATATTAATCGTTATATACAATGGATGCTATAGCATCCACGACGGTTACACTTCTAGTTTACTCAATGTGTCGGCTTAAGGAAATTTGTAAATACATGGAGAAAAGATAAGCTGGTATAAAATTAAATGAATAAAAATTGGCTTTAAAATTTGAATGCTATAGCATTCACGTCATTTTACATCACTATGAAAGTGAGTGCTATAGCATTCGTGTCCGCGAACGTGTTAAACAAAACAAAACAAAAAAAAAACCGACAAATTTGTAGTTTCATTTGAAACTATGGTTTAATGTTAATCATTTAAAACAAAACAAACAACAATACTACTCTGCTCAAAAGTATAAGGACTTGTTATTTTTGCTTTCTTTATTAAATTAAATTCTCATATAATCAATTACGTTTGGCTTATGAAAGTATCCACGATTTCAAAATAAAATTTGGACAAATCCACAAATGTGCTTCCTCATAATCCACATTGTTTTTTATTTTTTGGCTATGTTTATTTCTGAGAATATAACAAAATGTTTGTTATATTAACTCCGAGAAAGGTTAATATTACACTTTATTCTTCCTCAGGCGATAATACTATCAGAAATTTTTAAATTTTAACTTATTACATGTTGAAAGTTACAGCCCTGTAACAACTAACAAATAATGCAAATCGGGTCCGATTGATCCTTAAATATTATATTGCGATACCTGCCGCTAACCGTAAGGAAATTCAGAAAAAAATTATTTGTTACTTCAATTCCACAGAGCGATACTTTTTTGTGGGAAAATCATGCTGTTGCCAAAAAAGTCATGAAGCCGAGTCGGTCATAGCATTTCGGCATTTGGTCCGTCCTTCACACTTGTTGCACTTGTTGCACTTTTGAGTGCAACGAAAACTGGCTAGTCTTTCTTCCCATTTATATGCGGGTTATAGCTGACACATCTACATGCGGCTCATATGTGCCTTTATACTATTTCCAGGTCAAGTGGACTACGATTAGAACTTTAAGTTCCTTGATATCCGGATATCTCCTGGGGGCACGTATAGTCTTGATGGATCTCTTCCCCATTTTGACATGTGATATTTATCGGGGATAAAGGGTGGCCTGGGATAGCAGAAGCCCCAAACTGGAAAAGACACAGCTCTCTCGAAGTCCGACAAGTGAACTTAATTGACATATACTGATGCCACGGGGTTCAGTTGCCAGCAGGTCTGTGACCCTGTTCTGGTTATTGGGTAAACGTGATTTAATCGGGCTTTGAAGAAAGTTCCGAAGAGATGTTAATGCAGGTTTGACATCCAATGTCCTAGCGTGCGCAAGCAACAAGGAGTAGGGGCGACTAAAGCGTGTGTGCGTCTTAGTTCGCGAGTGGATGCGTGGTAAGACTACAATCAGATTATGGCCTCTCGGTCAGGTGCTGATGTTAGTCCTATCACAAACATTGTGGAATGGCACCTGTGGGATAGAATGCTTTGCTTTTGTTTTGTTAAGTTAATGAAACCAAAATAATTTCCGTAGTCAATCTCATAATGGCAGTGGCAGATCGTTTCAGTGTTTGTCGGATACTAATATTGACACAAATTTCGCCTGTATAATGCTTAGTTTTGAATATGAGTAAAAGCAAAGTTTGCGTTGCAGCAATGATATTTGGAATGCTTATTTCTCCTTATGGTGTAACAAAGTATAACAGAAATATTAGTAGCGATTGAGCGGAATCGAATACACTTTTATAAGTGTACTAGTCCCATGGCATCTTTTCACGCTCCTGCGTCAGGTTTTATTACAATTTTGGCTCCAGTACTTTAGACATTTCTTCAATTTGCTTGCTAATGCTATGCCTAATTAGTTACTTAGTCGGTCTGTTTAGCCATATAGCGATAGGTGCTTAGTCAGCAAAGTTAATTTCAATCAAATTTCTAATATATATAATATCATAGAATAATATCATTAAATAACGAATTCTAAACTATCTCATACCATATAATGGAGAATTTCTACGGCTCCAATAATGATCAACAGATTATTTTCAATTCCATGGCCTTGGCATGGATACGAGTTCACCAGCCATGTTAATGGCAGTTTTTATCACAAAATATGTTTTAAAAAATAAAAAATTAATTAGCTTATTGAAAATAAATATTATTAAAAATGTTAAAAAAAAGCAAATTTTAGTATGTCAAAGCAAAATAAATCTTCTGTGTAGTTTTAATTACATTGAAATAAACATTTAATTAAAAAAAGCATGTATTTAAACATATAAAACGGAAGTAACTCAAATTTTTACTAACACTCATGCTAGACAATGGATGTTAATATGTGGTTGAATGATCAACCAATTATTGATTGTTTATCTCAAATTTTACAACATTTAACTTCAGTTGATATTGCTGCAGCCGCCATAAAAAAACTTTAAAATGTAATCCCAATCATGTAAAACATGCGAAACTAATGGGTTTAATATTACTTGGTCTTAAATTTGTTAGATATTTTTAAATATATATAAAAATAAAATAAATTTATTAAATGTAATGAATGCTTAATCGTTATACTTGGATATGCAGTTGAAGCCCACCTTTGTTTTATTGTTTTTGTTTTTAGAAGGCAACAAAAATTGCGGTGTCAGTAGTTTTATATACAACATGCACATACATATAAAAAAATATTGACAAGCATATATTTGTAGAATAAACATACATGTATATGCAAGACTATGCAAGATTGTATGAACATTCAAGATATGCGAAAGTATAATTCAAGTGATAATTAGTACGCTATATATTTTTTATCTTAAACAAGATCGATGGCAACTCCAATCGTTGTAGCTTTACAGTTTTGTAAGATGCCCCTGTAGGCTAGTACGTAGTGTACTAACTTATCAGTCTATGGGTTGTTGGTCTGATTCCCAACGAAGATCTTGGTTTTTTTTTCACTACAAAAATAAAAATTGTATGTCGCTAGGGCTGCTCAATGGTGAAGGCCTGGTCGCTGTGCTGTCTTATACCACAGTTAATTTCCGACTATCCTTCTACTTTCACCATTTGTTTAATCTCTTCTCTAACCCTTTCCTAAAGAATGTAGCACGGTACTTGACTAAATAGGCATTGTTTTCTGAAGTGCTACTTCTCTTTAATAAAAAAATATAAAAACAAAACTCCAATCGTTATAAACGACATCTAACTTCTACTCACATACTTATAATTGAGTTGTTTAACCTCAAAAACAAATCCCGGGATTTATAAGTTTTAAAACTACAACCGTACAGGTAATAAGTTTATGCAACGGTGTCAGATGTTGATGTTGATGATAAATATTTTCACAAAATAATTGATCGAAAATGTAACGTGCAATATGGAAAAGTCGAATTCAGGGTGTAGTTAAGGCGAACGAATTTTTAATATTTAAAGCAATGAGCACAATAACTTAAAATTTAGAAAGTATAATTTCTGTACACTTGGTAATTAGATCAACGTTAATGGACAACGAACGAGATATTCAATTTTTGAAAATGGATCTAAAATTAAAAATTAACATTTTGAGTGCTATAACAAATTTTCATAATACTTAACATAATTAGTATCTTAATAATTATAAAAGGTTTAGAGAAGATAATAAAAAAAACATTCGGATTTTTGGGAATCCAGAAAATTTCCAAACTATTGAAAACCCTACTAGCTGTTGAAATATTAATCGATTTCAAAATGGATAATATTAATTTTGGCAAAATAATGTTGTGAAAAGTAGTCTCTTTTAGTTCATATGTGAATAAAATCCTTTAAAAATTATTTAAAAACCAAGTGTAACATTAAACAAAATAAACTTTTGAAAAATGGCATTCAATTGATTAAGTTAATAAGGCTATTTAAAAAAAATAAATAAATAAATGAAATGAGTAAACAGAACGAACCAATTATAATTATTATATATATATATAATAATTATAATTATAACTCTGCACTTGAAAGGAATGAAATTGTTTTGACTATCGATCAATTAAAATGTTTAAATTTCTCATTTATCCTATGAGGACTCAATATATTTACAAATTTTATGTTTGTATTTTTACAATGGCAAGTTATTAGATATGAAAAAAAAATACTTTATTTCTAAAATTTTAAATGTAAAAAAATTGAAATTGTAAAATGGAAAAATGTTCCGGATTTTAAATCTGTAAATCAATTGTTGAATTTATAGTTGCTTTTTGCAAAGTTTTTAGATTTTTTATTAATCCATTTTTCCGCGTGTTAAAAGTCCAAATAATATAGTTACGAGTAGCGTGAAACTAGAAAACTTTCTTGTAAATTTTAATATGTTTGGTTTTATGTAATGTATTCTCAATGCGAAATAGGAAATTATTTTTTGTTATTTTTAATACACAGACTATTTTTTCGTATCTTAAAATTGAAAAACTTGATAAAATCAGAAAATTGAAAATTTTGAAAACGGAAACTAAAATTTATAATATTATATTAAGGGTTAACTGAAAAATAAACAAAAAATTTTTTATAATATAAGTTCGAACAATTTCATACATGTGTTCGATTCAACTAACAAGCTTTTTTTTTTGGAAAATCCAATTGAATTTCTAAAGCTTCTGAAGCTGATAAAAAATGTTTGTTCGCTAATTCGTCAAACCGTGTAAAGGGTTTACTAAATCAAACCTATAATGTGTTATTAGACCAAAAAAAAAAGCGACTTTTTATCTGTTAAACAAGACACGTTAAAGGCTAAAATTTCGCCAAGTACTTTTATACAGATAATATTTCATGGCTCCTGCTTTAACTCCAAGACTTTGATAGCCCTTTCCAGATGCAGTTATGCTATACTCGAAAATTTAGTTTTTAACAATATGTGGCGAGCTTCTGGCATATCATTTTCAACTATAATTGTTTTTGCTTAAGCAAACTTGTGATAATCGTAACCTATGCCTTATCATGCATAAAAATTGTTTCTTCATCAACTTTGTTTCAAGTTAATAATAATATGATATTTTCTACAAAAACAGTACTGACAAAGAATTTACAATTGCTATTTCTGCCGTTTTTTTTCACCGTACAAAATTCATCTTTTCAGAAACGCAAAGCTTTTTCTATAATTTTAAAAATTTTTTATCTGGTATATAGTATATATATATAGTAATAACTTAAATGTTCTTTAATGTTTAGAAATAGAATAAATTTCGGTTGAGTGTAGTGCCAATATGCTTTATTTTTATAAAATGTTGATTTGTTAATTGTTATCTTATTTTTATTATATACTGATCATTGAAAATTTCCGGTATTTTCTTACACTTTCTAAAAATCATTGGTAAGTTGTACTCTTTTTTTTTTATTTAAAAGAGTTCAGGAGTTTTAACAAATTCTAACTATGTTTAATTAATCTATTTTAATAAATCTGTAAATATGCAAGGAGTTTAATGGATGGATGTACTAAAGCAGATATAGCATATAAAGTTTTATGGTAGGTTTCTGATTAAACGAAAACTTAAAGCGCATGTCTTCGTGGTAACATGTCGTTAAAGCGGATGTAGCAGTACGTACTCGTACTCTACTATATTGTTCAAAAATAGTACCATATAAGTGAAAATCACGGCTCTATGGCGATTAAAACAGCTAATAATTAGTCATTATAATACAATATATTCTATGTAAATTGTATTTGCTTGTCTATAGGAGTTTAAGAAATATGTCTATATACATATGTAAAAAAACACCTCTATGGAGACACCCTTTAATCTTTGATTTCAATTTAATATTTTTTGTTAACCCGTCCACAGCTCAGCGTCTAAAGAATTTTAAGTGTATAAACGGACTGACGGATATACTTTGTACCAAAAACCAAAAGGGTGACGTCTTTAACTTTTTGCGAAGTTAAAAAAAGTAAGCTGAGTAAAATCAAAACAAATTTTTATATATTTTACTTACTTACACATTTATTTACTTACTGATTTTTGTGACAAGAATGATCCCAAAACATTTGTTTTTATATAAATTAAAAGAAAACACATTTTGTTAATATGTACTTGTTAAACATTTAATTGCATATTTCAAACTGGGTTTAAGTCAAATGCGCATACATAAATAAATACACTGTTGCAATTTGAAATAGTCTAAATTCACATTGCATACTTTTGTAATTTCTAATTTTTCTGGATGATACTATACGTTTCTAGAAGTAAATAAAAAAGAAAAACAAAAAAAAACCATGAAAAGACAATTAACGCTTTGTGAGAAATTTTTCTCACTAACATTTACTCATTTCTTTATTGAACTCATACTCCGATACCGAAAAGTAATAATTCAAATGTATAAATATGAAACTTAAAACAAAATTGAATAAAAATTATGTTGTTAATTGTGTATAAGTATGAATATTATTTATTAGTAATTGTTATCTTTGTTTAACTTAAATGATACTATAAATAAAGCATACACATATACACAAACACACGCAAAAACACACAAATAAAGTATATGTGATCTCACCTTTGTAGTTAGAAAACTTTAAAAAAGAGATTAAACCGCTTAAACGTATACAACAACACGAAATCTACCTTTTGATAAAGAGTGCAAACAAAAGCAAAGGCATATGCGACAATGCTTGTACTCAACGGCACATCCATATCATTGGCTGAACATTAGTATGTGTCTTTATTTACAAAGTTGTCTAAATATTTAAGCCGGTGTTTTGTTGTTTTTTTTTCCTGTTTTTTATATTTTATGACTCTCACTTTAATCAAATACATTTAGACCTTCTCGGTTTGTTTGTTGAATTTCAATTATTTAATTTTTTTTCCTTTCCACAGACATTTGTGTTGGTTTTGGGAAAAAATTGTGTGTATTTGTTTGTCTTTCCATTTGTATTTGTTCTTGTTTTGCTGTTGGTGTATTCTTGCTTTTAATATTTATTTTTGTCTGATAAACGCTATACATATAATACATTTTTAAATTTGAAGTTGTCCTTTATATGAAAACTTAATGAAAAAATAACATAAAAGCCACACACTATTCTCGAACTTTCTTTCCATGATGAGTTTTGTTTTACTAAGTAACTTTTTTAATTAATTGTAGTGATTGAATTAAAATTTCTTAAATAAAACTGTTTTATTATACTGAAAAGCTATTTGGCAAAGTTATGAAGTCCTCTGAAAATTTTTCTATAATGATACACATACAAACGTATTTACATGCTATTTTAAAATTGTTGCAATCACCGTTTCCAGATGAACATTGATCTCAATAACTAGGCATTTTATGTATAAACGTTATGAAAATTTTGTTCAAAATTTTGATAATATACTTATAATTAGTTAGCCAATCAAGCCAAGCATCAGTCACTTTATAACAGTTTCTCAGAAGTTAAAAAACATCCTTTCTAAATATTTGCTTTTTTAATTTCGCGGCTATGCAAGTAATCTGAATTGTCATACCTGGGTATCGTAAAACCCGTACTTCATTGCCAAGAAACTAACGCATCTACAGACGTTGAACCTATGATTCTCCCCGGGGACACATCTATATGTCTTGACGGAATCTCATCGTCATTACATGTGTTACCGGGGATAAAAGGGAGCCCAGTCCCTTAAAGCCTAGCAGGGAGCCAACTGGACAACTCTACGTTATTTTCACGGGAATCAGTAAGCCCCAGATCTCAGCTGTTCTCTAACTGATTATTAAGGTTGGTCCTTCGGGATCATCGTGGTGGTTGTGGTTTTGCGGCCCTTATGAAATGATTACGGGACCAGGATCATCTCACCTCTACTGAGAACAAACGGTGAATGATCCAGATCCAGTGACCATGCTGGTCGTGTGTTCTGGACCAACATTTTGATAGTCTCCAAGTTTTCAGCAAGGAGTAAGGGTTGGTGGCACTGCTCCGAAACTTTCAAAATTGTAACTAGGAATGATCTGTTGCATAGAATTATGTCTTCGGCTTCCTAGGGCGTAGGTGCACACTACATATCACCCAAATGGTTTGATCCAGCGTCGTGATATGTCTTACATAGCTAAGTAACGACGTAAATCTTATCACGGATGAACCTATTATGTGCTTTTGGGACTGGTAGCATCATTGTCATAGTTTTTCCTATAATTCTGCTTGATGCAATTTAACTGAGAACGCTTTAATATTACGATTGTGTACTTTTTATACCATGAAATTGAAGATATGGATTTGGATAACCTTCAATTTCAACAGCAATTATTTGTATATAAATTCGGTAATCAATTTATTAACTTCGAAATCACCTCTTAAGGCTTAAGCTACTGGGAAGTTAGCCTTGGCAGATACCTTAATGAAGTTGTATTCCCTAAATAATGGGAATATTGCTTATTTCTAATGAATATGTATTTACTCGAATCTTTTCATCGAACCTAGATGGGACGTATGTTTTTAAATATTTTTCTTATTTATATATAATATATAATTTTTTATCTTATTGACGTCAGATAAATTTTCGTAAATATTTGAGTTTTTTAAATAACTATTTGAAGAATCTAAGTTTTGAAAATTTTATATCCGAATTTCTTTTTATGAATAAACGATTATAAACTAGTTTTTTTCATGTTAGTAGTTGTTATGTGTAATAGTTGTGTAAACGAATTTAGTGTTATGTTTAGAGAGCATGAAAATTATTTGGAAAAACCTTGTACAGGTGCCCCTGTAGGCTAGTAGGTAGTGTACTAGCTTGTAAGTATGGGGGTTGTGGGTTCGATTCCCAACGAAGACCTTGGTTTTTTTTCACTACAAAAATAAAAATTGACTGTCGGTGGGGCTGTTCAGCGATGAAGGCATAGTCACTGGTCGCTGTGCTGTCTTATATACGGCAGTTAATTTCCGACTATACTTCTACTTTCACCACCTGTTTCATCTATTCTCTATCCATTTCGTAAAGAATGTAGCACGGTACTTGACTAAATAGGCATTGTTGCCTAAAGTGCTACTTCTCTTTAAAAAAAATATAATTTGGAATCAAACATTTTTCTACATTTACATTTACTTTCTCATAGTAATAAGTAAGCTGATGACATAATAAAAAAAAGGATTTTCACCAGAATTAAACAAAACTATTTAAAGTGGTAACATTTTAATAGAAGAACAACAAGAATCAAGTTCAAGCTGAGTCATGCAAAACAAATGTTTTTAAAAATATTAGTTTGGCAAATTTCAAGTTTCTGGAATTGTTTTCAACTCGTTGCAAGTGTCTCTGAATATCTTTATTTGATATAATTTCAAATAAATTGTATTTATGTATAAAAATTTTATATACAAATTATTTTCATGTATTATGGTGATTATAATATTATGTATTATTATTTTTACTTTTGCAGTTAAACGAATATATAAAAACTAATTTATTAAATATTCAACGATCTTTAATTTTTATGCGTATTATCAACACTATTTCTTTCTGGGACATATACTTGGCCAGTCGCTATTTACCTCTGCTTGATTTTACATTCAGTTTGTTAAATTTAACGCTTTGAGGTTTTTTTTACTGAAAAGTTTTTTTACTCATAAGTTTTTTATTTTTTTTTGGACTTAACATTAAAAAAGGGCATAAAAAAAGACCGTTCGATAATTGAATATTTCTATGTTTCTACTAAACAAGTAGTTGGGAGTAATGATTGTAAACCTTTAATGAATCTGCCAAAGAAGAAAAAAAAAAACAATAATTTTTACATGTTAAGTGTAAATACTTTACACCGAAAGCTAATGAAGAAGAATAAGAATAAAAAAATAGAGCACCTGGCTAGCTATAAGCTATTCTTCAATTTCTTCGCTTTCTTCTGTCTACACGATTAACAAGAAAAGAAAATATTAAAAATATTTGTTAGTATTTATTTATGTTTTATTTTAAAACTGTAAAATTATTGAAAAGTCTCATGATTATTCATTTTGCGGTGGTGAATTCAACATCAAAGTAGAAACTAATTGACAAAAACAAATAACAGGTTAGTGTAAAAGTTTACACAAAATAATCGTTTCTTTCATCTGCATTTCTTATTAATTCTTGCGTGGTTTTACTTGCGAAGGAACTAAAATTATTCTACTGCAAGAGATAGCTTGTTTGTGAAGGTATTAAAATAAAATTATGTGGGTGTGATGAGCTAACATGTGACTAAAATTTTTAAATCGTGAATAACTAAAGTTTTTTAATACCGGCTTTGAGAATTTAGTTCATATTCGATAGAATTGAAATTTTATTTAAAAATGGATCTAGTTCGACGCAAAATTGTTTTAATGCAGCAAGCTTCTCCATAAAGGTGCCGTTCAAAGATAGATTTCTAGCGCTTTCAAGCAAATATATTTAAATATGTGTCAATTTTATAAATTATTTGAAGGTTTAGAATTCTTAGGCAGAAAGCTTAACATCGTTGGTCCTTGTTACTCTTGTGTTATGTTATCTTCGAATCAGTTTCACTATTTAAAAATTACTGATTATTTTCAGCCCCACTCTGAACAGGTTTAAAGAAAAGACTATACAGACCATAATAATGACGTCCTATAAATTATATTTTTTTTTTCTTAATGCAGCGGTTATTACATAATATATACAAATTTCAAATTTGTGTAAAAAACATGGAAATCGTATGAATTCTGTAGCTTTGATCAAATAATATGACATTTTCAGAACTCTATATAATAAGAATTAAATATTCTACGTTTACTATTGCTATTTCCTGTCCTATCTGGCTGGTTTGAAGTCGAAGGCGATTGTATGGTAAGATAAAAATGTAGTTTAGAACTTGACTTGAAAATTTTGTAGGCAATATTGTTAAGAATATTACTATTGAAGTGCAAATAGTTGAAAGGTCTATTAAAAATACCGTCTTTATAATTATAACATATGTTGCATAAAAAAGAATTATTAAGAAAACGTGCAACAAGTCATGAAAATAAAATCAAAGAACTTAGAAGTAGAGCAATACCGTGTATAGAAGAGTAAAAAAAACCTTGAATGTAGAGAACAAGAATTTGTTTGTTTAGTGACCTCCCGGAGCCGAGATAGATGAGGAGTGTAGAAGTTGAGAATATAAAAGCGTCTGTATAGTAAAACAAGGAAATGGAAAAAAGAAAAATAATAAGCCGCGGTAGGCAAAAGTAATAAGAGTGGGTGATGACCGCTGTACGGGAAGTTGTATCGCCGAGGAGGAGATCGGAGATCGAGC
Organism: Trichopoda pennipes; assembly: GCA_030448955.1. Taxonomy (NCBI): domain Eukaryota; kingdom Metazoa; phylum Arthropoda; class Insecta; order Diptera; family Tachinidae; genus Trichopoda; species Trichopoda pennipes. The sequence goes on along the minus strand of JASKUP010000049.1, from coordinate 2,939,220 downwards.
AAATTAAGAGTAAAAATAGCAGTACCAAAAAATTAATAAATTGTACCAGAAAGCTAACACAAATCTGCTATTATTATGAAAGGAAAAGGGACGAATGTTAAAAGTTTACATTTATCTTTCGCATCTTTCACAAATAGTGAAAGTAGTGAGTAGTATTTAATTTTCTACTCAGTCAAATGTCTATGCCAATTTATTTGGGAAGAAGCTATATTTGTTGTAACTACTTTACTGTACAATAAAAATAGTTTCAAAAGTATGCTATTTGCTACAAATGTAATTACTGATATTTATAAAAAAAAATTATGGTTGTCCAAAATAACAAAATTGAGAGTTTGTGGCATTTAAAGAAAATCTTTAATATAACATTAGCAAATAAATATTAAAAAAAAAAGTGGCAAAAACTTTAAGACAAGTAAAACATAATCCCTAGTTTGTTGACAATATTATGGTACAAACTAAATGGTGAAAAGAGACAAGTATAACGAAGTAATAACATAACTTTGAACAATTAAAAAATATTTGTTTAGTTGTATAGCTAATTTAGATGAAAATTCTATGAAAATATATTTTAATAATAATACACACACAAGTAATGTTATACATATTTTTTATAGTTTTTTTAAACGATCTTTTTTTATTTATCTTTAATAAATATATTTATTTCTTTTAAACGATATTTTTTATATATTTTTTTTTCTTCTCGATATTTTGCTTCCCTTTGGAAAGCTTCTTCAGGAAAAAATTTTTATTTTTATTTTTTCCTGAAGAAGCTTTCCAAAGGAAAGCGAAATATCGAGAAAAAAAATATATAAAAAAGATCGTTTAAAAGAAAAAAATATATTTATTAAAGTTTTTTAAAATTATTAAAGCCGAATTTTAGAAGAACGCCTAAGAATTTCGAATTGATCAATTTTGTTTTAAATATTTAAATTTTTTGTTGTATTTGTAAATTTTGTTATTTCTAAAATTTCCGATAACTTGTTGCCTTTTTTTTACCACAAATGTGTTTTCAGTTTGTAGTAACTCTTTCAAGTTGATAAGCATACTAAGCCATATATGCATATACTCCGCAGGGACTGACCACAATCAATGGTCTCCAAACGATCAAATAAACTAAACTCAGCCATATTCGAAATAAATAAATAAAAACACCTAAAGATAATATTCGTATGTGTTGTTATCATAACAAACATATATGAGTATAAGAGAAACTCTAAAAACATAGCCCTAAGTAAAAGTATCTAAATAAAAAAAAATACACGATCCTCTTTGAATTGATTTTATTCGTGAATAACCTTTAAAAACAGAAAAATCTATAGAGTTTTATCTTAGTTAGGTCTTCACAATACTAAGTAAATTATTATTTTTTAAATCTAAACACACTCCTCTTTAATTATTTTAGTATATTATTCAGCACAGACCTGCCGCGATCAAAGAAGGGACTTTATCTATGTGATTGCACAGTGTTAATTTGAATTTTGTAACACAAAATTTTCTAATATTATATCTTTGAAGAATGCCATTTTACATCTAAATATAATTTTTTCAAACGAATTGTAAAAGGAGTGTAAGTTTTTTTTTTAAATAATAATTTTCAATGAATTTGTAGTACAGTTAGTCGATTTGGAAAAGGTACATCTATTTATAAATGCATAATATATATTCTGATAATAAACTTGTTAATGGTTCTAGATAGCCTATGTAGTTTTAAAATCCGAGTATATTATCTTAAAAACTTAATATTAAATACTAACCATCTTGAAATTTACTACAAAAAGATGTTTTATTTTTAGTCGAAATCTATTGTTTTAAAATTTATATAAACCGGATAGCTGCATATAGTTTAACAAATACTGACAGTTGACGGAGCAGGTTGTGGTATATTATTATTATTATTATTATAATTATTATTACAAATGAATTTTTTTTTTTTTTTTTTATATTTCATTTATTTATTTACAATCTATTTGTACAATATTTAGTAAATGTGCTAGTAGAAATCATTACTTAACATATGTCATTAAACTTCAATAAATTTAACAACTTTAGCTTAAAAATTTTTGATTACACTGATATAAATAAGTTTAGTAGAATTTACAATATTTTAATTTTAATTACATTACTTTTATATATAAATAAAAGTGAGAAAGAAAGAAAAAAAAAAAAAGAAAAATGGATTATTTCCTGTATGGCAGGTCTAATACATGCAATCTTTTGAGTCTATTAACCTCAACACTATCATCTAATAAAGATATAGCTAAAACATTGCAGTGACAACTAAGTCTATCAATGTATTTAGCGCTGAATCGATTTATTTCATCAATAACAAAGGGTATTTTTAAATCTTCATGGATTCTTTTATTAGTTACAAACCAAGGTGCATTCGCAATTGTTCTCAGAGTTTTTGACTGGTAACGTTGTAAAATTTCTACATTCGAGTTACTCGAGGTACAAATGAATGGAATAAAAAAGTAGGTACAAAGTTAATACTAATAAAATTCTTAAATACTTTGGGTGAGTGTCAAAAATAAAATTAAAATAAGGCTTAGCAATTTTTTTATAACAGATAAAAAAAAAGTAATAACGATATTAAAACTGAAGCCAAAGAAACATTATCACAGTTGACTATGAGATGAAAAATAGATTAATATATAATTATTTAATTACAAGTTATATGCACGTGTCAGGATATGAACAGGTTTCAAAATTTTTATATATTTATTAATTGCAACTCGCTTAACTTTTTAAACTTTATTTATATTTAATATTGCTATGTATCTGTAAAATTCCAGTTAAAATAATAGTTAAAAGATAAATTTAAAAACTGAAATGAAATGAAATTTTTAAATTAATTCTCAAAAATTTAACCAAAAATTTTTTAAAAGAATCATAAAATTATGATATCGCCAGCGTTTATATTTTATATATGTAGGTTTTTAATGACTGTATGTGTAGAGAATTCATATAGGGTGTTTTTTGCTTAGGTGCCCATAAACAACTTTTTTTATGCCTTTGATGCCTTTCTTTTAAACTACTGCTTTTTATCTAAGAGTTGTGGATCCGTGAGTAGAACATTGGGGAGAAAAATTACTTCATTGCATATCATGATTTTCTTGCAGGGTACGAAAATAAACAAAACAAAGTATATGCTGAGTAAAAAGATAGTTTTAAAAATGTATGACTTTGCAGGAAACGTTTGAAAAAACCTTTGAAAACTATCATACATTATTTTTTGTTTTATCTTAATCTTATCTTGTATGATAAAGTCGAATGAAATTAAATAAATATAATCTCTCCGGATTAAAACATAATGTTGTAAACGATAGTGACGCCGCTGTATAAAGTTGAATATATTTGATTCGATTTATGCTTAATTTTTTTTTTTTGCTTAGTTGTTTTTAGGGGTACTTGATAGCCTACCATGATTAAGATATATAACAATAAATATCTGTTATTCATTTGACAAATGTTTTAAAAAAAAAATTTTTTTTTTTCAATTTGTTAATAATTGTTGTTATTAAAATTAATTTTTCCTGAAGAAGCAAAATATCGAAAAAATATATATTGTTAAATTAATTAAAAAAGACCGTTAAAAAGAATAACAGATATTTATTTAAGATAAAATAAAAGGTCGATTAAAAATATAAAAAGATATATAATAATAATAAATGAAAATAAAATTAAAGTTACCATTGATAACTTCATAAATCTTTGTAAATTTAACAATTTAATCACCTCAGCAAAAAAAAAAAAAAAACAAACAGATATTTTGAAGTATTAAATAATAATTTCGTTATTGATTTACAAAAACAAAAAAAAATAATTATTATTTTTGCTATGCTTATAAACTATTGTCTGAAATCTTCTCTACCGAAAACAATACACGACTTTCTTAGTTATAATTAAAAATTGAGGTAAATATTAAATAAATATATGTTTTTTTAAAATCCTTACCTCCAAATAAATCACCCATTATTTGCTAGGTGGTAAACACACACACACATACTTACATATTTAAGCTACCATCTTTACCATTATCACACTTAACGAACACCATTAAACATATTTGCATATGAGAAACAACAATCATTTTTATAAGTACAAGTGTGTGTGTGTGTAGAAAAGAGAGTAAGTTCTAGCATGTTTGTGTATTCGTATGCCTCTCTATAGATTAGTGATGATATAATAAAAGAATATTGTTTTGTGATATGCATTCTTTTTGTACATTGTACAGTAAAGGCAAATAAAGTTACTTTGGTCGCGGGGTTGCTAGAGTTAAGCTACAGGTTAGTTTTGCCATTCGTCGATCAGAAGAGCCAACATTAACAACGTGTTTTCAATTTAAGTATCGTGCTTTTTTCACATTCAACTTGTGTTTAAAAAATATAGTCTGGAAATTAAAAAAAAAAAAACAAAAACAGTTTTACGCAAATATTCCGTTTAAAATAAACATTTTTTTGTTTGCTTTATATTACGGTTACTTGACACCGTGCTAAAAGTGCTGGCACAATTGACGTTGTTGTTGGTTTACTTATTTCACGGTTTAGCACTTTAGTCTCAACAAAATTAAAAATAAGCTGATTCAACAAAAATTTAACGGCTCAGTTCAAGTAACTTTTAGTTTTTTTTTTCACAAACAATATATAATTTATTGTATATTCAAGTGTTGCTCAGTGTTATATATATATATATATATATATAATTAAAATTAATAAGAAAAAACAATAACTACAACAACATTTTTTTTTGTAGTAGATGCATATATATTAATAAAAAATTTAAAATATAAAAAAACCCTTGCATAATGTAAATGACATGTGCTTCTATTCTAAAAAAAATACTTTTCGTTTTGTATTAAAGAAAACATTAGATAAAAATATAGGCAATAAATTTTTTTGCGTTTTCATAAAATTTAAACTTTTTTGTGATAGAAAAACTGTATATTAAATATTTGTATTGCTTTCGAAATTTTTTTTCAAAGAGGTAAGTTTTAAATGTGCTTTTCTTGTGTTACTCCTGAGTTTTTGATAAATTCTATCATATTGCCGAAAAAAAAATTATACCGCCTAACTAAATTTGAATTTAAGTATATTGTAAAAGGCAACAAAATGCAATGAGCATATGTGCATAATAATTTTTAAGTTAGAAATTCCTAATTGTACAAAAACCAAACTGGAATGTTATTGCTGAAAACGACATTAGTTGCAAAAACGCAACAATTTTTACGAAATATACATATTGTTAGTTGTATGGACAACCACAATTCCTTTTTTCAGTGTAAACATATAAATCAGACATTTCGCAAAAGTTTTTCTAAATTCTCAATTGTTTTTTGTGTAAGGTAACCTAAACAAATACCATAGAGCTTTCAAATAATTCAAATAATTGAATAATCGCTTATCTCCTTGCTTTTATATAAAATCGTAAAATGGCGATGTGCAGTTAGCTAAGAAATAAAATTTTCTTTTTAAACGTTATTTCATTATCTATTATAATGAGCAATTCAACGAGAATACGTTTGCAAAAGGTTTCAATTTGTTCTCAATATTTTCTCTTCTGTCTTCTTATGTTTAATTTCAATTAATTTAATGTTTACTTTGTGCTCACAAATAACATTGTTTCTTTGTTTTTAGCTACTGCAAAAAACAAACGAAAATATAAGCAAACGTTTCGCTATGTTTAGTTTCGTACCCTGATATACTCACATGATCTTCATTGTTGTATGTAAATAAAATTGTTTTTTCCTCTTTGCTGTCCAAAATTCAATATGAAGATGGCAATGCTGTACTGTACATGCCAATTCTTATTTGCTCGATTGCAGAATCAGCGAGAAAGATGGAAATAGTAATGAATAGAAATGTATAGAATTTTAAATAAAAGCTAGCCAACATAAAAACACATTAGATGAAGTTATGCTTTCTGATTTAGCAAGAATTGTAGAAGGGGATTTATCCTTTAAAACTAAGAAGGGGATTTATCATTTAAAACTAAGATAACACAAAAATGATTATGATTTAGATTAATGCTAATTTTTTTTACAAATAATTGTATGATAATTTGAGGGCATAAGGGCTTGCACTGCCCTTCATGTGTGTTTTATGTTAATTATTAAATTTTTCCATTTCTATTACTAAAATAATGTTAAAAACTAATAATTTTTTATGTTTTTATATGCAATAATTTGTTTTTGTATCTTGTTTAAAGCTTTGATGGCATGACGTGTCTAACTTAACTTCTTTAAAACTTCATTGCCTTAAATTTTGTATGACGTGTCCTATTTTGTTAATATTTTTTTTATTTTTTTTTTGTTATTAATACAATATAATATTTGTAAGAAATCATAAGCCTTTTTGAAAAATTGAAGGTAATTTTTTTTGTTTAAGATCATAGCTTTGTGAGATTGTAATGATTCTTTCACATTTTTTAGCATTAAACTCTTTACATAAGTCTATGTTTTTAATAAAAGTGCTATGCTATAATATGCACTAAATATAAAAAAATATATATTTCTGATAATGAAAATCATAAGGTTAACTTAGACAAAACATCTGCATTTTCGAAACTCCTATTTGTATATTTTTTAAGAATCTTATGGCCCTTTCATTATGCTCATGGAATCATTTTACTTTTTTGTTTTCCTTAGTTGAAATCACGACATATTTTGTAACATTTTTCGTGATTAGCATTGGCGCCATAATTAATACTCGAATCTGCGTCGGATTAGTAAATTAGTTATCTTCCTAACTCTAGTCCTCATTTGAATGTGTTTATAAGTTTTTTACAATATTAAATTTTTTTTTTTTTTTTGTAATTTTTTTTATTTACAATCTATTTTTACAATAATGAGTAAATTTGATCAAATACAATATGAAAAAAAAGAGAAACATAACATACGCTATAAGCTTCAGCAAGCTTAATAGCTTAAACAAATATTAAGTTCTAATATTGATTTGGATTAATTAAAAAAAGATATATAGGTATAAGTTTATTTTCTATAAGGTAAATCTAGTACATGAAATCTATTCAGTCTTCTTACTTCTTCTGTTTCATCTAAAAGAGCAATTGCTAAAATGTTGCTATGATTACTTAATCGATTCAAGTACGCATGACTAAATCTATTTATTTCATCTCTAATTAAAGGGATTTTGAAGTCTTTGTGAATTTGTTTATTCGTTACAAACCAGGGAGCATTGACTAACGTTCTTAGTGTCTTTGATTGGTATTTTTGTAAAATCTCCACATTTGAATTACTTGCAGTTCCCCAGAGTTGGATACCATATGTCCATACCGGCTTTAGTATTGCCTTGGAAACTTTTATCTTATTTTCTAGACTTAGCTCAGACTTAGCTCCAAGTAGCCAGTACAGTTTTTTCGTTTTTATGTTTAGTTGTTGTCTTTTAGATTTAATATGCTCTTTCCATGTTAACCTTTTGTCAAGGTGCATTCCTAAGTATTTTACTTTATCAGTTTTTGGTATTGCAGACCCATTCAAAAACACCGCTGGGCATTCTTTCCTTCTTAAGGTGAATGTTACATGAGAAGATTTATGTGAATTAATGGTTATTTTCCATTTTTGCAACCAATTTTCCAATATTAAATAAAAATAATATTAAGTAATAATCAACGGCTAAAATATTTAAAAGTCCACTTGAGAGACAAAAAAGTTTTAAGCTTTACATATGGGCTGTATTATTGGTTTCTATTTGAGTAAACGCATTCTGCGTTCACTAAATGAAGTGATTACTTAGAAATCATACAATTTTAAACATCAATCCTCATCAGTTTTTACTTACATTTAACCACTTATTCTTTCTAACAACGTTTTATATTTTTAAAATTTATTGTTATTTCTTATTGTTCGCTTACAAAAACAATTAAATTGTTAAAATAATCTACAATTTCCCTACCACCTCTGCTCTTAGTTATTAATTTTCACACAGATTTAAATTTTAAAAAGTAATAAACCAAAAGAAAATTTAATTATTTAACAACATTTAATATGTCAGAAGTTTCATGCATTAAAGTTAACTCAATCAGTCGGTCTCAAGCAGCATTTAATAAGTTAACGTCGTACACCGGTTAGCCATTGTTAAAAATTTAAGTATGTCTACAATATACATTTACCAGATTATAATTGTTGAAAGAGCAATAAAAAACTAATAAACAAAATATTAATAAGTTTTTATCTTGTAGCAAACATCTTTTAGGTCTTTGGTAAATTTTAAAAACAAAGTGACATTATGTTTTTAACAGAAAATTTATCACATTATTTGCCAGAATAAATTTTTCATTTAAATAAACCTTATTTTTTTTTTGCAGCAAGATAATAACGAAATAATTATAATTAACAATTTTTTAGGAATTTTTATAATTTTACGGATATATATATATATTTTTTTTTCTTCTGGAGAGAGTTTATTCCACATAAGGACTGTTCAGCTAATAAACGAATTTTCACTGTAATGCGTAGTGCGATTCACGTACGAGTTTTGGGAACAAGTTCTCTAATTTTGTTAAAACACTTACCATTGTAGTAACGATATAACAGTGAAATACAACCCACATTGCGTCGATGCTCCAGAGAAATAATAGAGTTGGATGCCCTACTGTCCGCAATGAGCTTTGGCCCTCTCCCGAACACGGTCGGGAAACTCCAAAATAGACTTTGGAGCGCCGGCCCATACATGAGAGTTGTATTCCATCTTTGGATGGATATAGGTGGTATCAATAGTACGGAGATCGGATGGAGTGAAGTATTTCTTACACCGTTTTAAAAAACCGAGGCACTTGAAAGCTTCTTTAGAAACCTGAAAAATGTGTTTAGTCCATCAAACATCACACAGAATTTTCATGCCAAGAACATCAAGAGTTTTCGATTTCGTAATACTTATATCATCCATAGTAACAGATGCAGCACCAGTTCCGAATCCATATCTATGCGTAAGCATGCAACACCGTGTCTTACGGGCATTAAAATCTACTCTATTGACATGACCTCATTCCGAAATTGTTGGGAGATCGTGATTAAGCGTATCATTCATGTTCCGCCTTTTGTATCCCACCTCAAACTGTTCCGGTCTATTACTAAATGAAAACGAATGGCAAATGGGGCTGTCAAAAAAAAAAGTATATAGGGTTGAAAGTTTGACAAAGAAGGTCATTTGTATGCCCTCAATGTTAAATAGTGTTGGCAAAATAAATTAATTTGTATTCGATACAACTTAATATATTTGTTTTGACTACTCGATACTACTCAATATTTTTAATGGGTTCTTGCATACTTACAAATAATTTATTGCGAAACTACTTTCTTTTCTTGGGTTTATGGAGAGTTTATTTTTGATAGTATATTGAGACCTTATGCCTATTTGTTTTTATGCATCCGTTGAGTTTTGTTTCTGATGGAGCTATGCTTAGGCCATTAAATATGCCACACAATTAAGGTAGAAAAATGACAACTATAAATTTTAGATTACTAGTTTGGAGATAATAAAAGTACTCGTTACTCAATAGCCACTATTCAATATTTTACCAGTACTAATATTAAACCTTTTTGTATTTTATTCACCAAATTAAATCAAACCATGTTTAATTGAAAAAATATAATATAATACAAACATTACATTTTATAATAAAAATGCAATTTATTTGTTGGTTGGAAAAGCTATTATCTATACATACACATTTTACTAAACGTTTAAGCTAAAAGCAACAATATAAAAAAAAATAAAACTTAAAATAATAGATATTGAGTAAATGAATACAATAAATAAAATTAATTAAATATATAAATAGTTAGTTCTCAAACTAGTATTTTTTCATAATTAAAAAAAAATTGAAAACATTTTCTCAATTTCTTGAATTCCACAAATTTATTCATATTTTTTGTGTCGTAAAATAATTGTTAGTCTTTAATAATACCAGAGTCTGGTAAATCCACAAAATACTTAACGCGGTGTTTGATAAGCAGGTGGTCACTGCTGTTCTCTCAACAATGGACTGCGCGACCGTTTTTTTAGTCTCTATAAAATGCCCTAATGAAGGGGAAAATTAACTCAAGTTCTTAAAAAATCCACATGATGGAATAAGTTCTTGAGATAATAACTGTTTTCTGGCAGTGTACATGATTTTTCCAATGAAACGGTCCTTCGTGTCATTAAAATGGAAGATAAGAACCATGGAAATATATTGCCCATAAGGACTTATTTTTGTTGTGGTGTTTGGTATTTTTTTGTTTTGAATTACTATAGTGGTGTGGCTAGGCTCACTTTGGTAGGACTCTAATGTCTTATGTAGCGCTGTATTACAGTAGAGATATAGTTCGAGTAGAGATAGTCTTCAGCTCCTTAATCAGAAGAAAGGGTATAGCGCAAAGAAGATTTCGTCTGATGTTAGGAACATTGAGGGGTTTAATGTTTAAAAAATTATTATAGCCAGATCGTGTGATTGAACGTTTTTGGAAATTTCGACAAAGTGTGCATTTCAGGATCCGCTTCGTCATAGCTAGACAAGATGTCCATATTCTGAAAATCAAATTAAAAATTTGTGGCATTATGTTTTTCATCTTTCTTTTCATTTTTTAAAGACCTAATGCTGATCTCGCAGTAAATTATACCAAATTTAGCAGTTAGAAATGTAGTTAAAAGTTATATTTTCACAATAGTTATGTAAAACTAAATGCGAAGCAAACAAAAATTTATGAAATCACTTTTCTACCGCGTTAGTAATACCTGCCACCCGTATTATTTTTTTTTGCTTTGTAAACATTATTTTTATGATTAAAAAAATTCTTTTGTTTGTTTAAGATAGTCAAAAGCAGAAAACATAGCGGAATAATAAAAATATGTTTTTATTAGTGAACAACATGAAATAGCGAAAAGGGATTTCCAAAGTGCATTTTTTTATAATCAATAATGATTAAATTGTTTTAATAGTGATTTTCATAAAATAAAACTTCTTATAAGTACAAGTTTACAATAAATAGATAAATATTTATTTGCAAAAAATAAATAATTCAGTTGGCGAAAAGATAAAAATGAATAATAAATAAAAAAATTAATATTAACTTTGCTTAATTGTTACTATTAAAAATGTGATTTTCTGTTAGATAATTTTTTCCATTACAAAAATGGGCGTTGACAGATTTTTATAAGAATGCTTATATTTCTTCATAATTATTATAATTGTGCTTAAAAACAAAATTTATATATTTTAATTGCGCGCTGGTGTTCAATGAAAAGTATTTAAGATTAATAGGACATTCTTTTAATGCCCTAAAAACCGAAAAAGTTAAATATGTTTTAGAAAAAGCAAGTTCTGTTGGGAAAGAAACCAAATATTAAGTTATAAATTAAAAAAAGAATTTTTAGTCGAGATGTTCATAAAATAAAAAGATATTTTAGAAGTAAAAGTCAGTAAGTATGTATCGTTTCATACACAATACTACTGGTTCTCTTTTGCAAAATCGAATTGAGGAATAATAAACAAAAATATCAGATATAAAATAGAAGGCTGCTAAGTGTATAAAATAAAGCAAATTCTATGGAAAATTTACGATGAGAATAGTGTCACAAGATGTTTTCAAATAAAAGATTGTAAATTTTAACTCTGCACTTATCTTCAAAACATAAGCAGGACTCTAATTATAAATTAAAGTACATTAAAGTATGGACTGCGATATGCGCTTAAAATATCGATGTTGATATGTTCTACAGTTCACACGATGACGCCCAATTTACTACGTTCTTTTTCGATCTATGAGCCAAGTGCTCCACCGCTTAGAGTTATAATTTTATTTAATTTTAAATAAGCAATTCACAAATATATTTATTGAAAGAAATCAAAAATGCACCAAAAATTTAATTGGCATATCTTTAAACATAAAATTTTTGTTACGAAAGCATTCTAAAAGAACATAATATTAACTTATATATATAATATGCAAGTACAGTGGAATCTCTTTTGAGCGGACACCGAAGGGACCATTAAAATGCGTTCGTACAAGGGGGCTGTCTGGCCAAGAGAAAACCACAAATTTAAATCAACAAAAATTTGTCTACGATTGTTAGTTTTTATTTAAAAATACTTTTATTAAAAATATAAACAATTTAGTTGGGTTTAATAACAAAAAAATCATTAAATGTAGCTCTATATGTAATAAAAGTTTAAAATGTTTTATAAGTTCTATATTACATATTTCAATAACTATTCCTCCATCCCGGTTTGGCGTGTTTTGGTCTTGGTAATAACATCTTGAAAATGTAAGTCCAGCGATGAAAGTATATTCATAGCTTATGTCTCACCTTGGCATTTCACAAACGCTATTAGATCATGCGGTTTCGCCAATGCCTCTTTATATGTTAAGATGTTTTTTGCATCTTAAAAATCTGAAGGTTCAATTTCATCTGTTGAGTCATCAGAAATTTCTTGAACTTCAGAAATTTGTTCTTGCAATGGTACGTTTAAATCCAAAGATGATCTCTCATTATAAATCATCATTATGGGACAGATATATTTATTTACCATACTCACATTTAACTATATTATGTGATGTAGTAAATATGATAAACCGTTCCCGGTTGTCAAAACGAACATATTAGAAGAGTCTTTGCAAGCTAATTTGTAAATTATGACATGATAATATCGAAACAAATTAGCCAAAATGTCCGCCCAAGAGAATTTTTTTTGCCCGCGTCCGCACATGAGAAGCGTCCGTTCAAGGGAAAGCAATGCTTTTTTATGGAGCGCTGTCGGGACCTGGCAACAACATCCGTCTAAAGGGGGTGTCCGCTTATGGGAAGTATCCATTAAGAGAGATTCTAGTGTACAACTATAATTTTATGTTTTATTAATGCAACGTCACGACGATCATTTGCTTGCTACCTTTTATTGTCGTTTTATTCGCAAATAATTTATCTTATGCATAAAAACTAAAAACTCTTAAGGTGGTAAGCAGATTATCAAAAGAAATTCCATATAATTAAGATAAAAATATCGATATCCTAGAACATCTATTTAATTTAGCAAATAATATTCCTAAAAGCGATTCTTAATTTTCTCTTATTTACGGTGTTACAATTAGCGAAAGGCTAAAATAGGAATTTATTACGTTTGAGCAAGATAGAAATTAAAAATGAAAAATTTGAAATTTTTGCCCTGCAAAAAAGCAACTTGTTTTGGAGCAGAGAAAAAAAAATAGTTAATACTTAAATAAAGTGAAAAATGTTAGTTTCTTACATAGTATGCGTAATTGTAGTAAATAAATGGTGGAATTTTGGAAGTTCAAGTCCATTTAAAAACTATATGTCTACTTAGAAAATACTTAAAATCTTTCAGATTTTATAGCGAATAAAAGAAAGAAATTTCGATTTGCAGAATATCAAAAAGTAAATTCATTTGAAGTCGAAAAAGATAAATTGGGTTTTTTAGTAAAGTTTTTAAAGAAAGCTAATATTTTTAAGATTTTATGAAACATGTTTTCATTTCAAGAACGTCTAGAAGAGTTTACTCTATTTTTTAGTAGTTATGTATGAAATAATAATTAGGCATATGTTTTTGGTTTTACATTTTCAGAATGCACATCGCGTAATTGCCGATACCAATTTTGCCTAAATTAATAGAACTACTTTTTTCGCCTTTAGGGAAGGATACTTACTTCACTGCTAGTGATGCGTGTGTCTCGCGTATAATGATCTTAACGTGTCAGCTTCAATTTAGTTGTAAAGCCTTCACTGTAAAAATAGGGAACTATTCAAACAAGTAAGGAAGTCGGAGATAATAGTCTGACAGACTGATAGTTAAATGAATTTAAACATGTCCGTACATACAAAACTAATAAACTTGATCAGGACGTTAAATTGAGGCAGTTGTTTGGAAATAATCGAATAAGTCGGAGAAGAAATGCGCTACTAAAGCGATCCAATATCATTTTCGGCTAATGCGCAATAGAAATAAATATTTCAATTGTATTCGTTACTAATGTTGAACTTCTAAGACGCTTATAGTTATAAACCTAATATATTTTTTTAAATAAACAGTGAACTCGCAGAAACGTGAACACCCACTAACATGAGCATCCAAAAACATGAACATTTTTTTTCTTACATTGACTACTCTAAAACGTGAACAAAGGCTGAAGGCTCTAAAACGTGAACTTTTTATCGAACGTTAAAATTCAATTTTGTAAGCTTATTTAAACATTTTGCGATTTCCCGCAGAAGAATCTCGTAGTTTGTTTGTTGTAAACAACTTCTGTTGCAGGATAAGTAGTTATGGTATTACCGCGACAGTTCTACTGGAAGCATCTCTCTGTGCTGACTATGCATATACATAAATAATATAAACAAGTGATCTCTAAAAATATTTTTATTGAAAATATATCTAATAAAAAACCAAAAGTGTTAACTCTTCAAGAAAAGTCAGATATTTTAGAGATTTTATGAAAAGGTTCACCTGTAACTGGTTTGGCGAAAAAGTATAATGTTGTCAAATCGACGATTTGTTCAATAAGAAACAAAAAAGATGCAATTTCAAAATGTGTTAATAATACATTTTCCAGTCCTGGCAAACGGAAAACACTGCTTTCTTCAAAGCTTCCAAAAATGGAAAGATTTCTGTACTAATTTCGAAATTAGTATCTTAGAAACCCTTTTGCAACCCATAGTAGCATAGTACATATATTAAAATATGGCAGGAAAAGTAGAATAAAAAACCTGTCTCATAGGTGAAAAATAACGTACTTTATTTTAAATTAAATAAAAGATAAAAAGAGACTAAAATATGTTATATAAAAAAAAATACAGTCTAAAACGTGAACAAAATCGAAAACGTGAACACCCTCGGTAAAAATTAGTTCACTTTTCTGCGAGATCACTGTATTGTATTAAAATTATTCTATCCTTTCTGTATATACTTGCAAAGTGTATATACACAAAGTATTTGTTATACTTCTTGAATTACAAAGAGCGCAAATAAAACATTTTGTTTTCCACCTATTTACTTGCTCTTATATACCAATATAATTTAGTTGTTTTTTCTCAAGACGTTTAAATTTCGTTCTCGTTATTATTTCTTCGGGTTGCGTATATTTAATGTGCCCATTTAATGTTTATGCTCAAGAGGAAAAACACTATAAAACTGAATCCTTCTCTTTAATTTCATTTTGTTTTTGTTTCACTCGCTACAAAGAACAAAACAAAATGAGAGCAATCGTTAAGTATAACTAAGTTTTGTGCTCTGGTTTCAATACCTGGTACTCGATTACACACACACTGCTTAACGTATTCTATAAGCCTAAATTACGATAGCACTTGCTTAAACAGATGACCAAAAAAAGTGAATTTAAAGAATTTTCCAGAAATATATTTGTAATCTTAATTGTAAAAAATGTTTTAAGCTGGAAGTAATTTAATATTTTTCAGCTGCTCTTCTATATATTGTGTTCTAGCCTAATGTTTTTTAATGCATAAGTGGTGAAATTAGATTTCAATAGGAAGCATTTTTTTTTGCTGTTGCTACGTATAAACAAGTTAATAAAACTTATCATTGTATTTTTATCTTAATCTATTTAAGTCTAGAATAAATATTTTTCCATACTTTATTATTATACATAAAGCAAATATATTTACGAAAAAAAATCAGTTATTGCTATACTGGAGTCCTAAAGATACGGGAAAAAGTTTCCCTCTTAAAATAAACACTTGTTTAACCAACAAATACTAAGATAAAGCTGCTTTATTAGTCATTAAAAAGCTAACTAATATTGAAAAATATGAATAGTATCGCAGCTAGTAAAATAATAAAAATAAAACATCAAGTCAAACGATATAAAATGACGATAATAATGTTTAAAATGATTGCAATGGCCGTGACAGTTGATGGTGCGTCAGTTCGTAAAATGTTATGATAAAAAGAAAATACTTAAGTAAATAAAAACTTGATTAGATAACGTGATACAACAAGACCCAAAAATATTACAAAAACACTTGATATCTGTAAGAACACGTGGAAAAGTCATAAGAATTCTCATCAGAAAAATAATAAAAAAAACACAGCGAAGAGAGTTTGTTTCCATAGATAAAAGCCCCGTTACATTCTTGATAACAAAATTTTGACTTCATTTTATGGTTTATATCTGAATTTCTATCAGTATTCGAAAAAAACTAAAGTTTACTACGTTAATGTTCTGCACTGAAGTTTTTGAGATCAGTACACAAGAAAAAAATACAAAATACACAAAATTTTTTTTAATTTTTGACTTTAGTGAACTTTTTGTGTATGTGTACGGTTTTTTAACAGTTTACATAGTGAATTTTAGTGGTTGCGTTGTTTTCTTTACCAAATTACCCACAATTTGCATTCCTTTTTCGCCATTTAAATTGTAGAATACAGATACTTGTTATTAGAAAAATACAATACTTGTATGTACGTATGTATTCCAGGAATCTTTACAATTTGTTCACCTGTTTTACATTTGAATTTTATGTTCATAATTACACTTTTATGCAGTGTTCGAAAAAAAAACACTAAAGTACGCTAAAAAATGGTCAGTACGTTATTTTAGTGTTTGTGTTCATCAGTGTACGGTATTTTGTTTGTGTACATATGCACAAACACTAAAAGCAAGATAAACATTTGTGTTCTTCGAACAGTACACTGATTTGTATAATACATTTTTACTGTTTGATGAACCAAATCTGCTTAGTTTAAATTTAAAAAAGTCATGATCGTTTTAATCGCGAAAATGCTGTACTACAGTGCCTCTAATGAAAATTTTATGTCATTGATTTTTACAGATCATTAAAAAAATGCGGTATCAAAGAGGCTTTTAAGTGAAAATTTGATGCTTTCTAACAATAGTCACGTGCCAAATTCCTGAATTAGCTGTTGGTAAAATTTTAGAGTGATTTAGCTTATATTGTTGTTGTTAATGACTAAAGACGTGATTGGCTTGTTGGCTTAGGTCTGCATCCCAGGTGTAAATTTAGCTGCTTCAATGTATTACGATTAGTAGATATCAAAGTAACATTAAATAGATAGCGTAATAAAAAATAAAAGAAGCTATTCCAGCTTTAAAAATATTTTACGCTAAAAAACCGTTGTATAAATGAAATTGTATGCAATTCGCTACACCAGCGAAGAAATACAGCATGACGGTTGTAAACGTAGAGCTCACGCTTACTAGATATTTTTCATCTCTACCTTAAAATCGAATATATAATACCTAATGTCATGCTTTTGTACTTGTTTGGATTGCATAAAGAATTTTCGGTATTGTTCCGAAAGAAATATATTTGCAAATTAATGTAAATAAATATAAAAGAAATTCCCGAATCAATTCCTATTTAAAGCATAAAACCGAAGAATTCTGTTTTACAGATTCATTATATTAAATTATATTAAATTTCTAGCGGATATGGCGAACTTCGCCCCGCCCCAATTTTAGCCTTCAGACAAACTTTAGAGTAATAATACAATTCAAATAATGAAGACGAAGAATAAAGAAACGTACGTAAATAATTAATCGTGTTGTCACTACCGTACGAATAAACGAAACGAAGTGAAAAAAATCCGTATAATCGAGCTCAAAACGTGTGATAAAAAAAGAGGCCTGATAAATAAAAAACTTGGGGAAATAAAAATTAAGTTTTTTCACATTTTCCCGCAATTTTCATTTGAAAAGCCATTAAGGAATAATTCCGCACAAAATTCCATACAAAAAATCTATTTTCGTTTTTTTTTGATAACTGTTGTATGGAATTTCAATTGATTGTAATACTTTTACGTGAATGCGTGATGTACGAATATCCGGAATCAGTTTTACAATACACAAAACTCGCATAAATTGCAGCAAGAAAAATAGCACATTTACTGTAGAAAATTACAATGCCAAAATGACACCTGTCAGATTGCGCAGAGTCTAAGTCAACGTATAAAATTTCATACAAAAATCTATTTTCGATTTCTCCAATTTTCCACATTTTTCGCAATTTTCCATAACTTACACTAAGAATTTTTTATTTTTTTGATTTGGAAAGCCATTAACAAATAGTTTCACATAAAATTTCATACAGAAACTGGATGTTTGATTTTTCCAATTTTCCGGAGGGATTTAACAAAATTTTTTCTTCTGTAAATACCTTCTCCTCGAAAATACCAACAACTGACAAAAAATTTTACAGAAATCGGCTCAGCCTTTCTCATTTTATGAATTACTATACATTTTTTACACCATTTTCATATATATATATATATGATTTTGCCACGCCCCTCCGCCCGCAGACCGAAATTAAAAAATCAGACTTCACAGTGTCACCCACCTGAAAATTTTATCAAAATCGGCCCAGCTGTTTTGGAGCTCTAAGTTACATACATACATACCCTCCGGGGGCACATATATATGGTCTTTGGAAATAGCAACAACTTAGACCTGTGCAACTGGGGGAAAAAGGGAGCCTAGTCCCCTGAAGTCAGCAGGGGTGCAACTGGAAACTCCACTTTATTTCCACGGGAATCAGTAATGCTCGCAGAGTTCCGTTATTTGTCTCTTTAGACGTTTAACTGTTCTTTGACTGATTATTGAGGTTGGCCCCTATATGGGAGTATCGTGGTGGTTGTGGTTTCGCGGCCCTATATCAGTCTATGGTTCTATTGTAGCCGTGTTCATTTCACCTTTAATAACACCTACCTGGTGAAATGTTCCCAGATCCAGTGAGCATGCTGGACATGTGTTCTGGACAGGAGTTGGAAAGTCTCCAACTCTTAAGCAAGGAGTGATGATTTGCAGCCCTGCTCTGGAATCATCGAAGTTGCAACTAGAAAGTTCTGTTGCATAGAATTATAGCTTCGGCTTCCTAGGACGAGCATGACGTTCCAATTTATGCAGTGGTTTGATCCACCATCTGATTAAGGCTTCATGGCCAGGCGCGGATGTAAATCTAATCACACGTTACATACATACATATATCATATTTTATATATGTATATAGATTATAAAAACATTTGTATTTACTTATATAGTATGATTAAATAGGTTTTTTTTTAAATTTTCTCCTCCAAGAATGATGTCAATATGTATTAATGTATGTATGTATATAAAATTCTTGTAAATTTGAAGTTGAAAAAAGAAATCTCTTATACACTTACACATGTATTTTATATATTTAAACGAAAATGTAAATATTATGAGTAAATAAATGAATGAATGAATATTTATATAGTAAAAGAGTCATTTCCAAATAAATCGAATATTGGATTTAAATAAACATTTTAGATTTTTACATGAACACTGAACACTTTATCTGACTGTTATTACTTCTGATAGAGCTGTCCATAACTCTTATATTGAGTTACTCTATTTATGACTACACCTTGTTGAAAAACAATTTTGTAATTTATATGAATAAACATTAAATATTATCAATTATTACAATTGAACTGATCTAAGCGAATTAAAAAAAAACTCCCCTCAACCTGGGGAAAATCCCCTAATCTTACAACATTGCAAAAATATTTTCGTTTTTGTGAACGTTTTTCAAAGATTATTAATTTTAGAAAATACAATAAATAAAAAAAACAAAATAAAGACAAAATCTTAATTTTTATGTATTTACATTAGTGTAATTTCTTTCTTAAAGTGGAAGTATTATATCTGTATAAAAAATATATTTCTAACTGCCATTCTAAGAAAAAGTAAACCTTAAGAGAATTTATTTCAATGTATGTGCATTTGAGACGAACCATCATCCATGCATCATTTGCTAGATTTCAACTAATAAAAATACAAGGGAATTCGAAATTCCTGCTGAATTTAATTGTTACTTTTGCATAAGCCAATTGTTAAGGGGAGTATTTTCTAGCTAACAAATAAATACTGTTATTAAAATTTAAACCTGGTTTAATCTGTTTCTAAATAACGCATGCTTAAGAATTAGGCCATAGCATTGACTCCTTTTTGAATGCTATTAGACAATTTTTAAATTTTAAAGTTTTTCTTTCCAAATAAGAATAAAATATATAAAGAGACGAAAATATAATAATAAATATTCATAGTCGAAAAAATCACTATTATTATAATAAATTTAGTGTTAATGTAAAAAAACAGACGAACTTAAAAACTTTCACAATAATACTACAAGCAGTTCATGACTTTAGAAAGGTTCTTCTTCTAATGAATATTGTGCATTTTTGAGAATTCAAACATTCGGATTTAATAAGGATTGCAAATGTATTTATTCATGGTTTTTAAGAACTTTTCCATAAATGCTTTCTGTCAACAATTCTCTATGTACGATCGTAATTGCACTTAACTCTTTTAACAGTTATTAAAAATTTTAATGAAGAACCACAAAACTTTTTTAGTCATAAATATTTAAACACTTGGAATGATTTGTTGATGACTATAAAATGAAAAAACAAAAACAAAAAAAAAAAAACTGACTGCAACTTGAGCAGCATGCGTGTCAAAGCATATATTTTTTGCTCTTAACTTGAGTCACAAGTACTACCGCTAAATACACGTTTGGAGTCATGTTTATTTCTGCAGCCAGTTGTGGTTTTCACATATGTTGTTAGCCGTATACCATGTGTATTTAACAAAACCATTGAAGCATCCAACATGATGATGCAAACAAAACATAAATTAAAAAAAATGAGAAAAGCGTCTAATAAATTAACTAACCTAATGGATGACCATTGAAAATTTAGTTCGTCATAGGCCATTGTGCAGAATAATGTCATACAGGGAAAACTATAAACATTTTGTACACACAACACAAATAATAATAAAGCAAAAATACTACAAATAACCTAAATATGAACTTCAGATGTGTTCGCACAAAAAAATTTTAAAATGTTTTTTATTGTTATAACACATCGTTTACCAAATTACGAGTAAAATACTAAATATTTGTTAAAGATAAAAAAATTCGTTTTACTAGGATCTGGATAGACAGAGGCTAAACAGGCAAAAAAGGCCAAATTGTTAAAAAAAAAACTATTTAGCAACAACGCAGTATTTTTCATCGTACTGCTTTTAATCGAATACGAATTCTAAGCTGTAGTTTTTTCTGGTCTAATTATATGCTCCTTTGATTTTTTAGTACGTGATTAAGCTTGTTATCATCTAACGTGTGATTCAAGTAGAGATATTTTTTCAATAGCCTTTTTTTTTTGATAGATCACGTGTGAGTCGTATCATGCTGTCATGTTATTTTTGTTTAGTATTGTTTCGCATTTTATCATGCAAAGATTTACGCGTAAACAACGTTATCAACAACGTATCGTTCAACTTTATTACGAAAATTTACGTTCTGTGAAGAATGTGTTTCGTAAACTTCGCTCAATTTATGGTCAACACAATCGGCCTACTGAGCATACTATTCGCAACACCATCACCCATTTTGAGACCCAGCATTCATTATTGGATAATATTCGTCCAGCACTCAGTGTGACGGAAATAATCGATGCATATTTTTTCAAAAATGCTGCCGCTGAGAAAGTAACCGTCAATGGTGACCGTTATCGTGCCATGATAACCGACTATTTGGTGCCTCAAATTGAAGCTAGTGAACTCGGCGACATTTGATTTCAACAAGATGGTGCCACTTCCCACACATCGCATCAATCAATGGATTTATTGAGAGAACACTTCGGTGAGCAAATAATTTTACGCTTTAGGCTGGTCGATTGGCCACCGTTAGACTTTTTCCTGTGGGAATATATAAAGTCTTAAGTTTACGCGGACAATTCCATTTCGATTCAGACCTTGGAGTTACTACTCGAAATTCTCGGACAAGTCATAGAAAATTGGACTCAACATTGGTCATTGGTTAACATTTGAAAGACATAAATGCCAAAGAATGTTCTTTCAAATGATAAAGGGTGTTTTTTAAGCTAGATAGAACTTTAAATTGTAAAAAGTAACACAAAAAATGAAATTTTGATGAAACATTTTTTTTTATTTGTTTCAGTATACTCTGATAAATCATCATGAATAGACTCTCGCTTGAACAACGCTACGAAATTATCCAAATTTACTTTGAAAATCAGTCGTCGATTCGCGCAACTTATAGACGACTTCGTCATTTTTATGGCGTACATAATCGTGCATCTGAACAAGCCATTCGTCGAACTGTCGATCGATTTCGTACCACATACTCTCTAGAGGATGCAATAACACCAACACGTCGAAGGAATGTGCGTACTGAAGAGAATATCGCCGCTGTAAACGAAAGTGTGGAAGAAGATCCAAATTTATCAATTCGTCGTCGGTCGCAGGAATTGGGGCTCTGTCCGTCCACTACGTGGAAAATTTTGCGCAAAGATCTCGGCCTACACCCGTATAAGATCCAGCTGGTGCAGGAATTGAAGCCACGAGACCATTATATGCGTCGTTCTTTCGCCGATTGGGCTCTAGAGCAGTTGGCAACTGACCCGTTGTTTTATCGCAAAATTGTGTTCAGCGATGAGGCGCATTTTTGGCTTAACGGGTTTGTTAATAAGCAAAATTGCCGCATATGGAGTGAGACCAATCCACAACAGGCCCTACAGACTCCATTACATCCAGAAAAATTCACCGTTTGGTGCGGTTTTCACGCTGGTGGCATCATCGGACCTTATTTCTTCAAAAATGAGGCCGGAGCTCGCGTTACGGTCAATGGAGATCGTTACCGCACCATGATCAATGATTTTTTGTTTGAAAATATGGATGACATTGATCCGGACGAGATGTGGTTTTAACAGGATGGCGCTACGTGCAATACAGCGAACGCAACCATCGACTTATTGAAATCAAAATTTGGCGATAAGTTGATTTCGAGAAATGGACCTGTCAATTGGCCTCCAAGGTCGTGCGATTTGACACCACTCGACTATTTCGTGTGGGGCTACGTGAAGTCACTGGTTTATGCTGATAAACCAGCAACAATTGACGCCTTGGAGGACAGCATTGTTCGTGTTATTCGTGACATACGCCCAGCATTGCTCGAAAAAGTGGCCCAAAATTGGACGTCCAGAATGCGCTTCGTCAAGAACAGCCGCGGTGCCCATATGCCCGAAATCATTTTCAAATGTTAATGTCATGTATTGATCCTTCGAATAAAAAAGAAATTTTGATTACAATTTAATTTTTTGTGTTATTTTTTACAATTTCAAGTTCTATCGGGCTTAAAAAAACACCCTTTAATAACATTAAAACAAAATTAGCGTTGACATTTTTTAAATCTTTAAATGTTTAATCTTTCAAAGATATTTATCATATTATGATGCAATTATATGATATAGTTATTAGAACAAATATGTTTACTTGCCAGTCAGTTTAATTGTTCCGGAATTCTTTATCTATTATTGGAAAACAAAATTATTAAATAAAATATTTATTAATTAAGCAACTTTTGAACCATAAATATTTATTAAGAATCTAAACCAACAACAATACTGTTCTAATCCTAAGTAATAAATTTGGATATGTTACAAAATTAAAATCGAGCCTATTCCATAGGATCTGAAACACAGTTTTAATTTTACACATAGTTTATTTAAACCATAAATATCACATAAAATATTAGCAAATAACTTTAACGCTCTTGCACAAAAGCCAGCATAAAAATTTTGTGAAGCAATAAAAGTTTCGATCTAAATATCAAAAATAGCAGGTTAAGGGAAGCCTTTAAAATAATGGCAATTTTTACACAGATAGTAAATTTATGGTGCTAAATTGTTTGGGTTTGTTCCGCCGGTGAATGAACTAATGTTTTCAATTCCTCCTCTTAAAATCCTTTCCAGCTTTTTGTTCGCAAATGGCGAGCGCTTTCAAAAATATTAAAATTAATCCTCACATAAAACGCCAGATAGCTGACATTCTGATTACGTAGGTAGATACGACGATTATGGGATATATATATTTAATCAACGTTGCCTGAGGATGATGTATTCACATCGAAAACGCTTGGCATTTGTGAACAAACAGCCGGAAAGGAAGTTAAGAGGAGGAATTGAAAACATTAGTAAATTTATATATAGGGATTTATGGATAATAAAGGAAATATTGAGATGCTCATAAGAATAATAAGGAAAACTATGTCATATTTATTGTTCTAAGATTTCATTTCCACATGCCACATACATATTTAGATATTTTCAGGATCATACAATACAATAATTTTACGCAGAAGTTCATGCTTTATGTTCGAAATAATACTGTAAGTTTTTTGAGTTAAATGCAGAAGCAGAAGAAATTAAAAGTAGTACTAATGAATTGGCTTATTGATAGAAATTTTACGTTAAGCTCAGACTACTGTTATGATACCTGTACGGTGTAATGAATTTGAGTTATGGGTCACTGACTCTGTTTTAAAGTTAGGAAAAAAATCCGCAAAAAAAGATACAATTCTACGAATAATCACTGCAGCGTAAAGTGTAACATAATTTAACAATTTTTACTATAATACGTTATTCAATAACAATTTCAAAATTGATTTAGAAAAATTTTTGATCTAAGGCCAGTCAAATTGTAACGTATAGTTTAACCTCTTTTAATTCTTAACACGTGTGTGTTACTTTTTCAATTAGTCGTTACTCTCACCTAAAAATACATTAAAATAAAGTGTAAAAAAGTGTTGATTTAGTGACATAATTTTTTTTTATTTATTTTTTGATTTATTTAAGAATGGTATAGGAATATATTTTTAACGACTTAATTAATAATAAAAAAAAAATATTGCTTTTTTTTAAACCACAACTTTGTTTTTAACGATAAAATTTAATTTTAATTTTATTTTTAAATTGTTGCCTTTGTTTTTTTTTTTCATTTACAGCACATGTACTCGTATGTTAAAACCACACATTTCAATTATACTATTTATGAATTTTTTGTTTTGTTTGAAAACTTGGAAATTCCCCACTTTTTTAAGAAAAGATTTAACACTTAAAGTGTGCAAAACTCAATTACGAATTCTCCACGTTAAATGTAACGAAGTTTGAATGAATGAACTGCACTAAAATTATTAGAGTATTTTGTATTGAGTTTTTCAGCAAGAAGTATGTTTTTCAATTGTGGGAGCAACAACAACATTACAGTTTTGACATTTAGTTTCTTAACGTATTCGTAGTGGATACATGGCAATGGTTACAATTAAAATTATGAATAATAAAAATGGTAGTTCTGTTAAAGTTACATTTCGTAAAACTCGTGTTATTTTCGGACAACATAATTCTCCTCCTGAGACCACTATTAAGAATTGGATTGCTAAATTTGAGTTAACAGGCTCGATACAAAATGTATGAACACCAACGGGTGTTCGACCGGGTCGTTCAACTGAAAACATCTCAGCCGTGAGCCGCAGTGTTGAAGTAGATTCCAATTTGTCAATTTCTCGACGTTCCCAATAATTGGGGTTTTTCAAAACCACCACATGGCGACTTTTGCACAGGGATTTGACTTTGATGCCTTACAAGTTTAAACTTGTGCAGGAATTGAAGCCAACCAACCACTCACATTGCCGTAGATTCTTTCTAAAAAAATATTTTTTCAGACAAAGCCCATTTTCAGTTGTCAAGGTATGTCAACAAGCAAAATTGCCGCATTTGGGCTTCTGAAAATCCTAGAGGAATTATTGAGAAGTCTTTGTGGTCTGGAGGCGTGATTGGGGTGTTTTTTTTCAAAGATGAGGCTGAAAATGCGCTTATGGTCAATGGATCACGCTCTATCGCGAAATGCTAACAACTCAATTTTGGCATTATTGACGACGACGGTTTCACTAACATGTGGTTTCAACAGGATGGTGCCACATGTCACTCAGCCAATGAAACGATCAATCTATTGCAAACCAAAATTCTCGATAGCATAATTTCACGACAATCAGCAGTTAAATCGCCACCGGGATCGTGTGATCTAACATCATTGGATTATTTTTTGTGGGGATATGTTAAGAACAAAATCTATACGGAGCCAATCGAATCGATTTCAGCCTTAAAACTCAAAACCCATGATGTGATTAACGAAATAGGACCTCTATTTACCAAAAAGTCATTAAAAACTTTAATGAAAGAAACGACATCTGTTAGCGTGGTCGTGGTGGACATTTGCCAGATATCATTTTTCATTCATAATCGCCGAACTTATCCCTTCGTAATACAATAACAATTTGAATCATCTTAATCTAACATTTTTGTTTTCTTTTGTTTTAGAAAACAAACTTTTTGTTGAAAAACTTTTTATAAAAATGCCAAAATCTATTGTTACATGTAGATTATATTTCAGCTAAGGAAACGAACATTTTTATTACTTCTCATGATAGCCTTCTTCAGCCTTAGTATGCTTGATTAAGTAAGTTAGGTTATAATTTTTGTATGTCAGTGCTTTCATACGCTTGTTTTCGGATTAAGTATTTATCAATTGTTTGCTTTCGTTCTCAAAACTTGGTTCACATTGTGCTACTCTTTACATCTCTCGATTTACTTTAAATTAACTGTGAGATTTTGTTCCACGTCGCTTGTAAAACTGAGAGTACTGGCGACTAAAGGTATTCATGCTATTTCGTGGCTTAGCTCCCTCAAAATTTACATAAATATCACTTTTAATAGCTTTGAAATGAAGTACCTTAGAGATTTGCCTTGCCCCAAGTAGTCTGTTTATTTTAACTTACTTCGGGCCACTAAGGGAGGAGTTCACATAACCAAGTATTTAAAAAGGATGTTGACTAACATCAAGAGTTGGAGTTCTCCGTATATATTCTGGTGGCATAGCGATCAACATTTAAAAATTTTCTTCCACCATAGAAGGCATAAATCTGACCAAATCTGAATAAATTAATTATATATAAACATTCATTTCTTCTTCATTAAGCCAACTGCCTTAAAACGTAATGCAAATTATTTAATTTGCTTCAATATTAAAAAAATATCTCGTTATTGCTGCGCTACGAATTATGTTTTTATCTTAATAATTGAAATTCAAATACCAAGTTTAAACATAAGTTAAAACATAAGCGGTATTACAATTTTTAGAAAAAAAAACCAAAATTTTCACAATTTTTAAAAATTCACTTTGAATTGATGATTTCATGTTGAATCTTAATTCCTAAATTTAATGGCTGTTTCACGTTCAACAATAAAAATAATTTTAAAACTTTGTTTTACTTTTGCTAGTCACAAGTTGTAAAGTTAAATGAAATAAATTTTTGTAATTTATGAGAAAACATGTTTCAAGCACTTTTCTAATTTTTGCTTTATCTTCCTTTAGTCCACCGATAATAATGTGCCGAATTTGGAGGATAGCTGGTGCTGGGAACCAGACAATAATAAAACCGACAATGATCGCAGTTCTGAAACATCAAGTGGCAACGGCAATGAAATTGTTAACATCACGTTGGAGGAAATTCCCTTGGCGGTGCCGGCTAAAACTTCAAAAGCAAAAATTCAACGTCTGGGTGGTGGGTTCTCGGTGCAAAATGTGGAATTTCAAAAGCGAATACAACAGTTAGAGGAGGAAAATAGGCAACTAAACAGTTCCTTGGAAGAACTAGATACACAACACAATTTGGCCATGCAAGATATGTTGGAGCTTAAGAAGGACTTGCAGGAAAAACTTTCAAAAGTGTCCAAGGATAACGAAGCTCTGAAAAGAGCACAAGAGAAAAATTTGATCGACGCTGATCTTGAAATTAAGAAATATAAAAAACAAGTTGAAGATATGGAACAACAGTATCAGTCAATAAAGCAGATGAATGTTAATATACAGCAAAAGTTAGAAGCAGGAGATCGAGATTTGAAACGATCTTTTGAAGAAATTGCTGATTTGCAGAGCCTGTTAGAAAAAAAGTCTTCAGACAATACAGAACTACTACAAAGAATCAAAGAGCTAACTATAGAGGCTGAAAACGAAAAACTAGATCTGAATCACAAAATTGATCTACTCGCCAAGGAAGTAGAGGAATTAAAAGTAACGAAAAGTAAAAAAACTTCCGAATCATCTACCAGTTCCAACAGTAAACAAAGTGAGGATGAATTTATTGTTGTCAGGGAGCAAGACGCTACCGCTTCTGGTCCAGCCACACCACCTACCAAAGAACAGTTAAAAGATAAAATCGTTCAGTTGGAAAATCGTGTTTCGGAATTGACTTTGGAAAATGGTAGCCTTTCATTAAAATTGCGAGATAGTGAAATGGAAAAAGATTTTTCAATTAACGTTCTTAAAGAGTCCGTTAAAACAATGCAGACGCAAAACGATGAATTAGCTGAAAAGCTACGCATGACTCTTATCGATCTAGAAGATCAACAGTTTAAGCTAGACGACTTTAAAAACAAGGCTGCTGAAGCAATACTAGCTCAAGAGCAATTAAAAGTTGTAACGGAAGAAAATAGGAAAATAGCCCAAAGTGTAGAGGATATGAAAGAAGCGCTTAAAAATTCCTTGGAATTGGAAAAAAGATTACTGATATCAGAGCAGGAAAAAGAAGCTTTGCAAATCGAATTGCAAGCACAAACATCAACTGCACTAAGGATAAATGAATTAGAACAAAAGGTACAAAATCTTACTTATCAGAATCAGCAATTGCAACTGAATGCCGAGTATGAAACCGAGACTCTTAACAACAGCAATGAGTTGGAGAAGAAACTTAAAGTTCTAAATGAAGAAAATGACAATTTAAAATCCGAACTAGAAAGATTAACAGACGCCAACTTTTCTCGAGCTATAGCCGATGAGAAACAGCGCATTACTGACTTGGATGATGATGAAGAAGAAGGTGGTGTCTCTTTGGAAAAGTTTAAAACTTTAATCAAAGAAATAACGACAGCAGATCTTAAGGAAATGCATAATGAAGACATCGATAAATTATATAAATATCTAAAGGAAAAACTTAACAAGTTGGAAACAACAGAAAAAGAAATGGCTCACATGTCAGCTGAAATAATGGAACTGCAAGATAACAAATTGGTATGGGATCATGAAAAGAAAACTTTAGAAGCTGATATTTCACAGTATATTTTACAATGTGACGAACTAATGAAAAACAATGAAATATTGTTGAATGAGTTAGAAAACTACAAACGCAACAAATTGGAAACCATTTCCGAAAACAACGAGGAGAATATTGTACAATTGGAAACGCAGTTGGAAGAGTGTAATAATCTCAATCGTACCTTGGAACAAGAATACGTAGAACTTAATGAAAAAATAGAGGAGTTGGAAAAGGAAAATCAGTTACTAAATGAGAAACTAAGAGCTTCGCAACAGTTATGTGAGACATTAAATGTAAAAGAAAAAGATTTAAATCTACAAGTGGAAACCTTAGAATTGGAAAAATGTAATTTAATGTTAAAGATGAATAACGCTGATGCAAACAGCGAACAAAAACAAGAAGACACTCAAGCTTTAATAATATACCAAGAGAAATGCGAAAGTTTGGAGAAACAACTAAACACTTTAGGTAAAGATCATGCTGATCTTGTAGCAGCTATGCTAAAACAAAAAGAACAACTCACGGAAGCCATTCAAATGAGTGAGGAGTCTGAAAGGCTGTTAAGAGAAAAAGAAGTTTCCGTGCAACAATTAAACGAAAATGTCAAATCCTTACAAACTATTCAGTCTTCTTATGAGGAGTTACAAAACTGCATTAAGCAAGCAACTACTCAGGCAGAACAATATAAAAATGAGCTTATAGCTAAGGACATAGTAGTCGAAAGCCTTAAACAAGAAATAAAGACTTTACAATCTTACTTACAAGAGGCGGAAGGCTTGGTAGATAGCAAATTATCTTTAGAGGAACAATTATCAGAAAAACAACAAAAAATTGAAGAACTTTTATCAGAAATTAAAACCTACAAAGACAATCAAGAATGCATGCAAAAGGAATTGGAAAAATTATTGAAAGAGAAAATTGAACCGTCTCAATTAGAGGAATTAAGAAAACAAAACGTTACGCTACAAGATAAAGTTACAGTTTTAGAAAACGAAATCAAAAATCTGTCAATTGATGCGGTGAACAATAAAGAGAATGTGAATCATTTGGCTCGCATTGCGGAACTAGAGTCTCAACTACTTTCCACAGCTGATCTACAAAAAACGCTAGAGACTTTAACGTACGAAAAGCAAGAAATGATTAAAGCTTTGCAACAAAAACATGCTGAAAATACACAATACTATATGGAAATTCAACGCTTAGCACCATTAGTGCAACAACAGATGCAAAACGCTGATAAATCGTGCGATAAATGTCCTTCACTAGAGTCAACCATTGACGAGCTAGAGAAACAACAGGAAAAATTGCGGGATCAAATTAATTTCCTTAAAGAAAAATCGGATATTTTAACAACAAATCTCCTAACAGAACAAACAAATCAAAAATTGATCAAAGAAGAAAAAGCCGATGTTATGGAACAAAATGCTACTCTACGCAAAGATTTGGAACGCTTACGTGCTCATCTTTTAGAAAGTGAAGATATGCATACCCAAGAAATGATTGAATTGCAAAAGGAATTCGAGGCAACAAAGGCGAAAATGATGGCGTTGGAGGATGAGGTGAATAAATCTAGTAACGCTTACACATCGGCAAGGTGAGTTATAATTTTTATAATATTTAAAATCTTTTATTTTATAAAGATTTAAGTCTTTATAATAAATCCAATATATGTAAAACCATTTGATTCAGATAGTGGGCTTATTTAAAGATTTGCGTCCATCTGAATAAAATATTTGAAAAAATATGGATAAAAATTTTTAAATTGCTTGCATGGCAATTTCAGGCGCTTATTGATTAAAAATATATTAATATATTGATGATCACATATTTCAGTGCACAGGTAGAATCAGCTTTTATGGCTACTATCGTGGCTCTATTGCAGAAACTATTGACAACATTATTAAATGATTATATCATTCATTCTACGCTTATCATAATATTTCCAATGTTGTCAAAATATTCTAAAAACTAAATTCTTTTGCCAGTATTTCTTTTCATATAAAATATAGAAATATAACTCTATAGCTTTCGCTTTGTTGCAAAAGAAATTCTCGGAATAAAATTAATTTTATTTCCGCAAACTAAAGTAGCTTTTTCGGAATTTTAGAGTGCAAAAAGATATTCGAGCTATTCATTCAGCAAATAATATTAATTTCAATTTACTTATTGAAAGTTAGCTATAGATTAAGTTTTATTTATTTGTTGTGTAAATTTCTTAGTCTTTATTACATTGCTATAACGCTGCTATATCTTTGCAGTTTTTAAAAATTATCATCTTGTTAGCACATTGCTAGAAAATTACAAGATAGAATTAACAAAATATCTAAAATTATGCCACTTTATCCTTTACATTATGCATTACATTTTCAACATGAAAAGGGAATTTTTGACACGCCTCAATCAATGATTTTCTCCATTTTATAATAAAATCTCATTTCTTAAATTAGTGTACAAGGTGTTACCAATTTATAGTTTATTGTCGAAAAGAAAATTTATTTTAAATAAAATTTTATATTTTAGTAAGACAAGTTAATTAACCATAACAAACAAAATATAAAAAGCAAAAACAAAAACAAAAAAAAATATAAATAAATAATTATTTCAATGACAAATACAAAACACCTGTTAAATTTTACAAACAATATAAAAAACAATTCTAACGAGCAAACGAATGAAAATGAATTTGAAAGAAAAAATTTTAGAAATATTATCACCTAATTATTAAAAATACTTAAAATTAAGTAAATATTAGCAAAATAACAGAGTTGCTGCTTATGACACAAAGACTATAAAATAAAATAAATTATTGTTTAACTAATGACGCCATATTGGCGGCTCAAATTTATTTCTGTTGCTTTTGTAAAATGTTGAAAATAAAATTCTACATTTAGTGCATTTAGTTATTTTACACAAAGGGAACAAAACAAAAAAAAAAAAAAAACAAAAAACCATAAAATCTTATCGCATAATAGAAATTTACAATTGTAGAACTAATTTAAATTTTTAAGGTGTTTTAAATAAAATATGTTTTTATTGCCAAACGTTACTTTGATTTAAGTGTTAAATATTATTACGAAAGCAAGTTAAAATTTTCCTCACTTGCCTACAGCATACGGGCCAATCAACACGCAGAAACATTGCAGGCGCAATATGCTCTTGTGGTACAGCAACGTGATGAATTAGTTCATAAACTAACACTCGCCGAAGATCGTGAATCGAAAAATCAAGCGGCCTTAACAAATTTACAATGTGCATTAGAACAATTCCAAAACGGTAATAGTATATTATGTTACTTTTATTCTGAGAGAAATATGTAAATTTTGTTTATTTGTTCTGTTTTAGATAAAGAAAATGACATTAAATTGGCCACACAGCGAATACGTAAAGAACTGCAACAGCATTTAGATAA
The DNA here is from genome assembly GCA_030448955.1 of Trichopoda pennipes. Taxonomy (NCBI): domain Eukaryota; kingdom Metazoa; phylum Arthropoda; class Insecta; order Diptera; family Tachinidae; genus Trichopoda; species Trichopoda pennipes. Next base: position 2,906,853 of record JASKUP010000049.1, on the reverse strand, counting down.
GGAATCACAACTACAATTGGAGATTCAGCAATTGCAGCAGCAACTATCTGATGCCAATCAGGGCCTCAATGCTGCTTTAAGACTCTCCGATCAATTAGAAACCAGTCAGCAAACCATTAATGCATTAAGAGAAGAAGGTAAGCAAAAATTGAAATTAATTAAAATGCTTGAATGCTTCAATTGAACGGAAATTGCAAATGTAAATAATTTTTCATGAAATCATAATGTTCACTAACAAATTTATTTTTGTGACAAGGTAAATTAATAACACTAACTAAATAGGGAACTGGCTTAGTTACAAAAAAAAAAAAAGAAAGAAAAAACAAAGAAAAACTTACGAACACAAAAATGTGTTTAACTCGTATTTTATGTGAATTTTAATGTTAAAAAACGTATCACCAAATCCCACTATTTATTAAAAATTTTTTACTTATATCACAAAAAACCTATTGTTAAATATTAAACATTCCCTTAAAAATAAATTAAAAAAACATCATCTTATTTGTAATTCTTAAAAATAAATATCAGCTGGTAATTCTGGGATTTATTTTATTTGTTACCCTCGGAATTTCAGTTGGTATCAGTTTTTATGAATTAATTTATAACACCATTTAGATTAAAAAAAAAACGTAAACACGTACATACGTTACCAAAATATGTTTCATTACAAATATCAATTAATAATTTGAGGCAAAAGTTGCATTTTATTTTGTTTTTTAATGTTATGTTTTTTTTTTATTTTTTACTTTTATTTTCTTTATTTCAGTGTTATTAAAATCCTTTTTTAATGTGCATGGTACTTTTCTATTTTATTACTTTACTAACAGAACATATTATTTTACAATATTTTTTTAACATATTTTTTACTAATTAATATAACGCTTTTTTATATAAAAATTTTTAGATTTCGAAAAAAAAATTAATATATATATATGTATATATTTATACAGTTTTTGAATCAGTTAATACAAACAATCAATTGGTATACAAAGAAAACCTATTTTAGCAAACAAATTTTTTAATAATATTCCGAATCTTTATCATGAGACCGATAAATGGTAAATGATTTACCCTAATTTAATCCCTATGTAGAAATTTGAGAATTGAAAATTTGAAAATTGGATTTAAATCTCTTTAAAGTTGTAACTGCCAACTCAAAACTTTATATTTTATTAATAAATAAATTAAATATGTATTGATCTTTTAAACGGTTTTTTTAATTAAATTTTAACGATTTATTTTTCCAATATTTCGCCATTTCTTCCTGAAGAAGCTATCCATAGGAAATCGAAATATTGAAAAAATAAATCGTTAAAATTTAATTAAAAAGACTGTTTAAAAGATCAATATATATTTAATTAAAATAAAAAAGGTCGAATAAAAATAAAAATATTAATAAATAAAAATAAACAGATGCATGCGTTAACATTCAAATACAAACGAGTTTGTGTGAGTTGTTAAACATTTGTGAGTTCAACTTCTGGATTATTGTAAAATAATCGGAACTCAGAGCTCTGAAAATATAAGTTGAAGATGATTTTTTTCCAAAATTTTGAGGTTTACCTCTTAATTGGTTATTATCAAAATATGATTATTTTCCTGCCACCTCACCATAAATTTAATTATCAATAGTAAATTAGTTTGTCTTCCTTTTGGTTTTGAGTGATTAATTCCAAAGGCTCCTATTTTCTTTTCTAAGTAAAATATGAGACTATTAAATATTTCTTCATTATTAAAAATCTGTAAAAGTCATATTTAGTAATTTTTTAACAAATAGAATTTAATGTTTGCTTTTTGTCAGGTTTATAGGTAAATTAGCAAGTTAGTTTTATATTTTGTTTACCAGAAATAAAAAATTTAAGAAAATTTTATCTTACAAGAGACAGCGAGAATTTATATAACAATCAGCCAATTTAATAGATTTATTTTATTTAGCACTAAATGGTCTTAGTTAAGTATAATTATTGCATTAAAGCGCGTTACGATAAGTTAATTATATTTGTCAAGGTTAGATTTTTAGGGTACTTCCGTTTTACTGTTAAGCCACAAATCAGGCGGGATTTGACTTTTCGGTTATTAGGTTATCGCTGCCTATAAGATTAAAATCTAACCAAAAGCTTGTATATATTATGTAGTCTATAAAATTATATATAGTCCACAAAATTTAAACTTTGTTACCTATAATAGCAGGCCTTAACATTTGGAAATTTATTGCTGAATCAAACATTTTGCAGATACAAAATTTTTTAAGGAAATTTTAGAAAAGCGAAAAGATCACATTCGCCCTAAATTTCAAGGACATCTTTTTAAAACCCAAAGTTAAAATAAAAGTGCCTACGAGTTATATGAAAACAATAGAATATTTGCACCAGATTTTCAAACCATGCTGGCTTCAAATAAAAAAATAAATTTTGATTTACCTGTGGTGTAATGGCAAATATTCTATCTTTTAACGAATACAGTTTGCTTGTACTCAATATACCCACATCACGAGATTTACGACCAGTCAAACCAACTTTGCGATTTCTACCCAAATATGTATACAAATGACTTAAAACGCGAGCTGGCTGTACTTCAATTGGAGCTACCTCGGCTATTGTTTGTACATGTAAGTCATACTCAGCCAATATATATCGTTATCTTCAGCAATAATCACCACCTGCACTACGACGTCTGCTTTACCCGCTTTTAAATTGGGTTCAGTTGCTTTGAAAACCCTCGATAACATTGCACATAACAAATCGCACCTCAAATCAAATGTTTAGCGCTCTCACTATTACTTAAAAGCGAGTACAAACGAAATCATGTAACTGATTCAGCAACTGTTTCATAAAATAATAAAAAGCAAAGAAAATAATTATAAAAGAAACGTAATTGATTTTAGAAAGCTTTAAGCAACAACGCCACTCATCAAACTGATTCCAACATACTCTTTTTTTTACTCTGACACGGTGTAAAAAAAGGTATGAAAAAACTGTATTTTGGAATTTATTGACGTTTATCTTAATAAAGGAAAATCCAATAAATTGCTTAAAGTAGTCACTTAAGGTAAATACTTGCGTAGTCAGAATAATACCCCGAAGTGCTTAATAAAGCTATTGTGGGCACATGCATGATAAGATTTACGTTAGTACCGTATCGTCAGGTAATGGCTATGTAAGCCATTACCTGACGTCCTGACCTGGCTTAGTAAGCCATTACCTGACGATGGATCAAACCACAGTGGATGAAATTTGCCCTCACCCACGCCCCAGGAAGCCTTCGACTCTTAGTCACAACTTCAAGAGCTCGGAGCAGGCCAGAGCCTTCACTCCTTGCAGAAGAGTTGGAGACTATCCCGCTTCCGGTCCAGAACACATGCAAGCTTAATAAAATTTTAGAACACAACCTCAAGCATGCTCACTGAACCAGGACAATTCATTGTGTTCACAGTGAATGATCCGACCTACACAATTCAAACGAGGGCTGCGAAACCACAACCACCACGATGTTAATTAAGGGCCAACCTCAGTAATCAGTCAGAGAACATCTAAAAAGCCAAAAAGTTGAACTCTGCGCTTACTAGTTCCCGTAGAAACAACGTGATGTTGTCCAGTTGGCGCCTGCTAACCTTAGGGAACTGGGACTCCCTCTAGCCGCGATGACACATGTAATGACGGTGAGATTCCGTTAAGACATATAAATTAGCACCCGGGGGTAGCTATTGTGGGCACGATCGATCTTTTAGGGCACAGTAGAACTCTTAAGGGAACCATTAACTTTTTACAGAATGATAGCCTGCAGAAACCCAATAGAGAAGCAATCACAAGGAATCTTTTATTCCTGAATGCTAGAAAATGCTTAAGCTTATAGAATGGTAAAATTATAATTAAGCAAATTAAATTAACCATGAGAAGTTTAAGGAATGGTTAACTGTTTCTCTTATCAAAGCTTCATTTGTTAATAAGAGGCGGCTAGCGCAAGCAAAACAAATAGACGCACAAAATAAATATCATTAGCATTTTGTTTTCCATTAGCATTTTGTTTTTGCTTTCTGAAATTGTCAGTTCAAGGTTATTTATAGCTTTAGCTTATAATTTACTTAATTTTAGATGCCTTTTTAATATAACAGAGTTTTAAAAAGCTTAATATATTTTATTTATATATGTATATATACTTGCGACTTATTTATACTTACTCCAATTCCAATCATAAAACACTGCACATGTAAATTTTCGTTACACCTTCTCATTATCCATTTTATTAGTTGATTCATTATTAAAAATGTTTGTTTGAAATTATATTTTTTTTTTTAGTTCTAGTTTCACTATATTTTACAATAAAAACAAATAAAAAAAATGAAACAAAACTTAACAAACGCTATGCAAATTTTCAATAAATCTCATTATGTAATGTGATGCTTTATAGAATTTGAAATCACGTTGCATGTGGAGATTATTTGACATTGCATCTTAAACTTCATTATTTTTTTTTTTACAATATTTGTACGTTTTTTTTTATAATTTAGTTTATTTTTTTTTACTACAAACTGTGTTGTCCTTTTGTTTTTCCCAAAAAAAAAAAAAAATATTTTTTTAAGCATGATTTTGCTTTTGTTATTAGTTTTATTTTTGTTTACATTAATTACATAAATTCAAGCAACTTTTTTAGGGACATAAAAGAAAAGAAAATTTGTAATTCAATTAAATTAGATGAAAAGGAGGAGAATAAAACGAAAGAGAATACTTTTGTCCTGTAGAGTATTACATTAGGTACTGGTGTTGAAGCATAATTTTTTAAATACTAACCAGTACTTATGTCATACTTACAACTGGACAGAATAAAACTGCCACAAGTCATGAGAAGAGTGCAACTTCAGCTGACAAGTAATAATGTGAAAAAAAAAACAAAAACAGAAATATATGTTTTTCTATTAAAACTATTTAAGTGATTCAGTTATCTTGTCTCTATTGTTAATTTTACATTTGAAAATGTCTTACATTTATTATTCTTGTCTTGTTACGTATAGTGGAGTCTTTGAAAAAGCATGAATTGGACCTAGAAAATAAACTTGCTGCTGCTGAATTCAGTCAGGCGGATAAAATCGAAAAAACTTTAATAAAGAGTTTATTGATTGGTTATGTGGTTAGTAGCAATCCTAATGATAAACAACAGATTTTAAGAATGATATCATCTGTGCTGAACTTCGATCAAACTGAAACTGAAAAAGTTGGTCTAAATAAACAGCAAGGAGGTTGGCTGGGTGCCTTGTTGGGTGGCGGAGGAGGAACAACGGGTAAATCAATAATCTATAATTTAAAATTAATTTATATAAATTTTTCTTTGTTGTATTTTAAAGGAGTTCATTCTAAAGATAATTTAGTTCAAGCTTTTGTACAATTTCTTGAGCAAGAATCTCAGCCAAAAACGCTGCAATCACAAATGCCTAATTTATTAAATATAACCCATACACCAACAACAACTAATGCCGCTACTTCATCCTCTCCTGCCTCGAGACGTTCATCAAACGTTGTCAATCCTTCACCTATACCCATTCAACCTTATCTACTCAATTCTACCGTGTTGGATGATTTTACTCCTTCTCGTAATTCTAGTTCTATTTTAAAAGACATATTAAATGATTCTTGATTATTGTAATGTTAGATTAAATATATATATGTACTTTCTATTTTCATTTTATCTTTGTATAATTATCTTCTAACCTTTTATATAAATTTATATAAATTTATATAAATAAGTTTTGATTTAAGTATATTTACCCATGTAAATAATTGTCCTTTTGATATTGTAGAAACAAAAATTAAGATACTATATTATTACTATATTATTAGGTACGAAATGATTTATAAACAAAATAAATATCACTTCAAAAGTACATGTACGAGTACTTTATATATTTTACAAAGTGTTTCAATTTGTTAGAAAAAAATATCAAAATATTAATATTTAAAGTAAAGTCAATAATATTTTAGTCCACAGCCAAGGTGATAAGGCAGGCACGTACAATGAACAATTTATTTCAAATATACCATATGAATTTCGCATTAACAGCCCTTACCCAGGAACACATGCTGAGAGATCTCGTCATGCAGTTTAAAGAATTCGTACTACTTGATTAACATAAGTTTTGTTTTTCGCTAAAATTTGAAACGAAATCTTTACACAAAAACGATGACTGTTTATGAATTGAGAAAAAAATTAGAAATAGCTTCTTTGTTCAAATAAAAAAAAATCCTTTAATTTATTTCGTTAATTTTATTTTACGAGCACTTCTGATCTCTTCAACTGCCCAAAAAAGAACTTTTCAGAAATTAATATAAATGTTATAGACAAAAAACACAAAAGGCAATAAATAGATTAACTCCTGACGTACCCATACAAAAGGTGTTTTTTTAAGCTAGATAGAACTTTAAATTGTAAAAAGTAACACAAAAAATGAAATTTTGATGAAACATTTTTTTTTTATTTGTTTCAGTATACTCTGACAAATCATCATGAATAGACTCTCGCTTGAACAACGCTGCGAAATTATTCAAATTTACTTTGAAAATCAGTCGTCGATTCGCGCAACTTATAGACGACTTCGTCATTTTTATGGCGTACATAATCGTCCATCTGAACAAGCGATTCGTCGAACTGTCGATAGATTTCGTACCACATACTCTCTAGAGGATGCAATAACACCAACACGTCGAAGGAATGTGCGTACTGAAGAGAATATCGCCGCTGTAAACGAAAGTGTGGAAGAAGATCCAAATTTATCAATTCGTCGTCGGTCGCAGGAATTGGGGCTCTGTCCGTCCACTACGTGGAAAATTTTGCGGAAAGATCTCGGCCTACACCCGTATAAGATCCAGCTGGTGCAGGAATTGAAGCCACGAGACCATTATATGCGTCGTTCTTTCGCCGATTGGGCTCTAGAGCAGTTGGCAACTGACCCGTTGTTTTATCGCAAAATTGTGTTCAGCGATGAGGCGCATTTTTGGCTTAACGGGTTTGTTAATAAGCAAAATTGCCGCATATGGAGTGAGACCAATCCACAACAGACCCTATAGACTCCATTACATCCAGAAAAATGCACCGTTTGGTGCGGTTTTCACGCTGGTGGCATCATCGGACCTTATTTCTTCAAAAATGAGGCCGGAGCTCGCGTTACGGTCAATGGAGATCGTTACCGCACCATGATCAATGATTTTTGTTTGAAAATATGGATGACATTGATCCGGACGAGATGTGGTTTCAACAGGATGGCGCTACGTGCCATACAGCGAACGCAACCATCGACTTATTGAAATCAAAATTTGGCGATAAGTTGATTTCGAGAAATGGACCTGTCAATTGGCCTCCAAGGTCGTGCGATTTGACACCACTCGACTATTTCCTGTGGGGCTACGTGAAGTCACTGGTTTATGCTGATAAACCAGCAACAATTGACGCCTTGGAGGACAGCATTGTTCGTGTTATTCGTGACATACGCCCAGCAGTGCTCGAAAAAGTGGCCCAAAATTGGACGTCCAGAATGCGCTTCGTCAAGAACAGCCACGGTGCCCATATGCCCGAAATCATTTTCAAATGTTAATGTCACGTATTAATCCTTCGAATAAAAAAGAAATTTTGATTATAATTTAATTTTTTGTGTTATTTTTTACAATTTCAAGTTCTATCGGGCTTAAAAAAACACCCTTTATATTGTAATTAATTTCAAACAAGAAATTTAAGCCTTTAGAAAGCTTTTCTATTTTTGGAGTTTGGATTTAAATGCACACATAGACAGAATCAAAACAAGTGTTAAAAGTTCTTTTGTAGTGAAAATTTTGCTCACAACATCTTTCAAATTTGAAAGCCTTTGAAAACATTATTTAGAAAAAAAAAATCGCGACAAATTTGTTGCTAAAAAGCAAATGTACAGGTCACCCTCTTACAATGCAGTCAATAGGTTTCTGAAAACTTCCGCGTTATAGGATATCGTGTTTTTGGGTTAGGTTTTATATATTTTATATGTTTTTATTTAAGATAGTTTTCTATTTATTTATCATTTCATCACAACAGAACAACATTAATCAAAATCCAAAAAAAAAAAAAAAAAAAAAAATAAAAATAGAATTTCAAATCTATTTAACATTAAATCTTCTTCTTCGTTAACACTTAAAGTATGTTTTAAACGTTTTCTTCGTGATCGTCCGAATTCAAAGTTCACCATCATATTGATTAATTTTAGCTATTATTGGTTTTAAAAAAATCTTTTATTGAAGACAGTTTCTCTTTTTCCTAGATTGATTCTTTTTAGCGATAACTGGTTTTTAAAAAATCTTTTGTTGAAACTGTTTTTCCTTATTTCGTAAAACTTTATAGATTTCCTGTTGGGCGAAAAAAATATTTTCAAAAATTCTTTCGAACATTTCAGATCTAGTCCTTAGAGGATCACTTTCCAAAACATACTCTAGTAACTCGTTTTTAGTGAAAATCTTTCAATTTCGACATTGTAAAGATCGTCAGAGCTATAATGATTGATTTCTCATTGCCAGTTTCATTTAGTTCGTCGTCCATATTTAATTCTCGAATATGATCCATAGTAATTTCATTAAATCCATCGCCTCTTGCTACGTTCACCAGTCCTTTTATAGTCAGCAAGCTCTCAGGATGATTGACAAACTACTTTAAGAGATTTACTTCAGCGTTATATTTGATGATTCCATCATCTTGCTATTTTTCTTTGATCTAAAGCTTTTCTCTTGAAAATCGCGCTGTAGCGATACCGCGTTATAAGAAAATATCCGCATTGTAGCAAAACCACTTTATAGAAGTACCGCGTTATTGGAGGGTTAGCTGCCTATCCATTATGGTACCAAGTGTTTAAAAAAAAGCATGTTGTTAATTAAAATTTTCTTGTACCATTAAAATAACTGAAAATTGACAAATAATTATGCTGAAAATATTGATGGAATAACAGTTATAGATGTGAAATTTGAAAATGAAAGCTTAATATAACAATAGCCGACGGCAGTTGAAAAGTATAAGCAATATTAAGGAATTTCATAATTAACAGGAGCTTAGCTTTTTTAAAATACTAAGACTTAAAGATGACTTATTGTGCGGCAGCTTGAATTTTGAAAATGGTAAAGGGTTTTAGGGCATAAATCTATTGCAGATCAATCAATTTATAGATAGAAAGAAAACGAACACTAATAAAGCTACGACTAGGAATCATTGATTTTTCCTTAAAAATTTTTCATATAATAACACAGCACTTTAAAATTTTCAATTAAATTAAACGATTTTATGTACACACAAAATAAACACGATGGCAACTTCACCACTGTAACATCTTAAAAGATGCTTTATTATCTTGATGTCTTTACTCAACGATGGTCAATTTAATTTGAATTAATTAATTCGTCCAGCAAGTGGTGCTTACATAGTTGTTTTAAGCGGTTCTCGTAAATACCAGAATAGTCTATTTTAATATTACCCCATATTGGTATTCTGTGTAGGCGTCTGCTTGGCTGTGTATTTTGTTTTTGTTCTGTGCTAATTGTTTTAGTTTTATGTTGTTTAGCTTATTTCTTAGAAGCATGTTGTTGTTGTTTTGTGTGCATAAGACTTTTAAGAAAACTACACAGTTTGTAAAATACACAATAGCTCATTTCGTTTAGGTTTTTACTGACAACTTAAACTACTCATCGTCATAACAATAAATTTGAAATGTTATTTATAGCATATTTGCTTTAATTTTACTTACCTTTTATTCCTGTTTAAATACAGTTTCCATTTTTTGTTATTAAGCTTCTTTTGTTATTAACATTCAAAATATATTTGATTTATTTTCTTTAATATTATTTTTGAATAATATCGTTTTTGTGTATTTTTTTCAGTTTTTTTTATACATGTAAATAAATATTTAAGAATTTTCAATTTTGGTTAAAATATATGTATATAAGTGTTTATGTGTGTGTATGTAGTATAAGATTTAGTTAAAATAATGTTACTTTCAAATATATTTGTATGCTAATTACTAACAGTTATAAATAAATATTAATTAATTATTAAAATTTTTAGTAATATAAAAAACCAAAACTTAACGTTTTATAAAATTATTAGTTAATAAAAATAATTTACAGTTTGTTGCTTTATTAAATACAATAATAACATTTCAGACTAATTAAAAAGGTGTTTGTTTAAGAAAGTTCTATTTACACAAGAATTAAGCTAAAAAAAAAAATATCGTTTTAATTTAACAGTTTATAGTATTTAATTTATAAAAAAAAACTTAAACATTTTTTAAAAAATTTATGCATTTCAAATATTAATTCTGAATATGTTTTTGTAATTATTTTTTGTTATTTTTTATTTAATTTTTAAAGAATATCAAAATTTGTTTATGACTTTATAGGCTTTAAAAATATATTAAATGCTTTTTCTTGAATAAAAATCTGTAAAAAAAATTGTTTTTATTTTAAAAGTTTATATGTAATTTAGTTATTTATATAAGTTAATTGTAAGATTTTTTTTGTTTGTTTAGGATATTTCTAAATACATGTGTGTATTTATTTTTAAAAAAGTTTTTATCTTGAGCTCGTTGCATTTGTTTAAAATATGTTTGTCTGTTAATTTTTTTTTTTATATTTTAAGCTTTTACAACATTAACATTTCATTAAAAACAACAGTAATCGGCATGACAAGCAATAGATTCTTTTAGATATTTTGTTTAAATTAATAATAATTTAAGAATAGCAAAAACTAAGTTTCTTTTTAACAATTAAAAAAGCGAATTAATATTCAACAGCCTTAAAATCATTTAAAGTCAACAGTTGGATTTAGAATTAATCAGGTATTTTTGTTTTTATTTAGATAATAAAGGGTGGCGCAAATATAATTTTATAATGTCAATGTGTGTTAATTTTTGCTAGTTATGTAAAATATTATTATAGTTTTTTGAATGTAGCCAGATTAAGTTGATAACGAACATGAAATTATATTTTTTGCTGTCTGTTTTCATTGTCAGAGATGGTTATTTGAATGACAAAATTTTTTGAATATACTTTTCTAATAAGATTGTCGGCAATTCATATTATAACACGACATTACTTTTGTGCAATCTGCAATAAGGATTCGTTTTTTTATATTTAAGAATGAAATTCTTAACGAAAGTAAATATATTATTCAGATAAGAACACGATTTGCTTCTTTGAAGTTACAACAGTGGCTCTTGTTTAATATGCGCCGATGTGTTAAAACCACGATTTAGAAAGCTTTTGTGTTTTAATTGCCTTAATTGCGTTAAAGTATGCAACATTTGAAGTCAGACACATTTCGAGACTTTACAAAATGAACAGAGTGAGTGCAATTTATATGTTTCGCTATAATTATTACCAGGATTTTTGACAGTATTGACAGAGTATCATGCCTGACGTTGAAAAAATCTTCAATAAAAGATGTTTTAAAATATTGGATAGGAAACGGTCATACTGCTTTCTTATGATTAAAGTGAAAACCAATATCTCTTAAGTGTTTAATTACAGTTTCAGTAGCGTTACTACCTTACTAGCTTTTTTGTGAAATTTTATATTTTCGTTACAACAATAAAAATAAATATATTTCAAATAACTTTTATAGTTTTTTTTTTAATTTTTTTTTAAATTTTTTCTTTACAATATATTATTTTGCTATTAAATTTAAATTCAAGTCATAAAAATATATAATTTTTCTTTTGTAATAATTTTTATGTAAATAAGTTATTTGTGTAAATATATTTTATGAAACTCTTAAAAGGGCAAGTTGTTAACAAAGGTTTTAGATTTTAGATAGTTTGTGTTTTGTCAATAAAAAAAGAGGTTTGCAAATCTGGTCCTTACAAGTGGGGGTAACTAGTTTTTTTGTTTTTTTATTTAATATAGTTTATAGTTAACGCCTTTTCCAGCTGTATGAACTATAAAGGGCAAGTGCTTGGCAAAATTTTTATTAAAGTATTTCAGTTTTACAATTCGTTTTAAAATTAAGCAAGATATGGCATATTATAGTTTTATAAAACAATAATATAACTCACAGTTTTATTTCAATTTAAATAAGAATTAAATTTTATATTTTAAGGTATGATATTTAAGGTTCGATCAAATGTAAACATAACCGATGTATTAAAAATGAGTTAAAAATGTAAAATTATTGATTTAATTATTTTTCCCTTTTCGTGTTATTGAATGTATTTGTCAGGCTATTTTTAAAAAGCGTACTTAATAGTATTAAAATTAAAATATCACGTTTAGTACAAAAACAAAAAATACTTCTTTCTTTTAATGTCAAATTATTATTATTTTTTTATTATTTAGCAAGTCGATGTATGATACTTTGAAGCAGTCAGAAAGATTTTTAATAATACGTAAGACCACTTATAATTTACATATTTAAGCCGAAAATTATGTAGAAAAGTATAATTTTGTATAAGTAACAAATTTATTTGACTTCTGTTAACATTCTCAGTGTAAATTGTGTTTGATAAACGTCATCAAAAAAGGCCCAGTAAATTACTGTGAGCGAAGGATATTCTCTGTTGCTTGGAAATGTAGTTAGTTCATCAGCAGTTTTTGTTTAGAAACTGTAGATATTAGTGTAACTGATTGACTACATTTCTTTCATGAGATTATCTCGGAATAATTGTTAGTTAGCAAAAGTTAGCTTTCATTCTCATTTCATTTTCATTTATTTATTTATTCAAACAATATGCAATAAATAGCCCCAGAGGCCATAATGCTCATATTACATAACAGCAATGAAACCTAAGTATATTTAGTGATAGGATGATAAAGAAATTCAACAGTAGGTTCCGCCAACGCTCAATTCTTACCATAAACGAATTATCAAAAAACGAACAAGATATTCTTGGAAATAGAAGTTGTGGGTTTCTATTTGAATGCAAAAATGTAAAATATTGATATAAATGTGAAGCTGTGTAACTCTTGATAATCTTGTAAAGAAGAACTAGATTATGAATCATAACGAAATTTGCAAAATCACAGCCCATAAAACGCTGAAAAAAGGCGTGATATGCTCACGAAGGCGAACATTGTAAACAAAATGGACAATCTTTTTTATTTTTAATGCTTAAGGAATTTTTCGACATCCATTCATGTACAAGCCCCAGGCTAAAATTTACATTGTTCTGCAGAACATCTGGAAAGTCAAGGGAAACATTGAAGAGCAGAAATACGTCGTCCGCCAATAAATAGGTATCGCATATTATCGAGTTAATAAAACGGGGAAGATTATTTATTATTTATCTACATAGTAAACAAGAGGCGACCCAAAACAGAGCCCTGGGAAACACCCGAAGACAGAGTCTGCAGCCCAGAGCTAATCCCATTTAACACAGTAAATTGCGACTTACCAGGCAAAAAGGAATAAATCAGTTTGCAAGCCGATCTGGAAAATTTGAACTCGTTACCAAGCTTTTCAATCAATATGTTAAATTAATGGAGTTGAAAGCCTTCGATAGGTCAAGGGAGACAACCGTGCTAAATTTTAAGTTATTAACGTTCTGTCGAATGCAATCAGTCATAGAAAGGAGCAAAGAGGTGGTATAAAAACCTCTACGAAAGGCAAACTGCTTCTCATAGATTTGACTGGAAACCATGTCAAATATCTGGTCTTTCATAATGTGTTGCTGGAAGTATGGAAATAGGGCGAAGATCTTCAGGACTCTGAACTACCGTAGACTTAGGAATCGGAATAACCCTAGCAGTTTTCCAAAAGGATGGAAATTCGGAAGAAACTAAAATGGTTAAAAAAATATACTCAGAAACAAGCGGATAAATTGCTTTGATAAACTTCATAAAAATGTCATCAACACCAATAGATCGTGATTTAACCTTGTACAATGAACCGAGCAATTCCTGTTGATTGATGCAACGAATTTCGCTTGAAAACTTTGAAGACTTGCTGCTAAGAAAAATGATCGCTTTTATTGCTTTTAAGTATGCAACACTGTTTTTTTGTATTTTACAATTCCGCAAGTGTTCGTATTATTTCTTGTTGAAAAATTTTTAAAAACATTTTGCTTTTATAAAAAAATTGCCACAAACAGTTGGTGATTTTGCACGAAATGGGTAGAATACAACTGCAGCAACATTATTTTTAATTTATTTTGCAATCATTTTTAATATGGGCTTTTGACAGCATTGCGCACAAAAATGCTAAACAGAATACCGTGGGTGCCATGAAATTAATCATTGTAGTGCCATCAGTTTATTCACGTATACTTATGTCATTATAAAAATAAAGGTTTGATAATCCACGAAACGAGAATTTGAAATTTAAGTAAACGTTTAGTAGCAACTGCAGAAGTGTTTTCTTTTCACATTTAAAAAAGGAAATGTATACTAAATTGAAATACCAGTTTTTTAAAATTGCATCTAAATTAGCTCGTTTTAGTTGACGTTTGAGTGTCAAGTATGTATGTTAATATAAAGTAAATACAAATTTTGACCATTGTACCCAAAAACAATTGAGTTAAATTAATTTTGCAATTAATTTTTTTTCTTAAACATCTACGAGTTATTGTTGTTTCGCAGCAATCTGACCTTCCAGAATTAAACGAGAGTAATTTGTTATAATCTCAAGATCCTTATTTCTTTTTCATTTCTTCCATTACTTGGCGATGCACATTTCATGTTAAAACAATCAACATTTCTAATCAACTTAACTTACACATCTTTTTTGCTGGCCATTTATTATTTGAAAGCTGGGATTCTCTTCCTCTAGTACATCCTCATCTCCTAACAAATCCGGTTTACGTTTGACAAGTAAAAATACTTCCATATTATCTTTGCCCTTAACATAAACACTACCGCGTGGCTCAAATTCATATTTGCTATCCAAGAAGGGCAGACAATCTTTGCCAACTTGCACGCGATTCGAAATGCCTGTAGAATCCATACGTGAAGCTACATTAACAGCATCGCCCCATATATCATAGTGCAGCTTACTGGTGCCAATAACACCGGCCGTTACATCACCTACATTGAAACCAATACGCAAAATCAAATTGAATTCCAAAAGATCTTTATTAAAAGCATCCACTACATTCTGCATGGCTAAAGAAAACTCTATAAGGGCATAAAGGTGTTCATTTCCGGGGCTCCGATGATTAGGATCTAAGCCACTTGCTGCCATGAACGTTGATCCAATCGTTTTAATTTTTTCCACACATTTAAATTCTGGTCGTGACAAAAGTTCATCAAAATCACCAATTAGCTCATTTAGAACTCGCAAGTATTCCTTACCTCCTAAATAGCTTTCGTCGTACATCTCGTTAAAGTTAACAATGGAGGCGAAAATAATACCAATATTATGATGATTTTCCGAATATTTGGCGGTATTTTTCAAATGTTCGGCCACATGTTTGGGTATAATGTTATGCAACAACATGTCAGCTTGATTTTTCATATTTTGCACTCGAATTTTGTCTTGATTAGCGACAGCATTGCCGTAGAATGTCAGCCTATAGCCGATTTCAAATTCGCGATTTAAGAACCAAACTAAAACTAAAATAAGAAATAAATCCAAATAGATTTCAACATGATAGTCCTGAAACCATTTTATTTCTTCGATAATATATTTTGTTACGTCACGGCTGAGACTAGGCAAACGTGTGGCGTCAGGTGTAGAAGACGATTCGGTTGCATCAGCACGGTTTGAGTATACCAATAGTTGTGAAACGGCAATGCCTACAAAACAAAGTGCAGCCATGAAAGCTAAAATATTTCGCATCCAGCAATTCAATTGAGTAAAATTGCAGAAGTGGACAATGCAAACAAATATCAGAAAGCCGTAATGATATTCGAATGCCTCCAGTTCATTGAGATCTAATAGTAAAAAATTTGCAATTATCAATATGACCGGCATGGCCATTAATACTGCCAAACATATGTGCCAAGGATACCAACTGGAGATGGCCTCAAATATTCGATCGGCACACGATTCGTTATTAGCACTTTTCATTCTTGTGTTTGTTGAATGGCGGCGGCACATTTGACGGGTAAATAGAAATAAAGTAAAGATTTGTATAGCGGTGAAGCAGGTGAAGAGTGAAACCCAAAGTCGAAAGCTCGGAGTTACGGTGTTAGGTGTCATCAGAAACAGTGACACAGATATACACAAGTAAACGGCCAAGCCAACGAAAATATCAATGTATGTATTGTATCGAGGTGTGGCAAGCGTAGGAGGACCCTCCGTTTCAATTTCATTGCCAAACCTGTGAGCTTTTGAACGAAAATCTCTTTCCATTTGGCGGGATTTGAAGTATAAACTGAATTTTCTTAGAGGAGGTTTGACTAGATAACTCCTTTGGGATTTAGCATTATCGCGTACACAACGTATTAACTGGAGGTCTGATTGCTTGCGCAATTGTTGTAAACAAGCGGCTAAAGGATCTGCAACTTGTCCAGCTGCAAAGTCTTGAGATGGTGGTGGGGGTGGCATTATTGTTGCAGGTAGTGGCACATTAGGTACATTTTGGACATCTCCTAAATTAGAAATGCTGGAAGTTGAACTGGTAAAGTAGCCGGAGACGCGATGAGTACTTATGGTAGTTTGATTGAGGGCGTAAATTTGCTGTTGTATTGAAGATCTTCGGGAATTGCTTTTTATTCCAGAGTCCTTGCGGGATGTTGCTGAAGGACAAATACTCAAGCCATCCGGCCATATGCTTGAATTGCGGGAGTGAGTATGTTGATGTGCATTAGCTGCACCAGGTACTATCAGTGGTTGTGTGGCGTTATTGTTATTTACTACCTCTGTCTTTGCTGCCATCAACGTAGCAGCTCTAGGTCGAGGTAATGGTGACGTTTCTGTTTGTCCGTTTCTACCACACTGCGAGCGATAGCTTCCAGATCTACCGAATGGAGAGATATCACTGCGCGATTGGCTTATATAGGATCTAATATCGATGATGTCATCAAACATAGAGTATTGACCGGGCGAACAGCAACTATTATCTGGAGAGCGATTAATACTGCCGCTAATGCCCGTAGATGTAGCCACATTGTGAAGCATAGGCTTATGTGGTATTTCCAACATATTGGTATTCGGTTTATTATTTTCCACTACCATTACTGGCAATTGTTGATAACCATTCGGTTCTGTAAAGGTTAAATTCTCTTCGTTTCCGGTTGGAGTCTTTGGTACTGGATGCATTAAACTTATACTGACTTCGGTGTTTGTAGATTTTTCATTTGTTTTGCCAATGTCTTCCAGTTTCTTGAGAAATCTGGGAACTTTCCATACTTTTAATCTTATCTTTGGTCTAACATTCATTATTGCATGTGAAGATTTTCCATTTTTGTTGACTGTTTGGTTCTCGTTATTTAGTTGCTCGGCTTCATTTTCCGAATCCAGACTACCTGGCAAGCTTTTCGTTGTAATAATAATTTTTGGTCTCTCACGGCATACTATAACTGGTGGTATGCCGGCCGCAGCGGGATGTATAACGCCACGTTCGACATCCATTTCTCGAGATTGTGATTTTTTACGCAATTTCATGCTTAAAGAAGTCAGTCTTGGTCTTATTGAAAGAACGGGCGAGGGATTTAATGAAGTCGATAGTTGTCCCACAGGTGAGGCGGGTGGAACATTGGGATGTATAACAGAGATATTTGTTGCACTTTGCGATAAAGAAGTATTCTGACCTTGTATACCAGGTAGCTGTAAATGACTACTTGATGAATTGCCATGTACACTGGGACACAAACTGTTAGCGCGAGAAATATCTTTTCGGCGGCCTACAACAAAATATGTGCGGTGACCTGTTAGAGTAAAAAGACAATTAATTAATCTGAAATTTCACTAAAATTGTTAAGCCTACCGAAAATTTCCTCTCCTTCATCTAAATAATACGCTTCGCCTAAAAAATTCGCCGTCTCTTCAGATATATGAACTTGTTCTGGTTTGCCTGAGGATTCCATTCTTAAGTTGGAGAAAAATATTTTAGTAATTATTCAGTAAAGTATTTTATAGAACTTACTTATTTGCTAATGAGACGTCGTTACTCCAAACATCAAACTTCACTCTTCTTGTTCCCACTATGCCGCACAAGACTGTACCGGTATGAACGCCAACACGCATTTTAACACCTTCGTGCCGCTGAGCATCAAAACAGCGCATGGCATCAATCATACCCAGACCCATTTCCACACAACAAATTGCATGATCCGGCCTTGGTTCTGGGCAACCTGATACGCAGTAATAACAATCACCAAGTGTGGATATTTTTTCGCAACCGTTTAAGGTGCACAAATCATCGAATCTTTCAAAAAGATCATTTAAAATTTCCACTAGCTGTTCGGCAGTTTTTGTGGAGGACATGCGTGTAAAGCCCACAATATCAGCAAATAAAATACTAACATTTTCCATACTGTGCATGTGAAAGGGTCGAAATAAAGACTTGACGTCATTTGAGGGTCGCGGTCGCATATAGTGAGATTCCGGAATTATCGATCCGTCATTATTACCATCAATACCGCCCTCATTCAACAACATATCAGCTACTTTTGGTGGCATCACCGAATGAATCATTTTCTCTTTAAGTTGCTTTTCCATTTCCAATTGTCTTCTGACAAGTAAATTTTGCCCAACTTTCATAAAGGTTCCACGCATACGAACCAAATTCATTACCAACACATGCAGGCCAACTAAATGCACACAAAAATGGCACAGTATCCTGAGAAATAATATTTTATAACTAAAGTCTGCCGTGGCACCATGAACAGCATTACCAGCCACCACCATGTGTGTCACCATTTCGAAGATTATTGTGTAGCTTATTGCAATCCCTGCACTCAGCCATAGTGTCATTGGTAGAGCCGTGTATATTAGTAGTACAATTTCCAAACAAATAGCAAAATGACCTAGTGGACTAAATGCACGTCCCGTATATGTTAGGAACATTAATGACGTGCCACATAATACAGCAGCTGTTATTGCGGATGTAGCTATGCGATGTTCTCTATATATATCCCAATGAGTGAAACACATTGCAACGATTGTTATAAGTGATAGTAGAGAAAAGGAACTTGATATGGGACGCCAAAAATCTTCAGATCCACCATCCACTAGAAAATAAAGAAACCAAGCAACCGAGCAAAGAAGTATATACGAAAGAGTAAATCTGAAAGGAAACAAAAATAAACAAATATGAAAAGATATAAATTAGTTATTAATTAAATATAGAGCGAAATAACAGTGGCTGAAAAAAAGCATTAAACATATTTTATTCTCAGCCATATTGTAGAATTTGATACAGGGTAATATAACATTTTAAATGATGAAATTGCTATTTTTCTTGAAATACAGGGTAGCTGATGAAAGCGGCTACCAAAAAAAAAAAATAACGTAATAACTTATTTTCTGTGTAACCAACATGGTCCATTTTTATTTTTTTTTATAGATTGATCTTTAAATTTAACTGAAATGGAGAATTGGGACAATGAAAAGAATTTGGATAGTGCAACACTTTTACGCTTTAGAGTCCGTAATTTCCATCCAAAGAGAATATAGGCGCAAGTTTGTTGGTACTCCTCCTAGTAGATGGACTATAAAGAGGTTCGTGAAGAATTTTACCGAGCGTGGCACAAATGCAAGAAGGCCTTATCATCGAGATCCCTCAGTTCAGATGCAGGAAACTATCGCTGCTGTCATACAATTCAATCCAATCGAGTTTCGACAAGGATCTTATCTGCTCAAATGGGTGTCAGCAGATAATCACTGAAGACAATTGTGAACCAAGATTTAACCTTATTTCCATATAAGATTCAATTAACAAAAAAACTGAACCCAAGAGACTTTCCGATTCGTTTGGAATTTTGTGAGAAGATCATTCAAATGGCGTCAGAGAATGAAACTGTCTTGAACTGCATTTTTATGTCTGACACGGCACATTTTGATTTAAACGGCAATGTTATCAAACAAAATTATCGAATATGGAGTAATACTAACCCAGAGATACTCCATCAGATGGAATTACATCCAGTTCGCGTCACAGTGTGGTGTGCAGTTTCTTCAAGGCCTTACTTTTTCCAAGAAAACGGTCTAACTGTTACGGTCAATGTAGACCTTTACTTAAAGATACTGAAAGAATTTTTCTTTCCAGAATTACGCCGTAAAAGAATCCCTTTGAACTCTGTTTGCTTTCAACAAGATGGAGCAAACTTATCACATAGGATTGCCTGTTATGACAAAAAAATTGCGGCAAAAAATTCTCCAATAAACTGATTTTAAGAAACTTCACATTCCGTTGGCCTCTCAGATCTTCTGACCTTACTGCACCTGATTTCTTTTGTGGGGTTATTGCAAAGAAAAAGTTTACAAAATAAACTCAACCGACTTGGATGATTTAAAGTAATTCATTCGAATGGTAATTGAGGCAATTCCCGCTCCCACCCGATATATTACATTGCTTTGTAGAGAAAATCTTTCCTTAAGCAGGAATTAAAAATGTGCTTTCAGTTTTTTTTCTATTATGTACTAACTTTTTAAGGGACGTGGTAAATAATTATATTTGTTTACCCAAACTTAAGAACTATCTATCTGAATTAGAATAAACAGCACACTGGAGTTCAAAAATTACACATATAATATTAAAGAAATCTCCAATTTTCCTTCGTTACCTTGACAACTTAAATGTCGATATAAATCAAGGTCGAAGATGTAGAAGTATTTTAGCGCAAAAATTTTAAATAAAATAATGTGACAAAGTTGATTTGTTTAAGTTTTTAAAGAATATAATTATCAGTAAAAAAGTAAACGGAATGAACCACTGTGAATTTCACTGCGTTGTTCTAAGAAAACTTATACACACAAGACAACAACAATATGCTTATAAAAATTCCACTAAATAAGCTAAACAACAGAAAACAAAAACAACTAACTCAGCATAAAAAACACAACACACATCAAAACAGACGCATACACTGTAGAATATTTTTGTATGTGCGGCCAGCTATATAAGCATCACTTGCGGGGTAAAGGAAAGAATTCAATTTGAGTCATCGTTGAGTAAAGACAATCAAAGTTATCATCGTGTTTATTTTATGTTTTGAAAGTTAATAAATCGTTTAAATTTAATTTGAAATTATAAAATACTGTGTTATTTTTTTTTTGCAATAAAAGAACTCAATTTAACAAAATGTTTATTAAAAAGAATAAACGTAACAATAATCTTTCTACAGAGTTTTTTTTGCCGATTTTAATATAAGAATTTTTAAATTCTAGTTTTCCTAATTCTAGCGCAACGTCTCATATAAGGGACTATAAAGCATTTTATGCGTTATCGAATTATTTAAAATTTACTGGCTTAAGTCCGATTGAGTTTTTTTATTTTTATCCTAAATGCAGTGTTTTTGCTGGATTAATCGAATGAAGTAAATACTTACTTAAGTGAATAAAATCTATGCTAATGTGTAACATTCACAAATAAAATATCTCATTTAAAAAATATAAATTTTTATATTGGAGGTATCAGTAAGTAACTGCTTTTAAGTTTTGATTGCCACATACTTGAACGATTAAGAATAGTAACATTTAGAAAGCACTTGAATAACTCAAACAATTTTATTAATTATTTTTTAATAAAAAATATTAAATAAATATTTTACTATTATTTTCAGTTTTATTCGACCTTTTTTTTATTTCTATTAAATCTTAATCTTATTCTTTTAAACGGTCCTTTAAATATTTTCGGTAAAATATTTATTATTAAATCTTAATCTTAATCTTTTAAACGGTCCTTTAAATTATAACGATTTATTTTTTTCTCAAAAAAATAAAAAATAAATAAATCGTTATAATTTAAAGGACCGTTTAAAAGATTAAGATTTAATAATAAATATTTTACCGAAAAAACTTGTAGTTTTAACTTACGATAGATACCTTTAAATTTGCTTAATTCCTAACGATGGAAATTTTTAATTACAATTTAAATAATTAAATTTTTTTGTTACCACCATGCATAAAACTTATGATTTAGTTTTTTTAATGTCTAAATTTATTTCTACACCATAAAACGTTTCTAATTGAGTTATTTAACTTAAAACAACTTGTTAAAAAAGTTGTAGTAATTGGAAATCAAAGCACTGTGTAATTTGAAATTAACAAACTGAAAGTTAATGGAAAATATTATTAAAAAAACCATTTGAATTGGCGTCTTGTGTGTTAAGCGAATTATAGCTTTTAGTAAAAACCAAACTTTGACTATAATGCACTTTAGTTGCCTATTAATTTCACTACAAACATGGTGAAGTGTTTAGATGGTTGAGCTATATTATGAGCTGGTTATATAATGGTTTAAAATGTTATATAATGGATATAAGGTCGGGTTGTTTGTGGTAACAAAATTTGAAAGAAAAATAATAATTAAAAAAGAATTGTTTTTAAAAATTTAGGTGAACGGTGAATTGTTAGAAAAATGCATTACTTCGATCCACATTTTGATTATCTTTATTCTTAATGAAACAAGCTTTATGCAAAAACAAAATATAAACTTGAGAATATTTGTAGTTTTCTGTTTTTATTCCTAAAATAGTTTCATAAGTTATTAAATATAAGAAATGGCTTGTGCAAACTGTTGATTACATTGCTGTGTTCTCTCTCTTGAGAGATCGCAATATAACAATGTTGGCTGTATACGAGGTATGATAAAAAAATAACCGCTATTTTCAAATTTCGTCAGTTACGTATGTTTGATTTTCACATTTTTTTGTGTTATGTGTACCAATGTCTATTGTCAGTTTGCTTTTGACAGATAAAAATGTTGGTCGTGTTTTGGTGTGTTCTTCGATTTTATGTTATTCAAGAAAATGGATCAAAGAAATTGTATTAAGTTTTTTGGAAAAAATGAAATTAAATGTGCAAGGACATTTGAAATGATGACTGTGGCGTTTGGCGAGTCTACTATGAGCAGAACACAAGTTCAATTGTGGAATAACTGATTTAAGGAAGGGCGAGAAGATGTCAATAACGATGCGCGAGCACGTCAACAAACCATCAAAATATTGAAGCAGTGAAGAAAATGATTTTGGATAATCGTCGAATCACTATTGGAGAGGACATATCGTTCGGCTCATGCCAAGCAATTTTTACGGATGTTTTAGGCAAGAAACTTGCCAAAATTGCTAAATTTTGAGCAAAACCAATGTCGCATGGACATCGCTCAGGACTTGTTGAACGTCGTCAACGATGATCCAGATTTGCTCAAAAAGATCATAACTGGTAACGAATCATGGTTATGTGGCTATGATATTGAAATCAAAGCCCAATCATGCCAATGGAAGCGTCCAAGACCGAAAAAAGGACGTTAAGTTCGATCAAATGTGAAGGTTTTGCTCACTGTATTCTTCGATTGCAATGGCGTGGTGCATCATAAATGGAAGCGTCCAAGACCGAAAAAAGGACGTTAAGTTCGATCAAATGTGAAAGTTTTGCTCACTGTATTCTTCGATTGCAATGGCGTGGTGCATCATAAATTCTTCCCACAAGGTCTTACGGTAAATAAGGAATACTACCTTGAAGTTATGCGCCATTTGAGCGAAGCAAATCGTCAGAAACGCATAGAATTGTGAAAAAAGCAATCATGGATATTGCACCATGATTACACACCAGCCAAAAATAAAACCGTAATCCTGCTTCAACCACCGTATTCACCGGATTTGGCTTCCGCAGACTTTTTCCTCCTCCAAAACTAAAGGAAAGTGTTTAACTATGCTTGAGGAGATAAAAGAAAAATCGAACGAGCAGCTGTGGGCGATACCAAAAAGCGAGTTTCGGAAGTGTTTCGAGCATTGGAAAAAACGCTGGCAAAAGTGTATTGTATCTGAGGGGGATCACTTTAAAGGGGACAAGATAGTTATTGATGAAAAAATAAATACTTTTTGAAAAAATTTTAAATAACGGCTATTTTTTCATCATATCTCGCATACACCATGAGCCAGCATACTGCCAACTTAATAAACAAGGGAATGTAAGGAAAATTACAAAGTGGTTTGCTTATTGGTATTTTTTTTGTTAAAGCTTATAAATTATTGTATAGGCTGGATTCTACAACAACTTACATACTGTTTATAAGGATAGTATAGAGAGAGTACTGAAGATGGTAAATAGCCGAAACTGGTTGTTCACAAACCAAATTTGATGCGGGTTGACTTTAAAACCACACCCAAATAAAGTTTATAAAGAAAGTGTGCTTAAAGAAATATGCTTTTGGAATTTTCTATGAATTAAAAATTGATAAAATATTATATGCTTGCCTTAGCGCTACTATTTAGAAACAGTTTTAAAAAAAAATGTGTTGATTTTCAAAAACAAAGAAAAATAGACACAGCACATTTGGTAATTTGCATTTTACGTACTTTTCCAAGGATGTGTTATACAGACATCTTGGATTTCTCTCCAGACTATCTATATATACAACTGCTTCTAGATGGTGTGCATGAAATGCTAATCCGTTAATTAAGTAATCTGTGGCACCTATTTTCTGTGAGACTCTCAAATTTTAGGTATAGCATGTGTCCGATATATTAAAATAAAACACTACCAGGAGCTAACGGAGTTGCAGGGGCAGTTGATATGGAAAATTTAAATTTTAAAATGTTGTATTTTTTTTGTCTACATCTTTTACTGTGGTGGTTGTAGCAACTAAAATTTCCACAAAAATAAGTTTCTGTACATTCATTTTTTTTTTTTTTTGTGATAAAAAGTTGAGAACACACCCAATAACTTAATTATCTATAAATATTGCCCTCATTGTTTGCTTTCTTTAAAATTATACAAACACAAAAATATGACCTTGAAAATATGGCATAAGCAATGTAATCCAAAATAAACACTGTGGTGCAATGCAAACACTTCGGAACCTTGATTTTCTTAAGTTATTGCAAAAACGAGTACACAAAATAAATATTAAAATTCTGCTTAAAATCAATTAAATAGCATTTAGGAAAATGTAAACAAATTTTAAAACATTTCCAATAACATTAAATTCAAGTTATTTTTGATTTTTAGTTCAAGTGTACTGCGCTCTTAAGAATGCATTTTAAATTAAAATTAAGAAACAAAACCTACCTCAATTTAGCATACGTTAAACTTTTTTATTTATGTTTAAAACTGCAAGGAAATTGCTAAACATCGACTTTAAATTTTATGTTCGTTGTACAAAACATAAAATTAAATTGTAAGAATACGTGTTTCCTTACGATATCAGAAACTTGAAGGAATTAAAGCACATAAATTGTAAATAAAAAATATGGTCCAAATAAATTTTGTTTGATTAATATGGTACTTGATTGACTTAGAACTATATATGTAAACTATACCTGTTTACGTTATAAAATATTTTGTCTTAAATACTTTTTTACTCTTTTATAATTTTTCAGCAGTGAAAGTAATTTATGTATTCATAACCAAAGAATTTTTTATTTAGTTTAAAACTGACTTTATTTTATTTTCAAAAGTTTTCAATAATCTATATGGCAGCTTGTTATTAAAATAATATGTCCAAATTTGTTTCGGATTTAGCATATTATGCCAGCAAATAAATTTTTTAATAGCTTAATCCTCAGGTTTATAAAATTTTTTTCTAAAGAGGTGTTTTTTTTTTAATGGAAACCCTTAATTAACTAACTAATCGCAAACCAAATTTAACGCGGATTGACTTAAAATCATACCCAAATAAAACAAACCCCACCAGACAATATACGCAAATATTAACGGGGTACCGCTAGCGTTATCCTGTTACCAGTACTTGCATAGTTTGGACCTTATTCAACATGTTCTTTTTGTTTCTAAGTTTTTTTTTTAGCAGTTAGGAGGTATCTGTTTGTATATCGGCTTTAATTTTATTTCTGATACTCAACAGCTAAATTAGACAAACTCTAACGAAGTTTGCTCATTATCTGTTTGTGGAAGGTTTTGCATTTTTTACAACTAATTTTCTACAACTAATAACTACTTTCTAAATAATTAATAAAAATTAACATAAATTAATTAAAATTTTTAATTTAAGACAGCTAATAAAATAAAAATGTAAAAACATAATCAAACAGAAAATAAAATCAGTTAGAAAGTTCAATGATTGCTTATTATAAATGAGGAATTACATCGTAAAGTATAACCAAAATTAAAAGTTAGGGCCTAATGGCGAGAGCTTCTTCAATTCATTCTAAAAGATTTGTTTTTATACAATTTTAGTAGTTTATTATTATCAACTTTTATTAGAACATATTTTTATATTGAGGTAAAGTTCGTTCGATTTTAGATTCCCAAACAAGGTTAACTAAAATAAAGGACAGCTTACGCTAACGAGTATATAAAAGTAATATTCCACAATGATGTATCAATACATCCATCGTAATTAACAAAACAGAAATTCAGCCGAATCGAAAATTTTCTTTTTTTATGCCGTAGAGTTTTAGCAAAAAAAGCTAAATTTTCAGTTTTGTTTTAAAAAATAATCACCCTTATTCTGTTTGGCGACGGCAACATCGTTGTCGATTCTGAGGCAAGATCACTTTAACACAACATCAAAACTAATTTGATATTCCCTAACAGTTTTATGACGATGTTGCCAGTTTATCGATCATTTTAATAAAATATAACGTACTTATCTAATATTTGAGTCATTTTTGCACTATTTTTGATAAAATTGTTGTAAAAGGAATAAACTGTGTGAAAAAAAAAATAAAATCTCTTGTAGTTGAATATAAAATAAATCAAAAATCAAAATTTACAGCATATTGTTTTTACTATCTTTTTTTACTTTAAATTTTAAGTCGCACCAAATCTGTAAAAAGAATTTTTTCAAATGTGTATTTGTGAAGAACTACATATTATACCTTTTGCTATCCATCACTCATTCTATTTGGTGGGCCAACATTCACAACACTTTCCCATTGTTCCTTAAAAATAGTAGGAACACTGTCTCTTGAAAATCACCTGGCAAAAGATGGATTTTTTCCCCATGCTTCCACTAATTTTTCAAATTTTTTTGGTTGGCGTTGGTAATTTTAATTTTTTCCATTTTCTATTTTATTTGTACTTTTTCATATTTTATTTTTATTTTTAGTTTTTTTAATCTTTTAAAATATTTATTTGTTTTTAACAACATGACACCAAAATCACAGACGACAATATCAACGGTAATTTAAGGCAACACAACGTCAAATTTTTTTACAGAATACCAAATATGTGTTGCCAGTCATCGATAAATGGCAATATTGCCAACGAGAATACGAATTTACAACAAACGATAGAAAACGACGTCGTCTTGTATTGTCGTCGCCAAACAGAATAAGGGTGAATCACAAATGAATTGAAAAACATTTAAAAAATAAAATAGAAATAAAATTTTAATAAAAAATGCTTTTTTATATACTTTAATATTATAAATAACTATATTTTTTAGTAGTTAATTATAAAGCACTAGGTCAATTTAATAAAAAATTTTTAAAAAAACTTTTATTTTTTATTATTTTTTCGATATTTCGCCACACCGTTGGTTGGCATCATCAGAAAAACAAAAATAATGAAATTGACCTAGTGCTTTATAATTAACTACTAAAAAATATTAAAAAGGTCAAAAAACTATAACTATTATATAAATAACTATATAATATTCAAGATAAAATGTGTACATAAGAAGAAAGTATATCTATATAGCCACTTTTTTAACAAGCCTCTCGATATCTACAAGATCACATTGATAAATTGAAGAACTGGTTAAAAATGTGAAGTATTAAAGTTAATGAACAAAAGTGCAGACATACAAATTTTACATTGCGTAAGGATTACAATAAATAATCAAAAAATATCTCAACACGCAATGGTAAAATATCTCGGTATCCATTTGTATTGGCGTTTAACTAGGAAGTTCTAAATTGATTCAAATAAAATTAAAATCAGCCCATTTAAACTGGCATATTGGCAGAAACTCTGTTTTAAGTTTAGACTGTAAATTATTAATACAAAAGGCGGTTTTAAAACTAATATGGCACTATGGTATTCACGTATGGAGCACTGCCTCAGCATCAAACATAAAAATACTTCCGAGGCGCAAAACAAAATTCTTAGTATGATTATTGCCGCTCCAGGGTACATAAAAAACTCGTGTATACATAAAGACTTAAACGTTCCCTTGGTTAAAGATGTATTCATAAAACATGCAATAAGGTATTTATGGAAAAGCTTGCTTCACATTCAAACACTCTAGCATGGAACATTCCTGGCTGAAAAGGAGAGATACTCTAGCTCTTTGCAAACAGCACGATTCGTGAATAAACGTGTATCACCATCAGCAGTGAAGCTTTTTCATTAGGTCTAGCGTTGGTTGATCTTTACAGAATATTTTTAGGATAGAATTTGAACACATATTGCTACATCAAATTTTTGAGAAGACACAATAAATAAATGAGAAGTTAAATAAAAAAAAAACAATTATAGCCACTTTACCACTAATGCGGAATTTTTACGCTTAAGCATTGAATGATAATTATGTCTCTTAATTATGTGTTCTTGATTGAGCACAATTACCACATATTTATTCCTAATTAATTAAATATTTATATTTTTTTTGCATTTTGTGACTGCTTACAATTTACCACGTTAACTTTAAAATCAAATAGGTTGCAGGCCATAAAAGTGAACATAGTCTTAATTTTAAGGCACGTATTTTAAATTTAAATATTTAAAGGACAAAGCAAATTATTTTAAAGAAATTATTTAAAAGAAATTGTTGTTTGAAAAACTGACTTGGAAAGCGTATTGGAAAAGAGAAAATAAAATTTTTTTACTTACGACCCATTTCTCAAAATTAGTATTAACTTTATGTCTTAACTTTTCATAAATATTATAACACGAAACGTAATTTTTGTTGTTACATGTATCGCACACCAAAAAGGATTTCATACAATTTACATTTACACCACACATGCACTAGTAATTCTAATCTCTCGTGATGTGCATTTTTTTTGCAAACTCATAAAACTAAATAAATGCCAACGACCTCCTATTGTTTTATAAAGAGTACAGACACAGAGTAGAGTAGTTTTTGGGGTCGTGAATAACTTTAAACCTTAAAACCTTATATTGCGTTTCTAGTGGAGCACAAATAAAAATAGCCATAAAATATAATTTTAACAATAGCTATGTGTATACAGGTAACCAAAAAAAAACATTTTAGTTAAATATCGTATATTGAAAGCGTATGCTGTTAAATTATTCATAAAAATCTATCAATTATATGGTTTTAGAATAGCAACGCCGGCTTTTACGGTAGGAAATTTTCAGAATTATTTAAATTATTATTACTATGCCAACATAACTATCAAAGGGACAGAGAAAGATTTTTTATAGTAGACAGTAGACTGACTTTTATTTGAAAAGAAATCAGGCTGAAAAAGTCTCAATTAAAAAATTATTAAAAAAAAAAATAAAGGTTTTTGGGCATACACTGATAATGTATACATTAATAAGTATAAGTGTAATGTATACTTTTATTTCAAAAGTAAAACATATATACTCTAAATATCATCCTCAGATCACGCAGAGTTTCAGGGTTTTATAAAACACTAGGTTTATTTAAAATGCATTTGATTTTTCGATAAAATTACTCCAGTCATGGAATTTTTTTCTGTTGTATTTAAGAATTTCTAACGTAGGTTAAGAAAAGTCAATTACATTCAAATTATCGAGAAGAATTACTCGTAAGGCCTCATTTCCACTTTTTTATTAACATTTTAAGTATCCAATAATCCGTCTTGCACTTAACATTCTATCAGAATTCAAAGTTGTTTGTAAGATGTTATCATCACTTCTGAAATGTATTGAATATATATTCGTAGATGACAGCACCGTTTGTTATTCGTATTCATTTGGCAATAGATCGAACCAGCTGGAGGTGAGTTCCAAAATCCGAAACATGAATGATACGCTCGATTACGATCTTGCGAGAATCCTGGAATGGGCTCGTGTAAATAGAGTGAATTTTAATGCCCGTAAGACGCAATATTGCATGCTTACGCATAGATCTCTGTCCGCGAATGGTGCCACATCTGGTACTAGAGGTGGATATGGGTATTGCAGAATCGGACGCATGAAAATTCAGTGTTATGTTCGATGGACTAAACACATTTGTCAAGTTTCTAAAGAAGCTTTCAAGTGCCTCGGTTTCCTAAAACTATTTATACCACCTATATCCCTTCGACAATGGATTACAATTCTCATGTATGGGCCGGCGCCCCCCAAAGTCTATTTTGGAGTTGCTCGACTGCGTACAGGAGACAGAGCCAAGAGGCTCAATGGGGACAGTTGGGTATCCAACGCTATTATTTTTCTTGGGTATCGACGCAATGTAGGTTGTATTTCACTGTTTAATCGTTACTACAATGGTAAGTGCTCTAACGAAATTACTCGCACTACTATTACGCATTACAGGGAGAATATACGTATTTTAGCAGCATAGTTCGTATGTGGAATAAACTCCCTCCAGAGGTCTTTCTTGGCACTTTTTTTTTTTAATGTAGGAAAATTCAAATCGCATGTTCACAAACACTACTCCCTCTTTTCTCCTCCCTATAACCTAATTTCCTGGTTCTGGTACAATATATTGCATGAATAGGGGTCGTCCCCTGAGCCCTGGTCCGAACGAAAACAAAAAAATATATATGATAAATAAAAAATTTATTTTTAGTTAACGATTTATTTTAAGTTTGATGGTATCAAATATTATATTTATATAATTAAATTTCTCTCCCTTATTGTTTTTGTTTTCCTTCAAGTTATATACTTGAGTTACATTAAATTACATTATTTTATTTTATATAGAAACAAACTCAACAAACTTGTATTTGTTGAAAATCATTATTTTTGAAATTAATTTAAATATTAATTGATAACAGTTAAATATCCAACAAAATAATTGGTTTGGTAAAATTCATAATCAATTTATTTGCTTATTCAACGTTAGCAATTTCAATAATATCAGAAATAGATAAATTACTCAAAATACATTGCTTTACAGTGAGTTAAATGTAAACCAGGAATGCTTGTCATACCAAACCAGATTTATAGAAAAATTAAGGTTTTTCAGTATTAAAACAAGATGACTTTTCACTTGCATTTTAGGCTTTTCCAAGCAAAATTTTTCTCACCAAAAGGATATATGAAATGAGACCATGATAGTATATAAAAAGGTCTCAAGTACGGAGATCTATTCCGATCTATTCCTAGACTCAGTTATTGCAGACAATTTACCACCTCTTAATCTATGGGAGATGCATAACATATTACCATTTTGAAGAAGATTTTAATGGAAGCGTTAGCGACAAGTAATCCTGTAATAAAATAGATATTGGAAATCGTGGTCGATGGATTATTTTTAAAATATTTCTGGTAAACTGTTAAGCATAATATTATAAGAATTAATTCTTCAGCCTTAAGAAGTAATTGTAATATTGCCAGATCTAAAAAAATACGAAATATAGTTATGGGAACAAAATCGAACTGGAAAAATTGAATTCGATAAAATTGTTCCCTGGGTTTGCGTATGAACAATTACATGTTTTTCATTAATTTAGCTTGTGTTTGATATTCGTTTACTATATTATATGCAGCTATATGGCAAGAGGCATATTAAAATATGGCCAACAAACTTTTATACTTAAATTGCTGCATGTACAAAAACATAAGGGCTAACTATCTTCTGGGCAACACAAACTATTAAAAAGGCAATTTAGTTGCATATCATATGCTACATACATACATGCGTGTGCTCATATGTTGTGCATATTCGAGGCTAAATTGGAAATTTCTTTAAATTTGATTTTTAAACACTTAAAACTAAAATTCATTAAGTTATAGGAACCAGTTAAAAGACTATAGTACCTTTGCGCCAGCTGTATAAGACAATGAAAAGAAAAAAATTGACCGCATTTTCTTTTTAAATTATATACCGTTATATTAGCCCTTCTCATGGGATCTTTAATTTAATTTGTTATTTACATGTTTAATTTTGTTCACTGTTCTTCATTGCTATTATTATCGTCTATAAATCTAAAGTCATTATAACATGCGACGTGACAATTTTTTTTAAACGATGTTTTTATTTAAACTTTTGGCTCTAATGAAAAGCTCAACAACAAAATAAATTGTTATTTTTTTGTAATTAACTGACATATAACGAATAAAATATTTTCATGTTTTCATGTAGAATAGTTGTGACATGATGTTGCATTTTCTATTACGTCTAAATAGCTACATCATAAAAATAAAAAAGAGTTAAGTTTAAAATAATGCTTGTATTAAAATTCAAACTAAAATAAAAAACTCCAAAATATGTAACGAAAAATGAGTCAAGTAACGTCATTTATTTATGTAGAAAATATATAAAAAAAAGGGTTGGAAGAAAAGTTTATTTAAAAATTGTCGATAGCATTTTTACAACTATTGTGGAAAGCAAAGACGTTATAGAATAACCAAAATTCACTGATAATAGTGAAAATATACTTGTCAAAGGAATTAAATTAAAAAACAATTTTTAGTTCTGAGACTTTTTGGAATGTACAGTTTACCGTTTCCTAAATTGAAATCGAAACTGCGATTTTTTTCTTTAAAACCGAGAAACAATTTTCATTATAAAATATGTTTTGTTCATAAACAAATAATTTTTTTTTAAGTTTTAATGCTAAAGAAGGGCCTTCAGTTTTTTGGTCTGCTTTAAAGAATCTTTGCAGTTAGTGAAAATGGCAGTTAACGCTATATGTCGATTTGATGCCACTATTGAAAAAGTTGAAGGCATAGACATCGTTAAATTGTATCTATTCATTAAAAATATTGCGTGATTTGATTTACATCTGCACCGACCGCGAGGTCTTAATCAGATGGTGGACAAACCACTATACATAATTTGGAACGTCATGCTCGTCCTAGATAGCCGAAGCCATAATTCTATGCAACAGAACCACCTAGTTGCAACTTCAATGATTTCAGTACAGGTCTGCAATTCATCACATCTTGCTAAAGAGTTGGAGACTTTCCAACTCCTGTCCAGAACACATGTCAAGCATGCTCACTGGACTGGATCATTCACCATGCGTGTCATTATCAGTGAATTGATCCTGGCCACCATAATAAACAAACCTGCTATGGGGCCGCGAAACCACAACCACCACGATGCTCCCATATAGGGGCCAACCTCAATGATCAGCCAGAGAACTATTAAATGTCTAAAGAGACAAATAATGAACTCTGCAGGCCACTGATCCCCGTGGAAATAAAGTGGAGTTTCCAGTTGTCTCCCTGTCTGACTTCAGGGGACTGGGCTCCCTTTTTCCCCCAGTTGCACAGGTCCAGATAGTTGAGTACTCTATAAGAACCGATAAATGTGCCCCCGGGGGGGGGGGGGTCATTAAAAATATATTGGAATAGCAAAAAAACTAAACATTTGCTAAATTAGAAAGGTGTCGTCGTATCTTAAAGGCATTTAAATAAGAATTACAACTTGCTATCAAAAAAATAATTGCAGAGCTTGGGATTAAAGAATCAATGTTATTTCTCCTTACTCGTGTCGCCGGTAACATTTCTACGAAAGTGAGATCCGGTTTAAATTATTCTTTTGTATCATTTCTAAGATGTCATTACTTACATTATTTAGTTCTCGAATCACTACACGTAAAAACACTAATGGAAAAACACAAAATAACTCATTACAATAGATACGTAGATGACATTATATGCATCCTCGAACAAGACAACGGCGAATAAATTCTAGCAAACTTGAACACAATCCATTATAACATTACATACACAATGAAAAAAGACCAAAACAGAAATTCACATTATCTTGGGATCAATATTACACGAGGAACAGACTGTTTAATATTTCACATCTAAAGAAAACCAAATACGACGGACATTACCATCTATAA
Organism: Trichopoda pennipes; assembly: GCA_030448955.1. Lineage (NCBI taxonomy): Eukaryota > Metazoa > Arthropoda > Insecta > Diptera > Tachinidae > Trichopoda > Trichopoda pennipes. Next base: position 2,872,900 of record JASKUP010000049.1, on the reverse strand, counting down.
CACCTCGAACCACCCTACCCAACATAAACTAGCAGCATTTAGACATATAATACACAGACTTAAGGTAATCCCACTTACTCCAGATAAGCACAACAAAGAACTTGACACAATTTACACCATAGGTACAAATAACGACTACAAACACACTACCATCGATAAAGTTCTTAGGCAATACAACACTAAAAACAGGAATAGAGAAGACAAAGAGACAACCGATACAGCACGGCGGCACACTTTTACTTACATAGGACCAGAAACATACAGACTAACTTAACCTTTTTCACAAAGAAGGAATACTCACAGCATTAAAGACTGGCAACACTCTGAGACATAATCTCAGAACAACGACAGAAACAACTGACAGTTTCTGCCCTATGTTTCTGGACGAAAACTAAAAACAAGGTTTACAGAATACATACGCTCATACAAACGGAAAAGAGGAGTTTCCGACTTTGCATTACACCTTGACACTGACACACACACACACCAAGGGAAATAGATGAATGTATGACATTATTACATCCTAGAAAAAAAAGGACGAAGACTAGACATTCTTGAAAACATGGAACTCTACAAAACATAAACTTTCAACAGTGACATTATAAACGAACAGGTAAACACGACCTCAGACACAATTTTCATACCACTAAAACTACTCTCATACACACGAACAAACGAAGAACACCCTCAGACGGAAACGCGTACCTAGATAATAATAAAATACGGAGCTATTGAGAGATTGACTTTGCATAAAGTGCCAGGTGGTTGGTATTCTGCCTACATAGATAGATACGACCTTAACAACAGAACTACCTAAACGCGAATACTGACTCACCAGTAGCGGCTTGATAATGATGTTTTCGAAAGCGCTGGCCATTTACACCAGATAAACAACATCTAGAAAGGATAGAGAGAAATAACAACAGTTCATAATTTAATATTATTAAATAATTTTTATTTTTTTATTATTTGCTTCTTTTTTTTTACGAAAGTTGCTGCGTGGAATGACTAATTAAAAATTTGCTATAAGCAGCAACTGAAACTGACCAAATTTAATAGTTTTAGGTTGAGCGCTAATGGTATAAGGGGTTAAAAAAAAATGTTGTAAAATTATAAGCACTTCAAAGTCAAATTTGTAATATTTAGAAATATTTACACAAAACAGGTACAGTTTTCTTATTGCAATTTTTATCAAATTAGCTTAAACTTTTTATGCAAATGTCCCTTCCTAATATCCTTCGAAGATATTCCATAAACATGTGGAGAAATGTTATAAGTGTTTGCTGTGGCAAATTTTTATATTTTTTAACGATGATTATATGTAATCTTGATTATATAGACATGATGGTAAAATAAATTTATTAATTTACCTATATCTCATTCGAATATGTGAAAACACACTCGTTTGGTATTGACCCTCTAAGACGGCAGAATCGAATTTAGGATCTAGCCAAGAATTTGAGGCGGCACGTTCAAAAGCAACGGGTAACATAACGCTACAGCAAGAATGACGACGTCCCGTTTGACTTAAATACGTTTGTATATGCGGAGCTAAAGCGATTTGTATGTCATCGCTGGAGTTGTTGCGACTGTCATTGGCTAAAACACCGGGTGGCATGGCGGTAAAGCTGACTGATTGTCGACGCGACTGTAAAGAGAGCAAAATAAAGAAAAAATAATTAAATAGTATACAAGAAGTTTTTTCTATGGAAGTAGTAAAGTCAACGTATAAGCAATTAATTTTGTATGTAAAGCATACGTCACGCTAGAAAAACTTTTGACATTTTTTTGGTCACATTTTTAATGAATAATGTTCGTGCGTACAAACACACACATACACACATGCATGCATAGATATATTTTAACTCGTTAATGTTAATGTAGTAGAATTTAATGAGTATAATTATGCTTTAACGTTTCCGTTTGCTTTATTATTTTTCTAAAAAATAATTGCCTACTAAAGAAATATCGATCAATTTTTTAAATTTGAATTTCCCACGTTTTATAAATTTTGCAAAATACCCAAATATAATAAAACTTAATTTTTCTTTACTCTTCAACGTTACAAAGATGTCATCGTTGTAAAAAATTTGACGAGTTGTAAACTCTGCGATATTTTGTTATTATGTGAGACTTTATATGTTAATCGTTTCAACCGGACCGATTTGTTGCGTAAATTTGTAACTATTTGATATCTTTAAAAGGTGGTTATACCCGATAATGGACATCGGTTTGTATTTAAGAACTATTAAAGATAATGCATAACTTACGGACCTATTCCCGAAAAGCAATATATTGAGCACTGGCTTTAGAAAACGCCTCGAATATTCGAAGTTTAATTGAAAAATAGAATTGCTATAGCTGACATAAAAAAGAATAAATTAAATTATAATAATCAATATTTTTTAATTTTTTTTTGAACTGTGATAAATAGACATATCGAATTTACACAATGCCAGTCAAACTGTTAAGCCTATAGCAATAAATAGAGCAAGTAAAATAATAAATTTAACAAATAAAACAATAAGTAGAACAACAATAAAACAAATTAAAGTTTGTCCCAAATGCTACGTGAATTTCATGCACGTGTTTTGGTTTTGAGCTGCAATATTTGTATATTTAATTATATAAATCAAAAAAATATATACTACGCAAATACGCTGGACATACGATGTCAATAACAAATTAAATAAAGGATATTTACATATGTATACCCTTTACGCTTTAATGTTGTACAGAATGTAGAACGTTTGCAGTAATGATAAATTAAATGAAGAGTCATCCTGCAATTTGACATTGATTGTATTAAGTTATTATATTTTTATCAGATCTTCTATTACATCTTAGATAACTAATAAAATCTTTTAGAAATTTCGGTTTAATTTGTTTCTTGTTTTATAATAGAAATAGGATAATTTATCATTTGAAACTTGAAATATTAAAGGAAAATTACTTACATGTATATAAAGAGATAATAAATGTTAGCATACAAGAAAACAATAATCTCAAGCCATGAACAAAAAACGTTATTAGGAAAATTGTCACAAACTGCCATAAGTTGATAAATGAGGAAATACTTAAGAAAACAAACAGACATACACTGTTAAAAACTTGTGTATAAAAGAGTATCTGACAGTCGGCAACAATAATAGTTTTATAATAAAATTGGAAATAAATATCATTTTCTTGGCTATTTGCTAGAGGTTAAGGTTATTTTTTTTATTAAAAAAAACATTTTACTTTCAATGGTTTATTATTATTATTGGGTGGCATCATCAGAAAACATAAGAGTAATAGGTGGGTAGTAAACAAGTTATTAATAAATTATTTGAAAATTTATTTTATTTTATTTCATTCTTTCTTTAGAGTAAAAAAGAATAAAACTTTTCATTAATACAGTTTTGCGTTCTTAAACCAATATTGTAGCATACAAGTATCGAATGCTTGTCTTACATCGATTTTATTTTATGAGGTGCATTTAAAAAGCGTTGATAAACGACTTTTTGTAAAACTTTCTATTTTTTGAAAAATCTTTCTTCTATTTGAAATGGTTTTATTATTTTTATATATTTATTAGTAGTTAATTATAAAGCACTAGGTCACTATTTAATAAAAAATTTATTTTTGTTTTTCTTGAAAATTTTTTATTAAATAGTGACCTAGTGCTTTATAATTAACTACTAAAAAATATTAAAAAGGTCAAATAACTATAACTATTATTTATATATTTATAATTTTGTTTTAAATAAAACAATACTTATGATAAGTGCCTTAATGTATGCTACATTATTGACCTTAAAATAGTACCGTGTTACAGAACGGCTTAAGGCCTAACTATAATATGCATAAACTGGCTTGAGCTAATGTCAAAAATTGAACGAAAAGTCTGTCAAATGCTAAAGCGAATCATTGAAGACTTTTACGTGGCTATATTGTACTTTCATGAATATAGAAATTATTATGCACCTTTGTTTTATTCGTACTTTTGCAAAAAAAAAAACAATTTCGTTCTAAATAAATAAAATCTATTAACACAAAGGCGTTTAATAAAAATATTTAGTATACCTAATAGTATCCTTATACAAATTAATAATTTTTTGTTAATAGTTTTAACAAAGTTACGAAAGAAAAATTACCCATATATCGCTGTATGGATTATTTGGGCCAAAAGTACTAAATAAATGCAACTGTGTGCATCATTGAATTTATAAAAAATACAAAATTAAATTTTATAACAAATTGTGTGTTAAAAAAATGGAAAAGAAAATAAAATGTTTAAAGGCCCTCGTTTCTTTGAATTGCCGATGCGCCTCTTTTGTCATATAAGCTATTTATTCTTTGTACATTTTCTATTAAATTCAGATAAAATATTGTTGGTCCTCCATTGGAATTTGTTTACTAATGTATCCATAACACAATGCCGTACAATTCCGTACGGAATGTGCGATCAGTTTCGTACTTTGCTTAAGCAAATGACATTTGACGAAAAGTTTTGTTAAGTACATTGTAGTTTGCCAAATATGATTTGCACAGTTGCTTAAGTTGCCTTAAGCCAATAAATGCATAATATAGTTGGGCCTTTAATCATAAAATTGATCGGCACGATATAAATCAAATCTTTTAAAATATATTTTGCAGATTTATGAATTAGTAATTAAATTTTGTATACATATAAAATGAAGAAGCATTAGGAAATAGGCAAAAAGTCTTAGTTGGATTTAAATATGAACGCTTTCGTACAATGCCTAGGACAGTTTTTAACTTTGAAGTATTGCTGTTTTATTTTTCAGTGAATATACGCCGCAATCAGCTTATTAAGGGGACAATATAAGTGTTTATTTAATTGTTTTATAAGCGACATATTAATTTAAAATCTCTTCTTATTAGAAATAATATAAGTTTTGGTTAAAATTACATGCTTCATGGAAACACCGTTTTATTTTTAGTTTCTACTTGTTATGTATTATTTTAATTCTTTAATAAATATCTTTTTTCTTTTTAATAATCTTTTTTATGTGTTTTTTTCTTCTCGATATTTCGCTTTCCTTTGGAAAGCTTCTTCAGGAAAAAATTTTTATTTTTGAAAACAAAAAATTATTAACATATTGAAAAAAAAAATTGTTTTTTCAAAACATTTGACAAAAACATATAAAATATTTTTTCATACATACATACAAAAATTTAAATTTTCAAATATTCAAACATATAAAAACAAGGAAACGGAAATAACAAATAACAAATTCTCTCTTATGAAATAATTATAACAAATTATGTGTCTTTTTAATTAAGTACCTATAATTCTGAGCTAAATTGTCTGTGTCTGTCTTGAAATTTATTCTCCTTACATTTGGTACATTAACAATTTCTAACATTTCCAACATATAACGTCTCTTATGGTTTTTTTCTATATCTAATATTGATGTTTCATCAAACTTTGGATAATGATTATATTTCTTACAATCTGAAGATAAGGATGTCTTCTGTGTTGAAATATTCTTATAAATTTGGTCACACCTGTGACCAGCTAATCTTGTTTTAAGTTTATTTTTTGTTATCCCAATATAAACTTTGTCACAGTTCACCTGGTCATTTCCTCCACATGGTATCCTGTATATTATATCAGATATTTCCATTTTTCCTATTTTATCCTTCATACTGCTAAATAATTTATTTAATGTGTTATGTGTTTTGTGTGCAATTATATATTTATCTGTGTCATATATTTTACACTTTCTTAATCTTTCTGATATTCCAGGAACATAAGTTAATGATTTATAATTTCTTGGCTCTGCCGTAGAATTTCCTAAATTATGCCTATAACTACCATATTGTCTAATTAATCTGTTAGTTAATTCTACTGGAAAATCATTGTCATTAAGTATATCTTATTGTGTTCTTATTCCTTAAATGAAATTCTCTATCACTTATAGTCAATATTCTGTCTATCATATTATTCGCCGTGTTTATTATCATTTTCCTCGGATGTTTTGAATAAAAATTAATAATCCTTCCAGAAGATGTTGGTTTCTTAAACCAATCAAATACTAACTTATTTTCTTCCTTATTATCAATATATCTAAATATGGAAGTCTAGATTCTAATTCTCTTTCAATCGTAAATTTAATATCCGGATGGAAACTATTCAATTCTGACAAAATATCATCTACTGCATCTTCTGAAGTTATACAAAATAAATCATCCACATATTTTGTGATTATCTTTGGTTTAATATGCATTTTACTAATACATGAATTTAGTAATTCCTCCATCACAATATCAGCTATAATTGGAGATGCTGGAGAGCCCATAGGGAGGTCCTCCTTCTGTTGATATATCCTATTACCAAATTGAAAATACCTATTGTCTTCAATGGAAAACTTAAGAATACGTAAAAATAATTCCTTCTCAATATTCGTATTTCGTTCTTTTATCTGCCATTTTTCCTCTAAAATACTTAAAGCTAAACCTACAGGAATACTTGGAAAAAGTGAAACTACATCAAATGAAAACAATCTATCATTATCTTGTATATTTATTCTCTTGGTTTTATCCTTAAATTCCAACGAATTTTTTTTTTTGTAATTTTATATTTATTATAGTTGGCTGTGTTAAGTTAAGGCTAAAAATTCTATATCTATTTTTAATTTCTATACTTTTTGTTACAGCGAGTATATCAGATTTGTATATATTTGAAGTATATGTCTATAACAGTTTAAAAATATATAACGACCTAAATGTGAAAATCACATTTATGCAGTCCCTCCCTTTGTATTATGATTTAATAACAAAAATTAGATCTCAAGGAAACTGTCTGTATTTTTTTAAGTCAAGTTTAAATAAAAACTTTTAAATTCACACTATAAACTTTTTTTGCTTTAAGGGAAGATACCAAAACTGCTTAACAAAGTTATCCATACACTTTTTTTGAATTGGTACTGCTTTCTTTAATATTTATAAATATAAAAAAAAATTGCTGACATATTTCCGATTCATGTTTTTTAGACACAAAGGATAATTTTAAATGAGTATCCTCATTTAAAAGTTGAATGTGACAGTTGGAAATGACATAAATCCTTTGGGAAATAAAGTATGGCTGTGAGTTATTTCTTGCTTTTAAATGAGAAAGGAGAATACTCTTTATGTTGTATTTTTATAATAAAAATAAAAATAAAATTTTAAAGCAAAAGATCCTTCAATGAAGGAGAAATGAAAAAAAAAATGCTGTACTGACTTTTTAATAAGTGATTTTTTTTTGTTAAATAAAACTGTAAGGAAAATGTATTTGACATTTCTGTTATAGAGATGTTAGAATAATAATACTAAATACCTTTGTCATATTTTTGTATTTGTTTCTTTGAACATGAAATAGAAGCATCGCAATTATGTAATTTAAATAAATTCCAGTGCAACTAAAATAATTAGTTGTTTTAAAAATATTTATTATACAACACTTTTCCTTTAAATTTTATAAAATTTTAATTTTACTCAATGGTAAAAAAAATTTTTTGTTACATGCCCTTGAAATGTTTACAGTAAAAATTAAATTGTCACGTTTTCGTAGTTGAGTCTTTAAAAAAATTTACCTAAAATGGATTGTCTAGAAAAGGTGTTTTGCAGCTTTATAACATTAAAAATGTCTAAATTATTTTATTTTACATTGAAATTATCATTTATAATAAAGGCCTTGATATTTTTAGTTTTATGTAAAATATCAAATAAAATCGTAAATTTTTATTATTTTTGTTTTTCTTAAGTTGTGAATAACAAAGCTCAAAACAGATATAAAAATAAAATGTATTCACTATTTTGTCATTCTATTTTTATGCTAAAAGATATTTCGCCTTTCATTTGCCATTTATCATTTTAATAATATAAATTAAAAAAAAAAATGTTATTTTTTAAACTTTTAATGTACATTTTGCAGTTATGATAAGATTGACTGTATGAAAAAGTTTTAACGATTGTTATATGTATATGATTGGTAGTTAACGTCGTATTGTCAGTATTAACTTGATATTATATTCCTTATAGATAGTGCAACACACTGGTAAAAGTTAACGTTGCTTTAATGATAAACGAAATCAAACAAGCACGTCTCATGACTGAAAGATATACAGTTTGGCCACAAATAAAGTTTCTAAGTAAAATAACATGATTTTTTAGAATTAATTGCTTTAATTGAATTAAAGTTAAAAAAAAAATTATAAGTATATTTGAACAATTGGCACACTAAAGATATTTAATTTTATTTATTTACTTTTAGTAATAGTAAAAATTATACCCCAAAGTATATCTAATAAGGTGTATACAAATTGAAAGAGAGAACAAGTTTTGTGTTCGCCTTAAATAAAGAAGAAAATTTTGTTGAAATATATTTTTTTTGAAAGAAAATTATGTTATTGAAAAAGAAGCTAACACAAATGAAACTTAAGCTAACACAATTACACTGGCTCATTGGCAGGAACTCGAGACTTGGTCTAGATTGCAAACTTCTAATTTATAAGAGTATTCTGAAACCAATATGGTCTTATGGAATCCAACTTTGGGGCACTGCCTCAGCTTCAAACGTAGATAGAATCCAACGTATGCAAAATAAAATTTTACGGTTGATAACTTCCGCCCCATGGTACATCAGAAATTCAAACATACATTGTGATTTAGACATACCGCTGGTGACTACAGAAATCATCAAATACGCAGGCAAATACTTGATGAAGCTCGAAGACCATCCTAATCCCCTTGCTCGCAATATCTTGGATTATAGTGGACATAGCCGATTAAAAAAGAGGGATACCGCAGCTTTAATCCTCAATGCTATAGACGATACATCTTAGGAATATTTGCTTTGTTTCTTTTATGACAATTTTTTTTTTACCCGGAAGGTTAGGCCTGACATGGTCGGGACTAATGTAACTTTTTTTAGAATTTAAGTTTTTAATACTTATTGTTAGTTCTTTTATAGAAGATACAATAAATAATTTTGAGTGTGAAAAAAAAAATTGAAAAAGAAGAAATAGAATATTTATGAATTGAATATTTATAGTATTAAAATAATATTGTACAGTATCATAATTGTCAGGCGGATAAAAATTTTCGTATAACAATTGCATTCAAATGATGCAAAGATATTAATATAAAAAAATAAATGCTCATGCCTTATGCATGTGAGAAATGGCACCGTTTAAGGCATTAACAAAATTGTGTGTGTGTATGATAGAAGCAGAAATATTTAAAGCTTCTGATTTAATTTATGCTCTTTTTTACGTCCTTAGGAATAGCGAAAATTATTTATTTTTAAGTAAAATGTCTTCTTTTTTTTGTAAATTACACAATATTTTCAGCTAAGTTGAGCAATTAATGAAATGGCCGCAATTTATCATTATTTAACACACGAATCGATTTCATATGTAGAAAAGCCCTTTTTTGCAAAGTCCAATAAATTGTTTTTGGAATTAAGAATTTTTCTTTTCTTTAAGAAATATTAACTAAGTTTGACGTCAAGTGGAATAGTTAACTGATCTGACAAGACCACCTAATACTCAATGACAACAATTTTAACAAAATGGGTTAAAAATTTATTTTATATTTGTTTAAAGAAGCAACATATTAAAAACTATATATTAACTGCAAAACTATCAAAGATAACAAAAATTCAATTAGTTAGTCTTTTATCAACTAATCACAATAATTTTAGTTTTACATATAATTTATGCAAATATTTTTTCAAACTAAATGAGAGTATGAAAGTTATTACTTGTAATCACTATTATTTTCTTCCTTTCTTCATGGTTTTTACATGAAATTAATTATAATTTGCATTCATTATTAACAAATATTAAATATCAAAAGGCATTTCTTTATAGTCATATTACTGTGAGTATTTTTCTTTGTTGATTAAATAAAGGGTCCGCCAAATAACTTTTTTTGTTTTAAATGCTATAAACAAAACTACTGAATATTTTCTCAATTTTTTTTTTTAAAGTACAATCATTCCGGTTAATAATGGAAAATAATTTTATTCAAATGGCTGCCTCGGCTGGCCATGCAGTAGCCTATACGATCGGTCAAGTTTTTAAGCACATTATCGCTGTATTTCACCAATGGCTTCACGAATATTGTCCTTTAAAGCGGCAATTGTCTATGGCTTGTCGGCGTTACACTTATCCTTGACGGTATCCCACAAATAATAAACCAACGGTGTCAAATCGTAGCTCCGAGGTGGCCAAACGACATTAGCTCTGCGGCTGATAATGCGATCTTCAAAAATTGATGGCAAAACATCGAGTGTAGTTTCGGCTGTGTGGCACGTAACGTCGTCCTGTTGAAACCAAATGATGCCAATATTCTCCTCTTCAATTTTTGTGTACAAAAACTTCGTTCAACATGGCCCGATAACGATCGCCATTGACTTTAACGGCCACTCCTTGTTCATTTTCGATGAAAAATGGCTCAATTATGCTTCTGGGCCAAAATCCGCACCAAACAGTGACTCGTTTTGAGTGCGTCGGCTTTTCAATGTAAGAGTGCGGGTTTTCTGTGCCACAAATGCGACAATTTTGCTTGCTTACATACCCGCCAAGATCAAAATGAGTTTCATCTAAAAATATGACTTTTTTTTTTGCAAAATCGGCATCTTTTGTAAGTCGATCGCAGCCAATATTTCCCAGCGTTGTTCAAGCGTATACACAACCATATTCGTTCAGCGGAAGGATAAAACTAATTATCTGTCAAAACAAACATGAGCTAAGTGTTACCATTCACGAAATAAGCACTAGTTGAAAAAAAAAGTTAGATGGCGAACTCTTTATATTAATTTTATTTGAGACTTAAAATCTTGAATTTTCTACATAAAATTAGGTAGGATCCATGATATGAGCTCTAACGAAATGATTTTTCTTCAGCAACAAATATCATGTTTTAATATTTTAGATCACGTTTACGTTTTAAGCTTAATGAAGTATACTGTGAGTTAAACATGCAAAAACAAGTGCAAATAATAAACATTTATAAGCATATGATGTTTCTATTGGAAATACTTGTTTGCACCCCTGTATGCTAGAAATTCGACTATAAAAATAAACGTTGTCAACATCATTCTTACCTAATAAATGTAATAGAATTGTTTTAGCCAGCACAAAAACAACGTTAGCTGTAGTGGTTTATACAGTTGAAATGTTCAGAATATAGTGTGGTTGTTGGTGTGGTGGTGGTTGGTAGTTATATTACAAACTCGAATTTTACTGCGTTTTTACATTGACCTAGTTTGGCTTTTACCATCACGTCATAGAGAACTATAAACGAATACAAAAATACCTTTATACTCTTTCATGTTTAGTATATTTGTTTTATAAATATATTTTTACCTCTTTTTTTATTTAATATTTACAAGTGGTGTTTGCTAAATGATTATTAACATGATGGCTTTTGCAGTTTTATTTTTTATGTGCCTTAAATGTTCAAAGTAAGTGGTGTGTATGTATGGGTATTATTTTTTTTTTGGTAGTAAAACAAAGCAGATATTTAAAGCTGAATTTCATTTGAAAATTATTTTAGGGCATTATTTAAAGTCTCTAAATTTAAATATTGTAGCAAGTGTTTAAAGAGTTTAGCTTTGTTTAATATTTCAAATTAAAAATATTTAAATTAATTTCTACTACTTAAGAAAGTAGTATACAAAAACAAAGTATTAACCAGCTTTTAAATAGCAGTTTAATGATTAATTTATCTTAAAGTTCTGTTTTATAGTAAATTGTAACATGTCTATGCGTACATGTATATTTTCTAAAGGCTTTGCTGCTAGCGTGTTAGTGTAATTGCCGGCAACTGACCAGTTCAGTTAGATTCCATTTTAATGATTGTCTACTGAGTTATTAATAGATGTCGCAGCAATTGGTATTATATTGTTGTTATTATTATTTTTCTATTTCACTGAAGGTTGTTTGCTTCTCAGTCATTTAAAATATGTTTATGAAAACTGTTTTAACATGTAAATTTTAAAATTAGAAAATAGATATTCAAAGTATTTAGGTAGCGTAAGTTAATTAGTAACAATCACTAGAGTAAATATGGAAAGTTATTAGATCAATACATTGAATTAAATTAAAAGGAGAAAGTCATTATAATGATAATCTTTATATATGTAATTCTACTGTACGTGTGTTGTGACTGAACTCCTCCTAAACGACTGGACCGATTTGTATAAATTTTTTTGTATACGTTTTGGTGGCGCCTCGGGTAGTTTAGATTTACAATTCGGTCTGTGGTACCTCCCATACAAATCTTATTTATGTATATAATTCTGCTGTACGTGTGTATGGCACTGAATAAATTTTTTTTGTGCGTTTGGGTGTCACTTTGTATGGTTTGCATTCACAAAACAGCCCGGCAGATGGCACTGCAGTCGGTATCCAGGTTATTCAACTACACTGCAACTACACGACTGGATCGATTTAAATGAATTTCTGTGTATTCATTCATTCAATGCATTTAATTTTTTTGTGCGCTTTGTTTTGATATTATATGGTATCGCATTTACGTAAATATTGACCGTTGTTTACTTAAAAAATACACACACGCCAGCCGCAATATGTATTGGCGGATGACGGTGAACGGCCCAAAGAAACATGGGCTCGATTACTGCCGCCGTTAAAATAGTTGCGGTGGGCATCGAGCTTATTTGTTTGTGTTTCTTCATTGCGATCTCACAAATTTGTTCTCAATGGGTCAGCTAGTAATAGTATATAGATTTAATATAAAACGTATTTACAAGTTTGTTCCAGAAGCAAAAACAAAAAATATGTAAATTAGTTATGCAAATATACTTAAAATATTTTAAACTTGATTGTAATTAATATTATAAATTAATTGATGTTTATAACTTATATACGTAGAACTAAGCTATAAAAGTTTAAAAATCTTTGATTTTTACTGTCTATTTTTTTTGTGTAAGTCAACTAAAAAATCTTAGAACAAAAAGAATGTGAGATATTTTCTCAAATTAATAAATAAATGCGCAAAGTGCGGATTTGCATCGCACACGAATTGTTCTGTAGAGGTCGCTTTAAAATTTATTTATTTACAATTTATTTTTAATCTTGTATTTGTTCTTATAACGGACATTAAAATTGAAAAGCTCACCTATTTAAAAATAAGGTCAGGTGGGTGAATATCATATCACTATTGAGACACCCTTTAATTTAACATTTTATTTTCTTTAATCGTTGCATTAGCACACATAGGTTTTTACTTGCACTGTGAAAATTTAACATGCCTGCATATGAGAGTATAAAAAATAATGCATTAATGAAAATAACGCCACATTCGGAACATGTTTTAATTTTTGAAGTGTTAAGTTCACCCATTTTTTTCACTAATTATAGTACAAATGTCTGCATGTAAAGGTTTAAAAGTTGAGACTTATGTCTCTATGGAGTTACCGCTTTATACAAGTATGTTGTACATGGTGAATACAACCCATAATTCAAAACTATTGCTAAAAGTAATAAACTCTATAAATATTTATATAGTAAGATAAAAGGAAAACACAAGAATTTCAATTGTTTGAATGTTTTCTTCAAATTTTATTTATTTTCTACATATTTTATGATATTCTTATAAAATATTTTTTGTGCAGAATTTTTTTAAATGTATTACTGTGGGGGAATTTACTACTGCTCATATAGCTCATTAGCGGATTTTACCTATACATTTTGAGCAGAAAACTGCAGAGTCCTATATTTTAAGGGAAAAAAGAAAAGTGAAAAAGTAATTTCGAAATGTTTTCTGATGAACTATATGAGCAGTAGTGAATAGGCTTTCTCGGTCACAGTAATACATGTAAATAATTTTTGAATAACAAATATTTAATAGGAACATCCAAAAAAATTTTCAGGTTTAAAGGAATCGTATAGAAATTAACATACTTTGTCTTCTAGTATTTAATTTATATGTGTTTAATCCTTAAACTTTAATATTTTAAAAACGTATAATATTAATTGTAAAACCTGCATTAAATGTTTATACAAATAGAAAGGTCTTCTATGTTATACTTGTACATAAATATCTATTAATGGTAAAGAGGTTTGCAATGTGTTTGTCGACCATACAATTAATTTTCACTCTTTGTTATGCTGCTCAAATGAATGTTTCAGTATAATATCGCTACGTGTGTGTTATGCAAGTATTTTTTTTTTCTAATAATAAAATAAGGTAATGAAAAAATATATAATTTAGGGGGGTAGCCTCGGTCGAATTAAATGCCTTTTTTCTGGGCGAAATATAAATAAAATTAAATTAAAAGGTCTGCGAGCAACACAATTTTATAATTTCACTTTATTAAGTCTCGGCAGTGTCAGATAGAAATTAAATTTTCGTATTTATTACGTTTGTTGAAAGTTTAGCACTTTTCAGTTATATCAAATGCTTTTCCACATGCTTAATAACCACCGAAGTCATATGGGTTTTGTATTTCATTTCTTATTCATTTATTTATTTTATATGCTGATTGGTGGTGTCGCTACAGATGAAAAATATTAACAGTGAAATTAGTTTTGGGTCGATATTTATTATATTGCAACACTAAACTTTAGTAGCATCTTAGTTTATTTTGTTGAGTGTAAAAGGTATGGTGTGATTATTAATATTTGTATGCGTATTGTATGAACGTGATAATTAGTTCTCAGCATAATAATATAATTAAATGTATGTCACTGTAATAATGTTTCTTTGTTTTGAAGACAAACATACATTCAAAAACATACAGCAATCATGTAGACTTAACCTTCACAATTACTTTGTTGCAAATTGCACCAAACAATTTTAATTTTTAAGTAGATTACATGAAATTAATGCTGTTTAAAAAGTGGTATATGTGTTACTATATATATTTACGATAATGCAAATTAACTTTACAAGATTATATTTGAAACTAAATTCTTGAATTCAATTTTATTTGTTCATGCTTTTATTGAGACCAGGCTTGATTTCTGTAAGCTTTGAGGTTTGCCTAATTAAACATACTAAGAACATGTTATTGATATCTCTAATAGGAATGCATTGAACATTCAATCTTTCATTTAATAAGTTTGTTTTATGTTTTTTAAGTAATAAAATTACTAAAACATTGGTTAATATATTTGTTTATATTTTTTAATAACAAGAGAATTAAAGAATGTGGGACCATTAATTTAAAATTATTGGTAAGATTTTTTTCTAATATTTGCTTAAAATGAAATTCAGAAGTGAATTATCGTAAACAAAATGCCACAAAATTATGTTTCGTTTTGAAAATCGATAACCTTTATATTCGCATGAAAACAGAATTTGAAACAAATTTTTTTTCGCTCAATAATATTATTAATTACTGCTGTAACGTGCAAATAATAAAATTAATTTCTTAGTTTTACTTTTTGTAAAAAGTTATAAAAGTTATTTCGAAATGGTTTTCTATGAAAAGGGTTTTTTTATATCCTATATATTTTTTTATTCATGAAAAATAATATTTACTTACTTAAGTTGTTTAGGTTTAGAATTATTGAAAACACTGTTAATTTAAAAAAATTTTTAAATGAATTTCATCGCAATAGCGTGTCTGTTTGTTGAGCTGATTAAAAATATTTTGTCATATTATTTTATCGATAAAGTTAAATATCCATTTTTATTTTATTTTTTATATTATCTATAAATTATCAATAAACGTTAACACAAAAAAAAAAAAAACAAAAACAAAAAAGGCTGATGGCTAGTTTTGTTATTTTACGATATTATAAGTATTTAACGATATGTAATATATTAAATAAAATTTAAATCAAAGTTTCAGTTGTTTGATTGTTTAAACAAGTGATTGTTGATAATATTAAAAAAAAAGACAATAATTTATAACTATTTGCTACTGTTCGATAGCAATAGTACAAGGAAAAACCAAATTCATTAACTGTTTTTCAAGTCAAAAAGCTGGCGGGTTTGTTTGGCATTGAGTTAAGACATTTAAATTTAAAAATTTTACTATGATTTGAATGCAATGTAATTAATATAGACTTAAACCTGATTGTAACTTGTTTTCAGCAATAAATATTTTGACTGCTGCAATAACGTTTTATTAATGATTATTAAATTATTAAGTGTGACCACTATATTAAAATTGTAAAAGCTAAATAAGCATTAATAAAGATAAAACTATTAAAATATTTTTAGGCTTTCAGAAAAGAACTATAAGTATATAATGTGTCTTGTTATTATATTTTTATTTTAAATATTTTATTAAATTTACAAATTAGATTTCTTATTTCATCATAAATTGTTCTTTTTAGCATAGTAGAATCTATGGCACGATCAGGCACAATTAAAAATTGGCATTATCAAAAACGATTACTTAATTAAAACGAAACAATATGAATAACTCGAAATGAATAAGGAATAATGAAATTGATTTCTTTAGCAAAAACCGAGCACTAAAAAGTTATTATATTGTGGAAGAGATATTTAGTGCTACAAAAATCAATGTAATCCATTCCCAAGAATTAAAACTTTAGCCCCCCTTGCTCTTTGTGGAAACGATTTAAATGCATTTTTTATTTTAACTTACTGATTAGTTATTGTTTAGCAAACATCTGTTATTAATATTATTATTATTATACCATATATTTAAAGTATTTCTTGTTGTTGTTTAACTGCAATGTCCGAGTTCTAAAAATTAGAATTGTGTCTCTATCCGTCAATGTTTGGTTAATGCAGTAATTGTTCACTAAGAATTATTAACAGTTTATTATTCTTTATTATTCTTTATTTTTCTTACCTAATAGCTGAGCCGATCGACGTTGTAAACATCAGTTATGATAATTCGGGTGCCAAACTATAAACACACATTTTATCCAATCGCTCTAACAATATCGAATTGTGTGCCTAAAACTTTCAACGGCTGTTGAAAGTTATCAATTGTTGGCAGAAGCTTATGGTCGACATGCCACATTTTAAAAAAAACCTATGAAAATGGCTTGCGAGATTCAAAAGTGGTGACTTCGACACAGAAGACAAGGAGAGGTGTGATCAGCCGAAGAAGTTTGAAGATGAGAAGTTGGAAGCATTATTCGAGAAAATTACTGTTAAATGCAATAAGAATTTGCACTTTCAAGTCATTTCCCTACGTTCAATGGCAGTAGAATTGATTCAAAAGCAAGGAAATTCGATGTCATACGAATTGAAGCCGAGAGACTGCAAGATAATTTTATATGTCGGAAATGATGCTTGAACGCCAGTTATTTTGCATCGTATAGTTACTTGTGTTGGAAATGAATACATTACGATAATCGCAAGCGAAAAATGTAGAAGCCGGGTAACCAGCCAAATCAACGTCGAAGCCAAATATCCATGATACCAAGGTAATGCTCCGTATTTGGTGGGATCATAAGGAATTTTTGTATCATGAGTTGTTGAAATTGAATCAGACGATCAACAAAGGATCCGTACGGATGACAATTGATTCGTTTGAAGAGACTACACTAGAATATTCGAACAGACACGGGACTAAAATCTTCTGTCACGACAACAGTCGGCCACTTGTTACAAGACCGGCCAAAAATCATTTGGAAAACATTGTATAAAGAGTTTTGCTCTCTATCTCTCTCTCCTTATAGCCTTTCTGACTACTATTTGTTTCGATCGATGCAGAAAACGACATTACCGGAATTTACTTCAATTCAGAATAGGGTATCAGAAATTGACTTGATTAACTCTACCTCAAAACCGGAGCAGTTCTTTTAGCGCAGAATCCTTATGCTACTCAAAATATGGGAAAAAGTAGAGGCTAACGGGGGACAATATTTTGAACAATTTGTCAACTCATTTTGTTATTATAATAAATGAATTTTTCAAGCAAATAATCAAAATTATCAACTTGTATACTTAACTTTTCGGAAATTCGTAGGGCGGATATTAACATTTTAGTTGTTTTAAAGTTTCGATTATTGAATAAATATTTTTAATTTTAAGTTAAGAACAACTTGCATTAAATTAATTATTTGAGCTTGGTTTCTGAGTTCAGCTAATAAGCAAACTTTATTTTAACCAACTAATCAAATGGAAGACAGTTAAGAGGAACAAAATGCTTTAAGTTATAAAGAAAACATACCCATTTTTATTTCGTGTAAGTTTTATTATGAAAAAATATATATTTCTCCTTAAAGCAGGCCCTCAATTCAGGTAATCAAATATAATAAAAATTGTATAATTATTAAAATTTTACCCAATTTTTTCCTTATTAATATAGGCTTTTCATTTTTAAATATAAAATTTCGCAACTTTAAAAAAATCACTTATATATAAAAAAATTTATTATTGTCACAATATTAAAAAGACTCACTAAATTTATCACAAATCGCTAGGCTGACATTATTTAAAAGTCAATAGGCTCACTTGCCTTTATATATATAAAACTATTTAATAAATTTTAAAAATGAATGAATAAAGAAACACAATGTTCATGGAAAAATGTTTGCAATATAACACGCAACTGAAAATAAATTGTATTTTTGATGATTTTTTTTTGTCTAATATATTTTATAAAATTATGTTTATATTTTCGCTAGCGTTAATTTTGTTTTTTTTTAACATTTTCTAGATTTATCGGCGAGAAGTGTGCTGTGCAGTATTACGTTTAAGGTAGTCAAACGCTACTGACTGCTTTCAGCTGATAATTATGGAGAATTTTTAATTATAATAAAATATTAAATAATTTCTACTTAAGTCTCAATGTCTACCTTTACATGTGTTTTGTGTAGACGTTGAGCTTATACTACATTAACTTTGTTTAAACGATTTGAAATATTTTTACATTTTAAAATTTGTTTTTGTATAAAAGACTATAAAATAGTTGAAAAAATGAATTGCATTTTTAGCTTATGAGATTTTTAATAACATTTTTATAACATAGTTGCACTTCGCTTTAACTTTAATATAGTTTGTCACTTATTACACAGAGTGCATAAAAAGTTTAAGCAAAATACTTAATGAGAAGATCAACGTATTAAATAGTTAAGGTTATATAATTGTAGTAAGTTATATATCAAAATTAAGCTGAACTAAAGTTTTCATAATATAATCGTTTCGAAGTACTTTTAAGTTAATGCTTCACACTGTACAAAAAATCTAAAGAATTATTTTTTCTACTTATTAAGTCTTAGAATTTTTTTTATTTAACTTATGATACCGGTAATTATTTTATTACTGTTTAATTTTTTTATTTATTGTATGTTGGCGACATCCACACAAACTTGTAGATGTTGTCATAAGAAAAGTTGCTATTGTATACTCACATAATTACACTAACACAAATGTAAATCTCACAAGTTTAAATTTCGTAGATAAGCTGCTATAATAAGAACGTGAATAAAATAGTATACAAAAATTGTAATAAAGGGTTTTTCAACAAGAACTTTGTTTTCTAAAACAAAAAATGTAGATTAAGATGAGTCAGATTTTTATTGTATTAGGGAGAGAAAAGTTCGGCAATTATAAATGAACAATTATGTCTGGCAAATATCCACGCTGACAGATGTCGATTCTTTCATCAAAGTTTTTAATCAGTTTTTGGCAAAACAGCGGTCCTATTTCGTTAATCACATCACGGATTTTGAGTTTAATGGCTGAAATCGATTCTATTGGCTCCGTATAGACTCTGTCCTTAACATAGCCCCACAAAAATAATCCAGTGGTGTTAAATCACAAAGAATT
This sequence comes from Trichopoda pennipes, assembly GCA_030448955.1. NCBI lineage: Eukaryota > Metazoa > Arthropoda > Insecta > Diptera > Tachinidae > Trichopoda > Trichopoda pennipes. The sequence continues at coordinate 2,853,175 of JASKUP010000049.1, read as the reverse complement.
AATCGTATCATTTGCTGTGTGCCATGTGGCACTGTTCTATTGAAACCATATGTCAGTGAAATTCACGTCGCGATACCGTGCTCCATTGACCGTTACCGAATTTTCAGCCTCATCTTCGAAAACGGCCCAATACCGCCTCCATGCTACGTAGCGCACCATACAGGTGCCCCTGTAGGCTAGTAGGTAGTGTACTAGCTTGTCAGAATGGGGGTTGTGGGTTCGATTCCCAACGAAGACCTTGGTTTTTTTCACTACAAAATTAAAAATTGACTGTCGGTGGGGCTACTCAGCGATGAAGGCATAATCACTGGTCGCTGTTCTGTCTTTATGCGGTAGTTAATTTCCGACTATCCATCTACTTTCACTACTTGTTTCATCTCTTCTCTATCCCTTTCCTAAAGAATGTAGCACGGTACTTGACTAAATGGGCTTTGTTGCCTGAAGTGCTACTTCTCTTTTACAAAAAAAAGTACAGTTACACATTGGGCATGCAAAGATTTCTTAATAATCGCTCTATGATTTTCAAAAGCTCAAATGCGGCAATTTTGCTTGTTGACATATTATAAGTGAAAATGGTCTTCGTCTGAAAAAATAATCTTTTCGGAAAAATCAGCTGGTTGTTCTTGGATGAAGTGAGCCAATCTACGGCAATGTGAATGGTCGGTCGGCTTTAATTCCTGTGCAAGTTTAACCATCTTAAGCTTCAAAGTCAAATCCCTATACAAAATTCACCGCGTGGTGATTTTTGATAACGCCAATTGACAAATTTGAATCTACTACAACACTATGGCTCACGGCTACGGTGCTTTCAGTTGAACGATCTGTTCGAACATGCGTTGGTATTCGCACATTTTGTATCAAGCCTGTCGAATAAATTTTAACGATCAAATTCTTAACAGAGATCTTGGAAGAACGATTATATTGTCCGAAACTATCACGAATTTTATGAAATGTAACTTTAACTTTCATAGTGGATTCTAAGTATTTTAATGCAATTTTCATGCGTAATTAAATTCATTGCAACAATTGCCAATGTATCTACTACGAAAACGTCAAAAAACTGAATGTCAAAACTGACATGTCATTGGTATTGCCACAATTGACATAAACTTCTTGTTAGAAAACCCGATATTTATCACAGGTTGTTGTGTTAAAGTTACATGAAGATGATAGTGATGATAAGTGGTCGAGGAGTGGCTGTTAAGAAATCTTTTGATTAATTTCATTATTTTGTTCTATCAATAAAGGAAGAAAACATGACAAACCGAGCAGATGTCTTTAATTTATTAATTGTAATATTTATTTTAAATGTTCTACAGATATAGATAGTTTAATCATTATATTATTATTTAAAATGTTTCCGTTTACTTTGATATTACTCAATCTATTGTTAACCTTATTTTTTTAAATCGAAAAACAAAGAGAAAAGTAATTTGCAGGGTTTTTAAGATTTCTTCTACAATTTAGATGCACTGTAATTTGTGTGTAGTGCCAAAGTACACAAAAAAACCTTGAAATATTGTTATTGTTTTGGAAGCTGCAACAGACTTGTTTTTAGCTTCAATATTTGGACAAGTGGTAAGCAAAACGCCTCCTCGAAAATTTTACATAATACAATTCAAGTTTGTTTTATATGCTGCTCATGTAGTTTTCAGTGAAATCAAGGTCAGATAGCGAGTTTATTATCAAACTACATATGTGAAATGGAATGAACTGATTTTGAAAATAAAAATTTATTGTGTCGTCAACACAATTCATTAGGCATATCCTTTACAATATTTTTTTAATTAAAGATTTAAAATAAGATGAAATAGTCATGATACAAATATGAAAATAATTATTTACCATGAAAGGAGAAAATTTATATACCAGGTAAACAATTTTATTTTATCATTCTGCATGTATGTATATTTGATCCTGTATACGGATTTAAATTCAGCAATATATTGCTTAGGAAAATTTGCTTTATAATATGTATAATTCTTAATGAAAATATTAAAAATACAAGCAAACAAAACATTGAAAATATCACTTGTTGCAGGTCTCTTTATTACTCATTCGTCCTTAAAGTGTAAAAATTTACTTCGATATGTTAAAAAGTGAACATTTTTAAAGAAATTAATACTACTCAAACATATTTATCATGGTGTCCGCCGTGAAGTTATACTACTTTGTTTTGCCGCCATTTTGATAGTTCATATTTGGCAGTCGTAAAGCAGATACGTGGCAAATTTATTATAGAAAAATATTCGTGTTTTAATCGTTAAACATTTTATCAAAATCAATCATGAAAAATTTACGCGAAATTTTTTTGGGGGAAAAGGTGACAACAATACCCACTTCTTATCGTGTAGTGAATGATTTCGGTGATAGCCCCAAGCATGAGCTATAACGTACTGCAAGATCGGCTAAAAATATTACTGCTGCTCAAAAAAGTGTTCAAAAAAATTCAACAACCTCATTTCGACGCCGTGCTTGCTCTTCAAAGAATAACTTTGGCCACAATTTTGTAGTTGACACAAGACCATCTTCGGAAAGACCATTAATCTGCCATACATATGCCGATAGGATGTTACAGTTCGATGACAACTCCGATTTTCACGAAAATGCGCCTCGTCATTTTCATTTGAATGGATGAATAAACAGAATAGTTGGTTCTGGAAATGGGAAATCCTCAAATTATTCAACAGTACAATTTGATCAGGAGGAATCATTGGACCTTATTTAACAGTGACTGTGAATGGGGAGCGACTTTTTAATACTCCAACTGCATGCATTGGGCTTGATTAACATGTGGTATCAACAAGACGGTGCCATATCGCATACAGCCAAGATTACAATGGAATTATTGCGAGACCTCTTTCCAGAACAAGTTATTTCCAGAAATGATGATGTTGATTGGCCTCCACGGTCCCCTGATTTGACTGCTTGTTATGGGGATATCTGAAAAACAAGCAACTCAAACAAAATATTCCTGATGAAATTAATGAAATACCGCATGAAAGGTGTGAGAATGTAATAAAAAATGTACTTAAAATAGCTTGCATTTTTGAGGCTAACAGAGGTGAATATTTATTTGTTATTGTATTCCATACATAATTGCCGACATTAAAAAAAATATTTATCCATATAAGATCCATTCTCTTTCATTAAATCTAAAATTATAAACAAACAAAGTAGTATACCTTGCCGGCGAACACCCTGTATTTCCCTTCACGTACATGTTATTATTTCCCACACTTTCAATTGTCCATCTCTAGTAAATCAAAATCATCAAACAGAAAGAAAAACAAGGGGAAAAACAATAAATGAAAACCAGCCTGTTTTTCGTTACAAACAAAAATTAAAAAATTATCTCGGTTTAAATACGATAAAAACTTTTTGTATACAATTTCTATTTAGTTTTCTTTTATTACAAAACTAATTAAACTAATTAAATTAAAATTAATTAAAAATATTTTGTAAAGATAAACATTTTTTAAAGGGACCCTTCAGACCCTTCTTTTTTAAGCAAAATTATTTCAAGGAAGAAGTTAGTCTGATCCAAGTATATTTATTTTACAAGGTAGTACCGTCTCTACAAAAAATATTTTGAATAGAAAATATATATTTTTTAAAAAAATACTTGCAACAGAAAACAAACGCCTGATTAAAGGAAATATTTTCTTTAAAAAAAATTCTTTTTTATAGAAAATAATTGTTTTTGAGGGAAATATTTTATTTAAAAGATAAATTAAATTTATTTTATAGCAAATATAAAACTTTTTCTGTATTTCCAGTGCACAGTCGGTTAACGCAACACTCGTTAAGCGTAACATCTCGATATTCGCAACACCTAAATCCTTTACATCTTTACGAAGTGTTTCAGAAAAAACAAGACCTCAATTAACGCAATTCTTTCTTTCGTTTTATTTTTTGCTTTTGTTTTTCATAAAAAACTGTAAACAGTGGTTTAACGAAACTTTTGTGCCAGAGGCGATATTAATGCTTTCGCTTCCTTTTTAAAACTGTGTAGCTTAAAAATGTTGTTTTATGTAAAATCCTTTTTATCCTTCAAACAACATCCATGAATGCTTCCTACTTTTAAGCAATGTAAGGGGGCGAAACGAAAGTAATGATGGAATGGTAACCATTATGTGCTTTCCAGAAAACAGAACTGTTATTCTTGCACGAAAGCGTGAGAAAAATAAGCAGAGGTTCTGATATTGAGCAAAAACTAAAATCTTTTAAATTGCGTAATCTAGTGGCAAACGCTTGGGGTAAAATAACGCCCACACAATTGTTAGATGCTGAATATATTGCTGCGGTTAAATAATAAATAGACCGAGGTGTAGATAATGAACAACTCTGCCTTTCACAATTAAGTATTATCTACAGCATATAATTGCTGTAATTACAAATAAAGAAATAAATTCTAGAATGATATGTGCTTGGATTCTCCGACGGGGTAAAAATTTCTTTTTTTTGTAGAAGGTATTGGATTTGGTTTGTGAACAAAACGGTTTCGGCTGTTTGCCATCTTCAGTGTTCTTTTCGTACTTCTTTCGAGTACTTCTTTCGAGTACTTCTTTCGAGTACGAAAAGAACACTGAAGATGGCAAACAGCCGAAACCGGTTTGTTCACAAACCAAATTTGACGAGGGTCGACGGAAAACCGTACCCAAACAAAAGAAATTCTAGAATATTTAAAAGCAGTTAAAACAATCAAACTGAAGATAAAAATATATTAGAGCAAGATTAAGCTGAAGGCGATAATGATCAAATTGTGTTAGATCCAATACCTTCTACAAAATCTCAGAATGCTGTAGAAAGCTTCAACATTTGGCAACAGTGGGTAAAGGAGAATAGCTGCCCTTTGGAGGATATAATAGTATTACAAAAGTATAGTATACCTGCAGTTCAAGAAATATATCATCTAAAAAAACAGTCGAAAAAATAAAATTTTCTGCTAAAAACATGAATCTGCAACTTTAATATAAGAATAATCCTTGCAAGTTTATTGTAAAACGTGTATTTGTTTTACTTATTTGAAATATATTGTTACATTTATACCTTTTACAAACATTTTGTTCTTACTGAGTTCTTTGTTGTAAAATAAATAACACCAGTTTTTAGAGTTTTTCAATTAATTACAATTTTATTTACTTTAACTACACACAAAGTATGATTTGTACGTAGGCACTAGAGAAAAATTTACCAAAGATTGAAGTCTTTACTTCACAAGTTTTATATTTTAACCAACTAACTAATCACTCACATGCTGTCTTTTATATTTGTCCGCTAGAGGTCTAGTAAAAATGAAAAATTTTCTACTTCCTTTGTATCACATTTTGTTGTTATTATGTTATTCATTCAATGTATAGGCGCCTGTTGGTCTGTGTGTATTTTTGTTTTTACGAGGACTGCTATTTATATTTGTGGCCTAAAGATGAGAACATAAGCATTTAAAGAAAAATCTATTTTATTGTTTTTCAAAATATTCTCCATGAATATTTATACACTTTTACATGCGTTGGAACCAATTTTCAAAGCACTTTTTCCACTCCGATTTAGGTACTTCTAAAACACGGGTTTTGAATGCAGAAACTGCTTCTTCAGGTGTAGGAAACTGTTGTCCGCGTAGTTTTTTCTTGCTGTTCGGAAACAAAAAGAAGTCATTAGGTGCCAAGTCAGGGCTGTACGGCGGATGATCCATCAATTCAATGTTTTGCCCTGTCAAAAACTCCATTGTTTCAGCCGATCGGTGACAGCTCGCATTGTCGTGATGCAGAATGATGCGTGTTTTCTTTGACTATTCCCGAAGTTTCTAAAAGACTCCTGGCAAAGTGGTGTAGCATGCCGAATTAATCGTCTTACGTTCCTCTAATGGCACAGTCGCCACATGACCGGTAATGCCGAAGAAACAGGCAACCATTTGCTTTGGTGTGCTTTTTCCACGTGGGATTTCGCTCACCCATACGGTGGATTGCTGCTTTGTTTCAGGATCATATGAGTATATCCATGATTCGTCACCTGTACAAATATTATAAACTGCTTTTGATGTACCTTGAGCCAATTTCTGCAACATTTTCTTGCACCAATTAACACGAGCATCCTTTTGTGCATTTGTCAGGTTATACGGTATCCAACGTGAACAAACCTTTTTCACATGCAAATGTTCATGCAAGATCTTATTGATGCTTGTCATACTAATCCCTACAGATCCTTAATCTCGCGATATGTTACATGACGATCATGCTTTATCAGCTCATGGACAGTTGCGATGTTTTCTGGCACAACAACCGTTGTTGGACGACCTTCACGGGATTCGTCCTGGAGTGATTGTCGGCCACGATTGAATTTGTTATACCAGTTTTAAATGGTGCTGTAAGAAGGTGCTTCATTACCATATAAGGAATTAAGTTCATCTGTGCACTGTTGTCGTGTCAGGCCACGTCGAAAGTTATGAAAAATTATTGCACGAAAATGTTCACGAGTTAATTCCATTTTCTCCTAAGATCACTTTTTCAACCTGCCATCACTAATACTAACAACAACAAAATGACAAAATGTTTTGGTTGAGGTTATGTTTAACAATGTGAAGGTTGCACTGGAAACATCAGCTGGTGCCTAGCAACAGTCAGTGTTACCAGGCCAGAAATATAAATAGCAGCCTTCGTATACTGTTAAAGTTTCTTCGTGGAATTTATTTTAGTTGTTGTTGTTGTCTTGCGTGTAAAAGATTTATACGCAGTTTGTAACTAGAAAGTTGTTGTTGTCTTGCGTGTATAAGTTTTCTTTACTTTACTTTATTGCTAAGTTATTTTCTTTTAAAACTTAAGTAAGACGCGTCCGTAAAAATATGTTTGTTTTTATTCAATATTGTAATTAAATAAATATATATATTTTTTAAGTTACGCACATATTTTAAGTTAACCTTTATTTGTTTAATAAACTATTTGTTTGGTGTAAAATAAGATTTTTGGTAAACATTTTTTTATTCGATTTTCGCAACAGTCCAAAATTTATATTGGTCTATAGTGTTGCTATTTTGTTTTTGGAGAGAAGTCAATTTAAAAAAGGAATTTTATATAGAAAAATGGCTGCTATACGGTTTTTATATTAAATGTGGAGCAGAAGCTTAGATGGTTGTTACATTGAATATTGAGCATGAAAGTGCGGTTTTACACACTTCAACTTTTGTTGCTCAACTTTTGTTTTTTCCATTAGAAAGAAAGAGAAAGCTTTATACCCCTTCTCTTTCTTTCTAATGGAAAAAACAAAAGTTGAGCAACAAAAGTTGAAGTGTGTAAAACCGCACTAAGCGAGCAAAGTATAACTTTTTTGTTATCAATTAGGTTTTTTTTGCATATTGGCTTGTATGTATTAGTGAGCTGTTACTCAGGTTCTAGTCCTCAACCTTAAATCGTCGGCGATGTAATTCTACAGCAGAATATTTTACACCAGGTTGCGCGCATTTTCTTCTCAAATAGGCATAGAGTGCAATTTGCTGAGTTGTCAAAAAATAAGTTTTCCTTATCATTCTGCCTCCCTTTATATACCCCCCAGGGGCACATATATATAGTCTTTATAGAACTTCGACTATCTAGACACAGTGCAACTGGGGGAAAAAGGGAGCCTAGTACCCTGACGTCAGCAGGAGTACAACTGGAAACTCCACTTTATTTCCACGGGAATCAGTCAGCTCGCAGAGTTCCGTTATTTGTCTCTTTAGACATTTAACTGTTCTCTGGCTGATTATTGAAGTTGGCTCCTATATGGGAGTATCATGGTGGTTGTGGTTTCGCGGCCCCATATCAGGTCTTTTGTTTAATATGGTGGCCAGGATCATTTTGCCGTTAATGACACGCTAGGTGAATGATCCAGTCCAGTGAGCATGCTAGACAAGTTTTCTGGACAGGAGTTGGAAAGTCTCCAACCCTTAAGCAAGGAGTGATGATTTGCAGCCCTTCTCTGGAATCATCGAAGTTGCAACTAGAAAGTTCTGTTGCATAGAATTATAGCTTCGGCTTCCTAGGACGAGCATGACGTTCCAAATTATGCAGTGGTTTGATCCACCATCTGATTAAGGCTTCATGGCCAGGCGCGGATGTAAATCTAATCACACGTTGCCTCCCTTTATCTAACATTATCTGAAATTGCATAAATATGTGCTTTTCTTGAAAAAATTTGTTTGAGCAATGTTGAATCATTAAAGAAAATTATCGCAATTATCGCTTATTATAGCGATACAAATTTTAAATATTTATATAACGTTTTATGGTTGCTGATGAGTTCTCAAACAAGTCGCATGTCATAATTTAAATACTTTTTTATCTAATCGGTTGTGTTTTGTTTTTTGGTTTATTTAATTATATCTTTGCTAATTCCAAGTAGAATGCGAATAAGAGGGGTAAAGTATTTTTGTATTTTTTTTCCTAACATACTTATATACAAATTTTTTATTTTAAAAAGTTAAAGGTTCAATTTATTTTAAATTTCTGTTTATTTTTATATTTTTTTAAATTAATGCAGGAACTTGATAATCCCTTTGGTTATAGAAGAGCTACTTTCAAATTTTATATCTTAATTTTTTTAAATGTTTATTGTATAATATTTATGTTTCCATGTTTCTTTATAATGAAGTTTGTGTAAATCAGTATTCATGAAATGATTATCTTATTACCTCTAATTTACTAAAGTTACTGATGATGTAGCTTCTAATAACAAATATATTTCTAAAGCAAAATGAAGACTGTCTTAATTTAAGATTTAGGTTCTTTTGTTAAGCTAAAAAAATTTAAATATTATATGCCAATTTTAATATAATTTTCTTCTGTGTAAATTCAATTTGTTGTTTAGCTTGAAAACATCATCTTAAGACGACATCGTTGTAAAATAAAACTTTCTCTCTGCATACTTTTAGGCTGAATTACCGTAAATCATATTACAAGATGTCATTAATTTTTATTTAATTTGTTTTGTTCAAGAAACAGAAACACTAATTTGCATAAAAAAGTTTTTAATAAATTTTTTTGTAATAGATAAATTTAAAAACAGTGACCTCAATATTTTGTCATCACGTGTAATGTTTTGCTAAAGAGAGAAATTTGCTAATGTTAGTTGAAAGCTAAAGAGTGAAATTATTAACTGTACTGTTTTATATAGAAAACTTTATATACAGATTATACTTAAAGAACTCTAATGATATTATAATAGCAAATATTTTATTTAAAATTTTTTAAATGTAAATTTACATGCATGTGAGGACAATTTAGGTAATTTGTCTTTTATATTTACTTTTAAGAGATTTATTGCTGACAAATTTCTTAAAGAATCTAAATAACACAATTATCAATGAGTCTATTGCAAGCGTAATAATTTTGAAACCGAAATTTAAAATTCTTTAAAAAAAATAACTATTTTCTTGGTAAGCATTTTGATCGCAATATCATCAGTGAGTGAATAAAAATATCTAAAATGATTTTTGTTGTACTTTTGCTTTGTGTAGAATTTATCAAGGCCAAACACTGCATGTTGACCAAAGTAGTGGCTTTAAAAAACATACATTTTGTCATTTGAAATCTAATCCTACATACCCTATAGAAATAATATTCATATGTTCTTCATGGGAATAAGAATTGGCAAATATTAGTGAAAGAAATTTACAAGAATAAATATATTTTTCTCTAACGAATCAAAATTTCAAAATCACAATTTTCACACTTTTGATGAAATTTAATTTTATTTAAAAAAAATACAATTTCAGAAAACTTTTAATTTATTACAAGTCCTTTTGCAACATATTTGGTAACTTATTTGAATAAAAAGTAGCGGACATCTTTTATCTTTTTACAAAATTTAAATATAAATCGGGTTATAAGGGAAAATATAAAAAAAGAAAAACTCCCCACTGATGATTTTCTGCAATTTTGTAAACTTATGCTAAAACTGTAGGGTACTTTCGATTAAATACTTAAGTTAGACATGAACGTTAGACTTTTATATTGTTTTGCTGGCGTCATTTGAAAAAATGCCAGTGACATTGAGTTATTTACACTGCTTGTTTTCTTCTCATTTTTCTTTTGTTTGAATATTTATAAAAAAAAAGATAAACATATTTTAATACGTATTAAAATTATTTGCAGTCCGTTTTTTATTTTAATTTACAATATGCTGCTCAGCTTTTACAATAAAATGCTGCAAAAATTCTTTGATTGCTGGAACTTTATTCTTGCTCATGATTTCTATTCTAACATTATAATATTCTTCTTACTTCTGGAAAAATATTCGCTCGTTATTTTTTATTTAAACATTTTTGCATAATCCTTAAAATATTCCTTTTGCGTTGCGTTTCTTATTTTTTTTTTTTTTTTGATATCAGTTTCATTTCGTTTTCTCGAAGTGTATTAGGTGCATTAAAGAAGTTATATAAATTTATTTTTATTTCACTTTTACTTTCTGTAAAAACTGAATTAAGTAGGTTTTTTGCAATTTAAATTAGATTTTAATTCGGCTTTCGTATTAGGGTTCTTGTTAAGATGATTGACTTTAGCCTTGTGATATTTTATTTGTCTGTATAATGGGATATATTTTTTTATTAATGTACATACATTAGGTTTATTTAATTTCTGTATTTGAGAACGTTTAGATTTTTTATTGTTCTAAAATGTAAATGCTAGAACAGTAAGCAACTGAATGGTTTAGTCAACATATATTTTTCTATTAAGAGAATAATTTTAAATCGAGTAAATAATGTTGCCAAGAGTAGAGAAAACTCCCCAGCCTTAAAAACAATTGCTACTGAAGATAAAACATATGTTTGTGTTGTAGCTTAAGTAATTCAAAATTTTAACAGCTTATTGCTATTATAGAGATGTCAATTATAGATTAAAAAAAGATTTATATAAAGCGGATTTAAAAAGAAATAATTGCTATGATATTAACAAGCAGGCTTATATTGCGAAAAAGATTTTAATCTTTAACGACTTTATCGTTTATAAAAAATTGTTTTAAGAAAACGTGTCTGACACTTTTAGCAGCATTTATAAAATCCCATATGTAAAGAAATAAAACTTTGTTAAATGTAAGAACTTAAAATGTCTGTTATAACACTGAGTTCAATGAATTGTTATTAAAAACAAATAAGTTTAATATTTTATTAAACTTTAAATAAGCTTATTGCAATTTATTATTATTATTCTTATTGTACTAACACATACAGTCACACATTTTGTATACAACCAATAATTATGATTTAGTTTATGGAGGCGTTTAAATGAAAAGATTTATGATTCTGAGTGTAGTGAGATATTCATATCATTCTACTAGATGAAAGCATTGCCCAATTCGTAGTGCAAAGAAGAAAAATAAAAAAATCAATTGCTCCGGTGTTAACATACAAACCGAAAAGCTATACCCCAAGCTTTGAAGAATTTGTTAAACCGCAGTATCTTTTATCAAATTTTGAGAGTCTTACTGTTGTAGTTTTTTATATATATATATGAATGTAAGGAAATCATATTACTCTCTATGGAGTATACCGGCAGCATCAAATTTAAAGTGAGTCACTTTTAGAGTTATCTTGATATGTACATGCAATTAAGAACACTCTTATACACATGAATAATAAACTACTGCTGGAAATTACTAATACTCTATTTATTTTCTTAAGAAGGCACAACAATCATTCATTTTGTTCTTGACTATTCATGGTAAATGGTATTAATTACGAAGTTACACTATGAGTTTTTACTTGTATAGAAGTTGTCATAACCACTGCTTAAGTATATCAATGTTTACTCAATGATATACGTTAATTAGACAGTTCGTTAAATATTCAATGTTTTATCTATGTTATTTGCTTTGGTTTATTATTCCAATCCAGGCAATTTTCTGTTCAGTCGTGCACAATAAAACTATTGATATACGTGTATATTTTTAAATACTCTACCTAATATAGTTTTTACACTAGGAAACATTTTTAATTTTTATTGAGTTATCACAAACAAGTTACACTATCAGTATTACTTATTTGTGCTAAGTAGACGTCTCAGTTGGCTTTTAACAATTAACTAAACAATACACAAATATTTATTATTAATAAAGATTAAGATGCAAAATTTAAAGAGTAATTTGGTATGTTACCCCAGGTGTACGAAGGTACTTTTTCACTTTGTATAGGAGGTACCTTACTATATTAATTCGTCTTTCTTATATTTCCTTTTAAAAAGTTGCAACTGTCCAAAATATTTTTACAAATTACCAGCTTTTGTTAAATATATTTTCCGTTATAATTTGCATTGTTTGTTTTCCGTACTATTATGTCATGTAAACGAAAAAATTTATAGAATATATTTATAACAAATTGGAACAAGGTTAAATACATATTTACATATGTAATGTATTCAAAACTGCAGTAAAAGCTTGTAAAACTTGTTGTTTTTTCTTTTCTTTTACTTTACTTATTATTTTACTAATACAAATACAATTGTCTGACCAAAGAGTTTTTTTAAAAAATAGTAGAACAATTTGGTTGTTCTTGAAGGCGTTAGAATTAAAAATGTTTTCGGTTGAAGATAAGTGAATTTAGATTTAGGAAAGACTTTATTTTTAAATTAAATTTTTAAATAAATTTAAGACGTATATTTTCAATACTTCGCTTCAGGAAAGCTTTTGCAGGAAATTAATTTTTTTAAAAACCAAAAATAATACTAATAATATTTGTTTTTAAAAAAAATAATTTCTTGAAGAGGCTTTCCAAGGGAGAGCGAAATATTGAAAATGTACGTATTAAATTTATTTAAAAAGACCATTATTAAGATTAATATTTATTTATTTAAGAAAAAAGGTCGATTAAAATTAGTAATTGAAATAAAAAGTTTTAATAACTTTTTCAAATTTCACATCAGGAGTAAACTACCCTTGTGTTATGTCACCTAAAGTGCAGAAGAGGTTTAAATAGTCTCAGGCTCTCAAGCAAGGAGTGGAGGTACGGCCTTCCTTACTGTGCTTCTAATGTTTCTACTTGGGGTGTCGCTATGTGCCTCGAAGGCGTTAATAAATGGGGCTTGGCTATCATGGCACCCACCCACCTTAATTTTAACCTATTGTTGTAAACATATTCTAACCACTACCCAAATTTTAAATAATAATATTATTGATCCAAAGTTATTTAAGCTGTTCTATTATTATTATTATTTATTGTTCTATTTATTAAATTTTCTGTTTGCATTCTGCTAACCTTGAATTTTTCACATTACAAATTCGCACAACTTCATCATCTGCTGCGATCATCTCTTTACTTTTATATACAATTTATAATTGCGTTGCGTATTTCCCTGAGAAATAAGTGTTACTTTTTAAGTAATATCAATGCAGAAACGTGTGGGAAAATTTTTTATCTAAACTTTTCATTATTTTCAATTCTGGCTGTGTTCGTGTAAAAATGTTTTATTTAATTTTTGTACCTTGACGCTACCAACAACAAGTGCGGATGTTAGCAAAATTTTTTTTATGCTTTGTTTTCAAAAAGACTGCGATATATAAAAAAATAATTAATGATAATAATAAATTTCTGTAAATAAATTTAAAAATAATTTGAAATTTAAAAAGGACCATAACCTGTGCTTAGCTATTCGTCTGTTTATAGTGTATTAAGTTTTTCTATTCTGTGTAGTAAATTTTGATTGAATAACAAATAAATTTTTATTTTTCTTCAGCACGGTTATAATGTAATAATGTTTTTTTTTGCACTTAACACCCTTTCTTATTATTTTTGGTTTAATGAAATTTGTTGTCTTATAATTGTGTTATTAAATGTAGAAATTTTTCTGTGTGGTATTTCCCTTAAGAATGCTTATATTTTTTTTTAATTTAAAAATATTTTCATTTTCAAAAATAAATTATTATTGGAATGAGTAACAATAACAAGTGCTAGATATAATAAAAACGAGTTATAATATAAAAAATAAGTTAATTAAATAAAATTAGATAAATTAAGGAATTTCAGTTCATGTTCGTTGATCACTTATATGGATATTTTCTACTAAATACAACTGTTTTATCTTTTTTTTATTTGTCGCAAAATATTTACTTTGTGATTATTATTGTATTATTTAAAAAAAAAATTACACTTGCATGAACATTTGTTGTCTGCTTAAATTACATTCTGGTAGAACAACAATTTATATTGAAAATATTACGAGTAAATGTGTTTTGTTGAGTGTAAAAAAAGTTAAGTCATCATTTAAATATGTAGAAAAGCATATTATGTGATTAAATATTTTAATGGAATTTATTATTAAAAACCAGTTGTTTAATAGTTGAAAAATTATTTTATTGAGAAAGTTTTCATAAAAAACTTTTTGAAGAGATTTAGAAAAATTAAAAGTTCTTAAAGGGTGTAAATTTTAAAATTAAAAATTTTAAATCATTTTTATTCCTTTCAAGAAATAAGTAGGTCTTTTCATTAACTTTAATGATAATTTTTAGCCCGAATGTCTTCTAAATAAATTTTAAATGAAAAACAACCTAAGGCCAATATTTTATTTTCCAAGTCTCGATGAGATCTATTTTATAGTAATACGATAATGATTTCACTGGAGGTGTAAATCTTTAGTAAAATTAATTTTAAGGACTATAAATAGTTATAACATATTTTTTACACATTTTTTATAATGATAATACTTCTAATACCTCTAAAAAAAATAGAAAGTTTTTTTTTTGGTTGGTCCTAGTTGCTTTTTCTGAAAAACCTTCAAATCGCCGAATTATTAACATGTAAAATTGTATATAAATACAAGAAAATAATTGATTTTAAAAATACTTAAAAAAATAAAGAATTTAAAAGTTATCCTGTTGTGTTATATGCGAAATTTTTAAAGCTCTCCTTAAGGATATTGAAGGTTAACAACCTTTAACTGAAGCCAATATTCAATAGTTTTTTAAAGCTCACATATGATCCATTAAGAAATTTTTACAAGCATAATGTAACCACAGTTATTTTTATTTTAATTCTGGAAGTATTTTTAAATTTTTTAATCAGTGTGTTGTTAAAATAATAAATTATATTTAAATTAATTCAAAACTGTGTCTCTACAAAAATTCAAAAATTTTCCTATAAGCTTGGAAATTAAAAAAAAATATAGATTTAAATTTATAAAAACAAATAGCGGAGAAATTAATCAGATCATTTGCTTTCCTTTTAGTTATCAAAAGACTCATAGCAGAAATCACATTTTACTATGTGAGAATTCATTTCAAAATTACGTGACTAGCGTGACCTCACCAGTACATAAACATTTTATATGTCGATAGTATCTTAAACATAACAATTCGTTCAATTCCAAAAAAAAATCTAGTTTTCTAAAAAACAAAAACAACAAATTGTTAAATTTTATTAATTACGGAAAAGACACCATTACATACTCGTTCGATTTGTATATGTTTTTTTAAACTCAATTTAATCGAAATTAGTGAAGCGTGAAAATGAAAATAAGATTTTAGATGTAAATAAATTTAATGTTATTAAATATTTTAACTTTTTATCTAAAAAAATAAAAAGTAAATTTAATTTATCAAAAATATTTCTGTTTATTTACGGTGTTGTTGACACCTGCCTGACTCAAAATTTATTCCATAGCTGAAAGGCAAGAACGAATATATTTTAATATTTAATAAAAACAGACATAAGTGTGTGATCAGAGGTAGACGAATAAAAAGCGCACATCACAACACATGCACATGCTTAGGGTTTGAATATATATAAGACTATAATACCGTTTTCTTTTTATTTCTAACATTTTAACGAAAAATTATTTTGGGTTTTAGGATTTATTCTTTAACGAAATATTTTGCAGGCTATTATAATAAAAAGTTAAAGAGGCATTACATGATAGTTAACGTTGTATAGTTAATAGACAACGTAGACATAAATGAGGACTCATTATTTTTACAATATAAGTAGTGAACTTAAAACCTTTAAGAGCGTATATGTTTTTGCAAAGCGCAAGCTTTATAAAATTTAGAGGAACTCTGCTATCGATTAACTAAGAAAACTTCTGCTATAAAGGAATAAATATCTTCTGAAGCATATAAACAAAGTATCGGTCTTTAAATTGTCTATATCATTGATTAAATGATCTTATATTCACAGCTGATAAGCTCCATTTATGGCGTCTAAATAAAAGGCGGCTATTTTAGAAAATATTGATAAAAAATAATGTATAGTTTTGTGTTAAATTAAAGTTGATACGGTGGATATTAAAGATTTAATTCTAACCTGAAAAGTTGACTTTGGTAAAGCTAAGTATAAGGCATGATATGCAGAAGTTTGACTATTGAACGGTTAGAGTTCCTTTTTCCGAATTAATATCTCGGCACATAAAGAAAATGTTAATGATGTATTACTAAACACCCATGGAATTTATTTTTCAGCTACTGATTTATTCATTAAAAATGGTTAAAAAAAGAACACAAAAAATTTTAAATTTTCGAAATTATATTAAAAGCAACTAGAACGAGTGCCTTAGTCCATGGAGTTATTAGTTAGACGAAATAATTAATTTTGAAAAAACCAGTTTTTTTTGGATGTACATATCTACAAAATAATTTTATTATATTTTTATTACCATTAGTAAAATTATAATAAAAAATCAGTAGCTAAATGATAGCTGTGAATGTAACTGTAGGCATAACTTGTGTCTTATTCATACATTTGAGCGTTAAATTCAGCATTTTTTGTTTTATTTGTGTGTAGCGAAGATACAATTAGTGAACCCATAAAAATATTTCTTTTACTGTTTAATACATTTGCAATGTGCTCTTAATTAATCTGGGAATTTTAAATTATGTTTCTTGCGACGGTACTTAGACAATTTGTTAACAGATATAAAATAAATTATTGTTAAGTGTAAAGGAAAAGAAACACAAACTTTATAGAAGGTAAAATACTGAAGCAGATAAAAAGGTTTGAATTAAAAGTCGATTTAATGTTTAATGATAAAGAAGTGCTGCTGCAGGAAATCTAATTATTAAATTCAACAACAACGAATAAAAGAGATGAGTTTTAGCAAAGTTATTTACATTTGTATTATTTAGCATATTTTTCAAATAATATATACAATACAAATGTAATTAGTAGTGGCTTTGACTTGATTTAATGCCAGACATGCTGACACGTTTTTTGAATAAAGTTATTTAAAATGAAAATTAATTCTACCATCTGCTTACAGTCTTCTGGCTATGTAAGTACTAACATAATGTTCTTCTCCAAATTGATATAATTTTTAAGCATTGCAGAGGTTTAAAATAAGCATTTTTTGCTTTAATGTTTTTTTTTATAAAGAGATTTGTTTCTTAAACTTTTAAAGGTGCTTGGTATTGAAGAATTTAAATGATGGCTGTCATCTAAATAATTATTATTCATATTATAATGAATAGTAAAAATAATTTTTTTATCACTTTAACCTTTATAAAGGGTCCGCGAAATAACTTTTTTTTTATTTAAATGCTATAAACAAAACTACTGAAAAAATATTTTCTTAAATTTGTTTTTATTTGAAAGTACAATCCTTCCGGTTAATAATAGAAAATAATTTCATTCAAATGGCTGCCTCGGCTGGCCATACAGTAGTCTACATGAACGGTCCAACTTTTAAGCACATTATCGATTGTGTGCAGCTGTATTTTACCAATGGCTTCACGAATATTGTCCTTTAAAGTATCAATTGCCTCTGGCTTGTCGGCGTAACACTTATCTTTGACGGCACCCCACAAATAATAGTCCAACGATGTAAAATCGCAGCTCCGAGGTGGCCAAACGACATCAGCTCTGCGGCTGATAATGCGATCTTCAAAAATAGGGCGCAAAACATCGAGTGTAGCTTCGGCTGTGTGGCACATAGCGCCGTCCTGTTGAAACCAAATGTTGCCAATATCCTCCGCTTCAATTTTTGTGAACAAAAGTTCGTTCAATATGGCCCGATAACGATCGCCATTGACTGTAACGGCCACTCCTTGCACATTTTCGAAGAAAAATGGCCCAAATATGCCTCTGGACCAAAATCCGCACCAAACAGTGACTCGTTTTGGGTGCGTCGGCTTTTCAATGTATGCGTGCGGGTTTTCTGTGCCCCAAATGCGACAATTTTGCTTGTTTACATACCCGCCAAGAACAAAATGAGCAGAATCGGCATTTTCTGTAAGTCGGACGCAGGCAATATTTCCCAGCGTTGTTCAAGCGTATACACAACCATATTCGTTCAGCAGTAGGATAAATCTAATTTTCTGTCAAAACAAACATGAGCTAAGTGTTACCATTTACGAAATAAGCACTAGTTGAAAACGTTAGATGGCGGACTCTTTAGTAGATAATTATTTCCACAAAGAATATTTCAATAAAAATACATACATTTGTGTACAAAATTATTTAAACAAGTTTTAGCCTTTAAATATTTTATTGAACTACTAATACATGCACACTAAATACATAATTATATGTATGAACAAGTTTAGCAATAAATAAAACAGGATATTGTGTATTTATTTCGTATTTGCATATAAAAAGAGCAACGATTAAAGATGGTGGTGTAAGAAAATAGCCACCAAAACCGAAATAGTAAAATAATTGTCGCCTATTAAGTATTTCTGTAGTATTTTACTTTAATTCTTATCAATCGAATTACTTTTATACCATAAAACGAAGCATTTGGAAAAGCTCAACTATTAAATATTGATAAAGAAGTAGATTTAATTATTAATTACTTAATGCCGTTAAATAAAACTCATTGTATTTGATTGGTTGCACTGTTTCTTGGATGATGTTTTTATTCTATTCAGCTCGTTTTACGAAATTTCCAATTTTTATTAGGAGTATTTGAATTCGTAGCTTTAACTCAGAAAGAATACCATTTTTCGCAAGCTGTTGCTGCTTAAAATGAAGAATAAATCAGTTTCTACCAGATTGTAGAGGATTTTCTGGATCGCTTTTTCTACCTATCAACTTCAGGTTACAAATTTCACATTTTGTTAATTAATAAACATGTCTAAAGGAAGAAGTGCTAATATGCGCTGAGCTTTACACTTTTTAAAGGGGTCCTCTATTCAATACCCATTGCATAAACATTTCCAAAACATCATCAGTTATTATGCGAGCTTCATTTCAAAATATTGAAATTAGGAAATGATTAATGCATAATTGTGATATTCTATGTCTTTTGAATAGTCCCAAAATAAAACCACTGTTTTTGTGGAATGGCCTATTATTAATATTATTTCAAAAGTCTGCGGTGCGTATAGTTATGGTTTTTTTTAAAATTAAATATCCGATAAATTTTAGTTTGAAAAAATATATATTAATATTTTGTAAAATTGAAACAAACATTTTGTTAAAAACCTCAATTAAAACAGTATTTTAACCAAAGCTAACTTAATTAACCTAATATGCAAAAATATAATAACTTTTGTGCAATTAACTGCACACTCATGATTGTTATAATATTATTTTAGTTCAAATTTAAAAATTATTACTTTAAAATGGAATAAGTGAATTTAAAATGTGCCAGGAAATAATAAACATAAATATTTATTATTTACTAATTTAGATTTGTTAAACCTTTGTATTAGTTGTTATAATTGTAAGTAATTTTGTGCTGTAATCAAGTAAATTAAATAAGTATATAGTTAAGTAGGCAGGCAAACGTTTAAATAAATGTTTTTCAATAAAAGTTTAATAAATGAGTACAGAAAATTAATGCTGTAATTGTAGTTGTAATGACAATATAATATAAAAATAAAAATATAAAAAGAAAAATATACTAATTCTTGTTTAACATCTCTTTTATAATATTTAAAGATTATTTGATAATTTTTATAGTTTTTTTATACGATCTTTTTTTATTTATCTTTAATAAATATCTTTTTTAAATAAAAATTTTTTCCTGAAGAAGCTTTCCAAAGGAAAGCGAAATATCGAAAAGAAAAAAATATATAAAAAAGATCGTTAAAAAGAAAAAAAAAATATTTATTAAATTTAAAGATTATCGTAACTCTATAACGTTAATGTTAAACGAGTAAAGATAATCAAATATGTGTAGAGAAAATTAAATAAGTAAATAAATAGTGTTATATTTATCAGTTATATTTTTTGTTTATTTAGTTTTTTGTTTATTGACTATTGTCATTTCAAAGAATACTTTTGTTTTAGATAAATTACTTTCTAAATTTGATTTGGTTTTAGTCAAGAACAAATCAAAACCATTTTAGTCATCTGTGTTCTTCGTCAATGACAATCAAGATAATTTAAAGATTAATCGGAAATTCATTTTTAATGTGATGTAAGCTAGAGGACTACTACGAGGGATAATTAAGTTTCCATAAAATTTAAAATAACATTATTTTAAGGGTTGTAAAGCAGTCGTTGAAGTTGTAATATTAGTTTATTTATAATATTTAAAGACACAAGTTAAATAAAATAAAATGCAAAAATGGAAGATGGATTTATGATTTTTCAAGTTACTTGCAAATTAAGTTTTTATGTTATTAGTATTACTGGAGTGTTATTAGTTTTACTGGAAAAATATATACAAGTGTTTTTTTATGTATGATTTCGATGGACTCTTATTCGATCTTGTACCTACTTGGAAAAACAAAGAAATTACTAGTCATTTTAATAATAAATATTTCTCCACTAACTGATTTATTACCGTCGGTCATTTAACGAAATTGTCGTTATTATTCTTTACTTTTATTAATTTTCGCCTTAAAATATTAATTATTTTAAAATTGACACATCGAAAATAAAAGCAGCAGAGCAATTTTTTATATATAGAACTTTGGATGTGATTTTTCTGTTGATGCTTTTTTTGTAACAATTTATTTAAAATTAAACATATATACAACATATAACTAGATTATACACAATAATAATACAAATTGCATTAGGTATGGAAACTTTTAATTAATAGCTATCTGCAACTATTCAAAATTGTCGAATAGTCGCTCGGAATTCACATTTAATTAAAAATAAGGTAAAATTAGAAATTCGTGTCGTGTGGATTATGAAATAGATGTTATTATTTAAAAATTAAAATAATATTCGATAATATATATTTTTCTACAAAATGTTTAATAAACAATTGAGTGCGTATGATTAATGCTGTTTTAGTCTTATGTAATAAATTAATTATACGCAGAGTTCCCACGGTAACATCATCGAGTTAAAGTTGAGCATATGTCAACCAGTAGACTGGAGTTGTGGGAACTATAATTAATATTAGGAAATACACAAATTAAAAAGATCAAATAAAACGAAATGAAATATTTTTTTGATAAATACAAAATAACACCGAAAAATATTACGACCACTGAAACTGTAAATTATAAAAAAAGTAGTAACTAACAATTTATTTATCAAGCTAAAAAAAAGTTTTAAATAAGACTCCATCAAGTAAATAGAGATTCAAACTATAGCTGATACATTTTTTGGTCCATTTAAACTTAAAAATGATTATTTAGAAATCAAAGAAAAATTTACTTAATAAAAAGTTTATGCACTTGATTTTTTGGTTTTCTATAATTTGTTTATTTACTAAAAATACCTATACGTTAACTATAAATTAACAATAGTATAATACAGTGTCCTTTAAAAAAGAACACTTAAGTACATCTAATATTATTGTAGAATTATGATTTTCGGTAATATGAATTATTATTTACACATTTTATGAATTTTTTTTTTAATTAGTAACATACAATGCGAGAATTTAATTGATAAAAAGGCGCTCTAAAATATTGGAGAAAGTAAAAGGAATGGTTTAGGATTAAAAAGAATGAAAACCTATTCGGTTAGCCATCAATATTTTTAATAATATAGATTAGGTTTGATGTTTTTGTCTGATTGGCTTTGACTAGTATCAAATCTTTAATTTTCTGTTGATAATTGTTTACATGTAATTGTTTTTACATTAGCTCGTCTATAGATGTGAGAAGCTATAGGTATGCTAGTTTCGTTTTGAATATATCCATGTATATCTAAAAAAAGGAAAGCTTCTGGTGGGACGTATTCGTTTTAAAGTATTCTTGAAATGTTATCCTCACTAGAGTAGTAGGGGGCTTTGAATTAAATTATTTTCGAAAGAAGCAACCCTTTTAAAATGTGCTTTCTTATTAAATGAATGATAAAAATGTTAATTTTACTAATTTTTGCTTCGTTGTACAGTCTTTGGTTGGATATGTATTTTTTATAATTACTCTTTGCAGATCTGTGAAGAGAGATACAGCTTCTAGACATTTTCTTTCAAATAGTCTTAATTTTTCCGTATAAGATGAGGATATGTTGTAGCAAACTTGGTAACCATATGTTAGTATGGGTCTAATTAAAGATGATACATAACTATTTTAACTTTTGAAAGGCGTTCCTGCATTTTTTAATTTGAAGATTATTAAAATATAGGAACTTATCCAAGTGTATACCCAGATACTTTATAACTTATTTATTTGCTATAGGAATGTTATTTATAGATTTTACAAAAAAAGGATTTCCAATTACATCTAATGTTATCGCTGCATTTTCCTACAGGTGGGAAAAGTATTGTTTGGTATTTTTTTAGATTAATTGTCATTTGTCAATCTTTTCTGTATTTTTCAATAATATAAAAATATTTTTGCAATAAATAAATCCACGGAATGTTTTGAAAACGGCGTGCAAACAAAGCTGGAACTTGTTAATTATAAAATAAAGTGTTATGCGTAATACTAGAAATATAAGTCCCACGCCCGTCAAGTATTTACATGCCCTTCTTAAAAAAAACTTTTTTATTATTCTTGAAATTTCTTGAAAGTGGTTGCCCAAAATGCTTCTTTTTCAGCGTGTAAAATTGTGTTTTAATTGGTCTAGAGGTTTAAAAATTTTGAGATAACTTCCAAAATATTTCGTTTCGCTTCCACTGGGCATTGCCTGCTGTTGACTTCTATATATACCAATATGCTTGAATATCGTGCCTATGCATGTCCATTTTGATTCAAAATGCTGATAAAAATTTCATTTAATGTCTAAATATTTGTAAAAGTCAATTAAGGATCCAAATTTCATTACACTCGTTCGGTTATACATATTAATTGTGGTTGTACGGCAAATATCAAAGCATTATTTTATCATCTATTGGACTAAAATATATCCAAAATATATCTAAAATATTTCATAGTTTTATGTTATAAACGTTTAAATTATTTCCGATGGCGGTATTCAGTGTGACCATATTAATTAATAAAACTATAATGTGTTACCTTTATGTATGAAAAATTACTATAGTGAAAATAGCAGTGTATTTATGCAAATTTTAAAAGTAAAATTAGCTTGGATAGTACTGAAGTACATTTTAAATTATATTAAATCCTTTTGACTTTATTTTGAGAGCATAATCGTTTTTACCTATTTCTTATAATTAAACATTTAGTCAAGGTAATTGTATAAATTAATAAAATACATACACTCCTACGAAATACATTGTATTTCTAACCCACTGGGCAAAAAAAAATAAATGTTTGAAGCTAATTAAATAAGCAGTATAAAAAGGAATTTATCGAAATAATGTATTCGTCAATCAATAATAATCTATAAAAATGTACTCATCCTTTTTTCCGACAAATAAACATTCTTGAACGCATACTTGTATATACAATAAATAAAATATATTTCTTTAGCTTGAATTCATAATATAACGTAGCTACTTTCGATGAATGTTCTTACATATTTAATATGTAGAAGTAATAGATGTTCTAATATTTATATGGTTACTACCTAATGCGTTAGGAACACAAACTATTTCAGTGCTCAGCAGAGTTAGCTCGAAAAAATCTTAGCAGATTTTAAAGAGCAAACAATTAAATTTTCACATGAAACTAATTCGTTAAAAAATAACAAAATATTGTTGCGTTTATACCTTTTATAATCGTTTTGTTGTGAATTCTTTATTGCAAAATAAATAACACCAGTTTCTAGAATTTTTAAATTTATAACAATTTAATTTACTTTAACTACACAAAGTTGACACTTCAAAACAATTTACTTAAAATGCACGTCCTTACTTAATGAGGTTTAATTTTACACTGATTGATTATCCACTCAGACGCTGCCCTAGTTATAGTTGTCCACTAAAAGTCTAGAAAAATTAAGAATCTTCTACTCCCTTTGCACCACATTTTGTTGTTGTTAATTCAATGTATAGGCGCCTGTAGGTCTGTGTGTATTTTTGTTTTTATGCTGATAAAGTTTCTTTCTGAAATTTATTTTAAGATAGTTGTTGTTGCCTTGTGTACATAAGTTTTCTTAGATAACTACGCAGTTAGTTAACAGCATAACAGATTGTTGTTGCTTTGTGTGTATAAAATTTCCACGCAGTTTGTAGCTAGAAAGTTTTTGTTGTCTTGTGTAAATTAGTTATCTTAGCAAGCCACGCATACCCAGTTTACTTTATTGCTTAATTGTTTTCTTTTAAAACTTAAGCAATTTGCATCCGTAACAATATTTTAATCTAAACTTCAAGTATTCGATTTTTTGATGATTTTTGCCAACTTTGGCAAGAGATCAAAAATTTTCCTATTTTACTTAAAAATGATGTAAAATTATGTGTGTGTATAATATGGCTCAATCAACAAATGTTCAATATCGATAACAAGCTATAACATAATGTCGTTTTTTATTTCAATAAAGTATCTTAAATCTCATTTTCAATGAGGACCACTTCTGCTTCCATACCAGAATTTCAGGGCAAAAATATGGAGTTTTTTAATTGTTATTTGTTACAGATACCTGATGAAATAACTTGGTTGAAAATAAAATTTAGGATTTAATATTTTTTTGGTATTAAAGTTTTTATCAAATAGTTAATTTGAAAATAGTTTAATTGAAAAATTTTTATTGGGAAGTTGGCAATTTATTTAAAATTTTTATAGCAGTCATTGTCGGATGAAAAGTAGAAGCTTTAAGAAAAACTCAACGGTGTTGGTGCGTAAAGCAGTTTTGTCTAGCGTTTGGTATAAAAAATATATTTTATTTTAAATTTGAATATTAAATCTTTTAAAATAACTTTTTCTAACAGAGTTTTAGCTACGAAATATTATTTAGTTAATAGAAACTGATAACATGTGCCAGGATTGGATTAAATTGATCTCACTGCTTTATTATGTTTTAATGTTATATTATGTACAAAGCTACTTAATGTTAAACTAAGTAAGATAGAACCTATTTATATTCTAACACGCATTCATTAAAACATCAATAATATTTGCCTTACAAGATAAATTAATTTTATTATATTTTTAATATTAATGAGCTCTCACTTACCAACCAATTATTAGCCAAGTTACTTGTATACAAGTATAAATGAATTTTATGTTACATACCTTAAAACAAAGTAAAGAGAAATTTTGATTTATTAACTGTAATAATGTAAATAATGAATTCATTAATAATATATTGTAACACTTTAAATTAAGTGTATTTTCATGTCAAAAGAATAACAACAATTTAGGGATTTGTGAAGGCAGAAATGTAACTTTTCTGAGAACAATTTATATCAATTATACACATTCTTATTTATTGTCGATAAAATTTTGAAAGCTTAATAAAGATAATGGAAGTAAGAAAACGTTTTAATAAATAAAAGATTAAAATGTTAAAAGCCAATATTTATTTTCGCATTATTTTATGTACCTCGTTAAACTCTAATCGGTTAAATAATGCACAAACAAATTTTGCAGGAGAAGGATTCGTTTCTGTTTCTAATTCGCTCCTTAGTTTTATTAAAATATAAATTTACATTAAAAGAAAAGAATGAGAACAGTACTGTTGTCAAGAATGACAACCATTGTTTTTAATGCTGTGGAAATTGTGTTTGAGATCGTGTTTACCTGTTCGTTTATAATTTCACTGTTAAAAATTTCCATGCTTTCAAGAATGTCTAGTCTTCGTACTTTTTTTCTACGATGTAGTAATGTCATATATTCATCTATTTCCCGTGGTCTGTGTCCGTGAGTGTCAAGGTGTAATGCAAAGTTGGATTCTTGTCTTTTTCATTTCTATGAGCGTATGTGTTCCGTAAATGTTGTTTTTAGTATTCATCCAGTTTGCCCTATATAAGTATGTTTGTAGGTACAAGTAAGTCTGTATACCCCGCTGGAACTAAATTTATCACTTGTTTCTGTCGCTGTTCTGAGAATATGTTTCAGAGTGTTCCCGGTCTTTAATGGTTTGAGTAAACCTTCTTCGTGAAAAATTCTATATATTTTTGATCCTGTATAAGTAAATGTGTGCCGTTATGTTGTATCGGTTGTCGCTGTGTCTTCTTTACTCCTTTTCTAGTGTTTAGTATGTTGATAGTTTTGGACTTGTAGTCATTATTTTTAGCTATGCTGTAAATTGTGTCGAGTTCTTTTCTGTAGTTATCTGGAGTAAGTGAATTTATCTTAAGTCTGTGTGTCATATATCTAAATGGTGTTAGTTTATGTTGGGTAGGATGGTTCGAGGTGATCTGGATAGTAGCGTCTGTCGTAGTTGGTTTTCTATAGATGTCAAATGTTAAACAGTCAATTCCTCGTAGTATTGTGATGGCAACATGATGCAAATTTGATTTGATCTTTTTCCATTGTATATGTAATGTTATTATGGTTTGTGTTTAGTCTGCGGCGTTGTTTTGTTTGAAGATACATATGATGTCGCATGAAAGATTCCATGAACTTTGCGGAAGGTGGGTTTCCCATATCGAGTCCGTTAGGTATTTTTTAAAACTGGTTATTAAATCTAAGGTTGTTCTGTCCTTGATGTCAACGGAATTAAGTCGTCTAGATGTCTTCAAGTTTTTGATAACGTCTCTTTTCTTTAAGTCGGCCGGTGAGATATTTAGCCAGGTGATATGCTGGTGCAGGTCTGTAGTTTATAATTGGTCTCATTGGTATGTTTTCTATGTGTTCTTTCGCTTGTGCTTTGAGTGTTGGTGGTCCTGGGTTCATGTTCATGTATTTGTATATTTTCCCACAGGTAAACGTTTTGAAGTGTTTTAATAGGCTGGGTATTTATTTTTTTGGAAAGAGTCAGTTGGTTGGTAAAATATTCAAATTTATAAATTATGAAAATAAAAAAAGAAGAATTTGCTCTTGGATAAGGTTTTATAGTGATTATTTTGATTTATTGTCATTAGTATTTCACGATCATTAATATTTACGATCGTGGTAATTTTTTATTTAAGTTAATATGAGTGTTGATGAAAAAATGCAAAATTCTGAGTGAAAATTACTCACAGTTTAATATCTAGATCAAAATAACTTATAACTATTTGTAATATTTAAATGTTACTACTAAAATGACATAGTTCTTAAGTGGCATTGTTACTACATATGATTGCAACTATGTAACTTAGTTAACCATTATATATGAATAAATGAAACAGCTCAGCTGAAAATAAAGCATCCCCGTGTTTGGTCGAAGATTTAGATAAAAAACATTTCACTATTAATACCCCCTTTATTCAGTCCAGTAGTTTTTTTAATTATTTTGTTTTTTTTTAAGAGCTGCGTATGCTTTTTTATTTTCTTGTTTTTTTTTTTTTAAATTACTTACCGTTTCTCTCAGCTTGCTCAATTTTTTTAGTACACATAAAATTATTTATCTAGTTATTTTTTTATTGATTATTAATTTATAGTTTTGGTTTTCAGGGAATACTTAGTCCTTTGGTATTTTTTTCCAAGATGCAGTTAATGCAATTAATTCTATTCTATTATTCTATTCTACACTATCTTTTACGTTACTTGCTCAAAAGTATGATTTAGACTTTTTCTAACACAACGGGTTACGGGTTTAACAAATTGTTATTAGATTATAAGTTTAAGCATTTGACTAATGCTTGGATAGATATATTTTTAAGATAGATTTTTTTTACTATTGAATATATAGCAAAAATTATTAATATTCCATTTTAATTCACAAGACGACTTTTTCAATCCTATTTAAAATATAAGAAAAAACTATTTTTTGGATAACAAATTAAGGTCTTTCATAGTAAACATTCTAATATTGTTCTTAATAAAATCCTTCACTGTCATTGAACTTGTCTGCGATGGATTCTTTTCATTTTGTTTATATAAATTCTGGAAAAATAATAACAATAAAGTCTGCATAAAAAAATAGTAATAAATGATGAATAATTCTTACAAATAAACACGAATAAAAATTCGTCTTAAAATGAACATTAGCAATATTAAACAGATTGGATTTCATACATAAAATTATAATAAAAATCTATTTTGTGACAGCGTTCAGTTTCACTTTATTTAAAAATTGATAGAAAGTCACTTTAAAACCTTCATTTTAAAATAACTGAAAAACGTTTTGCTATTTTTTTATATCTTAAATAGATTTTGCTTCAATTTCTTTTAATAAAAAAAATTTTAAATGCCATAAAACCTGATTGAGTTCATTTTTATAAATTCAATTTAGTTTTGTTTATACTCAATAATGGTGAAGCTTTTATGCTTGTTCTTATATCACATTATTAATAATAAAGAAATCACAAACACGTGTTTGTAAACTATTTGTTACTACATTAGTTTTTATGCCTTGAAAATATTTGAAAGTCTTCAGTGTAACTTAGATTCCATAGATAAAAAATGCTTGGTAATTTGTTACTACATTCCGGTCATTTGCAGTTACTGCTTTATATCTTGGAAAGCGTTAGAAAATGAAATGAGAAAATTAAATTATAACAATTTTTCACATAATTATATTTTATTACCCTGGTGGAAATATAAAATCTCATGCCAACAGAACTGTTTTGTTATTTTAATAAAAAAAAAAAAATAAGACAATGCTATCGTATACTACTAGAACCCTGTGTATTTTTAAGAAAATTGTTTGCACATCTTAAAAATATTAATTTATTATAAAAAATGGAGCATACTAAGGCTTGATATTATACGAGTATTTTGTTTCGCCGAAAAGCATTGCGGATAGTCAAACTCCAAGGAACTTCGATGGTAATAAATAACGATTTTTCTCCAGTGATGTGGATAAAAAGATAGTGCAATCAGAACTCATATTCGCAACATCTTGTATTATTACAACATATTTGATATCTTTATAATACGTACTTCTTTATGTAATTTTGGATTCGTTCAGCTGACACTACTATTGGAAAATTACGTTCGATAACTTCTTTAATGATTCCAGGGATTAACAAATAGAATTGTGTTGTTAAAAAACTTATATGATGTATGTTGCTATCTGTTATCATATTGTAAAAAGAAAATGAGGACAAAGAAAAATAACAACAATATCTGTTCATAATAAAAGTTTTTCATTACCGTTACGTACAAAATAAATCATAGTATTTTCTTTTCGTACACTAAAGTATTAAAACTTTTCTTTTTCAATTTGCCATGACCATTTTATTTAGTTTCTTTTGTGATTAAACTAACGAAACTCTATTTGTACATACGTCATTATGAAAATATTGAATAGAGACCAATCTCCTGCGGGATATAATACTGATTATTTATACTTTTTGTTAAAGTTAAGTGTTGAGTTATTTAAGTGCAAAGAATTTAATAATTGTAAAGCACGTTTAAATAAAAATATTTGCTTTTTCGATTGTATTAATGAAAAATCCGTTTTCACAGAAATCAACGCAGCTTTTGTTAAAATGATAAGTTTCACATTATTATGGTCGGTATATTAATTCTAAGGGTTTATATATTTATTTTTATTTTGATACTAATATATACTTTTAGTAACGAATTTATGCACAAATCATACTGTATGCAATTATTCCTTTATTAAACCTTAAGAAACTGAACTTTTTTATTTATAATTTTCATCAATTACTTCTAATATCTTCTACTGCTGATCAAGCTCTAATATTATAGAATAAAATGAAAAACTTGATATAAACTATGACGTACTACATTTTTCTATTGAAATACATTTACAAACATACAATTGTCTGAATGATTTTTACTGCTAACAAAGTAAATCATACGTTATGGACAGAAAAATGCTGAATTAAAAAGAAATCGAAAAAGAAAATGATAAAAACCTTAAGATATGTTATGAATGAAAAAAGTTAAAACTAAAAAAAATTTTATATATTTTTGAAATATAATATTTTCTGTAACTTTTTGTCCTAAATATATATGCTAAAGTAGGTTATTTTGCAAGCTCTATGATTGAAATATATTTGTCAATTTCGTCAGAAAGTTTTATTTTCTTAAAATTTGTTTTGTTTTGAAACAAAAAACATTAATAATTAAGAAAGAGTAAAAAAAAAATACTTTGTAATCTAGGTAAGTGGGTTATATGTTCATTTACATCTTGACATAGTATACTCTTTAAGGTGTACAGAAACATTTATTTTCAACCATAAATAAAAGTTATTGGTTAAAAGCTGATTTCATAAAATATAAAGCAACGTTTTAAACATGAAATAACATTTTAAGCAGAGATTATGGTTCTTATAGGTTTTGAAATAAAAAACTAAGAATTAAATATAAACAGAAATTAATTTCATAGAAAAGTTTATCTTAATAAAACAGTCCATCTTATTATTCAGATCATGGGGAAGGTACTGATCTACCTCTTTGTATAACGTTAAATTTGTGCTCAAAAGAGAACTCTTATTCTTAGATAGCCTGCATTTCATACTGGTGAGCCTAGGCTAAATGCAAATAGAGTAATGCTCCGCATTTGGAAAAATTCATAATTAAATTATATTAGAATACCCTTCCTTTAGACGTTTACCATTAAAAAAAAAAAAACCAAAGTCTATTTTAATTTCCAAATTTTAGGAGAGACAAGCCTAAAATTTCTAAATGATCGACCTCAACATTTAGTGTGATTTGGAACTAGTAATAGCCCAAGCTTTAGTAAAAATATTTAAAATATAATTCTTTAGAAAATCACTTTTACCAATAAAGATTGTAATTTATGCCATAGCTGCCAATTTTAAATAGTATTATTCTGACCATAGTAAAATCAAAATAAATCGTTAATCTTTCATAAGTGACCTTAATTATTTAAAGTGAATTTGTTAGCAAAACTGCTTTCAAAAACAACTTTTACAAACAAGCTAGGGGAATGGAAAAATTTGTGCCATCTAATTTTAAAGCGTTGGAAATTATTAGATTATATAAAATTCCTGTTTCGTTCAAGATTTTAAACAATTAATTGCGAAAGTCAATTATAACTCTTTTTCGACTGGCATTGCGTTAAAAAATTTTTTTTTGTTAAGCTTTAATATTGAGCCATATCATTTTTAAAATAAAATTTATATCCACGTATATTTTTGGAAATTGAAAGAAAAGACATTCTTATTTGAAAAGCCTGCTTAAGAGGAATTAAATTCCTATATGAAATATTACTTGTAGCAGTGTTAGCTTGATGATATTTTAATTTAAAATATTGTACAACCTTCATAATATGAATAAATTATTCAACATTTTAAGAATTAAACTTATGAACATTTAAGTCCGTTACAGTTTTATATTCACAGTTCTTTTTTTGTATTCTACATAACATACATATTTATTTCGTATACACAAAAGCATGCAGTAATCCAAAGGGTTGCTGCGTCGTATGAGTTTTATTTAATTAAAATATAAACTATACGCCACTTACTATACACTTACATAGTTCAGATATAACATTTCTTAAATATTAATGAATGTTGTCTTCAGATGTGTGCGTTTGTCTTGGGTGTTGTTATGTATAAATATCTTCATTTTTGTATTATTATTTTTTTTACTATAATTTTTAATTTTTAATAAAGGCATTTTTTAACACTCTTGTCTAACATATTTACACGTAAAAACATGTCATTTGCCAAAGAAAATGCCAGTTGGAAAATCCATTATATGCATATACATTTTTAATAAAATTCCCTTCTCTTTATCCCCAAGTGTTACATCATTTAATATGGAAATTAATCACAAGAAAAAGTTAATTTTTCCTTTTTTTAATTTTCAGCATGTGGTTGTTTCACACGAACTTCTATTGAAATAAATCTGTGTAAGAATTTTATAAGCATTTGAAAGATGTATCGAAGGGAACTTTTAAGCTTATAATTTCAGATTTTGAAATTAATTTATTAACATCGCTGACGCCACATCAATAGATAATCTTCCTACGAGTATATATATTTATAATTTGTCGGGTCCAAATTTTAGTATTTGCTTTAAAATTTTTAGATTTATTAATGGTTAAATAATCTTGCTACTAACGCATGTCCTACACAAAAACCTAAACGGAATATATTGTTTAGTGAAGTGAATAAGTGTTATAGGGTCTTTAACGACTTGTCTTAATTTAATATTCCGTAACTAAATTAAAACATCAGTCACTAAAAAGAAAGATGCGATCAGTACAAAAGCCACGATGAAGTAAGAAAATTAACTTTTAGTGTGTCGAATATGCTGTTGCTATATGGAAATAGCCTCTAGTTTACCGGATATAGAAATAAAACTAATTAACAACTTTAAATTAAATAATGCCTAGATTTCGATCATTCTTATTTTAAGGCTCATTTCTTTAACCACATCAAATTTAGATTTTTTCAAGTTTTAACAGCTTATTAAAATCAATGGTGATACTATTGCTTTCTTTCTTTGGATTCTCAATACCATTGACTTCAATTTATCCGGAAGTTTAATGAAAAAGGCATTCGCATTACTTCTGGAGGTAAATGATAATAAAATTTTAAGTTTTTCATAGTTTTTGTTATGACGTTCTTTAAATGGTATCTTAAAATGATAATGTGATAGATTATTGCTATATTCCTTAATAATACTCCAAATAGTATTTTGTATCAACTAAACTCGTAACTATGGCATCATAAAATCAAAAACTCAGAGCGTACTAATCTGTGCAGTGGTTGAAATCATATGACAGCTTATGAGGAAAGCTTCATAAAAAGGATCGAATACTTCATTGCACTTCCATATCTTGTGCTCAAAACAAACTGATTTTAAATTTATTAAGAAGATTAAATATTTACTTATTCCAATATTTTGTGTACGAAAAATTGTAATTGAGTTTCTTTCAAATCGGATTACTGTTTTTAGCACAAGATATTTTTAAATATTTTAAATATTATTTACAAATTCTTTGTATGCTTTTAATCATATCCTGTCCTCTAGACTATTTATCTACATTTAAGTAGTTTTCAATTTAAATTCTTACACGTATTTAATAGAAACTGGCCCTTAATGTAGTATAAGCAGTTTAAATAATGCAGTGTTTAATAAAGAGAGTGAATACCTACATTGACTTAAAAGGGCAATAAAGTTTGAAATTTTACATTTGCAGTAGTGATAAATACCTGCATTGTTTCATTTCTCTTAATATCAATAAAATTCGTATCGTTAAGTAAATATTTCAATGTACATAACATAAATGATGAATGCAGTGGACTTTTTGTTATGATATGATAACGACAGTAAAATAATTTATTTTAAATATTTTTTTTCAAGGAAAAAAATATTTATGTTATTTATTATTTGTACTTTAAATATTTTTATATATACTATATATTTGTTAAGCTATTATAACTGAATGAATAATTTTTCATTGACTTTATTGTATATTTTTAAATATTTTCAACAACAGATTATTTTAAAAGTTATATAAACATGATCTGTTTTGGCAATTAATTTTACAATTAAATTAAATTTTGATAGATTTTTTTTTGTATTAAATATTGTCACATTTTATTATTAGTTTATTATTAAGCACAAGGTCTTTATTTTATAAAAATATTTGTAAACTTAATTTTTTATTATTTTTCAATATTTCGTCAAACCATTTTGAGGATAAACAAAAATATACTTTAATAATATAATTGCTATAAAATAAAGACCTAGTGCCTAATAATAAACTAATAATGAAATATTAAAATAGTTAAAATAACTATAATTATTATATATTGTCACAGTTTTTTTATTATTTATAAAAGACTAGGGCTAGTTTCTTTATGATATTGCTATAGTCTACTACTATGCACAAACAGCTTCTCCGTTTTATATTTTTCTTAGTAGCGTCATTACACTCGCAATTGTAATTTCTTTTTATAGTCAAGATAAAACGCTTCTATTGTTCTACTGTATAAAAGTCAGGCAGCTTATATTTGTTTCTTTTATAGATAAAAGTTGTGTCAAGACAATGCTACCACAATAATTAGGAGTTTAAAGGTGTTTTGTTAAAGAATTAATACAAGAAAGAGTTTTGAGTTGTTGCATAATACTATTGTTTCAAAAGTGTAAAAGTAATATATCAACTATATATAATGTAATATTATTATTTATCTAATTGATATTTTATTAATTAAAAGTCTAATTTCCTTTTGATATTTATTTTTATTTGTTTTCTCTTCAGTACTCAGCTCGGAGCAGTTAATTTTTTCAAGCTCAACGTGGAGCTAGAACGTACAAACAAAGATTCTGATTAAGATTCCTAATTGCAGTCGTTTATATACTGACTGTGAGAAGAATTCTAATAGTCTAGTACTTAATTTATTAATGTTAATTATATAAAAATGTTATTATAAATATTTTTGTCAACGCGAAAAGTGAAATGTGACCCATCCTAAGTTGCATTTAATTTAGGAATGTTTTCCAAAACAAATGTATCACCTGAAACGCACAACAACAACACAAGCAAAGTCTATCCGCTGCATTTAAACTGAAGGTCGTTTAATCGTCGACAGCACACTAAAGGCGGACATGTATGCGCTGCTAGTGCATTGCATTTTTATTATATTGATATCTTCTTTGCTTGTTTGTTTCTGATTGTTTGTGTGAACATTCATAATATGTATTAGGGTGGTCCCACTACAATAACTAACTTTGAAAGTTTTGCTAATTTCTCTACACGACACTGAAACAAATATGTTTTTTTGGAATTTTGAATTTAAACTTTTCTGCATTCCTGCATTATTTAAATTATAAAGAATCTATACAAATTGCAGACGACAGTGTGACTTTCTCGTAGAAGGATATTTTAAAAAATATTTTTCGCAAAAGTTAAGGCAGCAACTGTAATCCAACGTAGCAAATAAACTTACCTTCTTTTGTTTTTGCACTAGAATTGTCATCCGAAGAAGAAATATATTTATTTAATTTAATTAAAAATCGAAAGAAACAGTTTTAATTTAGAATAAAATAATCTCTATTAACTTTTTTGTAAGTAAATGAATCCAATAACATAAAAAACAATCGAAAACTCGTAAAAAAAAGAAAAATTATAGAACCTTTCTGCGATAATTTTAAGCTCTAAATATTTGCATGTTGTTTTTTACGAAAATATCTTTGCACTTTTGTAGTAATTTGACATTGAAATGTACTCATGCGTCAATAGCAATATTTAATTCCTAAGTGGTATTTGTTTGATTTAAACGATTGACTTGGTTCATGTAACCCTTTTTTCTATCCCCTTTTGTTTTGTTTTATGTATGACTTACTGTTGAGTTTTTTATCCCTTGATAATAAAGCTGGATGCATGGATAGCTAGTAAATTGCGTAAATTCTTAGCAAATAATATTTACATAATAAATGGTAAAATATATTTAAATTTATTTAACACAAATTGAAAACTAAGAGGAATTTTTTCTTCACGATATTTAGAAAGAGGAATAGATAAGAAAGCAAACTCGAAATAGCCTCAATTTCATCCTTTTAAAGGAAAAGTAATAAAAAAAAATTAATAAAAATTTAGATAACGCTTTATACATAAGTTTAAACTGATGTTAATAATTTATTTTAGTGATCTTTACTTGAGTGCTAAACGGAAATTATTCAGAAGGACAATAAGTTTACAATACCTAAACTCCAACTGCTTAAATGTTGCTAAACAAAAAGCTGCTTTTAGTTGACTTCTATTGACAAATAATATTGAAAAATAGAACAAATATATTTTTTTAAGTTATTTATTATTAGCTACAGTCTGAACGTTGATAGTAAAAATTGTGTTATAGTTTCACACAAATAAAAATGATCAAGCAAAATAACATTTTCTAAAATGATTTTATTTTACTAAGGTTTGTTTCATTTTTTTAAAGTATTCTTAAGATTTATAATTTAAACAAACAATTTATATTCACTTAAATAAAATAAAGAGTGATGACAGTAACACATATTTAGTAAGCCTTCTACGAATCCATTAGGTGGTTTTTTTTCTCTCTTTTCGCAATGAGAGAAGTATAATTTATATCCATTTTTTCTGTTTTCGAAGCTTTAATTAAATATTTTTGAAGGCATATGCCATACTTCTATTTGACGCGACTATAAGAATAAATTAAAAAAGGTTTTAAATACGTCAATTGCCGCTAGTTTATTTAGCCAAAAGAAGATAAATATAAATATAAATATAAATAATTTTATAAATTTCATTGTAACCAGAGATTCCAAATAACCTCAATTTTGTTTATATTATAAATTTCGTTAATTTGTGGTGATTCTGTATATTATGTTTAAGTACAAGTATGTATATATTTTCTATTAAAAAAAATAAAAAAAAAATTAAAACAGGATGTGCTCAAATGATTTCAGTAATAATTGTTTCCGGTCAGTGATATGAATTGGATTAAATAAAAACACTAGTAGATACAAACATACAGATAACCTTATGTAGTTGTAAGCAATAAAAAATATTTTTTGGAATTTATATTTATCATTCAGCAATAAAGTTAATGGCTTTTATTCTTATTTTTTTTCTTACTAATTTCTTATACCCCAGTATTTCAAAAAATTAATAAATATTATGTAATTAGAGGTAAATATGTCCGACGGGATTTGATTTAATTGGTTTTAATTTTACCGTATATAGAGAAAAAAGAACAGCGAAGATGGTACATAGCCGAAACCGAAACCAAATTTGAGGCGGGATGACGTAAAATCATACCCATACATAGAAATTTTCAATAAGATATGACTTATCGGTAATAAGTAAAACAAGTCATGGATTTGAAGTTCGAAATAGATCTTTAAATCATGTTATATTAAAAACTGTATAGCCTTTAGCTCTTTATCAGCTTTAGAAGTGAAGTGATTTAAGTGTAAGGTTGGATGTTTTTAAAACATAAATTACTTTTAGCTAAAAAATTTGATAATATTTGCTGCAATATTTTTTATAAATCAATTTTAAGAATCTAAATTTAAGCTGACAAGATAAAAATGCAGAAAATTGAAAGACAATAGTAAAACAATATTAGAGGAATAGAATATTGACACACTCTCATAAAAAAGCCTACACCTGTTGGTAGGGAAGTCAAAATAGAGGCGAATTCTAAGCAAAAATTAAATGCCCTGTTAAAAAGAAGAATTATAAGTATTTTAAAATATAAATTAAAAAGCTTTATTAGATAGCATGAAAGGATTAAAGCTTGAAGATGATTATATTTTAACTATATGCTAAGCTAACTTGAGTGTAAACAAATATTTATATTAGTTGGATAAATTGACAGCTCTTAAATTAATCAATGTATAAAATTGACATCTTAGAGTGTGTTTGAAAAAGGTAAATCTAAACACAGGATCCGATGGATAGATTTTATAATGAAATTTCAACGGACATTTGGCCTTGCAAGCACTCAAATACAAAAGGATTTGTATTAAGTTAATAAAAGGTGTTTCTGTGACTTCTTCTTGCATTTTGTAGTAAATAAAATAAAACTATTAGGTATTAAACCAAACTAGTCTTATTAACTGAAACAGCAGATTGTTAATATTACAAATTAGAAAATTTTCCTAGATACACCTACTGAAATACACTAAAATGTGTATAATCTTAAAAAAATAATGAATTATTAATTTTAATAAAAGCTTACTTGCTTAGAAAAAATTTAATAAACATTTTTAATACGAGCAAAAAATCTAAAAATAACATTATAAAATGAAAAAGGAAAATCTAGAAAAACCACAAATACCTTTTATAAAAACTCGTAGGCATTTATATTAAGAGAATACTTTGCTTTAAGAGTTTATGGTATTTACTATTCCATTGAAAAGATTTTATTTCAAAAGCTTTTAGAAAGAAAAAGAAATCATTTACAATAAACAAACATTGTAATATTACGGTCGATAATATTCAATATATATTTTAAAGTTAGAAATGAATTTATATTTTTTAAAGATACATTAAAGTCCAATACGTTTGAAAGAACTCAATATTTCTTAAACACTAATTCAGTATACAAGAACAATTCAGTACACAAGTATACAAGAACACACGATAAAATGATGGTATTATTATATTTTTGGGAAACTTTTTCATATATACAATAGCTTGAATAGTCATTTATAAAAATAACTTTAAGATCATATGCTTAAAATTTTAATAACGCAACTTAACACGAAAACATTATATAACGATCTTTATGATTTTCTGTTGCTTCGCTTGACATTTATCCATTAATAAAAACCGAAGTGCACCACATGTGCCCATCGTTATTACGTTGAAGAACTCTTGGTTATTAATACTGTCATTAGGTTGTCCAAGCATAAGATACAACATAACGAGAACAGATCTTTTAAATAAACTGCGGTGAAATGCATGTTAACCAACTTAAATTAATTCAAGAAACAGGAATACAAAAACTATTGACAATATGGATATTTTAAGGTCAGGCAAATCTAATAGAAGTTATTCAAAGTAGATGAACTAGGAAGAAATAATAGGAATATATATCATATTCTTCTGCAAATATGTTACTACACACACCTCAGCTTAATCAACTGTCATTCCATTCTGGATCAGCTACGACACAACTCTGACAAATAAATTGTGAAATTAGCATTTAGCACACTAGTATGTAGATTAAGATCTAATATTTCTATTCTCCCATTTTGATGGCGTTAAAAATATTATTTGTTTCTTGCATTTTGTAATACTTTTTTCTATTAACCAATTCACAAATGGGCTTAAATATTTGTTAAATAGCCCTAAGATATATGCAATAAATAATTAATACATATATATATTAATATATAATGTAGTATAATATAAAAATAAAAATATAATATAATGTAAAAATTATTGCGGGTAGGGAAGGAAAATGCCTTACGCATTGCAGATGCTGTCGTCACAGCTCTGGTGGGTGGAGCTTGCATCCACTAAAAACCTCTTTTTTATTTTCGTGCCCTTTATCCACCCCGGGACGACTTTCGTATTTCTTCCGGGTGGGGCTCTTTGTCTGCTCCTATTGAGCAGCCATCGTTTATCCTACTTCTAGTTTCCGCTTTCGATACGCAGCACTTTCTCTATGAACGTCGTTACGTGTTTCCATTTAACCTCATATTCCAGCATGAACCCAACAATATTTACTGCAGATATATCTCTGGCGATATCCTCCACTGACCGTCGTACCTTTCTCCCCATCTTTCGGAAGTGTGCTCTGCATCGTCTACATCGTTGTCTCTATAGATACATATGCTCTGTTGGATTACATAATTTACTGTCATACTACTTTTATATTTAATACTTACTTTATATTTACTCTTATACTCTATACTTACTTTATACTTACTTTAATACTTACTTCTTACACATCTCTGTTTACTTTTCTTTCACACTTTTCGTATAATTGAATTCGCTGTAAATTTGAATTAGAATGGAATGAATAATAACTGGTTACAGTTATAACAGTTGTTGAAAGTGGATATCATATTCTATTGTTAGTTGCCTTATTATACTTTATATTGCTATCAATAAAACAGTTGTTGAAGATATTGTAAAGAAATAAGACGTGTGTTCTCATTTTTTATAAAAAATAAAGTGAGGTTAAGAACTTTGTGCATCTCTTCATTATTTAAGCAAAACCTTAAAATCATAAGATTATTCCATGCTATGGATGCTTTTCCCATGCTATGGAGGTGTTGCGGGAAGTAGCTATTCCCAGAAAGCATATGCGTTATTAAATAATTAATTTCGCCATGTTCTCTATTCACCCACTTCCGCGTGATTCATATAAATGGAAATTTATCCTGCCATCTTTGCATGGTCTGCGCTTGTATCTCTCTTTGCCCTCCGATTCGCCTCCGTGTGATTCAAAGTTCCCTGCGTTCATCGGTCAAAAGTTCTATCCGCATTGAACCGCTTATGACAAAAATACCGGACCCCAACACTGTGCCGAGACAACTCTTAAAGCAACAGTGCGTTGTACAGCAGCCAACATCTTTTTCGAATACTGCATCCCCAAGGCATCGGCCCAGATTTCGCATCGTAAAACCGACTTGGTTGTTGCCATCGACAGCTTTCTTTTGCTGTAGCATGGCCCTTCGATGTTTGCCAGCAGTCTGCTGAGAAAAGCCGTGGTTCGAGCTACCTTTTTTGCAGCATATTTGAGTTGGGCTCCGAAACTTGAACCACCTCTTTATACTTATAGTCTTAGAAAAAACCCGCATGACTATCTTCAACGGTATGAACTTTCCCGTAATTATCAGTAGTTCTGATAATAATGGGAAAGTACATTCCGTCTTCTCCGTAGCAAGGTTAAGGTTATGAGAATCCAACCATAACTGTGTCTTAAGCATGACGTAGGTTAATTTACTTTGTACCTCTTCCATGCTACGAGCCACAATAACGGCTGCAATATCGTCCGCATAACCGACCAGGTAGATATCACTCGGCATGTGTCCAAAACGTGTCCTCAGACCCTCTAACAAGTCGGCCCACCTTGTACTGTTGAAAGCATTTCTAAAGTCCAGGCTCACCAATAAGACAATGCGTCTCGAGAAGTGATTACCTGTTTGTGCCCTCTTGGCACCCTCTATAACATCCTTGATAGCGTCTATTGTTAACCTGATGGTCTGAAGCCGTATTGTCTCTCAGAAAGTCCTCTAGCATTTTCCACAGCCGCGTGTATTGGGGGCATTTTGAGGAGTTTTCCCGCGATGTCCAGACCCGATATGCCGATAGGCGGCATAAGAATCTTCGCTGGGATTACGTCCGGACCGGGTGCCTTTTGGTTTTTTTTGCGTATGGGCGGCAGTCTTTAGTTCCTCCATGGTAAAAAGTGGTGGTCGACGGTGGGCCTTCGTTCTGCACCATATCGCCCTCGAAAAAAAGGTGTTTACGAGTTTTTCCATCGTACCCACCTCTTAAATAATGTAATAATATTATATAACATAATATTACATTATTGATCATAGTATTTTCCCATGAATCGAGGTTTTCATTAACAACAGGCTGAATAGTTTTAATATGCAAGTAAAATTTATTAAAAGATTAAAAAGTGTAGCTTAATATTTGGTTTGGAATTAGTGTTAAATATTGGTACCATATTTTGGAAAACAAATAACTTCAGCAAAAAGATGACAAACAAAACAATTTTATCCATTATAAAATCTAATTAAGATAAAAAAATATGCTAACCATAGAGGGTATATTATTTTAAAACCAATTTAATCAATTTAAATCCAATTGAAACAAAATTAATTATAAGCTTTTACTCTTAACCATTTGACCTTCGACTTTTGTAGGCCAAAATGTCATTCATAGTTTTAACTGCAGGCTTAAAAAGGCTTTAAAAAGTCTCGACGATAAAAAAAGATAAAAAGTATCAAAACAAACGTAAATAAATCATGAAACGTACAAGCATATTTGCACACAAAAAAGGTATAATTGAAAAATAATCAAATTATACAGTTCAATTTAGAATGATCAGTATAAAAATACTAACAGTTGTACGTTGAGCTTTCAACAATAAGCAGTGCAATAAAATTTTTCTTTCACAAAAACATTGTTTTTTGAAAATTGTAAAATCTCTTAACAATTAACAATGCACCAGTTAAAATGAGAAAATACTAAATGGGCAATAATTAAATTCTAAATTGCTTGAGTGAACTGGACTAATGCTTTGATAAAAATTATTATTAAGCAAGAGTTCTTGTTTTTATTTAAATAAAATTTCTTAGGACGCCCTTTTTACCCCAGTGATTTACAGAGTAAACTTTTGTTTTTATAAGGATTAATCTACTAAACAATATTAGACAATCAAAGCATTAATTTCGGTGATTACAGACAAAAAGAGTTCATTGAACTGCTTAAAATAAATCGCAGTTGAGTACACCAATTCAAAAGCAAATAATCAAAAACTAAACAATAGGAAAAATAAAATTTTCATATTAATTTTAAATAAAACTGTCAAAATATACAGCAACTCAATGAAGCCACTTTGCTACTATTATTTCTTTTTTGTTTCTTTTGTTTTTGTTTTATTGGGGTTTTGCCTTTGTTATCAAAAATTGAAAAAATACTCAAATCAACAACAAATAACACAATGATGTTTATAATTTTATTATACACTAATAATGAATCTGATGATTGTGCATGACTGCTATTTATCAGTAAAATCAAATCAAAGCCAACAAAGTGTAAGGAAAAAATTAAATTATTAACTTATTAATACTCTTAATTTATACGAGAAAGCCCGCCAACAAGTATGTTCAATTAAAAGACGGCTAAGAGTCAGTGTGACTCTTTATTTAGCAAAATATTTTGGTTTACTATACGTTTTAAAATGTAATTATACTGAGACTTATATTAAAATAGTGTACAAGAATTTTCATTTTATTTTTATTTTTTTTTAATTATAAATATTTAGAATAAAGACTGATGAGTTAGCCTTAAACAATAAACATATACAAGGAATATATGAATAATTCTTATTTCAACATTAATTTATTTGACTATGATGAGAGAGTTAGATGTGCATTATTGTAAGACTTTACTTATGGTTTCTAGGTACTCGATGCGAGGTGTGCACACTATAATATGATGTATAGACATCACATATTTTTACTGTACTATGCAATTTTTTAGTACTTTTGGGCCAAATAATACAAACAGCGAAATATGTATAATTTTTCCTTCGTAATTTTCTTAAAACTGTTCAAACTTCAAAATCTGATTATTAAACGCCAATTTGTTTATAAATTTCAATTATTTAGAAAGAAATTACTTTTTTGTAAAAGTACGAATAAAACAAATGAGCAACTGTGCATAATAATTTCTATATTCATGTAAGTACAATATAGCCACTTAAAAGTCTTCAATGATTTGCTTAAGCATTTGACAGGCTTTTCGTTAAATTTTTGACGTTAGCTTAAACCAGCTTATGTATATTATATTTGGGCCTTAACACGAAAATAGCCATAACTTTATTTTTCCAGTTAAAGAAGATAGTGATGTGAAAGAAATTTTTGCAGTAGTTAGAAATGTGTACTCTGAATTAATTTATGGAAAAAAAGGCAGTTTTGAAAAATTTTGAGTTGTGACCCTTTTGTATTTATGGTACGATATATCTTGTACAGAAATTTAGATACCTGATATTTGCTTACTATGCATAAAAGGCACTACACCCACTATTAAAATCTAGCCTATTATTCTACCCTGCTATTATGTTAATAAAGAGGTTGCTTGTACACAATTTCATGCTTACAAATATAGTTCCTAACTAACACGATGATAAAAGCCTACAAAGTATACAAGTATACCTTATTTTATTATTTCCATAACAAGTAATAATTCGAAAAACTTAGGAAGTTGGAATCACTAAAATAGTTAATTATAGCTTTCCGGCAAACAGTAATACTGAGACTAAATTTATACTC
The DNA here is from genome assembly GCA_030448955.1 of Trichopoda pennipes. Classification (NCBI taxonomy): domain Eukaryota; kingdom Metazoa; phylum Arthropoda; class Insecta; order Diptera; family Tachinidae; genus Trichopoda; species Trichopoda pennipes. Next base: position 2,809,549 of record JASKUP010000049.1, on the reverse strand, counting down.
TTGCCAACGTTTTTGTTGTTGATTAAGCGCGATATTAACAAATCCTAAACTATCAATGAAAATAATTTTTAACTATTATACATACATAATTACATATCTACACATATAGCAAATTTTAGTCGTGACTATTAAAAAAAAAATATATGTGAACGTGCAATTGTTCACCTCATTGTCAATTTTCAGATACAATTAATTAAAAAAGTTTTAAATAAAAATAAATAAATATATATACAAAATTATAAAATAGGATGAAATCATTATTCTACATACGAATATATTACCATAAATATGTTCTTTACATACCTCTGACTTTTTGGAATTTTCCTTCATCTCCGAATAACTTGAACACAAATGTAAACAGCTGATGTGAAGGATTTTAACTTTTTTTAACTTTTGTTGTTGTTGTTAGTTTTATGCGTCCTGGAATATTTTGATATTGTTGTAAATTATCCAAATGCTTAAAAAAATTACTACTTAAATCTCAAACAGGAACTTAAATGTTGTTATTAATAAAAACAATATATTTAATAAAGTTTTATTAGCAGGGAATAGTTGTATCAAAATAACAATTTATATAAAGCATTTGTTTCTCGTTTCTACTTTTCTTATATCGAAATATCGAATTGAAATGTTAACCTGGTATGCGATTTTGCAATAATCTGTAGTTCGATTTGTTAACAAATACTTTTCGTAAATTTTCTTTATATTTGCAGGAAAACACATTTTTTGTATAGTATTTTAATTTTTAGTTATTTACTAAAAAATATTGTAGTAAACGAAGATTAAGTGTTGAGCAAATGACTGAAATGAGAAGATTAAAAACTTAATTTTTAAAATTATAAAAACATAAAGAAGAAAAATGTTTTATTTTACTAGTGATTGCAGGGAGCTTTAGGTTTGTTAAATTAAAGCTCATCGAGTACAGTTAAAAATATACAATATAATTGAAAATATACAGTTGCGTCAAAAATAATAGTAATAAAAACACTTATTCTAGTATTTCTTTTTCTAAATTTGTAATTTTAGTTAAAATTTTTCATTAAACTGGTTTACAGCTAAAGTTTTCAAAGTTGTGGTAGCATTTTCCTATATTGATTAACGGGTGTTGATCACAAAAAAAATAGTTTTTTCATTGCACCTATTGCACACATACCCCCCCCCCCCCCCGGGCACATTTATCAGTCTTTATGGATTTCTTAACCATATAGGCTTGTTTCGTTTGGGGATATATTGAAGCCCAGTCCCCTGAAGGCAGCTGGGAGTCAACTAGAAGCTCAACGGTATTTCCACGGGAATCAGTAAGCCTCAGAGTTCCGCTAATTGCCTTTTTAGCCTTTTAGCTGCTTCTCTGACTGATTAATCAGGTTGGCAATTTGCGAATATCGTGGTGGCTATATGTTTCGCCAGGATCATTCATCTTTACTGCGAACAACGGCTGATTTTTTTTTTTTAGAGAAGTAGCACTTCAGGCAACAATGCCTATTTAGTAAAGTACCATGCTACATTCTTTTAGGACAGGGATAGAGAATAGATGGAACAGGTGGTGAACGTAGAAGGATAGTCGGAAATTAACTGCCGTATATAAGACAGCACAGCGACCAGTGACTATGCCGTTATCGCTGAGCAGCCCCACCGACAGTCAATTTTTATTTTTGTAGTCTTTTTGTAGGTCTTCGTTGGGAATCGAACCCACAACCCGCATACTGACAAGATAGTACACTACCTACTAGCCTGCAGGGGCACCTAATGATCCGGATCCAGTGAGCATGCTAGTCATGTGTTCTGGAGCAGAAGTTGGATAGTCTCCAACTCTCCAGTAAGAAGTAGTGGTTTGCGACTCTGTTTCGGAACCGCTGAAATTGCAACTAGGAATGACCTGTTGCTAGAATTAGTCTTCGGCTTCCTAGAGCGAGAATGACGTTGCTTTTCATTTCATTTTGATTAAGGCTTTCGGCCAGACCAAGATGTAAATCTTATCACGCATCACACCCATAATAAATACTTTAGCAGAGATTGTCATTGCAGAAGTTTGTTTCCCAGCCCATAATTATAACATCTATAACATAACATCATATTTTTGATAAACTGTACTAAGTATAGAAAAACTTAAGTTTTCAATTTCAAACGCTTCAAACGCTTCGTTTTAAAGCTTCAGCTGGCTCGTTATTTTAAAGAAATGAACTCAGCAGTTTATTTAAATTAACAACAGCGGACTGGAAAGTGGGTTTTCAACTATAAAGCTAAAATCATTTGCACACCGAAATATATTGTGAAATTTTAGATTCAGATCGGGACTGAGCTGAGATGTTTTACGATGTTAATAACTAGTATTTCAAATAAAATTAAATTTATTAGAATTTATTCAGTTATATTGGAATTTATCTAAAATTTTTTTTTGTTAAAAAAATAGCTAAGAATCTAAATTTTTTAATCGAGTGTCCGTATAGGTAACGTAAAAACTACGTCCTCATGATTAACTTCAAATTTTGTTTTTTGGATATTAAATTTATTCTACTAATATAAGCAAACACTTTTCGTAAAAAAATTGACCATTACTGTTAGCGATAATTTTATTTTTTTTTTGTGTTTTGCTACCTAATAATATTGTTTTGGTGACTTTTGGCAATTTCTGGTTATTATCGTAATGATAGAGGTTAAATATTTGATAACCAAACAATAGCAGAGATAAAGGATTAAGGTTGGTAGATGAGATATTGTTATATATTCTTTTCATTTAATATTTCGTAGCCCTTATTTCCTCCCTAAATCAGAACGAAGCTAAGAATGCTGTAATACTTCACATGACATGGGTAATACTCTATTAAAAACCTTATTTATAATTGAATTTACTTAATGACAAACAAAATTGCGTAAAATTATGAAAAAAATTAAATAATTAAATATAATGCATTTAGCTGTCAATCTTAAAAAGATGTCTTTCACTGTTAAACAAAATAAATTAACGTAAAACAATTTTGCGTGATGTATTTTGTATTTTAAACAAAATATTCTGGCTTGAGGGTACAATATTTTGTTTTATTTACAACAGCAAAATGTTCATAGGAGATTTAAAAAGTGTAACTAGAACAACTGTTTGAGAGTTCAATAAATGAATTTTAAAAATACAGCTTCAATAAGAAAAAACTTGAGCTTGGAGAAGTTATATTTATATTAATGGGAATTAAAAAGTTTTGGATTTTCGATTGCAGAGAGCCTAATAGTATCCGATGTCTTATGTAGCAAACGTGCACCTTTTTTCAGTTACTTACTATCGAAATTCTATTTTATTACTAGTTTACCCCAACGCAACCAACTCATGATGTCATTATGTTGTTACTTTTCTAATTTATGTGCAGTTAAGGTTGGAACCAAAATTTCTTCTTATTACTACTCAGTCCCCTTCACTAACTTATTTACGGCTGCCAGTCGTCTTTGTGAAATTTAAGCTATTTTCTATTTATTTGCGCCTTTAATCATTTTTCATAGTTCTGATGCGGTTTGAACTCATAACTCCGGGATTTTTTGTTTTGCAACAGCCTTTACTAAAACAATCAGTTCTTGTTGTATTCACATATATACTAGATTTGTTAAGGATGAAGGAGCAATTTATTCTTCAGTTTTATTTCTTAGCTGCCCAAGTCGAAGTCTTTATGCAACCTCCTAAGCAAAGGGGTCTAAATACGTACGTATCATTATTTAGCTTCAAATTTCTCATTAATTTATTTAAAGCGTGTTATTTTTAAGCACTTTTAGACTCTTTCGGTATAATGTGTTCTTTCTTCCAGAGTTAAAATTAGGGCGGGCTTGTTTTTTTATCACATAAGACAAGCAATTAAACTCTATACATTTTTCACATTTCTTAATTTCTATTGTTTAATGAATTTCATAAATTTTTTTGAAGAAGAATATTGTTAAATGCCATTATACATCTTTCACATTTTTAAGCTTTTTTTATTGTTATTAAATGAATTCTATTATACACTTTTCATATTTTATAATTGCATTTATTGTTTATTTTTTTTAATTAGTTATTATTGAATAAAATACTTGAAATTATAATGTTGTTGTTTTTAAGACAAAGAATAGCCGTTAAAAGCGCCATCTGTTGACATGAAGGTGCATCCGTAAGAAAAACATACCATTAAACACAACCCTAAACAGTCGCAAGCAGCTGTCGTTTAGTGGTATGGGAGTGTATGTGTGCCTGGCATAGACATATAAAAGCGGTATAATTTGATATTTTAGAAGAGTGAGCCACGGACAAGTAACCGGGCAAATCTTTTTTTTTAAGTGACGGAGGACAGAGCAAGGCCGCGCTTTGTTCAGCCGGGATAAAATTGTATTCGCCCTAGCTGAACAGGACGGACGAGGTCGTGAAAAAGGCTAACACCAATTTAGAATGTTATTCGTGACAACCGCAACGAGTTGAAAATTGGTGGACAGACTGGACCAGAATCTTATTCGCTTCAGTATGAGAAGCAGTAGGCTAGGCAATGGAGAGTAGGTGTTGACCTAGGAGAACTCTTGAAGGCCGCGAAACTGTGAATCGTCGTTGGCGTGCTCAATTGGGCAGTGTAGTATAGTTTTAAACTAAATTTAAGAGTGGACTGTAATAAAAATTATTAATTAAAAGGAAAAAACAAAGGTCACTTGTGTTGTTGGAAACAAAAAAAATTTATGTAACGAATGCTGGACGTCGCGAGCCTTATCCAGCGTATCGTAATAACGTGTCGTTACAAAAATTAAGAAAACAATTATTCTTTTTCAACCTGATTATGGTTTTACCATTTTTCATAATTAATATTAAAAAAATGAAAATTATAAATAAAGTTAAGAAGACCTCATATGATTGGAAATAATTTGAAATAACTATTGTTTGCTTGTTTTTAAGTTAAGTAATATTATGGTTTTGTGAAAACAATCTAACAAATGGCAAAATCCAAAACTATTTTGTTTATTTAGTTGAGTGTTCTATTTTCAAGCTAATAACGAGTAGAAGATGATCTCTCAATTAATTTAAAATATTGAAAATCTTTTTTAGTTTTCTCTTCAGAGTAAATATTTTATCGACTCTCTAAAGAATTTGAGAATTCTATATTATTTGGTATAACGTTTTTTATAGGACTTTTAAATCTTCTAAATTACAACAAAAAAAAATCGGTTGACGATTGACAAGAATTATCGAGCAAAATGCAGATACCCTATATCCAAAATGATTTCTCAAAACTATTTTAACGTTATTAAAAAAGTTTTTACAAAATGGCCTTTTCTGAATAATGACCAGGACAGTCTGCGTTTTTTCATTTTACAATTTTTAATTGAAATAATAAAATTTTATAAAATGTAGAAATCTGATATTTAACCGTTAAATTTGCATTAGTAATATAAATAAACTGAAATATTTCTTTTTTACAACTGATTTTGAAAAATACAATTATAAATACGTCAGTATTATCAATATGCTAATTAAATAACTGATGGCCAAAAAATATGTCAACTTGTCAACTGTTTGCTTAAATACTTAGTGGCAAAAACAGAAACTGACGGCAGCACTTCATTGAACAGCAACAGCCAAATAAATAATTCAGCGTATGAACAATCAATATTTTATAAATTTAATAAATGTTTTTTCTTATTTAATTTGATTAAAAATGTAACAACCGCATGATCATTTGTAATAATGAAATACTTAAATAAAAGGAAAAAAATAAAATCAGTTGAATTTCATTAAGTTCAGCTGCAAATACAGCTAAATAGAATTAAATTTAACATTTAATAAATTAACATTAAATCCAGTTGCGCTACCAGGTGTTTAAGACTACAATTTTGTTGAAAAAAATACTCACATTTAAATAACTTTATTATGTAATTTTAATATATTTTTTAAAAATTTAATTGTTGAATTTTTTAATTTAAATTAGAATTATAATTTAATATATTTTTTATAAGAAATATTTGGGGAAATATTTTGCTACTGGCTTTTGCTTTAATTCTTACTTTTTTGTTTTAAATATAACATTTGTTTTGTTTGCATTAATTAACACTTAAAATTATTTGTTTATAATTTAGCATACATTAAATTTTTATAATTAGCAACTTTTCATAACAACAAAAATTTAATTTCTCTTCATTTACAAAACAATAAAATACAAAAGAAATTAAGTTCAGATTTTAGGAGTAATTTTAATTCATTAAGGGATGGCCAGACTATAGGATTATTTCTATTTTCCAGCCCTTTGTCCAGTTTCTTCAAAATGTTAAGTACGTTTTTAAAAATTTACAATATGTCTAACTGAAGACTCCAAGAAAAAAAAATAATAAAAAACCTTAAATAAAGTTCATATAGTGTCGGCCTTAAAATCTCAAATGAACTCAAACTTAAAACTTTAACTTACTCTAAAAGACCTACGCCACTGCATGTCAAATATGGTTTCAAGTGGTAAAGCCATTCAAAAATTGCTAAAATGAAACATTTTGTTTTTGCCAGAATTGCGATCTGATTTTCGTTTCGAATAGCTTGGCATATTTAATTGAGAATACGAGTCTGAGATTAAGAGAAATATTTAGGACCTTCAAATTTGAAGTTGGTCTAACATTTGTTGAATTACAATTCTACCTTAAAATTTGCATTATTGTTGCATAAACCAAAAATCATTTGATGTGATTTTCCAGCCTAATTAAATTGTTTTCTGAAAACCCTTTATGCATAAAATATATTAAAAAATAAATAATCGGTATACAAATCGCCAAGCATTGCAAAATTAATACAAATAGATAAAAATTTCCTCAATATCTAAAATATACAACAGTTTCACTCCTTTAAAAGGCTATTGCTATGGAAAAAGACACTGAACTTACTAAAAGTAATAAATAATTTCATAAAAACTGTTTATTGTTAAATAAAAATATAAATGCTTAATTTAAAATATTATAACAAATAAAATCAGAACCACTTAAACAATTCTCCACGATATTTATCCAACGAAAATAAAAAATTTAAATATCCCATTATAATTGTAGCTAAATTTTTTTAATTGTTTTACTTATTTAAATTCTTTTAAGCTTTTGCTTATTACTACTGTTGCTATTGTTGGATTTTTTCAATTTCATTTAATTTAAGTAGGCTACTTAATTTACATGTTAAAACATCAAATAACGCTTAAGGATGCAATTAAAAAATATGACCAAATTGTTATACTTGAGTTACAAGCATGAAATTGAATGCTAGAAATAAATTGAACAAAAACTAAGTTTTTGAAGTAAACATATTTTCAAGAAATTATTACAGTGTTTGGTATGCAAGTCAATACAAAGAAAGGAAAAGAAAATTCTTTTTAAAAGAGTAACAAAAAATTGTTCTCGATGTTAACATGCTTAAAAGAAATGTGTTTTTAAATTATTTTGCTATTAATGCTCACAGTGGTAATAGTTTTAAACAAAACTTAAATTTCTTATAAAAATTAAATAAAATAAAGAGAAAAAAGACTACATAGCAATTAACTTTGGATAATTCTTGAGTCAATTTACTCCCAGAATTCGTGACATCACAGTTAAAAAAATTTCTAAACATGTAAATATTTAAAAATCTTTTAAATCTACATCTAAAAATTTTTTTTAATTGTATTTATTGAATTTTGTCTTATAATTAAACTAAGAATTAATAACGCTTTAACATTGGATTAAGTCGAAGTCTTTAAGTCGTTTAAGATATTGCAAGCTAGTGGCTTTGGATGCTTTTTTTTAGCCTTGGTAAATGAGATTGTGCAGAGCTCGATATTCATGCTGTAATTGAAGGCACGTTTAAGTCTTTGTGAATGCTTGAATTTTTTATATTATTTTTTTATAATTCGGACATCTAATTTTAAGTCACAGATATTAGTGTATACTTTTTTTGCTAAAGTTGTAGATTTAATAATTATTTGAATGTTATACAATTTCAAATATCAATTGTGTAGGCGATAACTTTTAAGCGGAGTGTTCCGATATTGAAAAAATTAGTGCCATAAATTACCCTTTTCATTGTTATAATTCATTTCATTTTTTGTAATTTGGTTACCATTCGTTCAGCAAACCCGTTAGATCTTGTTTAGTGTAAACTGGCTGTTGTAAATTTTATATCTAATTTCTTTGCCCATTGCCCAATTACAAAAGATCCAATTGGAACGTTATCTGCTATTATTTCTAGAGAATATCCTTTTCTAGAAAAAATTATATCGAGTTTATCTCTTATTGCCCTGGCTGTGTTTAGAGAAATAATCGCCTATTACTAAATACTCCTTGCTTCCTACTTGCATTATTTCCATACCTATCTTTTCATAAGATGTTTTCGATATCTCATGATTTAATATCCTCCATCTTATTTAGTGATTCTAACTTTTGATAAATTTTACATTTCATTCATCGATGGCCAATTTAAAACTTCCTTTGTCTGCTTGAAGTTTTATCCATTCCCAAATGGGAAGTATGAAGATTGCATAAAGAGATTTTCATTAATAAATACAAGTCCGTTTCCGCTGTTATATTCCATTTTTTACTACAAAGAAACTTAACATCGCTTTCTCGCTTAGTTCTATCAATAGGCCATCCAATGTTACATTTCTTCAAGACTTTTCTTAAACACAAAGTCTTGGTAGTCTCTTCCCTAAATAACTTTTTCCGATTATCACTTACATTGATTGTATGCATCATTTCATCCAAATTATTTATTTTAATATATGTATATGTATAGCTTCTCGATAATCAAATGTAGTAAAATCTAAATTATATTTTTCCAATGTCTATTTCATTTTTCTCAATTTCGCAGATGGTATCTTATGACAGTCCTTCTTCATAATTCAGTACAATGATTTATGAACAGCAACGATCTGTATCCTATGGCCATAAATGTAATTCTTTTTTTAATCAGTTCCAAACATTTTTCTTGAACTGCTAACTATAAAAATTCGACAGAGTTTTTAAATTAAGCTCTAATCGGTTTGCTAATACTTGAACAGTTCAGTATGTATTCTTTTAAATAATTTATGAAACCTAATAGCTTCTGAACACCCTTCTTACATTTCAAAGGTCCTAACTCCTCAATATGTTTTAATTTATTTTTATCATGATCGATTCCCTATGTCCTATGAACATAACTCCCTCGTGTTTCCATTGAAACTTTTCTAAGTTAAACTTCACATTTTTCTTCCCTTTCCATTACTAATTTTACTGTTTCATCGCACTTCCGTTCATAGCTGCTGCTACAAAAATGTCATCAATATGTACTATAACGTTCTTAATATCTTAAAAATTTTCCTCATTAATTATCCAAAATGCTTCTGGTGCTATCTTGATACCGAATGGTAAGCGTTTAAAACTTTAACAACCAAAAGACGTACTAAATGTTATTTATAGTGTTATTTATGTTTTTCTACAGCTATTTAGATATGTTTTCCTCATAATAATGTGTTAAATTTTTAAAGAGAAATGTTGTATGAGAATAATATATTAATTATATATAGTGGAAGCTGCTAGTATCGGGCATTAATGTAGTAGTGGCTCTATTTAAGAGCACATAACGTCAGTTAATAAATTTAACCGCATTTACTTGCCAAATTACCTGCTGAGAACAAAGAATTGCTTTAAACAAAGAACTGCTTTAAATACTATATCAAATAGCGTTCGCTCTAATAAGATATGGTTGCAGTTAGCATATTGTAGATGTTTTATAAAATACTTTAGTCGTGACAACATGTGCTTCTTCATTTAATCGTAGTGATACAAAAATGATGTTTTGCGATATTTTTGAAATTTATTTTTAATTTTATATTTACTTAGAAATGGTGAATATGTTAATAAGTTTATACTTTAAACAATGGCTTAATTTTATAATATTGTTATTTTGTAAGACAGCAATATAGTTAAATCAATAAAAAAATAATTATTTTATATAACATTAATATAATTTGATTACAATCAATTACAATATGCTGTTCCTAGACTGACAGACATTTAACCCATGATTTGTGTGTAATTAATGTGAAATTAAATAAAGTTTTTTTCTAGATGTCAATTTTTTTAGATGACAATTAAATACGGTGTTACATCCATTATCTTAAATGATATATCTTAAGTATACTTTTGAGTAAAATTTATTCCTTATTAAAAACCATATATTTCAACAAAACACGTCTTTCTCTATTCAAATGAAACTAGTGGTACAGTCCATTTTAGGAACTTAACAGTCAATTGCCTTGACTTCTATATTTAATTTCATTATATCAGTAAATAAATTTTGTATCAACATTAAACTGTGTAAATGGTAATTCATCATTGTGTCATAAGATGCAGAAGTTTATGCATGTTGCAGCAAAAATCAATTCATCTGTAAATATTGTGAAGTAAAAAGATTTCGTTTTGTTTCTTGGCAGCTAAAAAAACTAATCGAAATTTTAAAAAATGCCAACTGTCACAACTGGGCAAACAAAAATCATGTATATAATAAATATTTTAAACTTCTAGAAATACAAATAAATCAAATATGTAACAGTTTTACAATTTAAAATAAAACACTATTGGCCGCTTTACAGAAAATGCTTTGTATACACTGTGACTTTTTCTTACGCATCATATTCACGTGTCGACTAAAGTCTTTCAAACGTAAAATGTGTATTATATGGGTATACAAAACATATGATATACATATTTTTGAGCAACTTGTTTTTGGGCATGACAAGCCAACTGCTGGTATTTACTTTGCACGCATACATATGAAACATTAATAAATTTAATTAAATTTTCCAAAGAGGTGATTTTATCGTACACTTAAAGTTGTCCTTTATTTTTTTTTTGTTTATAATAATCAATATAATTAAAGGAGTTCATTGCAAAACATTAATAACAGTACTGACAATACGAAAATATTTCTATGTGACTTTAAATGATTTTTGTGAAAATGATTTAGATTAGTAAAAAAAAAATGTCTTTGTACTTATAATTTTGTCCACGACCGTACAACTCTATAATATGATGCTTTTGTATTAATAACGATAAACTAGACTTGATGGTGTCATAATTATTTTTGAGTTGGTTTTTATTTCTACATGACATAAACTTAAACTCCATTCTAAAAATGCAGTCATTTGGTAATATGCAGTCAGAAAGAAAAAACATCCAAAAAATCATGAAACACTGATTAAAAGAATTATTGACACTCGAGTAGGCGCGAACTGAAACCAAAAACAAAAACATAAAAAATATTAACTTAAGTAAAAATAATTTTTTTCGGTAAAAAAAAATGTTATTATTTAACAAACAAATTAGGATACGAGTCACATTTAACACCTCTTTTTAATGATAGACTGTAAAAATTATAAAACTTGTTGTTAAATTTGATGTTTTAATTTGTAAAAAAACAAGAAAAATAATATAAAAATAAATTTACCACAACCAAAACTGGTTGCAGTTTAAATACTTTCCATTCCCATATTTTATGTTTCGTTGATGACTGATGCCTCTGTTTTATACGTTAAAAATTTTTTTTAAAAATTTACTAAAAATTAATCTTACAACTTCCTGTATGCACTTTATATATGTCAGTGTTTTGTCCCATCTCCACTGAAAGTTTAAATTGTTGCAGTTTTACTTGAGTTAAAGAAGCTACAGATATATACATACGCTACATAAATATATTATGTTTATAAAAAAAGCATGGGTATGGTGAACTTAAATTTTTTCAAGTACAGTAGGCACTGACTTGCAAATATCTACAACTTTTTAATGGCATCAGATATAAATGTAGTTTGCAACAATTTAAACATAAAAGAGAATGCATGCAACAAGTTTGGCCTGCAATCGTCACGTATTGAGTTTTACGTTTTGTGTTTATTTTCTAATGTTTGAAGTGTAAAAGTTTACTAGGTTAAGAAAGTCATTAAGAGTCGTTGTGAAGTTTTATACATCATATTAAAAATAATTAAAACATAGAACTTTTGAAAGCTTCAATTATTGAAGTTAGTGAAAAATGAAAACATTAGTGAAAAATGATAATCTTATCTTCAGCAAATATTTAAGTTTCGTTCTTATTTCTAATATTTTTTATATAGCGACATACATAGATAATATTTATTTATTTAGTTCAAGATATAAGGGAACATTTAATTATTTAATTCTAGGAAGAAAAATTTTAAAAATGATAATTTTCATGGATAAAAATTTCTGTCTTTTTTTTTAGAAATAAAATAATTTTCTTTTAATATCTCTACAAAAAATACTAATAATATTTGCGGTCATTTCACAAGTTTTTCACATACGGAAGCAATAAGCAATATCTACATAATATTATACATTTGTTCACATTTGCATATTTAAAAAAAAAAATAAAATTAATGCTCATCTTTTCTAGCATGCTAATCGATTTTTAATCATTTCGTCATATCGCAGGCACCTCAAAAAATGTCTTCGTTTATAAAATGATGAAAAAAATTCGAAACTTAAGCGTAGCTATAAACAAAGTACGTATATTCTTTTCAAGTCGAAGCAACAAATTTATTCCTCTGTATTATATTGTAGACTGTAGGCAATAAACTATTGGTGCCTCGTATTTTTTTTAATATATCGTTCATTGTAGCCTGTGCTAAACAAAGTTATCTAATAAACTTGCACCAAAAAAAAAAACAATTGGTTGGAACGACTTGCCGAAAATTGCCATTTGTTATCTGAGCGCTGGTATTTTTGCATGACCACCATTAGCCGCGATTTCAGAATACAATAATATAGTGTTATGCTCTAGTTTTTAGTGTTATCTTTATAAATTTGAGAGATAAGTGTTTGAATTTTATTGTGAAATAGTGACCTTCCATTTGTTTTTTTTTTTTGGCAAATAAGGAGTGATTTTTTAACGGTCGTTTTGTTGATTATTGTTTTTTTATGTTTAATTTTAATTATTGATGGTTCAGTATGTCTCGTAAACGCCCACTAACTGACGAAAACATTAATGCTACTTTGAGCAAGCTTGCATATAGTGACTTAGATTTAGATGACGATAGCATTGCCGATCCTGATTTTACTCTCAAGATGAGGTCCCAGATATAGATTTCGAAAAGAGTGTCGAAAACATTGTTGAAACACCCTCCTGTAGCACTAAAAATGTGCTGCCACGTGAAAGCACTTATCACGCTTCCAGTGTTAAGAACCCAAGAAAGGATACTAAGGGGAAGACATCTAAACTGATTTAAGTTGAATTCAGAACAGCTAACGTTTATAGGAATTAAAGGCCTAGGCCCTAGTCTTCTTTAGCTAGGCACACCCGAACAATTTTTCTTTTATCTCATTCCAACTCAACTAATCACAAAAATTGTTGAGCAGATCAAGTGTCAAGACCCTAATAGCACATTTCGACTAAATGAATAGGAGGTCAAACATTTTATAGGATCTATTTATGCTAATACAGGAAACCATACCTGTGAATAAATTTGAAAAAATTCGGTAAACATTGCATTTCAATGGCAATAGCAAGGACTTTCCTAGGAGTAAATCTGAGTGTAATGGGCTGTTCAAAATACGTCCAGTAGTAGACTTCCAGAATGAGTCATTTAGCAAAATCCTATGGCAGAGCACGTCTGAGTTAACGAGCAAATATGCTCCACTTAAGCATGGAATTCTTTGAAGAGATATTACCCTAACAAACCACAAAAGTGGGGGTATAAAATATTTATATTGAGTGATGTTTCTGGCTTTGCCTACAGACCAGAAATCGAAACAGGTAAAGAAAATATTGTCTTGCAAGGGGAGCCAGATTTAAGTACCTCATCTAATATCGTCATGAGGCTAGCGCGATTGATTTTAAGAAACCAGAATTTCAAATTCTATTTTGATGGTTACTTTACTTCCCTTCGTCTAGTGGAGTATCTAGCTAAATAAGGTATCTTCAGTTTCAGAAAAAATAGAATACCTGATTGTAAGCTGTCGTTGGAAAAAAGGAATGAGGCTATTTAAAAGAATACGTAGCTGACATCAATGTGGTCGATGTCTCAACTGTTGCATGGAAGAATAACAGTATCGTTACTCTTGTTTTCACCTTTGCTGGGAAAAAACCTGTAGCTGGTGTGAGAAGATTATTATTAAATATTTTTATTATGTGGTACAACAATTGAAAATATAATCAAACGATGTTAATTATTTTAAAATTTAAAAAGTTTTCATAAAAATTCTCAACAAGAATTTTTTACTTCATTTTCCAACAAATTACCATTTACCTTACTCAAGGGAAAAAGAATTATTTCTAAATTACAATTTCGGCAGATAACAGAGAAAAATAAGATGTAGTAAAAGTATAAAAATATAAAAAATCTTTTATTGTTTATATAAAAGAGGTATTAAATTCATTATTATGTTCATTATCGACCTTATTAAACGGACCGATCACTCTTTAAGAGTTTGTGGTTGTGCGGGGTCGTTCAATAGTAATTGATAATGCTTTTTGACGATTACTTTTTATAACATCTAATCCACAGATAGTATCCTGTTGAACTACGCTGACTAACTCGCTCCTTTAGGAGTTAGGGTAAGAGTTTTAAGAACTGGCAATTAACTGATCTGACAGCCTATTCATACGCTACTAGATATTAGATATATAAGAGAAGATATATATCCAACTATACGAAGTGAAATTCCATCATAATGTACTTGAAGGGTGATAGGGATATTACTGTGACATCGGAACAAAATACTTTGCTAACTTTCTATTAAAATTTATCATTACTGCGGATGGGGAAACTTAAAATTATAAAAACATTTTTGGTAAAATTTCAAAAACTTTTTTTGCTCACAAAACAAAGCAATAAAAATATAACTGTTCACACATTCGTATAAAAATACAATTTTCTTACTTTTGATAATATTTAACATTTAACAATAAAGTGTTAATTAATACTTTGCAGCTTTAATAAGTTAAAAACTACTAATTTTATCCAGGTAGTAACAATATTTAAGTCTTCGAATAATTTGGGTTAAATAGTAAGAAGAGAAGTTAAGCATGCGCCAGAGTCACTCTGTCTACTTTTAAATATTTTCAATCAGATATTTCTTTTTGTTAAACTCAAACTACAATAAAACACTAAACAAACCTGAGTTAGCAACATAAGTAATGTAGTAAGAAAAAGGAATTTTAAAATTTCGCAAAACACTTAGTTGAGAAAAAATACCTTTGACAATATAATGAGAAAACTGTAACATGTTTTAGCTTCTGCAACAAAAACAAAAAAAAGAAAACTTTTTGTATTATTTACATACACTTTGAACATGTTATTTGATCAACTCTTGTTGCCCACACGAAATTGATATATTTGTGTCTGGGTTTAAAATCTGGGTAATTAAACAAATTATTTAGGGTTCATTAGATTTCAATAAACTAAAGTTTAAATACTCATGGCAAGATATAATATTTTTTTAATCTACGAACCATTCTTGCCAGCTTGATTTTTACTGAAAGAATATAAAATAAATTCGTAATTTTTTTTTATGAATTTATTTTTTCACTAAGTTTACTAGAAGTTAAATAATGAAAACTATCAAATAATTTTAATAACATTTTGGTGTAATTTTTACTGTTTGTACATTTTGGACTTTTTCGATTAAATCTAATTTTTTTTGGGGTGTAATTTAATAAGTTTTTCCCTAAACTGCTTAACTACTCAAAGTTGTTAAAGCTACATGATTTAGTGATCTGCGTAAGCTATCTAGTGTGAATCGGAGTGATCGTCCGATTTATTATTTTGTCCACCTATATCTGATTTAATTTTTGAGAAACTCATACTTCTAGTTTTTTTTTTTTTAAATAAAAATTATGAAAAATTGGTCAAATTTAAAACGCGCCGACAACAAAAATAAAAGAAGTAACATGGGAAACCAAATAAAGTATGCCAAAGCATGTAGCGTTTTGATAGAAATTAGTTATATTTTCTGAAGAATGATAATTTCCTAGAGTTTTAATTTATAAGCTTCTACTGTTATGAGCTTGCACTGTATTAAAGAGTGGTACCTGTATACAGAGAGTAAAAGGCTAAGAAGGCCTGCTTGCCAAACAGATGAGTCATGAGATCAAATCGTGCTATATAGTGAATTATAATCTATATGAATCTATACGAGAAAATAAAATAGAATCACAGATATTTAAGACAATTTACACACCTTGTTGCACAAGACTGAGAAATCGGAAGCTGATTTCATGAGTTGAATATCTCTGAACCTGCAAAGCCACAACATGCTGGTGGTAACATTGATTTTTGGAGTTAATAAGGCCGTAGGTACAAATTTTAAATTTAAAAAGATTTAAGACAGATTAATTATATGTTTAAATTTCCCATACAATATTTATGGCCTACTTTAAAGACCAAATTAAATAACAAGCCTAACTTAACCTTTTTAATAGATGCGGAATGAACTAGTGTCACTCATTTACAAAGATTTTTTTTTAATTTTCAGAAAATACATATATTTTTTTGTTGTCTCATGTATAAAATAAATAAATTATAAATTTACTTGTTGTGTTATGGGATATGGTGAAAACAACCTTGCAATTGATAAACAATTTTTTTGAACAGCATTGTAGCATTAAGCCGGCATATAGAGAATTTCAAACTGCAGTAAAATAATACCTGCCAAGGACGATGGTGTGATATATACTAGAATATGTTTTGAAAAAATTTGTCGCAAAGCAATTATTTGCATGCTATGAAAAGACCTACAACAGCCTTTAGTTCTTAGGCAAACTATGTTAAAAAATTCCATTTTCTTGGCAATTGTAGCAAATAAAGGATTGTAAAACCTTTAACATTTCTGGAAAACTACAACGTACATATACACACCTGGCAATTTGCAAGTTTCTCTTGTGTGACAGCGTTGTTTGGCCTAGTTTGGGACTGTGATAATTGCAGCATTTTTATCTTCGCCTGAACTTTGAAAGTTCTAGAACTCTAGTGTTATTGTGTACATCTCACTCATTGTGAATATTTTAAAAGATCTTGTTTGAAAGGCACTTGAAGAAGCCAAAGATAAGAAACCTATTTAATAGAACCTGCGGAGACGAGTATGAGGTGGAATCATAGGTTGGCTCCCACTGTTTAGGGCTAATCGATTTAAAAAATCATAATTGCCATTTGCTTCATGTAGACCCAAACTCTGACCAAACCTTTGCAAACCCTTTAAGGCAAAACTTGGTTTGAGTAGTATCCATAGATTTAAAATAGACATTATTTTCGCTTGTCTTTCGCGCCATAATTTGTAATTTTGATTATATGAAGTATTCAAACAATTAAAAAAGATATATAAATTGTCTTGTTATTTAACGATGTGGCCAAACAAGCCTTAGTGGCTCTGAAAATGCGTTTTAATTTATTTTAAATAAACTATTGATAGCAAATGTATAACATTATATATTAATTTAATAATATTTGTATGTGTCTAAAGAAACAATGTCTGTCTTTCTTTTTTAATCTGCAACAACATTTCCTATGGTTATATAAATTATAAACTAAGACAAATCGGAAATAACAATTAAGTTAATCAACAATTTGTCTACACTTCTTCCGAAACTAAATTGCTGGAATAACATTATATAACTGTGTGTAAGGGTGCAAGTGTCTGTCATTTTACGGAGAAACAAAAAAAAAATATTTAAAATACAAGTCACATACACAGAGAGAACAAATTATTTGATTAAGAATGTAAAAGTGCCAATTTAATGTAACAAAAAATTTAGACTCATTGTTCGTAAAAATAAAACCTTAAGCTAAAATTGAAATGGTCGATTTTAACGTTTGTTTGTATTATGTTCCATATTTTATAATTCTATTTTTATATCAAAAGATAACAATTCAAACGTTTAAAAACATTTTTGTTCTTGTATTTAAATAGAAAACTATTTATGTTCTGTCGAATTTGCTCTGTGCAAAAGAAAATTTTCATATCTGGGATAACGAGCGCATTAATTGTAATAGCTGTGAGTCTCAATGATGATTGAGTAGTATTGGAACATGGTCATACATGTGGCGCCATGTTACACTTAACCGGAGCTCGGAGACATTCAGGTAGCAGCAGTTAATACCCGTTCCACCTATTACACACTCCGTTCTCTGGTTCTCATAATAGTTGGTTTTCTCAAAGCGCATGAGGTAGTGGATAGACTCCAATGGTTCTGAAGGAAATTTTGTTCTTTTTGTGAAAGATCTTGACGTAAATCTTATCACGCATGTCGGTGTTTGAGCAGCGACCGCTTATCGAAAGGACGTCCGAAATTACACACATCACCGAGTATATCTGCATGATAAATTTTTTCTTTTAAAATAATTTTGATAGTTCCCATTTGGTATTTAAGATTACAATGTGCAATTAAAAAATTTTAATTTGTTTTTTAACCTATTCAACACTTTTCTTTGTACACGTATATTGTTCCCCAAAAGCTAAAAATTATTAAAAAGTTTATATCATTATCCGAAACATGAAATTGAAGTGCAACAGTGTAACGACTGTGTGCGCATACGCAATTCAATCATAGTTAAAAATAAAAAAGCTTGTAAATACTGTCATATAGCCTACTTAAACTCAAGCTCATGATATAATAAATTAAAATTAGAAAACGAGTTGTAACAAAGCATGATGATTTAATACAAATAATACGGGAAAGTACTTTGAGCTGCTGTTCTCCCTCGTTTTATTAAAAAAAACCTATTTAAACAATATCAACAACTAGATTTTACTATTTAGGATGTTCAACTTTAAAGTTTAAATAAAAAATAATAATATTGTCCGTTGACTTAACATATGAAAAAGTGCGAAACTTCAATTTTTCTAAAAATAAAATTTTTTAAGCCTGATGAAACCAATGCATCTGCATAATAGGGAACCATTAACGAAAATTAAAAAAAAATTAAGTTTCCAAAATTAAAAAAAAATTAGAAGTTATAAAATAAAATTGAATGCGCCAGTTCTAAAGATCATTTTGGCCAAAAGAGTATAAAAATAGCTATTAAAGTAAAATATTTTTATTTTTAGTAAAATTTGCTAAATATTTTTTTCTTGACTTTTTTTAAAAAACTACTTGTGATTTGAAAATAAATATCCAAAAAATTTAAGACCTAGCATTAAAATTAAGAAATAAATTGCATGTAAATTAAAAACCGACGTTTGGGTTTAAGATTTCATTCACATAAACAATTCAAAAACTTGTTCAATGTTGCAAACTCCTTTCAAAAGCCATACCTTGAAACTGGCAATTGTTGCAGTTTATGGGTTTATGACATACTTGCAGCAATTTTATACTGCATGGATTTGCCATTGTAGCGTTTTTGCAATTAATTTGAAATATATTTTTTGTTTGTAGATTTTTGCTTGTATTTATAGATTTTTGGAGACCAGTGCAGCTTATCTTTGCGATTAAATCTGTTTTAAAGATCAGCCTAAAATAGTATGATATTTTTTTAAGAAGTAAGCGGCAACGCAGTTGGTTATAGACAACACATGTTTTGATCATTCTTTTAATTTTTTCTTTAGAAGCAATGACAATAAATGCATGTCACTTTTGCGATATTCTGAATTCCCTTACTATGACTTAACACAAGTTGTTGCCATCACTTGCTGCTCAAGTTTATAAAATACGACAACTTTTTAACATCTTTTTATTTCATTCTCTGCGTATCTCTATCTCTATTTTAAATGTGTTTGTTTTTTGTTTTTTTTTAAGCTTTGTTTATGGTAAATATTAAGTTTAAAAAAGGCTCGCTTAATTTTCTTCCTGATTATAATTGCTTACGTATAACAGTCGGTATAAAGAAAAATTAAAAAGCAATTTTTAAATTATTTATTAAGCAAACAAACTTTAAAAAAATAATTTTTAATATTATTGAAATATTGTTAATTAATTTATTCAGTAATAAAAATACAATAAAACGTTTGTTTATGATCTGTTAAAAAATTTTCCATTTTATAGTTTTTATTCAAATTATTTTTGCTTTCAAATATATGAAAAAATTAAGTTTATTCAAATATTAAAAACCTAATTTCATCAATAGATCTAAATCTTATCTTAAAAGTTTTTTTGTTTTTATTTTTAATAGCTGAAACGAAATTCTTAAAATACCAAATTTAGATTACTCGCCAAAATTTAATAAACACTATTTGAGATTTTCTTTTGAAACAAGTACTATTTTATTAGAAGAATGAGTGTGATGATAGCTTTTCATATACATCCTAAATAAACAATACTATTTTTGAAAGAAATTAAAATTTATAGCTTAGTTGAATAACCAAGTTAGCATGAGTTTCTGCCAAAGCAACAGCGATCAAGAGAGCATAGCTGATAAAGACTGTAATAGGATCTATTAAAAGCTTTTGCCTAATAAGTATAATAGAAAAGCATAATAACAATTTGTAATAAGTAGACGAGAATACTTGACAGTACGGTGAACAACTATGATAGAATTTTAATAAGTGGATGCTATATTTTATTTGAGAAAAGATTTTCTATTAAGCCAGTGATGTACTGTAATAAAAACAGTAAACAAGATACTGTGCGTAAAAAGAAAACTGCTGTAAAACTATATGCACTTTTGGCCTTCGGTCACTCCCTTTAGAAACAGAAAAGTTCTACTGAAAAATGTTTAAGGTGCAACAATCTACAAATCTGGAAAATTTAAATCATAACAACATATTGCACTTGTTATTCTTTAGCTAAAGAATTTCATTGACTGTTGGTGAAAATATTCTACTTTTAAAAAATGACAAGAACTTCACTATATTGGAAAGTAATGCAAACAGACTAATTCTGTACGTAGTAAGGTGTCTTTTTAATTCGAGCACTACTCAATGTTAATTGTTGCTTTTGAAAAATGCCGCCCCAGCAAAGTGTAATATCTAATAATTAATGCGAGTAAAACACAAAATTTATAGACTCCTAAAATATTTTTCTCATGTTCTCAAAGTTCAATAGCGATTTAATTACTAATTTTTTATACATTAAAATTTTTCTTATTGTTTGTAAGCAATTGAGATCATTTTTAATTCCATTGTTATGCGAACATATTAAAACGCGTATGTATTTTTAATTTTGTTTGGGAAAAAATATATTGTATCCAAAACAAAAACATCTGTTTTGCATTTTAATTAAATAATCTACACATGTCTAAGACGCTTAATGTTATTTCATTTAAAAACACTAAAATTATGAGAAATTAAATAAAAATATAAATGTTTTGCCTTTAACAGTTAATTGAATGCTGTCTTTATTAACAGGTGGCTTTTAAATTTAAAACTTTCCATATTTTTGAAACATTTTTTAATTTTTCTTTATTTTTAAATTTACTTTATTATTAACAGATCTTAAGTAAAGAAAAATATTTAATTTCAGCAAGTGTTCTTGAACCTTAAAAAATAAAATAAAATGAAAAAAATTAAAAACTTAAAAGCAAATGAATTCTTGAAATTGAGGTGTGAATTTCTTTTTATTTTATTTTTATCTTAAGAATTTTTTATAAAAAAAAAAAATTAATCCAAATTATTATATTGAATTGAATGTTATTTCTATTTTTATATTGATGAACATTTTAATGTGTTTGCTTATTCTTTAAACTAATTAGCATATTTTAAAATACTTTATACAAAATTGCAGTCAATATATTAGACTACAATATTTTTAAAAATCTTTCAAAATTTTGAAAAAATAAAATATCAATTTACGCCAGCAAATTCACTAATTGATAGCTATTTTGCTTAGTGGAATAACAGTCACTAGTTATGGTCAGATTATTAAAAAGCCACCTAGTTTTTTTCACTTCTCGTTGGAGAAAATTGTGATTATTCCATTTGTCAGCAAAGGATTGAAACAGGGTAACAAAAAAAGCACATGAATTTAATTCTGCAGCTAGTTCGCTTCTAAGCAAGTCAAAAACTTTGTACTGCATCTTCACTTTCGCACATCGGGAAAGAAATGGGAAAGAAGAAAAAATGCTGTTTATGTGATAATCGTAACTATGGCTATTTGGAATTAAAAGTTTGTTAAAAAAGCAAAACGCTAAAAATCTAATTTCGTATTACTCACACTTCTGAAAATCGAAGATAATAATTGTCGACTTTAGCTGAATATGTCACAAATTTGTATAAATTGCATGAAAACAAGCTTTCAAATAAAATGACAAGAACAGTCTGTTTTTTACACTAAAATTAGCTTCAAGTGTTTTTATTTTAATTATTTTATTCTTTTACGTTAAACAAAACAGTAGCAAGAACAATAATTGCGATATCTAATCAATGTTTATATAAAGAAAACTATTTTTAGATGTGTGTGAATTGTGTCACACAACTAAGAAACATATGGTTTTTCTGTCTCCCTCTGGGCGAACTTAATAAATTATAAAAAAAAGTAATTATACTGAATATTCACTATATAATTTAATTTAATTTTTAAATTTTTGTGGTATAGATTTGAGAATTAAATACACACTATATTCGCATACATACTTCTTAGTGATATGATTTTTTAATATTTTATTTTTATAACATTGGCTTTTAACAAAGTTATACCAAATAAACACACAATTAAAATACCACGAGCATCTTGTACTAAAATTTTTATAGGCTAAAATTAAGAAAAAAAAAAAGAATTAAAAACTTGGAACAAGTCCATGAGTAAATACTCCTTGTGTTAATTTTTATCATTTATCTTTTATTGTTTTGTTTTTATTTTTTCTTTTTGGTTTTAAAAGTCATTGTCAAACTTTTATTTTATTGTTTAATTTTTGCCTCGTTTTTGTTTTTTTCTTTAATTTTATTTTTATTTTTTTTTATACACAAGGTGGCTGCAAATATGTTCGTCTTGATGTTTACAATTAAAGAACATATTAACGCAATCTTTACCTATTGTGGATTGTAAATTGTAATTTCTACAAAGTATAACTGGCTTATTTCTGAACTCGCTATCAATTTTGCTGTTGTTGTGAGATTCTTCTTTACAGATAATTTAATTCTGGTACTCCGCCCTCGTCTATATAAATGCTTTTGCAGTTATTTAAATTAGTTTAAGTTAGAGTAGTTACTAAATATTTGTTAATGTTGTTAATAATTTGATTATCAATTATTTTGATACTTTTTGTTTCAGTTGGTTATTAAAATTTAACAAAAAGTTTAATTATGAAAAATGAAATGACGTAATTTAACTTAAGTGCTTATACACTTATTTATTTATTTTTTTAATTTTTTTTTCCAGATGAATGTTTTTGAATACAGAATTGTTATTGAATTATTTGATCATTTTTATGTTTAGCCTATAAATTGCTTATTTTTTGTTGTTGATATATTTTTCTCTTTTTTTTTCTTTTATATTTATCTGATTATTTTTTCTTTTTGTTAATGTCGGAAAGTTCTCAAATATCAATTTATACACGTTTCACAAATAAATATCAGATACACTCGTAAAATTTTTTTATTATATATTTTTATTTTAGAATAGATATAAACTTAAACTTAGTACGATGCTTTTATAATATATATATATATATATATATATATATATATATATATATATATATATATAACAACAAATTAAGAATATTGTAAAAAATATATAAAAGTAGGGCATATCGCTATATTTGAGTAAATAGAAATAATCTTAAAATGTTATTATTAAAGTTTTTGGTTGTTTTAAACCAAAGAAAACAACATTTAAGTGTATTTTAAAATAGTTTTCAAAAGTTTTTAAATCTGAGTAGATGTTTGGCTTAGACATCATTTTAAAAAATTTTCAATAATTCTCGATTTATTTGAAAATCATTCATTCAATTATTCATTATTTGTAACTTACTTAGCACTTTTAATGACGCTTATTTTATAAAAAATTTGTAGTTAAAATTTGTTCGTATCCTTATGATACAGGACGTCATCAAATAATTTTATTATTTTTTCGGAGTTTTAATTTACTGTTATTTTGTGTTCTTATTTAGATTAGTGTTGATTATTACAATAATGTGCAAAATTGTACAAATCTAATTTTATCCTCGAAATTCAGCATTCATTAGGAATAAATAAATCGACCCTGCATGTTAACAGGTAGTGTACTAGCTTATCAGTCCTGGGTTTATGGGTTCGATTCCCAACAAAGACGTTTGATATTTTCACTACAGAAAATAAAAATTGAATGTCGGAGCGGCTGCTCAGTGATGAAGGCGCAAAGTCACTGGTTGGTAATAAAAAGTTAAAAATCTTACAATTTTGTTCCTACGATTCCTATTGAATAATTTATTGCTTGAATACGTCAGCACAAATCTTTAGCAATAAGACAACATGGGTCTGTGCTCTTAACGTTATCGCCACCTCTAAGGTTGTAGAATCTCTGGCGAGTGAGACGTGAAAAAATGACACTTCTAAATATTTTGCCGTTGAGTCTTTTTTGGTCTTGAATAAAAAAACAAAAAATTTGAAATGCTTCATTTTAATAGTTAATTATTAAGCACTAGGTCATTATTTAATAAAAAAAATGGCATCATCAGGATAAACAAAAAAGAAGAAAAAAAAGTTTCTTCTTTTTTGTTTATCCTGATGATGCCAACCAATGGTATATCGAAAAAATAAGAAAAAATAGAGTTTTTAAAAATTTTTTATTAAATAATGACCTAGTGTTTAATAATTAACTATAAAAAAATATTAAAAAGGTTAAATATCTATAATATGTATGCTTTATTTTAAGAAATCCTAAAATTGACCAACAGTTTTACAAAATTAATTTTAATCATTCATTAATACAAAAAACTTCAGATTTATGTTAAAGATCATTGTTGTAGACTGAAAATAGTAGATAATAAAAAAAGATATTGAGCGTAAATTCCGAAATTCCCTGAATTATTAAATAAACATTTTGAATATTTTTAAAAACAAAACAAATTTACAGACTGTTTTAATATTTCATTTTTAACTTTTATACTAAACCGAATTTGCCTGTTGTACTACCATTCTAATTGTACTTAAACATTCGTTTTTATTAATACAAGAACAATTAAGTTTTATTTATCGGATTTTAAAAGTGAGCATTTTTATTTTTATTTTTTGTAAAGCCAATTAAATGTTTATTCACAAGATGAGTATAACGTCGTCCATACTGGTGCTGCGAATGTTATGGGTGGAGTGCGAATGTCTTATGAATATGAATTTTAAATTATTTCATTAAAGGTTTTTAATATTTTTCTATTTATAAATTAATGCTTTAATATTATTAAGAACTTCCCCAAGCATGGTTTTTGTGGTTTTTGCTTTCGAAGAAAAAAATAAAACTAAGGCACTTACTCAAATTTCGCAAATAACATTTTACTACATTAGTTGACAGCGATCTAAGCATTACAAGCTTTTAAAATTTAGATACATAGTTATCTTCTTTGTATTACATTTCAATATATATATATATATATATATATTTACAAAGTTATTTTCATTCTGCGAAATCTTAAACAGAACCGTAATAAAAACTAAAGGTTTATGTGTGATAAATAATTTTTCTATTGCAGTTACTTCAAACCGATAGAAAGAAAAAATATCGCAAGCATACCAACATATTCGATTCATATGTCTAGTATGTAGTTGTGGCTGCATATAAAACAAAATATTCTACTTTCATCTATTCAAGAAGATAAACACATGTGTAAAACAATTTTAAGTATCTAAGTAAAACCAAATTATGTGTGCATGTATATAATAAGTCGCACATAAACGTTTGTCTTGAACTTCAAAATGTGCTGATAAAGCTGTAATTCATGCTCTTCTATATTTTTTAATTCTTAATGTTGAGTCAATGGCAAACGCAGCTTGATAGTCAGACGGACAGTTCCTTTCATGAAATGCCAACAATACTTTGATGGAAATGATGATTTATCAGTTGTTAAAAATAATATAATAATTTTATTAAAACTGAAAATAATGGTCATAAAATCAATTTAATAACGGGCAACGAAAATTTTTATAAAAAAGGTTGTTTAAGGATGGCAAAGTTACGATTGCCAAATTATAAAAATTTATAAATTTACAAGACATAAAAATTTACGTCACTACGTAAATGAAGACCGTTTCATTACTTTGGCACCGAAGAATAAACTACTCCTGCACTTTAAGGTACCTTAAGACTTTTCTTAAATCAGAGAATTTGATAGTGAATAAGAATTAAATCTAGTAAACTCGAAATATAATAAGAATTTTATTAGAGTATTCGATCTCTTATCCAATAACTGAAACAGGTAAATTTAGAAAACAAGCAAATGGTTGCAAAATTGATTATAAAAAAGAAGATAATTAACAACTTTTTCACATGGACCTAAATACAATAATTAAAACTCCAGCTCATGGACTTACTCGCAGAAAATACAGATAATACAATTAACAAAAAAAAACTGTGTAATTTTTAAGTTAATTTTGTTAAATTTAGTAATTGCCATTATATTGCACTATATCAAATTTTATTTTAGAGCTTTATTTTTAAAAAACAGTTAAAAAAGTATTTTTATTGCACTCATGCATACGGTAACAGAGGTCTTTTAATCATGTATTATTTGAGCTGATCGCATAAGTGCTGTCCCAAACAAGTTTAAATATAATTCCACACTATTTTCATCGTAGAGTTAACTATTTCATGTTAAACGAGGCATTATTGTAATAAAATATGCAGTAATTTGTTGCACAATAATACTCATTACAAGCGCAAAAGCAATTTAGTTTTAAACACCAGACGAAAACAAATAATAAAGTGACGCAAACTTGTACGTAATATGATCGTATTATTGAAATACATGCTTATGTATGGATATGTCAGTATAACCAATAGACATTGAGCAGTAAGAACAACAAAACAAACTAATTCCAGTAACAACAACTCGAAAAAAGTGGAAGTAACAAAAACAGCCAAAGCAACTTTATATTAACGCTAATCGCAAATACATAACACATACATACATAATTATGTACAAACATCCATATACTTAAGGTGGATATTAAGTGGCTTTAGTAACAATAACAACAACAAATATAACAACAACATTCAAAAGGCAATAACCACAAAAGAAGAATTGAAAACAAATTAAAATTATCAAACACTTAAAACGTCATAAGTAGACGTAAAACTCAATGATATTGTATGATGGAAACTAAAGTGTTGTGATGTGGAGTAAGGGATGTGTCCAAGAAAAAGGCCTTTATTTGTTTGTGACCAACAATAATAAACAACACATGACTGAGTTTATTTTTTCATACAAATATAATCTCTATGTGATTTTGATTTCTATATATAACAAAATATTTTTTTTAATTAACCAATTGGTTGGTATTATTCTTAATTTTTGTTTTTATTAATTTTTTTTCTACAACATGCTAGAATAAATAAAAAAACCACAAAAAACTGAATTTTTCTAATAAAATAAACGTTAATGAGGAATTTAAAATTTTACGAAAATTTAAATTAATTAAATTAGTGTTATAAAACTAAAAATAAAGGACAATGTGTAACACAACATCTAACTGTTTTGACTGTAGTCAAAGTTTGATATTAGAAAAGCGCACTGTAATGAACTGGGAGATAATTTTTTTCCTTTTTCATGCCTTAAAACAAAGTTGGTACCAAATGAAAAAAACGCCTACAAAAATTATTTTTGGGGAAAATTACTGTATGGAGTTTAATATTAAATGCTTTGATTTGAAAGATTGGTCCTTAGAACACTTTTTTTTTAAATAAAATTGCAGTTCAAGCTAAGGTAAGTTTGAAAGTTTTCACAAAATGTCCTAAAATTTTAGCAGTGTATTTAGTATAAACCCATTTATAATTTGCTGTTGGCAACTTTTCACAAATACCTTAAGTTTAGGAAACCCCACAGTAGAGTCTTTTTTCCTATAAAACACCTTTTGCATTTGAAAACATTTTCCTTTTAAGTTTACAAATTATTTGCAATATAATCACTCTTAGACCCTGGTGATGTTCTGGTCTTCTATTTACATATTTCCAAGCACTTATGAAATGGAAAACCAAAATTGGAAACAGCGCTACTTATCCAATCTAAAACTTTATAAACGTCAAAATACATTAAAGCTGGTTGGCCAGCTTAAGGATTTAAACCATATAAATAAAGTAATGATTGATTGTTTTAACACAAATTGCTCGTTTTGAAGAACGAAAGAAAAAAGTTGTTAAAATACGAATAATATATATTTAATATACTAGATACGGATCTATATGTGATTTGGATAAAACTAGGTTTAACCCTATAAATATAACCGTTTTCAAACATATCTTCCTCCTTGATCAATGCTAGAGAACAGACTTATCCTGCTAAAACTGCACCTGCTAAAAAAATCTATCTGTGCTAATTTGGTTGAGCTGGTTAACCGTTATTGGCGCATGAACATATTTGTATATGAGATTAAACGATTAAGTTTTTAAACAGTGAATTATTATATTATATTGTAAATAACGTCTGTATCTACACAATTGAAATGGAGTGTAATTTTTTTTCATTTTTTCTTACTAAAAATTTGTAATTTTAATGAATAAACAAGTGATCAAAAAATTTTAAAGTAAACAGTTTATTGTATTAATTCATAAAAAAAATACAATCTGTTAAATCATTTCTGTAGTCGGAGAATTGACTTTGTACCGGAAAAGTTGATGCAATTTTGCAAAAATATTGGGGAATACAAAATATACTCATTCATGGCTATTTTTTTTTAAGTTTAATGATAAGAAAACGTAATTCAAGTTATGCAAAGTTCAATAACTTGTTAAACCGCCCTTTAATGTGACAAAATAATGAAATAATGTGACAAAATAATAAAACACAAAATAATAATGCTAAATATATTGTAGCACTCTTATTATATCGAACACTGCCTAGCATTATTATAAATACACATGGTTCTTTTAATGAAAAAATCATTAAAAATTATTATATTATTATATTTAAACAACTCTAATTTATCTCTAATTAGAGAAAAACTTTGAAATGATTACGCTAATTTAATACGTTTCGTATTGTTGTCATTTAGTTTTAATTCTAAAAGTATGTACGTGTGTGTATATAAGTTGCCTTTGATCGTTTCAGTAGGTGTTTTCTAAACGCCCAATTCCAGCTATTTTAAACTATTTCTCTACCCTTCTCGGCAAATCAGATACAGATAATCTGTTAATTATTATTTTGTTTATAAATAATTAAAATGAAAATAAAAAAAAATTCATTACGTGTTTTAAGCTTTCTGTCATTCTTTCATATATAAAGTTGTTAATTAATAATTTCTTTGAATGTGACATTCGCTAATTTAAAAACTCACATTAAATTAATGCTATTAAGCAGGAGAGTTGGCAGGTGAGCACATATTTACGTATATTTGTTCGTGTATCGTATTACACATATCGCACCCTAAATACAAAAGGGTCACAACTCAAAATACTAAAATTTTTAGGAGAGACAAAAAAGTGTTTAGTTCATCGTGCAGAAGCAACACACTTAACACAAAAATAGCCATAACTGTATTTTTCCAGTTAAAGAGGATAATGATGTCAATGAAATTTTTGAATTAATTTATGAAAAAAAAAATCAGGTTGAGTTTGAGTTTTTAGTTGTGACCCTTTTGTATTTAGGATACGATATCTTAATTTTTTTTTATATTTATTTTTACAAATAAATTTTTTTTGTAATCAATGACTTTTAGTTACGATAAATCATGAATTCGTTGCAATTACGAATTTCGAAGGTAAATAAAGTTGTAATAAAAAATAAATTTTTAATTTCATTGTACTATTAAGTTATTTAAACTAATATTTATTTGGTCTGTTTATTTTAAATATTTATGAAATAAAATTGGGGAAGAGCCTATTTGATTTACAAAAATGTATATTTTTCGAGCGGTTTGTTTCAATTTTAATTAACGTAAATCATCTCCTCAAGTTGTAGCATGGTATTTAAGCTAAACGGATGCAATTGAAATATAAATTCTATTTGGGTACGGTTTTCCGTCGACCCTCGTCAAATTTCGTTTGTGAACAAACCGGTTTCGGCTGTTTGCCATCTTCAGTGTTCTTTTCGTACTAGTTGCGTTCTATTGTCAGTTGTGTTTATATAGTTCGTGTCTCCCTTCGTGTTATTGCGTTCGTCCCTTTCTGTCTTTTTTGCCTGAATCTCTCCTTTTTCGTTTGTCTCTTTTTACCTAATTTGTCGATCCCTTTTTCATTCGTCTTTTTTTTTTTTTTTTTCCTTCTATTTAAATCCTTTTACGGTCATGCTTGCTGTCCGTTTTTGTTTATGTGTGAACCTATTGGGTTTTTTTTTTTTAAGTGACATAATAATCTGTAATTGTACGTTTATGATGTTCTTTATTGCCTTGGTCTTGTGCACCTGCGTAACGTTTTTGTGTTTGTGTAGTGTTTGTTTTCCTGTAAAAATATTTCAACGGTTCAAATATTGTGTCCGAAGCAGTGTTTATTTGTTCATTTATTATTCGTCCGTCAAATGTTTTTTGTTTGTATATTTCCATGTTTTCTAATACATTTAGTCTCCTTCCTTTGTGCTGGGTATGAAGCAGTTTAACCGTTGTCTTTATATGTCCTGGTGTACATTTGTTGTTAAATATATGGTTCGCAAAGTTTGATTCTGGTGTTGATCCTGGTTCTCGTAGTTTTTTGTTATAGTCTCTAATGTGTTCCCTAAATCTGGTCTTAATTTTCCGTCCTGTTTGCCCGATGTAGCTATAATGGCATGTACAAGTTAATTTGTACACTCCTTGTTTGTCTAGTATATTTGCCTCGGTTGTTTTATTCCGTAGTATTCTGCCTAGGTTGTTTCTAGTTCTGAATGCGGTATTGATGTTGTGTTTTCCAAAGAATTTCGCCAGTTTGTAAGTTGATTTTCCCATATATGTTAATGTAGCCCATTTTTTCTTTTCCTTCTCCTGTTCTTTGTTCGTTCTAACTTGTTTCTTGATGTTATCTACGAGGCGCTTTTTGTATCCGTTGTTTTCCGCTATGGTGTATATTGTTTCCATTTCCTTCATATACATTTGCCGTGTTAGTGGTGTTCTCTCGAGTCTTGTTATTAACTGCCTGATTGCTGCGTTTTTGTGTTGCTGGGGATGATTTGATGAGTTGTGTATTATTGTGTCCGTTGCTGTTGGTTCCCTGTATATTCCATATCCTATTCTGTTCGAGATTATGTTCCTCTTGATTGTTAGGTCCAGGTAATTAATTCTCCCCTCCTCTTCCTTTTCCATTGTAAATTTTATGTCCTTGTGTCTTCCATTCAAGTAATCTAGAATTTGCTCCTCGTTATTTCCTTCTAGTATACATATGATGTATACTAGAAGGAAATAACGAGGAGCAAATTCTACATATGATGTATACTAGAAGGAAATAACGAGGAGCAAATTCTAGATTACTTGAATGGAAGACACAAGGACATAAAATTTACAATGGAAAAGGAAGAGGAGGGGAGAATTAATTACCTGGACCTAACAATCAAGAGGAACATAATCTCGAACAGAATAGGATATGGAATATACAGGGAACCAACAGCAACGGACACAATAATACACAACTCATCAAATCATCCCCAGCAACACAAAAACGCAGCAATCAGGCAGTTAATAACAAGACTCGAGAGAACACCACTAACACGGCAAATGTATATGAAGGAAATGGAAACAATATACACCATAGCGGAAAACAACGGATACAAAAAGCGCCTCGTAGATAACATCAAGAAACAAGTTAGAACGAACAAAGAACAGGAGAAGGAAAAGAAAAAATGGGCTACATTAACATATATGGGAAAATCAACTTACAAACTGGCGAAATTCTTTGGAAAACACAACATCAATACCGCATTCAGAACTAGAAACAACCTAGGCAGAATACTACGGAATAAAACAACCGAGGCAAATATACTAGACAAACAAGGAGTGTACAAATTAACTTGTACATGCCATTATAGCTACATCGGGCAAACAGGACGGAAAATTAAGACCAGATTTAGGGAACACATTAGAGACTATAACAAAAAACTACGAGAACCAGGATCAACACCAGAATCAAACTTTGCGAACCATATATTTAACAACAAATGTACACCAGGACATATAAAGACAACGGTTAAACTGCTTCATACCCAGCACAAAGGAAGGAGACTAAATGTATTAGAAAACATGGAAATATACAAACAAAAAACATTTGACGGACGAATAATAAATGAACAAATAAACACTGCTTCGGACACAATATTTGAACCGTTGAAATATTTTTACAGGAAAACAAACACTACACAAACACAAAAACGTTACGCAGGTGCACAAGACCAAGGCAATAAAGAACATCATAAACGTACAATTACAGATTATTATGTCACTTAAAAAAAAAAAAAACCCAATAGGTTCACACATAAACAAAAACGGACAGCAAGCATGACCGTAAAAGGATTTAAATAGAAGGAAAAAAAAAAAAAAAAAGACGAATGAAAAAGGGATCGACAAATTAGGTAAAAAGAGACAAACGAAAAAGGAGAGATTCAGGCAAAAAAGACAGAAAGGGACGAACGCAATAACACGAAGGGAGACACGAACTATATAAACACAACTGACAATAGAACGCAACTAGTACGAAAAGAACACTGAAGATGGCAAACAGCCGAAACCGGTTTGTTCACAAACGAAATTTGACGAGGGTCGACGGAAAACCGTACCCAAATAGAATTGATTATAACCCCGTCGGAAAAACCAAGCACATATCGAAATATAAATTCATTGTCGATAAACTTTGCAACCAATGAAATGATTTCCACCACTTTAGGGTTATCGCAGACTTTTCGTTTTCAAAGATTCTATGATGTTTCTGTTAAATCATTTCTGTAGTCGGAGAATTGACTTTGTACCGGAAAAGTTGATGCAATTTTGCAAAAATATTGGGGAATACAAAATATTCTCATTCATGGCTATTTTTTTTAAGTTTAATGATAGAAAACGTAAAACGTAATGGTCTCTTGATCAACATAATCGCAGCACGAGTTGCAGCCATTGACCAGCCAGTTAAGAGCAACAGTTAGGAAAAGGAGTTATCGTCTCTTGATCAACATAATTGCAACAGCGCCTGTAGTAATCACTGCAATGGGGTTTCATGGGCTGCGAATTTTTCTTCTAAGCTAACTGTTACACTGGGACTTCCACAACTGATTTACACATATTGTGGTATTACCTCACTAATAAATTTGAAGGAAAGGAAATAGTGGTCATATGGTTGTCTATTGACATTTTACAAATTTAACACTCGTACCCCAAACGTTACGAGTTTGTTATTTGGGCGTAAAAAGGTTAATTTTAAATTATCAAGATCACGTTTTTTCACACACTTGTAATTTATATTCAACATTCTAAACAAATCGCGACCCTCACTTTTTTCTAATTTTTTTTTTTAATAATTTAAATATTTTTTTAAAATAAATATTTTGATAAAAGAAAACTTGTGTTTATATATAATAGAAAGTTCTTTTTTTAATTAAAGATCGTGTTTAGATGACGCTTTTGTTTTATTTACAATACATTTTTAAGAGTTATCATTTATTATCACTTAAGTTTGACAAATGAATGCAAATCAAAAAAAAAATTAAATTATACAGAAATGCTTATGAATTACATGGAAGTGTGTATGTATATATGTATACATTTGGATTGTTTGTGTTAACGTCATTCAAGTGATTAAAATTATGCATTATCAGCTAATTGCTATTTAATGACTCAAAGTATTTAAACAAATCAAAACTGTATATTATATATACATATGTACAATTATTTATTTTTATTTATAAGAATTTGGGAATTAGATATGAAATTAAAGTTTAAATGTAAACAATCCAAAAACTATAAAATGACTCATGTATCAACGCCCAGATAAATGTTCCAATATTGATTTTTATTTTCAACTGATTCGTTACACATTCACTTGTGTAAAATAGTTTTGGAAAAATGTTTGAAAAGTAATCTTTATTAAAGAATTTTTCTTTAGTTAAATGGTTAGTTTTTCGAAGCCAATTTAAGTTGATATAGTGAACAAAAGGTATACTTGATTTGCTTTAAAGGCGGACAGAGTTATTAGTCAGTATATCTATTTCTTAAATTAAGCTAAATGCATTTGCAATAACTTACCCATTTAAAAAGGTTTCGACGGAACTCTTTTTTAACAAGCAGCCTATCTTGTAGTAATATATTTCAGCAGTTGTGTCAAGATATTTTTTTGTTAAGATAAATAACTCTTTATTTGATATGAAATCATTTTCCAACTTTAGATGGTAACAACTTTTGACACTGGCAAAATGTTATATTTATATCAAAGGCAACAAGGCATTTAAAAGATTATTAATTTTACATTTATATTTATTAACTTTATATTTATTATTTATTTCTTCATTTTAATAATACATTTTATTAGCAATTTTTATTAGAAATTTTGTTTTCTTTAATCGTGTGTTAACATTCGCTATCGCTTTTTAAATACTTTAGCAATTTATTATCAAAATAAATAAAAAGTTTAACAACGACACCCCTCATGTGCCCAATTTTTTGTAAAAATTAAAGGATTTCTTTTTTATTCATTGATATAATGATTTGATTATAAAACAAAATTATAACAAGAAAATTTAAGCCAGGCAAATAAAACAAGATATATTGTCGTTTTATGAAACGTAACTTCTTATTTGGAAGCTTTTAACCAAGAAGTGAACTACAATCATAAAAAACACTTATACTGCGTCAAATGATTGTTTTTTATTTAAATCAGTTTTAAAATTTTTTTTTATTATTGCACTGAGGTTTTTGCTTGCCTAAAGCATAAAGTTTAGCAAACCTGTACGAATATTTTATTGCAAATAAGACATTTGCGTAATGAATATTCTTTAGTTTATAATGCTTCACCAATATTGCATGAAAGAAAATTTAATACGTTGAACCATAAAAAAGTAATAAAAATGTTTTTAAGCCCGAATCTGAAGTATAATCGATAAGTTGTGAAAAAGTAACAGCCATCAAAAATCTATTAAATACAACAGCTATCAAAGAGAATTTAATTTCTTTTCCGTTGAACAAATAATTTGTTATAGCAATAATAAGATAACAAAGTTTAAGTTATTGATAAAATTTAGCTGAATTTTTTCATATATAATTTCTTATACACAAACCTAAATCAGTGCGTTAACCATAATGCTATTTAACGTTTTACTTGTCATTTATCATATATCATCAGCGTTGTACTTTTACAGTAATGTTAACATATCTTATTTTAAAAAACCAACGATATAGAAATAAAAAAGAAATAAGAGAATACAACCGATAGATTAATATGAAAAGAACTAAATTGCCATTTCTTCAACAATAATAAAAAAAAAACAAAGAAATAAGTGCATGCCTAATGCACTGTCATATTCGGAATTTCCAAATACTAAGGGCTGACACCGAGCCATTTAGATTTGCTTTATTCATTTTGTTATTTCCCGTCTTGTTTGGCTGTTGTTCTTTTTGTGTTAATGGCGAGCGCTTTTGATGTGAAAACATCATTTTCAAGCCGTGATACAATTCAGTTTTCGCGTTTAAGTAGTTCTGTTGTCAGCCATCTGGCACTTTTTATGCGAAAGAAATCTCTTAATATTTCCATCTTTTATTATTATTTAGGCACGTGCGTCTGTCTAAGGGTCGTTTGTTCGTGTGTATGAGTAGTTTTAGTGGTGTGAAAATTGTGTCTGAGGTCGTGTTTACCTGTTGTTTTATAATGTCACTATTGAAAGTTTTTGTTTGTAGATTTCCATGTTTTCAAGAATGTCTAGTCTTCGTCCTTTTTTGCTACGATGTAATAATGTCATTCATTTATCTATTTCCCTTGGTGTGTGTGTGTGTCAGTGGTGTAATGCAAAGTTGGAATTTTCTCTTTTCTGTTTGTATGAGCGTCTGTTTTCTGTAAACCTTGTTTTTTAGTATTCGTCCAGTTTGCCCTATATAAGTTTGTTTGCAGGTGCAAACAAGTCTGGATACTCCGCTGGAACTAAATTTGTCAGTTGTTTCTGTCGTTGTTCTGAGATTATGTCTCAGAGTGTTGCTAGTCTTTAATGCTGTGAGTGTTTCTTCTTTGTGAAAAAGGTTAAGTTAGTCTGTATATTTCTGGTCCTGTGTAAGTAAAAGTGTGCCGTCGTGCTGTATCGGTTGTCTCTTTGCCTTCGTTATTCCTCTTTTTAGTGTTGTCTAAGAAGTTTATCGCTGGTAATGAGTTTGTATCCGTTATTTATAGCTATGGTGTAAATTGTGTCGAGTTCTTTGATGTACTTATCCGGTGTAATTTAACAACATAATACCAGTTGGATGACACTTTATGTACTGATTAAGGTTAGGTTGTTTTTAGTGATATACAACCTCATTTTATTTTTGAAATAGTTATTTGAAAATTTAAAGTTAAAACATAAAAAAAATTTGGTGAGCAATTAAGTTTCTACTGAATGTTATTTTACTTTCATTTAATATCAATTTATTTTTAATAAGTTTTTTTATAAAAATTATGTAAATTTTTGTAGATAATTAAAATGGTTTAATATGTCTTTAATGCAATAAAATAACTACATAAAATCTCTTATTTATTATGGAAAAGAGTTCAAAGAAACAATTTAATTAATAAACACAAAATCAATATATTTTCTATCCATATCTCAACTGAATTGTAC
This sequence comes from Trichopoda pennipes, assembly GCA_030448955.1. Classification (NCBI taxonomy): domain Eukaryota; kingdom Metazoa; phylum Arthropoda; class Insecta; order Diptera; family Tachinidae; genus Trichopoda; species Trichopoda pennipes. The sequence continues at coordinate 2,772,827 of JASKUP010000049.1, read as the reverse complement.
TCTGGCTAGTCTTTGAAAATTAAAAAATTTCAGTAGAAGACTTAAGTTTAAAGCAATTAAAAAAATCGAAAAATGAAGTACAAGCCACTCTAACTATTACTGTGTTTATAAATTTTCTGTTAATAATAAGTGTTAGGAAAAATAACAATTAACTTTTGAAATGTTTTTCATTTTCAGAACTTAAATAATTTTATTCAAAAGCTAACTATTATTAATAAAGAATATTTTATTAAAATATTTATGCCATTCACTACCATCGTATTCTACAACAGTTTTACAAATGTTAATAATGCCTGTGTAAATATTTGGGGGAACACAATTATATCTTAGGTGAAAAATTATGTTACTCGGCTAAAAACACATATCCATAGTTCTGTGTAATATTTGTAAAAAAATTTTTTTCTTGAAGTTTTATTTAGCTTTTTAATGCTGTTTTAAAAAGATTAACAATATGACATATTTCTCCAGTAGACAGGTTGTTTTTGCTACAAAATATAATTTTTAATCGGCTGTGAATTGAACTGTGGCAATATAATTATTTGAATAGAATTTTTTATTAATTCTGAGAAATTGCGAGAAAATTTCCACTTTAATTATACTTGTTCTCTATCGTTGCGATGAGCGCAATAAGATTTTTTTAAAAATCCTTTACAATTTACTAACCTTTTATAAAATATCATAAAACAGCACGTTTTCTGCAATTAGAGTTGCATTTTGAATTGATTTTTTTAAGTGACAGCTTCTTATCTAGAGTATGACAATAGCATTTTTGTAGCATATAAAAATAAAAATACTAAGATTCGTTCTTTATGCCGCAAACCAGTTTTGAGATATGTATATTACAATTATATCTTTAAATTTTAAATTATTTTCAATTTTGTTTTCGTTTAAACTAAGGAAATTCTTTTTAATGATTTTGTCTATATTTTTAGTGACTAATTATATGTAAATATTTCTATAGTTAAGACCCTTGGTCTTTTTTGGGCTAATTATGGTCATTAATCAATTAATGTGATGTAAATAAAACAATTTTACTTTAGCTTTTACTCAAACGTTGAGTAAAATTAAGCCAAAAAAGACCAACAAGATTTTAACTATAGAAATTATTTTTTGTTTTATTTCCTTACTGTTTTGTAAAAAAAAATATTTTTTATTTAACTGCTAATTAAATGTATATATAAAATTTCAATGAAATTGAAAAAGAATTTTTCATAATTCTAATTTTTTTTCATGTTTTTGCCTAAACATTTTTCCAGACAATAGTACTCTTGACGGTATTGTCCGGTAATAGAGTTAGAGATTAAGGTGTTAAGTTTTGGTATTATGTTGTTTGGTTGTCCTCCGCCAGTAAATGTTAAGTGTTAAGTTTTAATTAAAATATTTTCTTATATCGTGCAAGCATTAGAATTTTTTTCATAATAAATATAAGCCGTTTTTCTTTTATTCTAAAAAGTATTATATATTAATTTTATATAAAGATATATATTAAAAAAAAGAATACATTACTTTCCAATCAGAAATATTGACTGTTTTTCATTGACTTTTCTATAAATAAAAACTATCGGCCAAAACACATATTAAATAAAAAAATATATATAATATAGTATTATTTTATCTTGACAAGTTGTATTTGTAATATATAGTTATAAAAATTAAGGCGACTGGTGTTTTACTTAACTTTCCAATGTGCATAAGTAAAAAGTACTGCATACATACCATGTTCATTTTATGTCATTTCATTCATTGGTGAAAATGTTGGTTTTTCACGTTTCTTCCAAACTTTAAAAAGCCTTAAATAATTTGTAAAAAAAATACTTATTTAAAACTTCAATGCCATTTTTAATTTGAAATTATTTCTTTGCAATTATTTTTAATAAACTTTTCTTTTCATTGTATTTAAACCACAAAAGAAAAAATAAACAACTCATTCATTTAAACACAATTATATCGCAACTAGAATAAAAACGAAAACAAAAAACTCAAATTATTTTCAACTTTCCTAAATGATGCTTTAAAAAGGTTGTATTACTTTTTATGGTGGCTCTGATTTATGTTTATTTATTTTTATTTTTTTATTTTGTTTTATCAAGATGCGGTAGAGTTTAAGCCAAAAAAATCTTTGAAAATGTTTCTCTTTTGTTGCTTAAAATATACATATGTTTGTTTGTGTGTTTTTTTTTGCTCTTTAACAATTTCATTAGATTATCGAATATTTTTCTTAATAGTATTTTAAATACAAAAACGTGTTATTTAATTATTTTTGTGAATGCCTCTTGTTCCTTGGTTTCTAGTATTACAAAATATCAGATGCCAAAGATATGACCACGTTTCGCTCTCACACAAATCATACAAACACAACAAAAGCGGAGGAAACGATAAAATGCCCATAATAGTAACAACAAAAACAGCAATAATAAAAACAAAACAAAATAAACCAAACTAAAAAACATTTTTTTAAAACACAAAAAAGAAAATTATCTGCAGAATGCAACAATTGCAGCCAAAAACCAACACACATATAAGCGAACATAAACAAAAATTACAAAGATGTGATGGCATATACGAATGATTGAAATTACTATTCTATGGTTGAATAACAAAAAGCATCTTATTATTAAATATCAAATGCTATTTTTTACGTTGCTAAAAAAATGTGATTATAAATTATTTAACTTATCTGTTAACGTATCAGTTGAAAGATAAGAAATTTGTATTTTTCTTAATCACAAAATTGTCTAAAAAACGTTTATTAAAATCCCTAACAAATGCAAGTGGAAAATTTTTCATAATTTAAAAACCATTATAAAAATATATATACAAATTTGCCATTAAATTATCTAAAAGAAGCTATCAAATCAAATATTTTATGAAAAATATACAAAAGTAAAATTGATTACTTTCCAAAAACCCCAAAAAAATTATTTCAGGAAAGTTTAATTTAATTTTGTGCAAAAGATTGTTTTTGTTACAAAAATATGGTGGAAAGAAAAATTAGTGGAAAGAAACGCTAAGACAGTTCCTTTGGAAAATTTTAGCGTCGCATATAATATAATAACAATAAAACGTTAGCTAACATCCATCGGGCAAACACTTCGGTTACATAGCAACAGATGTTTGTTTATTGCATATACAAAATATCACGAGTCATGAGTTCAAGCCCCATCAGCACCTCATTATAACTTAAGAAAATTAAAATGTTAAATAACAGAATCTGACAGTAGCTACTGATTTGGTTAAAACGACCTGGTTGGTATACAGGAAAGCTTTAGCCAGAAGCCGTAGTGTAGTGTTATCTAGATAAAATAAAGAAATAAAACTTATACTTGGATACAGTAGAAAACTTTGTTTGCTGAACCTCTTGTTCATATATGAAAATTTTAGATAAAACTTTAGCTTACTAAAAGTTGAGATAAAATTTATGTTAGTTATGAAATTGCTTTTATATAAATTTTGAAGAAGCCGTTCCAAAAAATAAATTGTGTTGCAAGGAAAAGGGCCATCTCAGTAAAATTAAATATTTAAATAAATTTTATCAAATTATTTTTTATTTTTAGACATGCTTTCCGCACTTAGTTCTTAGAACAACAATTTACCAACAAATGAAAAATAAGCTATTAGAAACAGAATATTATCTGGCCGTCATTAAAAAAAGTTTACAACATTTTGTGGCCAAATTTAAATAATTAATAGCTGGATGAATTTAGATTATCTTGGATTTGAATTTTATGTTAAAAACTACCACTTGACAGTTTAATAAAAAAATTTTTAACGAACTCTTGTTCGAAAGTAGTTATTTTTTCATATTTTTTTCAACGAAAAATTTTAATTTATTTATTTAATTAATTTATTTTAATTTATTTTTGTTACCACTTGCAAATTTCACACAAAATAACGATGCGTTTTTGACACTGATAAAAATCAAATGTTATAACCCAGCTATCACAAAATCCAAAAACAAACAATACAAACGTAACTTGGTCTACAAATGAGTAATAACAAACTTTGTGTTATTTAAGTAAAAAAAGACTTTCTTAAAAAATAAAAGGTTATTCAAAAATTCAAAATATATTGAAATAAAACTCTCGAAAAATACTTAAATATAAACTTTAATTAATGTTCGAAATTTTCGAACTTAATATCGAATTGACCAATTTAGTTTGTAAGCACATACCAAAAAAAACTATACTTAACTGTTTCGAAACGAATATATATTATATTTAGTAAAATGTTATAACAACAATTAATTTGAAATAACAATACAACAATGCAAGCTCCCAAAATTATTTTTAAAAAACACTATCATTCGATTCACAATTAACTGTAAGAGTACTAAAGTTGTTGTTAATTTCTTTATAAGAATTACATAACGTCTTTATATGTTTTGAATGTTATAGGAGAAAATTAACATGTCATGCCTTTCGATTTGAATTAAAACCAAATTTATAAAGAAACAAAATATACCCAACCCTGTCTTAAAGAGTGACTTAAAAAGCAACAACAAAAACGCAACACTGGTGCATTAAAATGCAAAAGAATTACAACTATAGAAAATTTAAGGCATGACTAAAAACACAGAGAAACTACAAATAAAATAATTTTACGAACTAAATGAACAAAATAAAACGACAAAAAGCACAAAGTGAGAACAACAACTACAAGAAACAAACAATAGCTTAATAGTTAAATGAAAAGTAAACTAAAACTAAACTAAATGTAAAAACAAAACAAAAAAAAGTAAATGGCAAAAAATCCAAACGAAAACATGAAGCAAAAACGAAAGGGAAAACCTTAATACAAAAAAAAATAAAAAAAAATTAAAAATACAACACAGCAACAGAAAATCAACAAATCACAAACCAAAAAAAAAAAAATCACACACCAAAAACAAGAATTTATGGAACCAATTTAATACACAGACTGTCAAAAAAGACAGGCAGTCAGACACATAGACTGGCTTCTTTTTTCAGTCATATTGATGTTTAAACAACAACATTCGTTGTATCTGGTTTAATAAAAGCAACTATAGAAGAAAAAAAAGAGAATAATAAATCTCAAAGATTTTTTTAACATTTAAACTTGACTGGAACAATTTGTTTTTCTGTTTTAATTTTATTTACATTAACATTTCACATTTCTTTTCATATGAGATCGCACACATAAACTGGAATATAATTAATATTTTAGTAGGTGTTAACAAATCTTTGTAGATTCTGTTAAGCTTTAGTAGTTTTCTCAACTTTAATTCAACAGTTTTTGCTTCGAGTACAAAAAACCTTTTATGCGCTTTTAACGATTCACCACGCACGCTGTTCAAAACAAAACTAAATTTTGTCACTTTGAAACTGCTTAGTTGTTGGGTTTTCATACATTTTCACTAATAGCTCGAACTTTGTACATGTCTGATATCAAACATAACACAACATGTTGCCTCCCTTCGATACAATTTCGAGCAAAATAAAAAACACAAAAAAACAAAAAAGCAAATAAGAATTCTAACATAACAAGAACATGTGTTTCCAAAATAATAAAATGATTAAAATTGTTATGAGTGTGAGGGAGCAGTTTCGCCAGTGATTGCTTAGCCTGCTAACTGAAGTAAATGTAGTAGATGTGGGAACATTTTTTTCCTTGTTACCTAGGTGATGCTGTTAAGTAATTTATAGCTTTTACAGTCTATGCAAAATTATGGTTCCTTTTATTAAATTTTTGTATTTTTAATATCCAGGAACACTTTCAATATTTTAAGTTGCTTTCAAATGATTAAGTTTTCTTTGTCTTTATTGGTTTTTTAAATTAAAATTGTTTTGCTAGTATTATTAATTAAAAAGTGAAAAAATAAATGTTAATAATCGATCAACATTTTCGTTCTCCAGGGATGTCAAAAACCGGCTTTAGTTTTCTTGGCAAATAAAAATGTTAAGGCTATTGGAAATTTATGGGATTTCTGAATAAAGCAAAACCATGCTTAAGTATGTTGAATAATAAAAAAAATGTGTCAGACGTTCGAATTTTGGACATATTCTGACACTCGCCAAAGACCTTGATACAGAAAACCCAATACAAATGCTCAAAATGCATTTACCGTTGGAAATCAGCCGATCAGTGTAGGCTAGTAGGTAGTGTACTAGCTTGTCAGTATGAGGGTCCTCCCAACGAGGACCTTGGTTTTTCCACTACAAAAATAAAAATTGACTGTCGGTGGGGCTGCTCAGCGATGAAGGCATAGTCACTGGTCGCTGTGTTAATTTCCGACTATCCTTCTATTTTCACCACCTGTTTCATCTCATCTCTATTCCTTTCCTAAAGAATGTAGCACGGTACTTAACTAAGTAGGCATTGTTGCCTGAAGTGCTACTTCTCTTTAAAAAAAAGGAGCAATAAGATGGTCAAGCTTAAAGATTTTCTATTCAAACTTAATTTTGCGTTTATTTCTATATCGTTTGCATGTCGCATTTGATCAAACAGGTTTCTATAAAACAATTAATTATTATTCACATAAAATTTATAAAACAATGTATTTTGCTGAATCACTAGAAATGATTATGGGATAAAGCCATATATTTTTTAATTTATACCTTTTAATTATATTGTTATATTGAGTCCTTTTAATGCAAAATATTATTTAAGGTTTTAAATTAAATTAAGCGATTTATATACTTTCACTACCCAAAAAATGAACACGGTGGTAACTTCACTATACAATACTAACTTCACCACTGTAACGCCTTAAAATATGTTTTATTATTTGGTTGTGTTTAACTAATAATATCTCAACTTTAAAGAATTCTTTTACCCAGAAAGCGGTGCTTATATAGGTTTTAAGCGGTTTTAAACGGTTTTTGAATGAACAAAAATATTCTACTTTAACATCACCACATAATGTTATTGTTATTATCATTCGGAATCGGTGCCTGCTTGGCTGTTTTTTTTTGTGCTGTGTTAGTCGTTTTCGCTTTTTTTGTTGTTCAAGTTATTTCGTAGAACTTATAACAAGCATGTTGTTATTGTTGTTGTTTTATATGTATAAGATTTGCAGTTTGTAAAAAACACGCGTACTTTTTTACTGATAATTATTTTCTTTTAAAATTTACAAAAATATCTTCGAAACAATGTGATATATTCTTGCAGTCGGCACTCCCACTCCAAATAACACCTAAGATGTGTATAAATACAATTCTTAATTAATCTTTGTTGAAAAATTTGGTAGATATTGTGTTAAAAGTATTAGATTAACTTAAAATTGTAAATAAATCGGAAAATTGGGTTAAAAAATATATAATTTTATTTTATTTTTAATATTTCAATTTTGTAATAGTTTTTTTTAGAGGTTAAGAAAGATAGAATTTACATAACAAACTCTTCTGTATTACTTAGCCCAAATTAGCCTTTATTGTTTGAGCATCCCTTTTGTATCGTATGTTGGATCGAGATTAAGTTTGTTTTGTTATCACAAACACTAGCAGAAGTTAAATGGAAAACAAAATAAATTTCTATATAATTTTTAATTTAAATTAGTAATTTAAATTAAAAATTATATAGAAATTTATTTTGTAAATAAAATTTAAATTAAAAATTATATAGAAAGATATGCTTTATAATCATATGAATATATTTAAATATATGAATGAATATATTTAATTTTTTTTGTCGATGCTATTTTTCCTTCAATTTAAGAAAGTGAATGTTTTAAATGTTTTTGAACTCTTGATTGCTTGCAATGCGAAAACAGTACATTATTCAACCTTAAACATTAAATTAAGCTGCCAACCTTTGAAATATTTTTAATAAAATGTTATCATTGCTAAAATCATAAAAAAAATTCCACAAAATTGCTAATTAACTCAACGACAGAAATTCACCAATTTCGGCAACAAATCGTTAGAACTGGCAGCACTGGTTACAACAAGTTGTTTACTAGTTCTCCATACATTTAGTGATTAATCAATAACGCAGCTAAAAATTATTTCATCGATTTTAAATAACAGATTAATTACAAAATTTTAAACGGTAACGAATCTTGAATAACCAGATCCTAAAATTCTTAAATTTGATGTATAATATTGATCAAAATTATTTAGTTTCAGTTTTCATTCATTCGTTTAGAATTTTTTTATTTAAAAAAAATGAAAATGATTAAAAATAAATAATGTTTTAGTTGTTTTGAAATGTTTTAGTAGAAGTGTTTTTTGAATTTTGTTGTCTATGATATGTTGATTTTATGAAAATTCTCATTGAATCAGTTTGGCTTTGGATATAAAAGACTCTTAGGTTTTCTATACAATTTTAAGGTAAAATTCACTGATGAGCTACTTGAGCAATAGTGAAATTTATATATTTATATATTTATGTTTGAATAAATGTTTTATCAATTTCTTGTTGACTTTCCTAAGGATACTTAATTTTTGTTTGGGTAAAAGTGTAATGAGAAGTTTCTATTGACGCGGAATATGTTAGGCCTGACTAGCTAAAGTTTATGAAATTAACAACATTTTTTAATAAATATTTTGTGATAGTAGCACGAATTAAAATTGCTTAAATTTTTCATTTGTTTTTATTCTTTAATCTAAGACTTTCATACTGCTGACAATTGCTCGCTCTATTTAAATCCAAGTCAAAACGTTTTTTAAGAATCTGCTAATTTGGAAAGATATTACAGTTTTGCTTTAGTTTTCAAGGTATTATAGCTATAATCGTAAGAGTTATATGCAAATAATTGACTTAATTTTAAAGTGCGTTACCTTGCTAATGGTAATGAACAGTGTGCTTAAAAACAGCAGAATTTGTTAAGTTCAAAAATTTAATATAAAATTTTTCGTCGAGTTTTTGATTAAATAACAAATAAATTTAAGATTAAACTTACTTCGCTTAGAGCCAGCTTAAGATTATTTTTAACATTCGAACCACTGTAGGCTTGTATAATAGCATCTTTAATTCGAGTAGCTTACATATATAAGCGTATAGAAGAGAATAAAATTTTTTAACAAAATATTTTAGAATTTGCAAACATGAAAATGTACAAGTCTCTATTAATTTTGCTTCTCAAGTGGGTTTTTTATATTAAAACACTAGCAAATGGCGTTAATAAAAGAAGATTTATTGTACGATTGTAACAAAATAATTCAAAGGTGACTACATTTAGAAAAAAAATTTAATAATAAACTAAATTATATAAATTTATAATTATATAAGGAATATAATTTATAAAAATTAATTTTGTACTTTTTTTTGTTATAAAAAAACTTACGCACATTTAAAAGCTAATTAAAAAATATGATAACATAATTTTCATTGTCATTATATTATTTCAGTGTACTTTTTGTATTTAAAGGACACTATACAAATTAAAATTGCAATATATAAATTTTGTTCAGCAGGTCACTTGTATTGTCTTACTTCAATTTTATATATATGTATATATATATATATATTTTATTTAAGAAGATTTATTTGTTTGTGGGCGGTTTAATTTACTATCTATCGATTTTGTACTATTTTGATTTTTTAACTTTAACTTTTTTTGGCATTAGTAGTTTTAAATTATCAAAGTAACGAGTATTGCTAATACACTGCTATTTTACAGCAAGAGCTTGCAATTTTTAGTCCTAGTTTATTTTTCTTTAGGAAACAAAAATATTCATGTTTCATTAAATATCACGAAAGTTTAATAAATAAAATGCTGAGTAAATAAAGTCACGCCAAAGAAAAATTCATTGCATGTTGTTTTTAAAAGAATTCCTACATTTAAAAAGATAGAAAATAATAGCACGGATTGGGTATGGAACCGTAATAATATGAAGTTCATATTAAAAATATGCTTTAAGTTTAGACCTTTATCTCCTAGCATGAACTCCATAAAGTTTCTTTATGTGAAAAATTAATAACAAATGATAATTTTAATATAAAAATAAATTAATTAAACCGTAATAGATGCTAATTAAGCTTTAGTCATTGCTTTTGAAATTATGACTAAATAAATATATTACAAATAATTTTTTTGTGGGCACCACAGTGCAAATTTAAAAAGGAAAACATTTTTTCTTAGCGCCCACACATGTGGACTGTTTGTATTTTTATAGCTGCAATATTGTTTTCGTCTTTGTATTTTTCTTTAATGTGTCACATTGTGTTAAATTTTTTCGATTTGTGGTTTTTCAATCAAGTTTTGTTAAATTAAATTTGTAATACAAAACGCCTTAATGTTCATCCTAGATGTATGCAATAAATTAATATTGATTTCTTGTTGGACAACCAGATTTATTAACCGTTTTCTTATAATACTGTTTGCATGCGTATTACAATATCCGTTTGCATGTGCGTGTGTGTGTGCATTCATACGAGTAGTGTATTTTTTAATATGTGTTTTTTGGTTTTTGCTTTACATGGCAAATGATCAACGATGCTGCCCATCCAACAATATTCAAGGAAAATTGCTCGCCTGTGCAGTATTGCGTAGGAGATTTTTTTAAACACGGTTTTAATTACTTGATAAGTATTTGCGCAAATGACTAAAGAGTCTTTTGTGTCTATATTTTTGTTAATAATAACAACAATATTAAAAACATCTAAATAGTAATTAGCACATGACAAAACGGATTAGAGTAAAATAGTATTTTGTACTATGAAAATGAAGAATAGATTTCTTGTCTACTCGGTTTCGGCTATTTGCCATCTTCAGTGTTCTCTTTATACGAATAAATTGAACCCCGTCGGAAAATATACGCAGATGCAAATTTAACTTTGAAAAGACTTTCAAACAATCTACAGAAAATGTTATAGGAAAAGTGGTGAATGCTATATAAAAGAAATTATTGTTTATTTTTATAATTTTATAAAATATGCCTAAAAACACAAAATCAAGAACGACATCTAAAATTTTAAGTTTCTCTATTTTATTTTATTATATCTTCCTTAACTTTTATGAGGGTAGATATTTAAGGATATTTAAGAATATTTTTCTACTCTCACAAAAAGAGTAGGTTGTCAAGTGTAGCAAAACTTGAGATGAATTTTGATATAATACGAAATTTTGTCTCAGGGAAATAAGGTAAGATAATTTACTATAATTAGGATTCATGAGAAAAACTGTGATGACGCCCTTAGTTTTTGTACTTTGGCTGCATTAAATTCCATAGATGGCAGATTTATACAGAGATATACAGTTTTCATGGCCAAGTCCGAAGGGCTACTCAAAATTCAGTGGATTCGGTATAAAAATAACGAAATATCAAGGGATAGTTAAAATATTTATGTAGTTCCCTCGAAAATAATTCACAATCCATCTGTTATCTATTAATGCTTCGGGTATTCTCCTAACAAAAGAAATGGTCTACTATCATTCAACATCGAAACTAAAGACTTTGCTTTAAATCACTGCCATCTAATTCTTCATATTTAATTCTTAAAGTTTTTCTTCTGTTTAAATAAAAATATTGCAGTTGAATGCAAAAAATTACTGAAATAAAATTTCTATATAGAAATCAAATTATGTGTAAAATGCAAAATCAGTTATATGGATTATATGGGGATATAAATATTAAAAAATAATATTATAAATATAAAAAAAAATATTAAAGATATAAAAAAAACATTTTCTTTAAAGTAGAAAAAAAATTTTTAAATAATAGCCATAACCAGATTATGAACACAAAGTTCATGAAGGCATGTAAACTGTTGTCAGCATCCAATGTAAAATAGAAAATTTGTTAAAAAATTTGATGTCTGATTTTATGAAAGCCAAAAGCTCTGTGAACAAAAAGCTATTAAAATAGAAAATAAAGTAAAAAAAAAGTACAGTAAAAAAATGTTTGCAAACTCAATTTAATTTGATATTTGTAATGACACTATAAAATATATATAGATATTTACAATATATAAAAATTTACTGGAGAAGCATGTTGATAAAATTAAATATGCAATAGTGTTCAATGCCTTAAAAATGCTTTTAGCTCCCAGTTAAAAAATCGTGATAGTTTATGCAAACCACTTGCTTTTATTTTTTTTTTTTTAAGTATAAGAAAAATGTAAATATTCAATAAAATTTCGAACGTTATTGTAAAAAACAAATTTATTTAATCGAGCTGGGAAAATAAGCAAAAATTGCTACAGAAAAATAACTAGACAGAAGGCAGTTTTATAAATATATTTGAATATGTAAATCAAAAAATGATAACACGGTAATAATAATATTAAAATTTTAGCAAACATGCGGCCTTAAGAAGCATGGCCAGTCGGACCACAAAAACGTTTCAGAACCGACGGGAGACGAGCTCACAGTTTGTTGTTTATTAACCAATACCACCAATCCTGTCTTTGTTGTAAAGTTCTTCTAGTATTACAATATACAGAACCCCTCACCAGGACATTTATTCAGGCTAAAAATTACGTTTTTTTTTATTCTTCATTGAAATTCCTTTTCAAAGGATTTAGTTGCAAAGTGTGACTAACTCTATAAAGAATATTTAGAAATTATATCATTTTCACTGAGATTGTAAAAACAGGGTGACTGTTTGCTTTTGTAATCAAAAGAATGGAATAAGAAATAATACAACAATTACTACTTGGCCTGAATATTGGCATTTTACATTGGCAATGACTTTGAACTGCTGTCGTTTTTTGTACTTTTATTGTCCTTGTCTATAATTTTACATAACAAAAAAAGAAAAATCCTTAAGTGCTTATACTACTTACCACAACATAATACTTGTACAACCTTAAACAGTGACGTATATAAATGTGTATTTACAAGATATTAAGCTAAAGTAAAATAAAAATAAAATAAATATATAGTTATCAATGTAAATGGTTTGTGTGCTTTAGTAATTTGGAGGATGTTATTGATTAATTATTTTTAATATAAAACACAAGAAACAACACGAAAATAATTTATTTTATTTTTCTTCACAAATTTTAAAACAAAAATGGTTTAAATTTAATGCAAAGTCTGTTAATGCAATTAATTTCTTTTAATATAGAAATTTAAAACCCTAGGAGAACTTAGAGTATAAAGCAACACAAAGTCTGGGAAAGCAAAGTGAAAATTTTAAAATTAGTTAGTCATTTAGGGTGCTTCTAATAATTAACTGACTGCTGTAGAAAATTGAGAAAAAAGGCAAAATACCATCATATCACATCTTTGCCAGCATAGCAGACTGTAACATATCGCACCCTAAATACAAAAGGGTCACAATTAAAAATTTTCCAAAACTGACTTTTTTTCATAAATTAATTCAGAGTGCACATCTCTAACTAACTGACAAAATTTTCTTTCACATCATTATCTTCTTTAACTTGAAAAATACAGTTATGTCTTATTTTGTGTTAAGTGAATTGCATCTGTACGATGAACTAAAGAGAATTATTTTGAGCTGCGAACATTTTAGTATTTTAAGTTGTGACCCTTTTGTATTTAGGGTGCCGATATTCAGTAAATGGCTTGAAACGTCACAGCAACACATCAACAAATTCTGGCAATGCACTTTTTGTCTTTTAGACGAGAATTTAGCGAAAGGAGTTTCTTATCTTTTAAGCACTGAAATAAAGAAAAAATCGATCTTAAATTTCATAAAATATTATTGTTATTGTAAGTTTATCTTTTATGAATTTTTTTCCAAATAGAAAACTGTTTTCCCAGCCAGTATATTTTATCGCTTTATGAAAAAAAATATGAAAAAATTAAAATTTTAATAAATTCAGAAAGAACTTTAAATCATGGCTATTTGTTGTTTACGTAAATGCAGTGTAAATTATGGGTTCATTGAAAAATAAGAAGATGTCTTTGTCAAGGACAATTCGTAGAAAGAAAATTTTCATTTTTTATAAACTTTTTCTTTGTTTCTAAAACAATGTCTTTACAGGCTATTATGCCTGTTAAGAGGAACATTTTGAGTTCATTAATTTTATTTGTTTGACAATTTTAGTTTTCTCATAGATATGAGAGACGATATTTGGTTAATGGAAAATAGTTAATAAACTTCTACACTAATACAAGTCATCTTTATCACAAATATCCAAGTCATTTCACTTTTAAGATAATTTTTAATTATGTAGTTGCTATTGTTCTGAAAAAAAATATAATTGTAAAGAATTATGGGAAAACATTTAAATTTGAAGTTTAAGGAAGCTTAAAAAGGGTGGAGAATAACAGCGAAAGTTCTGAATAAAGTAATTTTTACCCAATTTCATTTAGAACGAAAATTTATTAAAACTAAAATAAATCTATAAATTTTATAAAAACTATTGGGGCTTGAGTGCAAAAGGAAGGAATTTTAAATTAAAACATGAAATACTTTCGCTGCATGCGTAGCTTACCGAAAATTTATTTGAAGCAATAAAATTACGAGTATAAGAAAGTTAAAGAATTTCCAAATTAGTTTGTATGCAAAGTATACTAATGTAGTAAATATATGCGAAAAAGGCTGAGCGGTTTTGCATTCACTCAGAAAACGCTGAATTAAGTTTAGATGGTGTTAAAATTATCTCGGTTTTTTTAAAAACTAACACAAAAATTGATTATAATTTTCCACCTTTAGTAAACACAGCTATTAAACATGAATTAATACCTGAATCTATAACGTATTTAAATTATTAATTTGTGATAATAATAAAAAACCTCTACTTAGTACTAACTTCCAAAAGTTACAAATATTCAATAACACTGATACTGAGAAGCATAAAGCATGATAAACTAATTTCATGGCTTCTTTTTATGTTTTTAGGTTAAAACTTAATTAAATTTTTAATTTAATCATTTAATTTTAATTGACAAATAACTGGCGCTGATTTTTCCGAGATTTGCTGTGTATATCTAGTTAGAAGCACAAAACTCTTTCTTATGATTAATAATTTGTTTGTTTTTTACAAAAATTTGATGATTATACAGGGTTTAACGTGCTAAATAAAGATTTTAAAATTTTTTCTATCAAATACACTTTCCTAAGGGCGTTCCTTGGGAAAGTGGCCACAGCCACATAAGGTACGTCTTTCTATAACTTATAACGATGTTGATTTTATTAAAATTCTCATAGAATCAGTTTGTCTTTAGATATAAGACCCTTAGGTTTTTCGATACAATATTGGGGTAAAATTCACTGATGAGTTACGTGAGCAATAGTAAAATTGCAATATGAATACATTTCAAATATTTTTATTTAAACAAATGTTTTATGAGAATATCATAAAATGTTTATTTTTTAATGAATATTTTTGTAATAATTTTTTTGTGAGAATATCATGAAATATTTATTTGAAGGAATCAAGCACGAAATAAAATTGCTTAGATTGAAAATGATTCCGATGAATTATAAATTACTTAAATAAATTTACCTTGAAATAATTTGAACTCTAAATGACAATAGTTTTTGTGGAATCACTTATCTATTTTATGAGCCTTCTGTAATGCATGTGATAAGTTTCATGTCAGCGCCTGACCGTTTGACCTTAATCTAACGGTGATCTGTGTAGGAAGAATGCCCATCCGCGCACTTCGACGTTAATCGAAATTTTCGAGTGCTAGGTAGTAGGACTGTGCCCCAATTCGTTGCTCAAGAGTTGGAGACTATCCAACTCCTTGTTCTATTGTATGCGCAAGTTTTGTTCAAAACAACCGATTTAACTAACAGCCACCACGTAACTCCCTGAGGGGCCCCACCAATAAACAAAACAGTTGACTGCTGGCAACTAGTTACGGCGGTACCACTGTGGGTGTACGAAGTCACTGGTCAGACTTCGAGAGTCCTATGTCTCTTGCATTTTGAGGCTCCAGTCGCCTGGACTAGTAAGAGCCCTTAAGTACCGCAGCAAGAACTTCTGAACAATATATTAGCAGTAGCGAAATACTTTTATAAGTGTACTTTGTGATCGAGATGTGATAGTGGTCATATTTCATTAAATATAATTTAACGATTGGCGTAAACAATTTTTAATTATATTTATTTTTTAATTTTCAAATAAAAAAGTATTTGGTATGAAATTAGTTGTTCAGTTTAAAAAATTAGTTGCAGCAATTTCCTATTAGTTGATTTTTTTGCAAATTTTATAACACACTCATAGATTTGTAATAGAATTTCTAACAATACGAGTAAAAAATTAGTAACTATAAAAAAATTTCCTAATTCCGATAGCAAGAAAATGTTAAATGTCAAACCAGCACAAATGAATACCACACACATATAGTCAAAATTGTTGAAAAGAACAGAGGAAACGAAATAAATGCTGGCTTGCGGCACTCGTAAGAATTCTTATTCACAATCTTGTCAAAGCATGCATACGAATGTAATCTCACTTTTCATTTAGAATAAATTGTTTGCTTCGTTTAGACACACACTCTTTAATCCTTACAGACAATTGCCATTGAGAAAACCAAATGCAAAAATATGATTGCCTGTGATTTGAATATAAATTTTTATTGACATTTTATTACAAAAATCAAATGAAATTCAAAATAATTTATTACTTTAACGACAAATAAAACAATTATAAACTATTATCTTGTATTTAAGGTATTAAGACAACTGACAACATTTAAACTAACTGATTGTAAAATACACAAAAACTTATTTATTCAAAAACATACTTTCAACAACCATGACCTATTTAAAGTAGTAAAAATACAATTTTAAAGAATGAAGGATAAAAGCAATTTTAAAAGTACAAGACAATTTAAATTGAAATGTAAAATAAAAATCAAGCAATGACAAGGATATTTTTAAATATCTTTTCAAATGATATGCATGTGTCGTTAAAATAACAAAATGTATGATAGTTTGTGTGTGTGTGTGTTGTGCGGTAAATATAATTTCTTTTATCATTTCAAAAAAAACAAACTTAAAGAAAAATCAATATATTGATTAATAAAAAATAAACGCTTAATGTAATTTATTTTATCAAAAGATGCAAAGCATGTCGCTCGATATCAAAAGACAGAATTACAACATGAACTTAATATTTTCTTGCAAAACTCAGGATAATAACCGATTTTGTCACAAAATAATGCTTTTCTATCCGAATGAATATGACAGGAGCAATATATTTTTGAAATAAATATATTTAAAAAAATAAAAAAATCCACTGATGAGCTATATGAGCAGTAGTGAAATGGCCGCATGGATGTGCTCTCCCCCGCAGTAATACATTTCAAATATAATTTTTTTTAATAATAAATATTTTATGAGAATATCATAAAATATTTATTAAAGGAATCAAACACAAATTCCCGTAGATTAAAATATATTTAAAATAAATATTTGTTTATATAATTGTTGTTGTTGTTAACAATACTTTAATCGCGATAAACATGTTTTTATGATTATGTCATCGGTACAAAATCGAAACACAATTGGCTTGATATATAATTTTTTACTTTATTTTTATAATTATCTCAAGTTAATATAATATCATTAATTTAATATTATTAAATTATCTCAAGTTAATGTAATAAGATATGTTTTGTATTTAATAATTGAAGATATCAACTTTAAAAAGCTAGAAAAACTGGAAACTTAAAGATTAGAAAAAAAAGTTGTACTCGTATAAATATATTGTGAACTTTAAGTTATCCGCCTTCAAGAAGGAGTGGTCAACGATGCCACCGCGTTATTTAATAGTGAAACACCAAACGCTATGTATATTAAATAAATCTTTCTATTTTGTAAAATAGAATAGGTGCCCCTGTAGGCTAGTAGGTAGCGTAATAACTTACAAGACGGGGGTTGTGGGTTCGATTCCCAACAATGACTTGGTTTTTTCACTACAAATACAAATTGAATGTCGGTCGTGCTGCTCAGTGATAAGGCATAGTCACTGGTCACTGTGCTCTCTTATACGACAGTTAATTTCCGTAACTATCCTTCTACTTTCACCACCTGTCTCATCTCCTCTCTATCCCTTTGCTAAAGAATGTAGCACGGTACTTGACTAAATAGGCATTGTTTCCTGAAGTGATACTTCTCTTCTTAGCATTATCTCCTTCATATAATTAAATTCTAGTGTTTGTGCTATAAATTGTTCTTACAATCCTTGCGCTATTATTATTTTCTCAACATATTTTAATTAAAAGGAAACTTGATCGTGGCAAAACTGCAACTACATTAAAATTAGCAATTTTATTGTTAAAAACTCGATCACTCGAACGCTTTAAGCAAATTGTTCTTTAAAAATCAATTTTTTACGTTTGTTGACATATGTTTGCTCACAACCACTGACATTAAATTGAAGTAATACAATTAAGCAAATGCGTTTTGCAATTTCTTTTCAGCCTGAAAATTTTCAAAATAATACTTTTTAAAAATTCGTTGTGTGCTTTTTCATTCAGCAATTTAAACTACAAATAAATAAATAAAGCCAAGATTATCTCTCCTATAGTTTATAATGTACTTCTAGCTTAACATGTACTTGTATCATCGAAAAAGTATTTATCTGTATGATAAAATACTACCTTAAGCTATTGGCAAGTGATGCAAATGGCCCTAAAAGTGTGCATCGTTTGTATATTTTTTTTATTTATTGATTTCTAGGTAAAATGTAGTCTTTTTAGTATAATTGAAAATATAACTAAAGTTACAAAATTCAATTTTTTTGGAATATTTTATTCTATCGTGACACAGCAGTTTTTGATTAAATTATCACCACAATTGTGGTTATGCTTAAAAATATTATTATTACTATGTTAGATGACAATATGTCCAAGAGCAACAATATTATTTCTCTGCAAAACAATATTATTTTTAACTAAAACCACATAACTTTATCATATTAAGTTGCTCTTAGTCTATGGTTAACTTAACTTGACTGTTTTTCTTTGAATGTGGAATGTTAATTCCTAGCTTAGATCACAAACCGCTATTTTATAATGGAAATCCTAAAACAACAATTTTAAGAACGATCACTGAATCTTTTAAATATATTAAATTTGAACATTCCACGAGATCTAAATGGTATTCATTAGTATCGAAATCGTTAATAGTGAGATAAAAAAATTTATGAAATTTTGAAACACTTCCACACCGCAAATGAAATATTTTTATATTGATTTCATGATAGTGTACGATATCATTCAATATTGTTTATTATATTGTTTATGCTTTCTTCAATAATTAATAATTTTTTATAAATATAAATAATGTGCATATTCGTGTATTTAAGAGTTTATAAAATTATTTCAGAGTATAAAATTATTTTTAGTATACAAATCTTTATATACTTGTCTTGACAAAATACAAATTGATATAAATCATTTAAAATCTAATAAGCTCTGCTGATTGTAACATTTCATACTATGAAAAAAAAGATTAAGGAAGACTTAGTCAAAGAATATAGTCACTATACAGAATGATACCGCCATCAAAAATTGCTTTATAGCAGTGGGAGTGTTAAATTACCAGTAGAATGAATAGAATGAGGAATATAAAGAAGGACATAATGTTCGTGTATATTAGACATCTTACATTTTTCAATTAAAACACTATTAAATCGAAAACTTGTAATACCGAAAACCTCTACAGCTCTATAAAAAAAATAACTAGTTGTTCCTGATGTAAAGGGATTCTCTGTAATACAAATTTGATAATTTGTATGTTTGAAGACGAAGTTACATTCAAAAAGGTTACAGTTCAAGAATACACACAACTATAATAAGTTTGCAATACCTCATGACAATTTTAAACAATACACTGCGCTCAACAATTATTTTTTTTTAATTTGTGGCATTGAAGGGATTTGAACTTATGCCTTACAAACATCCAAGACGGCTGTTTATTACTTGCTTGGCTTTCGTTTCCTTTTATTCTTTTTAAGAGCAGTCATATTTGTTAGTGATGAAATTAAGAAGAAAGCATACAGCAAATATATTATGTAAAAGCTTAAGAACACATACATATCTATTTGTATGTTAAGTGAAGATTACTAAAAGACCATTCATTCAGTTTAGCTTCATTTAGAGTTTTTGCTAACAAAATAAACAAAATTCATATTCGAATAAAATAAATCAAATGTTGACAAGTTTACTTATACTACCATTAGTGCGTAAGTTTTAGCTACTGTTTTTATGAAATCGTTCGTTCGTGGTCGCTTCTACAACAAAATCATACTTTTGGAGTGCAAATGCAAGCATTTTCTCCAATATTATCGAAATTTTTTAGTTTTACTTAATCACATTTAATTTTCTAGTGTATAAACATAGTTCTTTTGTGACTATTTGTCTGTCTGTCAGAAATCGTAATAGGTAAAAATTTTTATAGAAAGCATGTAACTGCAGTCGCTACAACAGTAAATACTAATAATTAAAGGGTAGTTCAAAAGTGATATGCTTTATGCAATATTATAATTAAAATAGTGATCTGTAAATTTGTACAGTCATTAAAAGAATTTACGTTAAAGCAGCAAGTAGATAAAAGTAAAATATTAATTTAAATCTCAATAGTGACGTTGATACACTTTTAGTTTAAATATTTTTTGTCTGCTCTAAGAAGAACTATACAAATTTTAAAATAAAACTATAATATGTTGATAATTACTTGAGATTTTTCTATTATTGCTGTACAGTTCGACAAATCACGTGTTTATAGTTTACAAACTCATCACCGTTTGTTTACAAAATTTCAAACAATTATCACTTATTTTTCTTATTTTTTTTGACATCTACAACTGGAAAACAACAAAAAGAAGACATGTTGTCTTTGCAATGTTTATTGTGCTGTGGAGACGTCACAAAATAAATGTATCTTGACTAATATTTCAGTTGGTTTTTTAATTGTTGTGGAATCCTACCACATAACACACTTTCAATGGCATGTTAACTGCACAATAGTTTCTATGGAAACAACACTAGGTAGACAAAAATTACCTCAATATTTAAAATTTGTAAACATTTAAATTTTACCTGATTAATTGTTCAATCCTATTAAAGAAAACTTCAATATGGGGTGAAATTGTAATTATAGCTGTGTAGCTTATAATCCAACAAATCACTGTATTTAACCTAAGTAAATAAATAAATTCTGTATACTAATACAATAGTAAGGTCAATCAACTTGACTTATACAAGAAAAACACATTTATATAAAATACGAAACGAAAATGATAAATACAATAAAGAGGAGTGAAAATATTCTTAACAAAATATTTACGAAGGTCACTAGTTTCAGTTCAGTTTTTATAGATTCAATAAATTTTATTGATCATTGACTTTATAATCGGACTATAACGCAAATAAGTATACCCAAAAAGTAAAGAAATTATTTAAACATAAATTCATTTTTATTATGTTCATGCTGTCATGGCCCATGCTGTCGTCACTTAACTATTAGAAACATGCTTTTTCAATTGATGGGCTTTTAAATTTTAAAATGAATCAGACCCGATATTATCAACTGAAATGCTTCTCCTGCAGAACAAAATGAAACTAAACTAAACGAACGAACTAAATTATTTCAAAAATTTTAGAATTACATATAGAATGCAATCGGCTTTTAAGGGAAACTAGATGTGATCAAAATATGAAGATGTAATTTTTTAATTTTTGTTTTCTTTCAAAGCGTTATCTTGCCAAAAACAACAATCATCCGAAAACAATTCTAAATATTTATGGAAATAATAATGTTATCATGTAATAATTTTTTATTTATATCCGCAAACATTTTATATATCAACCTTCTGTATCACAGAAACAATATGTTGTGCAAAAAAATTAATAATTTCTAAACGGCTGGACCGATCGAAATGAAATTTGAAACTATTTTTTTTAATTAAAAATTTTATTCGATTTCATGGAACACTTAATTGAGAAATCACAATTCGAAATATGGCCCTTAAAATTTGAATTTTATATCAGGCTTTATAATACTACGCTCGCTTTACATACAGTGAGTTAGAATTGTTTATATACTTTATTATTACTTTATATTATAAAACTAATCCTGTATAAAACATAATAACTAAAAATTCTTATTTAATCAATATCTCCTTTAACTTACCAAAAAGTATCATCATTGGCTAATTTTCTAGGCTAGCAATGTTCTTCTGTAAACTAAAGTTGTTATCTTTTATTATGGCCTCTAAAAGAAATAAAAAGCAAAAAAATTAATTTTTGGAAATGCTATTTTCTGCCAAGGCAAAACAGATTTTTTAAAATCGTAACCAATTTAATTTTTTAGAGATTATTAAGGTGTCTAAACAGATGCTAAAAGGATCAAAGTAAAACTAGTAAGACAAACAATTTCGACAGAAATATATTAACTATATTATATTAACTATAACCGTTATCAAGTTTTATTGAAATACGATCTTTTTTCAAGAAAATCTACGAAACCAATCTTCAGTTGGACATGGAAACAGAACAACAAATATTCTAATTGTTAATTTCTGGTAAGCCTTTCCTAAAAAGGTTGCGATAAACAAAGTAAAACAACAACGCACTTAAATTTTTAAAATGAATAATGGTTAACCAGAAGTGCTAACTCGAAAGCACAAAGCTTTGCTTCAATCTGGCAATAAAAAACGATGAAGAATTAATGTACAAATTATTTTCAAATCAAATGCACAAGTTTAAAGTCCTTTGCCAAAAACCTACAAGAAATCAGTTTATTTTACCAAAAATTTAAATCTTTCTTTTCGTGGACTAAATTTATTTTTTAATACATATTTCTAGATGGATAAAGTATGAAGTTTTATTTTGTTTCGTATTTTAGGCTTTACCCTAAAAACTCTTTCTACACAAGCGAAAAGGTAGAGTTGAAAAAATTTCTGCCAGTTTTCTTGTATTAGATGTGTATTTGAGGAATGGAATTATTTTAATAGAAAAAGCAGAACCATTAATTTTTTTCACGGCTTTGACTCAGGTTCGGTGTTAGATGAAGAACAGAAACAGAAGATTAACATTTTGCATCTCTTTCTAATATCATCTTTCTTTTTGTTTCTAAGAAAATTAAAAAAAAATTGTTATGTTAAATAAAACTTGTGGCATTTTCGGTACAGAGTTTTTCAATATATTCCTAGAAAGAAATTCTAGGAAGACGCATCATATTTTACGTGCGTCTTGTGCAGCCCGAAACAGCAAGCATGCCTCAGTTTAAAAAGTAAAAGTAATGGCAACAATATTTTAGACATAGTTTTCCGAACGGTGGATTAGTGATATAAACTGGATATTGCTATAACAAATTATGTTAACAATTAATAATAATTATGATCTAGAAATCAGCTTAAAAATTACGAGGCATCATATTGTTATAATGCGGTGTTAAAATGAATATAAATTTATAGCTTTATTTTAGGTTTTAAATGAATTATGCAGTTAATGCTTGTTAAAAATAATTAATACCCTTTTAACATTTATAATGTAATACTCTTTTTTTTTTTTTTGAACGTCCAAAAATCATATGTTGAAGTAAAAAAATAGATAGCTGAAAAAAATATACACAAATATAAAATATTTATTTAAACTAAAATTTAAAATTTTCTATGTAATGAATTCAAGATCAACAAAATTTTAAAAGTTAGAAATCGCTTAAGCTGCTTTCCATATCTGCGCACGACTTTGCATATTCGATGAAGATAAAAATCAACTAAAAACTGTTCCATTTGGAATACAATTGTATATAATGCCGTACAGTTGTTGGCGATGTCCCAATACAAAAATTAAAGAAACTGAGGTGTACGAAAAAACCGAAAAAAAAGAAGAAGAAAATTCTGAAGCATTAGTGCAAAGTAAGATTTTGTTAACTTTTATTTTAAATTGTAATATCGCAATATATTTTTTGTTTATTTTGTAAAAATTTACATTAAAGCTGATAGTGTGGTATCAAGCGGTGATATAATAATAATTGACTGTGGTTCCGGTGAATGCAAGGCTGGCTTTGCAGGTGATAACCATGAACGTCTGTCTATACCCACTGTAGTGGGGCGACCAAAGCAAGGAGTTGCTGTAGGCCATACATTTTATAATGATACTTATATCGGGTTTGAGGCACAAGAAAGAAGAGCTATTCTTTATCTAAATAATCCCATACAAAGAGGTATTATAACAAACTGGGATGATATGGAAATATATTTTGATTATATTTTCAAAGAAGGTCTACAAATAGACGCTTCATTAAACAATATACTTTTAACGGAAACACTTAGTAATCCCT
This sequence comes from Trichopoda pennipes, assembly GCA_030448955.1. Taxonomy (NCBI): domain Eukaryota; kingdom Metazoa; phylum Arthropoda; class Insecta; order Diptera; family Tachinidae; genus Trichopoda; species Trichopoda pennipes. Next base: position 2,748,708 of record JASKUP010000049.1, on the reverse strand, counting down.
CAAAAAATCGTGAAAAGCTTATAGAATTGATGTTTGAAAGATTTAATGTCAAAGGGTTTTATTTGTCACCCGCTCCGCCTATGGCATTATATTCTTACGGCTTTCATACTGGTGTTGTATTAGACTCCGGCGAAGGACAAACGCACATTGTACCAGTGTACGAAGGTTTCTCTGTACCTAGTAGTACCCAATACATACCTTTAGGTGGTAAAGATATAAACAAAATGTTGAAATCTATTTTAGCTGGAAGTGGTAAAGCTGATCAAATTTTTAAAACTGAAGTAGGAAGAGAATTAGGGTTTCTGAGGGACATCAAGGAGAATCTATGTTATGTTGCACTCAATTTTCAACAGGAATTTGCCGGACCTGGACCAACAGCAAAATCCTATCGTTTACCTGATGGCAAATATATCGATTTAGATAAGGAGCTGTTTCTTTGTACGGAAGCTTTATTTGACCCCAGATTGTTGGAGGTAAGCACTGGGGGTATACATGAGAACTTATATAGAGCAATTCAATTATCTGATGAGGGCATTAAACATTTACTTTACAATAATATTATCTTAAGTGGTGGCAATACTTTATTTCCGAACCTAAAGGAGCGACTTGTTCATGAAATGCGCTGTATGTCGGAACCGGAGGCGAAAATAAATATTCACGCAAAATCGAATCGCAAGAATGTAATATTTCTTGGTGCATCTCTCATGGCTTCATTGGCTTCCTTCAAAAAAATGATGATAAAATTCGCAGAATACTTTGAGGATGGGCCATCAATAGTACACAGAAGGTGTTTCTAAAAAACTTTGTCTTCTAACTAGATTTCTTTATTGAAATTATGTATTGTAATTGCGCGGCAAATTGAAAGTAGTGGGAATAATTTCAAGTCTAAATTTAAATGTTCATACAATAATAAAATTTCTCAGAAATAAAATATAAATAAATACTTAATGTAGCAAGTTTTTTAATTTACTAAAAATAGCCAGGAACGCCAATCTTTTCAGATCGATTTTGCTCAAGTTTGTGCATCTATACAGTTAACTTGTGCAGTTTATGTTGAATACATTCATCTTTTTTCGAAAATTTTTAACTAAAAATGAATAACACGTATATATTTATTTAACTTTTTTTACAACACCTGCGCCTTTTTACCTTTTGTTGTTCTTCTTTTTTATTGGTTTAGCAAACAGTAAACTACCGCAGTAGTTACCCGTATGGTCTCCTTCACTTATACATTTAAAATTAATAAACTGCTTAAGAAAATTAAATTTACTTTCTGGAGAGTTCACAGAATGTAGGTTTCTTTTTTGTATTAAAGAAAAATTATAAGAAAAAAATCCTTAAATATCAACAACAATCACCGAAATAGAAACTATTTTTGATAATTTCACAACTGCAATATATAAATTTTATATAAATTTTAATATAAATTTGAATATATAAATTTCTTAAAAACCCCGAAACAAGCCTAAGGTTAAAGGGAACAATTAAAAACTAAAACAAATGAAACATATTTAAGGTTACAAGGGGTAATAAATTCGAAATGAAACAAAAAGAGATTAAATTGATCAAAGGACGTAATTTTCCTTGACTTCGTGCACCATCACGTTTGACTAAGAAACTCATGAAAACAGCCACATCTAAACATGCAGCAAGTTTCGCCTTGACTCGGAGATAACGACTTTATGCTAGATATACTCGAGAGAACATTAAACAGAAAATGGTTTAGAAAACTATGTTTGTTTTTTTTTAATACAGATGATGCATCCGTAAAAAAAATACTTAAACAGAGTCAGTTTTTTGCAATATTTTATTTGCTAAAAATATACGCAGTAGAAGAGATATTAAAATAAGCGGCTCGCAAAAACACAAGAAAAACTGTGAACATCGACAAAGGCTAGAGAACTTAGTATCTTAAACATTTTATTTTTCAGACAATATGAAAAGAGAAACATTGCTATGGACGAGAAAAATGAACACGTTAAAAGTGAAAACCATTCACGACTTATTCTTGCTCAGTGTAGAACATTGTGAGTAAACTAAATTTGTGTGCCTGCAACATTAAGAAACCGCACGAAGAAAATCTAGAAAGACTCAATGCTGGATGTTACTAAAACAGTTATCTATTGAATTTTGAGCACAGCGATGAAACCGCTATAATAATAAGTAACTAAGTGCCGCCTTCAGGGATTGCTGGTTTTAGTATAACAGAGCAGCTGTTCAATAATTTGATGCCACTAGATTTTTTAAGCTATTAATTTAAAAAGACCAATTATTATTTCAAAGATTTTCATTCTATATTGAAAACAGAATTATTATAAAATTAGAGCAGTATTAACAGTCCTTAAAAGCATATTATTTTAACAAATAATGCTAATGTTAAGGAAATAAAAATCTTTTTGAATCCGCTTCAGTTATTTGCTGTTAGTTTAACCTTAAAAAAATATTACGTATTCAGTGACCTATTATGATCCCTACTAAATCTCACGTGGTTTAAAAGCCAAAGTAAAAGTGGCATTCGCATTCACATATAAAGTAAAGAGCTTCTAACGATATATAAACATTAAATAAACTGTTTTAAACTTCTCCATTCCATTCACGAATGGTGAATAAACTAAATTATAAATTGATAATAAAATGGCATTTATTAATACGATCTATCAAATTTCAGTTTATTTATGAAGTTTCTTGGCTTTAGGACAAAAAATTTCGTCAAAGGTTTCCCGATGACTTAGCTTTATGGGTTATTAGCATAAAAGTCTATTGAGTCAATGCTTATAGTTATAAAATATAAACCAAGAATAAATATAAAATTAAGTATTTAAATACAAAACGATATTCCGCTGAATGCTAAAAATGCTCAGAGAAAAATCAGTTTTATACATTTCACTAAAGCAATAGCAGATCGTATGTACGTTGGGAAATACTAAAAGTAATGTTATGTAGTAAAAGTTTACAGCTGACGCTGCCATTTGTAAGATTAAATATAAAAGCTAATTTTACCTCTTCTGCTTTAAAAATCAGGTAATTTAACCTCTGATAATCTTGTTGAATATGCTAGAAGTCTGCCGTATAAGACAGCACAGTGACCAGTGACTATTTTTATTTTTGTAGTAAAAAAAAACCAAGGTCTTCGTTGGGAATCGAACCCACAACCCCCATACTGACAAGTTAGTACACTACCTACTAGCCTACAGGGGCACCTATGACTTTTTTGATTTTATGTGGATGGAATCTCTGAACAGGATTAGTTTATTCACCAAGTTTATTTTCTTATGCATGCGACCATACACTCCAAAGATTTAAATATATTTTGCAGTTAAAAAAATCAAAATGTTTAATAAATTGACACCGTATGAAGCAGTCCTTAAAAAAAAAAACTCAAACAATTACAAGGCCTTGCTTATTTAGAATTCAAAATTAGAAAAAATTTTTGAAAACTAACAAAAAATATAGAAAAATTTTTAGTGAAACTAACAACCAAAATTTTCCGTGGAATGAATTCAAGATAGAAAAATTTAATAAGAAATAAATTGTTTTAACTGCTTTCCAAATCTAAATACATCCATATACCCCAAACTCGCATTCGATGAGGATAAGCGCGCTTAAAGAAACATAAGTTTACACAATGGCTACAAGTATGTAATTTGCAATTTGAAATCTTGTATGTAAAAATGTTAAATTTTGTCATTTCTTGTATATTTTTTTCTTAAAGATCAATGTATGGCACCACAGGGCGATACCATAATAATTGATTGCGGTAGCAGTCAGTGCAAGGCAGGTTTTGCAGGTGATAGCTCTGAACGTATTTCTATACCCACTGTAGTGGGTAGACCAAAACAACAATATGGTGCAGGCGGAACTTGTCCTGATGTTACCTATATTGGGGAAGAAGCACGAATGAGAAAAGTTATCCTCGATATAAAAAGTCCTATGCATAGAGGAGTTGTAACAAATTGGGATGATATGGAAATGCTTTTCGATTATATTTTTACCAATGGTCTAGGAGTAGACATTGATTCACAGAATATAGTTTTAACGGAACCACTTTTTAATCCTATAAAAAATCGTGAAAAGCTTATAGAATTGATGTTTGAAAGATTCAATGTCAATTCATTTTACTTGGCATCCGCTGCGCCTATGGCATTACATGCTTATGGTTTTAATACAGGTGTTGTGCTTGACTCCGGCGCAGAACAAACGCATATTGTACCAGTGTACGAAGGTTTGCCTATAATTAATAGTAGCCGTTTTATACCTTTAGGGGGTAAAGATATAAACAAGATGTTGGAAACTCTTTTAGTTACAAACAATAAAGAACAAAGAATACTTAGGGCCACAGGAGCCAGTGAAAAAGAATTTTTGCAACAGTTGAAAGAGAAACATTGTTATGTTGCTTTAAATTATGAAGAGGAGCTTGCCAATTCGGCACAAGCACAAAAAACTTTTCGTTTACCCGATGGCAATTCAATAAGACTCGATAACGAACTGTTTCTAAGTACTGAAGTTTTATTTGATCCCGAAATGATGGAGGTGAAAACTGGGGGTATACATGACAACATATACAGAGCAATTCAACTATCTGATCCAGCCCTTAAAGGTTTACTTTACAGTCATGTAGTCTTAAGTGGTGGTAATACATTATTTAACGGTCTACGGGAACGGCTTTCTCAAGAGATGCGCGATATGCCGGAACCAGGTTATAAAATAATTATTTTCGCAAGACCGGATCGTAAAAATGCAGTATTTCGTGGTGCTTCCATGATGAGTACATTGCCTACATTCCAGGCAAGAATGGTTACACAGCCAGAATTCTTTGATTTGGGACCATCGATAGTTAACAGAAAGTGCTTCTAAAAAGTTTACAAATTAAGATGATATATGACTTGGAAAGCAGTGGAAACAAATTAAAATCAAAATTTAACAGTTTAGATAGTTTAGAAACCATAAACATCCCGCAAATAAAAATTGTATTTAACACAATTTGCTACCGTTAATCCCTACTATACGCCAAAAAAAAACTGAAATTAATAGAAATAAGATTATTTCATTTTAAGGCCACATAAAAATAAATCAACAAATATTGAAAAAAAATTATATTTATTGCTACAATTCAATTTGTCAAAACTGTTCTGTATTTTATGAAGTTTAATTTGTTAAAATGTTTTCCACTCTAAGATTTTTGGTCCGGCATCTCGATATTCCTGATATGAAATTATATTATCCCTTAGCTTTGTACAAACACCTATAAGAGACGATCCAAGAAAAACTAAATTGTCTCTTGAAGGTGGAGCACTGATCTTAACATCGACATTAGGACCAGCATAGGTTTTAACTTCCCACAGGAAACGATCTGTGATATTATCAAACATTGTATTGCCACCAGACAAAATTATATTCTTATACAAGTTTTCCTTTAGTTTAGCATCACACGATTCAATACATTCGCATATATTTTGTGGTAAGCCACCTGTAGTGATGCCAATCAATTCAGGTTTAAACAGTAATTCTGGTACCTGAAAAGCCTCTGTGTTCATACCAACCATCGTGCCATCATGCAATATTGCGTTATGTGGTATAATATCGGGACTCATTTCTACGGTTTTCATTTCTTCATCGTAATTTAAACAAACATGGCAGCCAATATGCTTGATCTCATTTAAAATTTCGTTCTCATTTCGTCTGCCATGAAAAAATCTCGATTTACCATTTCGCGTTAAGAGTTCACCCAAATATTTGGTTAGATCGTCACCACCTAATGGTACATGCCGATAGGAATCTTTGATGTACTCACCGTCGTTTAAAGCGACTATATGAGTTTGTCCAGCGCCCGATTCCACCATGACACCCGATGTTGCACCATAACCAAACATCGCCGTTGGCGTAGATGGCAGCAGATAAAATCCATTAAATTGAAATTTTTCAAAAACAATTTCAGCCATTTTTTCTCTACTTCCTAAAGAGTTGTTAAGTGGAGCTGTAAGGATAAGTTGCTGCTGTTTGGGCTGAATTTGCAAATGATTTTCAATCACAAATTCTAATATATCTTCGGCATCATGAAAATCTTTGATTAGACCTTTTTCCCAAGGATAAGAGAGTTTAAAATCACTGGAACTTTTAAGTGCTACTTCACCAAATACTTTTTTAGACACATCATTCAATACGGATGTACCCACAACATTTGGAATTATTCCTAAAGGATGCTCATCACCCGCAAAACCCGCTCTTATCTTGGAGGTGCCAGCATCTATTATAGCAACGGTATTGCGTACGGGCGGGGCTGGTGGCGGTGGTGGTGGTGTATCTAGCAGAAATTTCTATTTAGTATTTAACTTTTTGTAATTTATTTATTTTTCTTACGATCAGACGTTTGGGTTTCTATAACAACAGTTTCTGCAGCTTTGTTAAATACTACCTTAAACTCCTCTTTTTTTGGCTGCTTGTTATCGCTGCATATTCTAAAATATGTACATAACCGTAAAATATTTATTTGATATTAACAATTATTTTTTCCTACCCAAAGCAACTCATGTTGATAAACTGAGAATTTTGTTTATCTAAATAGAAGATCTTTTTATTTGAAAATTTTTTGCCACAGAATTTATATTACAAAAAAAGATTTTGACTCAAATTTATGTTGAAAATGTCAGAATGTGATAAAAAATAACTCATTGAATACAGTGTAAACGTTTTTAAAAATTATATTTAAAAACAAAAAACAAAATTTTAAAACATTTACATACAGAGAATATTTATGTATTCAATTCCCTGACGCTTAGTGAAGTAGTTATATATTTTAAGCGGATTTATTTTCCAAGTAATTGCACGAGCTTTTATTAATATTTGAAACAATGAGTTCACTAATACAAATTATTACCTTTTTAATTGAGATGATCTGCCAAATTATTGTCAGAGAAATTATTGTGATTAAAGCAAAATTATTACGTGAGCCGTATAATAATAAACCACATTCACTATTTATAGATTCTATATTTAACCTTACTCTCACTTTACATTTAACGTTTAAAATTTCCAAAAAAATATAAATATGTATATATAAAAAGTAATAATAAAATTCATTAATATCTATGTATTCTTCTCAATTTAATCGAAGCAACAGTTCTCACTGGGAACGTAAGAGGAGAAGTTGCACTGACAACACTGGTCCCAATAATACCAACGGACATGCCATTTAAATTCAAACGTCTTCAATTTCCCGTGCGTTTATATTTTGCTATAACCGTTAATATAGTTCAAGGACAAACGTTTCGGGTGTATGGTATGAATTTGGAAGAACTGTGCTTTTCTCACGGAGAATAATAAGTCGCATGTTCCCGAGTGGGAGCACCAACACATTTATTTATTTATGCACCACACAATCAAAGAAAAAATATTGTATACACTATTGTATTGAATTAACTTACTCATTCATTTCCAAATTCATCTTTATTAAATTAAATGCTATTTACATATTTATTTACAGTTTTGAGATATTATCTTAGATATTACAGCAAATTATGTTTTTAATCACAGATATTGAAAAGTTCAGTTATAAGTATTTATTCTTTTTAAGGGGAAAATAAGAAAACCTTCATATACCAAAAAAAAAACATGTTCAAATATAATTAGGAAATATATATGAATACAATTGTATTGTCTAATACAACAACACATTGCATACATATCATTTCCAATTTGGTGATTGCTGTTTTAAAAATACCTTTACGCCGACTCTCTACATTCTCTTATCAGCTGATAAGAAGAATTTTCTATTTTCTCAAAATATTTAGTGTTGAGTCTCTTTATGAAGTCGTCAATTCGTTCATATCCCGTTTGGTCGTGAAGAAGCTGCGTTGAGTGCCTCCAATGTTTGTTGTGTATAATCTTAAGCCATTTGTTTTGTATTATCTGAAGTTTCTTCAAATGAGTTTTTGCTGCTGTATACCAAATGGGACATGCATATGTTAAGGTTGGTCTTATCACGCTTTTAAAAATTAAATTTTTATTTTGAAGGCCAAGTGAAGAGCGTCTATTCAGTAAAGGCCACAGAGCTCTGATGGCTTTTAGGGATTTCTTACTGATTTCGTCAATGTGCCTTGAAAAATTAAGTTTCTTATCTAAACATACGCCAAGATATTTTACATAATTTCTTATTGTAACGCTCTCACTTTCACATCTAATTTGTCGACTTGGTAATCGTTTGGGGGAGTTGTTATAAGGAAATATGATACATTGAGTTTTGTTAGAGTTGATTTTAATTTTCCACTTATAAAAATATTTTATGCATGAAGCAAATCCTTTTTCCATTTTCTTTAATAATGCCTTTGTTAGTTTGCTAGACGTGATTAAAGCGGTATCGTCTGCATAGTAGGCAACTTTCAAGTACGAGGGCGGTGAAAAGTCCGAAGTATAAATTGAATACAACAAAGGTGATAAAATTGAACCTTGTGGTAATCCAGTAGAAATGAATTAACTTACTTTATTTCATTATTTCCAAATAAAAAATAATAAAAAAAAAAACCAATGATTTTGAATCAATGTTAATATTCATGCTTGGCGAAGCACGTCGGGGACCCGCTAGTTTAATATAAAATTGTTAATTATTTGTTTGGCTACAGGTTTGATAATCTTGCTTTGTTTAAGTTTTAAAAGAACCCTTATCCAATTTGAAAATATTTTACCGAGCAATAAATAATAGGAATAATATATCAAACTCAATACAAACTGTAACAGCTTAACTAATGTATACATATACATATTTACTTATTACCATTTATTTTGCAATCCGTCCTATTGGCTAAAATATTTCCAGGGGGACGTCGGAGCCAACTCTAAAACAAATTTAATAAATTTTGGTAGTTTATGTACTTATTTTTTATTTTATTTACTGGAATAAAACAATCTTTCTTTTCTTTTTTTATTACAAATAATAATAGTTGGATAATAAAATATAATTAAGTTTATCCTTTAAAAATAAATATTTTGTGATATTAAGTTGTTTGGATTGGTTTCGCCAGTAAATGAAATATTGTTGTCATTCCTTTCCGTTTTTGCTGGCGGTTTCTTGGTGGTTGAACGGCGAGTGCTTTCGATGTGAAGACATCATTCTCATAAAATGTTTATTATTAAAAAAAAAAAAAGAAATAAAATGTATTTCGGTGGAGGCAAGCATATCCATATGGCCATTTCATTTTTGCTCTTAGTGGATGTTACCCCAAATTTTGTATAGAACATTAAAGTGTCTTATATCTCAAGTCAAATTAAATAAATATGAATTTTATTTGAACAACACAACAAAAAGCCAGCAAAACTCAAAAATACTTTTACACAAAAACGCAATAAACATTTCGAAACTATTATCATTTTTCTACATAAAAAGCGTTTAATATTTGTGTTTAATATTGTGCGTTTCTTCTTTTCCATTGACACTTTTACACATAGTTAGATATAAACCTGTTTATAATTTAATTAAAATCTCTGCCGCGGTAAACGGGTGTTTTCCCCTTTTTCACATCAGCTGTTTCGAGGCATGCAAATCGAATTCGGTTTAAGCGTTTCGAACGCATACAAATTCGAATATTATTTTCTCCCCTAAATTTACTTATTTTCTCCCCATATTTACTTAATATATTTAATAAAATTGTTTCAACTTCTGAATATCCAGAGCCATTAAAAATAGCAAAAATTTTTCCAATACCAATGAACTTAAACGCTAACAAAGAGGAAATGTATCGACCTATTAGTATACTGCCGGTTATTGACAAAATTTTTGAGAAGATAATACACCAACAACTTTTAAATTACTTGGAAAAAAACAACTTATTGTACAAATGTCAGTACGGATTTAGGAAAGGTAGTGGTACCGAGAATGCCGCTGCAAATGGTGTGAATTTTATATGTCAGGGCTTGGATCAAGGTTATAAAGGAGTCTCAGGAATATTTTATGATTTTTCCAAGGCGTTCGACCTTGTAGATCATGACATCATATTTGAGAAGCTTCAGTACTATGGAATTCGAGGTGCAGAACTAAGTTTGTTTAAAAGTTACTTGACAAACAGAAGACAATTTGTTGAGTTAAACAACATTCGAAGTTTTATTGGAAATATCGAGCATGGTGTATCGCAAGGCAGTGTATTGGGCCCACTTTTATTTTCTATTTATATAAATGATATTGTGAATCTTGAACTTAATGGTAAAGTGTATATATATGCGGATGACATTTCACTATTTTATCCTTATGAGCATGAGACAGTATTAAAAGTTGACATGCAAAGAGATGCTGATATGATTTTTGAATACGCGAGAATAAACAAATTAATCGATAATGCAACAAAAAACAAAATATTAAGATTTAAGCTTCATTCAAACATAAGTACTGAAATTTTCAGTGTTCTTGTGAATGGCGAAGAAGTTTTTGAGACGAAATCGGTTAAATATTTGGGACTAACATTGCAAAGTAACTTGAGATGGAACTTGCATATTGAAGAGATAAAGGCAAAAATATCTCTAGCTATAGGCATTTTATATAAATTTAAGTATAAAATGGATGAAAAAACGAAGTTAATACTATACCAGGCGCTAATCCAAAGCCATTTGAATTATCTTCTAATGATATATGGATGTCATAACAGTATAGAGCTAAAGTCTCTTCAACGAACACAAAACAAGGCAATTAAAACGGTTTTTAATTTACCAATTAATTACCCAACAATCACATTATATACAGAAGTTTGCAAAAAAATGTTGCCTCTGAGAGACATGTATAAGCTGAGGCTATTATTATTTATATATAAGTCCATAAACAATATAGGCCATATAACAATACATTTTTCAAGGAATCAAACAAATTTTACAACAAGAAATAATTCAAACTTAAGTACAGCAAGATGTAGATTTGAAACCACAAAGCAAAAAGTTGAATATATTAGTTGCGTAGAATACAATAATTTACCTCAAAACTTGAAAAGTATTAATACAGTATCAAACTTCAAAAGGAATGTAAAGAAATACTTACTTCTTGATTTTGAAATGCTTCTAACATAACATTTATATTTATTAACCTAACTTGAAATATAATTAGTAATCTCTATTTATTTATTATGTATATATATTTCTAAAGTATGTGTTTTAACACAAGAATTTTGAATTATAAAATGCCAACTCGCCTCAATAATGTCATATGACGCTGAGGCAATAGAAATGTAAATTATAAATTGTTAAAATAAATAGAATAAATAAATAAAAAAAAAAATCTAACTTTAGTGGTTTTTTTGTATCATTTTTAGAAATGCTGCGTCAATTTGCTCATCGTTACTTTTTAAGCAAATCTTTCTCTAAAATGTTAATGTAATCAAAATTTTTATTGCTTAAATAGTTATAAATAGACGAAGTATGAACCTTATCAACAACTGTACCAGTAATGATTTCTAGTACATGCATATTTTTAAAAAAAGTAGTATTTCATTACTGAAAATTTAATTTGCTCAATTCGCCTTATACCGATCAAAATTGTAATGTCCTTTTTATATAAATTTTTGTTATAAGTTTAACAAAGGTAAAATTTCGACAAACTTGATGTCTTTTTACAAAGCAATATTTAGATGTAACTGTAAGAGTTCCATGGCAATAGGATTAATTAAAATATTCTTCCCAAACTTAAAAAATTAAAAACTTTAATTTTGCCTTTCTTGTGAATTTTCCTTTTATTTAAACACAATAATTTTTCTATGCCATTCTATGCCAAAAGAAAAAGTTAAAGAAAACCAGCCGCAATGAAATTAATAGATAATGAAGCAAACAGCATAAAGTTAACCTTAAATAATGTGGTAAAACAAAAATAACAGATTTGAATAAGAACTGAGATAAAATTATTGTAGTTGTAATAATAACAGGAATTCAGACATCTATCTTTACTGTTATACAAAACTTAATGGAATAAAATACAAAACCAAAGACATTAACATACGTTTAACAAATAGCATAGTGTTGTAAAGAGATGCTTAGTATTAAGGTTTGTACAAGTTAGCATACTTATAATGCTTGCGGCAAGTAGGGTAAGCGACACATGACTTCTTATCAGCTTAAAGTGTTAAAAGTTTACAAAAACCAAACAATGCGTTTGAGTCGCTCTGTTTCCAAAATTTTTTAAGTTTAAATATTTTTCCCAAACATTAATAAAGTTATGATTGTAATTTGTTAAATTATTGTAAATATTCGGTTTAAATGTTTTTTTTTCTTAGATAAAATCTTTATAGTCTTTGGATAATTCGTACTATTTCCGGAGACGACATGAACCAAAATTATTTTTTCTGCCTCTCCACTAGAAAACACGTTTGTGTTTTAAACACATATTGTGTGCGTTGTTAACAGCATTCTTAGCGCCTTATTTAAGTTTCTGGCTATGTCAGGTATGGCATAATAGCTTTTATTTATTTTTCTTTTTATTTTTAAACTTTGTGTCGCTTGTTCTGATGCCAAGCTAAATCTCTTCACACAATCTTAATTAATAATGCCATTACTATTCTTCAGAAAATAATCATTTTCATCCACAATTCGTCGGACTACTTGTCTATTCCTTCGTCAGACAGCTCATTCTGGTATTTCGCTTTCGGTTCCTTAAATAATGAATTGCATTCATTAGTTTTCGCTTAAAGTAACAGAGAATATCCAGATCAAGTAATCATCTTTGTTTCAGAATGGATAATTCATACACTTGAATGTGGTTCATAATATGGCTTTAATCCTGTCAGCACGATATTTAATAATATTTTTTTATTTATTAAATATTTTTTTTCAGTATTGCGATGTGAGAAATACAAGAATCTCTACGATAACTACAATTACTACAATGCCACCGAAAGAAAATTACAAATATAATTTACAGAAACTGCGCAACATAGAAAAAGTCATTATAATGTTTTTCTTACCAATGACCTCTAAACACATCGTACATACCAACAATGTAGATTGTGATTTTAATAACAGCTGAAGGATATGATAGTGACTTTGACTTTGGTTTTTTTTTTGTATTTTGCGAATATATGAATTCATTCTTATATGTGTATACTTATGTAAAATGAGCAGTTCAATTTTCATATATTCCATGAAAAAATTCAAATGTTCATTTTGTTTGAAACAATTTTGGGGTATTTGAAATATTCATGAAGGAGGAATTTTTCTGCTCCTAAAAGTATGCCGTTTAATTTAAGGATTCATTGTTCAAAATTTCATTACCAGACCTTTTCATATTAAAAGAATCCCGTCGTTTTAATTCGCCTGTAATTGAAATCACAGTTAAGCAAAACGTGTTTTAGGATAAATATGACACCCTCATTATTTTGATCAGGTATGAATTGTTTAATTGTTTAAGTGGTGTTACAAATAATATACTAATAAACGTATTTAACCGTAACTCGAAAATGATATTCTTGCTGGAGAGAAATAAAATTCTTGTGACTCGATATCGTTCGAGTTATGTATTAATTTGACCGCTTTACTAGCAGGCATAATTTCCTTAAAATTATCTGCACGTGATGGAAAATTACTGGAAACTGTTATTTAATCAATCATCTTAGGTTCTTTTATTCGTTCTATTATTGTATGGTGGGAAAAATCAATTTTTATAACAGTGTTATTCGTATAATCTTTTACAAGTTTATTTAAGGAAAGCTTATGCGTATATTTGAATGGCATTTCTTAAGGCATTCAAATCTTTGGCCAGTCTGTTTTGCAGGACGACCGATTTGAAGTGGGCATATTAAGATGTACAGTTGTTACATTTGGGTGAAAATAAATGATTACACGCATCGAAAGAGAGCGGGTGTTTGGTTTGCTTTATAGGTCGGCATTGATCCATACATCTTAAAAAAACCATTAGGAACAGAATGTTATACTCAACGGTGAACGGAATAGGAATAACCCCAATTGGATGTTTAAAGCATTAAGAGGAATTAAGTTAAATAATAATTTAACGAATGCTAATTTTAACTTAAATGTCCACCTACAGTATTTGACTTAATTCTATAAGAATTTTTGAAGATGAAGTTGGGGGATGTGTGCCAACATGCCGATAATCGAGCTGTCACCGAGTGTTTGTGGAAATATAGTCGGAATTACTGGGAAAAGTGTAAAAAAATTTGCCATAGATCTTATGCCATCTATTTGCGAGATTCACATATTACTGGCCTAAGATTATTATATTATTCTTATTATTTATTATCCAGCTTCTTTGATGTTAAGAATATTTTTATTTGATATTGTTTTCAGTTTTATTCGACCTTTTTTTTATAATTTCTGTTAAATTTTAATCTTTTTACTCGGTCCTTTAAATTATGACGATTTATTTTTCTTTTTTTCTCTCAATATTTCGCTTTCCTTTGGAAAGCTTCTTCAGGAAATTATTTTTTATATTTTCAAAATCGTTATAATTTAAAGGACCGAGTAAAAAGATTAAAATTTAATAGAAAATATTTTTATTTAAATTATTTTTCTTTAATAAATATCTTTTTTCTTTTTTAAGATCTTTTTTATATATTTTTTCTTCTCGATATTTCGCTTTCCTTTGGAAAGCTTCTTCAGGAAAAAATTTTATATTTTTGAAAACAAAAAATTATTATTTTTGAAAAAAATGTTTTGAAACATATTTTTCAATTTGTTAATAATTTTTTGTTTTCAAAAATATAAAATTTTTTCCTGAAGAAGCTTTCCAAAGGAAAGCGAAATATCGAGAAGAAAAAATATATAAAAAAGATCTTAAAAAAGAAAAAAGATATTTATTAAAGATAAATAAAAAAGATCGTTTAAAAAAACTATAAAAATTTTTAAATTATTTTAATTTAACTTCGTTATTTTAACAGACTTAAATCTGTTATTGTTATATTATAACCAATTTAAAGGGGTTTTCAAGCCTTCTTTCTTATCTGCCTTTATTGGTTTACTTTATAATTGTTATTTAAGCTTACTGAAGTGAAATATTTGGTATTTTAACTTTCTTTCGATTTTCTTCATTTATTTCATATTCAAAAGAAAGACTTGATTTCTTTATATTATCTATTAAACTTAAATGAAGCATAACTAAATGAAGGCAAATGATTACTTTTAACAAAGTGTCTAAATAACTTAATTTTGGTAGACGTTATATGATAGAAGAGCATACAAAAAATCATAAATATTTATTTAAAAAAAAAATGAAAATAAAATATTTTCTGAATAATTTACTAGAAAAGTCAATAAACTTTATGATAACCTTTCTTTAAAGAAAGAAATTCACCAAAGAGGAACAATTTAAAAATTAAATCAAGCGAAAGCATTAAGGTTGGTAACCCATATATTCCAACTGTCTGTGGAATAATTTTAATAATTTTTGCTCTTATTTTACAAAAATTTAAAAAAATAGCAGTTATAATGGTCTGGTCTCAGCATACAAAGAACTTTTTAATAAATATAGAAGGCATTTCCAGTCATATTGTTCTCTCTAAGGCAAGAAAAATACTTTGATACCAGCTTAAACTTAAGGAAGAATTTCTTTAAGAATATTAATTTATAAGAATAAAGCTGTTGCGAAAAAGATTTGGCAAAAACCTAAAATGGTGAATTGTGCCTAAGCTAAAAAAGAATACCACAACTGAGTAAGTAGTTACACTGTATCAAAAATTGGGTGTAAGTAAAAGTTTAGAAAAGTAAGTTATTATGTACCTAAATATTTTTGGTTAATTCTGCGAATATTTAAAAAAAAAATAATGTTGGAATATTAGTTAATTTGATTATTATTTTTATTCGACCTTTTTTTTATGTAAATTTAACACAAGAAACTTTCCAAAGGAAAGCAAAATATTGAAAATATAGTGTTAAATTTATTTAAAAAATACCATTATTAAGATTAATACTTATTTATTTAAGAAAAAAAAATTTGTTAATTGTAAATTGTTTGTATGTTTTAAAATTTATAAAAAACACTTCAAATTTTTCCCATAGAAGACAACGAATGCACAGTGGTTTGAAAACCTTTTTTGTTTATGGAAATAATTTGGCAGTTCATGAACCGTTTAAGATAGTCTTATGAAATTTTACAGAGAGCAAGCAGAGGCCTCTGTGTATAAATACATTTTGCATGAAACATTACGTTTTTCAATTTTACATAAAATTTTTTTATACACATTTTTGATTTTTACGTAGAAAAAATAAAAAAACTTCATTAGAAGCTGAGGTTTGCGAAGATCCTACAATTTAAGTAAACTTTTAGATTAACAATTTAGTACTTTTTTAATGCGTCGCCATTTTTATATGTCATTTACCTTTAAAACTGTAGATTTCAACCTAAAGTAATTTATTTGTAAAATAAAATATAGAATTTGAATTGCCACAAAATCTAAACGGATCAAGATATTCTTACAAAATTTTAAAGCAATAAAGCTTTAAAAGAAATGATAAAATACAATTTTAGTTTTTTTTTATATCAACACATAAATTCCTTAAGCGGGGAAAAATTTTTCCAAAAATTGTTTTTTTTAGGAAAATGGTTGCCCTGGCTTTCTTAACTATGGAGCTGTCAAATCTTTTTCAGTGTTTAGCTAAGATGTGGAGCTTTAATAATCTGTTTACCCTTTTTCAATTGGTGCTTTGCACAATTGTCTATGTTTGGACAGGGCTGGAGGTTGGACCATTACAATTTTTGACGCATTCGCTATAAGTTGTCCAAAAAAAATTTACTAGTACCGAAGTAAATTTCAATTAAGCAAAAAAAAAACCTTTTTGGGTAAACTCCTAAAAAAAAGGCAGTTGTTACATTTTTCTAATTCAAACGCTTGTAACATTTTAAAGAAAGATGCTATCAGGGCCCTATTCCACAAAACCACTTATTAACTTTTCACTTTGCACTTATCAAACTACATTTTTTTCAAAGTAATAAGAGTTTCTGCTCCACAATATTATTTGCAAATATCACTTTAATAACTGTAAATACACGCGTTCTTTGTAAAACTTTGCCCTCTTTAAATTTAAATTGTAAAGTCTTTGCGCTCTTCTGCTAAGGGAGTCTGTAAAGTGTTCCACAAAGCATTTAATCATCTTTGCATTTCTGTCTTATTACTTTGTACTTTGCGTTACTAAAAAAAAAACATTTTAAAATGAGCAGCGGCAGAAACTTCTGATATTTTGGCAATGCCGGGGAGTCGGTCTTTGGAGGAGTTTTAAATATTTTTTTATTTTTTTACTTAGTTTTATTTTGTTCCTACATTAACCCCCGGGGGCACATATATATGGTCTTTGGAGATAGCAACAACTTAGACCTGTATAACTGGGGAAAAAGGGAGCCCAGTCCCCTGAAGTCAGCAGGGATACAACTGGAAACTCCACTTTATTTCCAGGGGAATCAATAAGCTCGCAGAGTTCCGTTATTGGACTCTTTAGACATTTAACTGTTCTCTGACAGATTATTGAGGTTGGCCATTATATGGGAGTATCGTGGTGGTTGTGGTTTCGCGGCCCCATATCAGTCTATGGTTCTATGGTGGCCGGGTTCATTTCACCTTTAATAACACTTACCTGGTGAAATGTTCCCAGATCCAGTGAGCCTGCTAGACATGTGTTCTGGACAGTAGTTGGAAAGTCTCCAACTCTTAAGCAAGGAGTGATGATTTGCAGCCCTGCTCTGGAATCATCGAAGTTGCAACTAGAAAGTTCTGTTGCATAGAATTATAGCTTTGGCTTCCTAGGACGAGCATGACGTTCCAAATTATGCAGTGGTTTGGTCCACCATCTGATTAAGGCTTCATGGCCAGGCGCGGATGTAAATCTGATCACACAGTTTGTTCCTACATTCTGTTTTTTGTTCTTTTATTTTTATTTCGAAATAAAATTTAAGTGAACTTCAATATTTTTACTTCTATATCATTTATTCTATAAGATTTTAATCTTAAATCCCAAAAATGCCCCCAAACAAACAACGCTTTTGCAGCGGCAAAAGGTGATAGCCAAAAAACAATTTTATAATGGTTGGGATTAGGAAAAGTACTGCAGCAGAGAAGTAAGCCTTTCCATTCCACCCGCATTTTCCATAATATTAAGGGTATCTTTTCCTTCTTCTTTAGCATTTTCCAGATCCAATTCATCGATTTCAATTTCAGTGTCTTCAGTGGGTTGTGTGTATTCACTCCTTCCGTTGCTGCAGGCAATATTGTGTTAGATGGCGAAAACAATAACTACCTTTCCTGCAAACTCAGGCTTCAGTCGCAAATAATTTAGACACGGGAATCTTTTTTTAAGAATGCCAAAACTGTTTTCAGCTTTGGAATTCTTCAGCACGGTTATCGGGATTTCGGCGTAATGGTGCTATCAACCAGTTTTTCAGCACGTAAGCACTATAGCCCAAAACAACAGCATCCGGAAATTGTATTGCGCTTTGCATTGTGCTTTAATTTGTCTCCAATTTGATTTAAAATAAAATCAATTTGGATTCGATTTTAACGAAAGCACTCTTTAAAATTAAAGTTTTGTAGTCCCGAATAATTAATTCTCTATAATTTCTTTTTATAACCGCGTCGTCTCTCGTCGAACAAAAACTCACGTCTTAGCATTTTGAAAGCTTTAGCAGTTATAACAATATGAATTGTAAAGCGATCGTTTACCTTGCAAATATTTAATAAACGTAACAAAATTTACTTTGGAAAAATAGAATTTTCAGTTTTTGTGGAATGAAAAGTTATAATTATTTGCGAAGTCTTTGCAAATTACACTTATCAATTGGAACTTATCTCTTATCAAATTTTATAGTTTTGAGGCACAGGAAGTTTTACAAATTGACGAAAAATTTGATAAGCGCAAAGTGAAAAGATGATAAGTGGTTTTGTGGAATAGGGCCCAGAACCAAACTTACTTACTATTCTATTATAAATTTTATCAAAATTATAGCTAATATCTTAGAATGAAAACATAACGAACATAAATAAGAATATCACGTGAAAAATACCAGGGTTCAGAATTTTTCATTTATGAACATTCAAAAATCAACATTCATGATATTTTTCATAAATGAGAAATCTAAAATTGTGTATTTATTTTTCACACTCATAAACGAACAACAAAAAATGTTCTGGTTATTTTCATACATGAATGCGAACAACAAGAATTATTAGTCTTATTCATATGTGATAAATGATAAAGTAGCTACTTCTCATTAATGTTATTTTTCATAAATGTACATGTTCATTTATGAACGTTGAAATTTTATAAAATTTCTCATAAATGAACGTGAAAAAATGTTCTACCTACGATCGCAGTTTATCGTAAAATGTAGTAAAAACACATGGGTACATATTAACTCAAAATACAATATTGCAATATATTCTAAAAGAAATAAAAAAAAACATTTTTTTTCTGCATACGCCGACAATTGCGCATCATCAAATATGTGCGTTTATGTACGCGAATGCTTAACGCACATATTTTTACGACCTTTTCATTTATGAAAAATTATCAAAATTGAAAATATTCAAAAATAAACACTTGTGTGTTTCTCATTTTTTCACTTATGAATAGAAAGAAAAAAATAAATCGTCGCATTAACAAATGAGAAAACACAAAATAATTTGTAGTCTCTCACACATGTATGAGAAGAAGCGGCTAAAAAATGAAATGTACATATTCATACATGTATGAACAGTGAGTGAATACTTTGCTACTCTGAAAAATACTAAATTAAGGTTGGCTTAAAATAAAAAAAAAGGTTTTTCTAGCCCGATTTTCTTCGAAACTAAAAGAGATACATTGGACATGTAAGCACATTTATCTACATTCTTTATAGACATTTTCAAGGTCTACTTCACTTCTACAATTCTTAATATTTGAATAATATATAAACTTTTAATGACATTTTTAAAAACTTTTATGCCCATGGCACCCAACTTTGAGGGCATACTCAGATGTCCACTTTTATCCTATTCAGTAACTTTAATCAGAAATATCTCTGTCTGTCCTCTATGAAATTTCCGTAGAATATCTTCAGTGATTCATGAATGAACAATAAATAATTTTTCAATATCGATTTTGTCATTACTTTCAATTTGTTGAATCCATTATTAAAACTAAACTAAAATTTAACAAAACTCTAAAAAAATTAATTTCACCAACTTAGTTAAGAGTTGTTTTTATTCAACCCCCTTTTTTTACAGAAAATGACTTTTATAAAATGTACAAATAAGTATCCTAGCAACGTTGTAGAAGTAAACCAATGTAAAAACCATAACAAACAAATTGCTGTTGATTTTTAAAAGATGTGTTTATCTGGCGATAATGTCATTTAAGGAAGTGCGAGGTAAATTTTTATAAAATAATTTACAGGCAATAAAATTATTTAACTAATAAAAATTTTCATAAAGATCTTGCTGAACATTTAAAGTTATTGGGTTATCCTCACACCTTTCCACTGCAGGCCTTATCAAATAGTTTTGGTTGTCTAGCTGCCTTTTGTGTAGTGGCGGAAGTCTTACAATGGTTAGCTGAATTATTAGAACCAGGTGCTGTTTTACCAGGAAGTGTAAAAACACAGGAAGAACGTGCTCTTCTTATACGATCTGCCACCGAATTTTTTGTCACCAAATCAGGCATCAAATTAAATCCTCGAAGACTTTATGCCGCATCTGCAGTTACAGCAGGCGAGTTGCAAAAAATTACAAGACTTTTAATAACACCCAATGCCACTCATGACACTCTGGAAGAAGATGATATTTACAGAAGTCTTAATCAAGTTGATATTGGTGATAAAATGGGCGACTTGAGAAGAGCCCGTGAATTATCGTCAGACTTAACCCAAAGAGGTGCTTCTTTACATGATTTGCTGCTCAAAGAAATGCATAATAAGGAAGCCAGACTGGCGCAGGCAAATAGGCCAATGGAACTGGCCTTTGTAGAGAGGAGTTTAAAAAATGCGGTAGCCTCTTCACAAGTTAAATTACAATCGAGTAGAGTTCAACTGGAAAATGCTCGCATTGAATTAAATGCTTTGAATTCAAAGTTACAACGTAAAAGGGCGGAATTGGAACGTACTAAACAACGTTTGGAAGCACTGCTAAAGATACGACCTGCTCATATGCAAGAGTTTGAAGAATACGAGAAAGAATTAAAAAACCTTTTTCAACAATATTTCTTACGTCTGCATGTCAGAGATGCTTTAAGAGCACAGTTGGAAGCACGCACAAAAAGATCAACACCTGTATCATCTCCTTTACTACAAAAACCCGCAGAAAATTCTATGCCCTTCATACCAGATGGTCTCTTGGCTGATGATGATGATGAGGATTTGGATACAGATGAGGCTCAATTAGATACAAATTATGGTTTAGAGCACGGCATTATCGATATACGAAATGAAGATGTAATTAATAAAAGCTCCAAAACTACGGCGACTATAAAAAGGCCAAGTACCGCTACTTCACGCATACGACCAACAGCAGAAAGAAGTCGCACCTCTACTATAAGAAATGATGATAAAACAAAATCTAATCGCTTAAAACTAGAAGGTGATAGTTCATTTGGCAGTTCAGACAGTGATTTAGATATGGCGGATATTTTGGAAATGAGTTCAAATGGTATGCCCGGTGGAATGGTAGGCACTGCTGGTACTTCAGGTATCAACGATTTAAATCCTTTAAACGATGACGACGACGATGATTGTGAGTATATAAAGTAAATCATATTAACTAAAAATTAAATCCTAAATCCTAAATGTTTCTTTTAGTTGACCTCAATTCTATGGAGAGTATTAGCATTTCAAAAATAACAGGGGATTTGCAGATGAGACCTAAAACCGCTACCAAGCCAGAGCATCATAGTGATGAAGACTTTTAAGTTAATAAATAATAAAAAAATCAATACAATAAAGTTTAATAATTTTGCTAATCAAATATAGGGTCCGCCAAATAACTTTTTTTTGTTTTTTTAAATGCTATAATCAAAACTACACAGCTTCGGCTGTTTGGCACATAACGCCGTCCTGTTGAAGTTAAATGTTGCCAATATCCTCCTCTTCAATTTTTGTGAACAAAAATTCGTTCAACATGGCCTTATAACGATCGCTATTGACTGTAACGGCCACTCCTGAAAAATGGCCCAATTATGATTCTGGACCAAAATCCGCACCAAACAGTGACTCGTTTTGGGTGCGTGCGGGTTTTCTGCGACAAGTTTGCTTGTTTACATACCCGCCAAGATCAATGAGCATCATCTGAAAGGATGATTTTTTTTGCAAAATTGGCATCTTCGATCATCGATCGCAGGCCCACTTAGCGAAGCGTTGTTCAAGCGTATACACAATCATATTCGTTCAGCGGAAGGATAAAACTAATTATCTCTCAAATCAAACATTAGCTAAGTGTTACCATTCACGAAATAAGCACTAGTTGAAAAAAAACGTTAGATGGCGGACCCTATACAACGATATTTGTTCATCATTTGTCGTAACACACTTGAATTTTGTCCCAACAGCTCTTAACAATAATTTTAATTTCCATATTTTTTTATTAAATCATTAATAGTAAGATTATGGGCTATTTTTGTTATCGTAAAAAGTATTTACTCACAAGGGAAATTAAAAGGTCACATTTTCGTTGAATGCTTTTCTATGAGACGCATTTGCTTAGCTGAAGTGGGTTTTAAGGCTTAAAAGCAGAACAGTCTATTTAATATTAATATGATATTAAAGAAAAATATATTTAAATGATTTTAAATGATTAACAATTCTCAAATGAAGTGCTACTGATTAGAAAACAACTAACTTTTCCATCAGAATTTAAAAATATTTCATTTTTTAATTACTATGATGTATTTACTAGATGCCATGATCCACTATCAGATAAAGTCTTAGATCTTTAAAATAAAATGTGTAACAGGTGTGTTCGATTAAAAAATTGCATGTTTCTTCTGCGACAGTGTGACACCACAGCTAGCGTACTCTTACAATTTCTTCTTAATAGGACAGAGTATTATCTAATTTTTCTGTAAATTATTATCGTGGCCTTAAATAATATTCAATAAAAACGTACTACGGGCTGTAACGAACCTCATTGAGTTGCATTGCGAGATGACGAAAATATGTGAAAGTGAAACATTGAACGAGTTAGGGTAACACGGCGACCATTGCACACTTTATATAGCCATAGTAGTGTTAATCAATCCATTGTCGACATCTTATTAAACAAGACAGTTATTACGCAAAGTTGTTTTATACGAATATACGATCGTTTCTGGTTTAAATTTAAAACAATTAAATAATTTCTTTTTTCATGTGTTATTAACTTTATAAATAACAATTGAAATAATAAAACATTTACTCATGTAGAAGTAAATTACAAAGCGTTGTTAATTTTTACGAAAATTCAATGACAAGCTTTTTTTGCATTGCAAATTAAATAAAAATTTCTGATGGATTTTCTAACAAAAACTATTTTTTAAATAAAATACCTGCACACCTCGTTATAACAAAATCTAGTAGATTTAACTTGAAATCTTTCTCAAAATCTTATTCATTTATGGTGTATTTTTTATATTAATAAGGTAAACTTTTTATAACAAAAGTATTCATTTTTAATAATAAATTTCTATATACGAGCATTCTATTTACACACACTCATTAAGTGCAATTAATATAAATTAAACGTAATTATATAAAATTATATATTCTGTTGGGATTTACTTCTTTTTATTTTTATTTTACTTTATTTCATTAATCAAACACTAAGAAACACTGATTATCTTTTCCGTTTCCGCACTTAAGGGCGAATTACTTTCAACATACAAAAAACCCGCATGATCTTAACAGCCCATAGGATTATTTGCAATAGAATCAAAAAATTTCCTATAAGTGTGCTTAATCAACACTTATATTGTGTTTACACAGGGAAAGCTTAATATGGATTTTTTGCGAAGTGAGAAGAAAAACAAAGGCGTTGTATACACTTCTAAATTTACTTTTTGCACGTACTCACGAATTTATTTTGTTCTGTCATTTGCAAGTTCATACATCGATATAAATAAAAATGAAATGCTGTATGTTGTTACGAATATGTCCTGCTTAAGTTTTAAAATAAAATAATTAACAATATTGTAGGAGATATAACTAAATACACCCAAGTAAAGGACCCTACTACCAAATTGCAGAAGATTAATAATGATATAGTAGAAGAACTTTTTAAACTTAAAATTATCAATATTACAGAAAGAAATAAGCTTAAAACTAATATTGCTATAGCGCCTAGGTTATACGGACTGCCAAAAATTCACAAAGAGGAATTTCCTTTAAGACCAATTTGTTCATTTGTTAATTCACCATCTTACGAGTTGTGTAAATATGTTACTAACATATTGAAGAAGATCACTGAGGGTTCTAAGTATAATATAAAAGATTCAATTGAGTTTAAAGGAAAAATTAAAAACCTTCATGTACAGGATCATGAAAAGCTAATTTCTTTTGATGTAGTATCATTATTTCCAAGTATACCTGTTGATTTGGCGATCAACACAATAGAACAGAAATGGGACGTTTTGGAAAATTTTACAAAGATAGAGAAAGGTTTATTTTTTCGTATTCTCAAGTTTTGTATAGAAGATAATAGATATTTTCAGTATAATGAAAAGATATATATTCAGCAAAAAGGACTTCCGATGGGCTCTCCAGCTTCTCCAATTGTGGCAGACATTGTTATGGAAAAATTGTTAGATAATGTTATTGATAAATTAAATGTAAAACCAAAAATTATGACAAAATATGTAGATGATTTGTTTTGTATTATATCTGAATCTGCCATTAACGAAATGTTAGAAACATTAAATGAATTTGACCCTTCAATTAAATTTACAACTGAAAGGGAATGTGATGCTAAACTTCCATATTTAGACACTTTAGTAATAAGAAGAAATAAAGAATTAGTTATAGATTGGTACCAAAAACCAACTGCTTCAGGTAGAATTATTAATTATTATTCTAAACAAAATAAAAGAATTATTATTAACACGGCCAATAATTTAATAGAGAGAATTTTAACAATTAGTGACAAAGAATTCCATAGAAAGAACAAAGAAAAGATTAGAAATATTTTAACTGAGAACAATTTTCCAATACGATTAACTAATAGGTTAATTAATCAATTAAATAATAGGAGAAAAAGAGTTATAAGTAGTGGAACGGAACCGAAAATATATAAATCGATAACGTATATACCAGTCTTGTCTGAAAGAATAGAGAATTCAAAAATTTATGATACAAATAAATACAAAATGGCATATAAGAATACAAACACATTAAATAGGTTGTTTAGTAAAACTAAGGATAAAATTCAAAAATTAAATATGTCCAATGTAGTGTACAAAATTCCTTGTAACGGTAATGATAAGGAGAATTGTAATAAGATTTATGTAGGCACAACAAAAAATAAATTGAAAACTAGAATCGCAGGACATAGGTCAGACCAGAAATACAGGAATAATATTAGTTTACAAAAAACAGCATTATCTTCGCATTGCTCTAAAGTTAATCACTATCCTAATTTTGAAAATGTTTCAATTTTAAATTTACAAAATAATTATAAACGCCGTTATATGTTAGAAATGTTACAAATAATTAAAGTACCATTAACCAAAAGAATAAATTTTAAAGTAGATACGGAGAATGTTGCACAAAATTATAGACATTTAGTGCATAAAATTATAAAACAAAACTCTGTATCTGCATAATATTAATAATTAATACTTTAATTTTTGTAATGTTCGGTCATTAAATTTATGTTTTAAAATATATGTGTAAAATACTATTGTTTTGTAAATGTGTTATGTATTTTCAAAATTGGTTTTCATTTAAAAATTTGTTAGTATTGAAAATTTGTTTGTATGTATGTAAAACAAAAAATTTTTTCAACTTGTCGTTTTTTATTGTTTTTGTTTGTTTTGTTTTTTTGAAAAAATTTTTTGATTATTTTGAATTTGTTAATCAAAAAATTTTTTCAATTTGTTTGTTCATTATTATTTTTGTTTTTCCTGATGATGCCAACCAACGGTGTGGCGAAATATCGAAAATATAGTAAAAAATAAAGTTTTTTAAAAAATTTTTTATTAAATAAGACCTTGTGCTTAAAATTAATTACTAAAAAATATTAAAAAAAGGTCAAAAAAATTATAACTATTATATTAAGCAATAAAGCGAACTACTGGTTACAAACTGCGTAGAAGTTTATACACAGGCAACTACAATTTGATATGCTGTTTACTAACTGCCTGGCATGCAAGAAAAAAAATACATGTATGCTGTTTGCCATCTAAACGCGCAAGACAAAAACTAATTTTACAACAACAAACATACATGTTGTTTACCATCTGCAAATAGCAACAACAAATGTATTGAAATAAATCCCAAGCAGAAACCTTATCAGCATAAAAACTAAAACAACTATACACACAGGTATGCAAGTGCCTATACATCGAATAAACAACATACAATAACAAAATGCAATACAAAGGGAGTAGAAGATTCTTAAATCTTCTAGATTCTAATTGGACAAGTATAAATAGGGAAGCGTTTGAGTGGATAATCAATCAGTGTAAAATAAAACTCATTGAGTAAAGACGTGCATTGTTCTGTGTCAACTTTGTGTAGTTAAAGTAAATAAAATTGTTATTAATTAAAAAATTCTAAAAACTGGTGTTATCTATTTTGCAATAAAGAACTCACAACAAAACGTTGTAAACGTAACAATATTAATTAGCACATAAATTGAAAACGTCCTGACCGATATCACTTATTTATTTTTTGTGTAAATTGGAAAAATTGCTTGGAAAATCTAAAACTTCGGAAAAGAACTAAAACTGTGTTTTGTCTATGGGATTTTACATTTTTGATTTTTAAAGATTCCGCTCTGACTTAGTGAAATAACGTCAAAACATTTGCGTGTTAAAGTTTAATTGACCACCCCCACTTTTTCTGCATACCTAATATACGTCTTTTTTGTTGTTTTTGAAATCAGGCAATTTTGTAATACACTATCGGTTCTCCTTTTTTGTTAAATATTATATCATATGAAAATCGCTTATTTGGTTTTTATAAAAACCCTATTTTACTAGATATGCAAATGTCGTTTGATGGCTTATTATCTATTGTCTATTTGTCGGTTACCTATTGAAAAATTCAATAATTTACGAAATATCAGAAAAATATTGAAGTGTTTCCACAGAAATTAATTTTTGCAGCGGTGGTTACGTATTTGCGACTAATAAGGTTAAATTGCTATTCTATTGTAAAAACATCAGAAAAATATTAAAACGCTCCCGAAAAAGTAAATTGTTCTTGAATTATGAAGCATGAAATTAAATAAATTTCAACATTTTATCTCAAATTTAAAGGTTATGCAACAAGAACAAAGTGTATATATTACAACGATGCCAATAATACGTGGCAATTTCGGTCGCAGAACTCTTAATGCTATAAACCAAATAAATTTTTCAAGCAATCGAATTGCAGAGCAGCACTAAGATGGGCTTTCCGCTACAACTTGACAGTTGATTACAGTGACCCAAGCCAAAGCTATAGGATCGATGAGCGCCATGTGTCCACATTGAAAGGCATTTAAATACAAAAACGAAACTCTTGGATTTTATTGCATAAGTTGCAAGTTCAAATTGGTTTATTGATTATTTAAATTATTGATTTTTTAAATTAAAAATGGATCCTTTTTATAAAAATACTTTTAAGTTTTTAACGCATGTTGTATTTTTTAAGAATATTTAAAAAGAGATTCTATAAAACAAATTTAAGACATCGTATAACCCATGAAAAACGCAAGCATAACGATTACTATGGATGACGAACGTAAGTGCCATGCTGAAAGACCAGCATGAATCGGAAAATACGCGAGTCCAACTGGACAGAACAACGGCCCATGCAAAAATTGTTTCTCGTATTTTTTACAATTAATTAATTTATTTAAATAATTTTTATATTTATATTGCAAAAATCAAAATTCTGACAGCTCATTTTAATACCGTTTTATTCCCAATTTTTACGAACGTCCGGTTTTGCCATTTTAACAAAAAAAGTATTGCCATATGAAATCAAATAATAGTCTTTGAGCCCTTTTATGCTCATGAACATTTAATGCAGCCCAAGAGGGCCTTTTCGAATATTATGAAAATATATTTGCTGTTTTATTTTTTGTAATTAAATTTATAAGCTTTTAATATCAAAGTTAGATTTAAATATACAATCGTTTATATTTATAAGATATACAGAAGTACATAAACATATATAAAAGTTTATAAATACCAAAATGAGAGTTAGATTAAAAAATATATATCCTTGATAAATCTTGAATAGATTAGTTTTCTGTTTTAAACAACTTTATATACAAAAAATTAGGAAATAATGAATTTTATTTAAAAGAAAACGTATTTTAGTCCTACAATATTATTGTTACATAACAACATCACGACAAACAATTTTTGTTTTTGATGATGCTCTTGATGGTGCAGTATTTGCACATGTATCACTAGCACCGGAAGAAGAAGAATAATCTAAATGACCATTCACATTAGACTGCTCCTGACGTGCTAAAAAATTATCAGCTATTGCACGATCTAATCCATGGTACTGAAAGGATGGATTGTTGCCATCGACAACACCGACATTAGATTTATGTCTTTGACGACGATCTGGATTAGAATTACCATGACGCAAAACATTAGCTGCTGCTCTGCGCTTCTTTCGTGCATCATTAGATTTAAAGCCTCTCTGTGGGCGATAAGTGCCAGGCATACTGTTTGGCGGTGGTGCATATATAACGGGCATAGATGTTCTCAAATAAGGCAAAGTCATGCCACGGTAAGCAGCCATCGGCGTAGGTCCCATAACAGGTTGTTGAGGTGGCACCATCATTGTAGGGGGAGGGGATAACTTTTTTTTAATGGATAAATAATAAATTATATTGTATAAAAGTATTTTTTTCGTGAATTTGATGCATGAATTGCTTACATTTCCAGTAGCTGGTATTAGCATTAATGGTCGTCTGGCTGCTGACATTTTCGCTTGTGGTGTTATCATGTTTCCTGGTTGAGCTGCATACATCCAAAAAGCAGTCATTTTTTCGCTCTTTTCCTGAAAATTTAAATTCAATTTATTAAAAGCAAAAATATTTTAAAATGAAAACGGTATCACCGTATCGGATTTTTCGATTAAACATATCTTATTCTAACCTTGTCACTTCCTGCTATTGACATTGCTTTGACATAATGATCCACAGTATCTGGGCTTAGAGGTAAACCATTTGCATTTGTTTTAATTATTATGTCTTGTAAATCAGCAGTCTTTGATCTGAAAAAGAAAAAAAGAACAACATATAAAAATAAATATTAAAAATTACAGATTTCCTTAAGCTTAAACTAAAAAATTATATAAAATATAAAACGAATTTTTTCTTTAGATACTGTTATTTTGTAAGGTGTACGTTATTGCATTTGTTTATAATTTTATTTTTCTACAGTCTTTTGTCATGTTTGCATTATTTTGTAACAGGGAAAAAATTGAAAACCAACTTTTGAAATTTTTAGATCCAGTATTTGTTTTCTCAATTGAATTGAGGCACAAACTCATTTATTAAAAAATACTGTTTGAATATTTCAAATTTTAAGTTTTTTAATTGCAGTTTGCATTTAGTATTACATTCACTTTCATTTACATTCATTCACACTTGAAAGACTTATTATGTTTTACAACACTTAAATAATCTTAACAATTAGCAACACTGTTTTTGTTGTCTTTGCAAAAACGAAAATAAAAGTTTGACATAATGGAGGTGAATTTTAAATAAGAAAAACAAAAAAGAATAATAGACGTGTAAAATCTATAAAAAATAACATCGTTCAGTATAAAAAAACATAATAAAAACCACAAGTTATAAACAATTATAAAGAAATAATAATTCTTAACTCTTAAATACTACTATAATTTTAACATCTTAACTAAAAAATGTATGGCTGAAAACTCAAGTAAACTTATTGATTTTTTCTACGACACAAAACAAAGGCAAACTTAAAGAGCAAGCAAGTTTTAAAGAATAGTGTTTTAAAGCTAAGAAACAAAATACAACTTGTCATTTTATTTCATCTAAGAATTTCAAAAAAAATATACGTGGCTTAAATGTAACGCAAAAAAGCTGATAAAAATCTAGACGTCTGACTAACTTTAGTGGTAACAATAACAACAACAAATACTAAATATTTGTTCGCTCATTCCTTCGACATTTGCTAGTAAATGGTATTAAGCAACTCTTATACGTCATATGAAGAGTTTGTGGATCTGATTACACAAAGACGTTAATTAAATTGTAGCATTTAAACAATATGTTTGCAAATTTCAAAAATCGTTTAGCTTCTGTTATAGCTCCGGATATACCGGCTTTACCTTCCAGTCATGATCATCATATAGCTCGTGGTTCACACTTCCACCAACGTATGTTACAGCAACAAATATTACAGGATAAATTTGCTTATGCCCGCCCACCTTTCTTGCAGTTGTTAACGCCCGATGAACTTAAAGCCTCAGCCGATCATAACGTCAGACCCATTATAGTGCCTAGGGATATTGGACTATTGCCTTGGGGCACAGGTTACGCAGAATGTGTCAATTCAGGCAAATCAGAATGGAATGAAGATCAAGGTGCATTTTGCCATCAAGTTCTGTCAGATCCTACACACCAATATCCTGATCTCCCTTACACATATTTTGGTATATTTGATGGTCATGCTGGTTATGGCGCAGCTCTGGCAGCTTCACATCAATTTCATCATATATTGCATGAAAAGCTTGTAGACTGTATTGAACTGCTTTTGCCTCGTGAGTGTCTGGAAGATTTAGGACTTGCGTCAATGACAAAATCACAAACCGTTAACTCATTTCCTCATCCAAGTCATTTTCAGAGATCTGTTTCCAAAGATGAGTTAATTGTTGGTGCTTTGGAGAGTGCTTTTATACATATGGATTCGTTAATAGCGCAAGATCGTGACCGATATCGTGATGCCGGTGGTTGTACGGCTTGTGTTTCTTTGTTTATCAATGGCAAAATGTATGTAGCCAATGCTGGTGACAGCCGTGCTGTTTTGTGTCAAAGAAAAGTTTCTGGAAATCAAAATAAAGAAAATAAACACACAGCCAATTATGATGGATCGGAAGGCGCCTTTCCGGAACCTTTCTCGTTTGATCACACCCCAGAAACGGAACGAATACGACTTTTGGGCGTAGCACAGTATAAACCTCATTTAATGGGTAAATATTATACTGCCATGGAGTATGCCAAACGGCCTCATGAACGTGACTTAGGTCAACGAATTTTGTGTCGTCATGGCACCAATAAGGGTTGGAATTATAAGACTCTCACTAGAGATGATTTAAAAATGCCCGTTGTAACCGGAGAGGGTAAGCGCTCACGACTTCTTGGAACTCTTGGAGTCACTCGTGGTTTTGGTGATCATGATTTATTGGCCATAGCGACGGGAACATTAATAAAACCATTCCTTACGGCACAGCCAGAAGTTAACTATAGAGATCTCACAAAAATTGTTACAATTCCAGGTAAAGAAACTTTTGTTTTTAATTTAAAGTTCTCTTTAGACAACACCTTAGATAAACAAATAAATTTTTACTTGTTTTCCAGAGGAGCAAAATGAAGATGGTAATTATGGCATTTTAGTCATGGCCACCGATGGCCTTTGGGACGTTTCGGAAAATGATGCTGTTGCCCGCACAGTTTTCCAAACATTACACAAATATCCAACCGAAAGACACCGTTACACAATGGTGGCACAAGAATTAGTTGCTAAGGCACGTGGTAAAATTAACGACTATGGTCATTGGCGTTTGGCCGATAGTAAGGCCGCTGCAACAGTAGATGATATATCAGTAATTGTCATACCCGTATATCAGTATTATAAAGAACATGTGGAATATGAACAAAAGTGTCTGAGAGAATGTCGTGAACGTATCGAACGCGAGGCTACGGCACAAGCATTAGAAGCCAAGGAGGAAGAAGTA
Source organism: Trichopoda pennipes (assembly GCA_030448955.1). Classification (NCBI taxonomy): domain Eukaryota; kingdom Metazoa; phylum Arthropoda; class Insecta; order Diptera; family Tachinidae; genus Trichopoda; species Trichopoda pennipes. The sequence goes on along the minus strand of JASKUP010000049.1, from coordinate 2,716,655 downwards.
CAGCAGCAGCATAAGCAAGAAATTAATGGTTTAGTAAATGGTATGCAAGAAATGGCTCAAGTAGTGGTTGAGCCAGAATTCAGTGAAAATAGCCCAAAAACACTACTCTATACGGAGTCAATAATTGAAAAAATAACTGAAGATGAAAAGTTGGAGAGCATTGAAGTTGAGAAGATGGAAGATGATGATTTAGATAAAACGTTAGAGAAGTTTGAGTCTGTTAAAGACTCAAACGATGAAGTGGAAAAAGGTATAATTTCATAAATTAGAAAAACCACATTTAATATTGTCATAGAATTATTACAACTATTTATTTTGTAATTCAATATCTTTTAGTAAACATTATATTTAAAAAATGACTTTTATAAAACGTAATTTGTTTAAAACAAATACCTTTTGTAAAAGGAAAAGGTCAAACTAATAAAGATAGGAGTTTTTTAAGTATGTTTAATTTTTATAAAAAATATCTTTGTTTACATGAAAAGTATTTTTTTTAATAATATAATAATTTTCTTATTTCTTACTTTCCCTAGAAAGCTCGGCAACAGCACAGTAACAACAACGTTAAGTAAATATTGAAAACATAAAAAATATAGTGAATATTAATACAAATTTAAATAAATAAGCAGATGTTAAAGTCATCGTCAAAAAAAAAAAAAATAATAATCTTTCCATAAATGTGGATAATTTTAATTGTATAATAATTTTTGTAAGTCATTAATTATTAACGGCCATAAATATTAATATTAAGGCTTAACGTTTTTTAAACTTATTTTTTTAATACCTGCATACAAATCCACAAAAATCATTAACGACTTAAATTATCTTCTTGACTTTCCATTTTTTTAATAAATATAGAAACATTAAAACAAGAAATCTTTGTTTTGCAATAGCATTACACAGATTGACGTTAAATTTTACTTTCGCAAAAATGTGAAAGTACAAAATTTCTTTTAAACAGAACTCGATTTTTATCAAGGGCGTAAAATCTGTGCAAAATTTCGCACAAAACATATGCTCGATAACATTTCGTTGGTAATCTTAAAATAAATTTAATTTTTGCCGAAAAAGTACCAAAGTACACTTTGATATGGCATTTTTAAGATTAAATAAAGTGCTTCATCGAGTTTTTTTATTAGTTATTGAACTTAAGATGTTAACAGCTAACGGTAATAAAAAAATTGTGTTCCTTATTTTGTATTGCTATACGCATTATAGTTGCTAAAGTGTAAGCTTACACCTGAAGTGAATACCTTTATTATTTCTTTTTTTGCAAAACAAATAAAGAAACCATAAGAACGCAAAGCCACAATTAAATAAAAAAAAATCGCAATTTAATTTAAAATAAACACATATTTTATAATAATTTATTATATATAAGTTATATATATAAACAATTACTGTAATTATTCTTTATAAAAAATAGGATATTAAAATAAAATCAAGAATTAGAAGAAATGAGTGAAAGCTAAAAAACACATACTTATATTCCGTTAACCGTTTGCAATAAACTTAGATCATTCGAAACTTGAGGGAAAGAAATAAACACAAATTTAGTAAATAAGTTTAAGTAAAACAATAATTGTAATTAATCAAATAAAAAAAGAATAATATGCAAAATAAAAATAAAAGTATATATCTAAAATATATAACTTTTTGTTTATTTTAAATAAAATAAAGTATTTTAAATGAAATGAAAACGTCTACAAAAACTAGTTATCTAGTTTTATTTACACTAAAATGTGTTATCATTCATTAGTGTTGACGTCCTTTCGTAGATATCTGCTAAATGTCGTTGATACTACTTTGTAGCGTTTCTCTTTTCCATCCTTTTTATAATATGCCTTTGGCTATTCGGCATTTACATTGCCACATACCTCGTTAATGCTCTACATTACTTCTTCGTACTCATGCGGCCGAGATATATATTTTTTTTAATCACAACGAAAATAACAAATCCGAAATTCTAAACGAAGTACCCAGTGACGTTTCATTCACTCTTTTACTTAAGGAATGTCATTGGAAACCATACCACAATGCATAAAATATAGTCAAACACCAAAAACTAAAATAAAAGTCACGCCGTTACTGTTTTTAATAATTATTTACAAAATTAGGCATGACTAATGTAAAAAAGTAAATTAAGGATTGTAAATAAATATTCAGGTATGTGATAAAAATCGATAAATTTAATAAGAATTATTTTTGTTTTTTCTTGTCTAAAAATTTGTATTAGTGCGTTTTCAAAAATTGTTTCTTGTGTTCGAAAATAATCGAAGCTCAATTAAAAATAAAGTTTTGAATTAAGTAAAATTAAATAGAAAATTTAGAATCGAAGAAAATTTTCATTTAATTCGAATGTTAATGTGAGCGTTAACACTGTTGAGCTGTTCACATTCTGCCACAGCAACATGGGCAACAGATATGCTAATTGTTGCTCAGGAAACATATTCGACGGAATAAATATTCATGTTAAGTTTGTAATATCGTTCTGGACAGTTTTTGTCAAAATACCAACTTGTAGAGTTTGAATTTATTATTTTAAAAAAATTTTTCGGAATTCCTTGTCTATCTCTCTCTCTCTTTCTTGTCGTGGTAATTGCTTTTAACTTTAGTCTTCAGTTGTGAACAAAATTTTTCGACATAATCTGCAGTTATGATACTTTTATAACAATTTAAAGGGGGATTATTGAAAAAATAACTTTCTGAAATATTTTAGTTCTGTAAATAAAATGTTCCTTTCCATTTTAGCATAGCATAGCACGAATAACACATGTAGTCATTAATAGTAACCCATATATTTTTCCATTGAATTTTTATGGAAACATGCCGAGCATTATAAATTGAAGAATATTTTGCGTCCTAGCTAAATTCGTTGCTCTTGTGAGCAATAAATTAGAAAACTACCTTTTTCTAGCAATTTCAATAAAAAACGGGCTTTAAGTTTGCCTGAAGTAGAATTTTGTAATCCTGCAAGTTAATTTTAGTATTCAGATATGCCACTATTATATTCAGAATGCTCGCTAAAATATTGTTTGATGATTTATTAAGTTTTAAAGAAAACAATTATGAATAAAAAAAGTAAACGAAACGATCCATTATCCTGTGAAGTTTTCTAAAAAATCTTATACACGCGAGTCAACAACAACAACACACTTGTAAGTAATTCTACGAAATAAGATAAACAAGAGAAAACAAAAACAACTATAACGGAGCAAGCATCTAAACTGAATGATAACAACAACAATAGTGGGTGCTGTTGTATGTTCGAGAACCGCTTAAAACAACTATATTAGCATCACTTGCTGGGCAAATGAGTTAATCCAAGCTGAACCATCGTGTTTATTGTGGGTATTGAAAATAAATAAATTGTTTAATTTAAAAATTCTAAAGTGCTGTGTTATTATTTTGCATAAAAGAACTCAATATAACAAAACGTTTATTAAAAGCAATAAATATTAAATAACCACCAACGAAATTCTGTTACGTTCCTTACTCAAATCTCTTAGCAGAAAGAAATATCTTATTTGTCATACAGAATTTAAAAATGTCTTAAAAATTTTAAAATTGTGTTATTCTAGATCGTTACAATATATTTTTCGCAAGTTCTTAACGTGCCTTCTGCTGAACAAGTAATCGTGAATTCCTTAATTTTTGGCGGCAAATTAGCTGCTTGTTTTACAGTTCAACGGGAAACATTTTTGCCACATTCATGTTCTTTACAGGTTTGTTTGCAAGTTTCGATTTTCACCCTTAATTTTTCTTTTCTTTACCCATAATTTTATTGATCATTTAAAACTTTGACTGATACCTTTTCAAATCCCTTCCCAATTCTGTGTAAGGTGCTTTCAAATTCTGTGTAATAAACAAACAATAATTGAGAACAAAACAATTGGATATACATTACGTACGTGCTGTAATTTTAATATTGCGGTTTTAATAATGCACCAAGCTTGGAAATAAATTACTAGCGGTTTACAATGTACAAATAAACGTATTTATTGCTTTTAAATGCTCTTTCAGATAAAATAAGCATAAGTGAATATGAGAAATCATTTTAAAAGATATGCGACATAGTAGTGTACGAGGCTATGTCTAATTTCAAACGTCGAATTTATTGCTTAAAAATAAGAAAAAGGACAATTTACACCAAATAAAATTCACGTGGTACAAATTCGTAAATTTTATTCTGCACCAGTGGCCAACAAACTGTAATAAAACTTGTTGTCTTTGTGTTCCTTTGGTCACAAACAACTGCTTGTGACACAGGAAATCACTTTGCCTTTAAAATCGAAATCTACAAAATAAAGTATCACTAGAATTTTGATTTTTAATTAAATTTTTGAAATGTTTTCTTTTCATTTATTTATTTCAAGCGTAAGAAAAGGTTGCTGAGTGACTGACAAAAATCTTCGTTCAATTTTTTGTTACTTTATAATGAAACAGTAAATATTTTCAATTAAATTGGTTTTTATTATATTTGGTTTTATTCAAATATACAATATTTAATTTATAGGTTTAAAATTAAAATTTTAATGTAATGAAATTTTGTCTATATTTAAAAATGACTTAATGCAAAATAAAAAATAATAATAATTATTATTTAAAGTATATTGGTATTAAGGAAAACTTTCATAAAAATTTTATAACTTTTTCGAATAGTCAATATTACCATATTTGTTTGATAACGACATTTGAGTTACAATTGTTTTTCGAAAAATAAAATATATAAATGTATATATGTATATGTGTACTCGTATAATTTTATAATTATAATGTATATAAGTTATGTATGTTGTATATAAAGAGCAACTCTTTATTTTGTGTTAACCACTTAATTGTAAGCATATCAATAAATTAAATTACGTTTTAAATATTTTCCTTAAAGTTTATAAAAAGTGGAAAAAATATTAAATACAAGTAGCTGCTTTGCTTCGATTGCAGTTTTGAAAAAATAAATACTGGACATAGAAAAAATGTTTTTAGTTAGAAAAAAAAAAATATTTCATAAAATTTATTTATTAGTAAATTGATTTATTTTATATTATTATGTAAATAGATTGTAGAATAAATACTATTTTTTTGTTGTTTTTTTATATAGTTAGTGTATATAAAGTTATTAGTTGTTTTTGTTTAATATAATTTGTATATAAGCATATTTATATATATATAATTAAAATATAATTAAGGATTTAAAAACTGTGTCAGCAATAATTAACAATTTATTTAATATTTTTAAGTTATTTAACTACATTCTTTTAAACAAGTTTTTTATAAATATGTTTTTTTATTTGTTTGCAATTTTTTAATATATTAGCTAATATTTTTTCACCAAAAATATATGTAGGTTTTTCTATTTTTTTATTATTATTTTAATTTAACAGGTCATAGGGTTTCATTAATTTATTGTTTTTAATTCGTAGTTAACAGGAATTTTTTTTTATTATACCTTTTTCTATATAAGCATATGTAAGAGCTCGTGATTTCAACACATAAAATATATTTAGCTTCGTGTTTAGTTGTCTGCGGCGCTGAAATATTTATTAGTTTTAAATTAAACACAAAAATAAGACGCAAATGTAATTTTACCTTTAAGATATATAAATACCTACACCGTGATATCTACTCATTTATTGAAATTACGGTCATAAATGTGACTTTTTTGTTTGAAATAAACAGGGGGAAATAATCAGATCTGTTTTAAGATGTGTTACATTGCTCTAAAAACTATGAAAAAATTTTACACATTAACTAAATAGTCGTAGATTTTAGGTCTAAACCACTTCACCTACCAAACTTTACAAAAATCTCAAAAATTTGAGGACTAGGCTAAAAGTTGTTAAGATGCAAAGTACCAATTTTGAAAATTTAATTAATGGGTAATAACTGAAGAAGACATCAAAATTAGGATATTATGTTTTTTTTTTAAAGCGAATAATTTTGTTTTACTAAAAGCGATAACATGGTATAGAATCTTTCAGTTTTTAGTTATTGTTCTTTTTTTGTCATGCTAACAAGAAAAATATCTTTAAAAAAAAGTTGTTTGATTAAGGTATTAGTACTAGCGGTTTCAATTTTAGAGTTTACCACCGAGAGCTCTACCAGGTTCGAAAATTAAAATATAAAAAATAATAATTTTTCTTAAATGAGATCAGAAACTGTATAATTTCAAAAATGCAATGCAGGGTGTAAACATAAACGAAACGTTTGGTGTTTTCCTTTGTAGTGAGTAAAACAAAAACAATTCAAACAATTAGAAGGATTGGTTGCCTTGGTTTTGCTCATGAGTTTATACTCATGCTCAATCTACATCAAATAAAACGGACGTAGCTAGAGGAAAAAAGGATGAAAGCAAATTTAAAAAAGAATTAAATTTGAGAAAAAACGCCTCGCAAACGTTTGCTTATTGATTTGCTTCTTATGCTAGGCCTTTTGTCAGTACAGACGGGTTGCCTCGTCGTCGCAAGAAATAATTAAAGAAACATCAATTAAATGTAAAGAAACATAAAGGCTGCTTTTTCGTAAAATGACGAAAAAAAAACTGTCAATTTCGATATAAACGAATGAACATCTTGTAGGCAACATCAAATATAAAAAATTTTAATACTTCAGGTAACATTATTTTCAATAAGAAACATACAACATACCACATTAAGAACGTGTATATGTTTCTTTCAATGCACCCTCTTTTAAAAAGAAACCATTGTTTCTCAGCGAACTACGCAATGCAATTTTAAAGTACTAAATTGTTTGGGTTTATGCCGCCAGTGAATGAAATACTGTTGTCAATTCCTTCTCTATATATCGTCTTTCCTGGCTGTTTGTTGAACGCCTTCAGGTAAGACTATATATAGAGGAGGAATTGACAACAATTTAAAGGTTGTACTGTTACTATCAAAGTAAGTAGATTAACAAAATAGATTGCCTTTTGCCATTCAAGAAATATTTTGTTTGGTTTTGCTCCTCCACAAAGCGAATTTCAACATTTTTAAAGATTTATTTGAGTTTTATTATTTTGAAAAAATTGATAGATATAGTCACTAAATTCGTAAATTTGTATTTATAGTATAATTAAATTTTTATACTATCCACCTATTTATCTTAGAAGCAGTGCGATAATCTAATCACATTTGGCACTAAATATTCATTTTGGGCTCGAGTTTATATTTCGAGGTCTTACTTTTTACTTAAGAAAATAATTTCTTATGTGTTAACTTTTAGTGAGAAATGTCAATTTACACCCCAGAAAAATGTTAAGGTTCGCTCAACTTCTGCTTGATTTAAGTCAGAGGAATGCAGACAATTTTTATTACCAATCATGGTAAAAGTGAAAGAAAACAGCTTCGCTATTTATATATGACCGAATACATGAAAACATCAAAATAAAATATATGTCAGCAAAGTTTTTTTTCTTTACCCCGTTTATACTTTCATTAAAGAAAGCTCAAATATTAAAAAAGCATTCCTGCATTTTAATAAATAATAGTTTATATTAAAACTTATAAGGTAATTAATTCCCAAAATTCTAGAAACAATATTAAAAAAAAATAAATAAATAAAAATACTTGATATTTCAAAATTAAAAACCTCCGTTATAATAAATATTTAAAAAAATATTTGGACACATTTCTACTTGCCAACAAAAAAAAAATAAATTTAAGCTAAATATTATACGCGTAAATAATAAATTGTGACTATTTTATATTTTGTTTTATACAAAATAAACTTAAACGTTCAGTAAATTTAAACATTTCTTCTTCTTGTAATTACAAAATAAATAATTAACTTCTTTACTATAAATGGAAGATTTTATAATGATTTCTTATCTTAAAGTTTAAAAAGTGTGAAAAATAGTTAAGTTGTTTTGTTATTTTTGTTTTCTGCTTAAAGTTTTTAATTTATGTTTGTTTTCTAAGTAAAAAGTTGTGCTTTATTTTGTAAACTTTGAAAAAAAAGTAAGCCAGTGTTTCACACTTCGTGTTCTTTAAGTTTACCTTTTTTTTTTAGAGTTAATCGCCTTAATTTTCTTTTGTTTTTAATTTTTACTTTTTTCTGAAATGATTCCTCATTTGTTGTCTGTCTTCAGGTAATTATTTCTTCAAAATGATCTTAAAAATTTTAATTTAAAATGGTTTAAAAATTTTGGCCATTTAAATAAAGTTTTCGATTACGTTTGTAAATTGGCACGATCTTTGGCTCGACGTTTGGCCAATGTAGATTGCTCAACGGGTCCGACATTGGCGGCCTGTGGTATAGCAATGGCTCTGAATGTAGCATCGACAGCACCACGCAAATACGCATTAGCTTCTCTTGCTGAATTTGCATTATGGGTGAAATTAGTGGTGAAATTATTGTGGGCGCCACCACTTTGGTTCGTTGATGTGTCAGTTGGTTTACGATATTCTGTGAGTCGTACCGAACCAGCTGATTGTTCTTTTAGCCAGGAATGTTGTAGTATTTGTGCTGCGGTTGGACGATTTTCCGGTATAATATGCAACATTTGTCTTAGCAAATCTTTGACGGTATTTGATACCAATGTCCATCGTGTCGAGGTAAAATCTATATGTCCAGATCCTATACGTTTTAATATAACATCGGGTGAATCATTAGGTGTCGATGCGAAGGGTGTTCGCCCCGATAGCATGATGTAGAGGAGAACACCTAGTGACCATATATCACAGGCTAAATCATAGCCTTGTCGTTTTAGTACTTCGGGGGCAACAAAATTCGCTGTATAACAAGGTGTCATAAGAAGACCATTGTCGGCACGTAATTGTTTTGCAAAACCTAGATTGAATATTAAAGCAATAAATATAGGAAAACTGTAAATCTAATATTATTCAAAATGCAGTCCGAGTGAAATTATCAGCTATTTTTTCGGATAATATCATTGTAAACATTATTCATATTTGAATCTAATCTACGGTAATTTGTGCTAGATTCCTTTAAAAATAAATATTTTATGATATTCTCATTATTAAAAAAATAATATATTTGAGTCAAGAGTCTTGAATTTTCTATACAAAATTTGGGATAAAATCCACTATTGAGCAGTAGTGAAATAGATATATGGATATGCTTTCCTCCGCAGTAATACATTTTAAATATATTATTTTTTTAATAATAAATATTTTATGATACTCTAATATTCAAAGAATCTAGCACAAACTAACGTAGATTAAACTAAAAATGATTACAAAAAATAAAATTGTTTATATTCAAATTTTAAATTAATACATTTTTAAACAGTTATTATTGCATAAGATGATAGAGCAGTAAATGTGCTCTTATGGTTGCAAGTTATTTGAGACTATGAAGTACATTTATTTTTAAAGAACTGAAGCTGTATGACGCCATAAAAAGTGAGCAAAACAAAAACTTATTAAAAACATTTTTTGAACTTCAAACGGAATGATACTTAAGTTTGTTGTAACCTAAAGATAAATTGTAGTTTCTATTGTTATTTTAAATTCAGTATTCAAATACTACGTATGTAAAAATAATAAAAAAATTTTATTTTAGATTATTGTGATAATTCGGTGATGTAAAAATAATAATAATGAACCATCAAGATGTAAAAAAGAAAGAAACGGTTCATGATGACACAAGAGTATTGTAGTATGTGGGTGATATAAGTAAATAAAATCAGCAGCAGCCGGTAACTAATAGATACTACTGCTTCTATCATTAGGGGTGGTTCTAAATTTCAAAATATATTTTTACACTTTCTTTCACTATGTCTGAAGTAATTGAGCTTAAAAGAGTAAGAAGTAGACAGTGGTGTGTGGGTTGTTCTATGAAAAATGTTGTTTGTTTGTTATTTAAATGAAAACATGTGGTCGTAAATTATTGTGGCTTGTGGCAATAATGAGAACATTTCTTTATTTTTGAAATATGAACATCACCAACTAAAGTATGACATCTAAGGAAAAGACGTATGTATGTTTACTGGCATGATCAACACCCGTACGGTAAAGATGTTTTTAGTGGAGAAAAATACTTAGAATGTATTTATTGAAATAATATGTTTTTAAATTTTAACGAAATTAAGTTTTTATTGAATTAAATTTAATGTTAAGTTTTCATAAATTTGAATGGCTTTTGTTTTAGAGTTAGAAAGATGAAGAAGTTTTGAAGTCGAAAATTAGACTTGAACTTCGAAATGTTTCTAATTTATCATAAGTATATTAATAATTTTTGGAAAGAAAATTATTAACCATTTTCATAACAGATCTCCCTCTTTCTCCCTTGAATATTTTAAAATAAAAAAAAAAAAAAAAAAAAACAATAATTCTTATACTTACCTAAATCACAGAGTTTTAATGTTTCCGGAGTCTGACGCATACTAGCGTAAATCATATTCGATGGCTTCAAATCACGATGCACTACTCCATGTTCATGTAGATAAGCCACTGCAGAAACCATTGTCCTTAAAACAGCGCTAGCCTCACTTTCGCACATTTGTCCAACAGACAGTATGCGATCTAATAATTCTCCACCCTTTAAAAGCTCCATAACTAAATATGCTGAATGGTTATCTTCATATACCGAAAACAAAGTAACAATGTTTGGATGATTGCCATAACGTAACATTATTTCTATTTCTTCCCAACAATCAGATGAGGATGAGTTTGCTATGTAAGCGGCCTTTTCTATAATCTTAACAGCAAAATGTTTTTTTGATGATTTATGTTCGCAAAGGCGGCAAACGGAGAATGTTCCTCGGCCTAATTCTTGCAATAAATTGTAATCCTGGTGAAAGTTGCCAGATAAGACTCCTGGTAGAGTTCGAGGAGCATGTTGGCAAGGTAAATTTGGCGATTGTTGTAAGGAAGAGTGGTTGCTTAAAGTATTTTCTAGCAAAACTGGAGCTACAAAAGAAAATCCACGGAATATTTCATGTGCCGAAGCCGATATAGGACCACCGGGAGAGTCCCTGGGCGATTTTGAGGTGTACTCAACATCGAAATAAAAAGCATCATCACGTGAGACCGCTGGTATAAAAGGTGGTCTAACTTCCTTCTTTTCCAAACCTGGCCAATCTATTGTGGAAAAGAAGCAATGAGCTTTTATATCCAAAATACCATTTGGGCCTGCACCCAAACGATTTTGGGGATTTCTTTTAAACAGAGCTCTCAGCAAAGATTGGGCTTCGGGCGAGAGATTTTCTGGCATACCTAGTTTTGATCTCAATATTTGATTCATAGTTTCTTGTCTTGACTGGCCGTGAAAAGGCAAATTGCCAGTTAACATTTCATACATAAGAACCCCGAAAGACCACCAGTCGGCAGCGAAGTCGTGCCCTTTTCTGTTCACGATTTCAGGAGCCATATATTCTACTGTACCACAAAAACTATAAGTTTTTGAACCATCCAAAGGTTGCTTTGACAAACCAAAGTCGGTTAGGGCTATATGTCCATTTTCATCTAAAAGTATATTTTCTGGCTTAAGATCACGATAAATTATACCCAGTGAATGTAGGTGATTTAAAGCCAGAGCTAATTCAGCCAAATAAAATTTTACATCTTCCTCGGTAAACATAACTTCCTTGGAAAGGCGCGTAAATAAATCACCGCCTCGCAGAAAGTCTAGTATAAGATACAATTTTCCAGGTGTTTGAAAGGCATAATGCAGTTTAACAATAAAGGCATGACCAACATCAGCCAAAATCTTACGTTCATTTGTACTTCTTACCCTGTCCTTTATTTTCAAGGTTGCCTTTTTTAAAACTTTCATGGCATACAAAGTTCCAGCATCTTTACCAATGATTTTTCTTACTAAAAAAACTTTGCCAAACGAGCCTTCTCCCAAGACTCGTAAAAGTTCAAATTGTGAGGGGTCAGCCTTTTCATGACCTTCCTTTATCACTTCTTTCAATTCAAACTCATTTTCAACACAATCAATGTTGCTACCTTGACCTCCAGCAGAATAAGTACAACATTCAGAATCACTTAAATCCATTAAATCATTGGAATGTTGTGAATAATTTTGTGATGTTGCAGTTGCAAATGCCCCCTGTTGTTGATTATGTTTACCTAATGCTGCCTGCAGCTGTGAAGGTTGAAGATTTTGTCGTTGCTTTTGACGTCGCTGACATGACGTCACTGTTGATACACCACCACTTTCCTCGTCTGTAGGTGTATGCTCCATTGGGGTTACCGCCAGACTACTGCAACCGGAAGAAGTAATTTGCATACGTGATAAGCCCACATGATCACTTAGATTAGAAGCAGTGGTAGATGATAACAATGAGCTGGGTATGGAAGTCGTTGTAACACCCAATTGTTGCTGCTGCCTTAGATCTTTGTGAAGATCTGCCAACGGCATGGTGGCGTTAAATGTAAAATGCGAAGCTAACGTGATGGACAAAATTACCAATGTGCTCCAGAAAGTATGTTATTCTATTAGGAATAATGAAACGTGAACACTTAATTTTTTATTAACATAAAACACACAATATTATTGACCTCCGTAAGGCGTAGGCATTGGCCTTCATAAACACAACAATTTCCTCTATTTTGCTGATTCACAAAACTACATATTTGATTATTCAAATTGTGCAATTCATTTTTTAAACTTTGCTGTTTTAATTTTTTATTTTACACTATTTATCAAGTTATTTGTTTTTTTTTATATTTTATAATTTTCTTTATAAGAATTTGTTAATTTTCATATTTTCCCTTCGCTTATCGTTGCTTCTTAATTGTCAAACAATGACTAACGAAATGTCTGAGGTTGTCAATTATTGAGAAGAGCAAATTGTCTTTCTTCTCATTATCTCATATTTATAAAAGAAAATGTATACAGTGTTGCATATCAGCTTGTTTCTTGTCGGTATTGCCAAGTCAAAAAGTGGATACGCAAAAACCGTTGAATTTAAAGTTTAAAAAACGGTTTTGTAATAAATTATTTAAGGTAGATAAATAAATTTAAAATTTTAAAATGTATTCTGTTCGTTTTAAACATTATAATTTTATTCCATTTTCTCACTTACCTTGAATATATTTGCAATGCACACCGATAAACTGACAAAATGCTGACGATAAAGTGTAAAAACAATGTGAATATTAAACTAGAGGCAGCAGATATTTCACTATTGGCGTTTAACAAATTGAACTGAAACGAAAAATGTAACTCATACTATTAGAATATTATATAATTATTATGTTTATTTTTAATATTTATTTCCTAATAATATGATTCTTATTTTTATTCGACCTTTTATTTCTTAAATAAATATGTATTAATTTTTTTAACGGTCTTTTTAAATAATTTTAACAGAATATTTTTTCAATATTTCGCTTTCCCTTGGAAAGCTTCTTCAGGAAATTATTTTTAATAAAAACAAAAATTATTAAAAAGACCGTTAAAAAGATTAATATATATTTATTTCTTAATAATATTAATATTTTAATCTAAATTTCTCTTGTGTTTCTGGGTTAATAATTGATATGCCAGGTTGCAACTGATTTTAATTTAATTAAACTAATATTATTATTACAAGACGATATAATAAGTTGTGTATTTTGTATCAGGATAGCAAAAAGTATTTCTGGACATTCAGTTATCATTAAGAAACAGAATTACAAAAGTGATTTTGAATCTCGAAAATGCAATAATGGGTTAGTATTGTTTGAAATTGAAATTCTTATTTTTTAGGCTAAATAGAGTAAATAGTAGAACGTAACTCTATTGTTTTCGTTAGCCCATCTTTATTTCTATCATCTTTGGAAAAAAAAACAAACGCTCAAATGAATCTTATAGACAGACATTTAAAATTTACACAAAGGATGTGTCCGCTGTAAAATCAAGCATAAAAATTAATAATAGTGATGGGTGGTTCTATAGAAGATTTGATTTTGACAAATTTATCTTTGAAACGGTAAATTTTTAAATTAAATATTAATATTAAAATTTAACAACAAAAGTTAAAATTATTAACAACAAATTATTATTTTTCTCAAATCTGCACAATAATATTATTATTATTATTATTACTATTATTATTATTATTGTTATTATCAGAGTACTACAACTATAGACCAATATCGATTTTACCAGCTATAGAAGAAATTATGGAGGAAATAGTGGTCAGAAGACTCTCGGAATTTCTAACAAAACACAGAATCATAAGCAATAGCCAATTCGGTTTCCAAAAAGGAAAGAATATTAACAAAATACTTGGCAACTTTGCTGACCAAATAAACGACAGTTTAAGTAGGAAAAATCACTGCTTAATAACTTTTCTGGATTTCGCCAAAGCATTTGATACACTATCATACGAGAAACTTATAAAGGCCCTACATAGAAATGGCATTAGAGGAAAATGTATCGAATGGTTTGGAAATTATTTGAAAGAGAGAACTTTCCGGGTAAGAGTACAGGACTGTTTAAGTGAAAAAACCGAATTGGATTATGGTGTACCTCAAGGCTCAAAACTTGGGCCAATACTGTATATAATATATGCAAATGATATGCTGAGAAATTTGGAGAACTGCACAACGTTTGCATATGCAGATGATACCGCAATCGTTGTATCACATAGAGACTTGAAAACAGCAATCAAAATTATGCAGAATCAATTAGACAACGTTGCAAAATGGTGCCATGATAATGGAATTATCATAAACGCGAATAAAACAAAATTAATGCACGTTAAACCGCCACATATATTATATACAAATATAAAAATAAAATTTAATGATACAGGGTGTTTACACACAAATAGGATTAATAATTTGGATCATGATGATAACTGTGATAAATACATAGAAATGGTTAACACATATAAATATTTGGGTGTGTACGTGGACCATAATCCAGGAGTGTTAAGACAGGCCTATTACTCACTCGCAGAATCCTACATTCGACACGGAATAACAGCTTGGGGTGGATCAACATACTGCCGAGAACTACAAAACAGTCAAAATAGAATACTGAAGATACTGCTGAAAAGTCAAAATAATTTTAATACCGTAGGAAACAACGACACAGCGCAGGAAAATGTAGCGAAATATCTGAACGTGCTTAACATAAAAGGCCTACATAGGACAACGTAAATTAATGAATTTGGTGACGACAACCGCTTTTAAAATCTTATCAATCATGGATATAATACAAGATCGCTGACAGCTGGAAAGTATAAGGAATTATATTTCGCCAATAAATATGCCATGAATACATTGTCTGTTTCGATTCCCTTAGCGCTGAATAAATTGCCAGTAAATATAACAAGTATGCCCAACACGAGGAGAAAGAGAATACTTGTAAAAGAACATTTTATATTTTCGCAATAAGATAATACTTTTTTTTTAATTAAATTGTTTTTTATTTTTATTTTTGAACTATGGAAGCCACTATTTGGAATGACAATATTATGTTTATATGTTAAATACTGCTGCAGACAAGCCAAATGGCTTTGCAGAAATTCTAAGTATTTAAGCTGAAATGTAATTTGTTGATGGAATAAATAAATGAAAATGAAAAAAAAAAAATTATTATTATTATTAATAATAATTATATTTTTATTTTTTTAATCGACCTTTTTTTATATTTATTTATTAATAATAATATAATAATCTGTGTAATAGTATCTGATCCAAGTTAATTTAATTTTCCTAAATTCTAAGTATTTAATCTTATGATTCACATGTCAATATAGATAGTTTTAAGCTCTTCATATATTCGATTGTAACTCCATTTTAACTGTATTGCAGTCACCAGTCAAATACAAATAGCAATATCGATCAAAATTTTAATTAATTAAATTCTACTCAAATATCGACGGACATACATATTTAAGGTGTTAAGCACAAACTAGGTAAAAACTTTGTTATGTCAGCCCATTAGACACTATTTTTAAAAAAATAGGAGAATAATTTCAAAAATAACAATCAGTTATATGTACAACAATACTTTAGCTTGATGATGGCATGAGTTAAGAATCTGAGTCTTAGCGAACAAGCCAAAAAAATTGCGTAAGACTTTATTCAGCATTAATTTGTAAAATAAAAACCTACAGAAAAATATTTAAAATTTTTGTTCAATCCCGTCAACCATATGCTAAGTCGTGGATATGGTCAAGATAGAATTACTTAATGAACAAAATGGATGATTGTACATTAGAAATAAATCTACCGTGCAAGTTTGATATGCACACAACGGGTTTCGTGTAATCTTTTAATTTTTTGCTGTCGAAAATGTAATGTGTCGAAATATTGGCCTTTATGGAAACACTGCGTTTTTACTAATGTTTATTATACCATTTCCGAGATCGTTAAATATTTTTAATATATCGCTTTCTAAAATGATAAATTTTAATGGTTCTAATCTTATTCAAGTTTTTAATTCTTCGGGTTGTAAATGGTACTCGGATTTCAAGTGGCGGTCACAAAGAAATTTGTGATTTCATTAAGTTTCGAAGAATTTTTGTGAAGAATATTAATTGTTTGTTAAAAGAAAATGATTGAGTGATTGTAAAATATACATAAAAATTAAAGGCATAAAAAGTCATTTGTTTAATACAATTTAATACTTCCGGCATATTTTTTAATTACCTGATATTTTGAACGATTTATATCCCGCGATAAACCAACACCAGATATGGCCAATGCCAAAGTGCTTGTAGCCACACAGATTAAACTTAGGGCCAAAAATGAAGTTTGAGTTTTACGTAGACCGACTACACCCAAAGATCCAGTAACAGCCGCTATTAATCCTGTCCATATGCCACAGCCAGCTGTTGATAGGGAAGCATCCCGAACAATTAGCAAAGAGCCCAAAGCTACCAGAGTAATGGCCAATAGCAATTGTAAGAGACCTAAAACAATTTGTACCGGAAATGCAGAGCAACAATCTGTACTACGCTTTGACGTTGAACGTTTCTTGTTCAGGGATCTTAAAGACTTTGTAGAGCTGCTATCATCCTTGATTAGCTCTGGGGGAAATCTTTGTTTTTTGCTTATCCTTGAGTCAAGAGTAGCTGCTCGAGAGGCAATTGTTTCTTCTAGTTGTTGTTTAAACTCCTCGTGCGTTATTAATTTGGGTTTGTCTAGCTCTTTCATTTTTGTAGTCTCCAGCAAAGTTGCTGCGGTTAGCTTTAGAGGCTGCATTGGTTTTTCATTATAAACTGGGCTGGAATAAATATGACTTTGGGCGTCCATGGGTTTTGCTTGCATTTGTTTTTGCATCTGTTGTTGTTGCTGTTGCAGTTGCAGTTGTTGATGCTTTAACATCAATTCATCATCACTTCCGCCATGATTCTGTTTTTGCAACATGGCTATTTCGGAATTTGTTAAACTATTATGTTGCTGTTGCATGTTTGTTGTATTCGTACTTTGATCAATGGTGCTCTGTATCATTTCCTCATTATTATTTGCTGTTGTTATTGTTGCGGAGTTGTGCGTTGAACGGTCGACTATTGTGTCCATGCTACCAGTTGTTGAATCATGTGAATCAATAGTACGTGCCGGTGATTCAGATTGTCTATTTATATCACCATTGCAAGAGATCTCATTACCATTTGCATCGGTCATTTTCAGTGTATTTATATTTATGTCTTTTGCCACTTTCAATTACAGGAAGGTGTTTGTTCGCTGATCTAAATTTTACTAAGTAGATCAAGTATTGCTTTTAGTTTTGAATATATGTATGTATATGTATGTTTCGTTTTTTACATCGATGGCCTTTGCTTCAAAATCATATTTTGTGTTTTAGTGTAATTCAAGACATTTGGTTCCTGCAAATGTTAAAAAAGAAACGATATTATTTTGTATCAATTTTTTCAGTTAAAGACAAAAAAGTTTTCTTAAATATTTCGAAATGCATAAACTCTCTGAACAGAAATAATTCATATTAAGTAAATTGAATTACTTGTGTCAGCTTTCCTAATGAAAATATGTGAACGTATAAAGCCTTTCTTATGCAACATAACTTATGCGGAAGGCGTTAATTTGATTAACGCGTATTTATTAATTAATTAATTTATTTATTCAATAAATAAAAACGAAACGTTTATTTTTTAATTTACCCAAAATATTGTTATCCATCACACATAGAGTTAACTTTCAATTGAATTAGATTTATTATCAATTAAGCTGTTCGACGCTAGCGTTAGCAGCCTTTTTAGCACAACTCTCATGTATGCCGCCGAATTTCCAAAGTATTAGAAGATTGCTAATGTAACGACGATCCCTAAAAAGAGTGAGACTAACAACCCTGAAAATTAATTTTCATTTTGTGAGATACCTGGACTCCAAAAGCTTACTTAGCCACCGACCATAAGGGGCGCTCTACTGGCGACTTGCTGACTTTTCTATTGAAACAATAGTGCAACTCCATACACCATTTCGGAGAGAGTAAGGTGGTGGCTCTAAATATTTTCAAGGCGATTGATAGATTGCTGCTTTTGGTGTCGGTGATAATTTCTCCAGATTGATATCGAGTTTTCTCAGGAATTGGACTATACGAGTTCATATAGATAGGATTTCATCAAACTTATACAAGATAAATTCATCATCATCAATTCATCAAACGTGTACAAGATAAATTCAAGGGTAGCGTAAGGCTCCGTTCTTTATCCTACCCTGTTTCTTATTTTACTTAATGACCTTTGTCAAACTTTCAACAATATGTACTCTTTCGTAGTTGACAGCACCATTTTCATGCGTATTCATTTGGAAATAGACCGAACCAGTTGGAGGCGAGTTCCAAAAGGCGGAACATGAATGATACAATCAATCATGATCTCGCAACAATCTCGGAATGGGGTCGTGTGAATAGAGTCGATTTTAATGCCCGTAAGATACAACGTTGCATGCTTACGCATATATCTTAGCTGCAGTAGCTCAATAGAAAGGGTACGAGTATTGATATTTATTTATTTAAGTAAGAATATTAAAACATTATTTTAGTTTCAAACCTCTTACAAGTATGATATATTCCATGGATAAGGATGGTTTTTTTAAATTAAAATTAATAATATATAACAAATAAAATTTCTAAGTATCTTTTAAAAGATATACGGAATTTACACAAAGGGTATGCTATTATATCCGTTATATATAACAAGATTAGTACATAAAAAACAATAGTGTTCTGTAAAAAATATGAATTTGACATAAATGGCCTTAAATTTTGAGCCATAATAAATAGAAGAAGAAAACCAGTAAAAAGACGTTATTAAAATTTAGGGGTGTACCAAACAGTATGAAAAATGGCCATTAAATTTTTCTTTTTTTATTTTAATTGTAGGTTGGTAATATTCAAATTTTTGTTTTAGATTATTGTTAGAACTATTTATAAGTCAAGAATTATATATATTCGTGTTAAAACTAACACTTTTATATAAATCAATCATATGGCCTTAAAATTTTATTTAACAAACCAAAGTTTGCAAAATCAAGTTCCTTAAAGATATAAACATTAAAAAAATATAAAATTTTATGGCTCAAAGTAACAGAACTTATAACCAAATGCAACAAAATAAGAATTAAATGCCAATTTAAATTATAAATATAATTATATTTATAAAAAACAAAATTTCCAAGGCGAAAATATACTTCTATTTCCTATTGTCTGCTATTTGATAATAGTAGAATGATTTCAAAACTACAGCGCAAGAAATAAATTTCAGACAATCGAAACAAAATAAAAGTGTTATAAAATAATAATAATAATGATAACGCTGTTTATTTATATGCTTGTTTACAAAGTACAAAGTACAAAGACATCTATTAAATGCATACATCGCTTACATGTTCCTTTAAATGTCGATGCAATTAAATTGAAATTAGTAATCTACTTTTCAAAAATTGCTTTGATTGAATCAAAAAATCCGTTCGTGTATTAAAAACGGTATTAAATAATTTATTTTATTTTGGAAAAAGAAAACTCTTTGTCAATTTAAACAAGCTAGCGAACGGCAACATTGCGCCGGGAAAGAGAATGGATCTTATATTTATAAATGTTTTATTTAATGTCGGCAATTATGTATGGAATGCAATATCAGCTAAATGTCCCCTCTGTGAGCCTTACAAATGAGAGCCCTTTTGAGCACATTTTTCATTTTTTTTTATTTTATTTGAGTTGCTCAAGCATTTCTGATTTGTATGCATAAACATCGCTTTTCAAATACCCCCACAAAAAAAGTCCGGAGTAGTCAATTCAGGCGACCGTGGAGGCCAATCAACATCACTATTTCTTGAAATAACTTGTTGTGGAAAGAGGTCTCCCAATAATTCCATTGTAATTCTGCCTGTATGCGATGTGGCACCGTCTTGTTAATACCACATGTTGATCAAGCCCAAAGCATGCAGTTGTGGCGTTAAAAAGTTTTTAATCGCCTCTTATTCACAGTTACCGTTACACCGTTTTCATTTTCCAATGAAGGTCAAGGTCCAATGACTCCTCCTGACCAAATTGCACACCAGACTGCTGCTTTTAATGGATGCAAAGAAGACTGTTGAATAATTTGAGGGTTTCCCTTTTCTCAGAACCAACTACTCTGTTTATTCACATATTCATTCAGATGAAAGCGTGCCTCGTCACGCGTTTCTTATCGTCACAGTAATCGATGATTGATTTTAACAAAATGTTTTAACGATTAAAACACATTTGCCTTATGTCTACTATACGACTGCCAAATATGAACTGTCAAGACTAATGTTTAACAAAATGGCGGCAAAACAAAGTAGTATACCTTCCTGCGGACACTCTATATATATATGAATGATTTGCCTTTATAAACTTTAAGCATACTGTTGGCAAAATGGGTTTGAAACTCTCTGTATATTTGCAACTAGTGTAGTTGGATTATATCTTATAGAAGTAACAGAGCTAGATTAGTTATTAATTCTACCATAAACGAATGCGATGCATGTTAACAGAATTAAGTAAAAAGGTTAGCTAATATATGTTGAGCGTTATTCGAGATTCCGCTCCGATGTTAAAAGGAATATCAGAGTTCAAATCCCAACAGATACTTATTAATAAAGAACATTAACTGCAGAAAAATTGCTGAAAGGAGAATAAATAAAATATGCAGTTTAAACACCCAATTTTCTTTTGAGTGAAAACTGTGTGTTTTCAGTAATTTAATTTTACAATACATATATCAGGTAGGCCAAATTTAGACAGAGCCACAGAATATTGAAACAGTTTTTGCATGGTTTTATTTATAATTAATATTGCAAAGGATAAAAAGGGGGGAAAACAAATAGTTTATGTATTTGAAATTGTTAAGTTCGAACTTTAAATTGTATAAAATAATATAAAAAAATCAGTACAAGTGCATTGTAATCATCTAATCCTAGAAAACTTTCTGGAGAATTGTTGGCTGTATGCCACGCATAACGTAGCCTCATAGAAAATAAACAAGATGTGCCAAGTTGCACCACGTTGGAGGCCAATTGTCTGGTATATATCTCAAAATCATTTTATCGCCAATTTTGATTTCAAGAACTTGATGATTAAGGTAGCTATCCTTTCAAAACCAACTTCTGCCGTTATATATGTCAACCTTATAAAGTGCTAAGGTCTAATGATGTCCCTAGCATGTAAACCAAACAGTGCATTTTTTTAGAGTTGTAGTTGTACTTTATATATCTCAATTTTGATTACTGACAAGGCCGGCATGATAAAAAAATTTGTGCTGCATCTCATAAAAATCTTAACTTCGTACGAATTGGTGACTGATTATCATCAGTTTTAAGGAGGTGTATGTGTAGATTGCCTTTGATATTTCATTATTTATAAAATAAAGATGTTTTCCAGTATTTTACTGAACTACTTACACCTAATTTAAATCTTGACCGAAATTTATTTTATTAACCGCCGGTTTTCTAATAACTACAAAATAAATAAAACTAAATTTATTAGATCATGATATAAAATCCTGAAAGAGTTAAATGCTGTATTATTCTGCCTACAACTAACTAATTATCTGTTTAACGGCAAAATTTGTTTAAAATATTTTGTTACACAATTCGTCAAATTAAATACAAAGAAGTAATTGTATTGTAAAATTTTTTAAGTTGATGTCTTATTATGTATTTATGTATTTTAATTATGCTGGTAAAATATGTCTCAAAAACGGAGTTTACGCGTGAGAAGAATTCTTTTAACAGTTTAATTCTTTGTTATTTTTTCTCACAGAGCCTAAAGTAAATTTTTTCTTTACAAGCATTTATGACTGTTAGAATGCTGTTTTACTAAAACATTTTTTTAGTACATTTTTTTTTTAGTTGTGAGATATTTTTGGGGTATTTTTTATTTAGAACTGTTTAATAGCTTCTAAAGTTTGGTTCAGATTAAATCTTGAGAAAATTAGCCATGAGAAATGGTTATTGAAACTCAGAAAATAATGGATACGTTTTTAATGGAAATTTGAAAGATATTTTACAAATATATAAATTAAAAGATAAAGGGTTTTTCAAGAAGAAGTTTGTGTTCTAAAACGAAATGATTATGGTTATAGTATTTTTGTATTTCAGAATTAGAGTGGTTTTCAATTTATCTATTTTCTAGACCGCAAATAAAATTGTTTGTAGCAAACTATATTTTGATATTCTCGCAAATACATATTGCCAGAAAATTTTGTTATAATAAATAATTTCATTGAGCATATGAATTTTCAAAATTATAATAAAAAACATGAAAAAGAAAATTGTCATTAAATAGGGGTTCAACAAGATTTTTTCCTATTTAAAAATTTTCATATTTCAATTTTTAAATACAAATTTTATTTTTTTTTAAATGTTCATATTTAAAACTATTGCAAGAAAGGATTTTCTAGCTAAAATTTATTTATTAATGCATTTTTAAAAAAAACTTTTCTTAAAATGGGTTTCAAAGCTGTTGTAAAACAGTTAAAAAATAAAACAGAATTTTCTAGCTGTGTCCCTTAATATTATTTATTACTGTGTATATAAAATAACCCTGTTAGATGGCAAAGTTTTAAAATTTAACGCAATAATAAATAACAACTGTCTGCTATATTAGCCTTAAAAGCGCTCTTTATTATTTATTCACATTTTAACCTAAAAATAAACTTTCTTTGAAATGTCTAAACGTTAATAATATTTCCATTTAAAACCAAAAAACGAACTTAATTTGAAAAAAAACATGTAAAAAATATATAACATCAGAACGACGAAATAAAAGAAAAATTAAAAATATAAATTTAAAAAAAAAAACAGTAATAATTAATGCTGACACAAAAATTGCAAAGCAGCGTCATCGTCATTAACATAATAAATTGAAAAAAGAAAAAATAAATAATAATAGCAACAATAAATAAAACAGCATAATGTAGTGTCACATTTCACAGTTACTACATTAGAAAAATACAAAAAATCAGACAGAAGATAAAAAAATTATTAACACAACCCACAAGATTACATTGAAATTCTTTAATTACAACCTGACAACATACACACAAACAATATGAAACGAAACACAGCTTCAACGGCAACAGCAGCGGCAACAATATGATGTAAAAAGTATTTGTAAAAAAAGTCATAATTGTTATTAAAAATGACAATTAACTTAAAAAAAACAACAACGTCATATAAAAATAATTAGGTTTTTTTTTATATGAAAATCTTGAAAGAAGTTCTATTGCTGCTTGAGAGTTTTAAACACAATTTAGATAAATGGCTCATCATGATTAATTTTAAACATTTTCATTTTTTTCTATACAAAAGAACTGGAATTATGTTTTTGGAGAAAAAAATGAATAATTTGAATCGAACATGAGATGATTCTACCATTAATAAATTATTGAAATTAAAAATAGTTAAAAAATTTTTTTTAATTGATTTTTTTATCTTAACTGGCCTTTGATAACATTGGTCTATGAGTGGAGAAATTGACAGTGGGACACGTAATAATTTAGAATTCAGTGAAATGAAACATGTCTAAACAAAATTAAACTGCCAATTTATAAGTGGTGAATGCTGATATTTTTATTAAGTTTTCTTTAAGTTCTTTTGTTGAATTTTTTGTTATTATTGTTTTTTTCTACGCTATTCTATTGATAATAGAAATTTGAGAAACAAAATTCTTGACTGGCACGTAATCGGTTTTGCTTAACATAAAAAAATTCATTATAATACTATAGGGTCCGCCAAATATTTTTTTTAAATGCTATAAACAAAACTACACAGCTGCGGCTGTGTGGCATGTAGCGCCGTTATGTTGAAACCAAATGTTGCCAATATCCTCCTCTAAAATTTTTGTGGACAAAAATTCGTTCAACATGGCCCGATAACAATCGCCATTGACTGTAACGGCCACTCCTGACAAATGGCCCAATTATGCCTCTGGACGAAAATCCGCACCAAACAGTGACTTATGTTAGTCGATCGCAGGCCCACTTAGCGAAGCGTTGTTCAAGTGTATACACAACTATATTCGTTCAGCGGAAGGATAAAACTAATTATCTGTCAAATCAAACATGAGCTAAGTGTTACCATTCAATCAATCCCTCCCGGAGGCACATTTATCGGTCTTTATAGAATACTCTGCTATCTAGACCTGTGCAACTGGGGGAAAAAGGGAGCCCAGTCCCCTGAAGTCAGACAGGGAGACAACTGGAAACTCCACTTTATTTCCACGGGGATCAGTAACCCGCAGAGTTCATTATTTGTCTCTTTAGACTTATAATAGTTCCCTGGCTGATCATTGAGGTTGGCCCCTATATGGGAGCATCGTGGTGGTTATTATGCTGGTCAGGATCATCTCACTGATAATGACACGCAAAGTGAATGATCCATTCCAGTGAGCATGCTTGACACGTGTTCTGGACAGGAGTTGGAAAGTCTCCAACTCTTTGGCAAGGTGTGATGGTTTGCAGACCTGTCCTGAAATCATTAAAGATGCAACTAGGTGGTTCTGTTGCTTAGAATTATGTCTTCGGCTATTTAGGACGAGCATGACGTTCCAAATTATGTATAGTGGTTTGTCCACCATCTGATTAAGACTACATAGTCAGGCGCGGATGTAAAACAAATCACACTCTGTTACCATTCAAGTACTAGTTGAAAAAAAATGTTAGATGGCGGACTCTATATATTTTGACCAAAATTTCACTAAAAATTTAAATTGAGATTTTAATTGCATTACAAACCATTAGATTCATTAAAGCCTAATATAGGACTATTGTTTGTAGTGATAAGAAGTCAATAAAGGTTTTTTTGATTAACAACGTTTTGTTGTTATAGATATATCTTCTTTCTCACAATCCATAATTAGTTATTATCATAATGGACTTAAACTGGATCTAAGGGCTTTAAACTATGCGTACTGAGATTTAATTTTAAAACAATATTAACTTCGTATATATAACAAATTCAAAGTGATGTTTCTTGTTTTTTAACGTAACATTTTATACACCACTGTCCTGCTCGACTGTCCCAAATTTTTTATCCGTTCTCTGCTCTGAAACTGATTTTTGATGTATTATCTCCGCAAATAAATGTGAGTATTGGTGAAATCATTGTTGTTAAAAGTTTTGCTCCTACGAATACGAGTGAAGTAAGATCCTTCATATAAAAAAAAGATATCTCATTTTTTTTTTTTTTGGTTTTTTACTTTATAAGACTTCAAATTTTATTACTTTTAAACAAATTATGTCACTTATTTTAAGTTATTCTTAAGGATCATTTTACTCAACTACTTAATGAATATTTATACGGAATTATATTTGCCCACAAAACAACAGCAGTTTTATTTAGAAAGTGAATATATTGTTTAAACAAATTCAAATATCTTTACGCATGCAATGCTTAAGATCAGTATTTGTTTGTGTAAAGAAAATTAAAAATTACCTTCCAGCATAAAATATTACAGTGTAAAATACAATTAAAAAACAAAAAACTTAAATTTTGCAAATAAACATCTTCGTCTATTAAACCACTCACTTAACACTTTTACGTAACAATTTTCTATGTCTTTTAAACACTGCATTGGTCTTGAAGAGTAAATTAAATGTTTGTTGAAAAGTATTTGGTTTAAGTTGAGCTTATTAAATCATGCATGCGTGAAGTTTGCGTGCATAAACAAGTGCGAGCATGTGTTTGAAGTTACTACAAGTTAATGTTAATATGTTTATTATTGAAAATAATGTAATTTACTATATATTTGTTTATTTTTTTTTAAATAAAAATGTTAATTTTGAATGGATGTATTTTATCGCCTCAATGGATGGAGCAAATTTATTAAGAAAAAAGTTTGTTGCCTAACTCCTTTGATTTACCATAATGAAGTTATAAAAATATTCCTACAACGGAAACAACAATAAATATAATCATAAAGCAAAAATCAAGTGGCATATTTAATAATTAAATAAGACATTAAAAAATATTTTTTATGATTTATTTATTTCGGAGATGACTTAAAATGTATTTGTATTTGCCAGCCAGTAATTGTAATAAATACAAATTGTCAACAATATTCCAAGATAACAAAGTCAAAAAATTACTCTTTACCTAACGCTTGACGAATTGATTTGTGTTTATTACTAGATTTTAATTTAGAAAAAAACTTTTAGTTTTATAAAAATTTTAGTCTATTGGCTAGACTTAATATTAACTATTACAGCAATAGTTGCTTTAGCATCATCTCAAAACTAGTTAAGCAAGTGAAAGTGTCTTCCAAACGACAAAAATGAAAACCAAAAATAAATGACCAATTCCTACTCAAAGATGGAAAAAAACCAACTTAACAACAACAAATCAACAATTTATGGTTCAATGAATCACAACTTAAAATGGAAGTTAATTTAAGATTGCAGGAAAGAAAAATAGAAAAAATAAAAAGACAACAAACTAAAATTTGCCACAAATTGGTTGCAATGCTGATTTCAATTTATTTTCAATTTTTATACTTTCAATGTTTTGTTGATTATTTTCCAATTTTTAAATTGTTGTGTTTTTTTCATGTTTCATTGTGTACAATTTCTGATAATGCAACAGTTTGGTTTTAATAAAAAAATTGTATTATTTAGTATGTGCTTCTTTTATTTACAAAGTTTTATATTTATGTTAATAAACAACATTTTTGTGGTATTTGGATTATAACAATTTCCACAAAATTTAGAATTTGGCTATTGGCTATTTTATTCCCAGTGTTGATTTCTATTAGACGTCAATATAATTAATTATTATTTTCTTGCAAACAATGATCAAAGTGCTGACGAAATAGGGTATGGCCTGTATTTTTTTTATCAAAATTAAATGTGAATATTTTTATGTGCAATTTGGTAAATATAACTCACTTTGTTTGTGCCAATTTTTATTCCATTAAACTTGTGTATTTTCTTTGATAAACATCCCAAAAAAATATAGTTTTACTTTTTGACAGGAATAAATTTTAATATCCACAGAAATTCCTCTGTTAGGTACTTAAACTATATAAATTATATTACTATAACAAAAAATAAATCGGAAACCCTTCTTAGGCAATAATGGAATTTATTAAAAATTTAAAGAAAACTATAAACATGAACCATTTTTAAATAACTTTAAACATTTTTTATTGCAATATTAAGTATATACAGAAATCTTGGGGTAATTTAGATAAACAAAGAACATGTCATTAAAATAAGTATAATTTCTTTTCTTTAATTTTGACGAGGTATATTTTGTAAGGTTAACATGAAAGTCCTTGTTGCAAACACCAATAATATTAAATAATTCTAAAAAATTTCGTAACTATGATTAAAAGTGAAAGACACAAATTAAAAACAAAAACACATTTTTAGAACATTAAACATTTGATGAAGTATAGCTAAAAGTAACTCATTTTGTAAAAATACTTCGTAAATCAACAATATTTTCTTGCATCAATACGGTACTCATGATAGTTCTCAGGTAAGATGTTGGCTGTTCCAAATTTGCTTATAAACATATTTTTTAAATTTAAAATGCTTGTAAGCTAATTTTTCATTTAATCTAAAATACTTATATATTTTAATAAATATAAAAAAGTAAAATCTTTTATTTTCAAAATTTCACCTCACCATTGGCGGCATCTTATCTTCAGCAGAAGAAAAATGTAAAATGCAATCAATAAAAAAATATTTTGTCAAATGATAAAACGTTATTTAAAATTTATGTTTGAATGTATTTGTAAATAATATTATTTTGTATAGTTGTTATGTTAAAAATTTAATTTTTAAAATTTTTTTAGCGTCAGAAAATTGTATATAACTTAAAATATTTTTGCAATTTGTTGTTTCTATTTTTAAATTGTTTGAAAAAAAAATTTTAATTTTTTTATAGTTTTGTTTTTTGAAGATGCAATCATATGATGAAATATTGATAATAAATATAAAATTTGTTTAAATTTATATAAAGACCTTGTGCTTAAAATTTTTTTTTCATAAAATATTAAAAAAATCAATTAACTATAATTGTTATTATTAATTATAGCAAAAACTTAAATTATTGTTTAAAGTTATTGTGTCACTTAAGGTGAAGAAATTCCTAACCTTTTTCTACATCCTGATTTAAAAATATAGGGGCTCTTAATGATACACTATATTAAAAACCTAGTCAAAGCTGTTGTTGCTTTATGCTATATATTGTTTTTCTAAAATAACAAAATAAATACCAACAATTATTTCCATTTTTGTGATATGACTTTTAATTATCTGTGCATTGTATTCAATTTGGATAGAATTTTAATATATATTTGGACATTTTATCTTAGCTTGTTTAATTAATAGCACTATGTTAT
Organism: Trichopoda pennipes; assembly: GCA_030448955.1. NCBI lineage: Eukaryota > Metazoa > Arthropoda > Insecta > Diptera > Tachinidae > Trichopoda > Trichopoda pennipes. Next base: position 2,687,918 of record JASKUP010000049.1, on the reverse strand, counting down.
TATAAATATGCTTTTGAGCCATAAAAATCAATCTTACTTTGTCAACATAGTGTTTTTTTTTACATTGGTTCTCTCAACAATAAATCTTAACTCCTGTTTCGTTAAACAATAATAGTAGTCTTACACTTTAACAAGATTTTAAACATGACGATGCTTCTTATTATATATATTTTTTGTCTGGGTTTTCAACACATATTTTCTTAGGCCTTAGCATGCTGTATGACAGCATGCGATTATGTTACAGCAAAGAGAAGAATGAGCAAAAAGTTGCAAGGTCAACTACATTCGATTTTATTGGAAAAATATAAAATAAACAGACATTTTTTAAATGCAAACTGAACATTAAATTTAATACTATATTTTGATTACAGACAAAGTAGTTGATTTAAACATTGAAATTATTGTGTTTCAAAGTGTGGCATTCAAAACGCTAAAATCAAGCTGCTGAATGAATAAACAAAAAGAGCGAAAAAATAAAACTTTCATATGATTATATATGTCTTATATTATTATTTTATTTGAAATCATCTGTATACAAAAATTGTAATATTATTATTATGTTAGTGTTTATTGCGACAGCTTGTAAATCAAGTAAAATTCAACACTGAAACTATTTTAAAGTTAATTTGTTAAACTAAAATAACAAATTAAATGAAAAACCAAGAAGAATTGGGAAAATAATAATAATAATAAAAGGACAATTATTATTTTTTAGTAGTTAATTATAAAGCACTCCCAAAAAATATTAAAAAGGTCAAAAAACTATAACTATTATGGACAATTATTATAATTATTTTACTTTACTTAATTTCTTAAAAAATTTCGTTATAATAAAAATTAAATTTTAACTGTTATGTATGAAAAAGAAAATTACAGAAATATGGATATAGTGACACTGGCTTCAAATGGCATTGTTTTTAAAAATAGCATAATTTTTACTTTATAACAATTATATATTTTGTTTCTTGTTGCAAATTAATTATCGAAAAACTTTTACTCTTATCCTAAATAACTTTATTTTCTTTATTAATTTAAAAGCAGAAAAATTTTTGAATTTATCATTTCCTGCTTGTTTCTTTTCTATTACAAAGGCCACCAACAAATAGTTTTTATAAAAATAAAACTATCCGTTTTTGTATTTTTGCGTATATAATATAATTTATGACATTATTATTGACAAAAACTATTTATAATGAATTTTGAAAATCTACCTTCATATTTAAAAATTAATTATATTTCTAAAATGGTTTATTTTTCTTATTTACTAAAATTTGTTTATATAACAACTTCTGAATAACAATTACTTTACGTATTTGAAAACAAAAAATTAAATCAAACACAAACAACATTTTTCAAATATTTCAATAAATTCATAACAAAAGCTAATAAATGTTAAAGGTAAACAAAGAAAAAATTGATACCATTTGAATTTTGCTAGAAATAAAAAAAGTAAAAAAAAAATATATAAAAAAAAATATTAAACTTCAAGACATGTTTAAGAATTTAAATGATTTGTATTGAGAATTAATAAATAACAAAAATTTAGCGCAGCAAGTGCAGAAATTGTTCTCAATACTATTAAAAAATGTTTGTTTTTTCAAACTTAAATTTTCACATATACACAAATACACACACACTAATAAAAAGACAATGAAGTTGTATCACGTAAATTGTGATTTATAAATAAAAAATTTTGATATAGATATATCATTTATCGATAATTCATTTTGATTTTAAGAGAAATAATTATAATAATATGGTAATTATTGCTAAAGTCTATTCTTTTCTTAAGAATATCAATTTTATTTGATATAAATTGATTGACTATAGATTTGTATTTTTACTGCCAGATTGATTCGTTATCCTAAAACCACACTGGCGTGAACTAAATGAAATGAGTTTGTTTTAGTGATGGAAAAAATATTAAACGATTAATAAATCATATGAGTAACTTAATCGAGAAATTCCAGTACAGAGTGTTGTTTTTTTTCGTCATCACAATTATGATTATTGAAAGTGTTACAAAATTAATAACAACAAAATTTTATTAAACTTATTTTCAGAAAGGAATATAAAACTACTTTCAGTTTAACAAATAGACTTATAGCGATTGGAGTGGAAAAAGACATAAGAAGAGGATTAAAAAAAGTAATACATTTGCGAAAACAGGTAGAGTTTTCGTTTTACTGTTTTTGTTACCGCATTTAAACTGCATTTCATTTTAATTTAAGCTTTGCTAATCATAAAGACCTAAGAAACAAATAATAAATAAATATCAAAAGAAGAAAGTCATTATTTTATATTTCGTAATTTCAGATAAAGGTCAGGGGTTTACGAATAAAATTTTGATTTTTATGTCTAGTAAACTTGATATTTAATGATCCTACTGCGGTAAACCAAATTCAAATTAGAAATTTATTTTCAGTATTTTTTGCCCTAGCAGGGAGTAAAGTAACTAACTGCTATAAATTCTCTGACTTAAGTAGGCATTATTTCATAAATATGCCCATCCACACTTGGTTGTCGATCATAAGTTTACGCATGACTTTCCCTTAATACCATCAACATTTCATACACTTTTCAAGCATACCACGGTGTTAGGTAGTATAAATTAATTATTCGCACGTTATTTAAGCTGGGAAAAACAATGATTTATAGCTTCACATATAAAAACAAAAAATAGCAATAAAAGGTGCTGTTAAGTGACAAACATTAAGCATTATTAAGCTAATAATAAAATAATTTTTAAACATGTTTTTGCCTAAATTGTAAGAATAAAGTTGCAACATAAATTTAAAACTTCGTGCAAAAACTAGCAGAAATTAAAGCGATATAGTTTCAGGTGTGGCATGCAATATTTGCTACAAATAAATACTATTTTTTAAATATATTATAGTTTTTTTTTTCATTTCCAAGAACCTAATCAAAGCAACCAGTATGATGTGTAAACATTTTACCAAACCAAACTTCAAACAAACAATGCAGTAACAGTAAAATTGTGTTTTTAAGCTAATTACAATTTTTAGCAGTAAGTATTATAAAAATTGAGTAAATTTTAACAAAAACACACAAAAAAAAACAATTACAAAGCATTTTGAAAGTAATTGCATTGTAGTTTTATTTGTTATTGTGTTTAAAAACTAAACATTCGCTCTCAATAAACAATCAATGTTGCAAATCTTTCTAACAAATAAAACGCTGTTTGTTAATTCAGTTCATTTGTTGTGGTCAGCAGAGCAAAATGAATTTGAAAGTAAAATTAAGTTTTTGTTTTCTACGCATGAATTTGAGTTGTTTTATTAAGACAACAAAACAAAAAATAATTGCCAAATTGTTAAAGCGTTGAAATTGATAAAACATACAGGTTATTATAACATATTTTATTTTTGTTGAGATGTTTTATTTAGGTCGTTAAATATCCTTAGCTTAAACCAGCAGTCAGTTCATTTTTATATTTTTATTACATTTGTTTCATGTATTGGAAATAAAATTACGTGGTAAAACATGAAAATCTGAGCGCATGATAATACAATTTTGAAATAATTTTAATGCTGTTACATTACCATTCTAGTTATTTATTTTAAATCAAATTTTTAAATAAATTTTGTCAAATAATTCTTGTAAACATAACACACATATTTACTAAATCGAAATAAATACAGTGAAACCAAAAATGTATTATACATTTATCTTTATCTTTATTATTGCTAAAATTATAAAGTTAATAAATATTAATTCTTAATTTTTTTAAACTAAGAGCTAACTTTATAAATATTAAAAAAGTAAACTTAGTTCAGTTTAATTTCAAGTAAATTTTAATTTCTTAAAAATAAAATTGTTTTCGCTGCTATTCTGATTATTCACATAGATTTATAAAAGAAAACAATGAGAAAAGGTTTGGTTTGTATGTGGATTGTATCTAACCAAAAAATAAAATTAATTTAAATTAATTAGTCAAATATATAATAATAATAATAGTATTTTTGTTTTTTTCTTTAAAAATCAACACAAAAAATTGATATTTTTTTTCTTTCTTTCCTTCTTTTGAACCAAAGTCAAAAAAAATATTTATTAATAAATATTTTTTAGTAATTAATTTAAAGCACTAGGTCAATTTTAATAAAAAATGTTAAAAAACTTTTATTTTTTATTAATTTTTCGATATTTCGCCACACCGTTGGTTGGCATCATCAGGAAAAACAAAAATAATAATAAACAAACAAATTGAAAAAATTTTTTTAATTAACAAATCCAAAATAATCAAAAATTTTTTTCAAAAAACAAAACAAACAAAAAACAATAAAAAACAACAAATTGAAAAAATTTTTTGTTTTACATACATACAAACAAATTTTCAATAGTAAAATACTATTGTTTTGTAAATGTCTTATGTATTTTCAAAATTGTTTTTCATTTAAAAAATTTTTTAGTATTGAAAATTTGTTTGTATGTATGTAAAACAAAAAATTTTTTCAATTTGTCGTTTTTTATTGTTTTTTGTTTGTTTTGTTTTTTGAAAAAAATTTTTGATTATTTTGGATTTGTTAATCAAAAAATTTTTTCAATTTGTTTGTTTATTATTATTTTTGTTTTTCCTGATGATGCCAACCAACGGTGTGGCGAAATATCGAAAAATTAATAAAAAATAAAAGTTTTTTAACATTTTTTATTAAAATTGACCTAGTGCTTTAAATTAATTACTAAAAAATATTAAAAAAGGTCAAAAAAATTATAACTATTATTAATAAATATTAATTGTTTGAATAAAATAAGAATTTAATAGGATATTAGTTAAAGGAGCGTGTCTATATTATCAAGATATATCAATGGGATCTGCGGAAGCTGAATTAGCAAGATACTTTTCAAGAACTTTTTTTGGAAAATATTGCACACCAATATACATATTTTTTTGTAGGTTTTTCTCTAATTAGTTTTAGTTGAATATGGCAAGCTATTGCAGTGCAAGCAACACGTTATTTTCGAATGATCGAGTAGACAGTAGCTAAGCATGAAGTTGTTGATGTTAGTGGTTAGTATTGTGTACTAATGTTGAGAAATTTGCTAACTTTAAACTTTTGTTATATGCTCGAGAAAAATTTTTTAACTGTTGGATTAGCGGAATCGATTGTACCGCTGCACAGTTTTCCTTAACAGAAATAGCTTGACTCTTTTAAAGATGAATTTTTAATCACATGTTGGCGAAAAAATTTCTTTTTTAGGTGCACTTAAGCTTTAAGAACAAAAAGTTGTTTGGAATTATGCAAATAATAAAAACAACTTTATTTTAACTTGGCGCTCTCAATGGCAATTTTCTTTGAAGACCAATATTAGGACAAAACTTCTTAAGTTTATAATAAAAACTTTACCGCTATGATAATTATAGCTGAATAGACTGAAAATGAACTAGTTTTCGTTAAAATATTTTTAAGAAACTAATTTGTAGAACGCTCGAGAAAAAAGTCAATTACGTTAAATACTTTTCAAGTTTCCTACGTAAGTAACGTATTTGTTCACTTCTTTGGCAACACACAAAATTTATGCACAATTATTGTATATATGAGTGTAAATGTGGGATTTTTTACACCGTTGTTGTTACTCGCATTAACATATTGTGGAGTATTATTTTTATCATACTGCACTCCTTGGCTCCTACGATTATTTTTGTCATTTTCCGTCGGCATTTACATTAGTCTAATGTTTACAATTGTAAATATATTTTTTAAGAAGTTCTTTTTTTTTTCTTCACAACTATGTGTGCTCATTTTTGTTTTTGTCATAATTGTTATAGCATGTGAATTTTATTCACACGTTATAGATTCGATTTTTATATCATTGTTTTAACATTTACCTTTATGTTTTGTATGTTTTGTTGTCGCTGTTAAGCGGCAAAAACTTTGCTGTACATTAAGTTCAGCGTATTTACTTTTGCTTTTAAAGGAGTAAATCAAAAAAAGATAATATCTTATGAGTTTTCGTTTTTAAAGATGAATGGTAAAATAAAATTATGAGATGAATAACAAGTAGAGATTAAAGTACTGTGCACTCATTAAAATAAAAGTTTGCCTCTTAAGTCTTTTGTTTTTTATAGGCTAATGCCTCATACAGTAGTTTTATAATGACTGAATAGCTTTCTGTAATATAAACGTAACATGGATTGTTTATAGTATATATTTTCCTTTGAATCTTAAAGAATTTTGCGATACCCAATTATTGCTCGATTATTTCTATTGGATTGAATAATATTGTTTTTACGTTGCCTGATTAAATTTATTTAAAATTGTGCTTTTTCTTCACTTTCGTTATTTATTTATTATTTTATATCTTATACATAACCGTTTTACTATTGGTTAAAATTGTTTGCTTGTTTGCACAAACAGGTGGTCTTGAATATGAATTTATGGGAAACTGCATAATGCAGTTAATAGTTAAAATATAGATTAGCATATTCTAAATATGCAAAGCATTTTAAGCTGCAACAAACTGTATTCAAATTGGTACTTTAACATACAATCATTATAGCTTATTTTCCTAATACTAAAAGTTATTGTAATAATAATGAAAACAAGGAAAAATTAATAAAAATTAATATTGGTTTAAGTAATAGAAGTTGAAGTAATTGTCATAATATTTATGCTTTTGTAATTATGGTTAATTGAAAGGATCTTTGGGAAATAATAAATAAAAAACTTAAAAAATTTAACTTAATGTGGTGTTAAATCGTGGTGGTTACAATACTCTTCTAAACTTAAAATCTATTAAATAAGAGTGGATACGCTAAAAACGAAATTTCTTTTTATTTTAAATCCTGTTCTATTTTTATCTTAAACAAATTAAAAATTAAGATTATTTCCAGAGTTTTATTTTTACATTTAAATTTTTTCTATTACAGATAATATTTAAAAAATGGAATAAAAGAAACTATTTAAAAAATGAAGAGATGATTTCTGTTATAATGAAAAAAGTCGACGACCACTTTCCGAATTATTGAATCTGACTTCTAATAGGCAATAATTCTGAAATATTATCGTTTCAGACCTAAATATTTGTAATTGCTATCTTAAAGGAAAAAGTTTTTAATTTTTTAGTTTAAAAATATTTTCATCGCTGGCCAAACTATGAGAAGTTGGATCATCGTACTGGAAGCAATTACAATTACCATAAATGTTAAAACACACCAAAGTTAACAAAGTTTATTTTATGACAAAACTTTTATGTCACATTTAATTAATAATACTGGAATTATTAAAGCAGACGCAAGTAATAATAGAAAATTATTGTTTGTCATGGACGATGTTATATCCATTAAATAGATTGAATGGTTATTTTTCTTTCCTTTACTTTTCAAAATAAGATATAAGGAATACTTTCACTGTACTAATTCAAAGAAACTAAATCGATTCGTTATAGATTTAGTTTTAGTGTGACTAATTTTTATTATTGATATTAAGTTTGTCATGAATATGTTTTAGGGTCCATAACTTTATTTCTCTTCCAATTATTTTTATAGGTTTTTTTATTTCAGTGACGATAATTTCAAACATTACAAAATAAAACAACATTTAACTTTTTAGTAACTTAATAACAACTGTTTATTTTAATTTAGCTCTTAACGTTTTTAAATAATAAGGTAAAAAATTAACTTAAAATTAAACTAAAACAGTAAAACAGTGGTTATATTCCAGCATATGATGTCGTTATGAATAGTTGGGCAATAATGTGGAAAGGAGAAAACGCTTCCTTATATCGGTCTTTTCAACAAGGTTTGTTTTTCAATTGTGGCAACATCCACAACATGATAGTTTTGAAATTTAGTTTTTCGACGTAATCGTAGTAAATACATTGGCATTTGTGACAATTAATTCAGTTCCGCACGAAATTCGCATTAAAATAATTAAAATCCATTAAGAAAATGGTGGTTGTGTTAAAGATACATTTCGCGAAATTCGTGATATTTTCGGAAACCTATTCGTCCTTCTGAGACCGCTACAAAATATGCGAATATAAGCGAGTGTTCGGCCAGGGCGTTGAACTAAAAACATCGCCGTCGTGAGCTCCAGTGTTAAAGCAGATTAAAATTTGTTAGTTTGGGCTTCTGAAAATTCTAGAGCGATTATTGAGAAGCCCTTGCATGCTAAATGTGCCCCTGTATGGTGGCCTATGTGATCTAGAGGCGTGAGTGGACCTTTTTTTGAAGATGACACCGGAAATGAGGTAACGCCAGACGCTAACAACTCAATGTTGGTCTATTTTTGACGACGTGGATATCACTGACATGTGGATTAACAGAACGGTGCCACATATCACACAGCCAATGAAAAGATCAACTTATTGCAAACCAAATTTCCCGATCATATAATTTCACGACAATCAGCAGATTGTGTAATTTAACACCACTGGACTATTTTTTGTAGGGTTATGCTAAAGACAGAATGTATACGGAGCCAATCGAATCGATTTCAGCCCCAAAACTCTAAATCCGTGATGTGATTAACGAAATAGAACCGGCATGTTGCCAAAAAGTGATTAAAAATTTTGAAGAAAGAATCGACTGCTGTAAACCTGGTAGTGATGGACATTTGCCAAATATATTTTTTAATTCATAATTTCTGAACTTTTCTCTCCGCAATACAATAAAAATTTGAATCATTTTATTATAAATTTTTTGTTTTATTTTGTTTTAGAAAATAAACTTTGTATTGAAAAACCCTTTACATGCTGCTGTAACCGATTTTTTTTAGTTTCTTATCTAAAGGGTTTAAAAGTAAACCCATTATTCAAGTTTCGTATCCGAAGGGTTTAAATGTTAATCCATTGTTAAAGCTAAAATGTGGTTTGACCAGTTAGTTTTATAGGTAGTTTTTTGATATTTCAACAGACGCTAGAGGGAGTTAATAACAAATACTAAAAAAATTAACGGTGTTGTGAATTATATAGGCAGATATTAAAGTTTAAAATTTAAGTTCAAGTAACTTTTTGTCTGTTATAAAAAAGTATAAAAACTAAAAGTAAAGCAATGATGTGATTTTTACGTTTAGGATTTAGCATGTCATGGTATGAAGACATTAAGAATTTACACAAAGTATTTTATAAATATATCTTCTATATAAGTAAGTTTAAACTAAATAATTTAAAAATTAAAAGGTGTTTCCGCAGAAGCTGTTGTTTCACAAATATTGACTTATCTTTAAAACTGTTATAAGCATTTTCTTAAGCAATAGAAATTAGGGATAGAAACTCATCACACCCATAGAAATGGTTTGTTTTAGAAATCGATCGATTTTTATTTAAAAGCGCTATAATTTCTCACTTATAATGGTGTCTCTTTTAAGAAATACTGTCACAATACAAACGTATTATTTCAGATAAAACAATTTAATAATTGTTTGAAAAACTATAGTTTTGCTCTCTTGTTAGCTTTAAAAAGCAACATTAGTAGATACATAAATAATTGAGTTTAGCATGCGTTATACAAGTTTGCTGATTAATGATCTACTCAACAAATGACCAAACAAGAAGAATCTTTATTGTTCTATTCAAATGTGTTAATGATATCTAAGAATTATCTCAACAGTCAGTCAGTTTAATTTAATTTTTTGTGTAGTTCTTTTTAACAATATAAAGCTTAACTGGACTTAAAAACATCGTTTAGTAATATAGTATATGAAATATGTGGATATTATATTAAAGAGGAAAAACAATTACGAATAGGTTCAAATTAATAAGGTATGTCTATTTGTACAAAATTTAAACCGATGTTCGATGTGATCAAATCGACAAACAAGCAGCAATGGCAGTTTCACCGAAAAAAATGACAAGAGTATTTCATTTACTGGCGGAACAAATCCAAACACTATATAGTATTATTAAAATCAATGAAAGTAAAGGGTGATTTAAATGGATAAATTTAGTTGAACTTTTGTACTTTTTAGAACATTAAGATTTTCAAGCTAATAGAAATAGTTTTGTTCCGATAATGTTATTTCACCTTACGATAGCTATTCGACACAATAAATTATTTATATTTATATCTCAGTAAGTGTTTAAGAATAATAATTGGACTATCTGACATATCATATACCAATAATATGTTGTCTTTAGCTTTAAATAATATTAAATAAATTTAAATAAAAATGGTTTTAAAAGCTTAGATATAATTAACGGAGAGTTTGTGCTAAATTACCAATTTAGTAATTTGGGTTTCCATGAATGTAAGGAAAATTGCAATAGATATTTTGCTTTAAACGTAACATTAAAAGCTTAATAAATTTATTGCAATTCACCTTAAGATAGCCAAAAAATATATATTTTTTGATTATCATGTAATTGCTAATAACTTTATTAATCAAATATTTTATGATGACAAAAATTAATGAATAATATAGCAGCAAAAAAACCTTCTAATAGAAGGTTAAAAGTAGTTAAAACTTACGGCAACCGGTTTTCTAAGTTAGAAAATTTATAAAAATTATTTTTGGTTAAATAATAAAAAATTTTCAAATTATATTCACCCAAATTCTAATTAAATATTAAATATTTTATAAATAAATAACACATTATAATCCAATTAAAACAGTTGACTTTATGCTAGAGATGGACTTATATTCGCATTTTTTAAAAGAAACGATATTTTAACACTAAAAAATTTCACTCAATAATTATTAACATTGAGTTAATTGATTGATTGATTAATTGATTGTTTTTCTTAAAAATTATTGCAATTTCTTTTTCTATTTTATACACAATATTTTTTTCTTTATACTTATTTTAAATAAGGAGACTCACACGTACTACTAGTGCCTGTATTGACACAATATTTATCTTGAATAACTTATTTGTATGTTTAAATATATTTTGGCACTTAATTGGTTTTACTTTCAATCTTGACTTTTGCGTTTTAACAGATTTAATTTTATATACAAAATAATTTATATTATCAATACTCTTCTGAATTTTTCACATGTATTTCTTTAAATTTAATTGGGGTCTTTTTTTATATTGCGCTTTTTTTTATTTAATTTTAAATTAAATTTTTCGTTAAATAAAATCGAAAGTTTTTTTGTGTTTAGTTTAAATATAACATTGTTACACTTTCCGTCACTTACGTTATTACGTTAAGAGGTTTTGTCGCATACTAAAATTTTTAATGCTTTTTCATATAAATGCTTTTTTCATATAAATTTGTTGTGCTGTTATTGCAAGCAGTTAGTGAGCAGCAGTGTTGAAATGAAGTGTTTTTTGGTAAACAACCTGAAATGTAGTACGATAAAAAGCTGTTTAAAAAGGTATTTTTTATAAGGCTGCTTCTGGAAATATATTCGTACAAATTTTAATGCAAGTGATATTAAAAATTTTGATAACTTGTTTTTTTTTATTTCCTTAGTTTAGTTTATTTCGGTAGTACAGCGAGCTAAAGAATTTTCATCAAAGAAAAGGAAATTGATGGACTCTTCCTGTTAACCATTCGTCTTTTAATGTTAAATTTATAATATAGCTCATGGATATTTTTAATTCGGCTTAACTTAACATATATATCAATATGTAAATTAATTAAGATAATTGTTTACAAGTTATTAGTTAGTTTTAGTTAGTTTTTAAAGAACCGCATAAATACGGAATCTTTACATCAGTGAAAGAAGACGTATTTCATTTACTAATTCTTAGTTATTCTTCTGAATAAGGAAGCTAGCACATAAGATAAACCTCAGTTTTTTTGCTTCAATTCAAAAACACGCTATTTTGCGATACTTCTTTTAATATCAGTTCTTTGCTATGGTAATATTTAACATAAAATTTGTTTTATAGAGAGTTTATAAAATATTTTATTAAATATTATTTTATTCCATTCAAATTATATAAATTATTTTGTCTAACAATTTTATTGCTCTTCTTTCGAAGAGAAAATTAAAAGGATTAATAAGAATCTGATCCTGTTTATATGCAGTGTAGATTTTTTCAAAGGAGTCCCTATTAAGAAAGTGGCCATTAAAACTTGGGTCAAATTTTAAAATAATCCAGAAACTGTAATAAAAATTCTAGCAAATAATATAAAAATTATTTGATTCCGCATCTTCTGGTATTTTAGTTATTCATATCAGATATTTACTCTTAGTATCTGCGTCATTACTCATAGTTAGTTTTTTTAATGATCTAAAAATCTGTAGGAGATTTCATCGATCTTCATGTGTTTACTAATTTTAAACTGCAGCATTCTTATGCTTATGCACTCTAATAAAAGAAGCTCAGACAGCTCTGACATATTTAAAGCAGAATTTCAACGTTATTATAAATTTTATGTAGTATTTTGTGGTATTTTATTTTTGCTATTATTGAATTAAATTAAAGCCCCAATTATATTTAAATATCTACAAAAACTGGAATGAATACGAAGGGCTTAACGTATTTCAGTTTCTTATTATGCATACAATTTTTTTCAGCTGAAAAGAGTTTATTTGAATAATTTCTTATTTATTCAGAAAAACTTATGATCAAATAAGTCTACGAAAGTTCTCTTATACGTATATTATTCTGCATACAAATCTTTGCTTCAGATGTTTTTCTTATGTACTACTACTAGCAATTATAATGCGCAGAAATTCTTTGGGAAATTGGTTAAAATATTGGATAAATAAATAACTTCTAACATTTAAAAGTTTTAGAAATAATCTGCTGAAGATAAAATCAATTACAAACAATGAAGTTAGGGAAACTTATAATATTACCAAACGAGTCATTAGTGTAATAATAGTGTAATAAGTTATACTAAATACGTTATTTCTGATGCATATATGGTTATTAGAGTGCAATATTAACATTTGGTTAGGCTTATCTACATATATTAATAACTACTAACAGTTGAAAGACAATTTGGAAAAATTCTTTATCATGAATTGATTTTTAAGAAATTTAAAAGTTGTTCTTGCAAGCGATAAATATTTCAAGAAGTATTTGTTTGCTCATGTTATTTTTCGATGGAAAATTGGCATCACTTGTTGATTCCAACAGTATGCTTTTAACTAGTTATTGTGGTAGTCTCTGTTTGTTATAGACGCCTCAAGCTTTCAAAATATATTACACATGTCTAGCAATAAACAAAACTGAGAAGAAACGAACCTGTTCGTTGTAAACATTTTAAAGGAAAAAAACCTCAAACGTGGTAAAGAAGAGTTTAGAAATGAAAAAAAAAAAAAATAAAAAAATGCCGAAACGCGAAATTAAACGAAAGATAAAAGCAACAAATAGCGGTTTTAACAAAATGAACAGCATTTTGTGATTTTATTTTGCCGTTGTTTCGTATTTTTTGGTTAAAAGAGCGAAGAAAATCGGCTTTGAGGCAAAAATCGAATACTTGCATATGTATATGCAAATTAGTTGTTTTAATATATTTTATTAATAAGTTTTCTAATATTTCAAAATTATGTTGACAAGAAGCTAAAATAAATTAAAACTACAGATTTTACTATTAAAAAAATTTTAAATAAATAACTACAAGCTTTTGCAGTTTTTTTTTGTTTTTCGAGTTAAACTAAAATAACTTTATTCTAAGCAGCACGATTTTAGTGACACTTAAATAAAAGAAGTGGGCCAAGAATAGTTCTTGTATTAAAATATTTAATAAGTAAAAACGCAGATAACAGTAAATAGCTGTCATCATTGCAAATTTGTTTTTTGTGTTTTTCCGTTATTATTACAAAAGCTTTGAGACACAAACTTTCTTTAATTTCGAATTCTTATTTTATTAAAAAAATTAACAACAATAGAAATATAAAAATTCGAAAAAATTGCAGTAATAAATTAATAATAACTGACGGTAATTATTTTATTTTCTTTTCTTTTTTGTTTTTTTTTATTTTTTTGAGTTAACTTGTTTTTAATTTTAAAATTTTTCCTTCAATTCTTACTTAATTCTTTATTTACATGACTGGGGAATATTTTTTAAAAATCTTTTTTTATCAAGGATGAATTATAGAAATTAATACTATATGACATATATTTATACATATATATTATATGTAATATATATATTATATGTAAAAGTGTTTTTGCTTAATACATGGAAAAAGTATATTGTGATTTTTTGATCCATGTGAAAACATCATATTATTCTTACCCGTATTATATAATGTGCGTATTAAAATTAAATTTCAGATAAATGTGTTATAAGTTAGCAGCACATACATCTTGTATTTATTTAATCTACTAATTAATATTGAAAACGCTTTTAATGTTTAGTTTATTGTTTATAAAATAACAATTGAAACTTTTTTTTGTTAATTTTTCAACTAAAAATATTTCAACTTTAAGCCTAAAATTTGCTAAATAAATACATAAAGCTATAAATACTACTGAGGTTGATGTTTTAGAGTAAGTGCTTCTATTAGCTTTGTAATTTTTTTTGTAAGTAAGAATTTCGAATTTCTTATTTTCCAATTTCTGTGAAAAATTGTAGTTCTATGCTTTTTTTATGATTTTTAATTTATTTTTAAATTCATGCTTTTATATCAATTAGTTTTTAATTTTTAAATATTCGTAAAGTTTTTACGTTTCTTTCAAGTACGATTAATAATGGTGTTATTATTTGCAACTGTAAACTGTATCCAGTTTAATGCCTTTTTGTTATATAAATATTGTTTTTTCATTTCAATTTGTAGCTAAAGAGCTGCAGAATATAAGTAAGTAGTATCTTGCCCTTCTATTAAAATAAATAACTAAAGTCTTGGCAGACGTTTTCTGTGGAAAGCCAGATGACACAAAATCGAAGCATTGAAATTAAAAGCAATTCAACTGAAGTGACTGATTGGCAGAAGTTTTTACGCTTAGACTAAGCTGCAAAAAATATTTTTATAGTGTGATCCATAAGATAACATGTAGAGATGGGACCCAGTTGAAAAGTTTCAAAACAAAATGTTACGATTGATAAATGCTTTACTCTTGTATATAACAAAATTACTTGAAAAAGAAGTGGTATATAACCTACTGGCAAAGTTTTTTTTTGTGCAAAACCCTTTAATAGTTTTTTTAAAAGTTGAAATTCATATTAATATTTAAATTTGATTCTTATAAAATTAAAAAAAAAATTGCGCCATAGACGCACAATACTAATTCGCTAAGAGATTGCGATATAAACTATTTTTATACCGTACTTCACATCGTGCATTTAATGCTCTAGATTCTGAGATTTTAATGCATCAGCTACAAGCTCTAAACAAGTTTTGGAAACAGATATCTTCATATACATCGGGAATCGATTTCCTAAGTTCAGGCTAGGAAGAACAATTTTACAGGCATTCGTTGATACCATTAACTCTTCTAACAACTACAAAAAGGCCAATCGAAACATGACTAACATCAATCACAAACTTCAGTACTATGTTTTTGCACAGAAAATAACAAAAACTTTTCAGTTTTCATTTCAAAAGTTTTTTTTTTACATATTTTTGTTTTTTATATATTTCTGATATGTATAAAGTATTGATGATTAAAAAAGACCAAACGACTGACACAGCCCTGCAATATTTGAATTATATTTAATCAATAAATATAATTTAAATATAATTTATAAGCACATAATGACTTAAACTTTATTATATGCGATTGCCTTGAGCACATCTAAACATAAAAATATTTTTTTTTTAAGAAAAACATCCATTTGTACAGAAAGAACATAAGCTTAAAGCTTAAGAATGAAAATGTTAAAGAAAAAATGTAAAATTCAAAGAACTGCAAAAAATATGTCTTCAAAAGTTAATAAAAAATCATTTTTTGTTATTCAAGACAACATTGTATATGACGCTTAAAGGTGTCAAATAAATGACAAGAAACAAGAATACAACTGTAACTTATGCTGCATTTTTTTACTTGGCTGTATGATGTATCTTCATTCACTAATTTTTTGTTAACTTTTAATAATTATCTTCAGTAAAAGAGGCAAATATTTTGTTTGATTTTTTTTTTAGCTAAGGCTGTCAGCAGTAATATTGAATATTAAGTGTGTAGATTTTTCATTTTTAAATTGGATTGATTTAATACTGATTTCTAAATTTATTTTTTAATTCTTTTAGTTTAACCGAAAAATTTTGGGTTTATGGTTGTTGGCTTTAAAAGAATTACAATTATTTTATAAATAAATATGTAAACTGCAAATTATTATTAATTTTTTATGTTACTCAAAAACGTTGAAAATTTATGTTTCTTTTAATTTAAGCACTTAAATGTTGACCTAGAAAAATTTTAAATATAAATATTTTAATAATTAGAAACCTCTTAATATATGACACAAGTACAAGTGGAAAATATTTGACATATGAATATCCCATCTATCTACTTTGGCAAAGTTGGATTTTCGTTATCAATGGTAGTGAAAAAAAACAACAAATCTTTCAACATTGGTGAGGGAATTTTCTCATTAAACGCTATATCATCCATACAGTACATGTTCTCGTTTTCATTTATATCGATAGACAACACGTGAACCAACTATGTATAACTTCTAATTGTTTTTAAAAGTGAGAAAAACTGTCGTTTTATTGAAGCTTCATAATAGAAGTCATAAGAGATTTGTATGAGACATAGATGATAGTTGTTGCTAGCAAATGTCAAGACAGTGGCTATCTATAAAACGAAAATTAGTTTTGGAATAAAAATTATTATGCTTCAATCCTGTTTATCATATTTTTTTTTATAATTTTTATTTTCACTACCAATCTATTTACAATTAAAATAGTAAGAAAATTTAATAGATACTTTTCAGAAATAAAAAGAAAAATAACCGTATTAACAGCGATAACTCCATTAAATTTAACAAGTAAAACTAAACAATATTGGAAAATTTTAATGTTTATAATATTAATAATACAACTTTAAGATATAAAGGGGAGATATCATATGTGTAGTCTTTGTAATGCTCTAACTTCTTCACTTTTGTCTAGAAGCGTTATTGAAAGAATGTTTTGATGGTCGTTAAGTCTCTGCAAATAATTTGTGCTAAAATTTTTATTTAATCCCTTATGTATAGCATATTGAGGTCGTTGTGAATTGTAAATATTTCGTATGTACCATGGAGCAGCTATTATACATCTAAGGGTTTTTGACTGATATCTTTGAATTATGTCTATGTTAGAATAGGGAGCGGTTCCCTATAATGCAATACCATACAGTTTTATATAATAGTTTATATAATTAATTCTGACCTAGAGGCCCAAAAATCCAGTACATTTTATTTGTTTTAGCGTTTAGTTGTTTTCTTTTTATTTTTAGCTATGTTTTTCATGTTAAGCATCGACCAATGTTAAGACCTAGATATTTCACTTCATTTGATTTAGATATCACGTCTCCATTTAGGTTAACTGCAGGACAGCCACCATTTTTAAGTGTAAATGGTCATGGCTACATTTTTCTCCATTCACTTTTATATTCCAATTTTTAAACCAATTACTAACTATGTTAACTATGTTGCGTTTGTATGGTGTTTAATGGTATGTTTGCAGATGTGATAGCTGCTAGTATCGCGGTATTATCAGCGTATGAAGCAACAACTACATCGTTATTAAGCGATATATATCAGAGGTAAATAATGTTTATTGAGTTGGACGCAATGCACTTCCTTGTTGTACTTTAGCTTTTATGACTCCAAATTCAGAATCTTCGTTATTCATATTTGCATGAAAACTTCGATTGCTGATATAGGACTTAAGTAGAAGGTAAGGCGGAGCTTGCAGCAAATGCTTTAATTTATATAAAACATCACTATACCATACTCTATCAAATACTTGTTATACATCAAGAAATACTGATGAACAAAAGTGTTTGCTTTCCAGAACGTCTGTTATTGATTTAATAACTCTATAGCATTGTTCAGGAGTCTCATATTTGTTCCGAAGGCCAAATTGGTGGGCAGGTGCTACGCTTAGAGATTTCAATACCTTCAAACCTTTTTTGAAAAAGTCTTTCAAATAGTTTCGATAAAATTGGTAGCAAACTGGTGGGTGCGTAGGATTCCAGAGAATTTTCTGGCTTGTTAGGCTTTGGCATCATTATTATTTTTGCATGTTTCTATTGTGTAGAAAAATATGAGAGTCGTAAATGCATATGAAATATGCGAGTAAAAATATTAATGTGATATTTCGCTGAAAGCGGCGATTTCTATTTATAGACGGGTCTATTTGTAGACGCTAAAATTCTTCTAATAAGATAAATTTCTGGCAGCTTGTTAGTATTATCCTTTATTTTCAACCTTAATAAAAATAATTTTTTATGCCAATACAAATTTAGTTATAATTTTTGTTTTTGAAAATATAAAAAATAATTTCCTGAAGAAGCTTTCCAAAGGAAAGCGAAATATTTCAACTCAGGTTAAATTCCCATTTCAATTTTAGTGAAATTAACAGATGTTTACAAACATTTCTATTAATTTGCTTAATTCGTGTAAAGATTTGATTTTTAAAATATTACCTTCATTTAAATAGATGTATCGACAAGTTATTATATATTTTTTTGAAGACCTTTATACTTTTTGGGGCGATGGCCTCTACAATGCTGTTTCTGCCGAAGTATAGATCAGCAATGCTGTCCAAAAATCTTGCAATATATATTTAATCTTATGACTGAATTTCTACTTTATTCGATGTTAGGTAATTTTAGTAGTTAGTTAATAATAAATAAAGAGTATTATTTTCAAACAGTGTTTATACTCTTTGATAATTATAATTTATTATTTAATAGCTTTCACCACCGACTCCCGACTCCCGACTGATTCTTATTTGTAAATAGTTAATAGTTATATTTTTTTGACCTTTTTTAATATTTTTTAGTAATTAATTTTAAGCACTAGGTCTTATTTAATAAAAAATTTTTTAAAGAACTTTATTTTTTATTATATTTTCGATATTTCGCCACACCGTTGGTTGGCATCATCAGGAAAAACAAAAATAATGAACAAACAAATTGAAAAAAAAAAATTTTTTTATTAAATAAGACCTAGTGCTTAAAATTAATTACTAAAAAATGTTAATTGTTAATAAATTTTTAACAGATTTTGATATTTTACACTAGCCCTTACTTTTGCTCTACAAATATAATTCACATGATCTTTTTACATTTAAAACATTAAACACAATAAGTCAATTAAAGATTTACCTGTTACTGAGTTTGATATTATTAAAAAGTTCTATCGAAGAACGAAAGTAAAAAGTAGAAAAACAAATAAAATAAACCTGAATTAAATGTACTCAAACTTGTATAAGTGTACAATAATATTTCACCGACAGTGCTATTACAATCATATTTTCTCACTTTGTCGAACAGCTACAATTACAACAACAATATAATCCCACACAATAACATAAATAATTGTTTATAAAATTCGTTTTTGTAAACGTATTTACAAACTTATTAATACAAATGTAATTTTGGCAGTGATCATTGCAATTCGTTTTAAACGCTTCACTTTTTGTATTTTCATTTTGTTTGCAAATACTATAAATACAATTTTATAGAAAACAATATTTAAATGGTTGTTTTTAAATTAAATCGGCCGGTTTAGCGAAAAATTTTCCCTAAACCGGCTTTAGGCTGGTTATGATTAACCATATTTAATAAATTAGTTAGCAAGCATTTAAAATAAAGAATATGATGTACTTCTTATCATATTTTTAAACAAGCAATTAAATTTCAAAATATTATATTTTCCCGTTTAAGAGTTATTCTTGTAGTGATTGTGGATACAAAAAGCCATAGCATATTGCGGTAACTGATCTGGCTTAAAATACAACTACTCGTATTATATGATTTGATTCTTAAAGATGAATGCAAATGTTTTAAAAGACTTATTATTCAATCTAATCCACTGTGCAATGCTATGCATTTCTGTATTTAACTCTTTAGGTATTTTTATGGCGTTTTATGAATGGGGAAAAAGACAGACATAAATAAATAATCAATCAGACATACCTGTATATTACAAACAGACGTATTGTAGAGATGGGCATTGAGACATCCCTGTACAAAAGGCTGCGCTTTCACTCTTCATTGAATTCTTTCATAAATATTTTTACCATATTGTTGTTGTTGGCACACAAAATAACGCACCATATATATTGTTTTTTTTAGTTGCGTTCTCTCTGAAATGCTTTTGTTTCTCTTACGTGGTTATTGAACTAAAACTGAAATGGTGTTAATAGTCGATTACGATCCGTCTGTAAAAGTTTGTGATGATGAACATGATGATGATGGTGATGATGATAATTATTAAAAGAAAACATTTGATTACAAATTTATAAAATGGGAGTCACTTATTAAATGATTTAAAAGGTGGGCACGGCGCACTTGATTTTTATTTTATGCTTTATAATATTTCTACTTTCATTATGAAGTGTGGTCAAGATATTTTAAATTTTGTTTTTGTTTTCGGCTTATAATTTTTGTGCTGTTATGTATACTGATATATATATATATAACCTGTAATTCTTCACTTTTAAAGTGGAAATTTTTCATCAAAACTTTTTGTTTTTAGCAATAAAAATTTACATTTCTCTGTTTTTCTTTGATATTTGAGGAAATAAAAAACAATTTTTCTGGTGCATTATGAAAGAAAAGTAAAACAACACTGAAAATGTTATAGAAACTTGACTATCAAATAATTGTTATATTTGTTAAGAGAATAGTAGATGAGGTGATATAGATGTAATATATTTTAATTGCAGTGCATGTACTCAAGTAAACTAACCTGGCGATTGTCCCACTATTGTCTTAACGTACGTCTCTTTGATGAGTTGCAGACAACACTGGCTCCAAGACTGCAAGCGACACTTCTATCTACTGCTAAGCAAATAAAGCCGCCAATATTCTGCAATTGATGATTTTTCCGCAACATTACCTGTGTGATTCGATTTACATCCGCACTTGGCCATGAAGCCTTTATCAGATGGTGGATCTAACCACTGCATGATTTGGAACGTCATGTTCGTCCTAGAAAGCTGAAGCTATAATTCTATGCAACAGAAACCTTCTAGTTGCAACTTTAATGATTCCAGAGCAAGGCTGCAAATCATCACGCCTTGCTAAAGAGTTGGAGACTTTCCAACTCCTGTCCCGAACACATGTCTAGAATGCTCACTGGACTGGATCATTCACTTTGCGTGTCATTATCAGTGACATGATCCTGGCTACCATAATAACCATTGTACTGTTATGGGGCCGCGAAACCACAACCACCACGATACTCCCATATAGAGGCCAACCTCAATAATCAGCCAGAGAACTATTAAATGTCTAAAGGAACAAATAATGAACTCTGCGAGCTTACTGATTCCCGTGGAAATAAAGTGGACTTTCCAGTTGACTACCTGCCTGTCTTCAGGGGACTGGGCCCCCTTTTTCCTTAGTTGCACTGTGTCTAGATAGTGGAATTTTATAAAGACCATATTTATGCGCACCCGGGGGAATCCGCAACATTAAGTTAGTACCACAAATAAGCATAATCAAAGAAGGCAGGCGACGACGAAATATACGACGACTAATATATTCCAACTACCAACAATCGCTATAAAGGTTAAGAACCCCTTAGCAACTTAGAAATCAATTAAATCATTCTACACGTATCGAACTGAGACTAAAAGCAAGGAATCCTCCTCTTCTTTTATTTGCTATATTTTTATTTTTTATATTTTTACGAAATTGATAATCAAAATTAAATTCAAATGGTGAAACCCTAAAACCTTAATTTTTATCAAAGTTTTGTTCAAAATCGAAATTTTGCAAAAACCAAAAGTGAAAAAATTAATTATATCAACTTAAATCTTAAAAAATTGAAACCTATGTTGGATAGATATTATATACAAAATTTAACTTAATATTTTAATATTAAAAAAATTCTTGCTTCATTCAAAAGTTTTATTTTCGCCAAAAAATCGGCTTTGGAAAATTATAAAAATTTGCAAATAACTAAATAAAATCAGTGAAAGAGAAAAGTAGGTGATTGAACATAAAATTTAGGAGCTAAAGCTATTAGCTGCTCTGCTCCAGAAACTATATTATATAAGAATGCTGATGAGAAAACAGGTGCAACATTTTATTTTTTAGTTTCTTAAACTCAAGTAGAAATAACTTGTTCTGCTTATAACATTTAGTTTAAAACGTAATAAATATTGTGCTTCTTACATAAAAACTACTTAAAATCAGGCATGTAGCGCAGATAAGAAAAGAAAATAAGGCATTCAATAAATCTTGTTTTGAATTCAATCTTTAAGCAAAAAAAATTGATAAAAACGAAATCTAAATATTTGCAATATTCAACTGCTGTTGCTGGTGGACAAACGTCGGCACAAAAATCTAAACCAAAAGTATTAAAAAAATATATTATGCGGCAACCAAAACCAACACAAATTACAAATACATTTTAACCAACAAACACACAAAATAAAAACAAAATTGTTGGCAACTAGAAAAACCACTTTCATTAAATGGAAAAAGCACAGAAATAAATGTGAAAAATTTGAGAACAACCTGTTTCATAAGCAAACATGACAGACAAATAATATCTACCTAGATATTTTCTACATATTCTTAAGCTACTAAAATATATGTACATATTCGTAAGTTGCAAAATCTTATTTCGGCAACATGTGAAGTTGTGAAGATGAGCTTAATATTACAAACGAAAACACTACTACAAACAACATAGTACATTAATAAGTGTGCCATTTAAATGTTGTTATTGCATTTAATGAAATATGCTCAAGTATTTCATTAGTTTTATTCACTTAAAACAAATTTCATTAAATATTTAATGTGGTTTAAGTAATTTGACATTAATTTAAATAAATAAATTATTTTTTTTTAGTTTATTTGCTGCATCAACGGCATCCATCTGTCGTATGTGGGTTTTTATGTTTTCTTAATTGTTTGTTTAAAAGACATTTTTATTTAAATGTTTGTTTTTTTTTTTTTGCATTTTTTAAATATTTCTTTGGTAATGTCAAGTGTATTTAATGATAGACTTGTGTAGAGAACTACCAAAAGCCAAGCCTTAAAATAAATTTTAGCATACTAAAGCAATAGTTCAGGTATTGTGCTCCTTATTATTCTTAACTAAACTTTACTTATTCATTATTATTTTCTGTTTTTTATTCTTCTCTAAATTTTAAACTCGTTAACTTAAGCTCAATGTTTCTGCGATATTTTTAGTATCGGCTTTCTCCAAAATAAATACTGGGCATGATGTTTTAATAACAAAGTTACAGTAAAATTAGAATCTAGTATACTAAAGTTTCAGTATGATAAACGCAGTCCTACTATGGGTCAAGAATGTAACTGTCGTTCAAAATAAAAAAGTTTCTTCAACCAAATTTTCATATAAAACTAAGTATACTGAAAACTTTGCAGAAAAAACTTGAACGATAAAAACTTTCAATATCTTCATGTTTACCTACATCAGAAATGGAAAACTAAAACAATTTGTGTAGATAGGAAGCTCTTAAAGTATATAAACTTTCAACCGGTATAAAACGAAGCAAAAGAGAAGGCTTTTGTAAACGTGTATCACAATTATTCGCAATAAAAAATAGCTGGATCTATGTGGTAGATAAACTTACTAACTGGACTAAGATAAATGAATTTTTAGTTTCATTTTTTAAATTGTTGTAATAACACTTTAAGTCAACTGTCGAAATAAGGATATGTGAAAGTAACGTTATTATTGGGATACCTTTAATTTTAAGTTTTTATACCTGTCTTTATAGGATACTAGTTTCACATACTGTGCAACTAGTATCCTTTGCAGTTTCTGATTTAATACATACATGAAAGAAATATTACTTTAATTTTCTATAGGCTGTCTTATTGTAGACAGATTATACGAGCAACGATTCAAAAGACAAGGACCTATTCGTAAAAATCACGGCCTTCATGGAAACGCCTATTAATTTTTAAATTTATTGTTCACACTTCTGTTCATGACAGACTTATTTTTGAGAACTCTGTATAAATTCGAAGTGGATGTAAAACTAAAGCCATACATTTTCAGTACTTATTTCCAAAGCGGGGATAAATACACGTAGACTGTTGCAACTAAAAAGCAAGCATTCGTACATGAAATTTAAGTCACTATTGGAAAAACCTTCAATTCAAAGTTCTTTTCAGCTGGTTGCTATAGCGCAGTTTTGTCGTGTCTGCCTGCCTATCACAGCTCAAAAATTACAATAATATTTTTATTATGTCACTTTTGGAACACTCCTTTAATGGATTTGTTGTTGTTGTGATTAGCACTCGCCATTAATCTAGAAAAATGCTATAACTTTAAACATTTTTAAAGTCAAAATTTATAAGCTCTTGTTTTTGTTAAAAAAAAATGTTTACATAGTAATAAGAATATTATGGAATTAAAGATGTTTATGTTTGATATCTTTTGCAGTGTAAAGGGTGCTTTCTTTTATAGAAGAATTTTTTGAGTTGACAAGAAATTTACTTTATTTGAAATAAAAACTTATGCCATTATATATAAATATGACTTCAGGCATATGATCGCCACGGCTGGCTCGGAAGTGGTATGATCTGGTCCAACTTTCAATGACTTTTTCCAACATTTGCGGCCGTATATCGGCAATAACATGACGAATGTTGTCCTCCAACTGGTCAATAGTTTCAGGCTTATTGGCTTATGTTTGTCAAATATTCCTGCAGAAAATAGTCTAGGGGCATTAATCGCACGATCTTGGTCATTCATGGGTTAGAAACGTAAAACTATGTGGTTTCCTTCAATAAATCAATTAATGTGGCATGAGCAACGTATCACACTATGTTGCGGCGTCTTGTTGAAACCACAGCTCCTCGGTATCATTGTTGTTCTTAAGAAATACAATTCTGAACAGCATCGTTTTAAAGTGCACCAACAGTCTGTACTTCTGTATATAACGCTAGCTCCACATACACTTGAGGATTATTGTCTCTAAAAATACGGCAGTTTTGTTTATTGACGTATCCATTCAAATGGAAGCAAGCTTTATGGGGATCATCTAGTTTTGGGCCCGATTTGCATAATTTGAAAACGCCGTTCAGGCGGTAGTCTATTTATGCTGAAGTGCAAAATCAAACTAAGCATAAATCACTTGACAATAGACAAAATGGATACCAGTTAAAAGGTGTTGCCAAATTAAATTTCTACACCTCCTTAAAAACACCCTATTTTTTATTTTTTTGTAAAGTTTACCATAAAATATCAATAACAACTACTGAATTTTTCAATTAAGCTTACAATAGCATACATTCAACAAAACGCATTTTATAATGATTGTGAAAAGGTATTTTTTTCGTATTTTTAAGAGATTTTAAACTCTTCTGATTAAACAAGATTTTAAAAATATTTAAAATTCTCCACCATATTCATATTAACATAACTCTTTCTTACTTTTACTATTTCACTCATAGTGGAATTTAGGTTGTTTTAAATATTTTGTTTGTTTCGTTTCGTTTCGTTTGAAGTATGAAAAAGAAAGTGAATTTTAAATTAAAAATGCTGTCAATATTCTGACGTTTACTTTAGCTGCTGATAAGGGAGCTAGTGGCCTGATATGCTTGCTTGCTAAAAAGTCTAATCTTTAATTATGGGTGCTTTAATGTCTAGCTTTTTTGATAGTTTTTGCCGCCTGACTCTTACAAAAATGTAAAAATTTCAAAGTTCAATTGTTTGTTCAAATTTCTTTTATGTTAATTAACTCTTTTAAATCTTTTAATTTCTTCTGTTTGATGCTTATTTAAAAAAAAGAAAACAAAAAATATTTAAACATGTTTAAAAATCTCTGCTTTTGTATTTTATCGCTTATTAATATTGATTTTTTTAAGATGTAATAAGAAGTGATAGTGTTTAGTATAAATATTTAAATTTTTTTAATGAATTTTAAATGTATGACCATTGGATAATTTACATATATTTAGTTATATGCATAATCATTAAAATTAATTAGAAGAAAAACATTTCTCAACATGAAATTTGTTATTGCATTAATTAAAAAATATATATTTTAATTTTAACATAACTCGAAATAGATTAGAAATAATAAAAATTCTTATTGGAAAAAATTTCTATTTCTTTTATTTACATTCTTTTAGACGATTGTACTTGCTGTAAAAATATGAGTTGAATCATTTAAATTAAAATTGTAGTTAAAGCCTAAAGATTGTCTCCAAACTTAAGCAAACAATAAAAATTTACAAGTCCTAAACAAGTTCTAAATGTGATCATTTTTTTTTGCAACTTGTAACATCATAGGGGGGATCTTAGGTCCGCAGAAAATCATAGAAACTTTCCGCTACAACGCAGAATTTTTTCACTTATGTCTTTTAGGCTGAACTATCCAGATATATCACTGTAATTGTATTACTTTAGGCAAAGTATTTCCCAAAATAATTATCATGTCTATTCTATTTAGGTAAAATGGTTTGTCAAATGTAACAAAATTCGTCCCCTACTTTACTGAGGTTAATTTAGAAATAAGCTTCTTTATCTGTTTCAATGCTGCATTGTGCGGCTTTTACGATTCCACAGAAGCAGTCATTTAGTTGCCTGAATTCCAAAATAAAACTCATTTTCATCATAACACTATCCATTAAATTTCGTGATAAAAAGACAAAAATTCCCTAGAAATACTTTTTTAAAATTAATTTAGCATAAAAATTTTATCCACTCTTATTTTTGTTGAATTTGAAAGTGTCGCTTTTTATTAAATTTATTTAGCACCTCTTAGTTGCTTAAACTATTTGTTTTGTTTTTAATAAAACAGAGGCCTCTGGAATTTAAGTTATTATTTAATAATAATTTGAAAGGCAAAATAAATTTATGGATTTGATTTCCATAAAAAACGTTTAACGATTTAATTGTTAGCAGACGCTTTAATTGTATAAATTAATAGCATATTGTGCATACAACAACTATTTACAGAGACAGAAATTAAAACTTCTAATTTTGGTTGATTATTTAATAGCAAATAAAACTTAATTAAATGAACGGCTGTCATTTGGCGTAACGTTATATTTAAGCGCTAAAAATTTCATCAGCTATTTATTTATTGTTATGTAATATTGCCTAAAGGGTTGGGGCTATACAAACAAATGTGATACACTACAGAAAATTTGAAAAGTATTCAAAATTACTAAATATTTTGAAATAAGATTCCTTTTTCAAATATTTTCTAAAACTATACCGCAAATAGTTTGAAATCTCAGGTTTGAAAATTTAACTTAAAAAAACACACATGTTTACTTGGTTTCCCTGTTATCAAAAAGACAGTTAATTAATCGGTTATTTTTCAATTATTTATGAAAGATATTCAAATTATTGCATAAAACAAAATTTTCATCATATTCTTAAAGATGAAATGATTATAATAATTAAAATTTTATTATACCTGTGATGTATGTAGCGAACTGCTTTGCCATTATTTTTATACAAAAGAGGTAATACAATTTTTGCCTGATCTTTGGAATAGAATAAACTTTTAATATACTATATTTTTAATTTTACTAAATAAGAATGCATGAATACAAAAAAGGACAAAACTCACATCTATTTTACAAAAATATAAAAAAATATATATAATATATTTCGTTAATATGCAAAGCGGTACATCAGTGACGCCGTTCAGTATAAACTTGTTACAAATGCTTAGTGTATGCATTAGTTTCGCTCAATCATTTCTTGTTGGATTAATTTCTAATATTCCGCATGAAAAATTATATATGCCCTCATTTAACTTTTATCGTGCAGGTTTTGAAATATTAGAAATATTTGATTGCTAATTGTTATTTAGTAATTTATCGTTTTGCCATTTATTAATATTTTCATATTTTCTATTTGGTGTTTGTTTCAATTGCTGCTTTGTATTAATTTGTGACTTTAATTATCATTGCTGGCAACTATAGCCTAGTTGCCTTAAAAGTATTATTAACAAATAGGTATAATTTCGAAAGGTAAATTGACACCTTGTCAATATTGAAACACAATTTGTTTATACGATTAATTGACGTTAAGTCGGAGTAATTACTAAAGCATAATTTTTGTATATGAAAATTGAATTAGTATTTGATTAAACCTTGCGAATTTATAAGTACAGTGTATTAGCAGTAGGTGGCAAAAGAAGAGAATTGTAGAACAGAGAAATTGCGGACTTTGTTTTATATTCGAAACATTTTTAGTTTTGCTAATTCATTGTTATTAAAATTTCTGAAATAAAAACCAAAAAAATATGTTGAAGAAAGTTAAAGCATAATTATTAATGTATGGGCTGTAATATGGGCTAACGATTAAATAAATTAATGAACGATATGTATACACAGCAAAAATCTTCCGCATATATTAATTGCTCAATTGCTTATGAGTAGAAGTATTTAATTGATATTATTATTTTATTAATAAGGTTGATATCTTGGTTTTTTAAATTTAATTTTGAAGTGTTTAAATTAATTAAATTTTCGACTATACCTAAATGAAATGTTTAGTGGGCTCAAATTTCTTTCTGTGTTTACGAATCGAAGGAAGGAGAAAAATATTTTGTAAATGTTCCTTTGAAAAATATTTACCAATATTTAACATGATCCAATTCGTAATTTTTTTTTCATTTCACGAAAAGAGAAAGCGACGTGTGGGGATTTTTTTAATTAAATTTCCTTTATTTAATTTAATAATTACACAGAGAAAATATGTTTAAATAAATGTGTTAATATAATAATTATAGTTACGTAACCTTTTTTATAAGTATATTATTATAAGTATTTTATTAATTAAGTACTAGGTCTTTATATAAAAAATTCAGTTAATATTTATTTTCTATTTTAGTTCTCGATATTTCGCCAAACTATTGGTTAACAGCTTCAGGAAAAGAAAAAAGTGTATAATCAATTTTTTCTATTAATTTGGCAAAGATAACATACAAATGTAGGATGAGGAGTACTCGACACGTACATATTGGCAAAAGACTATTAACAAAAAGTAGACAATGACTAAAAAAATAAATCGACATGTCACCGAGAAAATAAGAAAAGAGAAAACAGACATTGAGTCGAGAAACACGAGACAGAGAATTCGGAATAATGCCATTGAACAGAACCATAAAAACAGGAATCTTTATAAATTCTTTGAAATAAATAAATCCTATTGTAAAATCCTTGTAAATACTTGAAGATATTAAATAATTAAACTAAATCATCTGGAAGTCTAACAATACTACACAAATAATAAATTCCATGATTCCAACCATTCGCGCTATGCAACTCTACAAAAAATAAAAACTTTTAAAATTATTGTTATTAATAAATGCCTTTTTTACAGCGTATTTTTTATATTATTATGGAACTTATCGACACATTCTATAAATTTTGTTTTTTAGCATCAATATATATTTTTAAAATCTTATTGTTATGTGTAAATTTTATTTAAATACAAAATTTATTATTTGGAATTACTTTTAATTTAATTTACGTTAATTGCACTACATACCTTTAAACACAAATATTTTATGATATTCTCATAAAATATTTATTTACAAAAAACTATGGGGAAAGCATATCCAATGTTTGTGCTTGCAATCAAACGAAGCTCTATGTTTAACTTAAGTTTATAAAACTTAAACTTTGCACCAAATTGAACTGGCTTGTATAGACTTGCTTAAAAAATGTGAAAACTCTTAAGACGTCAAAACGTAATTCTCATTATTTAAAATCTAAAAATAGTTTCTTAACAATACTTTTGTTTTTTACTGGCGACGTGCAATTTTGCTTCTAAATTCATTTCGTTTTTAAAATGAATTCCAATTAACCTCGATCTAATTTAAAAACCAAAAAAAAAACAAAAAGATGAAAATTCTGTCTAAGACGTGCGTTGTACACAAAATAGAAGTAAATAAAGAAACTTCAACAACTTCAGTATGAATAGATACATAAATTTGTATGCAAAACAAAGATTTTGATTGATTGCCCTTAAACACTTTTGCATACGAATTCGTGTAGAAAAAATATTTTAGTTTTTTAATACTTCAAAACCAAAAAAAACACATATTAAGTTTGTTGTTAATGGAAAGAATGTTTAAAACCGAAAACGCTTGCCAAATACGAAGACTGTAACAAAAGCCCTTTTAAAAAAGAGCCAAATAAGACACAATTGTTTGTTTGATAAATGACTGATTCGTTTTTTAATGCTGCAATTATAAAATTAGGCCACAATTTGAATACAATTTTGGCTGTATGAATGTAAGAATAAGTGCTTTGAATGTTAAGTTATGCCAAAGGTCATTTTCAAATAACTTTTGTATTTAAGACGAGTGGAAGTTCTTTTACAGTCTTTTTCGTATTCTCTGTTACTTTAACTGTAATTTTTTTTGAGAGACGTTTTTGGTGTTGTTGTTGCTGTTGCTGTTGTTGTTTTTTTTGGCAGACATTCAATCATGCATGTTTCTTTAGTCTTTTGATTTTAATGTCTATGGTTTTTTTTAAAGTTTTGTTTTGTTAGCGAAATAGCTGCTTCTTTGCACACAATTCGCGATGAATTTTTTTTCAACAAGCTTTCGTTTTCAATGTTTGTGTTGTAAAAAATTTTAAAATATGTACTTTTTTTTAATAATTAATATGTAATTTTTTACTTTCATTAAAGATTGGTCACGCTATGACCGAGTACCTACTTTTATGTAGAGTTAAAATTATTTTATTAAAAAATTAAATTTATTTTATTAAAAAATTCTGCTTCAAGTGTCAAAGTCGAAGTAATGAAGATAAAAAATCGTAATTCTGAAAGCCACAACTTAATTAAAGTCTTAATTTATCGCTAATAAAGTTAAAAGAAGGTGGTTGTGAACGTTAAACTATAGCATCCTAAGATCACTAGATATAAAACGTAGGCAAAGGAGATTAATGTATTTTAATAGTCTTCAAAATAAAAAAATATTAAAATCTAGTGAATAATACACTGTTTGGCAAAATAAAAAATACTATTTTTATACGATACCATCGATAAATATGCAGAAGAATAAACTTGGAACATGTAACTCTTTAAACTGAAACCAATGACAAGTAGTGCATTAAAGATTTTATTCTTATTCTATGAAAGTAATTCAAAATGATATTAAAAAACTTTTCGAGAAGAAGATAACAGTTCACATGGACAGTTCATTACAAAAAGCAAGCAATGAGAACTTGCAGATTGGCGGTTTAAAAAGCTTACAGATTACATATGGCATTAGATAAAAAAAGTTAGTGATAATATATATAAAAAAATTTACATTAATACTGTAAAAACGTCAATACTTACTATAACTATGACAAAGAAAAACCTCTTATAAGTGCAGTAAGCGCAACGCAAATTATCTCCAAGTTCTTGAGCTGTAATTTCCTACCAAAACATAAGCAACTCAGTTTGTTTAGTAAAACCCGCTGTATAACCAAATTATTATTACTTTTTAACAAAAGGCACAATGAACAATGGAAACTAACAAGCAGTCAACTTTACTGCCTAACGCGCTATAAAAATTTGACTTTCGAATTGCTAAGCGCTAACGCCGGTTAACTTACATTTTGCATATATATCAGAATTTTTTTACAGATCGACAGAGCTTATCGTGCTAAATGAGGTTGGTTATTAATCCTTAGTGCGATTGAGCCTAATTGTTTTACTCCAAAAACGGAATGAAATAGTTTACCGTCACTGTTAAGAACTAAAATTTAATATCATACAACGTTTTAAAAATTTCAATAGTTTACTTTGTTAAAATTTAAATTCTGATTCTAAATGTTTTTTCATTTGACATTCAAGGGAATATTCTATATTATCTCTATATATGCAAAAAACCCATAGTGAAAGTGCAGCCAAGTCGTATTGCTATTTGGTTCACGACTACACTAAACGCCTATCGACAATAATTTTTTCAAATACATGCTCTCATGTTATTCACAATTTATCTAGACAGAAGAAAATAAACCGCAGTAAAGTTTAAATATTTTCAGATAAGATTTCAAATTGCTTATCTAATTTCAGAACCAACCAGTCTAGTCTTCCTGTGATTACAATTGGAGTGTTTTGATTTACTTTAGCCTGAAAATTCATAATTGGCTTTTTAATATTAGTTACTTATTTATTTTTTATATATTATCATTGGCGTAATTTGAAAAATATTTAGGAAGGAGGCAATAACCCTTTAACGAAAAGGAAAATTACAGAAAAAATACAATAAAAGTAAAATGTTCTCGAGTGCAAAACTTGACTTTTATAATTTTTACTAGCGTGCCCGTGACTGCTTTGCAAATCATATAAAATATGTACGTCTTATTCTATTGCAATGCTTTTACGTATACGAAATTCTTCGATCGATTTTGGTTCGCGGTATAGATATAATTGACCGTGCGAAAAACAGGGATCATTGCAAAAGCAACACGTATGGGCAACTGAAGCCGTTTAAAATCACACGGCAAATCTGGAGGAATCATAGGAGTGCGTGGTATCAACACATCCTCGCCCTTATATTTTCCTTTTAAAATTTTTGTTTCAATCACATTTTTCACTTTATTGACTACTAAACGTGTCTCATTGCAAAGTCGTGGCTGGCAGATAATTCTAACCAAAATAATTGGTACACCAACTTTCACTTGTGTGGCGGCAGTCCAGATAACTCAAGCGAATTTTAAAATTCGACTGGATAATTTATAACGTCATCTTGATTGGTAACAGAGTCAACCGATTTGTAGGTAAAAATTTCCCCGGGAATTAAAAATTATCACATTGATATCCAAAACATCTGTATTTTTCGCAGCTAAGATAGCTCTTTCCCCCAACCAATCATGGTTTCTAAAATTATGTGCAATATCGGGGAATACGTTTGTGACCTTGTTTTGATTGTGCAAAGTGGCAAAAATTATCTGGATGCCTAATCATTTTTCTGGTGGGGTCAATTGGAATTGCGCGATTCCCAATATCTAACAATTGGTTTGAAAAACGTTCGGCTGATGGATCATTTTGCAATAGAACACACAAATTACACACACACATCCAAATACAACAGAATATGAAAAACAAAATTCTCTATTTGTTTGCACATTTACTTGCTATGAACATGAGCATATTTCGATTCGAATTGTCGTCGCATTCTGTGCAAGCACACACACACAGCAACGTACAAACGAAAACACACATTTCATTTGATACAAAACATTGAGCGAAGTATGCAATGGAAAAAAATTCATGAGTTTTTTTAAAAATTTGTCTTGTTTCAAACGCGCACTGTGGACGCACTTTTGTGCGTAAACGCATGAAACAAAGATACAAACCAGCGAACGACCATTACGAAGGTACATTTTGTGGAAATCCGACCGCGCATCTCGTCAAACACTGGCAACCAACGGACACCTATTTTGGGCTTAATATAAACATATATATATATATATATGATTAAATAAGCTTTAGAAGGTTTTTATTAAAAAATATATTTTATTTACCATCGTCAGGAACCAAAAAATAAATTAGACATATAAAAATTACCAAATTATCAATGAAAATTAAATTAACATAACCAGTAAAAATTAATATATCGGGTGTTCGCCGGGAAGGTATACTACTGTGTTTATTTATGATTATTGATTAAATTAAAGAGAAAGGATTAATATATTTTTGTTGGTAATTATGTGTGCAATACAATATCAGATAAATGTGCGCCTCTGTTAGCCTAAAAATGCCAGCCCTTTTGGGCACATTTTTTATTACATTTTCTCCGCCGTTTTCATTTTCAAATAGTAAGGTGCAATGATTCTTCCTGACCAAATTGCATACCAAACTGCTACTTTTAATGGATGCAAAGCTGACTGTTGAATAATTTAAGCTTTTTCCCCTTCCCAGAATCGTCTATTTTATTTATTCACATATCCATTCAAATGAAAATGTGCCTCGTCACTCATTATGTACCGACAATTTTTCACAGTAATATTTTTCCATAATAAATTTGCCCTGTGTTTACTTTATGACTGCCAAATATAAACTGTCAAGACTAATGTTTATCAAAATGTTTTCCCGACGGACACATTAGTTATTCGTTAGTTACGTCGGCTTAAACTTAGTAAATGCGACACAGTAAATAACACTGCACTTACAACACTTGCATATTTCGTTTATATTTATTTTGCATTTTCTAGTACACGACCGAAGTGATGCTATTAGTGACGATGATATTTCAACTTGAGTATCAATTACTGCAAAACTAAAAGAAATAGAAATTACATCAACTTTTAACAAACAAAAATATTTCATTTTTGCATACTTCACAAAATTATGAAACATAAAATTATACAAATATATAAATATGTATGATATAAATCATGAATTTTATTAATAGATTACAATTTCATTAAGCACAAATTGTTTTTTACTATCAAATAATAATAGTCGTCGGTACTTGCGCAATGAGTAATCGGGATAACTGAGTAATAATAATTAAATAATTATAATTTATATATCGGACTTGTCAACAAGAACTTTGTTTTTCAATTGTGGCAACACCAACAACAAGACAGTTTTGACATTTAGTTTTTTGACGCATTCGTCGTAGATGCAATGACAATTGTTATAATGAATTCAATTTCGCATGAAAATCGCCTTAAAGTTATTAAAATCCACTATAAAAATGGTGGTTCTGTTAAAGTTACTTGTCGTAAAATTTGTAATTTAATCGTTTTTCTGAAACGGCTATTAAGAATTTGGTAGTAAAATTTGAGTGGACAGGCTCGATACAACGTGAATACCAACGTGTGTTCGACCGGATCGTTCCACCGCAAACAACGTGAAAATAAAGGAGAAAACAAAACTGGTCTCTTTTGACGTGAAGGACTTGTATCCGTCAATTCCGGTATTGGATACATTGAACATTGTTCATAGGACAGTAAAAAACAAAACGGAAAACAAGGAACTAGCAATACAAATTACAGGCACACTAAAAGCGACACTAGAAAAAACTACGAGAACCAAAATCAACTTCAGAATCAAACTTTGCGAACCATATATTTAACAACAAATGTACACTAGGATTATGAAAACATGAAAATATACAAACAAAAAACATTTGACGGACGAATAATAAATGAACAAATAAACACTGCTTCGGACACAATATTTGAACCGTTCAAACATTTTTACAGGAAAACAAACAATACACCAGCACAAAAACGTTACGCAGGTGCACAAGACCAAAGCAGTAAAGAACATCATAAACGTACAATTACAGATTATTAGTCACATAATAAAAAAAAACCCAATAGGTTCACACATGGACAAAAACGGACAGCAAGCATGACCGTAAAAGGATTTAGTTAGAACAAAAAAAAAAAAAAGACGAATGAAAAAGGGATCGACAAAGTAGGTAAAAAGGAACAAACGAAAAAGGAGAGATGCAGGCAAAAAAGACAGAAGGGGACGAACGCAATAGCACAAAAGAAGACACGAACTATATAAACACAACTGACAATAGAACGCAACTAGTACGAAAAGAACGCTGAAGATGGCAAACAGCCGAAACCGGTTTGTTCACAAACCAAATTTGACGAGGGTCGGCGGAAAACCGTACCCAAATAAAATTATTAAAATCCACTATAAAAATGGTGGTTCTGTTAAAGTTACTTGTCGTAAAATTTGTAATATAATCGTTTTTCTGAAACGGCTATTAAGAATTTGGTAGTAAAATTTGAGTGGACAGGCTCGATACAACGTGAATACCAACGTGTGTTCGACCGGATCGTTCCACCGCAAACAACGCAGCCGTAAGCCACAGTGTTGAAGCAGATCCAAATTTATTAATTAATCGACGTTCAAAACCACCACATGGCTATTGTGTGTAAAAATTTGACTTTGAAACTTTACAAGTTTCAAATGGTGTAGGAATTGAAGCCAATCCACCATTCACTTCACCATAGATCTGATAAATTCATTCAGGTTTTTCTGAACAAATTATTTTTTCAGTCGAAGCACATTTTCACTTGCCAGGATACTACAACTAGCAAAATTTCCGCATTTGCGCTTCTGAAAATCATAGAACGATTTTTGTGTGGTGCACTATGTGGTATGAAGGCGTGATTGGACCGTTTATTTCGAAGATGAGGAGGGAATGGGATAACGGTCAATGAATCACGCTATCGGGAGATGCTAACAATTCAATTTTGGCCTATTATTGTTGATGTGGACATCACTGACATCAACAGGATGGTGCCACATGCCATATAGCCAATAAAACGATCAAATTATTGCAAACTAAATTTCCCGATTGCATAATTTTACGACAATCAGCAGTTAATTGCCCAGCCAGGTGTAATTTACCATCACTGCATTATTTTTGTGGGGCTATGTTAAGGACAGAGTCTATACGGAGCTAATCGAATCAATTTCAGCCTTAAAACTCAAAATCCGTAATGTGATGAACGAAATACGACCGCCATTTTGCCAAAAAGTGATTATGAAAAGTGCTTTGACGAAAGAATCGACATCTGTCAGCGTGGCCGTGGTGATAATTACTGAACTTTTCTCTTTGTAATTCAATCAATCATCTGAACCTAAATTTTTTGTTTTATTTTGTTTTAGAAAACAAACTTCTTGTTGAAAAACCCTTTAATAAAATTCGTTTACTATTAAAAATGTTAATCTGGCTGCATGACAGGTTTTATAATTTGAAAAAAGCGTTTCTCTAATTAAATAATTATAATAAAAAATAGTTAAAAAGAGCAACTATTTTCTGGATAGAAAATATAAATAAATCATTTATTTTAAGTAAAATAAAATTTTCAGGGACCGACCGAAGTGCACTAACAAGTATAACAATAGGAAAACAAAAATTCTAATTCCAAAAATTCTAATAAACAAATGGCACTATTTTATTACAATCATTATCATGCAAATTTTACAGAAAAATTGTCATTTTTGTCATTTTAAGCTTTCTACCGCAATAATTTCTAAACTAAACAAAATTTAATAAAAAATTCATATCAATTTTAATATTTTTTTCATATGACAACAGTTTTCAATGGCTATGAAAATTGTTTAAAGTTTGAATAATTTAATAATAGAAACATGTACTTAATAGACACATTAATACACATTTTATTTCCCGTTAGTTCATTTGGGAGCTCTTTTCACAAGAAGTGCCGTCTATTTCAATTCGTGAAAGATGGAACCGTAGTGATTTGTGAGTGCAGTGGCAGTATTAATGTTCTAAACCAAAAATTGTATGTTAAAACTAAATGTAAAGGTTTGAAAAATATATCAAAATAATTGTAGTTCAGATGGTTTTGAGAAGTGCTGAAAATAAAGTTTTTATACAAATGCGGACGATAGTTTTAAAGAAAGGATATTGCTTGGAATTAATTTTTGCTATGCATAAAATTATGTATCAACGTATCTGATAGCATTTTTGCAAAATTTTATTCTTAAACATATTGCTGCGTTTATACCTTTTATAAACGTTTTATTGTGAGTTCTTTATTGCAAAATAAATAACATCCGATTTTAGAGTTTTTGAATTAATTACAAGTTTATTTACTTTAACGACACACAAAGTTGACACTACAGAACAATTTACTTAAGATGCACGTCTTTACTTCAGGAGGTTTATTTTTCAACTAACTAACATCCACTCAGACTCTGCCTTTTACATTTGTCCACTAGAAGTCTGAAAAGTTAAGAATCTTCTACTCACTTTGAATCATATTTTGTTGTTGTTATTTTATTCATTCAATGTATAGGCGCCTATAGGTCTGTGTGTATTTTTGTTTTTGTTTTTATGCTGATAAAGTTTTTTCCTGGAATTTATTTTAATTTATTGTCTTGTGTACATAAGTTTTCTTAGAAAACAACGCAGTTAATAAACAGTATACGCGATTGTTGTTGTTTTGTGAGCATAAAATTTCCACGCCGTTTGTAACTAGAAAGTTGTTATTGTCTTGCGTGCATAAGTTTTCTTAGCAAACTACGCAGTTAGTAAACAGCATAGCTAATTGTTGTTGTTTACTTTATTCCTTAATTATTTTCTTTTAAAACTTAAGCAAGAAACATCCGTAACAATATCTTCTAAAATTGTTTCAAAATCAAAAAATGGTTGAGGAAAGTAGGAGATGGGAGTTGTGGAACTCATATTCCTGCATACAGAGCAATTATCGAGAAGGAAGGGAAACTAGAAATAAAAGTTCAGAATTCTAGATGAGTGGGCCAGAAAGTTTATATCGACCACTTTTTCCATGGGTAATTTTGAAACACTGGTTTCAAGTTCATAAATCTGTATAAAGTGGCATTTCAATAATACAAATGAAAATTATTGATTGAAAGGTAAAATTTTTGCCTTTACTCCTTAATACGCCAGAGGATTATTGCTACGAGTCATAACAAGTGCGATGCTTGCAACGTAGAAGAAGATGATTCCAATGATAAAATGTTATGAATTCACTTCGATGTAATTTTTGATGATTTTGTCCCGCTTGGCGCAGCCATTCAAGAAAAAATCCTATAAAACAATTATGACTAGGACGCAAAACAAAACTCTTAATACAATTTTATACAAAGGAAACAAAGCCGCTTAAACAACATTTTTTTGTTCTATAAAGCCGAAACCGTTCAGTAAAATATCCGAATAAATTGTGTGCATTTTTTATTCGAACCTGATTTTAAATTACTCATAGCGGTTAACTTATCGCTATACTAGATGAATTTAGCTAGAGAAATTTAGTGAAATATTGCATGTTTCAAGAAATAAGTACAACAAAACTGATGAATAATGATGAAGGTTTTAGCATTATAATAAACCATGTCAAGCTACTGCCTTAGTATACTTCATGATCCGCGATCTACAGGGTTTTATGTGTGTTGACATTAATGAAAATTATTTCAATCTGCTGAGTTGACATTTTCTCAATTAACATATTAATATGAACAGCAAAAACCATACAGCTTATAGTATAAAAGACAGAGTGACAGACCGAATGTCAACTGCAATTTAAATATGAACAAAATTTTGTATTAATGTGAATTTATTTTTAGACATGCATGAGGTATGATAAAATATTATGGGGAAAATTTCTCTTTCAAAAACTTTCTTTATCAATATTTGTTTTCTAACTTTCAAAATACCTCCTTGAGATAAACATTTTGTCTCAGTGTCTAATATAATTTTTAAGAAATTAATAATTGTTCTTGGTGTTAAAGAATTAAGAAGATTGAACAAATTATTAAATTAAAAGAATAATTTCTGCAAAAATTAACATGCACCCAGGTCTTTTTAATTGTACATAGCTTCGAAAACAGTAGGATCATTAAGCATTTTTGCCACTGACATTTATTTATAAAATTAATTTCTGTAATTAGCCAGACACATCTCGTGCATACACTCACTTGTAGTGATGACAACAGAGTAAAATATTCTAATAAAATTAAACACAAATACTTTAACAAATTTAAGAATTTTAGTAAAGTTTATTATTTTACTTTTATTTACGATTTAAGTTAATATTGTGAATGTTATTTTTGTTCTAACTACAATTTTTGTTGTTTTGTTAAATATTTAGCTTAGCATCGCATTTCCGTTTTCCTGCTGAACATGTTACGCTGTATGCTTTACTTTGTGTTTATAACTACACACATACATACACTATTGTTTACAATAGCTTTGCTCAAACTTG
Source organism: Trichopoda pennipes (assembly GCA_030448955.1). Classification (NCBI taxonomy): domain Eukaryota; kingdom Metazoa; phylum Arthropoda; class Insecta; order Diptera; family Tachinidae; genus Trichopoda; species Trichopoda pennipes. The sequence continues at coordinate 2,648,255 of JASKUP010000049.1, read as the reverse complement.
CAACATTTTCATGCGGGCCAAAGTTAACAAACAAACATAATTACACATGCACACGTATCTTAATAATAGCAACTATTATTTGCGATTTGACAATCATTGTATTGTTGAAGTTTATTTTAAAAGGATTGTGATCAGTTACACCAATCCGATAATTAGCAAAATTTTTATATCTTTTAACAGATCAGTGAAGACTTTTGAATGATATGAATTTTATTTTATAACATCTGTAGCATTCTTCCAAACTGAGTTTCTATATTTTTTGTAACATGTTCCTTCTAGGGAATATAGTTGAAATTTCGATAGTTCAAAAACTAGTCGGCGCAGAACGTTTCACACTAAGCAAGTGTAAAAATAAAATCCCTAGATATATAACTTTATGGCAAGAAAATTACAGTATGTTGTGATGCACATTAATATCTGTTCAAAAATTTTACTAAAGAAATACAATTTTTATTTTGTATTATCAAATCAATGCCCTTGAGCCTATACACAGGATGCACAGCATAAGCGCAGCGAGAATTTAAAATAGTTTTTGAAGGTGAGTTCACATAACATTGTTGGCGTGGTAAGAGCATGTCCCCAACAGCTAAAAAAGAATTACAATTTTTATTTTGTATTATGAAATGAATGTCCTTGAGCCTATACACAGGACGCACAGCATAAGTAACTTACGCAGCGAGAATTTAAAATAGTTTTTGAAGGTGAGTTCACATAACATTGTGGGCGTAGTAAGAGTATGTCCCCAACTGCTAAAAATTGGCCGTACAGAATTCTCACGTTGAATCTTTGGTTAGCTGAAATTACATTCTTGTTTGTTAGTTGCCCACATGGGTGCAATTAAATTTATAAAAGAAGTTTTTTAACAGTTATCTTCGTTTCATTACACTCATTTTTCATTTTAAAGTCTTCTGCAAAAAGCAGAAAATTATTTCATTGAATAAGACCCGCAACCAAAATCGATCGCAATTTGCGAGGAAACATATTTCATGGAGTTCACAAAACAGTAGCCACTTTAATGATTGGAATGTTTTTACTGATGGGAACAGGTTCAGCCTAGATGGCCATAAGTACTATTTTCACGATTTCAGAAAAGATCTTTTTGAAATGCCACCACAGCTTTAATATACTATAATATACTATGGAAATATATAGTTTAAATTTATAATCGGTAGGATGGCTGGCAAAATATATAAAACTGTGTGAAATTCGGCTTTTACACAACAAAAAGCAGCTTTTGGAGTGATTCTATCCAAACCACCTACTTTCAAAACACTTTTGATATCGTCTTGTATGCCAAATCAAACGAATAGTAATTTTTCTTACATTTAAATTTATTTGCTTAGCTAAATAATAAAAAGACTTGACTTAAACTTAAGACAATGAATCAATGCGCAGTAAAGGCTTTAACTCATAAAAAGCTTTTAAAAATGTGTATTTTAATATTTATAATATTGTAATGTTTTCGCATTTTTATTCACTATTTCTCATAATTATTACTTTCGCGTAGACCTGATCTTCTGATTTATTGTTAGTAAATATGAGGTTATATAAATTGGTACACCAACTGGTACATCCACGCTCAAAGCTATGCTACTCACACTAGAATCAAACTACAAAGTAGACCGTTTAAAAATTTAGCCACGAATGCCATCACACATTGTTGTGGTGTTGTTACTTTCCTTACTAATGCTCTTTCAAGATATTAAGCACGGTTTGCTTCTTTTACTATACATGCGTCTTAACTTTCTTATCTATCGTAGATACACATCTTTATCGTTTGCTTAACTGATAGAATCCATTTTCCAATATGTCCTTTAATAAATCATTCACCATGACTATTCAATAAATATTGTTTAACTGTATGTAATTGTGCTGATGGAAGTTTAACTAGCGACTCGTGATCTTCTGCTGTTGCAAACTGTTTTACAACAAGTTCTCAACGCAATCACCGTGGTTAGCGAACTTTTATTCTGTTCATAGGTTCCCTACTATCAAATTCATAGAAATAACAAAAACAAGACAAAATTGCGTTTAAAGCAGTTATTAACATAATTTTTCTTGCCAACTTTTTGCAATAAGATCACTTCCTAAGATCAAATGCGAACGGGCATTTGGCTGCACTATATAAATTATTATTTAGACAAAATACACCATCAGCACAAAAACGTCCTACATATTTATCCATTTTTCTTTATACAAATTGAAAATATGTCTTAAGGATCTGTATAATTATGAATGCTGCTTAATTTGAATGCTTATGCATTGTTATTCATTTTAGTTTTAAATAGAAATGTCTGCAAATGTATGCATTATTCCTTTGTCAGACATCAATTATAGAATATAATAGTTTAAAATTAAGTTCTTCAGACATATATAAATACGAATGTATAATAAATGTATACATACATACAGATATTTATATAAACTTAGGTATGCATTTGTATATGAGCATTTCCTTGACATCTAGTTTTCAATTTAATTTTGTTTTTGATGCGTTTGCATTTCCCACAAGATTTCATGACATTCGACATCATCGTCATCATCATTATCATCATCAAGATTATTATTACTATCCAAGTTGTTAGTATTATTTTAATTACTATGTTGAGGAAAACCAAGTATTCGTACAATGATGGTAACAGTTTGCCATTTTTAAACCTTGAAAACTTATTGAAAATTGCTGTAATATTCTAAAGAAGTTTACCATAAAACTATTAACCAGCCATAGACATATTATGTGATATGTAAACGTTCGGTAATTAACTTAAAAAAAATATTTTTCCATATACATACTTTTTAAATTATAAAGAAAAATATTAGTGATTTAAAAAAATTTTTTTCTTTATGTTTTGGTAAAAGTTCCCACATTGTACACAAATTACATATTTTAAAATAATTCATTTAACTAATTTTTTTTTTTTGCATAAACATTAGTAAATTGGCGTGAAAGCGCACCTTGTTAAGGAAATAATTTGTTTTCTCATTCTGAGAGTCAAGCAAATGTAGGTGTGTAAGAAATAAAAATGTTTATTTTTGTTTAGTTGAAGTGATTTTGCTGAAATTTAAAGAACAGATTGATCCTTATTTATAAGCTACAATAGGTTACATATTGCTACGAATTCGTCTTGCTTAAGTTTTAAAAGAAAATAATTAAGTAATCAAGTAAACAACTGGGTATGCTGTTTACTAACTGCGTAGTTTGCTAAGAAAACTTATGCACGCAAGACAACAACAACTTTCTAGTTACAAACTGCGTATACATGCAAAACAACAATTGGGAGGAAACCTTATAAGCATAAAAACAAACAAACAAAAAAAAAAAATGCACACAGACCAACAGGCGCCTATAAATTGAATGAATAGAATAGAAAAATATTTTTAATTTTTCTAGACCTCTCTAGTTAGTTGTTAAAACATAAACTTCGTGCAGTAAAGACTTGCCTCTTTAGTAAATTATTCTGAAGTGCCAACGTACACATCACTTTGTGAGTAGTTAAAGTAAATAAACTTGTAATTAATTTGAAAACTCTATCGGGTGTTATTTATTTTGCAATAAAGAACTCACCAATAACAAAACGTTTATAAAAGGTATAAACGTAACAATATATTTCCCAAACTCATATCCATAGGGTGGATAAAGAGAGAAAATCGTTCAATTTTTTAAACGGATTTTAAAACTCAAATCTGTAGGAAATAAAACAGCAGAAACTGTCAATTTCTTCTAAAAAATTCACGCGCAACGAATGACACATTTTGGAGAAGAACTCTATGATAGCACAAGCTGCAAAGCAGTAGTTATAAGAACGACCTAAATGTATACCAATTCAGAAGATAAATTAGTAATTGACTTATAAAAATAAAAATTTTGTTGTCCATTAGTAACAGGCGATACTTACAATGCAACGTTGTTGATAACTACAACTTTAGGGCAGTAAAATAATTTATTTACCTCGGTAAGCACTATTGATAACATAAATTTCGAATTAAGATAAAGAATAACAGATGCTATTTAGCACTTGGGAAATAAGATCATCTTTCCTCAGATAACACTTCTTTATAAAGGGTCCGCCATCTAACGTTTTTTTTTCAACTAGAGCTTATTTCGTGAATGGTAATACTTAGCTCATGTTTGATTTGACAGATAATTAGTTATATCCTTCCGCTGAACGAATATGGTTGTGTATACGCTTGAACAACGCTAAGTGGACCTGCAATAGACTTACATAAGATGCCGATTTTGCAAAAAAAATCATCTTTTCAGATGAAACTCATTAATCTTGGCGGGTATGTAAACAAGCAAAATGGTTGCATTTGGGGCACAGAAAACCCGCACACATACATTGAAAAGCCAACGTACCCAAAATGAGTCACTGTTTGGTGCGTATTTTGGTCCAGAGGCATTATTGGCCATTTCTCAGGAGTGGCCGTTACAGTCAATGGCGATTGTTATTTTAGTTCACAAAAATTGAAGAGGAGGATATTGCCAACATTTGGTTTCAAAAGGACGGCGCTACGTGCCACACAGCCGAAGCTGTATAGTTTTGTTTATAGCCTTTAAAAAAAAAAGTTATTTGGCGGACCCTATGTAAGACGCTTACGGAGTATCATTTAGACTGGTGTCTTGCGGGGTAAAAGGGAGCCCAGGCCCCTCAAAGGCTAGTAGGAGTCATCTGGACAATCCACATATTTCCACGGGAATCAGTTGCCCCAGAGTTCACTATTTGTCTCTTGAGACAATTAGCTGTTCTCTGACTGGTTATTGAGGTTGGCCCCTATATCGGAGTATCGTGGTGGTTGTGGTTTCGGACCCTCGTGATCATTCAAATTAACACAATGAATGGTTCAGTGAGCATGAATGCTGTCGTGTTCTTGATAAAAAAGAGCTTCATGCGTTCTGGACCAGGAGTTGGAAAGTCTCCAACTCTTTAGCAAGGAGTGATGGCTGCGGCCTATTTCGGGCTTTCGAAACTGCTACCAGGAGTGACCGGAGGATATACGTATTCGATGGCCTCCTGGGGCGTGGGTAATGTCCAATCAACCAAGTGGTTTGACCACCATCTGATTATGACTATATAGTCGGTGCAGATGTAAATCAAATCACGCTTACGGAGTATGAATTAGAACACGGCTTGAAAATGATGTCGTCACAACGAAAACGATCGCCGTTCATACCAAACAAACAGCCAGAGAAGACAGAAAAGAATGACAACAATATTTCATTTTCTGGGGGAAAAAATCCAAACAACTTAATACGCTCAGACGGTATTTGCTAGAAAGATTCTTCGCAAGATTTATTGTTTGATCTGTTATGTGGAGAATACCGGCAACGGAAGAATCATAAGCTGTATGCAATTAATATGGTTAAATGTGTTAAACTGTAAACACTATGTTGACATGTTGTACGAATGGATGAATATGCTCCTGCAAGAAAAACGTTCGAAAATAATACCAAGAAAACTTACAGGGGACATTTGATGTAGGAAATTTGAGAAGTTGCGCACAATATTGAGAGGCGTAATATTTTCAGCTTTGATACAAATAGGTTGCAGCCCTTAGGCCAGGCACTAAGTTGTGGAATATGGAATTAATTGTTATCATACTTTTCTTTTATTGCTAATTAAATATTTAAGTTGTTCTGAAAAGATTCAAAAAATACGTTGACCTCAATAAACTCTTAAGTTGCCATATTTTACTATTAAATGAGAGAAGAAAATCACAATTAAAATGTAATTTTTTTTAATTAAATTTTCATCTAATAAAAACTATTAAAAAAGGAATATTTAAACAGAAAGTGTTTTATAACAACACTTTGCAAAACAACAAAAATTAAGAATTGTATAACTAATGAAATTTAATTTTGGTATATCTATTAGAGTTGCTGTCATTCTTATCGAATCAGATGAAATATTTACATATATAAAGTAACACAACAAAACACAAAGAAGCATCTGTTTTTCTGTTAGTAATAAGCGGTGTAATAACTTCTTTTTATTATGCGTTTTAGTTAAAAAAGTCTGCTTGCACTTTAATAATCACTAAGTGTATTTAATTAATTTAAGGTTTTTGGCTTTTGGTGAGGTTATAAAATGAAAACAAATGTGTTTTATATTGAATAATTTTATTATATCAAATAGTTTCAAAAACAAATTCATTTACATAATTGAATAAATATTATTTTCACAAAAAATAATTTTAATATAATCAGTAGCTAAAGAAAATGAACAATTTGGTTTCAAAAGCAAACAAGGATAAGATTATATCCTTTAATACAATTTGTCTCTTATAGGGCTATTGAATGAAAGCAGAAGAAAATCACATTTAAAAAATAAAAAAAAAAATTTAATAAACACATTATCATCATGTTAAGGAAAAGCTAAATATAAAAACACACACATATACATGCAGTTAAAATGGTAAAATGTTTTTTAAAACATAGACGCACACACACACACACAGTTTATTGTATTCTGCTTCAGCTGGTCACAAAGTGGACAATTCATACTAAAGGATTTTGCTAGAACAAGTATTTTTATTTTATGTGATATAAATTTTGTGTTCAAATTTCTTTTTCTTGAACTTCATGTTTAGTTAAGGTTTATTAAGTTGTACACATTTACCAAAATATATTTAGATAGCTAAAAAATGTTGTTTATACTTTTTCTTAACCGGTCATTTCAATTTAGCAACAAAAGGTGAATACAACAATTTTTCTTTTAAAAGGGCAGAAGAAAAACGACAACAACATCAACAGATTTTCAAAGCTTTTGGTGTTTTTTGTATCTAAAGAATTGCTGCTTTCAAAAGACTGTAAAGAAGTTGCAAAGAAATGATAGAAATAAAATTTTATTTAATAAACAAAATGGACATTAAGAATAACTATTATTTTGACAAGTGTATAACCTGCTGGTTAGTCAGGTCATGTCTTAACAGCTACTTAAAGAATAAAAATACAGTGGTTTGCTAAAATATACCTTTTGACAAAATTAAATAATTACACATTGGTGCCTGATATAAATTTAATTAAAAGTATACTTTTTTTATTATAGTATTTAACTTAAAGTTGTTGTTGTTATTTCAGGTTATATCAGGAAACAACAATTATATAGGCACAAATATACCGTAATGTACTTTCTGGATGTGTTGCATACCTTATTATGAAACAAATTTTTTAAAGCATATAGTTATATAAATATATAAATTAGTGTTCAATTCTAAATATGTGACAGAATATTCACTATTTAATTCATCATAAGCACTGTACATTTACTTGAAAGAAAATTTAAATTCATACACGTACGCAGATTGGATTACGAAAAGGGACACTAAATCTTACCAGTTAATCTACTTTGTCTGATTAGATTGTCCTTTTATTCTATTAGGTTTTTTTTTTTTTTGGAATCCTAAGAGCAGTTTTTACTTTAATAAAATATTTTTGTCTAAAAATTAAAGCCGAAAATATTCAAGATTTAAGCAATAAAAAAGAACAAAAGTAAAAAAGTACTACATTGTGCAATATATGCTTCGTGCTTAGAATGAATATATTTTATTCTTATTGATAACAGTGTGTCAAAAGAGTTCTTAAATACTAAAAATTTTCTCTTCTAAAAATTTCTCATAAAAAATTCTTATCAAGATTTACTTTTATTATTTTATGGATCCTTTCCCATAATAGCATACATATAAGTGTATAAAGTGTTAATGTATTTGTGTGAGTATGTGTTTACATGTTAACACATATTAAAAGCTTTAAGTGTAAATTTGTATAGAAAATGTATTTTTTATGTAGGAAAAGCAATTTTAAATAATTTTTTTCGTCTTCCAAAGAAGACTCAAAGAAATTTTAATGGGTTTTGGTGTGCGTGCAGTTTTATTATTAAGAGTTATGAATAATTTCCGAAACTAAGTAAAAGTTAAAAAGTATTTCTTTTGATTGCAATATAATAAATTGCTTTTACAAAGCGTAGAAAGCTAATATTTGATATTAAATTTTATAAAAAGTACTAACTTTATAGCAGATTGCACTATTTCCTTTCAGTGATATTGGTAAAGGATGGTCGTGCTTGTATTTAAGAGTTTCTTGGTTTGATAGCTCAATCCTATGAAAAGAACCACATGACTACATATTTTATGCTTGAAAGAGATTTAATCCATCTTTATTTTCGACAGAGTTGCTTAATTTTTCATTAGCATCCACCGTTATGCACCTGGAAAAATAGGAATGTTGTCGGTTACAACTGGAACTTTATATGCTGCTTATTTGTATTAAAAAAAAGTTAATAGAAAACAACCTTTTCCAAAAATATATAAAATTGCAATGTTAAAATATAAATAAAAAATAGAAATAGAATAATTTTTATATACCATCATATAAAAATTATTCGTGGATTGGCGCAATAGCATCTGTCAGAAAAATTAGTTTTTAATACTTTTGCACTTAAGGTCCATTTTAATTTGAGATTGGGTTTAATTGCACTTAAATTTCCGTAATAGGAAAAGTGTAGCGATTAAAATACTGCGATTATCGTAGCCGCTTCTTATTTATAATGTTGCAAAGGGTGCAACCTTAATTTTGATGATACAATATTATTAAGGTTGGTTTTGGCCCCACTAAAAAAAAAATAATACACTTTTGCATGTGCAAATCATTAAGTAACCAAATGCTAACAACAACCTTTTTGAAGTGATTAAAATAAAAAATATATTTTAATTACTGCAGTATATATATTGTTACAAAAAGCATAATATGGTTCTTGTGACTATAACACAGGTATGTTTTATTCTGGGTATTCTCTCAGTTCTTCTTTTAACTAAGAAAAGCATAGTTTCCTTTTTCAATAAAATATATTTTGTTAAGTCCAATACAAAATAATATAATACAATATAATACAATATAATATATATAAATGCTAGTCATAGCAATTTTCATCGACAAAATAAAAAAATAAATAAATATTGTCAAATAATGCAATGACAACAATATTGCCAATCCTCAATTTTAGTGCGCTTACAAAAAATAACACAAACCTAAAAAATGTAAAGTGTGAATTATAAATGAAAAATATTTCATTCGGGCATTACACCAAACAAAACTGTGAATAACTAAAGCCCATTCAAAATTAGTGAAAGCCTCAAAAACCTAAACCAAATTCGGAGCAATAGACAAAATTAGGTAGTTATCAAACGTTTAAAATGAGTCAATCAATGATGGCAAAATAATAATCAAAAATGAACAATGCTCTTTTTTGTTTTGTAGTACAACTAAAGAGTTAGTAAATAAAACATTTTGAAATGACACTGGGAAAGACTAAATCGTCATAATACCCGGTGGTTTATTTAATATCTGAGCAATAAAAGTTTTAGCGAAAAAAGATGTCTCCAAATGTGTCTCCAAATGTTGTAGACAATTTTATTAATTTATTTACTGTGTTACTAGGATTCAGTGTAATCAACGACCACTCAGTATCAAATAAAAAAAGTAGTATTGTATAAATAAAATCAAAAATTAGAGTTTTATAACAAGACTAAATTGATGCTAAGATTCTCTAACAGAAAATCATTTAATATTTAAAGTTGCCACATTTTTTTCATATTTCAAGAATCGCGGCAAGGCTTCAGTAAGCACAACTTGCAGTTGCGAGTGTTATGACAGTAACAGTATTAGAGTATTAACATATTTATACAGAACTGTTTCAATGGTGTAAATTAAAGTACTCTTAATACTCTTTGGCATGGTTTGTTTTTCGATTTAATATAAAGTTATATAAATATATATATTTATATATATTAATATATATATATATATATATATATATATATATATATATATATATATATATTTATATATAATTATATATTAATCGTTGGATGGAGTATTTTGTATGCGTTCATCTACACAAAGGCTAAAATGAATTTACAGTTTGTACTGTTAAGTTAAAGTACTTATAATATAATTTTTATTTTCAATAAAGATAAGAACATATTTCACATTAAAGATATTTATTTGATTTCACGAATGATATTGAAATATGGCTTGGATTACTCCTTGTTTATATAATTTTAAAATGGCACAAACTTTAAATTTTTTGAAAAGGATCAATTCTGAAGTAAGAGCATGCCAGTAGTACTTTCTTCTATATCTGAAATATCATACTCAAAGTTTTAGAAATAGCATTTATTAGAACACAGAAAAATTTCAAAATCAATAACATTTTAAGTAATTTATAAATTAAAATTGTTTAAAAACATTTTAAGTTAATTTAAATGCAATTTATTTTATTCTTATTAATTATACAATACTTTATAAGTAGTACAGAGAAAATGAAGTATATATTTGTTCCTTTAAAAATAAAATTTGCCGGGTAACCTCTAATTTGAAAAACAATATAAAAATCAACACACAACAAATAACTAGCGGGTAGTGTTTTCCTTGTATGAATGCATGGATGTAAAACATTCAAGAGTATTCTACATTTATATGAATGAAATCGATATTTGTAAAATCAATGCTAAATTTCTCATATTATAAGTACAACTAATGCGATGATGTTACTTCAGCTGTCTACCACAACTAATGAAGATGATTAAAAATGCAGTGATGATGTGGCTACTAACAAATATAACAAAATAAAACCTTCCAGTTGAGTACTACTTAAATATTGATGAAGCTGTTCAAGTTAATGATGGCAATTGGAACGTTATTAGTTGCCTGTTGTTTGTGATGATGACTATGATCGACATTTTAACTCAATCTCAATGTTTAGTTAAAAGTTGCATTGAAAATATGGTTTTAAAAAACTCTCGAAATAGTAACAGCTAAATCAACAACCTTCAAATCGATTTATTGACAAACTGATTGTCTATGTCTAAATGAGCAAAGTGAGTTTTGGTCATCAGAACAATATAAACAACGCTATTATTGCATTGCTTACTATGAAAAAAAAAAAAATTCTAATTGTCTGATGCATTGAAGTGCTGCAAACTACACATTGCATAGTTAAACTCGTTAACCATGCTAAGACAGATTTCTTAACACTTGTTAATGTAGAGTATAATAAGGTAGAGAAGTTTGTCAGAGATTCCTATATGATTTGTTTTAAAGCAAAATTGTCGAGTAAAAGTAGAAATTATATAAATATGCTGTATTGTATTCTAACCGAACAATTCATTTGGAACATTTTAATGCAATGGACATTTTAATTTTACATTTTCGAGAGGGTTCGCTTGTAATAAAAAAAATAAATTAATTAAGGTAAACTTTTGTGTATATGAATATTATGAATATGAATGAATTTCTTAGAAAACTACACAGTTAGTAAACAGCATATCTAATTGTTGTTGTTTTGCGTATATAAAACTTCCACGCAGTTTGTAACTAGAAAGTTGTTGTTGTCTTGCTTGCATAAGTTTTCTTAGCAAGCTACGTAGTTAATAAACATATACCCAGTTGTTTACTTTATTACTTAATTATTTTCTTTTAAAAGGCGCATCCCTAACACTATAAATCATTTTTATTTATTTACTTAGTTCAATTTTATTAATCATTTTGAGAAAAAAATTTGTAAATTGCTTGTCTTTTGTGGAAATGAGATTTCAGAATACAGCTGAAACAAATTTTGTGAACCTTTAAAAAGCCCGCTTAGTAGTAAAAGCTATGATTTACTTTTATTGCATAAATTATTTTAAAATAAAACAGAAATAAATAACCCTTAACTGTAGTCCATTTTATTTAAAACCGACTTGAGAAAAGAGTCGAATTTTAAAATTATAAATGAAAAATTATTTCAAACTCACAGAACTCAGTGTTGTTTTCTTTAATTAAAAGATGATGCTTATCGGCAGCTGAAAAAGTTCATAATATTAAAAATTATTAATGACTTGTCCATTAAATCGCAGCGGATACCTAGATAAAATTTTAATACAATTATTAAATATTGTCCTCCTGGTGATGTAATTTTACTTATTTTTTTAACCATTTTAATCAAACATTTGAAAAGTATACAGAATAGAATTCGAAATGAAAGGATTTCTCTATACCTTATCCAATTAAATACTTATGAACTTATATTTTGAATTGTTTCAGTCTGGGCGGGAGCTATGTTTTTATTCACGAGTATTATTTTTTTTTGACAACGACTAATCTCCTAACTGTGTAGTTTTCTAAGAAAACGTATGTACACAAGACATCATCCTGGAATTTATCTTAAAATAAATAAATTCCAGGATGAAACTTTATCATCATAAAAACAAAAATATACACAGACCTACAGGTGTCTATCCATTGAATGATTAACATAATAACAACAAAATGTGATATATAGGGAGTAGAAGGTTCTTAATTTTCCTAGACCTCTAGTGGACAAATATAAAAGGCAGCGTCTATGTGGATAGTTAGTCAGTTGAAAAATAAAGCTCATGCATCTCAAGTAAATTGTTATTTGTGTGTACTTAAAGTAAGTAAGAATTTATAATTATATATATATATATATATATATATATATATATATATATATATATTATTATTATTATTTTGCAATAAAGAACTTACAACAAAACGATTATACCATCTTTAGGAGATTAGTCGTAGTCACAAAAAAATAATACTTTGATTAAAATGGTAACGTCACCATGAGAACACCATTTAATATCTAGGTTTTTTTTAACTTTCTTCTATTGAAAGCTAAAGTTACTAAATGTATTAAAATTTTATCTGCGTATCCGCTGCGGTTTAATGGACAAGTTATTCATAATAATTTTTAATGAAATGACTCTGCGTTCTGCGAAATAATTTTTTATTTATAATTTTAAAATTCGATTCTTGTTTGAAGTCGGTTTTAAATAGAGTAGACTATAGTTATTATTTCTGTATTTTATTTATTTCTGTATTTTTTAAATAACTTATGCAATAAAAGTAAATTATAGCTTTTATTACTAAGCGGGCTTTTTTTAAGGGTTAACAAAATTCGTTTCAACTGTATTCTTAAGTTCATGTCCACAAAAGACAAGCAATTTACAAATTTTTTTCTCAATATGATTGAAAAAATTTAAAGAAGTAAATAAATAAAAATTAAATATAGTATAATTGTATAAAAAGAAACATATATCTAAAGGTTATTATTAATATTTGTACGATTTTTTAAAATCTTAAAATGACTTGAAATATTTCAAAGAAATCTCATGCCGGAAGCTATTAGATTGGGAGAAAAGGAGCTCAACATTTGGAGTTAATCTTCTTATAGAACCATTATTTATAATTTATATATTCCAGAATAAGTGAAACATCGGTTAACAATTACCATTTACTTAAGGGAAAGCTGATTGTAAGTATTTTGAGTAAATTTTACACATGAAAATTCCAATACAATTTTAGTTTCATTATATTTGAAATACTTTTTATGTATTTTTCTTTCCAATTTTTGTTAGAGAATATTTTTCTTCAGATAATAGCATATGTATAAAACTACTTGTAAAATGTTTTAAAAAGTAGTTCTAGTCAAGGAATTATTTACAAGTAATTAAAGCTAAAACGTGTATAGTGTATTTTAATTGCTATTATAAGTTTTTAGTGAATTCGGTAAAATTAAATTTGATTATCCAAATGTGTAAAATCTTAATTAAACTTAAATACGTAAGTTCATTGCAAAATAATATTCTATTTTATTTGTGCTTATTGAAAGTGAGTGAAAATTTAACTGATGTATATAACAAAATCAATAAATGAAAATAAGCAACTAGTTAGGAGAAGTAAAATATATTTAAATATTTACAATGAGTTGTATGAAATATCCTACAAAATTTTATATGAAAATAAATATTGTTCACAGAAAATCTAAAACATTCGATAAACACAACACAACACAGCCACCAATACAACTCACTAACACAGCTATAGAGGCTGCGAATTTCCAATTCAGGTAGTTAATGATTCTTTTGAAATTATCCTGGCAAATATTATATCATCCGTTTGTTTATTAAACAAAATAAATTAAAACTTGTATTTAAATTAAGTTGCATAAAACAGCAGGGGTGCTGAAGTGTATTGGATACAATACACTTCAGCGCGAAATGGATATATCGTTTATGTTTTGTTTTTATTATGTTTTATTTTGTAGCTCTTTAGTTTTAAAAATTCTCAACATTTTCAATTATTATTTAATAACTTCAGGCATTACAATCAATATATTTGGAAAATATTAATAATTGCATTTTGGAAAAATTTGAAACAATTTAGAAAATTTATTAATTTTGTTATAAAAAATATAAATCAAATTTAAAATGTTATCAAATGTAAGAATTTATTCAAAATATTTTTGTTTTCAATTGTATTGAATTAAACGTAATTTCTATTTAGTTTGTTGAAATGATTTCTAATTATTTAATCAAAATAAAAGACAAAATGGATTTTTATAATAAATTGGGTAAATTAAATTGGTGTTTGTTAAAAATTTTGATTTTTTTTTGTTTGTTTGTGGCAAATTGGTATCAGTAACCACAATTAAAATATTTTATTGATTGTAAAATAAAATTTTATTCTGTTTAAATAATTAAGCGTGTTGCTCAAAATACAAATGTCATATTTGTATATGTATTTATTTGTTTAAACTATTTAGGATATCAAATAGCAATAGTTGTTTGTTTTGGCGTTGGAAATTTTAAATAGCTGTATTTATTATTTAATCTGGCAGAGAAGAGGTAAATATTGTTTGGAAGTTGGGTATTAAGGTATCTACCACACATAATATTCAATATCTGCAGAACTATAATAGTCATTTTAATGTTAGTTACTCTATGAATCCATTGAACATTTCTGTAAAAAAAATAATTTTTATGAAAAATTCTTTAACAAGCGAATTACAAAAGTATTTTTTAAAATTTTATAAAAACAACTTTAAATATCGTCTGCGTAGTCAGGCGGATTACCGACGAACCGTACTTTTTATACAAGACGTTACTTGAATTTTTTTTATGCACATTATTTACTTCATTCTTGAGGTACCAAATAAAGAAAAATTATATGGAAACCTAAAATGTGTACCAACTTAATCAGTTTTAGTCGAATTGCCCGTCAAAAGCTGGCATAGACGTGCTTCACAAACGAGAAAAAGCTATATGCTATTCGACTTTTTCTATTTTTGAGTAGTATGATTTGCTTTTATCTATCAAATGCAACGGCATATTCGAATTAGTTTATTTTCTATCATGACTTGCTTCTATTTAAATAACTCAATTGAAATATGAGCTTCTTCAGTGTCGTACAAACGTTCCTAACGTTTCGGTCAAATTAAGCAGCTCCATTTAATTGTAATTGTTTAGTTTTCATTGCTTTCCTTGCTTTAATTTTGGGATGTTGTTAGGCAAAATATTTGTGAACATTTTTCAGCCGGTAGATTTATTAATTTCACGTACATAACACTTTTCAATCACTTCATGTAAACAACTTTCATTCTATGCTTCTTGCTTGGACTACTACGTGGTAACCATTCTTGAAGGAAATGAGTGTTACAAGCAAACTTTATTTGTTGTTCTAGCTTTTGTACTTATTTTATCACTAATTGCTAATTTCTCTTATAGAAATCGAAAATCTTGATCTGTTATCAATATTTCAATAGGACAAGTTAAAGAAAAACTAAAGTTCCCAATATCGTTGTATTAACTGCTGAATAAGCTATGCGATAGTATAAAAATGAAAGCATACGTTTGTTACTGAAATTGACTTATTCGGCCCTCCTCCTTTTTTTTTGCTCAAAAACATACGTTTACATGGATGTAAACACTTGAAAATAAATGTGTATGTAAATGATGCAAGTAGATGACAAACAACGATAGTGTAAAATTAGTTCAACCATCTACACATCATCCAATTTGTTTTTGAATATTGCAATGTTAATATGAATTCTTGCAACATTTACTACTTTGCTACGCTTTGTTGCACACGTACAACATGAAATAAATAGAAAACCAGAAAAACTAGAAGATAAGCAAAAAAAAGAACCCTTAAGAAAAGATACTCAACAAATAAATAGTTTTAGATTTTCAGTTTTAGGAAGGACTCGTTTGAGAAAAAAAATGTGCAGAGAGACGAGTATCTGTTGCAGCAACAATTTCTGTAAATGCTTTCATCTTAAATGTTAAGATGATACAAAAAGCTTATTTCTTTTAATTCTACTTAAAAACTAAAGTGTTTACTTACTCCACTAACTCGCTTACTCTATTTCGTATATCATTTACTTAGGAGTACTTACTTTTAAAATAACTTGCTTAAGTTTGGTGTGGTTTTGTATTCAATGATTTGTCGGTTGTAAGTTTGTTGTTATCTGCTTCTCTCGTTTGTATGATAAGTAGTATTCCTTCTAAAAAATAGCAACAATAATAACAACAACTTGCTTTGAACTTCTTTTGCCAGTTATTATTATTGAAAGTTTTTTTTTATTTATTCTAGTTTTGCTTTTACTATTTCTTTTTCTTTGTTTTTCTATTTGTACCAACCATCATGTGCAAATCCTAGTAACTTGTTAGCTTATCCGGTGATTACATTGATACTACGTGGTATTTTATAAAATAGCATTCTGGCTGTTACCAAAGAAACAAGCATGCTGGCTGCTTGACTGCCTGGCTGGCAGACAGGGCAAAATATATATAAATAGTTTTATTTATAAGGGTTTCGGTTAAAAGCAAACAATGGGTTTAGGAGTTCCATGTGGTTTTTCGGTTTAGTTTTTCGGCAAAAAAATACTTGCTGAAGGAAACCAATTCAAATACAACAAAAAATTGTATTTCTTCTTGGTTTGTCATTAAAACAAACTTTAAAAAGGAAAAAATAATAATAATGTATTATTTTGACATTTCAGTATTGCGTAAATGAAAATTAAAACTTTTACCAAAGCGTTAAATATTTATTTACGCGCTTTGTTTTAAAAACTTTACTTATCTTCCCATTGTGCAGAAATTTAATGCAATTCTTTGATACTCTCTAAAATAACACGATGCTTTTTTGTTATTCTTTGAATAGGTTTTACACAGTCTTGCCACTATTTTCTGTGAAAAATTGTTATTTAACTCATGGGGCGTATAAGTTGGGTGTTTTTTTTAAACGTTTAATAGTTTTCAGTTTTTTTTGCTCTCTTTATGTTCTAGTATTTATCAATATTTTTGTGTGTATAAATAACACATTTAGTTAAAGTTTAAAGAAGTTGCTTTTAAATTAATTCAGCACTAACATGCATGTCCGAATATTCTATCTTTAAGAGAACATAGGCGTCGGTGTCCTTAACAAAGCCAAAACAATATTTTAAAACAATGTCATATTTTGTAGAAAGCAATGAGTTTTTCCAGCTTAATCTCTCTTTATCTCTCTAACTTGTTTTACGTAAAAATTTTTGTAATTGAGTAGCTGTTCAAAGATCCTGAAATCTCAATTAAAAATGAATTTTATTTAGGCGCGATAGTTGAGGTTGTAATGTGGCTTTGGCACCGGAAGAGAAACTGCGATGGTTTCGGTACCTTTAAAGTAAGTCTTGATCAGAACTGCATATTAATTTATGAGAAAAGAAACACATGACAACAGTGTGTGGCAAAATCACGATTTTGATAACAATGGCTTTTCAAATACAATATTTTTTTCGATATGTGCTTAGATTTTCCGACAGGACTAACTTCACTTTTATTAGAGTACGGTTTTCCGTCGGCCCTAGTCAAATTTGGTTTGTGAACAAACCGGTTTCGGCCGTTTGCCATCTTCAGTGTTCTTTTCGTACTAGTTGCGTTCTACTGTCAGCTGTGTTTATATAGTTCGCGTTTCCCTTCGTGTTATTGCATTCGTCACTTTCTATCCTTTTTGCCTGTCTCTTTTTTGTCTCTGTTTACCTAATTTATCGCTCCCTTTTTCATTCGTCTTTCTTCCCCACTAAATCCTTTTACGATCATGCTTGTGGTCCGTTTGTGTTTATGTGTGAACCTATTGCGTTTTGTTTTTTTTATATAACATAATAATCTGTAATTGTACGTTTATGATATTCCTTATGGCTTTGGTATTGTGCACCTGCGTAACGTGTTTGTGATGGTGTAATGTTTGTTTTCTTGTAAAAATATTTCAATGGTTCAAATGTTGTGTCCGAAGTAGTGTTTATTTGTTCACGTTTTTTGTTTGTATATTTCCATGTTTTCTAATACATTTAGTCTCCTTCCCTTGTGCTGTGTATGAAGCAGTTTAACCCTTGTTTTTATATGTCTTGTTGTACATTTGTTGTTAAATATATGGTCCGCAAAATTTGATTCTAGAGTTAATTTTGGTTTCCGTAGTTTTTTGTTATACTCTCGAATGTGTTCCCTAAATCTGGCCTTAACTTATCGTCCTGTTTGTTTGTTAACAAACCAAATTTGACAAGGGTCGACGGAAAACCGTACCCAAATAAAAATAATTTTTTCCTCTACTCAAGTCGTAGGTGGAACTCGGAATTAAGATTTTTTCCCTTAACGAACTTAAAAAAAGAAAAAATTTTTAATTACTCTGTATTTTGTTGTTGTTTATATTTGTCTTTCCTAAACTGAATTTGTAAAATTTTAATTTTAAATCGAATAATTGAAAAACTGTGTTTACAGATTGTTCCGGTTAACAAAAAAAAGTTCTTAATATTAACAAAATTGATATCACTATGGCTGCTAACAATAGAGAGTAATAAAAAAAATAAATTGAATGTAAATATTGAAGAGCTTCCTCATACTTAACTTTATTTGACTTATATCTTTTGAACACTTGAAAATTAGACAAAGTGTGTTTAAAACAAAAAATTAAAAGGTGTCCCAATAGGTATTTCAGTTTGATGGATATGCGCATATATACGAATCAATCTGTTTTTATTTATTTTTTGGTGTAGCCCGTATATTGGATCAGCAATTGAGTCTATCATATATATATTATATATCACATTAATATATCACAAAAATATATATCTTATACATATACATTATTTTAATATATTAAAAAAAGGAACATTTCTTAAATAATCGCATCGATTAAAATCATAAATAATTCTCATTCTGAAAGTAAATAAAATCTTAAATAGGTTCAATTGCTTTTTTCTCTCTACGTATATTTTAAAGATGGTGAGTATCACATTGAAGTTAATGAACATGTTAGAACGGCAAAACAGTTTGAAGATGCAGGATAGAAGGCACTGCTAACATGCAATATAGTTTTTCAAGCTTATCGGCTTTTAACAGGTGTAAAAGTACTAAATACCTTGTCTACATTGAGAAGTGATGTTTAAGTGGAATTAAAAACACTTGCAATTTTCTCAAAATATGATGTACTGTATCTGTTATAACAAATATAAATTAGCAGAGTGTTCCTATAGTATAGTGATCTTCACGTAATTGATATCATATCCCAAACGGTTATAAGCTGATCCTTCGTAATGGGCTCATTTATTTGTTATTTTCAATTAATAAAACTTTATTTCCCGAACACAATTATGTTGTTCCTATAAATAATGACAGTTTGTTTTCTGTTCAAAGATGGTAAAATATTATATTATCTTACATATGTAAATCTTTTCTATTGATAGTTGGCTGTTAAAATTTTGTTTATCTTCTTTTTCTAAGTATAATAAATTATATTGTATTTTCAATTTACTAACTTGTTCAAGCATGTACATTTTTGTTTTGCAAAAGCAGTTTGTAAAAAAAACACACACTTTAAACAATCTAACGCTACATATGCTAACAACAGTGTGAACATTGTATGTAATTGTAATAAAATACAATGAAACATATTGATAGTATCAAAGTCTTCTAAATATAATACAATATACAATTTATAAAACAATGTAACATAGATAACAAACAGAGAAACATTGACTTTAAATGCAACTCCATGAAAGTTAAGTATTTAAATAAAAGAGCATACTCGTATGTATGTATTGACATTGACAACTGATAGATTGAAATTGAGTTGAACTTTTTTGTTTCCTGCAACCGAAGATATTTCTACTTATTTCAAAATCATATTAAATAAATAAATAAATAAAGTAAACATACATTTATACTTGTGTGTAGATAAATAGATATTTACATAGACTATATGTATATATCCGCATTATTCAAGACAGCACGAGAACAACATTTGCATACAATTTATATATACTCCTTTTAACGAAGTGCATATGTGAATCTAACTTGCAACCAATTTTTCTTTAAGCAACTCGTAAGAGTACAATTCGTTTAAAATTTCACAATACCCAATGAAACCAATCACTGCAAATCTCGATAGAAATTTGTCTTGTGACAGATTTGACTGACAGGATTCTTCGTTTTGTTTAGTGTTGTTGCTGGCTTATTTATGTTTGTTATTTAAAGTAAATCAATTGAAAACAAAAAAAAAAAAAAAACAAAAAGTTGGCTACAGCAAGTACTTAGTTGTCTTTAATGTTTATTAAATTTTCGACAGTTTGTGTTGCCAACGAAAATAATAATCTGCACACCCATTACTTCCGCCAAGCTACATTAGGTTAGATAGTGGAGAGTCGACACCAGCCCTGAAATAAACGCTTTTCATAAATTTTATTAATCTAATTCTATTCTATTTTATACTTTTTATTCTTAACTTAATAAACAAAAAATTTTAATTCGGTTTAAGTTTTCGTCTACTTTAATGTCTAAATTTATTAAGAAATAAAAAGGATCTAAACATTTTTGTATTCGTATTTAAGGAAAACAAAATGTAACGCATTATTTTCTTGATCTGCATCTTTCTACCTTAGCTTATGTACAATATAAACATTATCTATTCATTACTTTTATTTTTATTCGACCATTTTTAATTATAATTATAATTTTTTGTTTTTGTAAAATATAAAAAAATAATTTCCTGAAGAAGCTTTCCACAGGAAAGCGAAATATCGGAAATATAAAATCGTTAATTATTTAAATACTCGGAAAATTCATATTCAATCAATGCAATTTTCTTTCTTTATTATTTTATTTTTCACAATTGTTTAAATCAATAGCCAAACAATGGCTATTAAAGTCTTAAGTTGCCCTAAGTTTTAAATCTGCAACGAGGATGTTCGCCGTAGTTTCGGAACGCCAAAAAGTGAAACTTTTGGCGTATTACTACGACTGTAATACCAACTCTTGTTAAAGTTCGAAAATCAGCAGTTTTTTCTTCGTACACCCGTTGCACCCCAAGTCCAAGAGGAAGCATTTATTCTGATAATTTTAAAGCAATATTAATACATTTCACTTTACTTTGAAAACTAATTTCTCTAGTTCTTTTTTTGAAGACCTTTTTAAACCTACCGCTGTGTTGAATTCGAAATGTATGATTTTTCTGTATTGACACAAATGCATGTATGATAAGAATGTAATTGAAATTTTTGTTTCTGAAAAAGAACAGAAAATTTAAAATGATTCTTATTTTCTGCCCTGTTTGTTTTTTTATTATCTCTCGCTACAGCAACACTAAATATTGAATATACAACTATTTAGTTACACTTTAATTATTTGTATCTTGTGATACAATTTCCATTGTTTTCCTTTTCCAGCGTTCTTGTTTTAAACAATTTGAACAATTTTCTTATAATATGCAGTAAATTTTAAGCAAAACTCAAATATTTTACTTGAAACTAAATTGGATTTTTACAGCTCTAAATTAAAACTAAAGAATTAAAAAAAGGCGAAAAATACAAGAAAGTGAAATAAAAGGACCGAGGGAAAGAAAAACTTAAAAATAAACTTTAAAATCGCGTAAGTTATAACCGCAATGTAAATAATTCTCTTGAAACTGCAATACTAGCGCGTTAAAGTAAAATGTTTTTTCGCATTTTAATCTTCTACTGACTTTAACATAACTGGCAAACAACTACGCAATGATATCGAAAGCACTCGAGGAAATACTTAAGTAAATAGTTAAATTCAAATCTTAAAACGACAAGTATTTTTGAATTAATACTAGCTTGATATTTCCTTTAACATTATAGTTAATTACAAAAGCAAATGGTGAAAGACAGTCGTGAAAAGCTTTCCTGTGAGAAATTTGGAAAGGTTTCTCTTAATATACTAGTCTCCTGACATTGTCTACTCTAAGATTTTCACTTTAAAATTTTATACTGCTTAAAGTTCCAAATTTCTAGTATAGAAAAAGCTCGACAAGGGTAAAACCTTGTCACAAGGTATCAAAATAGAGCCAAGTTACGCCCAATTTTATTAGTGGGCGACCGCTATGGAGAAAGTAAAATGCGCAAGTGAGAACTATAATTAATTGAACAGTCTAAATTATTGAGATGTTGTAAGAGGACTTAGTTGTGCGAAATCTTATTTAAGCAATTTGAAAGATTTAAAACACAATAAGGTGAAACTTCTAAAAAAGAATGAAGGGATGAGAGCTTCACAGCCATGAAGTTTATGATAATCTGTTTTATCATAGAAAAATCGTCTAAGCTATAAAGTTGTGAGTTAATTCAACGACTGTTGTATCATTAGAAAAGTTCTAATTCTACATGAATTATTTACTTACAAGGTTTTTGTAACGTACTTATTGATGGTCGCACACTGTTCTTATGATGTTACTTTTGTCGAACCAAGAACCACAACTTCCTGGCTTAGATATACATAATAATGTGCAGCATTTTTCTGCTTACCAACTAGGACTTTTTAATGTACTAATTTACGACAGAAATACATTATTGTTATGCTGTTACTTTTGTGTAATTCTGGACCATAACTTCCTGGCTTAGATATACATAATAATATACAGGCGTCTCGTCAACTATTATAACACGACTACTTTACAATTGTTGTTCCTTTTGTAGCCGCAACTCTTATTTCCGGGCCATCATGGCTACTTAACTTTAATTATTATTATTTATATTGGAAACCGCTGTTGGGATTTGAACTCATGCTCGTAAGCTATTTTTATTGCATTAAAATTTATGTTAAATTAAAATTTGCTTTTGAGTGTAACTTTTACCTTTCGTTATAACTGCTGCTACGACTACATACGCACATTCCTTTTATTACTCATTTCATTTTATTCATTTTAATATGTTTTATTTATAAAAACGAAAAACAAAAAATTTGAATAGAATTTTTTGTATACTTTGTCTTGGTTTGGCGTAGTTTTTTGAAAATCTTCTGTTTTTCTTCGCAACAATCTCGTTAAGTGTCATCTTCTTTTTCTTTTCTCTTAGCTAATCTTATTGTTGACTTGGATTACTTTTTTCTTCATTTTACATTTAAATGTTTGTCTGATTTTTATCTTATTGTGTGGGCATGGATGTGTATATGCGTTTAAACGAGTCAAACTTTAGTTTCATTTCCATTCCATGTTGTTGTATCAACAGCCTTGAGTTTATTAAATGGCTTTGTTTGGGCTTTGTTTGTACAACTTTGTCTTCTTTCTGTCTCTTTGGTATTTTTATAGCGTTTAATTTTTTATTTTTCTTTCTTTTACTTTTCATTTTCAATTGCTGCAATATCAGTTAGATTCATTTTGAGTTGTTTTTATTATTGCTCAAACGGTAGGAGCTTTAGGAACTAATATTTTTAAATATTTGTTTGGCATTTACTGTTGTTTATTTAGGCTTTTTAAATTCATGGTTTACAAAAACAGGGCTGGCGTTGGTGACAAAAAGGTGTATTTTATTCAGATTTTTGTATTTGCTGCAAATCAACCGATTATACAGGGTATTATATTTCAATTGTGAAAGTGTTCACGCAAACATACATATTTAAATAAAGCTAGGAATGCTCACAAGCACTGCAATCTGGACATGACGTGATAAGATTTACGTCTGCACCTGGCCGTGGGCTCTAATCAGATGCTGGATCATTACTACTGTGGATAAAATGTAGCGTCATCGTCGCCCTAGAAGGCCTTCTGATACATACATCCTCCAGTCACTCCTAGTTGCAACTTCAAAAGCCCGGAGTATGCCGCAGCCTTCACTCCTTGCTGAAGAGTTGAATACTATCCAACTCCTGGACAAGAACGCATGAAGCTTAATATAATTAAGAACACGACGTCATTCATACTTACTGGACCATTCATTGTGTTCATTGTGAATGATCCGACCCAAAAACTTAAACGAGGGCCTCGAAACACACAGCCACCACGATACTCTCGGTGGGCCTACCTCAATAATCAGTCAGAGAACAGCTAAATGCCTAAAGAGACAAATAGCGGAACTCTGGGGCTTTACTGATTCCCGTGGAAATATAGTGGATTTTACAGTTGGCTCCTACTAGCCTAAGGGGACTGGGCTCCCTTTTACCCCGCAAGACACAACTCTAGATGGTTGTATGATCCATAACGACTTATAATGTGCCCCCGGAGGTACTCCAAACTGGACAATGCAAAACAATTTGGTTGTGAATACGAGTAAACTTGCAGATGTATTACACTGCAAATGTGAATATATAAATCGCACTAATACTCGCTACGTTTGCCACGCTTCAAATTCTGTCTGGTAAAATAATTTACCAAAATATCGTTAAATTATTTTTCCACACTTCAGCATTAGATAAGATAAAAATTTGATAATTTGACTCGGATATTTGATAAGAATGAAATAAAATTAAACAATTTTCTTTCTTACTGTATAATGCGTGTTTATGTTGTAACTATAAAATCCACTTAACGTTAATTGGAATACTTATTTAAGATTTATTAACGAACAATTTTTTATTTAATTTAATGCTAAGTTCTTATGTCATAGAAACAATTAAATTTCTCAATTTTTTGTTTTTTTTATCTCTTCTTTCAATGTATCTGCCAATCTATCTCTATAAAATAAAAATTCACTCATTTATTTTTCCCTAAAAAGTCTCTTTATATTTCTTTCAATAACCTTCCTTTCGCTTTGAAAATGTAGCTTTTCTTCAAATTTTAAAATTTTGATGTGAAAAATTTTTTTCTATTGTTTTTGATATTTGTTCTTTGATCAAAATGTTTGATGATTTTGAATTTGTTTGACAAACATTTTTCATTTATTGATTATTTAGAAAACTGCTTATACATTTTTTTGTTAATTTTAATTTAATAAAAAATTTGAAGAATAAGGATACAATAAGAGATATACTTAATGACAATGATTTTTTAGTAGATTCAACTAACAGATTAATTAGACAATATGGTAGTTATAGGCATAATTTAGGAAATACTACGGCAGAACCAAGAAATTACAAATCATTAACTTATGTTCCTGGAATATCAGAAAGATTAAGAAAGTCTAAAATATATGACACAGATAGATATATAATTGCACACAAAACATATAACACATTAAATAAATTATTTAGCAGTATGAAGGATAAAATAGGGAAAATGGAAATATCTGATATAATATACAGGATACCATGTGGAGGAAATTACTAGGTGAACTGTGACAAAGTTTATATTGGGACAACAAAGTACAAACTTAAAAGAAGATTAGCTGGTCATAGATGTGACCAAAAATATACGAATATTTCAACACAGAAGACATCCTTATCTTCACATTGTAAGAAATATAATCATTATCCAAAGTTTGATGAAACATCAGTAATAGATATAGAAAAAAACTACAAGAGACGTTATATGTTGGAAATGTTAGAAATTGTTAATGTATCAAATGTAAGGAAAATAAATTTCAAAACAGACACAGACAATTTAGCGCAGAATTATAGGTACTTAATACAAAAGACACATAATTTGTTATAATTATTTCATAAGAAAAAATTTGTTATTTAATTTCCGTTTCCTTGTTTTTGTATGTTTAAATATTTGAAATTTTAATTTTTGTATGTATGAAGAAAATTATTTTATATGTTTTGTCAAATGTTTTCAAAAATTTTTTCTTTTTAAATTGTTGTAATTTTTTGTTTTTGTAAAATATAAAAAATAATTTCCTGAAGAAGCTTTCCACAGGAAAGCGAAATATCGAAAAAAAAAATATCGAAAGAAAATATTAAAAAAGACCGTTGAAAAGAATAAAAGATATTTATTTAAAATATAAAAGGGTCGATTAAAAAAATTAAAAAAAATAAAAAATTTATATTATATTTTTATGTTATATATCGTAATTGTCTAAGAAGCCGATTAAATACAAACAAGGACATTTTAAGATTATTTTCCAAGTTAACATCAGTGTTTTTTAGTTATTTTAATCAAATTCAAAAGGAAAATAAATGACCAATTCAATATATTAACTGATATACACACTGCTCGTTTTAATTAAGAAGTAACAATAAATTTTTAATCGTTTATGTATTAATTGCAAATAATGCGACATATAATTAAATTAATTCTATTAAGATCGAAGTATGCGATGAAAAAAGCCATTCTGTTTTAAAATTTTGATTTTAGGCAAAAAGCTTTGATTTTTGCTATATTTAATTGATGTAGCCCTGATTTTTAGCAAAGGTTCCATAAGTTTCTTTTATTTTACCTTGACACTTCTCATCTTCTAAGAATTCGAACTCACTGAATGTTAATTGCAATTATGAAAATAGTGGTTTGAACCTTTAACCTTAATTAAAATCATTTTAATTTTTTACCAATTTTTGCTTCTTTTATTAAATGCATTGAGTTTAACTAAAAAAGGATTTAGTTCAAAATAGAGAGAATTAGTAATTTGAAGCAATTAATATATAATAGAAATATATATAAAAATACATCTTATATTCTCATAAATTTTTAAATGCAATTACCGTTGTTTTTAAAACATCATCACCGAACAAAATAAAAAAGAAACCGAAATTTGTTTCTTTGTTGCAAAAAGTTGTTTTATTTTCGCCAATTCTTTGAGCCAACTGAACAGTTAAATTTTCATTGATTTTGTGACAATAACAACAATAACAATAAAACAAATAACCGCTACATACTTATATTTTAAAAGTATAAGCCAAAAAGAAAGAACTTAATAAAAAACGAGCAGCTTAACAAATATTTCAATAAAATAGAGAAATATTTCAACGAGTGTGTTCTTTAACGTTTTTGTTTTTTTTTTTTTTTTTGTTTTATTATTTAAACGAATCGGCTGTGTGCATATTTAATAAAAATAAATTGTGAAAAAGGAAAAGTATTAAATTTTAACATGAACATACATACATACAATTCAATAACGATATAAACAAAAACGAACATACAGACCAACAAGTGCAATAAGAAAACATGCAGTTATTTAAATAAAAGCGGCCATTGTATTTAATTTATATTGTAGAATAATAACAAAAAATATTTTTTTTTGTACTGAAAAATAGAAAAAATCATATTTTATTCCTTTTTTTCTTTTGTAGTTTCAAAGTGACACAATGGGATAAATAATTCAAAATATTGATAAAAACATGCATTTTTTATTTTTGCTTTTTTAGGCAAATCCTTTTTGTAATAGAATTTTTCTTTCTCTTAAAGCCTGCAGCTCTTTAATTGTTAAGCGTTAATTCCGTTTGTAAATTCGGATTTTCAAAGGTTAAAACCTTGTTAAAAAGTAAATTTGATTTTTTTTAACTTCCATTGTCGAGACAGTTAAGCAGTGAAGTTCATCGCATATTGAATGAGGATTACTATGGTAATGAATATCTTATGCACTTAATCTAGTATTCTTAAAAAAAAAAATTAACTGACTCATAATTTTCGGCTCTGCTTAGCGATTATAAGTGATACACATGCATACGTTAAAATGTTGAATAATATTTTTTACACTTTTTCTACTCTGCGTAAATTTCAAATTTCTGCTCTTAATGGCTTCTAAGGGTCATTCGGTGGAACTAATTTCTTTATGGGGATAGCTTGATCCTTACTTTATTGTTTGCTATTATAGCGAAAACAATAATAGAACTTCTATAAAAAGTTCACATGTACAACTACTGATATTTCAAAACTGAAGTGCAGCAACATGGACAGACATAATGATACAAATTTCAATGACTTTTCTAAGTTTTTCAGGTCTAATTGTTATTAATAATGATGTTAATTACTAAGGAATTATCTTTAGACATAAATCTATAATTTTTTTATTGCCAGTTCTTCCAATATCACAGGTTGTTGAAAATCAAACATGTGTCCCAATTAAGATTTTTTTTGAATAGCAAAAATTATAATTCAATTAAAAAACTAATGCATGTGTTGATTTTCTTATATTTATTTAAGCTTCATTTTCAAATCAATGTATAATTATATGATTATGTGTATGTATTAGAGTTATAAATTGCAGAAAATGAGACTAGCTAACGAGGCCAACCAATTATGATTTTAGTTAAATTTTTAACAGAAACCTTTGCACTGTGCCCTCGTGTATTTATGTGACTGGTTGTTTTAACACTGATATGAAACAAAATTTAATTCATGAAATTTTTAACAAATATTTGAGGATAGTTTTTCCTATAACAGTGTTTGTTTGTCTATTTCTTTTTTCATGCATGTTTATACGTGGTATGTGTATATGTATGTTTGTGTGTCTGTTTTGTTATTTACAAACGTTGTTAAAGCAATGATGCTTTAACATAATAAAAGTCGTATATACATATACAATGAAAAAATAAAGTGCAATGGTTAAAAAAGTAAACAGAAATAAACACATTCGTATCATAGCTAGTACATATAACCCACGTGTATACGGATATGCGTGGATGTGTTTTTTTCTTTTTTTTTGTTTTACTAAAAAAACATTTAGAGTCAGGATTACCAGCCAAGGGTAGAGGATAAAAACTAAAAAAAAAATTGTACTAAAGCTTAACAGAAAAAGCAACAATTTTTGCTAGTAAAACACATAAACACTTAGGCACACACACACATACATACACACACACACACATTCGCAACTTACGAAATTAACAAAATGAAAAAAATATAAATACAAAAAAAAATTGTTTATAGGCTTCTTTTAAAATGCTTGCAGGACTTAGTACGAGTACATACAGACATACATTTAGTAAATGTACATATTTTTTTTGAGGAGTATGTGTAACAGTATGCGTTTTAGCTTAACTAAAAATGGATTTTTAGCCATTGCAACTGCCGTCTGTTGCATTTATGCAGTGTCGATGGTTGGGTGTTTAAAAAACATTTTAAAAATTTGAATAATGCAGGAAACTCGAACAATGAAAGTTATTGCAATGTTGATGATCATAATAAAAATAATAATAAATGAGATAGAGATAAAAAACAAAGTCTTTTAATAATAAATTGATAGAGTAACAGCTAAAAAAGATTCAAAAAGGATTCAAAAAGATTAATTCTACAATATTTATAATTAATTAGTAATTTATTATTTAAGCACTAGGTCTTTTTTTAAAAAAATTTTGTTAATCTTTAGTTTTTGTATTTTTTCTCGATATTTCGCCAAGTCATTGGTATCTTCAGGAAAAAAGTATATTAACAATTTGTTAAATTAATCAAAATGAAAAAAAATTGTTGACAAACAATTTTAAAATAATCAAAAATTAAAAAAAAAAAAACGAAATAAAAACAATAAAAACTACAAATTAAAAAAATATTATACAATTTGTAATACTTAAAATTATTTCAAATAAAACAATTTTGTTAAATAAATAAGTGTTTATTTTAGTAATGGTCCTTTTTAAATAAATTTAACATTATATTTTCAATATTTCGTTTTCCCTTCGAAAATTAATAACAATGTAAAAAAACTTTTGAAAGCAATTGACAAAAACATATAAAATATTGTCTTCATACATACATACAAAATTAAAATTTTAAACATACAAAAAACAAGGAAATGGAAATTAAATAACAAATTCTTTCTTAAGAAATAATAATAACAAATTATGTGTCTTTTGAATTAAATACCTATAATTCTGCGCTAAATTGTCTGTGTCTGTTTCGAAAATTATTATAAATTTTTGAAAGCAATTGACAAAAACATATAAAATAATTTTCTTTATACATACATACAAAATTAAAATTTTAAACATACAAAAACAAGGAAACGGAAACTAAATAACAAATTTTTTCTTATGAAATAATTATAACAAATTATGTGTCTTTTGTATTAAGTACCTATAATTCTGCGCTAAATTGTCTGTGTCTGTTTTGAAATTTATTCTCCTTATATTTGGTACATTAACAATTTTTAACATTTTTAACACATAACGTCTCTTATAGTTTTTTTCTATATCTAATATTGATGCTTCTTCAAATTTTGAATAATGATTATATTTCTTTCAATGTGAAGATAAGGATATCTTCTGTGTTGAAATATTCTTATATTTTTGGTCACATCTATGACCAGCTAATCTTGTTTTAAGTTTATTTTTTGTTGTCCCAGTATAAACTTTGTCACAGTTCACCTCGTCATTTCCTCCACATGGTATTCTGTATACTACATCAGATATTTGCATTTTTCCTATTTTATCAGTCATACTGCTAAATAATTTATTTAATATGTTATATGTTTTGTGTGCAATTATATATCTATCAGTGTGATATATTTTAGGTTTTCTAAAACAATTTTGAAAATAACAAATTTACAAAACAATATTATTTCACATAATTATATTTAAACATAAATTTAATGACCAAACATTACAAAAAATTAAAGTATTTATTATTAATGTTATATAGGCACAGAGTTTTGTTTTATAATTTTATGCACCAAATGTCTACAAGTTTGTACAACATTCTCCGTATCTGCTTTAAATTTTAGCTTTTTTATTAATGGTACTTTAAATATTTGTAACATTTCTAAAATATAAAGACGTTTATAATTATTTTCTAAATTTAAAATTGAAACATTTTAAAGTTAGGATAGCAATTAGCTTTAGAACAATGTGAAGTAATGCTATTTTTTGTGAATTAATATTATCCCTGTGTTTTTGGACTAATTTATGTCGTGCTATTCTAGTTTTCAATTTATTTCTTGTTGTGCCTACATAAACTTTATTACAATTCTCGTTATCATTACCGTTGTGTGGAACTTTGTTTACTATATTGGATATATTTTGATTTTTATCCTTAGTTTTACTGAACAACATATTTGATGCGGTAGTATTCTTATATGACATTTTGTATTTATTTGTATAAAAAATTGTTGAATTCTCTTTCGGGAAAAAGAGTTATAGATTTATGTATTTTGGGTTCTGTTAGACTAGTTAAAACACTTCTCCTCTTATTATTAAATTGTTGTTTAATCAAACTCTTAGATAATCGTATTGGAAAATTGTTCTCAGTTAATAAATTCCTTATCGGTTCTTAATTTTTGCTATGGAATTCTTTGTAACTTATTGTTAAAATCTTCTCTATTAAATTATTGGCCGTGTTAATAATAATAACTCTTTTCTTTTGTTTTGAATAACAATTAATAATTCTACCTGAAGCAGTTGTTTACTGGTACCAATCTATAACTAATTCTTTATTTCTTCTTATTATTAAGGTGTCTAAATATGGAAGTTTTGCATTGCACTCCCTTTCAATTGTAAATTTTATTGAAGTGTTAAATTCATTTAATGTTTCTAACATTTTGTTAATTCCAGATTCAGATATAATACAAAATAGAATCAACAACAGATTTTGTTATAATTTTTAGTTTGGTGTATAAAACTATAAATCAAAAATCTGTACCTATGTATATAACATGTATAAATAGTTATAATATTTTTTCAACTTGCAGTTTTTACTGATTTTTTTTAAATTTTGATTATTATGAATTTATTTATCAACAATTTTGCTTTTGTCATTTTTTGATTAATTTAATAAATTGTTTATACACTTTTTCTTTTTTGCTGAAGGTTCCAAATAAAGTTTTGGCGAAATATCGAGGAACAAAATTAAAAAATAAAGATAAACTAAATTTTTTATAAAAAAATACCTAGTGCTTAAATAATAAATTAAATAGGTTACATAAATATAATTATTATATATTTTTAATTATATTGGTTACATTAACGTTAAAATATAAATTTGTAATTTATAACAATAATAAAATATTGCTGAATTTTGGGATTCTCTTTGTGAAATTAATTTCTTCATTCTTAAGACTGTATTTGTTTAATTACTAGATTAAGTCCTGCCATCTTTGCTGGCCGTTGCTGAGAACTAACAAAAAAAGTATTTTTTTTAATGAGAGGTACTGTGCCAATTTCTTTCAAACTCGGGTATTGGCAACTCAAATTGCAGTATATACAAAGTAACAATCTCAATTCAAATTCAATCATTTTTAGTTCAAATAGACATACACAAATTCACATATAACTTCACATTAATTTTTATGTATATATATATATATATATATATATATATGTATAAATATATATATATATATATATATATATATATATATATATATATATATATATGTATATATATATATATATATATATATATATATATATATATATATATATATATATATATCTATATGTATATCCATAATTGTTTATAAATACGTTATTTCTTCTTATTTAAAGTATTTGCAACTCTACTTTAAATTTACATTAATTTTTAAGTTTAAAATATTGTTTATTTTTATATTAAATATTTGAAGTATTGACAAAACAAAAAATATGATGAAATAATAAATAAAATAAATAAAAGCAACTATTTTTTTAAAATAAAATTCTTTATGACGTAAATATGTTAGTTTGTTTTTTAATGAATTATATTCAGCTAAACCGCATTTTAATGGCACTTCATTGATGTATTTGATTAAATATTTAATTTTAGTTAAACTTTGGTGTCCATGTCTTCAAAGGTTTCAAATTAGCAATATAGACTCACAACACGAAAATATCAAGAAAATTTAATAATTCATTCAATTAGGCATTGGATTATTAGATCACAGCAAAATACCTTAATTGTTTTTTGGATGTGCAAAATTCTAAGTCTTGTTTAGTAATGATAATTGAATTATTTACATTGTTACTTGGTGTCCTTTCTTCGAGAAAAAGAACAGAAATATAAATACAAAAAGTTTTGTTTTGGACAGTTAAAAGTTGCAGCATTAAAATGTCCTTCAAAATGAAAAAAAAATTTACTTTCAGCTATTGCTGCAGAATTAACCATTGTATGGTATAATTCATATACTACGTGTTACGTACCGAGTGCTTTTATGTAAATAAATAAACAACTAAAGACATCCAATATAATGAAGTTGTGAATTCAGTAAAAATTTTGTGCTTTAAAGGAATTGCTTGCCCAATTTTTATATATGCAATTTAAAATATTGAGTAAGCTTTAATTCAATAGAAAAGCGTATTTCATTAATTTTTCTTAGGCATTTGACATCCTAATGCCATCAAAACATTGATCAAATCAAAGAAAATATTTCCTGTTTTCTTCAACAGCTAAAGCTTTTTTAAAAAGTATTTCTTTTATCATTAACTAAGTTCAATTTTTTTAACTTAAATTATAATAACAAATATTTACTTCATTATATATATAAAAAATTACTTTAATATTGATCACGCGAAATAAGGCTCATTACCTACTTGCTACATTTCTACAGACAGTAAAAATCATAAACCTTAATCAGCTATTTTGTTACAAACAAGATAAAAAACTTAGTGAACTCAGGAAAATTCTGGAGGTCTTAAAATGTGAGAAAACCGTTAATAAAACAATTTTGTAAATATGAGATGCCTTTCCCTTATTAACAAAAAGTATACAATTTTTTTTTGTGCAAAATTCATTGTTTAAATAAAAATTAAAAAATTACTTGTTTTTTTTTGCTGTTATTGTGGTTCATTTGCTACTGCACTTTTGTTTAAATTCGTAATTATTTATTTTTTGAATTTTTTATTTAGTTGTAGAATCGACTTAACTGCAAATATAGCTTTATTTTTACGTTTTTATATTATTTTTCTCTGAAATTTATATTTATTATTTTTTAAATGCTAAAACTATTAAATAAATAGGAAAAATTAATAAAAATAAAAGTTTGATTGGCAAAAAATTGTGGTTGAATATAAATTATTCCTACTTAAGTGATATGGGCTACTTAGAGAAATGTTGTTCTTTATTCCTTAACAACCCGTAAAATATTGTTTTGACTAAAATATTGTTTTTTTAAAGCTCAACTTTGGTACATATTTGCAGCATGTGAAATTAGAATCTTTTTTATTGTTGTATTTTTTAGAGTTATTCCTAATAATCACCTTTTCTTTAATTGTTTCTCGTGACATATAGAATTGCTTTTCCCATTATCTCCTGCAAGTTTATTTTACATTAAATTTAGAAAATTACACGCTGTTTAAATCCTTTCGGTCTACAGTACAGAAAAAATGCCAACGAATCACAATACTGACAGAATATCCACATCTGATAATTAAATGCCGTCTATCTTTAAAATTATTGCTAAATTTAATTTAAGGTTAACTGCTAGCCCAGATTCATTTCATAAACTTAAAGTTGTTTGCTTTGTTTCTCTTTCTTTTCATTAAACCCAATTTGTGTTTGTTTTTATTACCAAGTTCCATATGGGTTTTATTTTATTAAAATTTAAAAATTCCAACTGTTTATTGTCTTATTAAATTTCTTAAATAAAATTTTCTTTTAAATTTTAAAGTTTTCTTGTTTCTTTCCTTCATAATCGTATTGAAATCATAAATTAATTCTTAATGCTTTTTTAATGTTGTTTTATTTTTGTACTGCTGTTGTTATACTTTTTAAGCTTTCGTGCTTTCTTTTAGTTGTTCATTTCTTAATGTTGTTCTTTATGGAGTTAATACAAATTTAAGTTGAAAACTTTAGTGCTTAAGGATTCCTTTTTATATTAATATTTAATATTATTTACATACTTAAGTATGTGTGCGTAAGTGTGTATGTTGCGTTCACACCTCATTGCTATTTTAAACTTTTTTTTTAGGAAATTGTTGTTGCTGTTTTTTGTATATCTTATTTATTATTTTATTTTTTGTTTTTGTTTACTAACAATAAAAGATACAAATAATTTAGGGAATTAAAAGTAAATTTGTAGAAAATTATTTTGGGTAAAAAAAAATACAAAATGTAATTTTAAACTTAGGTAATTTAACGTGGCTAAACAAAGAAGACATGGGCTGGCGATGTTTATTGTTTTATTTTTTAATTCGGCTTTTTTCTAAATAATTTAAAGAAGTTACGAAAACAAAATATCTATCACGTGCCAGGATATATACCAAAAAATGGAAAAAAGTAGCGGCTAACATGACGGACAATATATTAAATAATGTGTTATTTTATTATGATAAATGTACATTTAAAGAAAAAAAGTCTATATTATTAAGTTGTAAACATAGTAACTAATTTAGTTTTACTTAAAAAAATTAGCATTAATATTTATTTCCCAACCACTGGGAAAGTGTAACTTCTTGACTTTAAATTCAAATGCCCTATAGTATAATTCTAGTAGACTTTTGCTTTATATTTTCTTAAAAAATTATTTTTCCTTATCTTTAATGTATTTTGTTAAATGGTAGTTATAAACCAGTAACAATTGCCTAAATTTTCAAAAATAATATGACGTGTTAGTCTAATTTTACACTTTCCATGTTGTCGCTTAATTTGTAATAATTTGCTTTTGCTTTCATGGTAAATAGTAAATTATTTGTACCTTTTATAAATTGTAAGGAATATATTATACTCGTTATGTCTTAGCCGTATTTTTGAACAGTTGTTACCACATAACACCAATTATCTAATGTTTAACTGGCTTAGCAAGGGATTCTTGAAAATTTTGTGTTCAAAAATTTCTATTCTTAAATCTAATTAACTAAATGAGAATTTTTTAAAACAATTATTAGGGGAATTTATATTGCTGTATTATATTAATATTCTGATGTAATGTAAAATGTAATTCATTTGTTAGCTTAAAAAGCTATTTAAGCCAATTCATAACGAAACTTTTAGTTTTTATATAAGTCAGTAACATGTTTCTTAATGTAAAGAAGCTTCATTAATAACATGATACCTCTACTTTATGCCCATACAAAAAATTTTACAATTTAACAAAAGTTAATAACGAACGAGCTTTTTCTTGTAATAAAAAATAAAACTAAAAATCCTAAAATTCGGATACCAATAAAAAAATTAATATTTAATAAATAATAATTAAGAGTAAATTAAAATGAAAGTGTTTTCAAATGGCTGTAATGCCTTATTAACAAGAATGCTGCTAAATATTAAAAGTGGTCTTGATTAAAAGACTAAAATTGTTTAAGTTCAATACGGATACTTTTATAAATTGACTTTTACAGGCTAATAATTTTATTATTGAAATTCTTTGGAAAAGGAAGATAAATAATGGGAGTAATTAAGAAAATTTTGTAGTTTGTCCAAACAAATTTCTTAAATGTTTTTAAATATATTTTGATAAGAAACAAATATTTTAAATTTATTAACAACAAAATTGTTTTTGTTTCAAAAGTTATACAATTCAATTTTGGTTCGAAGTATTCATGTTTATGAACACAATTGTAAAGACTCCGTAGAATCTGAAAAGGGCTGTTATTGTTTAAGTTAACATAACAATTTTTTTAAATAATTTCATCACTTCTTATTAAAATAAAAAAAAATATTACAAATATTTATGTGTTTACTTTATATTTCAGTCATAAACACTAATTTGAAGGTAAAATTAAAAAAAAAAACAAAGTTCTATCATATAAAAAATATGTTGCAAATTCCACTCATGTAACAATAGCAATAATAACATACTCCTTCTTTGATAATGTTGACAAAAATGAAACAAACCAACGAGGAATAAACTATCCACCGAACCAACAGAACAATAAGAAATATTGTGAAACACAAGCAATAATGAACAGGCAAAAGTTTTTCTCCCGAAATGAAATGCTAGTGAACAGTGAGATATATAGAAAAAAATTGTGGTAAATTTGTTGTTTCCAAACATGAATAAATGATATTTGATCTTTGAGTATTGATGCGGCGCGACTTTGCCTTTTTTTAAATTATTTTTTTATTAATTTTCAGCCCATCACCCGGGTGGATGTTACTCAAAGTAATTTGGCGATTCGAGTACCGAATGGAGTAAGTTCCTCAATTGGGGTGCTTTTAATTTTATTCTTAAAGTTTGACACCGCTGGTGTATTTTTAAGTCAATGATAATTTCTTTTATTTATGTTATCCACTTCAAGCATTTTAATTTGTATTTGCTCATGTAGTTGAATTAAAAAAAAAAAGACGAACAGTTTTTTTTTATCAGTTAAAAAGTTAAATTAAGGTATTTAATTGTCTACTTTTATGTCAGTAGCAAAATTTATGCGTCAAAGTGTTAAAAGTCAATAAATTATTTGATTGTTATTCTAAGCATCGTAGCATTATGTTTAAAGAAAGTTAAATTAGATTGATCGCAGATCTAAAGTTTGTAGATTTATTTTTATTTTTTGTTGTCAAATCTCCCATTATGCAGAGTAATGATGATGATGGTGTGCAGGCAATATTTTTTATTATAAAAAAGGTTAAAATAGAAATAATGCTTATAATGCACTTTCATCAACAATATTTATGCATTACGGTTTTCAATGGTGTTCTATTCTTCTTTGTGGCAGCGTATTTAAACTAAAAGAGCTGCAATTTGTAAACTTAAAGGAAAAAAACGAAAGGATGTTTTTTTTTGTTTAAACAAAACAATTTGAACTTGAAAGCGTATAAGAGTAAAGATATTTCTTAAAATTTTGTTTTATGTTTTATTTTTTTTCATGTATTTTTTATTTAATGACAATATTAGTGCTTCGTTGCGTAAAGAAAAAAATCATAAACAGGATAATGCAGATATTTGGATGAAGGATATGGTTAATATATGTACTTGGAGTTCTAATAACAATGTAAATAAACTACTAAAACAAAAACGTGCCTGTCATACAGACAGGAGCAACAGTTATACCATGTTCAGACGGCAAAATGAACCACTAATTTCACTCTCTGAACCACACATGACGTTGTTCATATGACGTTTTTCTTGTTTCGTTTAGACGTTTAATTGCTGTAACTAGTACATGCACACACATATATATTTTGCGCGATTTTTGATTGTTTAAAATTAAAAAAGTTAAGTTGGTTGGTTATTAAAAAATATTTTTCATATATTAATTTTTGAATATTTTAAATATTTTAATTTTGTACGCATTCTGCGGCACATCACAACACTTTTTATTATTTCCATTTTTAAATGGATGTTTATTTTGTACTTTTTGCTTTGATTTTTTCATTTTTTACAACTTTTGACAAATATTGCAGATAAAGAAACGATAATTTGTTTTTAAAATTAGAAAAGAAAGTAATTTTTCGAGTTTCACAACAAGATTCAAAATGAACCTACTAGGTTCGTTCTCATATTTTTGTATGTCAGCCCATGCTGTTTCAATCAAGATTCTGTCGCGTACAGCGTATGGGAGTCCGGACCTCGATATTTACTGTCCGTGTGAATATAGCATTAAGAAGTCGCTGTTTATACTCCAAATTTTTTATTTACTGTTTATCATTTTCGTGTAGAAAACCTTAATGCCGTCAGATATATTTTTTTTTACAAATCTCTTGCAATCCATTTAAAATAGTTTAAGAAAAATGTTCTGAATTTTCGTATAACAAGGAATAATAATTTTTATTTTTGCTTTAAAATCTGAACATTACGCGAAATAGAGAATAAATTCTTTTTTCCCACAGTATTGTATGGATGATAAATAAAGATAAAGCAAGTAAAAAATAAATAATTACAACAAGCTGCCACACTTTTTCCTCGCCTATAATATGTTATAGCATTTTCGAGAGAGAGTAACGATCTAAAAAATAATGAGCAAAACGATCTGTATTTCTAAAACGGCCATATGAAAACAATAAATTAATAAATATTTGAAGGAAATAACTACAAATAATTTAAATAAAGATAAACAATGTGTTGCTTGGTGAAGCTTACTGTAACACTTTTATATAAATGTGGTTAATTTTAAACTTGTTCTTTTTAGAAAACTAACGAACTTTACGGTGGCTGTTTCATTTTAACAGAGTGTCATATACTTGCAAAGTTTTATTTTCGTAACTCTCGCAATTTAAAATAATATTAACACTGATTTTTAAGTGTAGCATAGTATTCTGTAAAATCATTACCTGAAATAGGATAAGCCTTTACCATGATGTTTCCACATTTTTCTCTTCTTCATTTTATTCGTCTTCATGTAAACTACATGCGTCCTTTACTTCATGTAAACTCTATTGTGTCCTTTATCTTGATTGTTATATGGTAGGATGTTTAAGCTTTCCATGAACCTACTCGTGTTCGTTATATGCTAAGATAATTGATAATTCTAATATTTAAGTCTTTCCTTTTCTCTTTATAATTTAAAAAAACGTATAAACATAAGTTATGAAAGCAACAAACATAAAATATTATTTGTTTTACTGTGTTTCGTATTATACCTTATGGATTGTAAAAAAAAACTGATTACTGTGTTTTTGGTAATAAAAGTAGCTTGTTTTTCATTTAACATAATGTCAAGTTCTATTTCTGTATTTCATATTTTCAAATAATGCTAACACAAAAAAGTAACTTAAAGAAAAGAGCCATTAACAATAACAATGCGATAACTAACAGTGCATAAAGCATTATCACTGTTTCTGGTTAGACTTTTGTTATTACATTTGCATACGTTACAACATAATACATTGAAGATGAATTATTATGTGAGTGAATTTAAGGTAGCAAATGAGATCTTTACTTGAATGTTATTATTACATAGATATTTTTTTAATGAGCCCTTATCTTTGAAATTGGTGTAAGTCCATTAAATCAAATTTACTTAATTTTATTATAATGTTTCATTTTATTATAAGCTTTATATTTTCAAATGGACTTACACTGCGTTAAAAAAAAACAAGATATGAGAATCATTTATTGATAAATATTAAAGGAAAAGATTCATTATAACGTAACAGGTTTGAATAGGTTTGCCTATTCTGTTTAATAAACGGTTCATGGTCAGTAAGAAAAGAGTTGTGTTTCTATTACCTTAAATTTTATGGAACCCTTAATTGGCATTTTCTTGAAATAAAATTGGCTTCTTAGTTAATTTGTGGAATGAAATATTGCTTTGATTGTTTAATATTTTTTTTTAAAGAGAACTAGCACTTCAGGCAACAATGCATATTTAGTAAAGTACCGTGCTACATTCTTTAGGAAAGAGAAGCTTTGATTGTTTAATATTTATATTATTAGCGCCAGCCAAAGATAATTATCTATCCACAGTAAATATGCCACTTGTTTAGGAGCAAAGAGCCCTATATTGCACTTGACAACTAGTCAGTAGATTAACTTGACTTTAACCTATGCATAAAGTAAATATGAACTCAGTTTAAAGGAGTAAGTTGCGCTACAGAAACCGGATGAAATAAGCCACCTCAAAACTGTCCGAAGTTATACTGTTGTTTTGGAGCATATGATCAACATTTTTAGTTCTAAAGGCCGACCTTTGAAATTCGTACAAATCATCTGACTGATACAGCTAGTATAATAATTAAAATTTAATTAATAAGTCGATACTTAAAATTTTCAACATTAAAAGTTTGGAATATAAAGGTGATCCACATATGGTAGAATAACTCGTTCAGGACTCCTTGTTTGTTTGCTTTGTTAACTTTCAAAAAATGTTGAAATTTATTATTATTTATAAAAATAATTAAAAAAAATCAAATAATATTTTTTAAAAAAGTAAGTTAGGTTAAACATTTAGAAAGGAAATAAAATTTTTCTAATTTTCCAAAAAGAACTGTTTCTGAACCACTTAGCCTGTGTAATACAAATTTACTTAAAACGTCTGCAAATACTATCAGTTGGACTCCAGAAATATCAAGTCTGAGACCGTACCCGGTAAGATTCTATATTCATTCATTTGAGTGCTTAAGTAAATTTGTCAGGAAAGTTTAAGATTTATTTTTATTATGTTGAAAAATTAAATGACAAAAAGCACACAATCTTCTTATAGCACTTAATCTTCTTAAAGGTGTTTTTTTTATAATGAAATAAATTTGAATTGATTGAAATTTACTTTATTCGAAAGATAATCTTCTGGGATTATAATTTAAACATGACTTCCGGCATATGATCGCTAAGTATTTTTCGGATGTAGTCTAATCTAGAGGTCGAATTTTCGATGTTGTCCTTCAAGTGGTCAAGCGCTTCGGACTTGTAGACATAGACTAGCGAGTTCAAATCTAATTGCGAATGCGAAAAGTGAAGTTATGCGGTTACGATACGTTTCCTTCAATAAATCAATTTTATCAACCTGTGATAAAATTGATGAGATGTTTTGCCATCTTGTTGAAAAGACAGCTCCTGCACGTCATGTTTGTTAAATTTATTAATAATAGGGTTAGTAATCATAGCTCTTTAGGGGGCATCATTGACTGTAACGTTCTGACCAGTTTTTTTTAAAGCAGTACGGAACAATGATTCCACAAGTCCATAAAGCACACCAAACAGTCAGTTTTTCTGGATATAGCAGTGTCTCAACATATACTTAAGATTGTTATCACTCCAAATACGGCAGTTTTATTTATTGACATATTCATTCAAAAGTGGGTTTCATCCGTAAGCAAAATTCGCTTATTAAAATCAATATCCACAAAAATCTTGTTTTAGACCCAATTTGCATAATTAAACTAAAAATCACTTTACAGCTGACAAAATGGCCAACACTAAAAAAGTGTTGCTAACTTAAACACCCAAAATAATTCCTTCTACATTTGATTGAAAAAAAGAGAATTGTGAATAAATTGTTGCCAATAGTTAATCAATAATTAACTAATTGTCGACTGAATGAAAAGTCATCCTTTATATGATTTCATTCTGTTCAGGCTATTTTTGAACATGGTTAATATATTCTAAGAAAATTAATTTAAAAAAGAGTCGAAAAATGAATAAAAATATTTTTGTTTAGGATTTATTTTTTATTATGCACTCCCACTTTAAAATCGTAACTAAAACAATAGCTCACAATAATTTCATTTTGGTGTTTGTTTTATTTAAACTAAAACAAGACACTGACGAGGTCATAACTGACCTTTTTTTGGAACTTAATTCCCTTGTCATCTGCTTTGAAACTAATGCCAGACTATGAATTGAACTAGTCATTGTGATAATTTCGCATTTTAAATTGTAAGAAAACAACTTTTGGCGTTTAGTTATTTGTTCCATGTCTGGCCGGCTCGCTCATCGAGGGTTAAAGAACTTACCATTCTGTTTGGAAAATAAAGTCTTAGATAAAGATTTTCGTTTTGGTTTTATAGCTTTTTATTCTTCTCCCATTTTTTTTCAGTAATAATAATTTATAATGTGTCTTAGTTTATTC
The DNA here is from genome assembly GCA_030448955.1 of Trichopoda pennipes. NCBI lineage: Eukaryota > Metazoa > Arthropoda > Insecta > Diptera > Tachinidae > Trichopoda > Trichopoda pennipes. The sequence goes on along the minus strand of JASKUP010000049.1, from coordinate 2,605,991 downwards.
CGTTTTCGTTTATTTTAATTTTTACAATACAAATAACTATTTACAATTGAGTTTAATTTAATTTTTTTTTGCTTTTCTTTCACATTGACTTCTTACTATATATTTATGCAGAGTAATGAACATTGTACACGACATACGTTTCTTTCAAGTATATATAAATATATCCACTGAATATTCTGTTGCTAGAAGCACGATAAAAAATAATTTAATACTTTGCTGGAGCATCGTCCGAAATTTTGAAGGTTCTGTCAGAGATTTTGCGAAATAGGTATCCTTTCGTTATTTTTGTGAACACTGTGCAAGAGATAAATCAGAAAGTCCGCTTTATCAGAGACGTAAACAAAAATTCTTAAGACTGTCGGTAACTTGTGCAATCTGTCTGATTGCATTTCGAACGAGTGCACGCAAATGATTTCCTGCGAAAGTATAATCTCAATGAATATTATTTGCCGACATACCTGACTAACATTATATAGTATATATATATATTGAGAAATGTATTGCTAGATCTGAATATGTTCTATTAGTTTGGTGAAACTCTCTTCAGAACTTCTTAAAACTTTTCGTTCCGAATTCTGTAAAAAATTTTTAAAATGTTTTCATATTTCTTCAAAAATTAATTTATGATTATCACTACCTTTTCAAGATAAAACCAATTAAGAAGTTATGTACATGTGGACATTATTTAAATAAATTTTAACTGAATTTGTAACAGAATACTCAGTGTGATATTTTTACTTGTTTTATAGTATTTGCATGGACTCGTATGCTTATGGTAAATGTTTGTATTAATGTACATTATTTTATAATTAAAGACTGTAATTGTGTGTTGGTAACATGTATTTATTACATTCGCTAAACTTTTCAAAACTATTCGAAATAGTTTATTTATTTTTATAAATTAATTACAATATTTATTTATTATAAAATTTATTCGATGATATATAATTAATAATTTATTTGTATACAGCAACATGTTTTTTTTTATTTTACTTTACTTAGATTTGTAATTAATTTATTAATTATTTGACTCACTTTTTGTCCTTTATTCAATTTATTTATTTTTTGTGTTATTGTAGCCATTTTTCATGTCATTTAGTTTAATTAATTCACTATATAAAAATTAATTTATTTGATTTTATTATATTTTGTATCGTAAAATTTCATTTAGATGTCGAGAGGAAAATGTTTTAATGATTCCAATTTCAACAATTTAATTTTTTTTAACTTTTTTTTTTGTTTGCAAATATTTATTTAATAATTTAGACATTGAATATGTACTTTATTATAAATATATTGTTTTGAAGTATTTCTATTTTTTTCTTTTCAAATTTACATATTAAAATAAATATTTAATGTTTTAAATTTATTTTGCTTGAGAAGTACGTATGTATGTATCTATGTATGACGTTTGTTAATTCATTTAAAATTGTTTCCTAATTTTTCTCATTTGTTTTTATTGGCTTTTTAAAGTCAGAGCATGAGTAAATTATATTTAACATAAATTACTTATATGTTATGGAAAGTTTGTGGTTTGAAACCTTTCTTTAACAATAGAATTGGTGATGGTGTATAGAAATATTAAAAAAATTTTTATATTTTGCATGCCAATCAAGTTAACATTAAAAAATTTTTCTGTTTTAAATATTAAAGGCTACCTTTTAGACTGAAATAAATAGTTGTTATTAACTGCAAAGCAATACATTTTTCGTCAGTGAAAGCATATTTATATAATATATATATATAATTTTATTGGCCTAATTTACACATGAAAATAAGTTCAGCTTTAAAACATATTTTTTTATAATTAATTAAGTAGCTAATTTAATAAATAATACTGGCTTAAACAAGCTATTTTTAAGGCGCTATAATATTAAGAAAAAAATTTTTAGGGTTTTTAATTCTTTTAAAAGAAAAGATTCAATTATGCAAAAGATTGACATCATCACGAGCTAGTTTTGAATTCACCCATTATTTTAAATATTTTTAAATATTTGATACTTTTCTGCCAAAGAAGAATACTGCAAAGCATGTTTGTTCTGTTAGTATTATTTACGTCTATATCCCTAAGCGGCTTGTAATCAAACTTAAGCGATCTTTATGTAAGAAACCAGCACATTCTATAGCTGACTTAATGAAAACTATTTAACTTATAATTTTGCCTTCTTAGCCCTTCAATATGTGAAAAATTTGATATATTAAATAATTATGAAGAGACTTGGCACTCTATAGTCGCTGACTAAATTCTATATTTCACTCATCTTGTTCGTTTTGTCAGAATATTTACGAAATGAATGGTACGACAAGCGGTTGAAGGTAAAAGTTTACAAGAGATGGATTTGAAACAACATCTTCCATGCGAAAGCTACGCTCTTTCTACTAGTAGGTGGGACATTATAAACTCAAACTATTACAAAGGGAACTGAAGTAGCTAAAGTAAAAATCCTTCATCGGCTGAGCTTTTTCTAGCATCTTGTGGTATCATAATTCAATTCAAGATAAATATCGAAGTTTTATGCTATTTTTAAATAAAGTTTAATTAAATGTTTAATTAAACAACATTTTCAATAAGAAATTGTATTATATTTTTAATTTTTTATACTCATCTTATTTCTCTTGGTTTCTTAAATGAGGCGAATGTTTTTAAAAATTATTCATTTTCATTTGGACTATTCGTAGTTTATAAGAGAAAACTTCAATAGAATTTAACTTTTCGCAGGGTTAGCTAAAAATTGCAGATGTTTTTCTATGGCCTCATAAAAAACTGAACTCTAGTTTTTATTTTTCGATCGACCATCAACTAATTTCTGGAGGAACGTACTATTTTCAAAAAGAATTTCAGGAGTTAAACATAATAAACGTGCTAATATTGTTAAAAGGCATATCTGCATTTCAGTTTTCTGCAGAGGAATTCCCTAAACAAAAAATCTTATAGAGCCTACAGATGTATGTATAATTAAATTTTTGTCAAAATCAATACAATCACTTTGCAAAATAAATACATAAAGTAAAACTTGGAAATATAGCTCGTTTTATTAGTGAGAAAAAACCGAATTATAAATTTGAAAGAATCAGTTCTTTCTTTAATTAGGCAGATATTTAAGCAGATAAAAAATTCTCCTCGTATAACTATTAATTTCATAATGAATTAACCTAATTCAGATAAACGTTTCTCAAACCACTCCGTCTCATCAGAGGCTTCATATTTTTCGTGTGCCTTTAAAAATTTGTACGTTGTAGAAAAACACTGCAGATTTTTATTTAGTACACTAGAATCTTCATATTAATTACCTTTAAAAATTTTAAACAAACAGCAGTCTCCTGGAAGAATTACAAATCTTTATTGTTGAGCGTAGTAATAGAAACAACCATAGGTGACAATCTACAAATTTGTTTGTTATGCAATAAACTCTGAAACATAATAAAACATTTCTTTAACTAGAAATGTTACTACTTTCCAGTGAAGAATGCTTTTCACTTAAGTAAGTAATTTATTCTATTTATATAAATTATTCCATTCTTTGATCTAATTGAATATAAGAAATATTGGTGAAGCTAGTAGAGGAATAGAGGAACTAAATTTGGCTCGTCACGCAAATTTTATACCAGTATGAATAAATTTTATCAGGGATGAGTCTATAGTTTTTCAGTTATTAAAAAAAAACTTTAAAAAAAGTAATGGCGAAAAAAACAGCAGCTGAAAGTAGAATTAGTCTTATTTAGAGTCTTAATTTTGTGATATCGAAAATCATTGTAAAATAATGAGTGATTATTAATTACTATTCATCATGTTTTGGCCAATTTAGCAAAACTAAAGGAAAAATATTTTTTTTTATCATAAAAGTCATTTTCCATAGAAATAATGTTTCTGTGTACGCGGTCTGAATTTCGAATTATTGTCGCATTAAGTTTATTCTTTAAATTTAATTTTCGATGAATTTCTTCTCTCCAACTTCAAAGAAATAGTTCGGTGGAAAAGGGACCGTGTCACGTCTGCAACTGAAGCTTATTTACTTGGGCAAAAATTAAAAAATATATATTTAAGAAAACAATAGGGAGGATATGTTTAAGTCTATAAAAGATTCAGGTCAGTGTAATTCTTATTCGCCAATTCATAAATCACCAAGTTTTTGATATGATATAAAATATTTGTAAAATTAAAACAAATTGCATTTTTTTTGTGAAAATAAAACTTCTTGAAATGTAAATTAACTTTTTATGATTTTTAAATTATCAACAATTTGTTTTGGCACATATTTAATGATATATTTCCCTTAATTATTTATATCCTTCCGCTTTTTTATATTTTACACTACTTCTATTTAATTATTTAATTTTTTGCATTTTAGACGTAAAAGCTTTGAGCAATCATAATTTTTAATACCTTCATTTTATTTTGTATTTTATATTTTATTTTTAATTTTTGTTATTTTTTGTTTCATTGTAAATTTCTTAATAAATACTTTTAATTGCTAAACAAAAGTACATGTAATACATTATGTTAGTTATTTTAATAAATTTTCTTCTGAAATATTTTTGTTTGAGCTTTGATTATTATTGTTATTTTATCTCTTTATTGATTTTATTGTTTTTATTGTATTTTTTTTATTTTTAGTAGAACTTATGTGTAGAAATATTCTAATAATTTATATTATTTTTCCATAAAGTTTTCTATTTCCTTTTATTTATATATATAAATAAAATAAATACGTATATATATATATATATATATATATATATATATATATATATACATATATTTTTTTATTTTATTCTGACATTTTCGAATCTAGTTTTTGATTTTGCCGTTTTACTGCTTTTACTACTTGTGCAAAATTATTTACAATTTATTTGGAATTTAACAAAAACTAGTTAAAATATATTAGGGATTGAGGTGGTAAGAGAATGTTTGTTTTATTTTACTTTATTGTTATTGTACTGTAAATTATTTACATATATATTTAGTTTCTTGTAACTTCCATTCAATTCAATTAAATTAAATTATTTTTTCTTTAATTTAATTCTATTTTTAAAATGTGGAGTTTTTTTAAAGCTATTGATTTATAAATATAAAAGCCAGTTATTTCTTATATAACAAAATAATAAAAAAATTATTCAAAGAATTTTTCTATAAATTTAATCAATAAAAAAGTAAAAAGAAAAGTTAAACAATATATTTTATAAACATAAAACATAAAGAAATTATATCATGTGATTAAATATCAGGTATAATGTGGTATATGAAAATGTACATTTTATGCAGCAAACTAGATAGAAAATTAGATAGCAATTGTAAAGAACAGCCTGCAAACAGAAATAAAAAGGGTAAATGGATAAATGGTACGAATATCGTAATTTTAGGCAACTATTTTAATGGTAGGTGCTTTATATCTAGTATATAGCAATAAAGTCGGTTGACATCAGAAAACTATTTCAAAACTATCATCCTGTAAAAATGTTTGTATTAAAGTAAATTCCTCATTCACCACGAAATAACAGGAGTCTCTTTGCTTGCAATCACTGGGCGTTTTATGTCTGGTAGATACGATATGTGTTCCAACGACATGTTATATAAGAAAAGACGCTTTAAATATACTTTCTATTGTCAATGAGCAGAATCTGTCTACCTATACCTCGTGAGGAGGAAAGACTAACGCTATCAAATTTTATGTGGATATAGAACTAATAATAATCTAGCAAGATGGGAAGATTAAGGTGGATAAAGAAGAGATAAATCCTAAAAAAAACTGATGGACTTCCGTACAACATTAAAAAAAAATTAATTCTAACAGGACTATTATTCTTAGATATGCTAAATTATCGACAGTCGATAATAGTCGACTATCTCTGAGATTTTCTTTCTGTAGACATTTGATACAAAGTATTGATCTGATTGACGTTCTTTATTACCCTTGGTATATTTTTTATTTTTAGGCAACAGAGTGAAAATTCTCTTAAACCTGTTAGAACTTTAGAACAACATAACTATTTATATTTGTCGGCATTATTACAACTATAAAACTACAAGGATAGCAGGCAACTTTTAGTTACCATAGGTAAGATGCAAAATGTGAGGTACGAAGTGAGTCCTTCATAAGGAATAATACATTGAAAGCCTCAATTTAAATTGAAGTGTTTTATGTTAAGTACGAAGGATGTTAAATAAATTAAATAAATTTTATATTTAATATTTTGCATCAAAAACCTTTTAAATGTGATAAAAGCTATTGCTTTTCTCTGTGTCAATGCCTTCTATTTAAAGTCGTCCTTTTATTTTATACATTATAGATTAGAGAACATGTTTGTGATAAATTTTAAACTTATGTAAAACAGGCTGATCATAATATTTTTCTGCAAGAAATGTTTCACTTTATTTATAGAAAACAGGCACAAGTTATATTTTTGTGTTTATAACGTTTCTAGAATTAAGTTAGTTGCAGAAGGCAACACATGTAAAAAACAATTACTTTTCACTAAAATATCCAAAGTAAGTTACCAGCAATAATAAAATTGTTGATGTAGCATCAACAAAAGTATTACGCTTCTACTTAGCAAGTGAGACACTGCAAAACTGTATTAAAAGACCATATCCCTTTGTAAAGTAATAAAATAAAGTAGTAGATTGTCCGAGTGTTATTTCTCTTTAAAGAAAACCCTTTTAAATTTATATTCGCTACAACAGGCATTTAATTCGGTTGTAGCCAAAAGTTTTTTCAAGAAACCCTTTTATATATAATTTCATTTAAATACATTTACATAAATAGGAATATAAATATGTTTTTCTATTATTTAAAATAACACTTCAGTAATACTGTAATAACTTATAATTTAATTTTTTTCCATTTATAGCTTAAACATAAAATTAATTTCTTTTTATTATAAATTTTTATATATATATATGTACATATTTTTTAACGAGGTAACTATTCATTGTTCTTAAACCAATTTGACAAGGACATTAGTTGATGGGGTCTGTCCATCATATCCAATGTCGTAATATTATGAATATTGTGACACATTTAAAATTTTAATTTTGTCCTTGAAGATTTTTTTTGAGTTTTTAGAAACATGTTATATTAGTAGATGTTAATTAAAACTATTTCAAAATTCAAAAATTAGAAAATATTGCAAAATGCCTTAAATAATTTATCTTTGGCAGAAATTAAAATAATTGCTATATTAAGTAATTGAAATTATATGAAAAGAAAAATTTGGGAAAACTTTTGTCGGTTAAGTTTTTTTGAGCTGAGAAAATTTTTTTAATTTTTTTACTAATATAATCAATTTTAGAATAAAATAAAATGGACAAAGAACGATCGCTAAAATATTCAGCAATATGTTCAACATTAACCTTAATGATCAAATGGGATTACATCCCACTATCTGTGTGTATAATTATTATTATTAAAATTACGGGTTGCCGCTCATGTGATGTTTCTTATACGAAAATACGTGTAATGTACGCTTCATATTGTTGAAACCACGTAGCGGCAATGATACTGACAGCCAAATTTTTAGGTTAATGAAATGTCTGAATTTAGCTGCAATTGAATACTCTTTGTGAATAAATAGTGTATGAGGAAAATTAAAGGGCACTGAAGCCTATTATTAAATTTGTGTATTTTTAAAGCCGATTGTTAGCTTTTTAATAAAGAATTTAAGGACGAAAAGTTCCAGTCAATAATAACTTAATTTTTCCACACTGTAATAGCATTTTTTAATTTTTTTAGGTAATTATTTTTAATTAAATAAAAGAGGTCTTGCAAATAAAAAGCTTTTTTTAAATGTAATTGTAACGTTAATTAATATTACTTGTCTTAGCGCGTTGTTCCTATCCTCGGACATTATGATGCTTTTGAAAATTTGAGCTAAATTAAAAAAAAACAAACAAATTTACATCATAACCATTTTTGTTTTTAATAATAATAACTTTTAATTCTAATTCACACAAAAAACATGTGTGAAATTTGATACATTATTTATTACTGTATTAAATGTCCTTGTATGTGATTGAGTTTTATTGTAGATTTGTATTCAGCTTTTTTATTATTTAATTTTAAGTTATGTAAATTTATAGTCAACTATTATTTATTATTGTTTGAAGTTGTGTCTGTGGCTCTGTGCGTGTGTATGTGTGTACTTTTTTGTTCATTCGGTATCATTTGTTCAATTAATTTGTAGAATTCCTAGTTTTTATTTTGTGTTATTATGGTAATGTAACTGTTTGCTTTTTTGTTTGTTTGTGGCATTATTCACTAATTATGATTAATAACAATTTAATTTAGCTATAATCCGTTTATGTCAAATTTTAATAGTTTAAGTAGTCTGTCATCGTTGCGATTATATTTTTGTTGTTGTTCGTAATAATTATATTTGTAAATGTTATTATTGAAGGTTCGTGTTGAAGCCAATAATAAAATTGATATCATTAATAGCGTTATTAGGATTTTTATTGATGGTGGCTTTATCGTTCTATTCCCTGTATTACTATTATTATATTGATTAGTATCAGAGGTACGTTCTTTATACAAACGCCCATTTTGATTGCGATTAGTATCCTCGTGACGATTTTCTTTAAGAACTATTTCATTTTTCTGAAAATAACAAAAAGAAAGAAAAAAAAACAGTAAATGTAGTTAAAGTTGGAGAATATATGCTACTTTGCAAACTATGAAATAAATTTCGTTTATAAAAAATTCACTGCACCCTTTAAAATTTAGTATTCTATGATTTGAAACAAAAATTTGTGCATATTTTGAAAAGTTTGCTTTAAATTATTAGCGGAAAAGGCTGGTGTATAAGTTAAAAAATAATCCTTTTCTAAAAAACTAAAGAAAATTTTCTAACTTAATTCAATTGTATGGTTGCATTCGCAACACACTGAGAATCATAAGAACATCAGTATATTAATCTAATCATATCATTAAATTAGATGATTCAAATAATGTTTGCGTTCAAATCATACATACAAACCTTTATATTATAGCTAATAATTAATCAGATATTTAAATACAGAATTAAGCTTAGATATTATCTTTTGGGGATGCATTTTATATTCACATTTATCAACAGCATGATAATGATCATTTAATTCCTAATTTTAAAACTTACGAATACAATAATATTAAAACTTTGATTATTATTTTTATTCGACCTCTTTTTTTATATTAAATAAATATGTATTAATCTTTTTAAACGGTCTTTTTTAATTAAATTTAACAATATTTTTTCAATATTTCGCTATCCTTTGGTGTTTCCTGAGGAAGCTTTCCAAAGGAAAGCGAAATATATTGTTAAATTTAATTAGAGAAGGTCATTTAAAAAGATTAATATATATTTATTTAATAATATTAAAACTTAATTATATGCCACCTCCTATGAAAGAATGTTAGAGAATTAAAAAAAGTATATATTTCTGGAAACTTGTCGTATATTTAATATAATTTATTATAAGTACTTTAATTCAAAATAGTAATATATAATATAAAGATTTGAAAATCATTTTTGGAATCATGCCATAACTTTTTATAGACCATAAACCTCAGCGCTGAATACAGTTTATAAGTACGTATATGTAAGTTGCGTGGGTGGCTTTTCAAGTATATCTGAAGAATTTGGTAGCTTTATCCAAGCTTCAGTATATTTATGATGATTGGCTTCAAATGTCGAAAAGATAACGTGGTATCTTTTATTCAATTAGTGTTCATAAAAGAAAATGCCAAACCGTGTATCGTGACTTAAGATAACATAATAATATATGTGAAACAAAAATATTTTCTTTCGCAAACAATTTTGTTGTTCTTGCAACTATATTTCACTCATGCTTTTAAAAGTTCAGCATACTCTGAGGTATCTTATTTTACATCATGTATTCAGCTGGTTTTAAGTATTGAAACTGTTATCATTGATTGATTTTATACGAAAAAAACTCCTGGGTGGCAGGGGATTAATATTACAAATTAGTAATTTAAAGTTCAGTGAATTACAATTTTAATGACTTATTATGCAAGACTTTTTTTCCCATCGTATTTGTCTTAAAATAAATTTATTTTATACTGCTCAGCCACGTTTTGAGTAAGAAGTGTTAAACAAATTAAAATAATAGATCTTAATAGAGAATTGGCAATCGCGAGTTAAACCACCCAAACGAATCCTTTGAAATTATTCCTTATTAGAGAGTTTTATTATTATTATTCGTGCAGTCAGAAAACTTAAAAGTCAAACAAAGCCTCCACTGCAAACGGCAAAAAGATAGTAAAAGCTTATCTGTTGTTTCGTCTTTTGCATATCGGTTTACTTATTCTACCAAATAAGGTCATCAACGTGATAAACATGTTTTGAAGATATAAATAATAAACTTTAGGATAATACCATTATATATTAAAAGGTCCTTAATATAGACTAATCGCCAAAAACTGATATTCAATAAATCATTGATAAAAAAACAAAAGTTATAGTTTTTAAAATTACTCACTGTTACTTCATTCATATCGTCTTCTCTTTGAATTTTCTTGCCTGGCCGTTCCATTTCTAATAAAAGAAAAAAAACACCAAATAGAATTTTAATTAAATGCAAAGTAATGTTTATTATTTAATTTTCAACACTTAATAAAAAACTTTATTAATGTTTTTAAGAAAAAATTATTATTTTTCTTTAGTTAAGAAACTCACCATATAGACGTATTGTACCTTCCGTATCCCCAATACTATTTTTCGATATACACTTGTAGCCTCCAAAGTCGCTTGTTTGCAAACGTTTAATGTGCAAAACCATTTCCACCGCATACATATTAATTTCCTTTTCCGTTAAAACATATCGATCACCAGCAATGATCATTTCACCTGAAATAAAACATAAATAAATTAATTCTTGCGAAAGTATAACTTCTATAAGGATTATTTGTTAAATTTGGATTGGTTTGTTAAATTTCTTAAGCGAAGTGAGGATTTTAATGTGCCGCACGGGTCGAAGGCATATCTGACAGTCACAATTTATTAAAAAATGCCAGATTTGTTACCTATGCCTGGCTGAAGGTAGAAAAACATGATACTATTCTGTGGCGAGGTTTGGAAACGACGTCGAGGAAAAAAATTCTGGCATCCAGGGAAAGGATGTCAATACAATCAAGAAAAACGACAGTTTTGAACAGATTCTAGAAGCTCACTTTATTTAGAGAGACCTTTAAAAATCTAATTTAAAGTGATAGGAAACATGTGACTTAAAAATAAAAGCACAGCGAAACATATTTTCATTTGAGTGTTGTTTCATTTGGAATTATATACTTTGTAATGTAGATAAGAATTAAAAATTAAAGTGGAATAAATCCAAATTTAAAACAGTTTAAACTTTTTTATTTGAAAATGATGTTAAAAATGCTCTTTTGTTTTTATTTAATGTCTTAATAATTAAAAAAAAAATTCGATCCTAGTGAAATAGTACATTAATCAAGACATGAAGACTTTGAAATCATTTGACTTTTAATAAACTACTTTGTCAAAAGTTTAACTTCATATAATATTTTAAATAAATGTAAATTTAATTTAAAATGTTTCACTTCTATCTACCATAACATTAAGCAATAATCTAGCAAAGAGTATATGCCACGTTTATATAAATGTTTAATGCACTCAGTGTTGTCATCACTTAGTTCAAAATGACAACCAAAGACAAGTAACTGACTAAACAATTTTGTTCAAATAGTTTTTTTTTGTTTAACTTCAGGATAAAACTCATTTATTGGACTGCAAATATATACAATAAAAGAGTATAAAAATAAAAACGTTTAAAACCACTAAGCACGAAGTTAATAAAGACAAATTGTATTGAAAATGAAAAATTGTTTTACTCACACTCGTTTAGTAAAAAATTTACAAAATTAGAGTTAAAATAAAAAAGATAAAGCGATGCTAAGGAATTCTTCAATACAAGTGCTCACATACATATCCACTTATTTGCCACCGTATGTTGTTAAAATAATAGAAAAAAAGCTAACAAAGAAGAGAACTTACCATTTTCTCTCTGCCAATAATTGATGGCTTTTGGTGATGCTTCCACGTTACAAATTAAAGTGACATCTGTCAAGACAGGAGCACCCACCAATTGATTTGGAACTTGTACCAAAGGATGAACTAAAAAAAATAAAATTAAAAATCTTTAATTTAAGGAGTTTTGTGATGTTTTGTTTACTTTATAATAAATTTATTTTCATATCTGCCGTTTGAAAGAATTTCATTATTTTTGTTTTTTTACCTAATCGTTTAACTAATCCAACCAACCTTTTGTCTCAATGTTTTAAACTTGCTTATTTTTTAACCCTTGAAAATGAAAAAAAGGAGTCATACACCAACATATTGATTTATTTCGGTTTTGGTTTTCTTTTGGTTCTTTTTTACCACAGCTGTTGGTTTAAAAGTCTTGTGATTGAAAAAAAGAAAATCGACACAAACTCTTAAACCCACCATTTGGTTTACACAAACAAAGGGAATGATAAAAAATCCTTTTTCAAAAAAATAAAAAAAAATGATGCGATTTTAATTGAAAATGAATTAGTTTGCTTCCTGCTGCAGGCCGTCAGTACAGGCAGCATACAAAAGTCACTTTTCATGGTAAAATCCTTGTTGTTATTGTTGGTGCTTCCTTAAAAAGGTCAGAGCATTTGTTTTAGTCTTAATTTTTTTAACCTGACATTTGCTTATATGTCTGGTATGTTTTATTGGCTTAAAACTTTCATTTCAGATTTTTTTTACATCTTTATTTTGCAAGAAGAGAGAAATTGAAGATTTTTCTTTTTGTTATCAGGATATTTTTAGTGCAAAAGTAGACCTAAGGAATTTTTAGAAAAATGATTTTTGTGGGCTCCTATCTAAAGTTGACATGTGTCTTATAAAACTGTAAACACTTAGACTGCTTAGAAGAATAAATTTACAATCTCCTCTTAAAAACAGAGCATTTTACAATTGCATAAGCCGAATTTACGTTTTGTATTACATGATTGAAATATCCACACTTGTTATTTTAAATAACTATTTGATGAAAAGTGTCAATTGAAATATTGCCACGATATCTTTTGACTCTTGTGGATTAACATTTACTATTTATTTAGTTCTTTTAATTGAAAAGTAAAACCTCATAAGAATTATTATACACATGCAATTTTAGATTCTCCTCACATGAAGCAATCTACTTAAGGTGTTTCTTTTATACTTAAATTTATATTTGTGTAAATTTTAAACATTTTTGACGAAAAAGTGTAAGAAACTAACTTCAGTGTTAATTAATTGTTTTATAATTTTTCCCGCATTAAGACATTAAGCATTGTTTTTTTTTATATATATAAAAATTTGCCAGAAATTTATTTAAATACAAAAAAAAAATAAATAAAAATGTATTTATTTACTATTACTTTTTAAACCAAAAGGAATAAATGGAACAGAATTATTTTCAATATAGCAAAATAAATTTACTATTGTCTAGACTTTACTCATCACACCAGCTTTTGTATTCAGAAAAACTCTAACTTCTGATCTTGTTGTGTTTTTAAGTCAGTAAATTATTCCTGTTAATCGGAAATGCTTAAAACCTCAAAAGATGCAATCACATTTCAAACAAATTAAAGCTTCTTCTTCTTATTCTTCTTCTTCTTCTTTTTATTACCGAAGTTTTAAGACATACTATTTTTAGACTGTGATTGAAGAAATTTTTACTGTTCTCTTTATAGTTAAACATTTGAAACCCCGCTTTGATAAGAATGGGGTTATTTATTTGGAGCGAATACATTTTGTAACATCACAGACGAGCAATAGTTGAATTTTTGCGACTCATTATTGTTAGAACGCTTGTTGTATATGCTTTAGTGGCAAAATATCATTAACATAACTGTTCATAGTATTCATAGCATTTGAAAAATACTAATATTGGTATTTGCAATTTTTATTCTAAAAGGATAAGGAGTAAAAGACAATTTATACGAAAGCCAATACCTCACTGATATTGTAGATATTGCAAAGACGATAATAAAACAGAACTACTTTAGATTTCATAACCACTTTTACGTATTACCTGACGGACTCGGTATGGAAAACCCAACTTCCGCAATCTTCATGGAAATTTTCATGCATCATTTCGAATCAATACACGTAATAACACTAATGGAAAAATACCAAATAACTCATTATTATGGATACGTAGATGACATTATATGCATCCTCGAATAAGTAACGGCGAACAAATTCTAGTAAACTTAAACGCAATCCATAATAAGATTACATACACAATGGAAAAAGAACAAGACATCATTATAACACTGAAGGAACTGATTGTTTTACATTTGAAAACGAACTCTGACAGACACTAGCATCCACAACACCTCGAACTACCCGACTTAACATAAACTAGCACATTTAGACATATGATACACAGACTTAAGATAATTCTACTTTATCCAGATAAGTACAACAAAGAATTCAACACAATTTACACCATAGCTATACATAACGGCAACAAGATCACTACCATCGATAAACTTCTTGGGCAATACAACAGTAAAAACAGGAATAAAGAAGACAAAGAGAAAACTGATACAGCACGATGACACACCTTTACTTACACAGGACCAGAAATATACAGACTAACCTTTTTCACAAAGAAGGAATACTCACAGCATTAAAAACTGGCAACACTCTGAGACATAATCTCAAAACAATGACAGAAACAACGGACACACATCAAGGGAAATAGATGAATGTACGACATTACTACATCCTAGCAAAAACGGACGAAGACTAGACATTCTTGATAACATTGAAATCTACAAAAGAAAAACCTTCAACATTGTCATTATAAACGATCAGGCAAAAACGACATCAGACATAATTTTCACACCATTAAAGCTACTCATGCACACGAACAAACGAAAAACAACCTCAGAGGGACATACGTACCTAGATAATAATAAAAGATGGAGGTATTCAGAAATTTACTTTCTGCCTACATGGATAGATAGGAACTTAACGACACACTCACCAGTACAAATTATACCGTGGCTTGGTAATGATGTTTTCACATCGAATTCGAACTTAAGCCTAACTGAAAACAAGTTCAGTTGTTAAAATTTTCGAAAAACTAATAATTTTTTATGTCTTTAATAAGATACTACTAATTTTACACTCTATCGTCCTAGCTAATGGATAGAAAATAATATTTATTACTATATTTGCTGGCGATTTTTCTGATTATAATCGTTTTGCTATTGAATTTATAAATTTGTTACATCGTTTTGCTTAATGAGTAACATATTTCGTAAGCTTTACTAAATTTCTACAAAAACAATAATGACGTTATCTTTTTTGTTTTTCATAGTTTTTATTATTATTTAATTTAAAATTTTTTAATTTTTTTTTTCGTAACGAATGTCCATGTCTTCACGATGTGCAACATATTGGTAATTGTTTGGTAGTTTTCGATTGCGTATATCTTATGCTGTTGATTTTTTCTATAAAACCATTTATTATTTATATTTGTTAGTTAGATTGTTGTTGGATTTGTTATTGTTTGTTAAAACAAACCAAGTGTTGACTTTTACTTTAACAGACCATATATATGACCAGACAGGAAAGAGAACAGATTTTTTATACAAGGAATACATCATGTGTGATGACTTTCGTACTCTCTTATATATAGTTAAATGAGACAGAATTTTAAAGTACTTAAATCATTTACAATCAAATTTTGTTCTGGCCTAAATTTTTGGGTTTTGATAATTTTAATAAATGAATTAAATGAATTGTAAATAGAAGAAAACTAAAAAAAAAATACTGGATAAATAAACTGATTTTGAAAACCTGTTTGTTAATCTAACTAAATTTTTAATTAGTGTGCGATATATATGCTTTATTAAAAATAGACACAATCGTAGCTTTATATAAATAGAAAAATATTTTTTATAAATTTTACCACTAACTAGGAGTTTGATCGAGCTTTCCCTCGGTTTTGTTTAAAGGGTTACAAGCATGATGTTCGCTTACACAATAGCTAGGATATTTTAATTCTTATTTTTAAAAATCAATAAATCTTATTTTAATAATCAGTAAATAATTCTTTTAAATATCAACATTATCATCTTCTCTAGAGACCTTCCTTCCTATTACACTATGCTGCTGTCTTTAATATTTGTTGCAAAAACAACTGCGTGTTATTGGTTGTAGCATATTATTTTGCTTTATATCCATAATATCTTTGTGTGTTTATTTATACATCTATGACCTATAGACGACAACAATAATAATGATATAAAAAAAGAACAACAACAATGATGGGTAAATATATTGAATTTATTCTAAATACGAAAAAATGTGTATTTAAGCATTTTTTTTACTTTAACTCAGATCATCTGTTTATGTAACTATTAACTTTAAGTATTAGAAGTTTATAAATTAAGGAAGTTCTATTCGAAAAATATAATAAATAATTTAGGTGGCTTAAAGTAGAGTTTCGTGGACATAATTTTAATTAATTGTTTATTTTAATAATATGTGTGTAAAGTGTCAAATATTTCGAGCTGCTATATTCCTTTATAAAAAAATTAGAAGTTTATAAATTAAGGGTGTTCTATTCCAAAAATAAAATAAATAAATTATTTAGGTGGCTTAAAGTAGGGTTTCGTGGACATTTTTTTTAATTAATAAATTTTATTTTATTAACATGTGTGTAAAGTGTCAAATATTTCGAGCTGCTACATTCCTTCATAAAAAATAAATTAATAATAATATTTTTATTGAACATGAGTGAGTTGCCGATAAACTTTCATCCAGAAAACTGTAATCATAATTTGGGTAAGCTTAAGATGTCTTTACTTTTTTAAATTTTTATGCCATATAGTTCAATATCCAAATATCTGACAAATTGCACTTACCTACTACTAATAATCAAATTAATTGATTTTATTATAAAACTGCATGTGAGTGGAAACAAGTTTTAAAAGCAAAACTCACAGCTAAAAGGAATATAATATTATTATTATGTAGGAGAGGTAGAGGAACCGTCATTTGGCTGGTCTTACAGATTAAATATTTATTTTCGCAAGCCTAACACAAAAATTAAATTCATAGCGGATGAGAGTACTTGGTTTATTTCTACAATTTAAAAAGGAAATGAAACTCAATTATTATGTGCCAGTTTTAGCTTAAACAAAATTCTTTACTTAGCATATACCATATTAATGTCCATAATTTAGTTCAAGGAGAAATATATATCATTTTTCGTTTTTGTTTAGTTTTTTTTAAAATTAATTTTGTTGTTGTTTGCTTTATTGCAATACATGTAAAAAGTTCTGTTTTTCTTTTGTGCTTGTGTAACTTTGTAAATTTTTGTGATTTAATGTAACAGATTGTCCTATTAGATTGCTCATGTTTGTTGTTTTGGTACTTAATTTAATTGTTGCTTCAATTATAATGTAAAATTAGTTCTAATTTAGTTTTTTCATTACTTTTTAAGAAGTCTAATAAGTATAAAATAAAAACAAGATTTGTGAAATATAATGTTTGTTTTGGTGGGAAATAAGTTGTGAGAAATAGTTTACAAAATGTAGTTTCCTTTTTTAGTAAGGAAATAAAGGTCAGGAGATTAATTATAATTATAATAGAGTTAAAGCGATCTGTTCATCTGGTATTTACCAGAAATAGGACTTGAAAAGACTACTGGATTGATAAGTTGCAGGGATTAGCCGGTTTTTAATCTATAGTTTACAGATAGACTTGCTTGTGTAATGCAAAAAAACTATCAACATATAGTATTTTCCGTTTCAGCAGCGGTCCAGGTAATAGTGTAAAGTGGTTCTCGCGCTATCCATTTAATGTCAAGCTAATTGCGAAAATTACAAAGATAGAGGAAATACTGTAAACTGTGGTGATATAGAGGTGTTATCTAACTACCTTAATAACTTTTTCTCAAAGCGAAAGTATGTTTGCGTAATATTCTCGCAGAATTGGTGTAAACCAGGAGCTTAGTTGAATTACATAAATTTAAAAGAAGCCTACATGTAAGCGAGCGCCTATTAAGAGGTGTACCTAGGTTTTTCTGCAAATTGCTTCTACTCTCCTTTGAGTCTCCTTTTACTTACAAGCAATATAAAGTACTTTCTTTCATATTATTAAAGTATTTATCGAGTCACAAGCAAATTAAATTTTATCCTTAAATTATATTTTAAGGGGTTTTTTTTATGGAAAATAGTGAATTTTTTTTTAGAACTTTGGGAGATTAAATGTGATAATATTATTTACTTATCATAGTAAGAAGTGTATTCATAATTTTTTATGAATAACCGAATATTTAAGTTACAAATAATATAATTATTATTAATATGCAAAGAGAATGATGTATTGCGATGTAATCAAATCTTTTTTGCTTAAGTCACTGTATTTATTAATGTATAAAAACTAAAGTACTGTAAAGTAAAGTCTTCATTTTTGGAAAAAATTACAAACTAGCAGCGTTTAGTCATATGATACACAGGCTTGGGATAATTCCACTTACTCCAGATAAGTACAGGAGGAAACTCGACACAATCTACGCCATAGCTATGAATAACGGCTACAAAACCACCACCATCGATAAACACCTTAGACAATACAACACTAAGAACAGAAATAGAGAAGACAAGAGACAGCCGATACAACACGACGGCACACCTTTACTTACACAGGACCAGAAATATACAGACTAACTAACCTTTTTCACAAAGAAGGAATACTCACAGCATTGAAAAGTGGAAACACCCTCAGACACTATCTCAGAACAACTACAGAAACAACTGACAAATTCAATTCCAGCGGGGTATACAGACTTACCTGTACCAGCAAACGAACTTATATAGGGCAAACTGGACGGACACTAAAAACAAGGTTTACAGAACACATACGCTCATACAAATGGAAAAGAGAAGATTCAAACTTTGCATCACACCTTGACACTCACGGACACACACCAAGGGAAATAGATGAATGTATGACATTATTATATCCTAGCAAAAAAGGACGAAGACTAGACATTCTTGAAAATATGGAAATCTACAAGACAAAAACATTCAACAACGACATTATAAACGAACAGGTAAACACGATCTCAGACACAATTTTCACACCATTGCGACTACTCATGCAAACGGGCAAACGAAAAACACACTCAGACGGATACACGTACCTACATAATAGTAAAAGACGGAGGTATCGATAAATTCACTTTGCATACAGATGCCAGGTGGCTGGTATTCTGCTTACCTGAATATATACGGACCTAATAACAGAACTACCTGTACGCCAACACTGACTCACCAGTACAAACTAAACCGCGGCTTGAGAATGATGTATTCCCATCGAAAGCGCTCGCCATCGAATACAAACCAGCCAGTTAGGACAGAAAATGGCAATATTAAAAAAATACTCCTTTACATGTTGATACTTAAGGCTTTTGGTAAAAGTAGAAGCTAATTGCAGTTCTAATCTATATTCATTTCTATTTTTGAAAGATCGAAAAGAAGGCTGTATATTTCAATTTATATTTGTATTTCCAATATATAAACTTATGATAATACTAACAGTAAGAAGAAATCACTCTAAAACAATATATATAATTTAATTATTCCTTCAATTACTTTTTCTATTTCATTTAATTGACAGGTAAAGTTATTAAGGAAATCTCTGACTACACTGCTAATACAACTTAACTTGCAAATATAACCATAAAACAAATAATAGGAGTAACAGCAAAAAAAACCAAAATAATAGAAAAACACAGATGCATATACACATACACGCACAAAAACATGTAATCAGACAAATGTTCAAAGAGAATTATATTATTCTATTCTTTTTTTAAATTTAATTTTAGCACCTTTGGCAAAACACAAAATGATGGAATCAGAACAAGCTGATATATGAATAAAGCAAGCAGATGAAAAGAAAGACGAACTTTAAATGCCAAGCGGCTTTTTTGATTAAAATCAATCATTAGATAAATATACTTAAAATGAATTTTTTAATAAATGCTTTTCTTAACTAATTTAAGGGTAGTGTTCACACATAATAGGAAAAATTTGGTCATAAAATAAATTTTCGCTGTTTTATGTGCAGAATTAAAATGATAATAAATAGTGAAGTTCCATGTTCATATTGGAATCATACCCCTTTTCAAATAAATAGCCATATAGTGCATCACATAATTTGGAAAAGTTGTAAAGAAGAGTAATTGGTACTCATAAATTCGTAGATATTAAAACGGAATAAACTGACTACTAAAACTGGTATGATGTTGCGGAATACTGTAAGAGATTATTCCTTCTGATCAAGAGGGTGCTCTGACTTTAATGCTTGTTGTTAGGGGAAAATAGGATTTTGTTTTCTAGACCGAATATTAGAAAGACGAGTCCTAACGGATGACTCGATATTTAAAAAATTATTTGCTAATGAAAGTTAAGGAAAATAGTTTTTTTCTTCTGATGACGTTTGTTATATCAGAATTTTGTTTGTTTTTAGATTGAAGAATTCAATAACGATTAAAGCTTATAGTATTTAATGATACTTAACAAATATCCGATTTATTATTAATGTTGCAGACTGAGTAAAAATATAAGGTAAAATTATGTTTCAATGGTTACTGTCGATCTTATCTTCGAACATTTTAAATTTTGCACTTTTTATAATCTATTATTATATGGTTATAATTCTCATTTAAGCAATTTTCGATTAAAATGATTAGTCTCAGTTAATTAGTATTATTTTAGATTTCAATGTTTTTGGTACAGCATAAAATATTCTCATATTTTTATGCTTCAACTTGTAAAAAAATTTCTTGCGTATAATGCAATACCACCACTTTCTTTTCTCACTGTGTAAGTTATCCTGCACCTTGGAATAAATGTAATTCCTTAAATTCATATGAGTTTTCTTGTATAAAGGTAAGTACTAAAGATATATTAAACAGATAAATATTTTGCTTTTTAGTGTGTTTTGTTTTCATTTTTCATTTTCATAGATGTACTTCTGATAGAAAGACATCTGATATATTTCCTTTTAAAATCTTTTGGGGCTTATATATATATACATACACAAACAGGTAGACAGACAAATATAACTACTTAGTCACTCATACATGTTCAAGAGGGTTTCTATATGCTCTTAAAAATTTACTTCTAATTTTGGTAACAACATTTTATTTTCTTGGGAGTTCAATGAACAATAAGTTCTATTGATTCTTTATATTCCAGCGTTTAATATGAAAGAAACGCAGGATATTAAATTTTGTTTCAGTTTCCCATTGTTGCTGTAATTTGTACACCCTCTCCTCTCTACAGGTGGCAATACACAATTGAATACTTTTGAACACAGAAAATTTCATTTCATAAACTTACAAACACACTAGATGTAAAACTTAATGACCTGAAAAAGAAAACTTAGTAAATGTTAGATGCGTGTTTCAACAATCATTGGAGACTTGCACGCTTATACTAGGAAAGCACACAAATTGATGGTAGATAGCGATATACACATGTGATAACTTTCACCTTAATTCAAAAACGTACGCCCCCAGCATTTACTTATTTGCACCTTAGGTGTTTGCAGTTGCTAGTGACGGTGATATAAGGCAAACATCCTTTTAAAAGTCACGCAAAAAGTCAAAAAGTTTTGCTTTTGTATATTCAGAAGGTTTAACTCTTTCATGTATTTGCATTATTAAAGTTAAGCTAAGAACAAATAATTAAAAACAATGGTCAACTAAATACGAAGTATAATGCAAAAGTAAATAAAATTAATAATGTTCTTTGTTGACTTTTAACACTTTTGTTTTTCTCAATAACATCGTTTTCAAATATTTTTTACTAAAAAGTATAATATTTTACAAGCCTTTCTAATTAAGTACTATTGTTACTCTTTCGTAAAAGAATTTGATGGCAGAAAGTTATAATTTATTCAGATTTTGATGGGGGCAGTAAGGCTAAATCACATCTCATTTTACGCATTAAATCCCTTCAGAAAATTATTGAATTTTTAAAAATACTTTTGAAAATAACTGGAGTTTTTAAAGCCAGTTTTTGTTTGTTTTTTTTTTTGCTTTGTGATTTTACAGTATATGCATGTAATGCGTTCGACATTGCATAAAAAATAGGTCAAATTCGGGGAGGGCCGGTGTACCACGTTTAAAAGGAATTTTTGTATGAGGAAATATTGAAAATTACCGCTATCTATTCTTTATGAGAAGACTTTTCGGCATATTACCAAGTCCCATAACAGACTCCATTTTTCGATATTTGTACAAGATTTTGGCAGGATTATATCATGCTACGCTTCTGTGTTACTCGGGTAAGACAAACTGTTCTGTGCCTTATAAGTAAACATTGACAATAAGTGTTTTCATTTATCTAATCCAAATATTTCAGAATATTTGTACCGCAAATTATACAAGAGTTTTTATTTGCTTCTTTATGTGCATGTAGCTTTTTTAATTATAAACTGAAGAAAAAAGGTCATTGTAAATTAAATTAAAAACAATGATTTGAGCTATGAGTTATCCTCAATGTTATTTTTGGTTTCGTGTAGTTATAATGCAACCTGGATCCAAATAACACGTTCTTATTGGTAAACATTAGCTGGAGACCTTTTAGTTATTTCTTTACCCAACGGTCGTTAGTGTGTTAACTTTTAACAACTTTTTCAACAAAAGATAATAGCGTTAAATTTGAATTTAAACTGGTGCAAAACATTTTTTGCAATTAACAGTGTAATTGATTTTTTTATATCAAATTTAGAAAAAAAAACTGCAGTTTAAAATTTTGGAATTTTCTTTAACTTCGATTCCTCCAACTTCATTGCATCTGAGGAACACTTTCGTTAAACTTCATGCTAATAGTTATCGTTACAATAACCTTAAACGGCGTTAAATTTTTTATGTGCACGTAAATATTTGAAACGTTTACAAAGTGTTTGAGGAGTGTTAATACTGGTGCTGCTAGAGGATGTAAAGAACAATAAACCGGAAATATCGTGTATTTTTTTCTTTCCCTTCTTCCTTAAGTAAGAGAATGTAATAACAACTAACAAAGTTTACAAAATCAACTAAACTAGCAACAATATAAAAATAAAAAAAAAACAACTACAAAAATCTCTTGTGGTTCTGTCTACCTGTCAATAGTTACATAAAGAAAACACGGCTAAAATACAGAGAAAGTTTTCTAAAAGTCTCACATTGCTACCAATATCTGTATGAACATATTAATATATTATATGTATTCGTATTCATTTATTTGTGTAGGTGTGTGTATGGTGCGTGTGCGTGTTTGTGTAAGCTTAAGTAGAGTAAGCGTGTTAAATTTGTAGTTGACTGAAATCGACTCATAAAAGTCAAAACCTGCTGAGACGGAAATAAATATAATTCAAAGTATTTATTGGTTGTCGGTTTCAACTTGGTTGAATATTCATAAGTTTATTGGAAATTGGGCGCGCTTCTTTTTGTAGCTATATGATTGCCTGATTTAACGAAAACTAATCTTAAGATATTAGGTTTTATTTTATAAGATAAACAAGAAATTTAATTTAACATTTAATCTATTAATATTTTGGCATTAAAGATTAAAAAAATTGATGTTAAAATTAACGTAAAATAATGTTTACCGAGAGTGCGGAGAGTAGTAAAGCCTTCTGTGACCTTGTGGTATGTTTTTTTATCATTTGTAATTTTATATAAAGGAAATCAATCCTAATATGGAAACAGTTAAACAAAATTGTATAAAATTATATCAACATCAAGCCAACAAATACTTAACCGAAATTAAATTAAAATAAAATTATAATTATACTGTTGTTTTTATCCTAGTAAAACCATCTCCGTCATAGTAAATTGTTACTTTTAAGTATTTAAATAACGTTAAATATTTAGTACAAACATTAATTTTTAACTCTGAGACTCTGACTATACTCTTGTTAACACATTCTCTTGTTAACAGTGGCTTTCTTAACCATAATACTCTCTAGTCCCGAAAAATTTGGAATATTTGATCTCTTATTTACTTGACAGTTGTTTTAACCAATCACTGTCATCCTTAAGGCTCTAGCGAGAATTTAACTCATGCTCTTCAGAGTGGGAAAATAATTCCACTCCATATTTGCAATGCCGGACTCTAAGCCATCTCAGTCAGAGCTTCATACAACAAAATAATTATCTTCTGCATTTTTTGGTCTTTTATTCATCCAAATCCCTTGAACTGTTCTCAAATTATACTAAAATATACAAACTGTTTAAAAACTGATAACAGTTAAATCGGGGTTTTCGGGAAGGAAGTAAATTGTTTGCACTACATTGTAATATCTCATACATAAAAGGCCATAAGTTAAAAGTTGGAAAGATAAATGTACATGAGCGAAGATTATATTGATTAAAAATTTTATATTTGAATAAAAGAAAATAATGAAAACTATGCCGGTTCTGCCCAAAAAGAGTTATTACTTGAAGCGCTATAAATTACATTCTTTTCAGAATTCGCACATTCCATATAGAATAGCAAGCAAGCTCGTAAGATAATATTACTGTGGTGATATTTAACAGAACCCACATAAATGCAGTTATAGGGAAAGTTTATTGTCGATAATTGGTGAAAAAATGTATCATTGTGATTATGAGACAGCCTTTCGTAACAATATCTATCGAAAAATTTACGTAGGTATTGTTAAAAGAAATCTTTTATAAACAAATAGTTTTAACACGAGCGTGGTAGCGATATGTTGTTAAAATTCAAATAACTTTAAGGCTTTCCCCATTTAAGGCAGTCCATATACAGATGAAAATGAACTAATAGAGCATAATTATATGAATACCCCTGTATTGTTAAAATTCAAGTGCATTAATTTAAGGTGCCCCTGTAGGCTAATAGGTAGTGTACTAGCTTGTAAATATTGGGGTTTGGGGGTTCAATTCCCAACGAAGACCTTTTTTTTTTCACTAAAAAAATAAAAACTGACTGTCGGTGGGGCTGCTCAGCGATGAAGGCATAGTCACTGGTCGCTGTGCTGTCTAATATACGGCAGTTAATTTCCGACTACCCTTCTACTTTCACCACCTTTTTCATCTATTCTCTATCCCTTTCCTAAAGAATGTAGGCACGGTACTTGACTAAATAGGAATTGTTGCCTGAAGTGCTACTTCTCTTTAAAAAAAAAAAAAACAAAAGTTTTTAAAATCTTTGAGATTTTTTAAGAAGACAGCAGATTCTCAAATAAGTAAGTTTGTATCCAGTTTTATTCGAAAAATATTCTTTATGTCGAGAGCTGCATTTTACTGTGTCGTTTTGACCGAATCTTCACTAGTGAGAATTAATATATAGTAAAATTAATACTCATACTATTTGATGTTTCTAAGGCAAAGGATCTTAAAAAGTGTTAATTTATATTTTTCCAAATGTCCTCAACTTGTTGATGTTTTCATTGATTTAAAATGAAATTTTTTTAAACAAGAGTCACATCAACAAAAATGATTAAATTTATGCATTTGCTTTAAAAAGTTATTTTCTTTTTATATAAAAAATATATGCTGTAGGCAACTTTTTCTGTACTCACAATGCACCTGTAGCTTCATACGTTTACTGACGGAAGGTGGCACTCCATTCGATGCGATACACATGTAGGCACCCATTTCGGATCGCGTGACCTTTGACAATGTTAACATTTCACCTTCTACCGCTAAAGCTAAAATTAGTTGAAATAAAAACAAAAATTAGAAAATTAATAAAGTACAAACTAAAATGTCGTTAGAGTTTCAGCTAGAAAGCGGAAAAAGTTTATATTATGGTGTAAACTTTTTTCTTTAACAAAAACTATGTTTATGTATGTTTTCAATGTTATTGTAGTTTTTGTTAATAACAAAGTGACATGCATGCGAATTTATGTTTAGTCCTTTTGCTTGTTTTAAACGGTATTTATTTAGTTTTAAATTTTCTGATTTGATGTATATGATTCGTAAGAAAAAAGAAATGAAAGAATTGTGCTGTTTAATTTTTTTTCCTCACCTTTTGTTTTCTGATGAGCTCCATTGCGTGCTATAATTTCTCTGCCATCTTCACGGCGCCACGTTATTCTAGGTTTTGGATGCCCTCGGGCTCGACATACTAATTTTGCCGATCCTCCTTCGGGTACCATCATATCACCTGATGTTTCCTCATTTATAATGTCTGGCGGTATGACAACTTCTAAAACTGCCGTCTGTAGTATAAAAAGGTCTTTTGTTAGAATTATACGCAGCAGCTTGAAGAATTTACAAGTTTTAATTTGGATCTTATCTTACAGCTTGTTTTGCATAAATGATAAAGTTGTAAAATCAATTATAAATATTTAAAATTGTTTCATATTAAATCAGAGTTATATGAATTAAAATTTTTTATTTTTATAGCGTAGTTTAATAAAAAAAAACGTTACACAGTGGGGGATTTGGTAAAACAAATCTTCTGTGTCGAAAATGTCAAACTTTACAAAACTATAGTAGACATATAATATAGCTTCTCTTTTAAATTTAGACCTTGTCTTAACAATAGAACGCCTTAAGTATATGAAAAATTAAAACTATTTCCAACTTGTTTCTGCCCTGATATTTAGAATTTTTTATTTTGGCGGAAGCTTTTGTAGTTTAGAAAATATTTGATTTTAAAATTAAAAAAAAAATATTTTTTTGATATGGGCGTATATTCTCAGACGGAGTTTAATCTATTTGGGTATGATTTTACATGAACCGAAGCCGGTTTGTTCACAAACCAAATTTGATGCGGGTTGGCGTAAAATCATACAGAAAAAAATATTTTTTTGTTCTGCCTTGGTCTAGCTCCTTGATAAAACTCTTTCGACTTTTTTCCTATATATGTTAAGTATTAAAAAAAATCTATTTAAAATCAAAAGTTATACAAAAGTAAATTTTAAACTGCAGAAATTATTCATGCCATCCAAGGAATCCAATCCTTGGATGGCATGGATATCCAAGTTCTTAAAACAAACTAACATATATGATAAAATTTAGCTTATATAAAATTCTTATATAAGTACGCATTTATAAAACATATGAGCTGAGGGCCTATGAAGCTATTAAAAAATATATTAACATACAATATGTAATATTGTATTATTGTTATTATTTGTTAATAAATAAATAAATAATATGCAGAAATAAATAAATTTTCTGTAGTATAGAAGGAGCAGAGGTATTTTGCCCCAATTCCAAAAGGCTAGTTAGATAAAAAAGGAACCTCTATATTATTTGGGTTTCTGCAAATAGTGACTTTATTAACAGCATTAGTATATGGATAATATATTTTTATCCTATATTCAGAAACAATTTTGGTTTGTCTGTGAATATTTAGATGTCTAATATTTAAAGCAATATGCTTTCGGTTTTTATGTATTTTTATTTAAAACTGGTACCTTGGTTTCGAATATATTATTTTAGTTATTTAATTTTTTGTGATACTATGCGTGTGTTTTTTCTTACAAAAATCCATGAGCCATTATCAATTAAAAAACTTTTCCGTTGATTCTAACTAAAAAAATAAGGACATCTCCGCCGTTTCATTATAAAAAAGGTAATCTACTTGAATATGAAATTTTTATTTTACGGCTGCACTAAGAGTCGATATGTAACATGAAATTCATTTTTGTTGCAGAATATTGTCGGTTTTAATATTGAAAAACATAAAAGTTACCATTTAATTTCCAAATCCATAATGCACTTACATTTTAAAAATAATATAAACAATTTTAAACATAGAAGCATTCTAAATAAAAAAGTAATAAATAATGGAATAATACATAACTTTTTTTAAAGTATACACAGTATGGTAGTCTTATTTGGAAATTTCTTAGTCTTCCACAATCTTTTACCTTTCCTCTTGTTATTCCGTTGACTGCACATTAAACATTTCAACATATTAAGTGAATTAAAGATGGTGAAACGATGAAATTCAATTGAATTTTTAATAAAAGCAAAAGTTAAAAATTAATACGAGAATATGAAATTCTCACTGGGGCACTTAACGCCAAGATAAAAACTACGACGTCAGTTGCAATAAGCATTCACAAAAATTTATATATATAACACAAAAACGAAGTGGATCAAAGAGGTGGAATCAAAATTAACTGTTTCATGTGAATGAAAAAAAAAAAATAAAAATATTAAATTTTTAATCGACTACCCACCATATGTAAGTCAACGTATAAAATAAAATGGTAGCAAATACACTCAGATGCATAGACACATATAAATAAACTAAGCCATATGCATGCAAATGTATATACTACTTTATATATGTACGTATGAATAAATGATATCTTTACACGCACATATATTTGCATATTCAAACATGAGCCAAATAAATGTTAACAAATACCTAAATCTTCTTGCACACATTCATATCTACATACATATAAAAATTTATACACAAATGTGAATATAAATTCATTCATATTTGTCAACGACGACAACGATGGCAGCGATGAAATAACATTAAAGCAAGAAAAATATTAAAACTTAAAAAAAACAAAGAAAAAATTAAAAAACAGCAAAATTAAACATTTATATGAATTAAGTAGATAAAAAGTAAAAACATTCAAAATTTATATCGTCATCTTAAATGGCAAATGTGATAGCTTTTTTACATTTTTCATATGCAAATAATTAAATAACTGCTGTTAAGGTAGACTTTAATGATTAACAAACAAACAAAAATAAATTTTTAAAACAAACTGTTGAAATAGCAAATAGCAAAGCACAAAAGCGAAGAAAAACTGAGGTGGGATTTCAAAACATTGAATTCCTATTTAGAATTCTATATTTATCAATAATAACAAAAAATTTTCGTTTACTTTTACTTAAATTGTAAATTATATGAACAAAATATTATTTCGCAGTAGTGTTCCAGGCTGAAAGCTTAATATTGCAATATTTAAAGACTAGGTTATATAACCTATTATCTAATAAGAGATTTTAGTGTTTTTCTTTACTTTTTATATTTTTATATAATTTTTATAATTGTTTTTATATTTGTTTATTTTTATGCCCCTTTTTAAGAGAAACGCAGTTCAAAGGCCCCTTTCTTTCATGGTAACGATAAGCCGATATGTAGATATGCACATATAGTGAGTAAACTTTTGCATATAACTGTCAAATGAATAAATATATTAAAAGAATGACTTCATTTACTGCATTAATGAACTTTAAAGATCATAATTTAAGAATTTTTTTTATCTATTATTCTATGTTAACACGTGGCTACAAAGTCTTATTTAGAACTAGTAAGTTGTGGTTAAATCTGTGCAAAACTATTGTCTTACTATTAATCCTCACAGTTGAATATTTTGTTTAATATATCAAGCGAAATATTGTAAAATGCCGGTACGCAAAACATTAGAATGAAATTACTAAAATATTGTTACATTTATACCCTTTATAAACGTTTTCTTATAAGTTCTTCATTGCAAAATAAATAACACCAGATTTTAGAGTTTTTAAATTAATTACAAGTTTATTTACTTTAACTACACACAAAGTTGCCACTACAGAACAAGTTACTTAAGATGCACGTTTTTACTTCACGAGGTTTATTTTTCAACTGACTAGCTATTCACTTAGATGCTGCCTTTTATATTAGTCCACTAATCACGCATCACATTTTGTTGTTGTTCATTCAATATATAGGCGCCTGTAGGTCTGTGAGTATTTTTGTTTTTATGCTGTTAAAGTTTCCCAATTGTTTAATTTATTATTCAATTATTTTCTTTTAAAACTTAAGCAAGACGCATCCGAAACGATATTGTATTTCCGAAGTTTCTAAGCCATCATGTTTATCAACAATTATTTTTTTTACTTCGCAGGGTAAAAAATGTTGCACACTTAGGGGCAGTAAAAACTTCAATCTACTAAATCGTGCTCTAGTTTTTTGTTAAATAAATTTGAAGAAAGTAAGAGGAATTTTACATATAATAAAAAATTGAGTCTTATGGGTGTTACTTTGCTTTTCGGTACATTATCTAGGGTTTTTTATTAATCTGATTTTCAGATTGTATTTTATTTGAACAAAATAAATTAATTATTATAATCCGTTTGGCTTTAGTTCGTAATTATTTGTGGTTAAATGCAAAGAGAACATTAAAATTTAGATACCAGACGACTGAATGCTGACGAATGTTGCGGCAAACCAGAGTGACTATATCACTCTAATAATTTTTTTGGGATATAAAACCTATTAAATTTATTTTATGCAATTTAAAATTTTTCGTTTTTTATTTACGAAAAATATATTTTATAAATAATTCGATATATTTTTAGGTGAGTTATTAATTGCCTAATTATTCATCAACATTTCTGTGATCATCATACATAATAAATTTAATTAGATCACTTCTATTGTATTTAGTACTAAATATAAAATACGGGTATATGTATACTAACAGATCTATTTTATTTATTTTTTGAAGCTACAATTTATCCCGAAAATTAATCAGTAATCCATTTATTTATACTAAATTTACAATAACATTCAAGAGATAATTTAAAAACTGTAGCTATAAACACATTCCTTTTATCTCCTGATCAGCAAATTCTTCCTGCATAAACAGTCATGAGACTTAAAGTCAAGTGAAAGGTATGTTTACGTATCTGCCATCTGATTCTGGAAAAAAAAGTATTACGTTTGGTTGCACAACATACACAAACAACGAGTCATCTCAATTTTTTCTTTGTTTTGGATTGTGCTAGCGGAGTATTAATGTTGGTGCTGGCGGTGATATGAGTGTTAAACTAACAGTTCAATAAAACAACAACAGAAACAAACTGTCCCAAGTGGATATACAAAAATGAAATATGAAGCCAATGATGTTGGCGGCGACATCTGAGAAACCACTTGAATTTTTCATGAGTCTATTTTACTTGATTTTTTGTTCTTTCTTTTTTATTTAATAAAGTATTTTATTGTAGAGAATATATTTAATTTGTCAATTTATTGGCAACAAAAGTATTAAAAGCTTTAAGGATTATAGTACAAAGGTTCTAAACATGTTAAATGAATTGAGGTCTTCATAATATTTAGTATCTTCTTATTTGTTAAACTTTATAATTAAAGCTTTTTTTCTTTAATAAAACTTTGTTTCTATTGCAAAAATATTTGTATATTAAAAATTTTTTAAATTCTATTTATTAACTGCTACTGCTGTTAGTTGTTATTCATATTAACTCTCATAAAAGTAAAAAAAGTTAGTTAAGGTTGATGATGACAGTTTCAATTTAATTTTATGTTATGCTTTTTCTATTTTTTTTTTAAATATGTGCTCACAATTCCATACACTCGTCCATATTCATATCATTTATTTGTTTTTTTCGTTTCTTGTTTGTTATTTGACTGTTATAAAATCATGGAGCTTTACAAAGTGAATTAAGTGAAAAGCAAATAAAGCATTATGTTTACATAAAGAAGAATTATATACCAAACTGACAAACTGATAAAAGTAAATATTTGTACAACCAGATGCCTATCCAACAGCAAAAAGTTGAATGCCGTTTGCTGAAAAAATCCTTTATTGATTTATTTTATTATGAAAATATGAATTTTATCTTTTAAAGACATCTTTGATTCTTTTGTGTACATTTTAATAGTCGCAGATAATTTTTTTATAATTAATTTCTGTAATCTCAAGATCTTTATATAAAATTTAAAGCAATTTTAAAAATGTTGTGGCGAAATATTGAAAATAAAAATAAAGTTTATTTAATTTTGATAGAAAGACCTTGTGCTTATAAAACTCATTTATAAAATGTGGAAAGGGTCAATACTATAATTATAGTTTGGTTGTAGGATAATAAACAAATTAATTTTACTTAAACTTTATTAAAAAAGAGACGTTTATCAAATGAGATTGACGATATATGCTTTTTCATTAGACCTCAATACCAGCTAATTTGCTCTCGAGTGCTATCTTCATTGTACGAGTACCAGAAATCACTAAAGTAAAATAAATTTTAGATGACGCAAAATTAAATTGAAGAGCTTTTAGGCTAAGAAAACATTTTTTTAAAGATTAGAAAATGTGACGGGGCTATCAAAAATCTTTTACAGATATGCACCTTAATTGCATAAGATTGTACTTTGTCACTATACTTGCAGTTCTCGACTTTAATTTTACGACTTCATTTGAACGTATTCGATTATCACGGATGTGAAATCGAAACAGTTAAATTTAATTTATTGTCATAAAATTAAAGCCAGCAGAGTGCTGCATTCAATAATCTTTAAATTGAAAGTTGTCGCAATACATTGTTACGTTTATAACTTTTATAAATGTTTTGTTATTACTGAGTTATTTATTTCAAAATAAATAACATCAGATATTAGAGT
Source organism: Trichopoda pennipes (assembly GCA_030448955.1). Classification (NCBI taxonomy): domain Eukaryota; kingdom Metazoa; phylum Arthropoda; class Insecta; order Diptera; family Tachinidae; genus Trichopoda; species Trichopoda pennipes. The sequence continues at coordinate 2,573,586 of JASKUP010000049.1, read as the reverse complement.
TTTCAAATTATTTACAAGTTTATTTACTTTAACAATACAGAAGAATTTACTAAAGAACCAAGTCTTTACTTCACGAGGTTTATGTTTTAACTAACTAATGTTTTAATTAACTAACTAACTCAGATGCTTTTTTTTATATTTGTCCGCTAGAGGTCTAAAAAAATAAAGAATTTTCTATTTCGTTTGTATCACATTTTGTCGTTGTTATGTTATTCCTTCTTGTTGGTCCGTGTGTATTGTTGTTTTTATGCTGTTAAAGTTTCTTTATGGAATTTATTTTTAGATAGTTGTTGTTGTCTTGTGTGTATAAGTTTTCTTAGAAAACTACGCAGTTAGTAAACAGCATACCCAGTTATTTTGTTTACTTTATTACTAAATTATTTTTTTTTTTAAACTTAAGCAAGACTTTCAATTATTTTATTTTAAATATAAATTTTATTAGGTATTTTCGATTTTAAATATATGGCTTACTTTAACTGCAACTAAACGCAAGTAACCCAATTTTAATTACTTTCATTTCTATTTGTATTTTTATTTTTCTGCGGTACTGGCTCATGAGTTCTTTGTTACAAAACATTCGCCTTAATAATGTCACAAAGTCATCCTCTCTTGTGTTACTTTATATTTTGTTAAGAAAATGTAACCTTTTATCTCTATAGCCATCCTGTCGGAAACTGGAACTTCAATAAGGTCCGAACTAACGATCTTATGTATACATATATAATCGACCGCACCGTTTTAATCAACAACGACGCACACTATTATAATGTTCGCATATTTTCACTTGCTAATAATGTGTGTATCTGTTAGTTTTACTGTAGAGCCTTTTTTTCTTTTTTCTGATCAAGATACCGGGACATTAGTATATATGTATATAGTATATTCTGTTAAATCATTCTTAAAAAAAGTAAACTCGCTGTGACTTCTTAATAACATTTATATTTCTTTCAAGAAGAAACCATTATCTAAGCAGTCAATGCGGCCATTATATATGTGTTCGATAACTTTTCGATTTGTGCTGTTTGCAATAGAGGACGAACTAAATATTAAACCATATGCCTGCGCATTTTGTCAGTTATTCTCATACTGAAGATGACACATAGTCGAAACCGGTCTGTTTACAAACCAAATTTGATGCGGGGTGATGTAAAATCGTACCCAATTAAATTAAACTCCATCGAACAATATACGCACATATTATATACTACTAATGATTATTAAGGCAACTCTACTTTGATTTTTGACTGATCGAATTAATATTTGTTTAAACGTCTTAAAGTTTTTTAATATCACATTTATGTTAACAGTTAGAATATTTACAGATTCTTAAATAAATAGTTCTAAATTGTTTTGCTAGTCACTATATTTGACATATTTACATATTAACATACGTCTGAGTATGAGTAAATATTTTTATATCTGCAAGAGTATGTGTACGAACTTATAAAAATTGTCATATGCTTTTATTAGTAGTTCAGAGTTTTATTTTTTATGCTTTTTGTTTTTGTTTGTAAATCACTTTATGGAAAAATTGAAATCCATTGACGTTAAGTGAATTCTAACTGTTAAAATTTAATTTATCTTTGATAAGTCAGCTGACGTTTTTTGTTTTTTATGTGCGAAATAATACTCATGACTACGTAACGGGGGTTACGTTATAATAATACTAAGCATATTTAAAATAAAGCTCATAAATCTGTTAGAGCAAATAAAATTGAAAATTATAGTAAAATTTTTGTTGACTATATAGAATAACTGGATAACCGCCAAACTTAAATTGGAACATATAAAATGTATGCAGCAAACTTAAATAGCACAGCAGCAGAGCTTAGCAATTGAAAAAATCAGATTTTGATAGTGTGTTAAGTGGCGGCTTTTTTGTTTGTTTATCTGTTGCTGTTGTTGAAAAATAATCACAGTTTATTTATTTACAGGGTGATCCAGCGGCATTATCTCTTGTTTTACAGTTGGTTTTATAAAATAACATGACTTAACATTAATGTTGAAGACACAAAACGGACTCTCTTATTTAGGCATGGCGTTACAGCACAGGTTTCACTTTTTTGTAATCAAGAGACAAATATATATTTGTTTTTTTTTTCATATTAGTTTCCATGTTACTATCAAATATTAACTAGATTTGCCTTTTTTTTAATAATTAATGACCTAAACAAAATATTTTATTTAAAGAACACTTCCCTTCGGAATTTTCATAAAATAAATCTAAAATTTAGTTATTTTTCTATAGCAAATGTTACACTTTTAAAAAATCTTTTGCTTCTTTTATAGTTTTAATTAAATTCTTTGTGAATTACAAAACAAAATAGCAAAAACAAAAACACAAATTTTTATAAATTGCTTACACTAACACTTGAATCTTAAACCAATTATTTAACTAATATATATTGACCATAAAGCCAAACAACAACAGAAACAAAAACATCGAACATGCTGCATAATCCTAGACCACTATTAGCATCATCATCATCATATGGTTCTAAATCATAAAAGTCAACAATGTAATCCTTCCTAATTCCATGTATTACAAATACAATATTAATGTGCATGCTAAAAAGGACCAAGAAGAATTTGTGAAAGAGAAGTAGTGAAAGAGAAACGTTAAACTAAGCAGACATAATCTCATTACTAGTTGAAAGAAGACAAAAAGAATTAATACCAGCACGATAGAAAAAATGCAAATTTTTGTATAGAACATATTTTCGTGCTAGTTATAGTTTACATACGAAAATCCTTTAAAAGTAAAGAGGAAACGTTATGTAAAAATTTTTATGAATAATTTTCTAAAATACTTAAAACGTTATGAAATCAAAAATTTGCATTTTAAGAAAGAAAAAAAAGACAGTATTTTAATTGATCTCGTAAATTAATCTTGCCAAAAATGTAAAAAAATGAATTTAATTAAAAATTTTTGCTTTTATGGCTTAACGTTGACAGATTTAAAACGATATTTGTAAATTTTTATAACATTGTTAACATCTTGGATTTTTCAAATCTGGTGTTATTATGATCTCAAATACCGGCATGTAAAGAATTTTTGTATGGCTCTATAGTTTATCTTACTTTATATTATTTTTGATTGTCTAACTAAGGCGTAATATGTTCGTATGATCTGCTGTTTACCAAATATAAGTATTAACAAATTTTTATATCCATCAGGAAGGTAAAGAATATCTGTCATTCTCCGATCAACCACATTTGAAACCAGTTGATCTCTTGCACCACTTTCATATGCCAGGAACTTGTTTAACTTGTTGAATGGAAATTTTTATACTGAAGTCTTAAACACTTGTGATTGTAACTGAAAAAAGCAATCAATTTGTCTAATGGCTCCAGCCACAGGCGCTTTCAACGTCATTTGCGCTTCTAAAATCTTGCTATATCGAGTTTCCAAACTTAAAGTTATTGTCCGACAATATTCCCAGAAATCCATGTTTAATTCCCAAAAAATACCCAAGAAATTATGCTATTCTAATTGGAACCTGTTTAAATATTGATATAAGGTATTATTATTATTTTATTATCCAAAATTATGCGATATCGAGTGACCTTTAAGTTAAATTGTTTAAAGAAGTCAAAAAGTTCCCTTTTAAAAATCTTTCTCTTAAACATTTTTATAAAAAGAACTTCAAAACCATAATTACTTTCAATAATAAAATGAATAATGTAATATACGAATTCCCAAAAATATCGCCAGTCTATGCATTATGTTTGTCTTTTAATTTTTTTTTGCTTTTTGGAAACAAGGAAAGGGTTCTGCTGCAATCAGAATTCTATAGCTTTAAAAAGGGTAGCAAAATGTCTATCTAGAAAGAAACTAAGGTCAGAAGTGCTAATGATAAACGATTTGTTTATTACTTAAGATAACTCTAATTGTTATTAAAAATATTTAAATAAGCGATTGTTTAAACTGTTAAATTTTTCAGAATCAATAAAGAAATTTCTGTTATCAAAAGACAGGTATAAGCTATATTTAGTAAAGGCAAGTGTATATAAATAAAAGTAATCACAACACAGATGTATGCAATTGTGGTTAATTATTTTGATAATAAGCATAACAACAGGTATTAAGGATTTTTCTTTGAAAACAATGTATATTTCGAGCTATTTTTGTATTGACTTTTCTATTTTCTGAAAAATACTTATGATGCTAAATTTTAAGTATTTGCAATTAAATATTATACAAATTTTCTTTATCACACAACTCCCTTATTTGTGATTAGTTGTGCCGATAAATAATTTGTTTATAGAACTAATTAAAAATTTAATTAAATTATTTGTTTGCTTTTACTCATACTTACTTGCATTTTCATGGGATCTGTATTGACCTGACACATGTATTTGCCGGCATCTTCCATTTTTACATTACGTATGTTAAGTGTCCATGTATTGTAGTCATTGTGTGTAACCGATAGACGATCATTATTTGTAATAACGTGTTCGTGTATGGCCAAAATGGCCTTTGCATCAGCTTTAATCCAAGCTACCTAAAGATGTTATTCGAGCGATGATGTTTTAATGTTTTCGGCATGTGCGTTTGTTTTAAATAAAAAAAATGTCCATGGCAGTTAACGAAGTATATTAGATTGTGTTGGAATCAACATTTATTTGTTGTTGTTTGGCAAGCCATCGTTAGTTGTTTAGAAAGAGAGAGAGAGAGGGAAAAAACACAACGAGAAGACAACAACCGGATGCACACCAATTTTCATAGTTTTAAACACAAGTTGCAAAAGAAGTTGCCGGGTGATGTTGCGGTCGTCATGATAACGATAATGGTGGTGGCCGTGGTAGTGTACAAGATATTGGTATTGGTGATTTAAATGATAATGATGACGACGATGGTAATAGTATTTTTGATATTTGACATTTTTTATGTTTTTTTTTTTGTTTGTTTTGGTAGTGAAAGGAAGAGACCCATTATTTTTAGTTGTAGTTGTTTAACGTTAGTAAACGGGGTTTTGTTGTTGTTTTGTTGTGTATTTTTTGTTTGTTTTTTTTTTGAATTGGGTGTTAAAGTAAATGGAGAAATTTTTAACAATTCACCAGATGTTTTCAAATTGCATTTTGATGTGTTTTTGTTGTATGAGCAAAGTTTTTCGTAAGTCCCAAAATAAAAAAATAATGATGGTTAACGCCATTTATAGATTTAATTTTTTGTTGGAAGTGAAGTTTGTTTTGTTTTTTTTTTTGAAGCAGTTATAGTTATCAATGTCATAGATACGGATGGTTGGACAGACAGTTGGTTATTTTTAGACAAAAACCCATCATTGTAATCGTTATTTTTATCATCATCATCATTATGATAAAACACTTACAATGACACCATCCGATTTTGGTTTAGTAGTCATTGGCATTTATTTAGCAATTTCCGTGATTTGTTATGTTTTATATTTTGTTTAATTTTTTTTTTTTATTTAGTTGTATTTAATTTTTTTTTTTGTTAAATTGTTTGTTCAAGTTTAAAAATCGGATTTAAAAAAATACCAAATCGCACAAAATTTAAATAAAAATTAAAACAAATCGGAAAACAAACCATTCAACCCATGAATTAAAGCAATCATCCAGCCAAATCGCAATATAGGCGTATTGTATTGTACCAGTTCAATCCATTTAAATACAGTATACGAGTCATTGTTAGTATAAGTGGTCAAATATCATTGTCCAGTCCGTGTTATATGAGTGCAACCATTTTCCATTAGCGCCCGTTTTTTATGTTTTTTATAGAGTTTTTCGTTCACAATTCAGGGTTTAATTCCATGTGTATCATGAGCATTGAGTTTTTTGGATTTCATGCAGTTTTTTGTGCCAGGTTTTAAGTTTAAAAAATCAAAATGTTTTTTTTTGTTTTTGTGTTTATTTCGGGTTTTTTTTTGATGATGAATTGGTTTTTTTTATTCGATAGGATATTGCGGCATCAATTAGCGAAGTTATTGTGTTTGTTTTTGTGTCCGTTTCCATCAAAGGATTTGTGTTGTTGGTTTTAGATTTCATTATTGATTTTTTTTATCGAAGATTGTAAAAGAAAAAATATGTTAAAGAAACATTTTTTAACAAAGCTTAGATTTATATTTGTAGTAAAAAATTTGATTTAACATTCAATTAAGAAGAGTAACAAAAAAAAATTTCTTCTAACAACATTAAAGAAAAATTGTAAACTTAAAAAAAGTGCATTTTTCATATAAAATAATTTTCATAATATTTCAGTTGTCAAATAAAAAAAAATACATAAATTTAATTATATATGTAAATACAGATATTTTTCAATACTACTAAAAGATAATAGAAATAACGAATAAAAATTCTATAAAACATGCAAACGAAATAAATTGAAAAACCATTGTCCAGTGTAAATAAGTTAGTAGTTTTTAAATAACAGATCCTATTAAAACTAAACTTCATATTTTAATAGCAGATAAGTATAAGCTTCAGATTAAACCTCTCAGTTGGGATACGAATGTGTCGAACATTAGGCATGTCATATTCTTAATTTATCATCAGATTTTTTAAACCAGTTTCAGTTCTTTGATCCCAAAAAACTCAAAAAATTTTTTGAAATTATGGACTTAGCTAGGAAGGGTATTACACGTAGAATTTGCGAAATTACCTTCGATATCTTTTTTAAAACTAGGCTATGGTTTTAACTGTTCACACTTTTCAGTTTTATAATTTCATTACCTTCGGGTGATGAATGTATGGTCTATATTTGTAAATTTCTTTAAAAGTAAGAAAAATTAAAAATATTTCTGGTCCACTTTATACTCCATTATCTTCAAAAAATATTGTTCAGTTGTCCGATTCAGTTTTTCGATTCGGTTAAACCATTTTGTGTTTATTTTCTCTAACTGTCAGTACTTTATATATAATATTATGTGATAAAATGGCGCTTGCATAGCATTTGAAAGTCACCAGTAGTTATAATTTTAGATATGTAAGTTTAATTTTATAATTATTCAAGTTTATTTTAATTTCTTTGTTTATTTTTAAAGACAATTAATGTAAAAAAATGTATCTTTATACGAAAAATAAGAGTTTTTAAGCACTTCTATTTTCGTATTTAATTTTTGAAGATGTTCTTAATTAACTCATAAGTCACAATTGTATTAAATTGGTCTGTTAAAAACTGAGAATTTTGGAAATTTAGTTTAAAAAGTTGAACTAGAAAATAATTATTTCTATCAAAATGTTTGATAGCTATTGTAGTGTCACTAATCGTTTAATGTTTCCATCATATAAGTACTGTAATAAACTAGTCTCAATTGCCGATACACTTGCCTTAATAACAATAACTTAATGTTACATTTCCCACATGCAGTTGAAGTAAACAACAGCTAAGTGGGGTTTGCAAAATAATGCAACGATCAGCACGTTTACTATTGCAACCAAAATATTTATATTGAATAATTTAAAAAAAAATTATTAAAATAGTAATTGGATCATATTATCATTTGGGTTCCATAGATTTAAGACTTTACAATCATTTCTAAAGTATTAATATATTAGACTGAGTATAGAAATAAGAGGTTGTGTATAATATAGAAAAACACTTAATCTAGTATATAAGCAGAACAATTGTTACAGAACAGACATACAATAAAGAATATTCTATGAGCTTCTATCGCGGAGCTCTAAAAAAAACTTAAAAATTAAATATATAAAAAATATAAAACACTTTTATTGCACTATACTGGATTAGTGCCTCCTAGACGAAAATATTGAACCCATAGTATTTTTGTTTTATTAGAAACGTATTTGTTACATAAAAAGAAAGCAACACTAATATCTGTATCTGATGTATACATTTACAGAAATCCCTACACACTATGTCCAGTTTTGGTGCAATGACTTGCCAATTGGGCCTACGTATTGTAGATGATGTGTGACAATTTGGCTTCATTTTTGATGGACGAAAAATTATAGTGGTCAAATAATTATTGCTTTGATAAGACATTACTAAATTTTTTTAAGAACAAATCCTTTTAAAAAGGATTTGTTGGAATATGTTGGTAAAAAAATATGTGAATGTGCTCAATGAAACTGCTAATGTTCATTTCTGCTGAAACCTAAATTTTTTAAGTGAGATTGATCAAAACCGATTGTTATTTCTTATTGAAAACATTTATAGAGATTTTAACTTTCAAAATTTTTTGTACTTTTACTGTTGTTACTACTTGTAAAGATAATAAATATAAAAATTTAAAGACTAGAAAAGACCTTCTAGATGAAAAAGGTGCACTGTGGAATGTAAAATGAAGGCAAATAAATGATAACAGACTAGAAATGTTTGAATTATGAAATTCATTAAATGTGAATATTAAATTGTTATTTTTCTAATTTTTTTTATATTGACTCTCGGTCCGTTTTAAAAACATAGTTATTTCGTCATTACAACAGAATTCCAAATTCAATTGGTAAAAACTTCGGTTGTTATAATAAATCACTTTTCTCTGTATGACTGTGTAGTAGCAAATAAATGTCTTATTTGGTTATTTTAACGACTCTACCATTAAACAAAAAAAATAAAAATAAGTCAGAGTGTAATTTAATTGAGGTCTATGCAAAACAGTATCTTTGTCCAAAAACCACAGCAATAAATCTAATACTGCAAATTTTATGCAATGCAGTGGTGTGAATATTTACCAATCACTATCAATAACTCTCTTCTAATTAATTAATATTCTGCTGCGTTTTTTATTATCATAAAGCTAAAAAACTAATAACTTAATGGACTTAATTTGTATTTAAAATGTTCAAATATATTTATACACAAATAATACATAAAAATTAAAAGGAATTTTATTAAATGTATAAATAATGAAGTATTGCTTTTTCTAAAAAAAAGTAATTAGCATGCATTTCCATATTTAAGTTTTTTTTTTATATATTTATTGCATTCTATTTTAAACTCTTACAATTAAAAACTGCTACTTTTACAAATGCTACAACAAACAAATACAGTGCATTTTTTATTTGAAAAATTTGTGGTTGTAACGGTTTTAAATTAGTGCGCTTCAAAAAAAATCCTTAAAAATACTTTTTGTTTGTATAAAAAAAAATTTTTATAAAAAAAATCATATGAATGAAAAAAAAATAAACAAAGTGCAAAGTGATTTATTGCGGAATAAATAAAAGTAACGAAAAATATCAACAGAATTATTATGCAAATATTATGGCGCATATAAAAGCAATTTTTATAATTGATTTTTTATTTAAAATGTTTCGCATGAGTTTTCAACTGTGTTTTTTTTTAATATTACACAAAATAAAACCCTGTTTTTTATATTAAATCAATAACTTTTATGTGAAGTTTATCTTAAAGTTTATCTTAAAGATGTAAAATATTAATCAAAAAGAAACACAAAAAATTAAAACACGCTAATAATTGGATGTCACTATATTTACAAAACGTTTTTAAAATATTTTTGATAACATCAGTTACTTCCACACTCTATAACTAATGGCATACAATTTTCTTGTTCGATGTTTTGCTTAATATTGCTATATCGCCTAAAACTGCGATATTTAGTTTAAAGTTTACATTCCTCTAATGTAGAACAGAAGTTTACGAAAAAAATTATTAAATAAGTATTTATCTTTTTATAGGTGTTTTTAATTTAATTTAACACTTATAAACTCAATATTTCGCTTTCCATTGAAAAGCTTCTTTAGGAAAATAATTTTTATAAAACAAAAAATTATTAACAATTTCAAAAAACAATTTTTTTGAAACAATTGACAAAAACATAAAAAAAAATTTGTCATACACACATACATACAAAATTACAATTTCAAACATTTAAACATACAAAAAAAAATTATTATTATCAAAATTATTTCTCGAAGAACCTTTCCAAGGGAAAGCGAAATATTTATACTAAATTTAATTAAAAAGACCTAAAAAGATAAATGCTTATTTATTAAAGAAGAAACAACGCCGAATAAAAAATAGTAAAAAAATTAATATAAAACGACGTATAAGTGGCGTGTTTTTTACTTAGTTTTTGGATTTTGCTCAAGAAAGGTTTATAATTCAATATTAATATTATTCAACAGGCCTTTAAGGCTTTATATTTTCACTCCACTTTACATAATTTACATAAGAGTATTTTATTATTCTATTAGTTAAAATTTCGAAACAAAATTATTATAGTATGCCAGGTAGCAAATATAGCCAAAAGTTTAATTACAAAAGATATATAACAATAAATTGTAAATACATTAAAGTTGAAAAAATAAGCAAATGCTTATATGATTTAGATTTGTACTTCAAACAGTGGGCATTCTAGTATATAAATTTTGCTTAAAAGAAAATTTACTTAAACAAAAGCAGAATTATAAATCTTTTTCAACTTCTGAATTTGTAGTCTAAAATTATTAAATGCTGATTTGATTTGTATGATTTCAATAACAATATGTTTTGATTCTTCTTTGATATGGAATTTATGATATCAACGAAAAGGGCAATAGTTAGTTCTATTTAAACATGATAAAAAAAGCACGGACTGATTCAATTTAAAGTTACTTAAAAAGTTTACTAGAATTTCACTGTGTTCATCCTAGCATTTCTGGTCACCTTATGCTACGAGCAGTTTTCAATGAAATCCATGGACATTTAAATATAGAATACAATTTTTATGATGAATATTTCAACACGATGATGATGAATATTTCAAAATGAAGCCTGAAGCTTAGTTTCTTCATCAAATATTGCCACAATTTTTTTAGGATAAAACTCTAATGGACTGTTTTGAAACGTTTAAAGAGTTAAGTCAAGAATATTTCTGGCATCAGCATATTGTCATGACAAAAATATTTAAATTAGTTTAAGAAATATGTTTTTGAGAAATAGTTGAAGAAATGATCGCAGTTATATTAACGCCAGGAAATTGCTTCGTTCTCCTATTTAACGTTTTAAAGTTGAAGCGGTTTACCTATGTATATGTTCAACCTAAAAAATGAATGCCAATACAATTTCCAGGCAATGGATATTCAATTATTTTTATTAAACAACTAACAAACGAGAGCTCTTTATTTATTTATTTCTATTGAGTCCATTAATTCAGATTGATACAGACATTTAAATAGTAAATAATACAGCACATAAAACCTAAATTTAGTTATTCAAATATAAAATTAGATAACATTTAACAGCATTAACATTTAAAGAATAATCAATATGCTCATAAAATTTATTAAACTCAGTGCAAATTTTCCCAAACGGGTCAGAGTTAACATAATTTGATCTGAATGCTTTAATTATTAATGCATTAAAATAGCGCGTAGGACGAAATGGAACATTAAATGAAATATTTTTAATCAAAAAATCTCAACAAACATTTCTTTTTAAATTTAAAATAAAGGCGACATTTAACACTTTTTTCGGTTTTTTCGAGTTAGCAGCTTTATTAGAGCAAGTCTACTAGTTTAGGATGGTAGAATTAAGGGATTTCATTGTAAGCCTCGACGACAAAATAACAGGAACTGTATTTGCACCGTTTGCATGCTTTTACTCTGAACTTTATAAATTGAATCCCAAATTATTGAGCCATATTCCAGAATAAGACTGACAAGAGAAGTGTTATGATTTTTTATGATATACGAGTCACTATACCCTGGCCAGCATTTTGTATATCTAAGAACTGCACGTGCTTTGTTAGTGGTTAACAAAATATGCTGTATAAAATTTAATTACACATCCAGTAAAATAACAAGATCTTAAACTACATTTAGTTTCTCAATTTCGTAGCCGTTTGAAATATGTTGTACGTTTGTATGGCATCTTCGGAAGAAACACATGTATTTGCACTAATTAAGGTTCAACTCCATAAGGTTAATATTACACCAAGAACTAAAAGCATCTAAGTCTTTTTGCAGGAGAATATGATTAGCGCGCCGATTATATGATCGAAATATCTTGACGTTACTTGCATATAATAGAACGTTTGAGTATTTAATGGTATTGGATAGATCATTAATAAACCCTGCAGTACACCAGATGAAACAAACATTTCTTTGGCAGTAAGAGTGTTAAAATGAACATTTTGAGTTCTGTTTGACAGATATAAATTAATCCACATAAGTCAATTGTTTGTGAATACCATAACGTCAAGTTTCCTTATCGGAAGTTTGTGGCTGACGTTATTAAACGCTTTACCAAAGTCACTGTAAATAACATAAGTTTGTTTGCATTGCACAAATCCCCGATTGACTAGCGTTGTTAATTCGAACAGATTAGTAACAGTTAAACAACTCCTTATAAAACCATTCGAAAATCATTCAAAGATAAATTAGATGTCGTGGTAGATTTATTTATATCATACATTTTGGTAACACATCTATAATTTTCCCAAATTAAAATTGTGACTAGTAAATTGGGAGTAAATATTCTTCTATATCATATAACTTTCATTGAAAGGTATTTCTCTTTTGCTATTCACTGTAGAGAATATTTGAATGCAGCATTAATGGATAAGCTACACACACAAACGCTACTAAACATTTAATGTTTTATTGTTTGCTGTTTGTATTGGTGATTATTTTTTCGTTTTTTTTCCCCAAAAAATTGTGTAGTGACAATTACGTTTAACCTTTAATTTTGCAAGTATAAGGACACATGTGTGCATCCGTTTTGTAACTTATAAACAAAGTTAGCTATGAACACTAAAAGTATTGGTTTGTCTCTATTATATTGTGATGTACGTATGCATCGAGCATGGTTTGATGCATAATTTCTGTGTTGTTTCAACAATGATAAATGCAAATTCACTTTGGGCTTTTTTATGCTTTTATGATGATGACAAGAAGGATAATGCCAACAATAACAAGAACAGTTTGGTAAAACACTTGTATAGATATGCAAATGCCTCTACTGCAGCCTTTAGACTTTCAACACTATTCACACATGGATGTTTTTTTCTTTTTTGTTCTTTGTAAAAACCCAGCAACTGTTGACAGTTGCAGTATTATTTCAAGTACAGGTCAATTGACAATTGCTTTATTCGAAATAAATGTATTTGTCATTTGACCATTTAGTGGTTTTCATCAAGTTATAGAAAACCAATAAAGCAATCGATGCCTAACAATATGTAATTGCAGATTTTGCGTAAAAATTATGTCGTTGCTAAACAAAAATGAAATCATAATTTATTATCCTTGCAAAAAAATCGAAGCTTACTTCATTGAAGGCTCATATACAAGAGTCAGAAAAAATGCTTTTAATGTTATAAATGTGAATTCCAAAATATGTCATTATATTTGTTGTCTCTTTCATGATGTCCTTGTTTTAGACATACAAAGTAACAGTCTAGAAGGATTAATAGAATCAGTTGACAAATCTCCAGTATTTCTTGACGTCAGCTGACCCGTCAAAGTATTTCATTGCTCTTAGAGTATTTAATGAATAATTTTACGCTTTTTATGGATAAAATAAAAGTTGTTTAAAAGCCTGCTCTGCTTTTTTGATGCGCATGCCTGCTCTGCTTTTTTTTAGTTTGCTACTTCAAGAGCAACTCTTTACATTAAATCAAAGAAAGCTTAAACGAAAGTTAAATCGCTAGAATGTTCAATTAAGTTGAAATTCTGCATCTTCATTAACTTTTAATTTACATTATAATCATCTTGAAATTTACATACAATCCTGTTTTCGGAAAATCTACGAATACTATCGAATTAGAAAGCCTTCGAGGCGAGTCAATGCATACAATAAAGAAAATCTTAAGTTAAATTCGAAAACTCTTGCACTTTGTAAAAAATTGTTAGTATGTACTCCAAAGTAGCAAGTTTGCAGTGATTTGTTTTGTTGATTGATTCATAATTTTTTGCAAAAAATTCATTATAAAAATAATCATTGAAACTCTACAGACTATATTTGTCAGCCGGTTAAATACAGTTTACTTAAAAAAACGGACCGTAAGAAAGACAAAATTACTACTGAATAATTATAATTTTTTTCTGTTATCTTTTTATTGTTTTTATTATAACAAAATAGTGTTAAATTGGTTATGGCTGGGATATGAACCTATATCAATCCCAACAGTGCTGACAATCTAAACGCCCTACCAATCTAATTAAAAATGTATTCTTGGATTTATATTCGGTACAAATTAATGCATTTGAATTAGTTTAAGTGTTAAACAGAATAGAATAATGTAAAAGAAACTATCAGGTTTAATGTAATCGCTGTCTGGATTAAAATTAATAATAAACTAAAACTTTTTCTAGACATGTCTAGAAAAAGAAAACATTTTTCGAAGCAAATTTTCTTTAGTTAAAGCGAACTATTCCTAAGACTGCTGGGATCTCTTGTGTAAGTAGTCCTTTGTGCGTATAAATACGTACATTCAATTGTGGCCATTGCAGCACGTACACAAACATTTGACGATCAGAAGTTTTATGGTCATTAAAAAATTTTTTGTTTTAAATTCAAAAATTTCAATTCTCTCAGGTAAACGTTTTACTTCGAAAACACACCACACACTTGCGTTGTGATTTAAAAATTGAATAATCAAATCACAAAAATTATTAAATCCTTAAAATTTGTTACGAACTTTTTAATTACAAATATTTTTAAACTGATTTTTTGTCATAAACGTAAATAGATTAAAATTGTATGCAAATCAAAAAGTGAAATTTATTAAATTTTGTTTTCATAAACTTTAATCATCAATACCCATTTAATAGTATTAATTTAAAGAATTTTTTTTTAATTATTTCAAAAGTTTCTATTGTTGTTGAACAATATTTAGTCATGAATGACTAAATGAATAGGAACAATAGAAAAGAAATTGGGTTTGGTAAAACCCTTTGTAGTTTATGTTAATTTTATTGTGTATTAAACTTTTAGCAATGCAAACTCTATCTAACAAGTTAGCAATTATGCTTCAGTAAATGCATACGTTAGCCTTAGTGTTCATACAAAACACACTTTTAATATTGTTAAACATTCAACAGGAAATATTGCCCAGTTAAGTTTTGTAATTTATTAACATTTAGAGAAGTTTCAATACATTTTATGCGTATATTCCTGCTTCCATTTACACTCGTTAGCTAGGTTTTCGAACAATATGATTTTGCATTAACACTTCCGCTACTGTTAAAATGTTGTTTTTTCTTTTGTTTTATTTCGATATCATGTAAATATTTTTGGTTTCGACAGAGAATTTTAGAAATTGTGTACTTATATGTTTATCATATTCATTATCATATTTTATATCATCAATATCCCGGTTGCTTTAGATAAAACAATTTTTAAATCGATAATTTAATAACATTAGTTTCAAATTTTGTGAAGGACACTTTTATAATAAAATTATTCAGTAACAAGTGAATTAATAGTTTTAAGTTGGGCTTAATTTCGTTCTTTTCAAAATTATAGGACAAGAACAATAAAATTATTTTTCTTCCTTCAGAGAGTTAAATGTTGATTTCTGTACACGAAAAATAAGCAATTTTTTATCATGCTTATTATTCCAAAAAAAAAAAAAACAAACAAAAGTAATATCATCTTCCGGACCGCTGTCCCCCATAAGTATTGTATACCTGTATATATACGTAGCAGTTTATGGATGCACTTCTTATCTAAACATTTGTGGTGGAAATTCAATTACCATTTTACTAATTTTCTTACTTTTTTTCAGAGTAGCGAAGTGTTCACTCACTGTTCATACATGTATGAATATGTACATTTCATTTTTTAGCCGCTTCTTCTCATACATGTGTGAGAGACTGAAAAATATTTTGCGTTTTCTCATTTATGAATGCGACGATTTATTTTTTTCTTTCTATTCATAAGTGAAAAAATGAGAAACACACAAGTGTTCATTTTTGAATATGTACAATTTTGATAATTTTTCATAAATGAAAAGATTGTAAAAATATGTGCGTTAAGCATTCGCGTACATAAACGCACATATTTGTTAATGCGCAATTGTCGGCGTATGTAGGAAAAAAAATGTTTTTTTTTTTATTTCTTTTAGAATATATTGCAATATTGTATTTTGTGTTAATATGTACCCATGTGTTTTTACTACATTTTACGGTAAACTGCGATCGTAGGTAGAACATTTTTTCACATTCATTTATGAGAAATTTTATAAAATTTCAACGTTCATAAATGAACATGAAAAAGAACATTAATGAGAAGTAGCTGATTTATCATTTATCACATATGAATAAGACTAATAATTCTTGTTGTGCGCATTCATGTATGAACATAAGCAGAACATTTTTTCTTGTTCATTTATGCGCGTGAAAAATATATATAAAATTTTAGATTTCTCATTTATGAAAAATATCATGAATGTTGATTTTTGAATGTTCATAAATGAAAAATTCTGAACCCTGCTTTTTTTACTCTCAAAATCTATTTGTTACTGCACATGAGTTTTTACAATGTAGCTGCCATCCATGCTACTATATTTTACTATACTTGCAAAACAAATATATATTTTAGGAAACATGAGCCGTAAGTATATGCAGTTCCCAGCAATAAGCTTTGCGCCTGATCTGATTCATTAAGCAGTGCTTTTGCAACTTTTCAAGCCATGCACTATTCCTGTTGTTATTTTTAAAAAAAATTTTTAATGCAGTTTTCCGTTAATGTTTGTCAGGGATTTTTTTTGTTTTGCTCCACAGATGCTACATAACAATTATTTTGGTTTTTTATAACTTAGAGATTCCAGGGGCTTTGGCTTCTCTTTTAATCACAATTTAAACAGATCATTCTCCAATGCAGGTAAAAAAAAATATTTTTCTTTGTATTCATGTTGCTGATGGGAGTTGAACTCGTGGCTCATAACCTTTCATTTTACATACTGTGTTAAAGCATACTTATTCAGCTCTTTTTGTGACAAATATAGACAACAACAACATATATAAATATATAAAAAAGATTGCGAAACTTTTTTTTAGTAAAAATTTCTCTTGTCCTAAAATGGTTACATAACATAACTATTTGAATTTAAGCCAGTGATACCTTGTTATTTGGCGATTGATTATCTTATTCTTTAATTTAATTTTTAAACTGGACGAATTTGTATTCATAGTCCTATGACATATTGAAGAAAATATGTAAAATTGTACAGCCCGCCAGTGAGGCTGGATCTGGGTTGTGAAATTGAAAAAATTATGTGACAAGGTGGCCTCTCCAAGACCTGAAAGAGTTTTCTGTGATTTAATTTATATGGTTGCGTTTCCGGTTTTTTGTGATATTTTAAGGGTTTCATATTTTGTGTTACTTTTTCTTACCTTGCGAGAGGACTTAAAACCTCATGAGAAAAATAATAGTTAATCAGAAGTGACTTCAAGTCATGCAAACCGTAACATAAATGAATGAAAACAAATAAATGAGTAATATACTATGATTCAATTCTATGATTGTAGTCAAGTCATTCAATTCAAATATGTTGTGTTATTGCCCTAATAATTATTAAGTCATCAAATCATCATAAAGAGTTTTTTATCATGACTAAAATATTGTTTAAATAGCTTTTTTCTGTGCACCGAAAATATATGTTATTATTTATTATGGGTTTTGTCACTATATCGCCAGCGTGATTCTTTACTTACAAAAATAGAATTAATATTGTAAATTTCATTCGATTTATTACGGAATTTATTAACCCATATATATTTTAATTTTAAAAATCATTACTACTATCTAAAAATGTGTCTTTACAGAATATATATATAAGGTTCCTAGTGCGTTCAAAGTGCGTGCGTTTCAGTCTATGAAATCGTTTGTGATGCCTTTCCAAGTTTTATATGGTGAAATAACTAAAGTCTGTACCCGTGAGAGAGAGAGTTAAACTTTGGGAAATATTTACTTGTGAAGTTACTGTTCATTATTATATAAAAATTTGTGTCGATTATATAAATAAGATGGTTCTGTAAGGGTTAAACGATTTATTACGGTTGGGGAAATTCAAAACTCTACCCATTTTTGATATAAAAATAATCTTTTTATTCTCTACTTAAAATTTATGGCAAATATTTTAATGACATTTAATTAATAGGTAATAATTCAATATAAAACACAATTAAAAAAGAAAAAAAAATATTTATTTCATTCATACATTTGTTCGTGTTTAATTTTAATGTAGTAGACAAAAACAAAAAAAGGAAAAATACAACATTAAAATAAATGCTGCATTAAAGTGATTTTTTTCAGCAAATTAAATTGCAATTTAAATAAGTTTTAAATCGTCATATAAATTTTAATGCATGGAGGGACTGCATGTGTAATTGTGACACATTAAAAAATCATAAATATAACAAATTGTGAATTAATAATCAAATATTAAAAATCAATAATAAAAATGTTTATGACCACAATTTATTGATAACGCTTACACACACGCCTATAACATTAATGCATAATAAACTGTGAATTAAACTAAAAGGTCCGAAATAAGAATAAATGAAAATTTAAGAAAATCAATTAAAGACTTGTTACACTTTAAAACTTAGAGGGAGTCTTAAAACCTTTAAACATAAATAAGCATTAAGGTTTTTTATTATTGTGTTTCTCCTTTGAAATGACATTTTTTTTTGTTTCAGCCAATTGACAGGTTCAACAAACCAAAAGTTCAAAGTTGTTATCGAAAGGTGCGGTTGGTGCAAAAGGTGCAGATTGTGCGTTTTTTTATTGAATATTATTGTAACTTAATGCTACTATGTTAAATCAATAAAGTATAAAAGAAATTTTAATATCATTTTTATTTTCTTAAAATATATTTCTTTAAATTTGGTGCAGGTGCTGTGGTGAATAAGAAAAAGGTTTATTTAATTAAAGTTGAAATAAAATAAATTAAATATAAAATTAAGAAAACAAAAATTACTTAATTTGAACGCCTTTTAAAACCGATTACATACCTTGGCTGGTGTTCCAGACTCGCCACTCACCCTATGACCGCCCAAATTGTTAACCACGCACGTAAATGTGGCATCACGTCCTTGAGCCACGGTCACATTTTCCAATGGTATT
Organism: Trichopoda pennipes; assembly: GCA_030448955.1. Lineage (NCBI taxonomy): Eukaryota > Metazoa > Arthropoda > Insecta > Diptera > Tachinidae > Trichopoda > Trichopoda pennipes. The sequence continues at coordinate 2,554,589 of JASKUP010000049.1, read as the reverse complement.
ACAAAATCGGGCTCGAATGCACTCACTGATGATGACGATGGAAATGTTAATCCCGAGTTTACCGTTGAGTATGATGTGTGAGAGGAAATTTTGTTGGAAATGCAAAAGTCTTTGATTTCATACATTTTGATTTTGGTAATAAATATAACAAAAAACGAACAACAAGAACAAACATTTTTAGTTTCATATTAAAGCATTATTTAAATTAAAATTTGTTAACGATTTGCAAAAAATAAATAATTTGTCATTCTCTTTAAGTTAAAAAAATATAATAAATATTTTGCATCTAAATGTCTTGATAGAAGAGAACTGGATTGATTACCGCACAGCCTTAAAAGATTAAATGAAATTAATTTACATAGCTGTAATAAATTTATAAGTAACCACGATTAAGAATATTATTGAAATGGCTTTGTTGGTCACTTGAAAACAACTATAACTTGAAAATATTATAAAAAATGCTTTTTTAGCATACGTTGAACGCTCTTCTTATAAAATAAATTTTGTGCAAATACTTTTTATTGGGTATTTTAGATACGAAGTTTCAATACAAAGACAATATTATCAAGCAGTGCCTTAAAGAATATTACGAAATTAGTTTCAGGTTTCTGGTGCCTAAGCTTCTTCGTTTATTCATGTGATAATATAACGAATTTTTTTCTTTTTAAAAATCTTTTAAACATACAAATAAATATGTCAATAAATTTTTAATTTCGATTCCTAAGTTCTAAGCCTACAAAGACACTATGGTTGATGGTTTATGGGCATAAACTAAATATTTCACAGAAGGCTTAGAAATTGTAAATGTTTAAGTTCGAAGGCCAACTTAAAGGTCAATTTCTTGAAATCATTATTGATAAAATCGACGATTCCAGTTGCTGTATGTAACGCCATTGTTTTAAACCCACATTTCTCTACTTTTAAGCAAAATTCTTATTGATCGGGGTGCGCTGATGCTTAACTGTCATATGTCATATATGTCATCCTTTTGTAGAGTATATTGTTGATTAGCCTAACTCCAAACCATTTGTAAATTTATAAATGATTTTTATAGATCATCTGATATTTTGGTGCGTCAGCAAGGTAGCTCGTTTGACAATTAAGCCTTTCATAAACTTTAACAGGGCTTGATGATTACCTTTTTTAAAAAAATAAATGTGGTTCTTTATAAAGCCCGAGGTTATTTTGTCTAGCATTAGGTCTTCAGCTTTAAGAAAAGTTAATAATTGTCTCATCACCTGGCAACGTTATTAAAAACATCTGTTGCTTGTTCATCCTGTTTTGTTACGTCATTAATTTTTCCAATCACTTCGGTGAACTTGTATTTGGCATAGCAATAAGAGGATAAAGACACCATTGTAAAGCCGTACAATATAACATTAAAATGTGTGGCAATTTATTTAGAAGAAACGTACAAAATAGTTGAGCATACAAGACGGATATGAAATAAATAATTATCATTAATCTCAAAGTCTGCCTTTTACAATATTTGTGTAATTCACACACACTTTCTAGTGGTGTATTTTTTATTTACAACAGTGTAAATTTATTAGTTATCTTCAATATAAAGTTTTTATTTATTATTCACGTTATTATTTTACTGAAAAGCTTACTTTTAAGAAGAAAACAGATTTATTTTTTATTTTAAAATAAACGTTTAATTCCGCTCTTACGTTTTTTTGGTAATTTTATTAATATTATATGTAAATTATATTACAATATAAACGACATAATAAGTATTCACTATCCATAACCCAAAATAGGAATTTTGTGATTTAGCTCATCAAATGCAGTAGTATGATGTAGTAATTAAATAATTATGCAATAAGCAAAAAAATAATTTATTTTTTTTTCTTTCTTTCTTTCTTTCTTTCTATTACAATGAACTGTTTAAAGAAATTAATTTTTAATTAAAAGCAATTTGTCTACGTTTTCTTTACCTTGATATTTTAAAATTAATTAGATATTTAAAGTATTGTTATTTTTCGTTTCTTGTCTCCTACATTTCCTATTTAGTTTAAAATTTAAATAACGAAAAGTTATATCTGTTCTTTGTTGAAACAGCGGTAAATTAAAAATAACAACAAGAAATAAAGTAAATTGCTGTAATTTAAAGCAGAAGAACTATAGCAACATAATTTAAATTGGAAATTGTTTGGAAAAGTTATAAAAAATTGGAAAAAACAAAATTATAAGTAAAAATAGACACATATTATTTATTTCTAAAAATGTCAGCAAAAACAAACACATGGAAGCATATTTATACAAACTCACCTATACAATTGCATAATAAAAATATCGAGAATAAATTCCATCTCAAAATGTTTGTGTGCGAGTGTAGAATTTGTTTAAAAATAAAAACAATTTCTTTGCTGCTAAAATAATGAAATAGCTCGTGATAATGATGCTGCTGCTTCTGTTTCTGGTGATAGTTCGAATGCTGTTTCTGTTGACTGGGCAAATGTTGTTTCTGTGGATGAAGGTGAAGATATTGCTGATGATGTTTTTGTTTCGGTTGCTGTTTGAAAATTGGTTTTTGTTGTTGTATAGTTATCATCTTGTTGTTGTTAAATTTAAGGGCATGTCTTGTTTTTGTTGCAATTATTATAACTGTTTGATTATTATTATTATTGTTGTTGTTCTTTTCTATGCACTGCTGCTAGTTTCAGTGGCCAGCAACGTTACGATGTAGTTTAACTTAACTTTTTCGTTGGCAAATTACTGCTGCAACAAAAGAGAGGAAAGAAAATTATCATGTGGAATTCATTTAGTTTAACATAATTGTTGTTTTTGTTAAATTAAATGTTTCTTTAATTTGTTTAAGTTTAACGTTCTTGTGCTGCACTTAATTTTTATCGTTTTCATTCGCTTAATTAATGTATGACATTTTAGAACTTTTTAAAAACAGAAAAGTTTTGTTTCATAATTGTATTTACTTGTAACCACAAAATGTTGTTAAAATAATAAATTTTATTTCTATTGTTTTTTTTTGTTGTAAGTTAAAAGATAAAGTTTTGTTTTTGAATTTAAATTTAAATACATACGAACATAGTAATTCGGTCATTGTTTAGAAATAGTTTGCATTAGTTTGTCAAAATGTGTTCATTTTGTATGAAAAAAATGTAGGATAAAAAACAGAGCAATGTCCGAACTTCATGTATCCTTTAGTATAATATAAAAACAAGTATTAAAAGGAAATAGTATTTTCAAACAATAGTTCAATTGTTAATTATTGATGTATTAACAAATTAAATTGTTAAATAATATTGTTTTATATTACTTATTTTATTTGTTAGATGAATAAAAAAGTAAATTTTGTAGGTAAGCGCGGTGTATTTTTTGGGAGAAATTTAGATTTTGTGAACTTGTGGTTTTAAAAATCTAGTTATTAAACAAATAGATTGAAATTAACTAATGAACTAGGTACGTAAATAGGAAATGCCCTATGGATCATATTTTCCAAATTTAGTTAATAACTATTTTTTTAGTATATTATAAATTTTTAATTATATTTATTTTGAAAAATTAAGTCAGATAAAGGTATTTCAGTATATCAATTCCAAATGAAGCTAAGGGTTTTTTTCTATAAAAGCCAGCCCATTTTTTAACCTTTTTAAAAATCAGGGCGAACTTTGTTTACAAAACTTGCGTTGGTAATTTAACAAAAAATCTATGCTTTGAAATTTTTTTTCGAAATATGCAAGGAATGCTTCGGGGTTTTATAATATTATTCGATTTATTAATATTTTTGTGAACGCTAACAAAAACATTGATTAAGGTTGTAATATATAAATCTGTCCGAAATCTAAATTCAGTTTCGTTTATGTTTATGTAGTCAATGCAACCTTTCGAAATATCCTGGATTTTACATTCATAATAATTATTTTATTTTTTGTGCTCTTTGGGTGATTTTAGACGCTGTGTCTTAGAAAGTAAGCAAGAGAGAGAGAGAGAATGATAGATCAGTTAGAACAAAACAACAACAAAGAAATGGGCGTACAGATGTGAGTATTTTTTCAGCATAGATATCTTAACTTACAATTATATCAAATTTCTTTTTAGTTTTAACCTTAACAAAACTGGGTATCTCAAAAATTAAAACACAATATACGTTGTATATTAAACCAAATTATAACCAAATGAATAATTTCAATCTGCGTAAAGTTCGCTTGTGACGGCCAAAAGTCGGCAGGCTCGTTTTTGATCACATAGCCATGCGGTCGCAAGTTATTGGACCACTACCTTTTTTTCAACTTATCAATTATGAATTTCATGAATTTGTACATTTTATTTTTTTTCTATTATTTTATGAATTTCGTAATTTTTTTTATTATACATCTTTCCCATTTTTGTTTAAGTTTAGATTAGTAAATGAATTCTGTAATATAGTTGTCATATTTTTATAATCACATTTATTGTTTAGGTTGTTTCATATTATTAATGAAAAAAATATTTGAACTTTATAATAGCCGTTATTGGACTACTACATATTTTTCAACCTATTAATTATGAATTTCATTAATTTGTACATTTTTATTTTTTTTCTATTATTTAATGAATTTCGTAATTTTTTAATCGCATTTATTGTTTAGTTTGTTTAATACTAGTAGAAAAGAAAATATTTGAACTTTGTAATAGCCGTTAACAAGCGCCACCTGTTAACATGAAGATACATCCGTAAGAAAAACATACCATCAAACTCACCCCTGAACAGTCGTAAGCAGTTGTCGTTTAGTGGTATGGGTGTGTATGTGTGCCTGGCAGAAACATATAAAAAGCGAGATAATTACGTATTAGAATTTTATTCAACTTAATTGAAAATAGTCTTGCAAATAGGTTTCGCTCACTTAATCAAAGCCAGAATCTTATTCGTCTTTGAATTAAGCGAGACTCGCTAAGGTCTCCGGCTCAGTAAGTGCTGTCGCTGCTTCACCTGGCCAGAATTTTATTCGCCCAGAACCAGGCCGCGCTTTGTTCAGCAAGGCCAGAATTTTATTCGCCCTAGCTGAACAAGACGGACGAGATCGTCAATAGGCCACGGAGAGGTTGATCGTCATCGGTAGGCCTAGTAAGTGCTGTCGCTGCTTCATCTGGCCAGAATTTTATTCGCCCAGGTGACGGAGCCCAGAGCCAGGCCGCGTTTTGGTCAGCAAGGCCAGAATTTTATTCGCCCTAGCTGAACAAGACGGACAAGATCGTCAATAGGCTAACACCAATTTCGTCGTGGAAAGGTTGTCGTAGAATCTTATTCGTGACAACCGCGACAAGTCAAAAATTGGTGGACAGGCCAACTGTTCTGCTCAGACTGGACCAGAATTTTATTCGCTCCAGTGTGAGAAGCAGTAGGCTAGCCGACGGAGAGTGGAGACGAAAGCTCTTGAGGGCCACGAAGCAGTTGATCATCGTTGGCGTGCTCAGTAATGGTGCAGTTTAATTATAACTTAGTTTAAAAGTGAATTATAATAAAAGAAATTTTTTTTTATAAAAACAAAAGTGTCTCTTGTGATTAATGAAAACATTTTTTTTTGTAACGAACCCTGGACGCCGCGAGCTTTACCCCAGCATAACGCGAGAACGTGTCGTTACACGCTTATATTTTAATTTCTAAATATAGAAATAAAAAATATTTAAATTTTTATTGTTTTTTTTGTTTTTATTTTTATTGTTTAAATACCAGTAGTGAATCAGCATTCTTCTCATCTATGCATATAACTTACCTTATGTACTTTTTAAGCATAGTCTATGCAACCAACAACTTTAACAGTTAAAATTACAATAATAGTTTATAATCAATCAATACTAAAGCGGTGAGAATTTACACAAATCTCAGACCATTTTCGTTGTTTTCTATATTAATCATCACTCATGGTTTTTTTTGCTTTACACTTTTTTCATAGTTTATTCTTCACACCCCAGTAGATGCTAGTCCAGTTTATACTAATAATTGCAATAGAAGCACAGTACTTTGAAATGTATAGAGTTAGGAAAATTGTAATTAGCATGAAATATATATTAAAAGTCACCAAATTCTTGGCATTTTTTTTGCATTCTAAGGGTACATTATTTTTTTGAAATTATGTTTTAAATTATTAGATTATTAGTCTGATCAAGATAGGAAAATTTTAAAATTAGAAAATATAAATTCAACACCTCTCTTTGAATAAAACTCATAGTGCAAATACCTCTAATTTATTATTTGGATTTATTAAAAAATAAATATTTTCAGAGAGTTTTAAGCAATTAATTAATTTACATATTCAGCTCAAAAATAACCTGGACATTATATCTTTATAAAAATATATATATCTAATATTTAAGAAAAATAATTATATTAGCATAGAATTCGTAATAAAAATAAAATCTTTAGTCATTTTGCTAATTTCTCATATATTTTCGGATCAATTTTTTAATTCTGCTACACAGATCTATAATACATAATATTAATGTCTTGCATAGGTCTATAAGTCAAGAATGATCACATCAAAGTACAGGCAAATAAAAGAACATATTTAAATTTCCTGTCTCAAAGTTTAATTTTTGCAAATAAATAAAATGAATTGATGAACCGATATGACTTTTTTTACCTGGGGTGAAGTGTATTTTAAAAATGTTTGTGCACAAAAAAAGACATTTTTGCTAAATGTATACCTGCGGTTAAACGAGTCCCTTGATGTTTTTACTGATACATAAAAACATATTTGTGTTCAACAATGCGGTTAGCTTTATATTCATAAGGTGACCATTTGATTTGTAGTACTGAAAGTCTATCAATCAGTTAACTGATGAAAAATTTTTATATTGCTAATTAAAAAATCATGATTTTAAAATAAAATAAGTTTTCGAAAAATGTTATCTTCTGTAGTTTCCTGTCGCCTGCGAGTAGCAAAAATTAATATTTGTTTTAGTAAATTATTTTTTTCTATTTAAGATTTTAATGAAGGAAAAAAATTCTGAGATTTATTTTCTAAACTGAAAATTGTTGTTTCTCTGGTTTAAAAGATCTTTGATAGTTTCAGCCTTTTAAAAATAAAATTTTTTTATAAAAGGATAAACTTAAAAAACTTCTAGATATAATTTTTAAGGTGCTGCTTAAATAATTTGATTAATATTTAATATAATTAATTGTACTTGCGTATAATTTGTAGCCCTTGAAAAATTGACAAGCAGTCAAAGAAAAGTCGATGAAAAATTGAAATTAAATTAAGTTTTTAGCCACTTATTATATATAATTACAATTATTTGTCAACTCTAATCATCATATAAGACTCTTTAGTCACCTTAATAAAACGTCAGAGACTTTCTTTAGTTCAGTTAAGAATAATAGAATTTATTATGTTGATTTTAAAAGTATTTTCGCCAATATGCTAAAAAAGAAAGAGTTGACTTCAAATATATTTCCGACCAGAATTTCTACAAAACATGTATGCTTAAGCATATATTTTAAGCCAACTCCACCTTCTCCAGTAGTGTTTAATTTTTTAAAGCATAATGAATTTAAAATAATATTAAGTTTTCTATGGCCACTTTAATGAAGTAAGTGAAAACATGAAAAATATCAACATTTATATTTGTTGGTCACAGAACAATCCACTAACTAACTAAAACTAACCTTCTGCAATATTAAGCAAGCTCTTTATAAACGTAAGACCGTCTCTTCGCTTACAAATGCTTTTAAGCAAAAATATAGTTGCAGTACACAAACACACACACACACATACACACTAATCTATGTATAGTCTGCTAAACACATAAATAAATTTAACCAAATACAATTAACTTATACGAAACACACATTTTAAAATATCGAGACAAAACACGAAACTAACAACATGAAACATTCAATATTCGAAAACACACATGCCATGTTCCAAGTAACTTATTTTTGTAGTTGCGCTAAACAAAAAGTCTGACACATACACATACTTTTATCCTTAAATTAAGAAGAATGAATCCAAAAGCAGAATAACCATATACACACACACACACACTCACGCAAAAAGTAATGTCTGCAAACAATAACATGACCCTAAATGTCATGGTTTTTGTTTAAAAATGTGGTCAAATTAACTTTATGCTGAAGGTATGATTGTGTTTCTAAATATATAGTATGTTTGCTAAGTCATGTAAGTATAAGTATTGGAAAGAGCTTGTTATGCTGTGCTGGGTAAAAAACTTAAAGCACCAGCAACAAACAAGATCTAACAATGCTCGATATACCCATTGAAATAATTTTGTTTGTATTTGTTCTTGATGTTGGTTTGTGGCAGTTATGTAAAGTTAAAATTACAAATTTTACAATTAATAATTAAGTATTATATTATGTATAATTTCTTTGGTTTTAAACTTTTACATATTTTCGTTAATATTTTAAAGATGTGAAATGCAACGAATTCTAAAATATCTTAGCTTAAGGGTTTGTATGAAAGGCTTTTCGTATTCCATAACTCATATCCTGCATATATTACTTAATAAAATATTAATTTTAATTTTATATATTTTTTTCATTATTCTATTAATGCTTAATTGTTTTATTATGTCTCGATAATAAAATTAATTTATTCTATACTAACAAATGCATAAGACTTTGGTTTACACTGCAGCCATAACTACCCAACAAAGACTACAGAGGCAGTGATCTTGTAGTTTTTAAGAAGGTTTTTATCATTAGCTTTAAATCTTTGTGCTTTTAAATAGTGTTTGAGATCGCTATAAGGCGAGGACTAAGAAAACAGTGCTGCCATTACGAAAAAATTTTTGCACGGTAATTAATTTTCGAAAAATGTACCAAATGAGAATTCTAACTAGAAATGTTTTTGTCAATGTTTAAAACGAAAATTTGATTTAATTTTCTAAAAAACAAAACATTTAATTAATTTTTTGTGAAAAATGTTGAAACTTGTTTGAAAATCTTTGAATTATTTACAGGTGCAATAATTATTTTAGCTATTGAGAATGTGTGAGGAGTAGGATTTTTGTTATCTTTTTTATTTATATCAGTTACGCTTTAATTTGTTAAATAAATTTAATTTTTACTATGTAGTGTAAAGTATAATGTAAACAATTTATATTTTTTGAAACTAGCTACTGTTGTGAATTAAAATAAATAAGAAATTATTTTTGTAACGTAAAACGGCAAAATTTATGTCTATCGTTAGTTGCTGCTGTAGAATAATTATTGATATAATAAATATAAAGCACAAAACAGTGGTTTTGAATAAAAGCTTTCCATTGATAGAAAATTTGAAGTTAAAGAATGTGAGGTGAAAACTCTGTCTCCACCTTGAATATAGGTATCTGCAGTCTTAAATCACTTTTGCTCTTTTGGTGAAATAAGTTAAAGTGAAACAATAATCAAGGAGACAATATCAAGAAAAGTTGTCTGATAATATAAAATTACTTTGTCCAAAACAAATGAAAAGAAAAAGAAGGGATCCCAGCTCCCTAAAAGGCTGACAGGAACCAATTGGACAATTTCACTTTATTTCCACGGGATTCAGTAAAGTTCAGCTTTTTGGGTTTTTTTAGCCTTTTAGCTGTTCTCTGACTGATTATTGAGGTTGACCCTTCGGGTGATTTCGAGTATCTCGTTTGAGTTGTGTGGGTCGAATTATTCACAATGAACACAATGAATGGTTCAGGTAAAGTGAGCATGATTGCGGTTGTATTCTTAAATTTTATTAAGCTTCATGCGTTTTGGACCAGGAGTTGGATAGTCGCCAACTCTTCAGTAAGGAGTGGGAGCGGGAGCGTTAGGCTGCTCCGAGCTTTTGACGTTGCAACTAGGAGTGACTGGAGGTTAGACATATTCGAAGGCTTCCTAGGGTGAGGGTGACGCTACATTTCATCCACAGTGGTATGATCCACCGTCAGGTTATGGCTTACACAGTTAGGTACTGACGTAAATCTTATCACGCATTGGCCCTGTATAATTTGCGTTTCGGATATTTGTTTTTTCGGATATTCAGCAATTCTTTTAGAATAATCATTAATTATGAATTTCCTAACCTTCTCCTCGTAGTCTAAAGCAATAAATTAAAACTGTTACCATTTGAAACTTTCCCTTTTTACAATTATAAACAGAACGTTCATCTTAAGTTTGAATATCAGTTTTATTTAAACTAGGTCTAGAGCTGTATAAATACTTAATTTAATTTAAGAAAGATTAAAGATGTTTAGTGTTAAGCTAACTAGGTGCAGTAGCTATTAAAGAGCAATAAGGTTTTACACCTAAAATTAGAGATTGATTTATTATCACATTGAGCCTTTACTCAATTAAATGATTAATTAAATCAATTATAATTATTGGGTGCAAAAATTGTTTTCTATGAAAATAATAATTGAATCTAAACAGATGATCAGTGTTTAGAAGTATTTAATCAACGCAATCAAGTTGGAGCTTTATGATATGTACGTATATTGTCCGAGGGTGTTTGATTTAATTGGGCATGATTTTACGTCATCCCGCGTCAAATTTGGTTTGTAAACAGACGGGTTTCGGCTATGAGCCATCTTCAGTGTTCTCTTCTCTCTGAACTGAAGATTAGACTATAGGTTAGATTAAAGGCTAGACACGCTGGACTAAAAGTTAGACTACACGGTAGACTAAAGACTAGACTACAGGCTAGACTACAGGCAACACTAAAGGCTAGACTACAGGCTATACTAAAGGCTAGACTACAGGCAACACTAAAGGCTAGACTACAGGCTATACTAAAGGCTAGACTAAAGGCTAGACTACCGGCTAGACTACAGGCAACACTAAAGGCTAGACTACAGGCTATACTAAAGGCTAGACTAAAGGCTAGACTACCGGCTAGACTAAAGTTTAGACTACTGGCTAGACTAAAGTCTACATATATAGAGAGAGAAGGGAGGGACGTAAAGGGAGAAGGGAGATGACGTAAAATCATACCCAATTGAAGCTTTATCTTCGAGATTCATGAGCGAAAAATAATCAACTCTCTGTTAGACATTATTTGGTAATAAACGACTTAGTAAATAATTATTCCTAATTAACTCAACTAGATATGCGAACAGTAATAGCAAAAAAAAAATTATCGTCTGTTTTTGAAGTACACTGATGTGCCTCAATGTGTGTGTGTGTGTATGCTTTGTATACTTTACATGTTTTTACTTTTCCAGTTTTAATATCAGTGTAAAATTAAAAGTATTAACGCAAAACTACATACATATATTTAAATGCAACATTTAGCTTTTTGATTTCACGAACTGAAATATGCTTTTTATGTTTAAAAACGTATTAAAGTTAATTAAACTAGCATAAGCTTAAACAGCTAAATTTAAACAAACACTTAACTACTCGCATTCACTTTTAAAACATATTTACTTACACACTAACGGCTTAACGTAAATGCTCTGTGAGAAATATTTAAATAATAATTAAAATGGAAAAGTAATAAGAAATGTATATTTGCGTTATTTATTAACACACACACACTGTGTATGTGTTTGCCTTTGATAGGGATATGAACGTATATTGACATTGATATTACAATTGGGAATAGCTAATTTTTTTAAAATATTTATTATCAACATTTAAAACTAAAAATTTCGATAAATAAAGATTCGATTGATTGATATTTCTCTCTCTCTCTCTCTCTTGATTCTCAGTCAAATCTGCCAGGTAGATCAAAACTTTTCGAAATACTGAAAGCCAGTTTATTTCGAACTACCAGAAGAAAACTTACTGCTATAGATAAAACTCATGTTAGCCTGGAAGGGATATACATAGATTTGATCTGCGGTTTTTATTGATGCTTTCTTAAAGATTACGGCTACATTAATCACCTTATGTTCATAATCTTTAAAGAAATAACTGCACGAAGCTTGATCATCATTATCAAAAAATGAAATTGTTTAATTATTCATTAATGAATGAACTGCTACAATGTTTCACCAGATTCCAATTGGGACCCATCAGCACTCCTTGTGATCTTTCATATATATATATTAAACCATAAAAACTTAAGAAAAATATACTTATTATTAGTCCCCAGGGAGTGTATTAACCTCTTGGGGTCTCACGCCAATTGTCTGCTTCCTCTGATCCACAGGTGCAACATTTTCATCTGCACCGAGTTTTCTATTAAAAATTATTAAGTAGCATTAAAGTTATGGTTATCTACTGTAAATATATTCGTTAACGAATTACTCTCTTTTATACACTACATAAAATCAACTAAATACAAATTTTTAATTCTCTTACAAAAACATAGTTATTATAACTCCTGTGTGATAGACAACCTGCATGCATGAAGTTTTGTGCATTTGTATTTATTACTATCATCTGAAATATTTGTTGCATATTCCCAACGTGTCTAAAGGAATCGTATAGTTTAACAAACAAGCAAAAAAATAAAAAAAAATAGAAAGACGAGCAAACAACAAATGAGATATTTGCCAGTTGCAAGTATTTAATCAAACGTTTTTAATGCTTTCAAAAATTTTATACGTTAGTGACGGTGTAAGTGTGTGTGGATGTCCATTACTATGTGAGTTTGTGCTTCTCATATCCATGTAAACACTTCTATTGCGGAAGTTGCAAGCATTAAAAACAGTATAATAAATTTATTGATAGTTTATATTTTTTTTATTAGAGTCAAAGCTGTTAAAATAGTCCGAAAGAAGAGTCATTGTTTCTGAGCGAATTATAAAAATTTTCCTTGTGTGATTTACACGGAGATGTATTCTTCTATTATTTACAATATAGAAACAGTGAAATTTTCATTAAAATCGGTTCTACACTATAAAAGGGAATTGTGGAAGGAAAATTATCGTATCTACATGGATTTTAAAAATTCATTATTTTTATGCATAAATTGCTACAATTTTTCTTAATTTTAAATTTATTTATTTATTAATTTATGTGATAAGCGAAAAAGCCAACAAGCGGCAAAATCAATGGCCAGAATTTAAACTTTCCAAAATCCATGAAAAACTAAATGCATACACCCGAGATATGCTACTTTAAAGTATCACGGCAACATCTCCGTAAACACTATAATGCTCAATTTGTAAACTTAAATTTGCTTATAGTCCTCCTATAGTTACCTAGAGCTTTTATACAATCGGAATGATTGTTCAAAATTGCACATTTTTTCCAAATCTTCCACTGTGCGGCGTAAATTGAGTAATGAAGTCAATTATTTTTGTATTCTTTAGGAGCAAACATATTTCCCATATTACAAAAGGCCCTTAAAAGGCTTAAAAATAAGAAGCATTAGCTGATCTTGTACCACTTCCATAAGGCCAATTTGTATCTATTTTGCCCAATCGTTGATCGTTGAAGACCAAGCAGACCAGGGCTCTATTTAAGAATAAATAATTTTTTTTATTTATTGCAGGGTCGTTAAGATTTCCTGAACTGTGCTGCATATGTAAGATCTGTAGATAAGAGAATAGTGCAGGGATATAGACATGCTATGGGACATTTTGTTGATGAAATATGGAAACCTGGTTGAATACCAGTACATTTTTTGTTGCCCTGTGATAGGCTCAATAAAAACTATTAAGGCGACCGTAACTAGTGGAAGGTTATTATGTCACAATTGGTTTTCTGGTCTTAAGAAATCTCTGAAGTTTTAGCTGAACTTAAATAAGCGAACCATTCTATTACGCTATAACGGCGAACATTCTAATATTTTAATATTATCATACACGCTGAACAATAAGAACATTATTGATGTTTAAACTTACTACTCTTCTGAAGATACAAAGCAGAAACGTTCAAGTGATAAGGAGATAAAAATGTTTACAAATAAATATTACTTACATATACATACACAATATTACATAATGACAAAACACATAAAACGAGTACATATTAAATAATTTATTTTTCTCTCTTCTAACTAAAGTAGCTTTTTATTTGTTCGTTTATTTGTTTATTTGAGTTTTATTAAAAGCCTTTTCCATTAAAAATAAATGAATGAATGTTAGGATAAATAAATAAATAAAAAAAAAAACAGTTTCAGTTTTGGTGATGGTGGTAGTAGTGTAGCTGAAGCTGTTGCAGCAGTTGCTGGAGATGAAATTGCATTCAATATCGAATCAACAGTCCTACTTATGTCTACAGGCATATTAACAAATTGAATTTATTTTTGTCTGCTGCAGGGGAATGTTATGTTTGTTTGAGTTTCCGTTTTAACTAAATATTTCAGCTTAATTTATTTGAAGTTTTTTTCTTCTCACTGTTATGTTGATTGAAACTCACAAAAGCAATATAAACGTTTTTAAATTAATGAGCAGGAGTAAATTTTATAATTATTGTATTAAATCAATTTATTGAACTGTTATAAATATGATATTTATTATTGATTATAGAAAATTGAACCTTCTACTAAATAAATTAATAGTTTTTGCCAATATTTTTATTTAATGATATTGTAAATGTTATGTTTTAAAATGATATTATAATTTTATTTAAATCAAAAAACTTGTTTTTTGCATATATATTCCTATATTAATATTTCTTTGTTTCATATATATATACATATTAATATGCATACATATATATATATATATATATATATATATATATATATATATATATATATATGCGTTGCTCTTGCCTGCCAATATAAAGGTAACGATGGTATGTGTTTGACCTTGTATAGTGATGGTGCTGCTAATCAGGGTCAAGTTTTTGAATCTTTCAACATGGCCAATTTATAGAAGCTGCCTAACATTTTTGTTTCCGGAAACAACAATACGACTGAGCATGCTTCCTGCAACACTGACTACTACTATATATGTATATATGTATATACATACATATATGCATATGCAAAAAACAAGTTTTTGACTTAATAAATTTATATAATATTTTAAAATAAACTTTAAAACAAACTGTATTAAATAAAAAAATTAATTAAGTAAATAGAACTTTTATTTAATAAGTAACATTTTTAAGTTCATTTGGGCAAATAATATATAAAATATGCAACAGAGAAATATTATTATTTGTATGAATATATTTTTATATATTTTATGTTTACTGTGTACAGAAATCGAAATACTAAATTATGTCAATCCTAATAAAACGTGCTTCTTGAACTCTCTATATTCAGATAATGGACATTGTAGCAACCAAAGAAACATTTTCTTACAGACAATTGGCTCTGAAAAGTAAATAAGTAAATGACTTAACAAATTTATTTATTTATATTTTTACAATAAAGAAATTGTAACAGGAAAATCACACAAAACAAAAAATTTGTAAAAGATAGTTGTAAATAATGCGTACTTTATGACACGTCAATACTTTATCGTACGAAAAATTTACCACAAAATTATTGTATGAAAAAATGGCTACTACACTATTTGTAAATTTACATTTAGATGTAATCTCTGCCGAAAATAACCACTTTTTGGGTTTTTATTCGACACAGGTCAAGTCTGATGGGAATTTTAATGTTAAAGCGTTTTTAAAGAAAACAATAATTAAAGCAGGTTTCGACATTTTCATTATAAGATGACTATGAAGATTATAAACACCTGTCGGTCTATAAGACCGATCACCTATAAAAACCAGCAATTTCAGAAAAAACAAAATATATACAGTATACATATACATACACAATATCTGCTTACATATGTTTGAATGAGGTTCTCAAGTTTCAAAGCAGAGTGACAATGATTTGTAAATGAATCATAAATCGTACATACTTTCTACAGACAGAATCTTACAAAATTTATTTATCTAATAGCATAGGGATTGCGCTCCAAAATAATTGCTCCGGTTTTGAGTTAAAGAATGAATCAAGCCAATTGTTGATAACCTTTTCTGAAGTAAAGGGTGTTACTAGAAGGACGTACTGCATCGTTTGAAACAAATGGTAATCAGACCCAAAACTTCCCATCCACTCTTTTTTAAAATAATTTTTGACCGGTTTTACAACAAGTTGCCGAGCGTTATCATGATGGAAGATTATGGCCTCTTATTTGGTAGATTTTCATTGATTGATCTCTGCAAACGAATCAGATACAGGACCCGTATCAGCGTTTTACGCAATTCCAACAGCTAATAATACAAAACAATCTTCTGATACCACAGGTAGTGCACCTTGGATATTTGGCTTTGGCTATTTGACTGGGCTTTGCAAATTACTTTTTGCAATTGCAGTTATTGTAAAATATTCATGTTTTTATCACCACTAACAATACGATGCAACATTGACATTTTTGTAGCATAATTTCAAGCATAATTCTATTTCTTTTACTCGACTTCAATTCATATGCGACCCAATTTTCTTGCTTTTAAATAAATCCCAATGTTTTAATTTTTTTTTTTTTTTTGAAAAGAGAAGTAGCACTTCACGCAACAATGCCATTTAGTCAAGTACCGTTCTACATTCTTTAGGAAAGGGATAGAGAATAGATGAAACAGGTGGTGAAAGTAGAATGATAGTCGGAAATTAACTGCCGTATATAAGACAGCACAGCAAACAGTGACTATGCCTTCATCGCTGAGCAGCCCCATCGATAGTCAATTTTTATTTTTGTAGTTAAAAAAACAAAGATCTTCGTTGGGAATCGAACCCACAACCCCCATACTGTTAAGCTAGTACACTGCCTACTAGCCTACAGGGAAAATGGCTTCTTGTATCACTGCCAATGATAATGCAACTTCTTCTTGCGTTTCAAAACAATTCTCGCCATTGGTTTAAAACAATTCTTGCAATTCCTCATCTGAAAACTTTTTGGACTGACCAGGCCTTATCTTGTCTTCATTATCGTTAAGAGGTTTTTGCGTTAGTGTATGTTGATGACTATCAAATAATTTCTTCAAATAAAAGAAGGTTATCAGACTTTCCCGCAAAACATCTACGTCATATACAAAATTCGATATTATTACGGCGATTAAAAAAAATGTGTGTTTATACGTAGGCCTCTATAGAATACTAAACAATAAGGACAAATATTCACCCTCCAAAATACCATATTTGTTATTATTGGCACAAAACATGTATGATAGTTATGCCATATGTTCCATATTATTCACTTGTACGAGTATACCCAATATTTGTGGAGGTATATTCTATAGAGAGCAAGTAGCATATTTGTTTCTTTCTATTGATTATAATGACTGATTTTCAATTTGTAATTATTTTTTTCTTAAAAATAAATTTGAAACTTCTTTTCTATTTTAAGATGCTGTTGCTTTAAAACAGCCCCAATTTGTTACGAAATTTGTTTCCATCATTTGGTGTCCCTGACACATCAAAAGATTATCATGCGACATTTACAACATGTTGCGTTTATTTTATTCTTTACATTCCTGCCTTGCATTTTTTAAGTTTGCGTTTTTTTTTTTATTTCTATTTAAGTTCAAAGTTTTTATCAGTAGAAATGGAATTTACCCTTAAACTCTTTGTCCTGTGACGTTCAATTTTGCACTTACTTACATTTTTGCGCAAAAAAAAATGTTAGTTTTTTACTTTTGTATATTTCTCTGTATACATGTAGTTGTCAGTCGTCTAGTTTATTTGCATAGAGGTTGAAGGCGCCAAACCGTATTTTATTTACTATCATTTCCTTCCGTTTTTATTACGGAATACAATATTCCGACTGAATGTGCAACTAAAGTGCAAACGCGAAAGTAAGCTAAAAGAACGAGTTTGTTATTTATTTGTTTTAACTGGAATATTATTTCAATAAAGTCAGACAGAACGACCAACTAGCTAACTAAAAATAAAAATAAACAAAACATACTCACACTCCTACAAAGAGATGCTAAGTTATAAAAAATTGACTGTGATATTTTTGTGTACACTATGCATAGAAGTTTAATGGAATGTCCTTTGAAAGAAGTGTATGTGTGTGTGTGAGTGAGTCAACCTCAGTTTAAATAGTCAGTATTAAATTTAAATTAAAAGTAAGAGGTAAATAAATAACTGATGATAAGGTTTTTGGTTAGGACACTTTCTACTTATACCGAAACTTATAGTATCGAGAAATTCTTATTAAAAAAAAACTTTATTTTGCTTTGAATTAGCAATAAAATATAAAGGCTATATAAGGTTTCACTCACTTATTTTTACTTTTGACATTATAACGATCTTAACCTGAAAATCAGCTAGAAATTATTATTTTCTAACAATTGGACTGAAAAGAACACAAAAATAGAATCTCTGTTCTTTAAAATATTTTTTTTTTTTTTTTAACTCTCAAAATTATTTATTGTATCTTCTATAAAAAGAACTAACAATAAGTTTTAAAATCTTAAATTCTAAAAAAAAGTTACATTAGTCCCGACCATGTCAGAACTAACCTTTTGGGTAAAAAAAAAATTGACATTAAAAAAAAAAACAAAACAAATGTTTCTAAGATGTGTCATCTGTAGCATTGAGGATTAAAGCTGCGGTATCCCTCTTTTTTAATCGGCTATGTCCACTATAATCCAAGATATTGCGAGCAAGGGGATTAGGATGGTCTTCGAGCTTCATCAAGTATTTGCCTGCGTATTTGATGATTTCTGTAGTCACCAGCGGTATGTCTAAGTCACAATGTATGTTTGAATTTCTGATGTACCATGGGGCGGAAGTTATCAACCGTAAAATTTTATTTTTCATACGTTGGATTCTATCCACGTTTGAAGCTGAGGCAGTGCCCCAAAGTTGGATTCCATAAGACCATATTGGTTTCAGAATACTCTTGTAAATTAGAAGTTTGCAATCTAGGCTAAGTCTCGAGTTTCTGCCAATGAGCCAGTGTAATTGTGTTAGTTTAAGTTTCATTTGTGTTAGCTTTGAGTCAATATGATGTTTCCATGTAAGGCGACGATCAAGATATATACCAAGATATCTCACATAATTATGGTGAGGAACAATGTGATTATTGATTCGAACGGGTGAACAATTATATCTTCGCAGGGTGAAAGTCACATGAATGCACTTTTGAACGTTCACTTTAATTCTCCATAATTTTAACCACAACTCCAACTGAGTTATATGTTGCTGAAGATTTATTGAGGCTTGATAGGAGTTTTCGTGCGAACTTAGCACGCTGTATCATCAGCAAACGTAGAAGTGTGGACAGTTTCACTTACAGGCATATCGCAGGTATATATCAAATATAAAACTGGTCCAAGAATGCTACCTTGTGGTACACCTGAGGAAATTGGTTTGGCCGAAATAAATCAATAAATATCAGCTGTTATTTCTTATGATTGTAAAAAATTGCAATATATAGAATACTAAAATATTAGAAATATAATTTTGTCAGGCGTATATCTTAACAGCTTATTGGGAGCTTTAGTGATAAAGGAACAAAAGTTGTATTATTTGAGACTCTGAGTCAATATCGTAAACTTTAATATCGTTATGCCCTAGACAAACATTGAATTGATTGTCATCGTAGCAGAAACTATAAAGTAATTGCCAAGAGTACTACTGTAACAGTAATTTGATATTAACGAATTTTTTGACAATACTTATTCCTTTAATAACAATTTAGAGTACTGAGTTCTTTTATTGTAAAACAATTACACAAATTTTAGATTTTTGGTTTAATAACAGGATTTATTAAGAGGATTATTCGCATTTATACACGATGACAACTTGATTATATTAACGGAGGACACCTGGTATATAAACTGTAGTGTCTTGACTTGATCACGCTCACCAGTGGACTGACTGAGGCAAAAATAAGGGAGATTTTATTATTATTGAGTGTAAGTGTATTTTTGGTAGTGTGTCTTCTTGTTTTGTGTTAATCTTATTTCGTGAAGTTAAAATGTTGCATGTTGTTGTTAATTTGTGTTCATACGATTTCTGAGAAAGTAGGTTTGACCTTTACTTTTTTGCTGTGATAAATATCTTTTTATAACTTACACTAAGCAAATTCGTAACGATAACAACTGTATTATTGGAGCTATAAAATTATTAAAAAAAAAAAAAAAATTAAATAAATTAGATCAATTCACCAATGACCGGCTACAAATAAAAAACCCATTATTTCAAAATTTTATTGCTCACAAGGATAATAGTGTTTTTTTCTGTGGTTTTGTTTTAATTTTAATAAGTTTGTAAATAAAAATATTTAAACAATTAATTTCTCAGCACATAGATTAATATCGTGATCTTTTATTCGTTTATAAAATACTAAAATGTTTACAAATAACTAATAAAAAGAGTGTTCTAAGCCAATATTTTTAACACATAAATAAATTGAGAAATAGCAAATGTATCAAAAATAAGCGTGATTTTCATTTCTTCAGAAAGATAAGATTTAGTCTCGCAACAAAATATCCTTTTATGCAACGATAAAATTGTAGTTACAATTAAAACATTATTTCAAATAATTTTCTTTCTTCATAAAATGAGAACGGGCAAAAAACACGCACTTAAGAATGATATCAATGAATGAATGATTTATTTAAAATTTTCAACAGTTTTGCTGAATTGGCAATTTTGTTTGGGATTTCTCAATATTATTTTAAACTCGATTTAAAAAAAAGAAACTTGATGAGGATGAAGAAAACGCAAATGAGCTGTACGGTTATTCTAGAAGCTCGCAAATAGAAAGAAATTCTTTATAACAATCAAATTTGTTGCCGATCCAAATTTGAGGAGTGTGTCTATTTATTCAATTACCGTGCTACATTCTTTAGGAAAGGGATAGAGAAGAGATGCAACAGGTGGTGAAAGTAGAAGAATAGTTACGGAAATTAATTTTCGTATAAGACAGCACAGTGACCAGTGACCATGCCTTTATCACCCCCACCGACACTCAATTTTTATTTGTAGTAAAAAAAAAAACAAGGTCTTTTTTGGGAATCGAACCCACAACCCCCAGTCATGTAAGCTAGCACCCTACCTACTAGCCTACAGGGCTATCTAATGATTTAGGATTTGGTAGAAATCGTTGAATGAATATGGAACTCGCAATTTTTCTAAAAACTCTATTACTTCCATTACTTTCATTTTCCGTTCAATCTAAAAATACCATGTGTTTTGCAAAATATTTAAAACTTTTTAAAATACTTTTCACTTGTCGGTGTTCTTTTTTTAATACTATGTTAACACACCTTTCAACATTACTATTTTTTATTACATATAACATTTTTAATTTTTTTGAATTGAAATACTAAGTTAATTTTTTTAGTATCTGTATGAAATCTTCTTTATTAAGTCAAACAGTTTTTCATTTTTAGGAAAAATAATTCAAACAAATTATTATAAACTAAATTGGATTTTCATAGCAATGTGCTAAGCTAGTTTAGTGGCATCTCACAGTAAACAAAATATACCTTCGGATAGGCATAATTCGGTCAGGTCTTTCTTAACAATTGTTGTAATAAACTTTTAATAATAATTATCATTTGTTAGTTGCTAATATTAAAAAAAGTCAAGATTACAGTTTATTCTCATAACTTGCAACTTTCAGTAAAATTTTGATAATTTCAACAGAATTTGAATTGATAATTGATATTTTATGTGTGCCCTAAAAACTATAAAACTAATATTTTCTTGTGCATAGTAAAACTTCGAAATTTTTTGGTTTGAAAAAAGTGCTCACAACTTTTTCAATTTACATGAATCTTTATTAAAAAACAATTAAATTTAAAATCTACCATTAAAAATTTGTTTATACATAAAATATTTAATATACCTTTCTATTTTACTACAATCAACAAGGTGATTTTTCCTTGAACAAATTGCCAATTATTTAAACATTTTCTTTACGCTTTTCTGTGCAATCACTCTTGCCATTGTATGCCAAACAATACCTATCACGTAGCAGCCAATACTTTGTATACAATTTTTGTATACAGATAGCGATCGTTGACATCAAAGCACATAAAGATTGTAGAGTAGAAGTATGTTCTTGAATCAGAGAAATGTGTATATAGTCAAAAAGGAAAAGAATATGTTTAATAATAATCATAATAATAAATGCATGTTTATCGAGATACAGCACGTTTCTAATAAATACTCATAATAATATTGGCGCGTCTTTTCATTAAACTCATACTGAAGACATGTTTTTTTTTCTACAGCACAAGATACACAGGAGAGCGCAATAAACATAAAAAAGTAAGAGGAAAAAGCTATTTGCAACATTTATAAGCTGTAACTTGAACTTTCATCTTGGATAAATGTATGTATGTATGTATATATGTAAATAAGTATAAGTATTTGTATGTCTGTGCATAATTTTATGAATATTTTTGTGCACTAGTTATACGGCTGTGTATCTGCCACTGCAAAATGTTGCAATAAAAGATGACGGCAAAATGATTTTAACTTTTAAAGCTGTTGTATACTTTTGCTTTAGTTACTTTGCTTCGCTTTAGTTTGCATTACATGATGAAATTTGTTGTTTTACTTTTTTTTTATTTGCCTCCTTTTAGTTTAGAAAATGTACTCAACATTGTACCAAGCCATCGTATATAATGCTTATGCACGTCCTTTAAAATCGTTTTCAGAAATCAATGATTATGTCTGAACTCCTACTTGATGTTTGTCTTTTTTTGCTTTTTTGAAAAAGAGCCAAAAATAAATAGAGGAAATCGTCAGGTATCCTTTATGTTACAAATATTTAATATTATACTTGCGCTGCTTTGTGTTGTGTTGTGTTACTTGTTTCTGTTCTGTTTGCTAAAATATTTTTTGGCAATCGTTTTGAAATAACACTCTACTTGATGATTTTCCACCAGTCTTTCCCCCAGTTACTAACACTAACTGAAACAAGTATCATCGAGTTTGCATATTAAGTTTTAAGTTACATCAGTATTGACTTTTTGAATTGAATTTCAAGTGAAGTTGAGAGTTGTTTCATTTATATTCATTTAAATACTTGTTGAAATGTGTTAAGGAGAGTGTATGTTGAAAGTTGTACTTTATTACAGCTCTGTAAGCTTTATTAGTTCTTTATTAGGTGCAAAATGTTACTATAACAATAAAAAATTGTTTTTTACAATAAAATTAAGCTGAGCCTAACTTAGTCTTCTATATTCAATTGATGTAAATTTTAATTTCGAGAAGAAAAAAAAATTATATTATATGTGAAAGCATTTTGCATGGATTTAGAAGCGAGTTGAGGTATGTCGGGTAAATCTATCTAGATGGCTTTATAACTAAGTATAACCTTATTATAATGTAATTAGTTTTTAGAAAACCATAAATTGTTGGTTTAGCATTAGAATGTTTACTTTTTAAATAACAAAAATGAAATTCAATTGATTTACTAAAGATAATTATATATATTTATATAAGAGAAACATCTTCTACGGCAGAGATATCGTTACACCACTTCGAGAGTTAGATTTTAACAACTTTGTTTTGTAAAATCCTGGGTTTTATTACACAACTCGCTTCGGATAGCATAGCCCAGCTAACATAAATATTGCAAATAGAAAATAAATTTAATCGATTCAGAAGGTTCGGTATCATGTGTGTTATGTTTTTATTTGTTGTTGAAAATGAAAAGAAAAGTATACGCCTCTATCGATTGGAAAATTTAAGAAACTATACATCGATATAAGATCTTTTATAGAAAGATTCTTTAAAAGATGAAGCCTCACAGGTGAAGATAATATCTCTATTGAAACACTTTTTTATAAATATGTACTAATCTATTAAACGGTCTTTTAAATTAAATTTTAACGAATTATTTTTTCAATATTTCGTTTTCCTGTGGAAACCTTCTTCATGATTTTTTTTTGTAAAATATAAAGAATAATTTCCTGAAAAAGCTTTCCACAGGAAAGCGAAATATTGAAAAAATAAATCGGTAAAATTTAATTTAAAAGACCGTTTAATAGATTAGTACATATTTAATAAAAATAAAAAAGGCCGAATAAAACTGAAAATAACACTTTTTAATATTTATTTTTATATATAGTTAAAATAACTTCAATAATGTTTGTAATTTCAATTTTAATAATACAACCGATTATATGAAACCCTAAAAATTTTTAAGTGTACCGCGCAATATTCTTCTAACGTATCTGCAAAATGACAAGTTGTTCGACACAGATTATATTTTCAGATTATATTTCAATACATAGCGGCAGTTCCTCTTATAGCTTAAAATAATTTTAACAGCTATTAATTTTAAGGCAATATTTTTCATTAAAAAGTTTTTTTTTTTTAGAACATGACATTTACTATCTGCATATTTAAGATACAAGCACTTATTTACTTAAGCACTTATTATTATTTACTTAAGCTCTTCCTTAAAACTGTTATTTTGTTAGAGATTTGTTTCAAACTTAAGGCCGACAAAATAATACAAATATTCTTGCTATTAAAAAGAACTATACCTTTGATTTTTGAGTGGCCTGTAGTTTAAAACTTTCTGTTTCTTGATATTTTATTTATTTATTTTTCTGTTTAGCCAGACGGTCAAAATCAAACGTCTACAAACATAAAATATTATTAAAATATCCCAATATTACAATTTCTTGTGATACATACACCAAGGGACCATCGTGATAAATAACATTAAATATAAAACAAAACACAAAGACCAAGACCAAGAATAAATAAAATGGTCAGCACATTTTATGATGTCTGCTTACTACAGCATTTTGCTTAAAAATACTCGCTAGAGTTCTTTAAAAGCAGGAGTGTTTAATTTACTTAAACTTTATAAGTCTTGATATTTCGTTTTATTACATGTGTGTTTATACTTTGCTTTCGAATTTATGCTGGATGACTTTTCATTCAATTCAACAATGTGTAAACATGAATGACAAAAATTCTTAAAATTGTTTAACCTTAAGTCAGTCAAACAATTGCACTTTATAACATTGTACCAGTTGTAAAAGGCGTGCTCTACTTAAATATTGGGTGGTTCAGATAAAATGAATGAAATATACTATACATTGTTATCACATTTTTTTTTTGTTTTTATTTTTTAAGGATGATGATTTGATATGTGAGGCAGTTGTGAAAAGGATTTAATTCTTTAAAATAAATTTTTAAAATTGATACAAATAAATGCCATTATTAGGTGAATTAAAATTAATTGTGAGTAAAATAGTAAATATATGTCTTTGAACCCGATTATAAATTAAATATTAAAAGTGAAAATGACAAATAACATGTTTAGGAAAAATAAATATAAATAAATAAATAAATGTTGAAAATAATATTTATAAAATTTCATGCGTATAAAAGATTTGTATTCTTATACTCGCACTTTAAGTACCCAAACGACACGTTAAAGTTTGATGAAAATTCATTTGATTAATGTTTGTGTTTTTTCACAGTTGCCAGCTTAAGCACATTATAGTTGAGTCTTAAGCCAAAAAATATATTTCATGTATATAAAAGAAATCTACTAGAATATTTTGAATACAAAATAACTTCTGCTTTTTTATAAATACACCTTTAACGTTATCTCTAGCATGATTTGCCATATTTCTGTTTAAAAATTTAAAGAAATAGCTTCATAATTATATGAGTTAATTTTCTGCAATAAAAGAGGACTATTCGAGATGTGAATTTCCATTTCAAGACAATCGTCGGTCTTCACGCCTTAATACTCATTTAATACTGTTGAAAATGCCCTCTGCATTTAAGAGGAAAAGGATCTCTACAATAAAGAAAATTTACTGTATGATTTGAAGCTGTTATAGGTTAGTTCTTTTCTATAATAAAACATTTTATATTAGTTTACTAAATATTTGAAACTAAAATAGTTGATATTTATACGATGAAATTGGCAGCTTAGCTGGGATAATAAAAGGAATTGTGCAAACAAATCTGTTATTCTTTAAACAATATGCAAAACATTTCCTACAGGGTTCAATGCTTCACTTTGTATATCATTTGTCACTTGTATTTCTTGCTGTCAAACATAATTTTTGACTATTATTATTTAGCTTACACATGTCTACTTGTCTACATTAATATTACTGTTCTCTTTTTACAAATTTTCATGAGAAACACCTTATTTTCTTTTACGGTTTATTATCATTTTATCATTTTCGTGTGTGTCCTTTTTAAGCATTCCTTAGGGTATTGTAACCTTGTTGTTTCTCTTCTTTTTTTGTCTGATTTTTTTTTCCAACTTTTTGATGTATCAGCAAAATAATATGTTGGCTCTTCTAGAGAAATGTTCTGATTTTTTTGTTGTGCTTACTTTTTCTGCTATTTTTTTTTCTTTTCGTTTTACTATCCTAAAATAAACATTTGCTTGAGGGTGTTTCATACCAAGGACTAGAATAAAGTGTTAGTTATCAACACCTTCTTTTTTTTTTTTTTGTTATTCCGATTTATTTTTAATGATTAGTTGGATATGATTAGTTAACACATTAAATGCCATCGGGCAATTAAAATGATTTGTGTTACATCTTATATCGAATAATTTTGTTAATTTATTTTTTTTTTGACTTTGTTACTTATTTTCATCTGCCTTGAAGAAGAAAGTGTTTCATTTCATTAATTAAGTTAAAATGCTGCATACAAAATACATGAACTGTTTTCTAATGTAAAGTAATTTTCATTTGCTAAAATTTGTAAAGCCTTTTACTAAACCGCAAAATGTCAACATTTTAATTGCTTACTGACATACTTAGTGCATTTACTGTTCTTTTTCCATCATTTTCATAAATTTAATTTTTCCACATTTCAAATTAACTTTGTAAAATTATTCCGCTTTTATCATATTCATCAAATGATAATAGATTTGATGAGTCAGGCAAAAATGCAAAAAAAAATGTTTTTATTTAGCATTAAAGCCATTAGCATTATTAGTTTTTAAAATATGTGATATTTTTGACGTAATATCCCAGCATACGTGTTTTTCACGACGAAAAGGTTTATATATCTTTAAAAATAAAATACCTTTAGTAAGAAGATTTTCAAGAATTATATGTCCCTAAAATGACAATGAACAAAAATTTTCACTACCAAAATAAAAATTGACTGTCGGTGGGGCTGCTCAGCGATGAAGGCATAGTCACTAGTCGCTGTGCTGTCTTAAATACGGCAGTTAATTTCCGACTATCTTTCTACTTTAACCACCTGTTTTATCTATTCTCTATCCCTTTCCTAAAGAATGTAGCACGATACTTGACTTAATAGGCATTGTTGCCTGAAGTGCTACTCTCTTAAAAAAAAAAATATGATAAAAATTTATTTAAATTGCTTAAAAATTAGAAGTAAAATTAACTTTTAATTTTAACTAAATTTTATGTTTGAATTATTTAACTTAATAAAATGCAACATATCTTAATTAGATAACGACGAAAGCAGAAAAATTATTAATATTTTTCAATTTCATAATGACCGCATATTATCATTTAGGAAAATACTGTTTCTGATGATTTATAGTTAAGTTATTGCAAAAAAATTTGTTAGTATAAACGCCAACTTATTCCACTTCAACTATAAATTATGAAACGTATAAAATTGCAATTATTCAAATATCTATGTGCTCTTGTTCAGCGTAAAAATACTACTAAATAAACTAAGATATACTAATTAAGTACCACAAAATTTCGTATTAATTTTTTTTCCTTTTGTTTAGTAAAATAAGATTTAGAGAATTTATTGAGATTTTAATCATGGCAACGGACAAGTTTAACTTTTTTTATAATGTAAATTTGTAATGTTTACAAATGTGTTGTTTTTTTATTTAACAGAATTTTTCCCAACGTTTTAGTAAAACTAATAGATTTTAGTTAATATTAGTTAATTAATTAAATTAGTTAAAATTATAATATATATATATATATATATATATATATATATACTATAGTATAGTATAGTATATATATATATATATATATATATATATATATATATATATATATATATTATAATATTAACTAATTTAATTAATTAACTAATATTACATTACAAATTTACATTATAAAAAAAAAATAAACTTGTCCATTGCTATGATTAAAATCTCAATAAATTCTCTAAATCTTATTTTACTAAACAAAATAATATTTGCTATTCCACACATTTAAATGCTAAAAGGTATTTGTTTAAAAATTCTTTTACCTAGAACAAAAGAAGAATCGGTTATTTCTGACATACTATTTTTATATCAATAATTGTTACGAGTTGAATCGATAATCCTTAAGTTAGCTTCGAAAATCATAAAATTAAAATTGCTTATTATATTGTTGATACTTGAAGTAATCATATCATAAATATTTGCCTGCTGGGATGTTATATCTAACAATTTTTTACACTATTAAAAATATGTTTGCTTTATCCAAATATAAATAAACGCTTTAACAGAATATTTTCAAATGAAATAAACAAATTAAGGGCTTTACTTGTTTTAAAATGCTTTATGTTTTTGTTTAAACTTATGATTTTATTTTAGCATTTCATAGAGCATAAATGACATGGATTCAACGAATTGTTGTTAAAAGTTTATTTTACTTTAAATCCTGAGAAAAGGATTTGCTTCATTTTCCACCGGGAAGGATCTCATACTGATAAATGTGTTATTTAATTTCGGCACTTATGTATAGAGTACAATATCAGATAAATATCCGCCTCTGTTAGCCTCAAAAATGCGAGCTCTTTTGATTACATTTTTCATTACATTCTCACACACTTTACGTGACATTTCATTAATTTCATAACGAATATTTTATTTGAATTGCTTAAGCGTTGCATAAAGCTTGCTTTTCAGATATCTCCATAAAAAGAAATCCGGAGCAGTCAATTCAGGCGACCGTGGGGGCCAATCAACATCACCATTTTTTGAAATAACTTGTTGTGGAAATAAGTCCCGCAGTAATTCCATTGTAATCCTGGCTGTAAGCGATGTGGCACGGTCTTGTTGACACCACATGTTAATCAAGCCCAAAGCATACAGTTGTAGCAGTTAAAAAGTTTTCAATCACATCACGATATCACTCCCCATTCACAGTCCAATGATCTCTCCTGACCCAATTGCACATCGTACTGTTACTTTTAATGGATGCACAGCTGACTGTTGAATAATTTGAAGGTTTCTAATTCTACAGAACCGTCTATTCTGTTTATTCACATATCCATTCAAATTAAAATGTGCCTGGTCAACAACTTTTCAGTGATTTATTTGAGTATGATTTTACGTCAACCCGCGTCGAACTCGATGATTGCTTTTATAGAATGTTTTAACAATTAAAACGCGTTGGTTTGTCGAATAATCTGCCATAATAAATTTGCCACCTGTCTACCATACGACTGCCAAATATGAACTTTCAAGACTATTGTTTACCACAAAGTAAAAGTAAAGCAAAGTAGTATACTCTCCCGGCGGACACCCCGTTATTTTTTTTTTTAACAACAAAAGTAAATTATGCTAGAATTTAAATCATTATTTATTTTAAAAATTAAAATAAAAAACACTCAACTAAAACGTCGCTTATTATTTGAGTTATCTCAATAATTTTCTATATCTCATTTATAAAAACCATAAAACACATTAGCAAATTTCTTATAACGTTAATAACATTTGTATATCATTTTTATCATTTTTGTCAAATTGTGTTAAAACATTAGAGAAAATATCAACAGCAAAAAAGTGTTCATTCAAAGATGAATGTAACACTTTACGTTGACAAGTAAAAATAAAACTTCATGCAGTAGAATTCAACTCAAACTGTAATACTAAATTTTATTTAGAAGTATGAAGGTGGATAGAAAGATTAAATGAAGAAGAAAAAATAAAGAACTTTATTCATTTTGTTGCATAAATGTTTTAACAAAATGTAACAGATGACCGACCATGTCTGCAATATAAACCGGAACTTGTACAGAAGTTCAACAAAATGAAAATACAAAAAATTCCATAGAATTCATTATGACACTAAGTACATAGAAATTTTGCACTTATTTTTCTTTTAGCATTTTATGTAGTTTTTCATTAAAATTCAAACAGAAATAGTGAACACATAGTACAAATAAAATAATATTAAGTTGATTTAAGAAAAATGAATAAATGAAGAATGAATGAATTGCTACAGCATGATTCCATTTGTATAAATTGTATGCTGCAAAAATATGTGTTATATGTAGTTAATACAAACGTAATAAAACTAAAAACATTTTCATATTTAATAAATAACCCAGCGAATATTAATTTTGCTTTGCAATGAAATATTTTTTTTTTTGCCTTTTATTCCGACTACTTTACTGAATTTGAATTTTAATTTAGGAATTTGCTTTCAGTCTTAAGAAATCATAAAAATTAAATATTAGTATATCAGAAAACTTAAAGTTTTGAATCTTAAAATTGTATGTATCTAACCTTTCCTGTGTAATATAAATCCTTTCCTTTTATTCCAGTACTGGAATATACTGTCACTGTCAACTAAGGCACATTCAACGTGCAGTGTATCGTTAGCTAGTTTAATGTTTAAACCCGTGATGCCCTGTAGTACTAGCTTGTCAGTCTGGGGGTTGTGGGTTCGATTCCCAACAAAGACCTTGGCTGCTTTTTCACTACAAAAATTAAAATTGACTGTCAGTGGGGCTGCTCAGTGATAATGCAGCACTGAGTTGTTAATCGAAATGTAAGCATGTTGTTGTGGTTGATTGATCAACTTATTTTAAGTAATGCTGTTTACAAGCCAAGTGAAGCACTTGCAAATAATTTGTGAAGAATTTTGCAAATAATTTTTTCCACAATTTTCTTTTATCTTTCATTTTTGTTTTTTTAAACAATTTTTAATTGTTATTATATTAATTTTATTGCCGTTATATTCATACACTTCTTTAAATTTTTTTTTCCCCTTTGTGTTTACATTTTATATAACTAGCTCAGATAAGTTTGCGATTATTAGCAGACGGAAAATTTTCATGCCTTGCAAATCGTTTCAAAATAACTAGCTTCCTTCCCAAGATTTTATATGACGATGTACGTTGACTGGACTATTATAAATCTATAAATAAGTCGGTTTTCCTTCCTGACGCTATAACTCCAGAACGCACGAACCGATTTCTACGGTTTTGCATTCGTTGGAAAGGTATCGGGCGCCGCGAGGCAAAAAAAAATTCAGGACAAATTTCAAGAGAAAAGCAGGAAAACAGGAGAATTCATTTTTCACATACAGCACCATCTCTGATACAACGGCACCTGTACGTGGTGTGTGAGTATCCCTCAGGAAAATAAGTACGTTTCATTTTAAGTAGATGACGCCGTGCGCTAGGTGGCATGTATACTGTTCATCCTAGAAATGATGAATGTTTTTATTTGCGACTGCTGTTGGTAAATGTACGTGGACCAAAATCATTTGCGCATTTGAAAACTGTGAATGGCCACCAATGCCAAACATATCGAGAAGCATGTCAACTATTGAGTTTGCTGGAGAACGATTCTCATTGGGATTTAACACTTGCGGATTCAGTTGTTTCATCAAATGCGTACCAAATACGAACGCTGTTCGCTATTATCATCACCGCATGTTTTCCTTCACAACCAATCGATGTACGAAGCATTCAACCAAGATTTAAATCGAGAGCTGCAATACAATGTTGATACATTGCAGGAATTTGTTCGAAATAATGTGCCGTTGCTGAATGAACAGCAAAAACAAGTATACGAAACATATATGCAAGCAGTGGACAATAATACTGGTGGTCTATTCTTCCTGGACGCACCTGGGGGAACAGGGGAAACATATGTCATTTAATTGATTTTGGCCACTATTCGATCAAGATGGGACGTAGCTTTGGCGTTAGCATCATCTGGAATTGCGGCGACTCTTCTAGATGGCGGTCGTGCTGCACATTCTGCGCTTAAGTTGCCACTTAATTTAAACACAACTGATCCAGTGCAATGGGAATATTGTTGATGTAATGCAAGCTCATTGTTTGGGATGAGTGCACAATGACACATAAGAAATCACTTGAAGCATTTAACTTCACACAGAAGGATCTGCGGCAAAATAACAACATCTTTAGCGGCTTGATGATAGTGTTGGCAGGCGATTTCAGGCAGACGTTTCCAGTAATTCTCCGTGGAACGCCTGCAGATGAATTGACTGCTTGCCTGAAGGCATCACCTTTGTGGAATCATGTAAAAACATTATCGCTAACCACTAATATGAGAGCTTAACTTCAAAATGATCAAAGTGCTGCACAATTTTCCAAACAATTGTTAGCTGTTGGAAATTGAAAAGTTCCAGTTGATGCGACAGCTGGATTAATTACTCTTGCCAATGACTTTTGCCAATTTGTAGGCTCTCAATAAGAGCTACTATTAAAAATAATAAATAAATAATTCGACTAAGTAATAGTATATCTAAAATTCAGTGCAGTAATTTCGGACCATTTTTATATTTGCTGTTTGTAAATGATTGTCCTAAAATATTGTATTGATTACATTCTTCTTGAGTGCGATCTTAATATCTTTCTTTTATTATGCAACTGCAATATAATGGAATAGAATTAATAAAAATGGAAATTCATAAGAAAATAATTAAAGTTTACCCAAAATTTCTCCGTCTAATACTTTTTCTCTCATGCTTGATAAATTTTATGTCTCTTAAAAAGTTCATGTTTGAATTTTCTTACTAATTGGACAAATATTTTTTGATAGTACAAGACAAGTTGTTAATAAAAATCCTAGAAAACGACCCTAAAAAGGTTGTTTCAGATGTTGTCGAATAACCTGCACCAAACAGAGGTGTAAGAACTTAAGTATTTAAACTTAGAAAATCCTTCTTTGGGTTTCTGTTCGCAAATGGCTTTACTCTCATAAACAATTATTTTTGTAATGCATTAATATGGCAACTGCTTTAGCAAAATATGTATTAAATTTAAATATTAAAACAATGAAACCCCAAATACTTTTACAGTTGCATTCCAAGTTCAAATTTATGTGATATTGTGTTACGTATATAACGTGTACTCTTATTTACAAGTAAAAATTTATAAATTTTAATGCTGCTTAAATCGTATAAATAAAACATATGAGTTCAAGGTATGATGAACATTTTTATTGCATTGAACTTCCATTGTAAATAATTTTGATAAATGAAATCAAATAAAAGTTGTGTTTCAAATTACATGACATAACACCAAGTAAAATTTAGTAAAACATAGGGATGGTCACTAATTTGAAGTTTGCGAGCAAAAACGTTTTTTCTTTGATTTTTTTCTTAATCGTGAATTGTGAAATACAAATCTATCCAAAATTTTTTTCAATGTTTTTTTTTTCGTAAATTTTCAAGTGGCACCGATACCGCAATATGATGATAGAGTTCTATCTGCTGTAGCATTAAGCTCAATTTTGTTATTAAAAATGTTTGCGTAATTTTTTCATAAAATTTGAAGGATTAAAAAATAACAGTGTGTAATAAAAATAAGAAGGAGTTCAAATTAATTGTGATTAAACAAAGCTGACATACAACCTAATACTCTTTTAGTTGCTCTTTTTTAATTGTAAACAATGGTTTACCAATGGGTGAAAGTTTGTTTTTACTTTGCCATACTTTCATTCCCCGTATTTCGTCAAATGCTATTCTAGTGTCATACTGCAGGAAGCACTATATAAGTTGCTATATAAGTTGTGAGTTGTTATAGATGGGATTTCATCAGACGAGTTCACGATTAATTCAGGGGCACCGCAAGGCTCCTATCCTATTTCTTATTTTTCTAATTGTCAACCCTATATACTCTTTCGCAGATGACAGCAAAATTTGTCATTCGTTTTTATTAAGTAATAGACCAAAACAGTTGGAGGTGAGTTCCAAAAGGCGGAACGTGAATGATATGCTCTATCATGATCTCGCGGCGATCTCCAAATGGGGTCGTGCAAATAGAGTTGATTTTAATGCCCGTAGGACGCAATGTTGCATGCTTAGGAATAGATCTGTCTTCGGAAATTGTGCCGTACCTGTTACTATGGGTGATATAAGTATTACGAAATCGGATGCTCTTGATGTTTTTGGCATGAAAGTTGAGAGTGATGTTCGATAGACTAAACACATTTTTCAAGTTTCTAAAGAAGATTTCAAGTTCCTCGGTTTTCTAAAACGTTGTAAGAGATACTTCACTCCGTCCGATCTTCAAACTATTTATACCACCTATATTCGTCCAAAAATGGAATACAACTCACATGTATGGGCTGACGCCTCAAAATCTATATTTGGATTTGCTCGACCGCGTACAGTAGAGGGCCAAGAGACTCATTGGGGACGGTAGGGTATCCAACTTTATTGATGCTGTGGATTATCGTCGCAATGTAGGTTGTGCGAAATTAGGAAACTTGCTCCTGAAACTCGTACATTTTTGAGTGTGACTCGCATTGCGTATCCATTTGTAGTCAATTGGCCAGTGAATCGCACTACGCATTACAGGGTAAATTCGTTTTTTAGCAGAACAGTTCGTATGTGAAATAAACTCCCTCCTGTCACTTTCAATGTAGAAAATTAAAATCGAATGTCCACAAACACTACTCCCTCTTTCATCCTTCCTATAACCTAATTTCCTAGTTCTGGTACAATACATTGCATGAGTAGGGGTCATCCCCTGATTACTGTTCCCAACGATTAAAAAAGTGTACGGTGCCTTACGTATACTTTAATATTTTAAGGTTTTAAATTTAATAGTCTTAAGCCAGCTTTCATTCAACTAAAAATGTTAACACTTATAAACGCTCTTCTAGCGACATGTTGCTTAAATAAGACAGTGCGACATACGATAAATCAATTAATACATGATGCACATTGCGTTTTGATGATCGATGAAAATAGGTTGCGTTATTCTTTTGTTAGTTAAAGGTAAAAGAATGAGTAATCCTATTAGTAGATGTGAAATAAAGGAAAAAATTTTGCATTTTTAAATAAAATTAAGAAAATGATTAAAGCCCACTGTTGGATCAACCTCAAGCAGAAGACATTTCAATTCCTTATAAAAACGAATGTGTAATTTTTTTTGTTAAAAAAAAATAAATAAACAATGCTAAATTATTGACATGTGGTAGTTACCATTTAACAGGACATATTTTTCATGTATCACATTAGGAAATATAAAACAAAACACTTGTCCATGAAGGCGTTTAAAGACTTATAGTTTATCGGATAATCATCAAACAATAGATGGAGATTCTTATAAGTTTTTAAAGTTATACTGTTAGAAAAAATTTTACCCAGCAAACAGGAGTATCGTAGTAAAAGTTTTTAAATTAAAAAAAACCAAATCAAATGTTAAAGAAATATATTATTGCATTCTAAATCCTAAAAACTAAAGTTTTTAAAATTAGTAAAATAAAAAAATTCGTTTAATTTAAAATTTTATTCAAGTATATGAAAAACAGAAAATAGTGTTAATGTCGTTTTTTTAATTTATTTAAATATTTGCTCTTATGTGTTATATATGTTTTTTTTTTTTTTGCAAAATTAACATTTTTTGTATTTCATTTTTGTTTTCTTTTCTCTTTAATAATTTTGTCCAATAATAGGGTATTAACGCAAAATTTTAATATTTAATATTTTATTATTTTAATATTTTATTTTAAAATCGTCTACTTTTGTATGCTTTTTGATGTTTAACAAAGAAAATGGCCACTAACTTTATTATAACATTCTTTTGCTATGCTCTAAAAAAACAAATAAAATATGAATACTTTGAGTTAATACCCTATTGTTAAAAATAGCGATATGTAGAAGTTTGTAGATTGTGTGTTATATATAAAATTCTTATTTTGCTTTAGAAACATAACTGCTGACCTCAGCTTCTGCAGTAGTATTTTGGTTAAATACATTTTCTTTCATGTTCATGTTTATGTTTTTATGTTTCTGTTTTAAGTGCATTTGTTTGTGGGTGTATATGTGTATGGATTAATATTTTTGTAAAATATATCTGCGTTTTATATTATGCAATGAGAGTCTGAAAAATAATTAACACCAGCGAGAATGCATAAACAGTACTTTTTAGTTAAATAAATTAAAGTGTTAATGTTTTTGTTTTTAAAGAATTATTTTTATACATATTGGCAGATTTACGCTTAATTAAATATTTTATAATGGCAGGGTAAAACCATTGCAGCTTTAATTTGGTTAAATTTATTCAACCATTTCGCTGGTCGCTCGAGGAAAAATTTAAAAGACTAAATATGCTGTAGTGTGTTTGACATTGTCGTTATTGCCACGCCTTCTGCATGCAATCGGACACCTCACATTCAGTTAGAATGTGCTTGTCCACACTAAACTAAACTCATGTGATGGAATATGCAAACGTTGCATATTCCCACACCACATATTCTTTGCTTGTATTAGTAAGTAAGTTAGCTATTAAGAATATAATGATTATAAAGAACGTTACGACCGGTCGCGTAGGCGACTGATCATTGGATCAGAAAAGATTAAGAATAATACAGTGTAATAAATAAAATAAAGAAAAGTATTTTAATAACTATCAAACATTACATGAAGAACCTGTTTAGAACATAGTAATATTACAATGCCACTCCCTAAAGCATCATTTGAATCCTGCGAACAAATTTGTTTTTGAAACCAAACATTTTAATAAATAAATAATAAATTATGTCTATTAAAGCTTGAGCAAATGTACATTATTTTTTGTATTAACTTTGACTATGCTTGTTTTTAAATGAATTCTTTCTAATTTATAAAGATTTCGGATGGCAAACGGAAGTTATTGAATCTAACTCATTGGTTTTTCGGGACTTATAAATTTTGAGTCAAATCATTACATATAATATAATTTCATATAACAATTAATATTATCCAATATTTTTTGTTAATAAATAAAAAGCATACATACTGAAACTACGAGATATTATTAGATATTATTAGCAAAAGGTATACCTTTGAAATATGGACCCAACACGTAAATAAAAAAATTACCAAACACAAAAATATGCGCCAACTATCCTAATATTTTTGAGTAATTTTTCCTATTAAAAAATCAAAATGGAAGCCGATATATAATCCCCTATTTTTTGGAAAACAATTACTTCTTGCGTATAATTAAAAATATTTCAAAATATTATTACTAACTCATTAAAGCAGTTCACAGGTGTTCATTGCCTAATTAAGGCAGTTCACGGGTTTTCATTGTCCCATTAAGGCAGTTCACAGGGGTTCATTGCCTCATTAAGGCAGTTCAAAAGTGTTCACTGCCTCATTGAGGCAGTTCACAGGTATTCATTGCCTCATTAAAGTACTTCACAGGTATTCATTGTCTCATTAAAGCAGTTCACAGGTATTCATTGCCTCATTAAGCCAGTTCAAAAGTGTTCATTGCCTCGTTAGGGCAGTTCACAGGTATTCATTGCCTCATTAAAGTACTTCACAGGTATTCATTGTCTCATTAAAGCAGTTCGCAGGTGTTCATTGCCTCATTAAGCCAGTTCAAAAGTGTTCATTGCCTCATTAGGGCAACTCACAAGTTTTCATTGCCTTAATGAATTTTAAGTTATAAATGTTAGTGTCAAAAACTGTATTGGAAAAATAATTTTAAAAGTGACTTTTTAGGAACTTCTTAAATAAGTGCGATCTTTTATATTTAGTAAATAAAAAATCTCTAAGCTTACCAGTTTTCACAAATATAATTCCTATTGATATCTCTACTTACGGTATAACTACTCTTTATCTACAAAAATGTTATGGATTAAAGTCCTTTTTACATTATTTAATGTAATGTAATTCTCACTCAGTTCATTGCAGTTTATACATTGGTATCTACAAAACAAACTACAATGTCTATATACTCTCGAATCTGTTCAGAAACAATTTTGGCTCTTTTGTCTCTGTGGCTTGCATTAGACTATGCAAAATTTATAATAATTGTCTTACTTTAATCAAACTTCCGAGGCTTAAAAGTCGTAGAACGATGTTGAATGTTAGTTTCTTCCTTAATCTTATTAACGGAAATGTGTTCAGTAAATTTTAATAAGTAATATCTGTTTTACTGTTCCACCACTTCCAACAAGTAATTTTAGCCCGCAATTCATAAGAGTTTACAGGTACGTTATTAAAGATGTTTTTCGAATTTAATAAATATTGTAGATTTATTGATTATTATCAAAACATAAATACTGTTAAGAATAAGATTGTTTTCTTTTTAGATAATTAATCATGCAAAAATGTATTAAATATTGTTATAGTCTGTAAGGATTGAATCTATTAACTAAAAAAAAATAAAATAAATTAATAACGGGTTATCAATAGCAGCACATTATAGCGCTGAAAAAAATATTTACTGACGAAAAACTATACAAATATATGAAAATGATCCCAGGACCACCAATACTCCAACCACAACCAAAAGTACACAAGGAAAACGTATCAATGAAACCTATTATAAACTACAGATTGCACCAGCATGTTACCTGGCTAAACACATCACCGGCCTACTTAAAGAAAATATAATTGTACAAAATACATATACTATACGTAGACCTAAAGACAATATAACCGAAAACACGCAACTTGTTTCCTTTGATATCAAAAATTGCAAAAATTTGCAATTAAGAATATTTCTAGACCAGATATTTGTTTTAAATTCAAAATTTAAAATTTTTAATAGTAAAATTTATATTACCGAGGGAACGATTTACAAATTATTTACAAAATAAGCTTTAATTGTTAGTAAATTTAAAAAGCTAAAGTTTTCTTCGGCAGTTCTAAAAATGGGAGTGGTGTTTTTGGACATTCGATTTGAATTTCTCTACGAAGACTTTGGTTTTTTCACTACAAAAATAAAAATTGACTGTCGGTGGGGCTGCTCAGCGATGAAGGCATAGTCACTGGTCGCTGTGCTGTCTTATATACGGCAGTTAATTTCCGACTATCCTTCTACTTTCACCACCTGTTTCATCTATTCTCTATCCCTTTCCTAAAGAATGTAGCACGATACTTGACTTAATAGGCATTGTTGCCTGAAGTGCTACTTCTCTTAAAAAAAAAAAAAAGGAATTGACAGGCAAGAGGATACTTTTCTACATTAGAACTGTTGTGCTAAAAACCGCATTCTCTCTGTAATGCGTAGTGCGATTCACTTTTCAATCGACCAAAACTGGGTGCGCTCTCAACGAAAATCGAGTCAATTTACCACTGTAATAACGATAAAGCAGTGAAATACAGCCTACATTGCGTCGATGCTCTAGGGAATCAATAGAGTTGGATATCCTACCGCCTCCAATGAGCCTCCTGGTCCTCTTCTGTACGCGGTCGAGCAACTCCAAAATAGACTTTGGGGCGCCGGCCTATACATGAGAGTTGTATGGTGTAGCACCACTTTTCCGAAAAGAAAGAAAGTAAATCACCCGCAGGACGCCCCCTACGGAAACCATGGCTGTCGCTAAGTAAGCCGTTGTACTCCAATTACCTCACAAGGTGAAAATGAGTCATACTTTCTATCACTTTAGAAAGTGCAGAACAAATTGCATATGGGCGGTAGATTTCAGGATTATTAGCCTTACCCTTTTTAGGGATTGGCAATCTTCCTACACCTTGGAAATTCACCGGCATGGCACAACTTGCTTTAAAGAGTTGCTAACGGTGGCGCTAGCGTCGAAGAGTACCGCTAAAAGACTAGTGCTGGTATCCCATCCGAACCAGGAAACTTGTTGACGTTGAGATCTGCTTAAACCTTTTTAACGGGTCGAGCTCGAAAGAATATCTTCGGCATGGCAACGGCCAATAATATTTTCTTTATGTTTTCAATTTAGATGCTTTAAAAGTAAAAATTTATGGGCCTGAATTTGTGACTTGGATTCTGCTCAGGCATTAATTATTTGTTCTTGTAGCAAAAACAAACAGAAGCAATTATATAGTAAATTAATTTAATCCTCAAAATAGTTTTGTAGTAAACCTTTTGATTGTAAAGGGTTTTAAAACAAGAAATTTGTTTTCTAAAACAAAATAAAATAAAAAATTTAGATTTGATTCAAATTTTTGTTGTATTACGAAGAGAAAAGTTCGGCAACTGTGAATGAAAAATGATATGTAGCAAATGTTCACCACGGCCATGCTGACAGATGTTGATTCTTACATCAAAGTTTTTAATCATTTTTTTTTTGCAAAACGGAGTTTGAGTTTTAAAATAATCCAGTGGTACTAAATTACACGATCTGGCTGGCAATTATGCGATCTAGAAATTTGGTTTGCAATAAATTGATCATT
Source organism: Trichopoda pennipes (assembly GCA_030448955.1). Classification (NCBI taxonomy): domain Eukaryota; kingdom Metazoa; phylum Arthropoda; class Insecta; order Diptera; family Tachinidae; genus Trichopoda; species Trichopoda pennipes. Next base: position 2,514,505 of record JASKUP010000049.1, on the reverse strand, counting down.
TCATTGGCTGTGTGACAGGTGGCATCGTCCTGTTAAAACCACATATCAGTTATACATACGTCATCAATAATAGGCAAAAATTGAATTCTTAGCATATCGCGAAAGCGATGCCGCATTTCCAGCCTCATCCAAAAAAATAGCTCAATCACGCCTCCAGGCCACTTATTACACCATACAGTGACATGTTGAGCATGCAAAGGCTTCTCAATAATTGTTAAAGGATTTTGAGAAGCTTAAAAGCGACAATTTTGCCTGTCGACATACTGGGATAAGTGAAAATGGGTTTCGTCTAAAAAAATGATGTTTTCAGAAAAACCAGCCGGTTGCATCTGAATGAATTGAGAGAAGCCACGGCGATGTGAATAGTCAGCCGACCGATAAGCGGAACCTTGTAAGGCTTCAAAGCGTAATCCTTAAATCTTTTTGGATAACACCAATATTTGAGAACGTATTGACAAATTTGAATCAGCTTCAACACTATGACTCACGGCTGCGATGTTTTAAGTTACACGACCCGATCGAACCACCGCTTATATTCGCGCCTTTTGTATCGAGCCTGTCGACTCAAATTTAACGACCAAGTTCTTGGATAGCGATCTCGGAAGTAGGAGTATATTGTCCAAAAATATCACGAATTTTACGAAATCTAACTTTAACGGAACCACTATTTTCGTAGTGGATTTTATTTTAATGTGATTTTCGTGTGAAATTGAATTTATTGGAACATTTGCCAATGCATCTAATACGAATATGTCAAAAACTAAATGTCAAAATATTACTCTGTTGGCGTTACAACAATTGAAAAACAAACTTCTTGTTGAAAAACCCGATATTTTATGCTAGATGCTAATTCCTATTCATTTTTTATATTAAGTTCTGCCTTTAAATGATAAGTAGTTGATTTTAAACAAGATTCTTTCTATTTCACTGCTTATTCACACGTTTTTAAGATTTTTGATTGGTATGCCTGTTTTCAAATAGCTGTTTATTCCTGTATTTAATAAGAAAAACTTTGAAGTTACTGATGTTAGTTTACGTTCCCTTTGCTACAGTTTTTATATTCTCTTGTATCCTTTGCGAAAAACGTTTTATTTAATTTCATTTAAATACAAAAAATATTTAGTTCAAAAAGTAAATTTGAAGGGACTGGCTTCAGACGCCAGTAGAATACGCTAAAAAGTTTATGTATTCGAACAAAAATTATAAAATTAATGTTTTGTGTATATGAAGCATATACAACAGAAGGATATAAATTATGAAAAATATTAATTTCTTTAATTCAATTTCTTTTCAACTGCTTTGCAAAAAAACTCACGTCTTAAAACAGAGGCAATCAAAGTTGCGTTGATTTGATTTTTGATTACTTTATTTATATTTTTTACAGCTTTTACTTCACACTTGGTTATCAACACGATGATCTTACGTTTGTGTTATCCAATACAGCCAATGCACTGCGTATGAGCGATAATAAAATTAATAATTCATCATAAAAATACAATATATTTGAGTTCTATTAATTAATTTTATTACAATTTTTCATAAGCTTAAAATATTTGCATTTGTTTTTCACAATTTATAATAAAAATTAAGGAATTCAATTTAATAAAAAATGTGTTTAAATTTCGAAATAAGGTAAAACAAAGGAATAACTGAAAACGCTGACATTTTTAAAATAAATGACTTTTAATTGCTTAAAACAATATATGCAGTTTATGCGCAAAGAATATTAATAAAAACAAATAAATAGAAAGTAAATGTAAAAACTTTTGTATATATGTATACTTATATTTATTTATATTTGTATAGAAGTGTTTTAGATTTATTTCTTTTTTTGTTTGCTGTGTTGTTTAAATGAGAACTCTCATTTAATCAATTTAGCATACGATATAAGACTCTTGAATTTTCTATACAAAATCTGTATAAGCAGCAGGAAAATCGCCATATGGATATGGTTTCCCCAGCAGTAATACATTTTACATATATTTTATTAATAGCAAATAAATTATTAATAATATCATAAAATATTTATTGAAGAAATCAAGCACAAATTTACGTAGATTAAAATTATATATTTCTTCTTTTTTTTTACTGTAAATATTTATTTACTTAAACCGTAACCTTAAGACACTTCATTAAAGTAAAGACAAAATTAAAGCAGAGTATTTCCTGCCGTACAACATCTTACAAAGCATCTAATTATGTTTGAGCTAATAACTTCGCTAATATTTTGCCAGAGAACGAAGTTAAGAGTTGAAGTTTTTGGAGAAAGAGCTACAGCTAATATTTGAAATAAATGCTAGACACCAATATACATGACCATTTAAAGTTGAATTTAGTTTAACGTATATTGTAAGTTATTGACATTGGCGACAGCTCTATCCATCCCAAAAATGCTTGATCAGCAATTGATCAATGCACGCGCAGTCGAATCCATTACAAACAAGTTCAACGAACTTGCACGTGCACCCGATTCAATTACAAATTGCTTTTCCATACAGAATGCATGGGAAGGTTAAATTGCTGGATCAGCGTCTGTCAGCTTGCGCGTGTTGGGGGAACGTAATGTATGATGGGAGAAGTTGGAAATGGAAAAGTCAGTTTTGGCTACGCGTTCGTTCTGTTAAGTGAAAAATTATTTATATTGAGATTAAATAAATTATCCTCTGTGAAAATGTTATATTAAGGTTAAATAAATTATCATTGTATTAATAATCTGATTAATAAATTTAATTAATTGCTGCAGTGGTAAGCACCTTAAGATAATATAAATTTTTGATTTAAAAGAAGAAAAATTCTTAACTTGTATTTAATAAATAGAATTTAATAGAACAAAATAAAACAAAACTAAATAAAATAAACCAGAATAAAATAGTACAAAATAGAATAAAATAAACTATAGTAGAAACTTTTCAATGCTTAGAATAGATTCTGTTAAAAATGTTTTTTATCACATTCTCTGTCGATTTCAGTATACTAATAACAAAGAATTTTTACTAAAAAAGGTTTTTATTTATATTTATCAAAGTATTTTTTAACAACATATAATTTTGCGATATTAACACAAAATATCCATAAAAGGATAAACGATTGCAACACGTAAAGCTTGCTACTTCTTATATAGTACGATACTCCCTTTTACCCTAATTTTGATAAAAAAAACTGTAAGTATCTGAGTCTGAAATTAATTTATTTAATATTTTTTAGTAATTAATTTTAAGCACCAACGGTGTGGCGAAATATCGAAAATATAATAAAAAATAAAGTTTTTTAAAAAATTTTTTTTATTAAATAAGACCTTGTGCTTAAAATTAATTACTAAAAAATATTAAAAAAAAGGTAAAAAAATTATAACTATTAATTTATTTAAATTAATTGAAATTGTATTATTCTATGAAAATGCTTGTTTTTATAAAAGAAATATTTTGAAAAAATCTAGGATGATTAAAACTAATAATAAAACGTTTTATTTCTTCCAAAAATTATAACTCATTGAATGATGTCGCTCATACTAATCTTTAAATAATTGAATTATAACTTTTAATGAAAATAATACATCTAGCAGTTATATTAATTCTTCGCATCTTAAATATTTACAAAAGCGTTGTGAGTTTGTAAAAGATATTTTAAGGAGAGGGAAACTGCCGATGTAGTTTTCGTTATATTCGTGATAAGAAAAGAATAAAAAATATACATAAAAATCGTGCTTAAGAGAGTTTATTACAAAACACTTAATTTTTATTCAAAAATAAAATAAAACTAAAAATGGGTCATGGTAAAATAAAGATAATTCAGATATAATACAATGTAATTTCTCTGTTTTACTTATTATCACTGAACTAAGATTTCTATTTGTAGGCTAGTAAAAACGTCAAAATTTTTTTAATAGAAAAATATCTGGCAGCTTATTCTAGTCTTTATATATTTCCTTGGTTCGAAATATCTTGGAATATTGTTCCATTGTTTGGAATCCAAGTCATTTGGGCCCATCAAGTCGTATTGGACGAATTCAAAAGCCTGCTTTAAAATTGATTTGGCCACACGAACTACCTTCTTATGATGCTAGAATGAATATGTTAGGCTTACAGTCCTTAGAGGATCGTAGTTCTTGCTCCTCATTATTATTTGTCTATAATATACTATCTGACAATATTGATAGCACAGAAATTAAAAATTATTATACGTTGTATAGTCCTCCTAGGGACTTGAGAAACAATCGCATGTTTGAAGAATAACTTTTCAGAATGAAGTATGCAATTAACGAGCCGACTGCGAGATGAAAGTTTTTAATACATTGGTCTTAGATGTACGGAAACTTTTAAAATAATTTATTTGTTAGTGTAAATCTTTTTAAAGCATTTTTTAACTAAATAATAGATGGCCTAAATAATAGATGGACTTCGGCAATATTAGTAATTGTAGCTTTAGAAGCAGCATTAAAGGAAAAATAGCTCTAAAGCAGAATGTTGTCACTGTTTATAGTGTAGCTAATACAAGTTTTAATAGCACTGCAATTTGGTTGTATGCATGTCAAAGAGATATACTGGTCAAGTGCATGGAGTATAAATAAAAATTTAATCAGCGAAAGTCATTACTTTCTGTCGAGCTGGTAGGATAATTTCAAAGATTAATTAGCGCTAATAACCCTACACAAACCTCAATTTAAATACGTGATATTACATCAAACATAACCAACGTTGCTGTATGAAAGATTTAAATTAATTAATTTGATTACCTGTAAAAAGGAACATAAAATATTTTTTTACGATTTTTTAATTTCGCTATTTTCTTCTTTTTATGCAAGGTTGTGTGTTATGATATCCAGTTAAATATGATTTATTAATTTCCTGAAGTTTCCTTTTTTTTTGTTTGTGTAATTTTTTAAACGAGTCGTAATTATAAATTCTGCAAGAAAAACTGAGCATAAAAGAGGATGTTGCATAAAATTGTATAAAATATGTTCACTAATTACTTGCATAAGAAAATTGTATGAATTAAAAGAACAATATTGTTTGTGCTTAAAAGATTTTTTAATACAATTTCTTGGCTGATAGTTTAATCCTTTTTGTATAAGAAGGTTTATTAAGACAATTTACTAAAAAGGATATTTTCAAAGATTAAAAAGAGTTTGAACCTATAATTTTTAATGCAGCAAATTTTATAACTATCGTGGATGCAGAGACATACTGTGACATTTTCTTGATTTTACATTTAAAATTTGATTTGACTGTTAATCATTTTGTTATATTTTTTAATGTGAACGAGAATTATAACGGAAATTTTAATTTCAATTGTTAATAAAATTGATTATTGAAAAATGCATTTAAAACCAGAGTGTTAGCGTTTTAGGAAATTTCACATTTACATTTAATTTTTTTAGCCTTAATGAATGTTTTAAAGAAGTCAGATTGAATAAGAATTGAAAGTAAAACTCTTAAATCCAAAAACCGAGCGTTTTTGAAATTGTTATTCATAGAAATTCATATTTAAGAAAGGACTTAAGGAGTTGTTATGCATGCATCAATTCCTTGGGAGAGCGAACTTTTTCAAAACGTGGTTAGGAATAAAACAAAAGACAATATAATCACTGCTGTCATTTTTTTCGGTTTAAACCGTCATTGCTGGCTGTTCGTTTGGTATGACCGGCGGGCGCTTTCGATGTGATTACATCATTCTGCACATTTTTCACACACAAGGTATCCTCAGAGCACTTAAAACCAAAAACACTCGGAAACATAATCTCAGGACATCGACAGACACAATTGCCAAATTTAGTTCCAGCGTAGTATACAATCTTACTTGTAGCTGTAAACAAACTTATATAGAACAAATTGGACGAACATTAAAAGCACGATTTGCAGAGCACATACTGTCATACAAACATAATAGAGAAGACGCCAACTTTACACTACACCTTGACACTCACGGACACACACCAAGAAAAATAGATAAGTGCACGATTTTACTGCATGCTAACATGCTAGCCAAAAAGGACGTAGTCTAGATATTTTTGAAAACGGAAATCTAGAAAACAAAAAACTTTTAACAGCAACATTATAAACGAACAGTTAAATACGACTTCAGACACAATTTTCATAAACCCAAAAAAAAAAAGGAAAAACATCCGTCAGGTAACGGGCAACCTACCTTTATGAGTAGAAAGAACTCCCTAAAGCCGAACAACAGTACAATCTATAACATGACTTGAGAATGATGTCATCGCACTATCACCGCTCATACCGAACAAATAATGGTTTACATGGAAGGAAATAGCAACAGTATTTCAGTTACTCGTGAAACCAATCCAAACAACCGAAAAGATAATCAATCTACAGTCTACAATACCAAGAAATTTATACTAAAGTTTTTTATGCTATTCACACTCATAATAAAACCACAATTATTATTATTATTATTATTAACATTACAATTACTTTTATTTGAATATAATAAAATACATATGCCATCGGATAGAATTAACAGAACTGCTTCAGTAGTGGAGCTCTCGCACCCAGCTATAAGAGATAGCTTGATCAGACTGTTGTAATAACAGAAATTTTCAAAAATTAAACAATATTTTTTGTCTTATTGTACATCTGGAGTTGCTGTTTCTGATTGAATGACGACAAATGCTATCGTTTACCTGTAGCCTTACTTTGTAAAGGACTCAAAAAAAGTTGTAAAACTTCTGCAGTAAAATAAGTTACAATAAACATTTGTAAAACATTTAACTCCAATCAAAAATTTTCTTTTTATTTTATTTTAAATTGTTAGACTGTGAAATTATTTAAATCATAAATTAAAACAAATTTGTAGAAAACTGAAATTGAAATATTTTCTATTTTGTTTCTATTCCACAGTATTTAAGTTAAGCTCAAGAAGTGTTTTGTTGAATTTTTGATACTTTAATAAGCCATGTCTACATATGGAGGTGTTGCCTTGCTGTCTTGTGCTTAAAATGTTTTTATTTTATTTCAAAAATGTTAAAGAAGTTCTCTGCTTTTTAATTTCTTAAATTTCTTTAAACAGTTTTAAGAGTAAAAAAAACACATCATATTCTGGAGCAAAATGTTGTAAGAAAACCCTTTCATTTCTTTATGCAACTATATAAACTATTTTAAAATGAGAACTGGCTGTTTGTCTGTCAGTTTTTTTAATGTTGCAAGTATTCAAAACAAGCAACAGCATTAACATGAACATAAAAAGCAAAAGATCATAGAATAAAAGTTGTTCTTATTTTTGCTTTATGTTTTTTTACAGTTCGTAAACGTAGAAATAACATTATTTTTATATTCTTAGGTTGAAGGAAATAAAAGTTACTCCTTTTTCTTTTTTTATTCTTTATTTCTTTTTGGCACATTATCTGTGAAAAGCAAGTACGATTTTAAAGACCCGAAAGGAAAATATAAATTTAAGTATTTTGTTTATTGTTGTGTTGAAAACTTGTTTTAAAATAAACTAGTATTTTTTTAAAGATGAATATATTTTTTTAGTTTTTAATATTGAGAGCAGATCATGCTTAAGATAATTTTGTAAGAGTTGATTTGAACTACAATATAATTTTGTCTTTTTAAATAAAATTCATTTATTTGACACTCGAAATAGAGTGTGGATAGATATGACGAGAAGGAGTAAATTGCCTTATGCTAACTAGAATGAAGTTTTTGGTCTAGGGTTATTTAAAATAGACGAAATGATAGTCACAAAATTAAATACTACAGATAATTAATTAAAAACTATTAAAAAAAAACTATTAAAAAGAAAATGTGAATACACTGATGTATATAATGAATACAAATGGAAAAGTGTTTGAGCTATTATTTTCTAAATTTTCTAATTTTGAAGAGCCAGGCTCGAGAATGTCAATGAAAAAATTTCTCAAAAACTTATGAAGAATTCATTTTTACATTAAATTCAACTAGCACAAAATAAGAAAAATAAAATTGAAATAATCGAGAAAATAGTAGAAGCGAGCCAGCCCAAGGCACACACGGAGGATTTTAAAAAGCATTCCTACACCCATTTAATATAAGAAATTTTTATTCAGAAGAGGCCTTCGTGCTGTTTTTCGATTTAAAATTTACTAAAATCAGTATAAGGAATTGCAGAAACAAACAAATTGAAAAGTTTGTGAGTTTATTCTAGAGTACCGAGATTTGGCTTCTGTCAAAAAAGAATGCTTACCTTAACAAACAGCTGTTCGTGTCTTCTGAATAAGGTGGTAATAATTGGTAGTTTCAAATATAAAAAATTCATCATGTACTTAAGTCATGATAAGTTTAGTTGAAAAACATTCTTGTCACTTTCAGAACCCACTAAAATTTTAATGTGTTTTAAAAAATAGCCTTTCGTTATTAAAAGTTAGATCAGAAGCTGTCGTAACAGCAACTATAGTAACTATTTTAAAATTACGTACAGGCCACTAAAAGTTACGCCTACCTTAAATTCTAACGCTAAGCGCAATCTATATGTCAAAATTTCTCATCTATAAACAAAAACTCTCATCTAACGAGCAAATATAAATAGCGCGGCTTCAGTGACAAGCAATTGAAAAATCCGATTTCAACAATCCTTTTACATAGTGTAGAATGTTTGTTTTTTTAAATTTCTTGCGTTTTTATTGAACAGTAATAATAATTTAGTTATTTTCTAGCGTTTTTATCTCTCTTCTTTTTCAATACAAAGGATTTTGTAAGACAAAATTAGTTAACATTACTCTTTATGGTGTCGCATACTGTGTAACTTATTGTGGAATAATAAAATTACTATTTCTAACCGATATGATGACTGTGTTAAGATTCCACCATTACAAAATTAAATGGATTTTGCGAACGATTGCATGGATTCTACAATAGAATAATACTTCAGAGATAATACGTCAGAGCTGCAAAAGAACTAATTTCGGACCAAAAATTAATCTTCTTCCCTTGATTCAAACTTAATTCAAAATGTGTACGGAAAGTATGGGAGGGTGGAAGACAATTAAACGACAGGCAGTCACTACTTCTCATTTGAAATGTCGTCTATAACTCATTAAAATTATTATAAATCATAAATAAATAAAAAATAAACCATATTTATTTGATTTTCGTAAAAATAGTAATATGCTTTTATGCTTAAATACAGATGACTACCACCGATTTTATCCATAAAATATCAAAATATTTGGCATTGTATATAACAGAGGTACATGTTTGCCGGTTTCAGATATAATAATTATTTAATTTTTATTTTTTTTTTGACAATGAGTTTTTTATCAAACTAGAAAAAAGAACACTGAAGATGGCATAAAGCTGAAACCGGTATGTTCACAAACTAAATTTGACGCGGGTCGACGTAAAATCAGACTCAAATTTGGTCAAAAGTTATATGAAAACTAGACAAGTGAAGGTGAAATGATTATCAAAACGTGCTTACACTTGCAATAATCTAAATCGGTGAAATTATTTTTTGTCTGGAATTCAGACGAGTGCATATTTTTTTAGACGTTTAAGTCGTCGCAAATATTCATAAAATGGATATTAGCAAGCAGATATGTTATTTCGACACCTTTTATATATTTTCACACTCATTGTCAAATAAGCATATATAAAGTATAATAGTCGAGGTTTTTAATAATAAGAATTTTAACAGTAAATAATTAATAAATTAAATTTTTCTATGAATATTTTTATAGTTTTTACAATTATAACTATAAACATACGTATTTTATTATAAGTTATATAATTTTTATTAATTACATAATTACAATAGTGTATTTATCCTAGGTAAACTTATCCAAAAAAATTTTAAAAGTTTACTTTATCCTTTATCTAGATATTTGTTATAAAAGTAACACACCATTTTAATGTAGCAATGGTAATGGTTTCTTGTTGTATATATACTATGGGCACAAATACTCATGTAATACATACATGCATACATGTAAATTATAACTAAAAAAATAATAAAAAGTAATAAAAAAATATAATAACAAATTCATTAAAGTCAAAACAATTGTGATAAATCCAAAAACGCTGTAATATCTGTGGAACTAATGTGTTGTACGGGTTCTATTTGTAGCATGTGGTGGTAAATAAAAAACAAAAACATAATGTTAACAAACCAAAATTGACATACGGAAGTTGCTTTAAACGGAAGCGGATATTGTATGAAAATTCACTTGTTTTTTTTTAATCTATTTTTGTTATTTATAACTATTTACACCAGTTAATTTTTTTCATTTCCAAAATATACTTTCATGATTTATGATTTATCTATTGAATGACTTTCACACCACAAATTTTTGTATTTTATATAAATATATATTATTTAAATAATTTTTTTTCTTATGAACACCTAAAATATTTTTATTTTATTTGATATTTATCATTTTTTATTTATTTATATTTTCTTAAACGACCACGAGTTTAAAAACATTAACGTTACGTTAAGTGGTTGCACGACAACTAAATTGTTTCGTTTATTAACAGCAACTCTTTGGTCCTGAAAATCCTCGCGACAAATCATAACATTTCGTCGAAAAACGATTACCGGGTGCTTCGTTAAACAAAATTAGACAAACACATATACAAATCTGGTCGATAATTATGCTAGCAATGTTGAGGCAACATTGTTGCTATGTTATTAGCATTTTTAACGAAATTTATTGTTAATGAATGTGTCCTTAAACATTTACAAAAAATATACTTCAGGATTGAATTTACGAATAGAAAAATATCCTTTTTGTAAGTACAATACGATTTTCGTAATTATTTTTAGTTACAAGTAATAATGGTTTAAACTCAATACGAACAATAAGTAAATTCCCGATTTTTGTAGATATATATAACATGAAGTAATGTGTTCATCCATAAAATTTTAAATTTACATAATTTAATGTAAGTACAGTGCACTCGCAGAAACGTGAACACACAGTAACATGAACATCCAAAAACATGAAGATTTTTTTTAGATTGACTCTAAAACTTGAACAAAGGCTGAAGGGTCTAAAACGTGAACTTTTTATCGAACGTTAAAATTAAATTTTGTTAGCTTATTTAAAAATTTTGGGATTCCCTGCAGAAGAATCTCGCAGTTTGTTTGTTGTAAACAACTTTTGTTGCATGATAAGTAGTTTTGGTATTAACCGGCAGTTATACTGGAAGCATCTCTCTGTGCGTATGTATAGTCACATATAAATAATATAAACAAGTGATCTCTAAAAATATTTTAATTGAAAATATGTCTAATAAAAAACCAAAAGTGTTAACTCCAAGAAAAGTCTGGTATGTCGAAAAAGTATAATGTCGCCAAATCGACGATTTGTTCAATAAGAAACAAAAAACATTCAATTTCGAAATGTGTTAATAATACATTTTCGGGTCCTAGAAAACGGAAAACACTGCATTCTTCGGCGCTTCCAAAAATGGAAATATCTCTGTACTAATTTAGATATTAGTATCATAGAAATCCTTTTGCAACCCATAGTAGCATAGTACATATATTAAAATATGGCAGGAACTTACAAAAAATAGAATCAAAACCAGTTTCATAGGTGAAAAATAACGTACTTTATTTTAATTTAAATAAAAGATAAAAGAGACTAAAATATATTATAGAAAGAATGCAATCCAAAACGTGAACAAAATCGAAAACGTGAACACCCTTAGTTCACGTTCCTGCGAGATCACTGTATTGGCAATCGTTAATGTTTGTGAGATCAAATAACCCAGCAATATTTTGGCTGCAACTAATTGTGAAATCATACAAAGATAATTATATTAAATTACTTAGAGAGAAAAACTTATTTAAAAAGAAGAAAAAAAGTTATCATTGTTCTTCTCTATATTTTTTTAAATAGATTTAGAGGCTAAGGCATACCGGAATTTCAGTTGTATAAAACTATTCATCACTATTTCTTTCAAACATTAGTTTTTTTTGTGATTTATTCCATTAATAACCAATTATGTTTGCATTATACAGAAAATCTCATGCAAGTGGAAAATTATTTGGCGAGCTTCGTCAAAAGAAATCTTTATTAAATTGAAAAATATAACAGACAAATTATGCAAATTCTCACCCACTGCGATGAAAGAGTTCACAAATTTTTTTAATTTTGATAACAAATGGGAAATAAATGATACTATTTCTTGTTTTAACGCTCCAATGTCTGGCGCTTGTAACTCTATGTAGTCAAATTAACCATTGTATCGGCAGTAGGAATACGTCATCTTCTGTATTTAATTTTCAAGTAGGAAAGAAAAGAAAATTCTGCAATATAACGTAGAGGCACTTCTGACTGCAAATGCCAGCAAGTAAGTTTTTATTCTTGTTTCTTCTCTGGGTTTCGTGCTCTATGGGTCTATCTAAATTTGTACTCAAGATCTTTTGTTTACTAAAGCTGCACCTTTACAAGCTTATACAGCTAAACACTATATGCCAACTACTTGATAATATTCGCGTTTAACCGATACAGCCAATTCAGTGTTTTATGTCTAGCTTTACTTACAAGATTTACTAAATATGTTCTTTAATAAACTTGCAAAACTGTTAGCATAAAATTCTTTTACGCAAGCGAAACTTGCAGCAGTTTTTCGCCACCCTTTTCTCTAAACTTTCACTTATCAGAGACGTGCTACAGGGGTCTATTTTGGGACCACTATTATTTTCAATATATGTAAATGATTTGCGAAAATTGCTTTTACAAATGCAATATTCAGTTATACGCAGACGATGTGCAACTTACACTAGGTACCCCAGGTGAAAATATTGCCACTGACCTGTCGCATTTAAATAATGAGTTAAGGAAAGTTTATCACTGTACTTGTGTAAACGGACTTTGCTTGAACTCTTACAAATCGAAGTGTATTGTAATAGGCAGAAATAGTCAAGCAACAACTTTTTCAGGAGATATTGTTTCGAGTGACGAGAATATTGAAATAGTTAATATTGTAAAATATCTCAGCATAATTTTTAACAACTGGTTAACATAGTTAGACCATGTAAACTTTTTAGTTGGTCAGGTGTAAGTGAAGTTACGGACGCTTTGGACCACGCAATATTTCACTCCATTACGGATAATGCCCGTCAAAGCATACTTGATTTCAACTTTAATGTATGGATGTTAATTTTTTGCTAACTATGACGCCGTTAGTAAAAGAAAATTGTATATTTTATATAATAATATTAGTATTAAGTATATCTATAGTTTGCGTAGATTTGACCACGTTTCATCTGTTTCAAAAAATCTTTACGGGGTTAGCTTAAAGATCCGTACTCTGTTTTTTTTACGCAAAATAATATATACACAAACCCCTAAATATTCGTTTGAAAATATACGTTTTTCCCAATTACCTAGAAACATTATAATACCACGACATTAACATCTTGTATTTGAGTGCCAATTTTATTTGCATGCTGCTCGCATTTGGAATAGTCTTCCACCATATCAATAAGTTAATAGCAACTATAATAGCTGGAATAAATTTTTATTTACTTTTTTTAAATAATTTTTATTTTATTTTTTTTTTAACTTTATTTTAAAATATATTAGTTTACTTATAATTTTAATTATAATTTAACTTAAAAAAAAAAATATGTTAATTTTCAGTGTAATGCAATGTATTTCTGTACTATAAAAATAAGATTAAGTCTTGTTCTGTGGGAAAAAAACCCAAAGAAACCTTTATTGAAAAAAAAATCTGATATTAAAATCATCATCTATTACTTTATTAATAACTAAAACTAAGACAAACACACATATGTATACGATTATAAATTTACAATTTAGACATATAACATGTGGATTATCGTTTTAATGTTAAAAGGAAGTATTTGAATTTAAAAAGCTTTTTACGAAATTTGAACATCCTAAAATTCAATCGACTTTAGTGTTATATGCAATGCGTTTATAATTAAAACACTTTTTTACAAAACGAAGAAAAAATGAAGGAAATTTTATAGGAAAATATATATACATATATATTCCACTTAGTGTATCTATTATATTCTACCCCGCAAGTAACACACTTTTCAAAATAATTATTTTTGCTTTTGTTTTAAGCAAATGTGGCAGCATTTTAACAAAAATCTATATAACAACAATCGTCATCACGATTATCCTCAACATTATCAACAGAAAATAAAAGAAACAATTTACTTAAGAGACGAATGAGGACGATATTAAAGAGAAGGTGAAAAATAAGGTGACAAAGTGATACTAAAACAAACATATGAAGAACAGACAAAATGACTGACAGACAAATACTCACCTAACACAATTAAATAACACATGAAGGTGTTTTTTCTTTTAACACTTTTTAATGAAATGAAAGCAATGATATCAACATTGCACCAACAACAATTTTAACATCAATGACTCTGACACCATCCACCAATAACAATAAATTTGAAATGTTTATTGCTGTCATATGTATGTGTTCAATGTTGTTGGTTTGCTTCTTTGTAATGATAAAATCATAGTGTGAGTGTGACACTTGAAACAATGGAAATCCTTTTTTGATAATTTCGTATGATGTTCGCAAAGGAAGATGCTAAACCAGAAAATGAAACCTCTTTAAGTAAATGAATTGAAATTGAAATGAATTTTTGTACGTAAGCGTTGTTGTTGCAAATTTATATTACTTTTGATAAAAAATTTCTTTTTATTTTAATATAGAAAGATTTTTCTTTGCACAAACAAGGGGCGCATTGGTACACAAAATTTTAACAAGTTTGGCAAGAAGAGTTAAGAAATTTACTTTTCTTTTTTTATTAAGAGTCCGCAGAGAATACAAGCATGAGTAAGGCGAAGTATTAGATAATTGTTATAGACCATAATTAAAAATATGTTATATATTGATTTTTAATCGTTTTAATTTTTTGAAAAGCTTTTCTTGTAAATTCGTTTTAATTAAAATATGAATCAATTAACAAATTTTACGACATTTACAACCATTAATACAATTTACGTTCGCAAATTTTTTTCATTAAAACTGATAAGTAAATATAAATGGATTTCCTTCAAGGCCATATTTTCTTAAAATATCTTTAATTGCAAAAATTCTAAAATCATCATTTACCATTGTGTATTATGCACAACAAGTGTTAGTGCTATATTCGTCGTAACGCAGCTTGTATATCCTTTGCTCACACTGACTTACAGTACAGCTTATTTTAATTTAAATTTAGATCATATTTGATTAATTAAATAATGTTACGAAAATAGTTGGTTAAGTTTAAAAAAATAATTATCACGAAAGAAATAAACGAAACGGCCCACTTTAAATTTTAAAAAACTATTGTTGCAATACAGCAACAATAGCCTTACAACAGAAAACATCTAACACAAACAAAACACACAGCCAAGCAAGCGAAAGCTGCTTAAAAGTTGCGTCATCAGTTAGTAAAGACAAAGTTACCATCGCGTTTATTTTGTATGTATTGAATGCAAATAAATCGTTTACCTTAATTTAAAACTCTATACTACTGTGTTATTAGTTTGCAATAAAAGAACTCAAAATAACAAAACGCTTGTTAAAAGGTGTAAACGTAACAATGTTATCGTTTCTTTTATGAGAATTAAAGCTTTTTCTTTTAATTTTTAGATTACAAAAACAGGTACAGCATACAAAGGGTATAAACAAACCCTTGAAACTTTTTCTCCGATTTAATATACTTTTTGTGTAGTTTTTACACACGCCAGAAGCCAGTTTATTTTTAACCCAAATAACCCGTTTAAAACAACTGGGTGGGCAAATTTGAGGTTAAAACATAAATTTATAATATAATTGATCAATAATTGTGCTGTTATTCTTTGAAACTTGTTTAGTAAAAAGTTGCATATTTCCTTAAAAATGTGGCATATTTTTGAAAAACCTTTATTTTTCTCACGTTGGAAGTCATTAAATCGAAACGAATATAGTTATTGCATTAATTTCTTACAAAAACAAAATTCTCTGACTCAAAAGTGCGCGTGTTTACACTTTACTTTCGAATTTATAAAATTATTTTCTTAAGGTAAATTTACTACACTTTGCTTAGTAATTAATCTACAACTTACAAAATTCTTCATTTGAATGATTCATTAACTTTTCGATTTTTTGCTTGCTAAACTAAAATGATTTTGATAAACTGTCATAAAACTTTATACTTGAATTACAAATTTTAATGAACTTTGTAAAAATTGTATTTGTATTTTACATTTTATGTGTTAAAGCTTTAACTAAAAATAAAACTTTTAACAATGTGTTGATGCTTAATTTTCCTCTAAAATTTTTAATGATCAATATAATAAAGAGAGAGAATGTAATAATATATTTTACTAAATTTGACGAGAATCGGTTTTTAGATGATAAATTTTATTCTGCCAAATATAAAGTGATAAAATGAGTTATTAGTAACGTTTACTAGAACTCAGCATTCGTAGAATGCAGTATATGGTAAAAAACATATGTTCAATTCAAAACCACTTATTGTGTTATTCGTAATGTTCATTATAAAATGTGATACAATAATACAATTTTATTATCTTTGGAAAGTTGTATTTAAGCCACACCTGGGACTATCTCATTTAATTGATTACTTGAAATTATAATCTGGTAATATTCTGATACAATTATACCACAAATTTACCATTCTTTGTACATATTTATATGAATATGATTATCAGTTCTATGTCAGTTATGCTTTTTAGATCGATCGACCGATTTTTTTCTTCCACTGATCTAAAGCTTTTTCTCTATTGTAATTATTTTGCTTTTGCAAATAATTACAATAGAGAAAAGTAAATTAAAAAACGAATCAGCGTTAATGTGCATGAGCCAATAAATCTTTATCAGATAAAGACCTTTTGCTGATAAAAGAAATATACTGACTTATGTTGAAGACCCACAAAAAGAAAACCTAAATTGTAGTTACTTAAATTTATACCTTAACTATCAGATTTGATACTGACGACATAATTTTATTATAATTGTATTTTGAAAATAACGCAGTAAAGAGCAGTGACCATTACCTGATATATGAATATTCTAACCTGAAATGAAATTAATGTGAAGAATCTGTGGTTTTAACAAGACTAAGGTAAATGTTATATTTCTCTTCTAAATCTAAAGGTAAGTAGTTGTGGTATAACAATTACATCTGCTTCGTCGATAAATATCAAATTCATATTAGTTTATAAGAATTTAAAAAGAATTTTCTCTAAAAAAAATTAAAAGCAAAAAATTGAAAGAAAAGGTGAAAAATTCCACGATGGTTCCCTACTCTAATATTGATCCTTCAGCCATCAGCAATGGCCTAGCGAAAAGTCTTTCAAATAATATTGAACAGTATTAGTAGTGAGTAAGAAACGTCAAACAATCTTGACCTCGGGTCGAATAAAAAAAGTAGAATTAAGTTAAAGCTTTTTATGGAGAACCGAAAATTTTTTCGGCTTCTTCTTAAATGGACATATACAATCCTGGTGAGTCTTAGGCCGAAGAAAGAATAGCATTCCATGCGCTTCGGTCTTCTGGGCTTCTTCCCCAGTTTTTAACATTTGGGTTTGAGAGATGTCGTTGAACCTGATCTTTGCATCGCACTTTTGGCCATCCTCTCCTCCGGACGCCTTCGGTATCATATTCAAAAATTCTCCTTACCGAAGCTTCTTTATATGTATATATATATATATATATATATATATATATATATATATATATATATATATATATCAATATATATTTAAAAATGAAATGGTCCACGTATGCAATATAATGGCGTGAGAACGGCCGGAGCGATTTGGCTGATTTTTTTTTATTCCATTTGAAAGTGTATACATTTATACCCTAAAAATATAATTATATAAATAACTAGATTGATTATTAAAACACTGATGTCAAACGCGTTTAAAGCAATAATAATTATACGAAAGTTTGTAGGCGAAGAGCTGCTTACTCCAAGAATACCTATCATACCAAGTGAGTTATTATTTAAGTTTAAACGTATCCAATTTTCCGTTCGCCTTGCATTCGCAATGACGATTAATAAATCCAAAGGACAATCGCTAAAAGTGTGTGGTTAAACCTACAATCCCATTGTTTTTCCCACGGGCAATTGTATGTTGGATTCTCGAGAGTTAGTACACCATCAGCACTGTTTATTTGCTCTCCCAACAGAAAAATATCTAGCTTTAAAATTAATTATATCCTTACATTTTTTGTTTTTTTATTTTTTAATCAATTACCTTAACAACTATTTAAATATCAAATTGAGAAAAATTTGTGTCGCTTCTTCTTTGCACTGAAATTTTATTTTCTAACTCCATATGAAATATAAATCATTAGCAAATAGCTTCCGAACGGGTCCAGCAGCTAGTATATATAGTGTGACAGATGTGTCTTGCTTAAGTTTTAAAATAAAATAATTAAACAATAAAGCGAACTACATACTGCGTCTGTTGTTTACGAACTCCGTGGCTTGCTAAGAAAACAACAACAAAATTTCTAGTTACAAACTGCAAGACAACAATAAACATGTATGCTGTTTACCATCTGCGTAGTTTTTGAAGAAACTTTTTCCACAAAAGACAACAACAAATATCTTAAAATAAATTCCAAGAAAAAAATTTATCAGTATAAAAACAAAAAAATACACACAGACATACTGGCGGCTATACATTGAATAAACAACATACAGCAACAAAATGTGATACAAAGAGAGTAGAAGATTCTTAAATTTTCTAGATTTGTAATGGACAAATATAAAAGGGCATCGTCTGAGTGGATAGTCAGTTAGTGTAAAATTAAACCTCATGAAGTACAGACGTGCATTTTAAGTAAATTGTTCTGAAGTGTCAACTTTGTTATAAATTTAAAAAATTCTAAAAACTGGTGTTATTTATTTTGCAATAAAGAATTCACAACAAAACGTTTATAAAAGGTATAAACGTAACAATATACATATATAACCTTCACGTTTTCCAGGACTTTTAACTTTATTTGGAAACAAAATATGTTGCTGTTAATTCTCATTGTGCTATAAAGATGTTGTTCATTTTACATTTTCCTTTTTTTTATTTTATTACTTACAACAATCCATTAACTGTGAATAAGACAGACAAGTTGCAAGAATTGTAATAATAAAATTAAACAATTGCTTGTTTCAAATTTCAAATATTCCTACAAACAGATACTCACGTCAAATGCTTGAATGTGTGTATGAAGGTACGCTTATAATTTAAATTTTAAATTGTGACCAGTATTTTTTTTTCCTGCATGCATATTATATGAAAATAGTGTCTTTTCGGCCGATAAACATAATACAAACCGCCTTTGTTTTGAATAAAAGCTGAATCCTACTAATATTCTAAATATGAAATGTTTGTTGCTTAATCATACTTAAACCGCAAAAACTTTTTTGAGAAAATATGGGCCACAGTCAGCTCTACATTCGGATTAATTGTTGGAAATAGTTATTAGAAATAATCAAAGCATATTTTCAGCAACGGGCTGTTATATTTTCCACATTTATTTATACAACAAGTATAAAAATTACATAAATGTCTATATAAAAAAATTTCATGGTTACTTTAATTTTTTTACGTTTTTGAAATTATAACAGTTATTATAACAATTATGGAAAAATATAAAATATCTTTTGGTTTTTATGTTTGTAGCTGAAAAATTTGTTAATAAAGGTTAGTTAAATTTAAATTTCAAGCATCTCACAAACTCTTACGGATAACTTAACAACCTATTTATATAGGCTAGTCGATAGCGAAACCCAATGTTTCAAAATACGTTCAAAAATAATCGCGACTAATTGATTTATTTAGATAAAATCAGAAAAATTAGTTGAAGCAACAAAAAAAAAAACGTATGCTCTTATTAAAAAAACAAAATTGTTATACTGATAAAAACATTTCGATATTTCGCATACTGCTTTTCATATGCCTTGTATTTTGAAACAATTTCTAGAAGATATATTTAGAGAATTATAAACTTTAATTTCTCGATTTTTATTTAATCTTTAAATAAATGATATATTTAGGATTAGTTTGTTATTTATGTATTTATTACTCTTTTAAATTCAGGGTTCAGAATTTTTCATTTATGAACATTCAAAAATCAACATTCATGATATTTTTCATAAATGAGAAATCTAAAAATGTTCTGCTTATGTTCATACATGAATGCGCACAACAAGAATTATTAGTCTTATTCATATGTGATAAATGATAAATCAGCTACTTCTCATTAATGTTCTTTTTCATAAATGTACATGTTCATTTATGAACGTTGAAATTTTATAAAATTTCTCATAAATGAACGTGAAAAAATTTTCTATAATTGCCTAAAATCTTTTATTTATTTGTTTGTTGAACTATTTAAAAAAAAGCAAAAAATCTAGAAAACTTGATCATTTTATTTATTATAAAATTTTAGAGTCAGATTTTAATTATACTAACAGTTTAACCAAAAAAATATTCGATTAGCATAAAAAAAATAAATGATTATTATTGTATTTTAAAGTTTTAATATATTTTTTATATTTCATGTTAATGTATCACAAGTTTTTGTCATATTTGTTTCATAGTTTGCTATATAATTGCTAGACTGGAATTACTCTTAATCGTCAAAAACGATTTCTTCATTCAAAATTATACTGACTGCATATCGTCATTATTTTGCATTAATTGTCGCTTATTCTTCCCTATACATATTTTAATATTTATTGTTATTCATCTCTTTTGTTCTATTGTTTTCAGTTGTTTGTCTTTAATGAAAAAAAAATTGCGGTATTCCTGACATTTCTGCAAACTATGACAGTCGGTTTTTATTATTATTAATATTACAATCCATCATCAAATCTAGAATTTCCTTTTGTTATACATTTACATTCATATAAAGAAACAAATTTTTGTAAATGTTTCAGATATTTTATTAATAAAGATATATTTAGTTTATCCCTTAGCTTGTAACTATAAAAAAATTTTTAAAATTAATGCAACAAATTTAGAGCAATTAAGATTAAAATATAAAATTTAATAACAAGAAGTTTATTTTTAATTTTTAAAAACTTTTTTTAAGAAATATTATATTATCAGTTCACGTTATCTTTATTAATTCTTCGTTAAAAGCAAGAATATCGTAAGGCTCCTTTAGGTCGTATTTCTTTAATGATTTGGTAAACAGGGACACAATATTTATTCATTGTTTCATATTTTTTCAAATTTTAATCACTTCCGCTCTTTTGTGCATTTATTTGAATGCATCTGTGTTCATGTATGCATGTGTGCGCCTGTATTTGTCAGTTGTTATATATGATATCGGTGTATGTAACAAATAATCGTTAAAAAAAAAGAGCCACAGAAATGTTAGAGGATAAAAAAATTGAGACCTTAAGGCTTTCATGTTTATTTTAAAACTTCAACTCCCATAGAAATACTAAGTCAACTGGATGAGTTGACTTCTGTTTTTATATTTCAACATTTTTCATTTATTTGTTCTTTTCATTTGGCTTTCTATTGTTTAAGTGAAAGTTATTATTTGCTACAAAAACAAAATTCTCCTTGATACGAATGAATTTGTCATGTGAACAAAGGAAAAAAAAAGAAGTATTTAGAGCAAAATTTAATTTAACAGGAAAATAATCACTCGGATATTTAACAAAAAAAAATAATTGTGTTAAATTATTAAACTACTAAACTGTACTACTCTGGATATTGTTAAAATAAGTGTATTCAGAGACCCTAAATATTATACGATAATATACTACTAATTAATTAACTTCACTAAAAAGTTTTTGTTTTGATACTTTTTTGTATCGTTTTTATATTTCTTTGCCGCTCACTTGCTCTCTGGTCTAGTTAAACATATGGGATAAGGGCCGCTAATTAAACAGTTTTTTCCTTGCTTGATAATGCTAGACTGTGGTAGTCGTCAGCTGGGGCAAACTTCTTGTTATATGCAAAATATTTCAAAATGTACACTTTGGCTACATATGAAAAACCGCTATCGAGGTTATCATAACAAAAAAGCGACCTATTATTATGACCTATAATAATGACTGTTATACATAATAATATTTTTGTTATTAAACTCATACTATTAGCTAACATAATAACACTGTTATACTAACAATGTATATTAAAAAAAAGTATAATAAAAATATAATTTAAAATAGAAAATATAAAAATAAAAAAATAAATTATAATTTTATTAATTTGCTGCTACTTGCTATATCTTCATAACGAAGAATAACTCTTACAAGTTTAACAAAAACCTAAAACAGCAAGATTTTAATCCACTATAAGTAATGACCACCAACAAAACTTATTCACAACTAGTGGCGTAATAAGGCCTGGCCAGAAGCGCAAAATAACTTTAAAATTGTTTTTCTCTTATGAAATTTCCAAAGCATGAGATGATTTTTATCTTATCGCTAAACATCGTTCCATAAAAATTCCTTTCTAACGCTAGCGGTTACAACAGGGGACTCCAAATGCAATTAATATAAAAATATCTCAATGATAGATCTATAGAATGAACAAAAATAACTAATGTTAACAACCACATTGTTTGCTTTATGGAAGAATATTTCAAAATTCATTTGGTTTTTAATATGAGCTGAAATTATGCTTTATTGCTTTATTAGAAAAACATCTGAAGCAATTTTTACAATGGTACATTTATCACACCCGAAAGTGTTATCACTGTCGTAGTTTCTAATAGTTTTTTTTGCTGCTAATAGAAAACGATTCAAATAGCTTGATTTTCAGCAACAAAATTTTTATTGCTTCTAAATTGCCGAAAATTAATATTTAATTTTTCGCACTGGTTCATATAAATATGCGTTTCATATAAGATCTGCCATTTCGGCTACCTTAGCTTCACAAAGTTTAACCTGCAGATAGCCCCTTTGTTGTGCATTGTACACATCAACATAATTTAACATTAAGTCAAGAACAACTTGCAAACATGATAAAAATTATAAAAGAAGCGTTACCGTTCGCACACTCTAACAATATGCCACTAGTTGTTGTGAAAGATAATACGCCGTAATGTGAAATGAATTAATTTTTGAATTAGGTAAATATAAGTTTAAATGAACTTTAAATTACTATTTGGAATACAAATACAGAGTTTTCAATATTGAGTTGTTCAGAAAACTATATTCGAGGAGGTTGTAAAGTTTCTTGACATACTCAAGCAGTAGAAGGTTGAATTGAAGCTTCAATATCTGTATTTTAATCGCAAGCAAGATATGGCTTCATTCGCTCAAAAATAAATGCAAGGCAATGTATGTATGACATCAAATACCAAATTTTTTTCAATAATAAGACTCCGGGTAATGGATACTATACTAAATAGTTCATAAGTTGTGTTGTCATTTCTTTTCGTCCTTTCTGGCTGTTGTTTATTCAGTGTAAACGGCGAGCGCTTTCGATGTGAAGACATCAATTTAAGGCCATACTCACTGAGTATTCAATTCGTATTCATTGAGTACGAAAGGACGGAGAGAAATAACAACAATGAGTACCATGTCTTTATTTCGCGCAATCATCCAGACAACCTACGCTGTAACGCCTGGCATAGACTCTAATTCATAACTTCTTCTCTCGTTTTTAAGCCAGGGCCTAATAACTAACTAAGCTATGATATTTATGCACTGTTTTTCAGTTGTTGCCTTCCCGAGCTAAGTAGCAAATTACTATAATTTTCTCAAGGCAGCCAAAATTTCTTAGAGAACGTTATGCCTATTGTGTCCACTCCACAGCCACATATTTTCTTTATGTTCTAAGCATTAACTAATCCTATACACTCACTTATTGAAAATGGTTTTTATATTATACTAACCAAATGCAGAGACGCATGTTTTTTATATATTGAGTTTATATAGAAATTTTTGAAACATGTTGAAAATTTATTGTCTTTTAAAACTTATTTTTAATTTCAATTAAAGCTTTTTTAGTAGGAAAGCAGAACAATGTGATTTAACAAAAGGAACTTACGCCGCTATTTCAAAACTGTTAAAGAAAAAAAAGTAAATGGACGTTGTTTTTTCCCGTGCTCAAATTTTATCATATTTTCCTATCCCTTGCAGTTCTAAAACTAATTTCATTTTGAAAAATTCAATTCCTAAAAGAAACTCATGTTACTTTAAGAAATCATCTTTACAATTATAAATAAGTTCAACTCTTTCTCTAATAAATTTCACATTAAATTACATGCTTCATGTCTTCAATAAAACAAAAGCAACAACAAGCATCGACAAAAATGGTGGGTTGGAAATGAATAGAGAAATAAGAGTACAAGAAAAAAAATGAGCAACCGAAAAAAACGGATGTGACATGCTTTTAAAGTCGGAAGTACTTAAAATGCTTAAGCATGCATTCATTTACTTTACTTTGATTTTAAATGTTTTTTCTTCTTGTTTTCTTTTACTGTGCCTGAATTTCCAGCTTTAAAAGGTTTGCAAAGAATTTGTTGTAGGGATTTTCGCTTTGTCTTCTTCATTTTTAGTTAAAATTTTTTTATTGCTAAGTCTTCTAAGTGAAAAGGACGCCTCCTTAAATTCTCATAAGTAACAAATGTTTGCAGTTTTATTAAAATTGTACATTCGTTTTTTTTTTTGTTTTTTCTCATTTATATGGAGTTTTCGACCATTTACGTTTTAAAACTAAGAAATTAATACTTTCCTTTTAAAATATGTTTGTGTGGAGTTTGTATATATGTATGTGCCAGAATATAGCGAAGTTCATGGATCTTAAGCTTATTGCTCAAAGTATTAGCGCCACAACAAAAACTAAAAACAAAAAAATATTTAGATTTATAGGTTTCGGCACACATTTTCTTGTAACATGTGTATGCAACGATATTTTAAGGTGGTATAAAGAGAATGTTTATATGTGCATATATATATATATATATATATATATATATATATATATATATATATATATATATATGAATTTAAGTTTTAAGTAAATGCATTCGAGATTTTCGGAAACAGACTGATAAATGGACAAGTTAATATTTTGTGCAATTTTTATGCACTCTTTCCAAAAAAAGGAAAACAAAGAGCGCAAAAATTTTAACTAAAATATTTGAATTTTTTCGAAATTCCTTGAAACCACTTTTTTTATTCTATTTTGTGTTTATTTTTTTAATACCAAAAGCAGTAAAACATACTTTTGTTTTAATTTTCATAAAATGAACTTTGAAAAGCTCCTTCTTTTAAAGTAAAAAAATTTTATTAAAATCAGATGCAGTTCCGAGGACCATGATTTTTTAGCCACGCAAAATTGTAGAATTAATTAAACGTTATAATATTATTTATTATATAATATTATTATATTATTTATTATTATAATTAATAAATATCTCTTATTCTTTTTTACGGCCTTTTTAAATTAAATTAACAATATATATTTTTTTCTTTTCGATAGCTTCTTCAGGAAAAAAAAAATTTTTTTTTATTGTTGTTTTATTGTTGTGGATGTAGGTCTCGCAGTAATTCCATTGCAATACTGGCTGTATGCGATGTAGCACCGTCTTGTTGATACCACATGCTAATCAAGCCTAAAGCATGCAGTTGTGGCATTGAAAAATGTTCAATCATATCACGGTACCGCTCTCCATTCACAGTTATCGCTACGTCATTTTCAGTTTTAAAAAAGTATGGACCAATAATTCCTTCTGACCAAATTGCATACCAAACTATCACTTTCAAAGGATGCAAAGGTGAGGGTTCCCATTCCCCAGAACCGACTATTCTGTTTATTCATCACTCATTATGACTTTTTCATGAAAATTGGGGTTATTATGGGCGAGATGTAACATCCTATTGGCATATGTACTGTGATGTTAAAACTCTTGAGGAAGAAGTTATTGTGCCAACTGAATCTTATATGGAAACAACTGCAAATCCTTGTGCAAAATTGTGGCCAAATTTATTTTTTGAAGACCAAACTCCTAAGCACGGCGTCGAATTAAGGTTGATGGATTGGACGAGCTGTAACACTAATTGGTATATGTCCGGTGGCGTAAATGGTCCTGTGTAAGAAGCTCTTGGGTTAGCTGAATCTTATATGGAAACAAAAACAAATCCTTGTGCAAAATTATGGCCAAAGTTGTTCTTTGAACACCAAGCTCTTGAGTACGGTATAGAATTGAGGTTGATGGATTGTTTTGAACACTTTATTGATCAGCCGCCCATGCCTGAGCCTAACACCTACAGACCCTCTTCGAAATCATTCCCTACACGATAAATATTGTGTTTTGTTGACACGTTGCTTCTCCCAGCAATCGATGATTGATTTTGATAAAATGTTTTATCGATTAAAACACGTTGGCATATCGAATATTTTTCCATAATAAACTTGCCGCGTGTCTGCTTCACGACTGTCAAATATGAACTGTCAAGACTAATGTTTACCAAAATGGCGGCAAAGCAAACTACTAAAACCAGATCTTAAAGGCGACATGGGCATATGCTCAAGGTATCAGGTTAAACTTCAAAATGGGTAAACAAACCAGTTCAACACATTCCCTACAATTAAGCGTTCGAAAGATTAACTGTTACTGAAATTAAGGTAGATATTTTGTGGATATATATTAATCGGTCATAAGTTGCTTTACTCAACGAAAGTATTGCTCATGTGCAGCAAAATGTCGCTGACTTAAGGAATTCAAAAAGCGTGTAATATAAAACACATTTTTGTTTTGGCACTAAAAAATTAATTTCCTTATTGCAATTATAATGTTCAGAAATGCATATTTTATGTTTTAATACTGATGTCTGTACAAAACTTAGGTTTTAATGGTGAACTACCTAAAAATTTTTAGCTGCAAATATTGCTATTATTTTTACCAAAAATTATTATTTAATACGATGGCAGGATAAATATTTTTATAGTCGATTCAGTAGCTGTAACACTGTAAGATATACTATTATAAGTATTTAAAACATTAGTAAGTATATTTTATTTTCTATTTCGTTTTGGCCGTCTTTGAAGTGTTTTAATGTTGAAGTTACACTCTCAAATGATGATTTATTGCATTATATCTATAGTGAATGTTTTAGCAAGCTTGAGGCCTTATTTATTCGGATCTTTTTTCGAATAATATTCGAATAATATTTATTAAATCGGAAAAAACTCTCCAAAAATACATGAAATATACAAACTATCACTTGAGAGAATTTCTTAATTAAATTTTTTAATATTTTATTCAAGAAGACATACTCACGTTTATTTTAGACAGCAAATCAGCGAATAATTGAAATAATTAATCTGCACAGAGAGAGTAATGAAATGCCATCGCATATCTCTTGCACAACTTATATTCTATCACTTTCTCGATCAGACGCCTTAATAAAGAGCCAAGGAAAACTATTCTCCTTTGTTTTGCACGGAAGAAAGTCTCTAGTGTTACAATAGCTGTTTGTGCCATCATGTTATAACTAAAAGCCAACTTTGTAAAATACGTTTGCGTTTTTAAATATTTAAAAACTTTTCAGGAGATCAGTTTGCTTTTAACGGAAAACATTTTTATTTCTTCCTAAATTCTTCATGACCTAACCATTAAAAAAGAAGTTATTGCTAAAAAGATATCTTTTGTAATTTAGGCTTAAAAGTTGAACGTCGCGAGCTGTCTGGTTGCTTTGCCAAGCAGAAATTTATAATAAGTATGGCATGCGCTTATCCAAGCAGGAATGGGAATCTTTACATTATTAACGTAGAAGAGTTATGTCTAATACTAACTCCCTCCAGGAACTCATATACTGATTGAATTGATACAGGGATATATTTCATAAATAACGTTATTTATACATATGTTCATCTGTAATACATTTTGCTGCATTCAAATAACTACAGGAAACAATAAATCCCTACTACAGAAAGAAGATTTAGATTCTAGTGTAAAATTAAAAAATAATTGTAAGATCCTGGAATAAATATAAAGAGGAAAACATATTTCATTTAGCCCAAATTTGTAGATTAAATTTCAATGGCCAACTTCAGTATAGTTGAATACTCCTAAATGCATCGTTAATTTCATATTTTAGATATTTAATTTGTCTTCCTAAGTAACAGCAACCGCTATATATAGTATAAAATGTCCAGCTGCACATTTAGTGGCATTTTCTACTTTTAACTTTTTAGCTTTTCAAATATTCTAAAGCAACTTTAATAATTAGCACTATTTATTTTGTTACTCAAAAGAGATTTTTTTTTTAATTTAATAACATTTAAAAGTTTCGCTTTAAATTAATTCCCCTGTTGTTTATTTTAAAAATAATTTTTCAATAGAAAATATACTACACAATTGTTATAGCATAATGGCCCCTATTAAAATACCTAAAAGTGAATCGTTCACTTAAAATACTTCAATTGTAAACAAGAGTGTTAAACAAATTATTTTAAAAGCCACTAGAATAAAAAGTAATTAAACTTTTGCATGATTATAAGTAAAATAAATAAAAAAAAGCTCAATAATGTTTACAATGTTAATAATATGTTTAATTGTTAATGAAAACCACACAGCAAAAACCGTGAAACGCATAAATGCATTTCAGGGTTTCCCATTAAAATTAAAAATAAAGTTAGAGATCTCATCATTGAGAAATATGTTCGGGCTCTAAAAACTTACGGTGGTTTCTTTTCTTAAAAAAACAAACTCTTTCTCTTCGTTTATATAAAAAGGGTAACAATTGCGTTTCTGATATGCATCATACAAATTAACAGGATAATTTGTGCTGTGACAAATATTCGAAATTTAGTACATGTATTTTAGATTATTATAGCCAATCTAAATAAAGAAAAAGTTTCAATTTGTCAGAAAGGTGATTGTAACAGACTGGTCTCATTAAAAAATACAAAAGCAAAAAAATTAAAGGATGCATTAATAAAACACATGTCTATTGCATAAAAATAATATGTTATCCTACATGTGCTATAAAAATAATTATAAAAATTTTGAATTTAAATTTTAACAGGAATGTCCTTTCTCCTCCACTCACACTGATCGTTTTTGATCCACTATTGAAATTTACATAAAACGTCTATTGCTAAAAGATGTCGCCTTGGCTGATGCATTTGCTGCGTGTAGCCTCTCTCATTTGTTTTGAAGCCGAGTTTTTTAGGAACTGTTTTATGTAAAATATATATAAATAAGATTGCATTTGTGGCTAAAGCCACCATAACTCCAAATCAATCTCATATATATGTGCTGATTTACTATAGTGAACTCTGGAAAAGCTGCCGCTTGTGAGTGGACTTTGTCTAACCACATTAATACTAATTAATTATAAATATTCCACATATTCTTAAATTCTATGATGTTTAGAATTCACCTAGGGCAGATACCAAAAATTTGCTTAGCGATCTGCTAAAGCCCAAAATTTTTTCTTAATAAGGTTTGATATTAAAAGAAAATGCATATGAACATAAAACGAAATAATTATATTGTTTTAATTATAATATCTAAGTGGGTTCAACTAACAACTTCAAAAATTATAAGAATATAAAAGAAAAATAATTTCATTTAATATTTAATGCCTTAGAAATTACTTCTATAATAAGTAACACCTTAATAAGGGATGCAAGACATGTTAAATATGTAAATTTTAAAAAACCTAATTTATTACGAAAAGAAGTCCTATTATAAAATTTAATTTTTGAATTTATTAAAAACTAGAAAAACTAACTATAATACTTTAGCATTAATGAATTTGTAATAAATTTATTTAATTTTAATTTAAAAAATTTATTTTTATGTTTCTTCTTAGAGATCCACGATTAAAGCTCCTCAGCGTTTTCTTAAATATGCGCAATTGAAGCTCCTAACATTTTTCATTATAGAATGCTTTTGTTTCTGAATTTCTATGGCTTACATTATTTAAATTGAGAAGTTCTATACTTAAGAATAATTCAATCTTACCTTCCAGACTTAAGATAAAACTACTTACGTTAATATTAAAAACTACCAGGTTACATTAAAAGTTTAGTAATATTGTAGTATTTACAATTAGGTATACAAAAAGGCTTAGATATGTGGAAAAACTAACAATTATTAAAATATTTCAAGTGCAACATAAAATGCAACGATCAGTGTATGTATTAAGTAAAGCAACAATATTAATAAAGCATGCATAAATTGTATAATATTTCAGAGCCCACTTGACTTGCGTTTGTTAATTTGGTCACAAAAAATTTTGAGCAATTTATTATTTTTTATTTTTATTTTATTATTTATTATTATTATTTATTATTATTATTTATTATTATTATATATATTTACTATTATTATATTGTTATATTATTTATTATTTTATTTTATTATTATTATTTTAAATGTATTGGCAATTACTACCATATGTTACAATACTTACTGCTCAGCTAAACTAACAGATCCGTTACGCTACAAAACTAAAAATAACTTCTTATTTCATTTTTATTATTTCATTATATGTACGTTATTATTATTACTTTCATTATCACCCCCCCCCCCCCCCGTCGGAGGGTACATTGATATGCTTTGACAGAATCTAACCGTCAGCGGGGGTAAAATGGAGCCCAGTCCCCTACATGGCTAGCAGGAGCCAACTGGACAATTCCACTTTATTTCCACGGGAATCCGTAAAGCCCTAGAGTTCAGCTTTTTGTCTTTTTAGCCTTTTAGCTATTTTCTGACTGATTATTGAGGTTGCCATTTCGGAGGTATCGTGGTGGTTGTGGTTTTAAGGCCCTCGTTTGAGTTGTGTGGGTCGAATCATTCACAATGAACACAATGAATGATCCAGGTCCAGTGAACGGTTGTATTCTTTTATTAAGCTTCATGCGTTCTGGACCAGGACTTGGATAGTCTCCAACTCTTCAGCAAGGAGTGGGGGCATTAGCCTGCTCCAAGCTCTTGAAGGTGCACCTAGGAGTGATTGGAAAATAAACATATGTGAAGGCTTCCTAAGGCGATTATGGTGTATAATCCACCATCATCATTACTTTTATTATTATTATATTTCTCTAGGTACAGTATAATATTATTTTATTTTGTGTCATCTTTAAACGAACACAGCTCTTCACTTTGTATGGGAAGTAATACTCTTACTATCGCAAGGCAGATAGGATTACCCAAATCTATGCACATTATTAAGGCAGTTACTTGTACAATATTTATTCTATTCTGCAAACTATGCGCATTGAGAAAGAAGTTACTTGCGCCAAATTCGAAGCCCGTAACTACTATAACTTTCAAGTTAAACGATGTAAAATATTTACTTTTATGGAAAGTGTCGCACTCACTTGAAATATCCAAAAAATATAAAGTCTATTTTATTCGGGTGTAGGCAAACAAAAACAAAAAAAAAAAAAACAGAATATCTTTATCTATCTAGGTAAACTGAATATAACCAAGTTACTATAAATTGTCTATCTTTTAAAAACTTTTTATATTGTCAGGATTTCAGCAAT
Source organism: Trichopoda pennipes (assembly GCA_030448955.1). Lineage (NCBI taxonomy): Eukaryota > Metazoa > Arthropoda > Insecta > Diptera > Tachinidae > Trichopoda > Trichopoda pennipes. The sequence goes on along the minus strand of JASKUP010000049.1, from coordinate 2,483,073 downwards.
TTGATTCCTTAATACGCTGCCATAAAATTTACGGTATATGAAAATTTTATTAATATTTAATTATTTAAAACTCTGAAGTATAAACATTATTTACGCTTCTCCAAATATGTAACATATCAAAATATTTTATGTTATTTGTAATTGTAATTTCCCACAATTATTTCGGCATAAATGTCGCTTTCACTACAGATATGAATCCATGTCTGCATACCTTTTTTTTATTTTAGTTGTTTTATTTTTTTATTGCACATATTTTTCATTTAATCATTTTGTATTTTAACATTTGTACTATTTAAATACAACTGTGTTGCCCTTATTACCTGCATTGTATTTATAGTTAAAATATTGACATACATATTTACATTGGATAAAGTAAATAAACAGCAGGTATGATTTGTACTGAATGCATCGATAGTTAAATATTTTGTTTTTCTCCCATTATGTGATTTATTTATTTATGAATTTATGCTTGTAAATAAATTATAAGCACAATTATATGAAGTGCTATAGTAAAAGGATTCTTAAGTTTAATTATTTTTAAAAGTCTTCTACCTTTAATTGCAATGTTAACATTATTAAAAATAAAAGCTACACTAATCCACTGATACAAACTTACACAATAGTATGTGACTACGTCTTAGTTACTGACCACGACCTTCACCACACACTGCCATGAGCTTCCTTCGGACCTGGTGACTTTCCTGGTGTGGACCAAGACTTTCTTATCTTAATATACAGGTGTCTTATTCGCATTTTTTTAATAACTTATCCACCCATGTCTACTGATGGGATTTTAATTCATGACCTGATTTTCTATTTTGCATGTGCTGGCTAACAATTCCTGTTATTCTTTTCACACGGAAATATCAACTAATTTTAATTGTCTCAAAAGACCTTTGAACAAAGAAAGTTACGTACAATTTAGTTGGATAACATTATTTTGGTAGTATGTCTAACTACTTCTTATTAATATATTTTTGGAAAATACTATCAATAAATCTGTCAACAATTTAATCCTAAAACGGTTTTTGAAAATTAAATAATATAATGAAATGATGTTATTTTTTATTTTTGCTTTGCATAACAGAGCGGTAGCGAATAAAGCAATAAAATTATACCCAATTTCTTCAGGAACACGGTGAAAAGCCAAACCATCAACCATCCAAATTAACAGGAGGGAGAGAAAAAAACACATTTTTAGCTTTTTATTATTCAACGTTTGTTGCATGTGTGTGTGTTGCATACTAAATAGACTCCTTTAAATACGAGTGACTGTATGCGTTTGATCACCAGCAAGTGTGTAATCAATTGTTAATGCCAAATCGTGTTGTGTTTTGTTGTAGCGGTAATAATGTTCATGCTGATTATTTACTGTTATTGTTGTTGTTTCTATTTTTTTCAATTGAAAAGTTAAATTCTGACTGATTGAATAAAAATCAATTTGAAAAGATTAATCGATTTTTACTGTTGAATACATTTAATATGCTACAGAATATTAGTTAAATAATGTTGTTGTTGTTTTTATATATTAGCAAATTTTTAGTTAAAATATACGTACGTATTTGGAAAAGAGTTAAAGCCAGTTTATTATGACCTATATTTAGCTGTAATATTACGCTTTGTTTAATTTTCGTAAGATTCTTAATTTTTAGCATAAATTTTTTTTTTAAATTATAGCATATATTCGATACATACAAATATAATGTAGAGGTAAATATTGCCATATTACTATGCTTTTAGAACTTGAGATGCGATGCCATGGATTATTTTAATCCTCGGGGTCAATTATTAAACATTATATTTTCTATTTAATAGATAAATTGATTTTGAAACACAAATCCTTGCTAATTTTGAAATCAATACAGATAAGCAACATAGGGCACTGCACCTATTTTTCTTTCACTTTTTTTCTTTATTTGTTATCTGGGCACATCTTATTCTCAAAGACTAAAATTTTAAAATATGACTAGAAGCTGCAAGGGAAACAGGTTTTCATAGCAGTCGTTTTTAAGGGTATATACGTACAAAAGCGAATCTCTTGAAATAAAAAAATTGAAACCTCTTACTGATAAAATTTAAAAGTCATCAGTAGTTCAGGACAAAAAAGTACAAATTTATTTTTGTATTATAAAAACCATCCATAAATCTTTGTCCTGTTCTACACCTTTTACCAAAACTCATAATAAATTTTAATATATAAAAACCTTAAGTCATTAACCAGAACAATTTAACTTAAACGCCTTCTCTAACATACTTCTTTTTAATTTCTTTCTTCTTTTATAAGTAAAGTATGACCACAGTTAAAATAATATTTCGTGACTTGTGGCAACAATTTGTAAAAGAGTGTTCCACTCTTTAATTAAATATAAATTAGGTAGCATTTTTAAATATACAACAAAAATGTTTAATTGATTCTTTTTGCTTTTTATACTTGTTATATTTTCGAAATCAAGATTTAAGTTGAATGAAATGAATACAATTAAAACAAAAATAATAAAAAAGAAAATTTTAAATATATGTTATCAACACAATCCCAAGCTTTTTGATGTTCCTGTCGGGTGGCTGATCAATTTTACTACATTAACCAACTCAAACAAATTTTTGTAAAGTTTATGTAATTTAGTTTTTAGTAATTCATTGGAAAAACAATACATTTTTATTAAAATAATTCATGAATTATTTTAATAATGAGTGGATGATAAGGCCTTCTTGCGATTGTGCCACGCTCGGCAAAATTCTCCACAAACCTTATTATAGTCCATCTGCTAGGAGGAGTGCCACCAAAAGTGCGCCTATATTCTCTTTGGATGGAAACTACGGACTCTAAAGCGTGAAAGCGTTACACTATCCAAATTCTTGTTTCATTGTCCCGATTCTCCATTTTAGTTAAACTTAAAGATCAATCTATAAAATAAAATAAAAATGGAATAGGTTGGTTACACAGCCACCCCGTATATTTAAAAATATTAAATGGCTTATTGAATGTTGTTGAATACAGGAAATAAATAAACTGAAGACTATAATCCAAGCCATAAATTCGTATTTAGAAGACAACATAGCACTCATCAAACAAAAATACAAGTTATAAGTTTGGTTAAGAATACAAATATTGTTAAGCTATTTTTATTCACTTTTAAATAACTAAAATAACTAATAGCTTAAAATAACTAATAGCATCGAGGTTTGTTATTGAAGTTAAAACAAAGCCTTGACCAATTGAAATCCGACTTACCAAGGCAGTTTACTAAACCCCTTATTGCGCTTACTTTATACAAGCCAGCTGTTGCATCCATGCATAGCATTATACTGATAATACATTTAGTGTATACATATCACCTGTAAAGCAGTTTAAGGAACGAAGAGTAAAAATAAATGGGCAACTATTTTGGCATATAATCTGCATCGTAAGTAAAAATGTAAGCTCCTTTATACAAATAAATAACCAAATAAAATCCCAACCCAATGTTAATTACATTGATATAAAGGGTGTTTTTTAAGCCCGATAGAACTTGAAATTGTAAAAAATTACACAAAAAATTAAATTGTAATCAAAATTTCTTTTTTATTCGAAGGATCGATACGTGACATTAACATTTGAAAATGATTTCGAGCATATGGGCACCGCGGCTGTTCTTGACGAAGCGCATTCTGGACGTCCAATTTTGGGCCACTTTTTCGAGCACTGCTGGGCGTATGTCACGAATAACACGAACAATGCTGTCCTTCAAGGCGTCAATTATTGCTGGTTTATCAGCATAAACCAGTGACTTCACGTAGCCCCACAGGAAATAGTCGAATGGTGTCAAATCGCACGACCTTGGAGGCCAATTGACAGGTCCATTTCTCGAAATCAACTTATCGCCAAATTTTGATTTCAATAAGTCGATGGTTGCGTTCGCTGTATGGCACGTAGCGCCATCCTGTTGAAACCACATCTCGTCCGGATCAATGTTATCCATATTTTCAAACAAAAAATCTATGATCATGGTGCGGTAACGATCTCCATTGACCGTAACGCGAGCTCCGGCCTCATTTTTGAAGAAATAAGGTCCGATGATGCCACCAGCGTGAAAACCGCACCAAACGGTGCATTTTTGTGGATGTAATGGAGTCTGTAGGGTCTGTTGTGGATTGGTCTCACTCCATATGCGGCAATTTTGCTTATTAACAAACCCGTTAAGCCAAAAATGCGCCTCATCGCTGAACACAATTTTGCGATAAAACAACGGGTCAGTTGCCAACTGCTCTAGAGCCCAATCGGCGAAAGAACGACGCATATAATGGTCTCGTGGCTTTAATTCCTGCACCAGCTGGATCTTATACGGGTGTAGGCCGAGATCTTTGCGCAAAATTTTCCACGTAGTGGACGGACAGAGCCCCAATTCCTGCGACCGACGACGAATTGATAAATTTGGATCTTCTTCCACACTTTCGTTTACAGCGGCGATATTCTCTTCAGTACGCACATTCCTTCGACGTGTTGGTGTTATTGCATCCTCTAGAGAGTATGTGGTACGAAATCTATCGACAGTTCGACGAATGGCTTGTTCAGATGCACGATTATGTACGCCATAAAAATGACGAAGTCGTCTATAAGTTGCGCGAATCGACGACTGATTTTCAAAGTAAATTTGGATAATTTCGTAGCGTTGTTCAAGCGAGAGTCTATTCATGATGATTTGTCAGAGTATACTGAAACAAATAAAAAAAAATGTTTCATCAAAATTTCATTTTTTGTGTTACTTTTTACAATTTAAAGTTCTATCTAGCTTAAAAAAACACCTTTTACATAGTAATAAAAGCAACGTTAAACTAACAGAAACCGTAAACTAAGCATAGGCTGCAAACGTTTATGTAGTATATCTGATTTCATTTAGGGGCTACTGTGTAAATATTGATCTTACGAATGATCACTACAGTTAAACAGTAAAAAATCGAATTCCACAAATGTCTAATTTATGGATTTATATTCTGTAAAAGTTTTAAAACTTAATTAAATTATTAAATTGTTGCTTCAAATTTTTTAATCAATTTTAATGATTAAGTCAATATAACTTTATTTTCTAAAGTAAAGTATAACATTTACATAATATTAATACTACATCTTACAAAATTCTAAAAGTATCTTTCACTCTTTTGAATAAAAAATTTAATTTCCTTAAGTCTTGAACAAGAACAATAAAATATATAATGTTGTACAAACCAGCCCATAATTAACAAAAACAAAGTAGTCATTTTACATAATGACCCATAATTATTCAATTATCAACCACTTGCCGTCAATGGGCAGTTCACAATGTTACAACCTTTTTTTTTTCCTCTTCATTTATTCAACAATTGTGCTTTGTTTTTGTTACTGATTTTCACTTTATTTTTAACTGGTTCATTTATTTATTACAAACGTTGCTGTCTGAATTTGTTATTCAATTTATTTTTCTTTTGTAGAAACGTTATGACGAAGCATGTCATAATGTTGCCTTGAAGTGTAAGTATATAGGAACTCATGTAAATTTGATTGATGGTATGAGTGAGTGTTTAAGTTGATGGCCACGTTTTACCGGTAATTGTTGCGTGACTTTGAAAAGTTCATATATTAAATTTACATGGACAGGATCTTATATATATACGAAACTATAAATATTTTATTTAGCTGAACTGACTTCTGAATGAATGAATTGCTTTGGTTAATGATTTCGTTTGCTTTTAATTTTATTAAAAAGAAAAGAATTAAATATAATTCAGAATTGATGGCCTTTTTATATTAACTTTCAAATTAACATTTAATCAACGAAACGAAAGGATTATTTTTCATTGAAGAAAGGAAAAAAGTAACTTTTTTTTGCTAATTTCAACTTAAAACACACTCGCAAGAAAATTAGGTAAAATAGAAGAATATTTTGTATTCAATTCAGAATATTTAAGGCTCACGTTGTATTTTAGGACAAGCAAATTTGTAAATCGAATATTAAGGAACTTACTTAATAGATCAGTTATTGCAAACATTTTCCACCGGTTTCAAAAGTAAACTTTTATGAATTTCCAGACTATTTTTTCGAGAACGTTCAAGCGTTTTCTTCAGCTTATTTTTTTTTTAAATTTGAAAAAAAAATTTAACTACTTAATTTCGTTTACAATTGTTTGAATTTTTTATCATTTTTTATTATGTTTATCTGACCTTTTTTTTCTTCTTTAAGATATAAGTATTTATATTTTTAATTTAGTACATATAAATTCAATATTTCGCTTTTCCTTCTTCAGGAAACTCATTTTTATAAAACAAAAATTATTCAGAATTTCAAAAAAATTTAAAAAAATTGGCAAAAACATATAAAATAATTTTCTTCATACATACATAAATACATACTTACAAAATTTTAATTTAAAATATTTAAACATACAAAAACAAGGAGATGGAAATTAAATAACAAATTCTCTCTTATAAAATAATTATAACAAATTATGTATCTTTTTAATTATATTAATACCTGCAATTCTGCGCTAAATTGTCTGTGTCTGTTTTGAAATTTATTCTCCTTACATATGGTACATTAACGCTTTCTAACATTTCTAACATATAACGTCTCTTACAGTTTTTTTCTATATCTAATATTGATGCTTCTTCAATAGTTGGATAATGATTATATTTCTTACAACGTAAAGATGGAATTCAAGGAATGTCTTCTGTGTCCCGATATTTTTGATCACATTTATGAACAGTTTTAAGCTTATTTTTTGTTGTCCCCATATAAACTTTGTCACAGTTCGCCTGGTCATTTCCTCCACATGGTATCCCGTATACTACATCAGATATTTCTACTTTTCATATTTTATCCTTCATATTGCTAAATAATTTATTTGATGTGTTATATGTTTTGTGTGCAATTATATATCTATCAGTGTCATATATTTTAGACTTTCTGATATTTTAGGAACATAAGTGAATGATTTATAAATTTTTGATTTACCATAATATTTCCTAAATCATGTCTATGATAACCATATTGTCTAATTAATCGATTAGTTAATTCTACTGGAAAATCATTGTCATTAAGTATATCTCTTTTTTAGTCCTTATTTTTCAAATGAAATTCTCTATCACTTATAGTCAATATTTTGTCTATCATATTTTTCGCCGTGATAATAATCATTTGTCTCGAATGTTTGGAATAAAAATTAATAATTCTTCCAGAAGATGTTGGTTTCTTATACCAATCAAACACTAACTTATTTGCCTTTCTTACTTTCAATATATCTAAATATGGAAGTTTGGATTCCAACTCTTTTTCAATCATAAATTTAATATCCGCATGAAAACTATTCAATGCATATAAAATCGAAAATTATCACAAAATATGTAGATGATTTATTTTGTGTACCTTTGTTAGATGCAGTGGATGATATTTTGTAAAAAAATGTGTTACGAAGAGAAAGACTAAAAACTTAACGCTATTAATTTCACTACAGTGTCTGTCCATCCGTCCATTTATCGCTGCCTTCTATCTATGGAACCATTTGGAATTTTTAACCGAAACTGTATTGATATACTATTGTATTATAACAATAACAACAAATTAAAGTGCGTTACATTTTTGGTAGTCACATCAGTAAAACGCTGTAGCTATGCGCTTTAGCACCAAGTAGAAAAAATAAGTCTTTAAATTAAAAGATTTGCGGATTGTGAGGAAATTTTAATATACATGGCCTTTTAGCCAATTGGTAGCAACAAGTACAAAAATTAAAAATAAAAGTAAAAAATTAAAAGACGTTGCTGTAGTTTTAACAATCATTTTCACAAATATGACTTTATCTTTAAACGGTGCTTGAAATTTGATATATTGTCTGCTAATGGGGTAAATATTAAAATTAAAATGATATAAAATAAAAAAGTAAAGTAAAATTAAAAAGTGTCACAATAACATAACTCTTTGCTATTTATCCATCTGGTTTTTCTATAATCCCACATATTTGGACCACCACTCATCCTTTTTAGAACTGATAGCTTTCGCATTGAACTAAGCAATATCTATTGTCACTAATTCATCAATGCAATGTGGAGTATATTTCACTACATTACCACTTTTGATTCTAATGGCAATATCGTTTAATATTTTTTTTATTACAAGAATAATTCACTGTTAACCATTCAGTGTATAGAATCTACGTGCTACACAATTACCTTGTATTAGTTGTTATGTTTAGAGGCCTTCACATTTTTTTCAATTGGCATCACTAATTTGCACGGCAGCTGATACCACAAATGACAGATTTTTTATGCCCAATTTGGTTTGCTTTTTTATCGCCAGAACTCGTATTGCAAATTATTGAAATCTGAAATTGTTGTTGAATTTACTTTGGCATACCAATTTCTTTTCAGCAATTTCATTCAATTCTGTTATACATAATACATAATATATAATATTTTAATTATCATACTTGAATATAATACTTGCATAAGGAGTGATTTGTAATTCGTTATGTGCTGGCGCGTCAAGTGACTGCAAAAACGCTGATGGTCACTCTTATTTATTGGGAATTCCTCGTTGAAAATCCACATTCGGTGGTTTGGTTTATTTAAATTTTATTTTGGTAAAATGTTAAACAATTTTATTTCATAATTCTGCCAAAGTTCACATACATTTTTATAAATTTATTAAGAATAAAAATTATTTTAACGAATAATGAAATAAATGAAAGCAGCATTTTCTGGATTGCTACATGCATCATTTGCAGTCTTCTCATTTAGCTACCTTATCTTATGTTATATACATTGTGAAAAGTATCTATTTAACAAATAATAATATAAGAAATAATTTATTCGCATTAATTTAGTTATCCAGGAATGCAATTTATATAATTTTAATCTTTGATATTTTCTTCTTTGCAGCTTTCTAGACACTATTCTAGTATCGTAAGTTGGATAATAATTGTTGTTTCTTAAATAAAATTCGTTTAGCGTTCAAAAAAAAGTTTGTAAATTTTTTCATTTCATTTTTGTTTAATTCTTGTGTATTTTGGTTTTTCGTTTAACTAAATAATAATTTCGAGTGTTATTCAAGTTAAGCGAATATATTTAATAACATCACTAAGGATTAGTTTACAGAAAAGCATTTCAGAAAAGTTACATTTATTTAATTATATTAATTTATTATTTTTATTTATTATTTTTATTTATTTATTTATTTATTTGGTCTTTACCGTACACCAAGAATGTGTCTTATATTACAGTTTGGGTAGTAAATTGGTAATTAAGTTTAAGTTATAATTAAGTATGATAAAAACAAAATGAAAGAAAAGAGAAAGAAAAAATAATATTACAATATTGCAAATATAGTTGTAAGAGCAGATACATTAACATATATAAACAATTTTAAATATTTTCAGTTACAATAGCTAAATATGTCCAAATTACATTGCTTATAACTTAGTATTTCTTTTAAGCAATAATTTTAGTTATAACAATGTTTCCTTCCTAATAAATTCAATTTCCTTTTGCCATAATATTAAACATTTTTATATAGATGAAAATCATAAATCGATTGTAAAAGTTTTGGCACGCAAAAATAAAATTATTTGTTTAAAAAAGGAGAAAGTGGGACTTGTTTTCTTTATTTAAACTCCTTTATCATTGACAGAAATCAAGAAAGAAGAGTAATTATATTTTATTTAAATTTTTAAGAGGAATATAGGAACTGAACCAATTTTGTACAAAGGTTGCTGCTGCTTCACAGTGTTGATATGGATTTTGAAAGAAGTAATATCAAGGACGTAGATATGCCTTGCAGGGAACGAGGTAGCCGTCTCGAGAATATATTTAAAAATTGTTACTTCTTATGGTATTTCAAAACATGTAATAATGTTTTTCTCCGGCCAATTAATACAGAGCAATTATAAGTTCTCGCTCCGATTTCTGGTGCATTCAACAAAAGACTAAACTCTCAAATATATTAAACATTTCCTCTGTTAAATTTAAAACTCCAGTAGTGGTCATAATAAAATAAGAGAAAACCCAAACATTTTAATGAACAGATGTTAAAAAGTTTTAATTTTTCGTATTTGCCTACAGAGATAACTACGGGAAAAAAGTTTTAAAATCTTATTGTAATGTTTACGAGTGGGTTACTAAATCTAAAGAAATAAGGTATTTGTGGTACTAAATAAGATAATATTAATTAAAGAAACAATATCTCTTAAAATGTAAAAAATAAAGTTCCAAAATTATTAAAATTTAAATGCATGACGCCTTTTATTTCATTCATGTCTTATTTAAAATTAAAATGAAAGTCGAGTTTACTTTACACTGTTTATAAAAGTTTATACAAAAATTTTTTGTAAGAAATCCCTAAAGAGTTGATTTAGTAACTTTATGAAATTCGATAAGAATAAAACTAAATTGTTTGAAACAGTATTTTTGTTTGTTTTACTGATGTTACAAGTGAAACCGAGATTACAAAAATATTGCCAGAACTAAGTTACAAAAATCAGATTGACAAATACATTTAATTCCAAATTAAGCATTAGGCTTAACAGAGCAGTGTGTTAAACAGTTAATAACTGTTATTTATTTGATATGTGCTTAGATTCTCCTACGAGGCTAACTTCACTTAAATAAAAGTGTTATTTATTTATCCAAGATACCGTTCACACCGGTATCTCAAGGGTAGCTTAAAATAATTTAAGAAGCAAGATAGCAAAATCAGAGATCGCGGAGGTTTAAGAAGTTTGTTTTCTACAACAAAATAAAGCTAAAATTTTGATTAACATGCTTAAAATTTTTGTATCTTGCAAATGTCAACAACGACCACGCTGGCAGAAGTCAATCCTTTCATCAAAGTTTTAAACACTTTTTGGCAAAAAGGCGATCCTATTTCGTTAATGACATCCTGAATTTTGAATATTAAGACAGAAATCGATTCGGTTGGCTCCATATAGACTATGTCCTTAACAGAACCCCACAAAATATAATCCAGTGGTGTTAAATCATACGATCTGGCTGCTTACTTAATTGCTGATTGCCGTGAAATTATGCGTTTGGAAAAATTGGTTTGCAATAAATTGATCGTTTTATTGGCTGTGTCACATATGGAAACGTCTTGTTAAAACCACATGTCAGTGAAATCATGTCATCAATAATAGGCCAAAATTGAGTTCTTAGCCACTCGCAATAGCGTGATCTACTGACGGTTACCGCAATTCTAGCCTCATCATGTGACAATAACACCTTGAGTATGCAAAGACTTCTCAATAATCGCTTTACGATTTTCAGAAGATCCAATGTGGCAACTTTGGTTGTCGACATACCCTGACAATTGAAAATGTGATTCATTTGAAAAAATGATTTTTTTCAGAAAGACCAGCCGGTTGATCCTGAATGAACTTTGCGAATCTACGGTCGGCTTTAATTAATGCACCAGTTCAACCTTGTAAGGCTATGCCATGTGGTGGTTTTGGAGAGCCCCAAGTGTAGAGAACGTCGAAGAATTGACAAATTTGGATCTGCTTCTATACTGTGTTTCACGAGTGCTATGTTGTAGCATGAACGACTCAAATTTACCGAACAAATTCTAAACTGCAGTCAACGTCAAAAAACTAAGTGTGAAAACTATAATGTTGCTGGCATTTAAAAACAAACTTCTCGCTGAAACAAAACAAAATAATAACATAATTAAAAAAAAAAGTTGCTTCATGCATAAAACAGTCCAAACTTTTCTTTTAAGGACAAAAAAAAATAGAAATCAATTGGACTGTTAGTCAGGGTATAGATAGAGCCGTGATTATACTCAGCCGAGTTTGTGTCCACAGTCGCCACCGACAGTGACCAGGCAGTGAACGTTTGCGCCGTGGTAATACCCAGCCCAGTCTACAGTGCCTTGGCGCCTGCGGCGTACAGACCTATTTTGACGGAGCAATCACAGACAGAGCCGTGGTAATACCCAGCCGAGTTTGTGCCTGCAGTCGAACTAGACAGTGATGTTCGTCGAATACTGACCGTGTGACGTAGAAGAGATTTACCTAAGCGGCCTGCACACACACTAGTGCACAAAATACGAAGCCCGAGCTACAGTCAAGCAGGGAATCAGGAATAGGGAAATCCTTTTCTTAATAAAGAACCAGATTGTAACCAAGGTTTTGTTTTTTGTTTTTGAATCGACACAAGACGACCCTGGATGCCGCTGAGCATACCTCAGCTACCAGGAAAAACGTGTCGTTACAATACTTCGGAAAATGACAAAATCTTCGAATCGCAACTTGCACAATCAAAAAGTACGAGAATTTTACAATTACCCGATTTGCTTCCTAAATCACAAGGCATCGGTTTTGTTCGACCATTTTTAATGGTAGTTTTGCTTGGTGAAAGCAAACTTCCAATAACTTGCTACAGCACGATCTATTGCTGCCATCATTTTTGCTAAAGATCAATGCTTCTGCAAGTTACGTTTCTCTTTCAAGTCAACTTTTAATTTCTGTGGATTTTGTTTTTATACAAATTTTATATTATTAATACCAATATGAATTATTAATGTGGTTTTTTAACAAAATACGATAACGTAATTCTTAAAAAGTTTAACTTATTTATAAGCACATTAAAAATATATGCTTCAAATATAAAACTGTCAAAATCAATTAAATACATTCGCAATTAAGACCGACAAACAAATTTGGTTGCATAAATATGTTTGACATAAATACACAACCAAACACACACACACACACACACACAAATATAACTCAGGCGACAACTTACAAGAAAGTATTCATAATTACATACACCTGAAAGATAATTGTTTAGACATATAAAGATAATATGAACATTAAATGGCATAACATCCTTAGAGGACCAAAAAGTATGAAAGTTCATTTCTCGCACACGTCTTTACTATTTTGTATGCTGCTGTTAAATCTTGAAATAAAGATGTAAATATTAGTTTATCAACAAAAACGTACTCAGATACTTAAAACATTGTTGCAAATTAAAGTTGTGTGTAGCAACCGAACTCATTTTCAACCGTTTGTTACTTATTTGTTGAGTGTTGTTAAGTGGTCTCTCTTCCACTTTGTATTATTATTAGTACTACTAAATAACGCCCAAAAGCGTGAAGACAAAACCAACATTGTTAAAGTATCTACCAAATGTTACAATGTCTGTTAACCATACAACATGTCAACATGTCAGTGTAGGTGTATATTAAAGGCTGTGTATATTTATGTATATATCCTTATGTATGTGTTAGCCAGTGAGAGTACAAGTGTTTCTAAGTGTCATGTAAATGAACAAATATATGTTATACATAATAACACTCACATACAGGCACACTTACATGGAAAATAATTTAATGCCTGCGGGACAAACATTGTATTCATTATGAATATAAAAATCTTAAACAAATTATTCATTTACATGTGTAAAAAAATGAAAGAACAAGAATATGATCTATGATTAAAATGTAGTACAAAACAATAGTAATAGTTACCCGCATTTTAGCAGAGCTTTTAAAGAATTTAATATTTAAAATAAATATGTGCCATGAATTATTTAGTAAATAGCAGTTACTGCCGATAATTTTAAAAAATTGTTAGCTAGAATTCTACCGATAAAGAAATCATTCAAATGGAGCATTTCTTCTCTTCAAATTAAAAGAGTTAAATTTAGTTTTACTATTAAGAATTAAAATAAAATCAGTAGCCAAAGCATTGATGCAAAATTTTGGTAAAATTATTTTTAAATTATTTTAACTAGTTTTGCTTGTTGCTTGTTAGAAACATGCGTTTTGAGTTAATTTACGTATCACAGTTTATGATCTATAATCTTCTCACTAATAAACTTTTCGAAAAAAATATATAAAAAAGATCGTTAAAAAGAAAAAAAAGATATTTATTAAAAATAAATAATGATAAAATCTTTAAGATTTATTCATGTTCTACTTGTATGGATTTATTAGGATGTAGCACGGTACTACAGTTGAGCTTTGGATGATATCGGCCGCTTATAGGTATTAATCTGTCACTCATTGGTAAATCAAATCATTAAATCAATTTCGCCTTTTTTCAAACTTTTATAATTCTTAAGTTAGCGCGTTATACGCAATGCCATGTTTCGCCTGTCTTTTAACCTAAAATGTCTTGCCTAAATAAGAGGGTTGTATCTGTGAAATGTAATGTTAACTCATTTTGTTTAAGAAAGCCCACTGCATAGATATACCTCGTTTTGTAAGCTGAAAGATTATTCTCAAAATAACTAAAAAATAAAGTCTTTATTTTTTGATATGTGCTTGGCTTTTCCGACGGGGTTATAATTAATTCCATTTGGGTACGGTTTTCCGTCGACCCTCGTCAAATTTGGTTTGTGAACAAACCGGTTTCGGCTGTTTGCCATCTTCAGTGTTCTTTTCGTACTCAAGAAAAGAACACTGAAGATGGCAAACAGCCGAAACCGGTTTGTTCACAAACTAAATTTGACGAGGGTCGACGGAAAACCGTACCCAAATGGAATTCTTTATTTTTTCATGATCAAAACAAAAAATTAATTAATTAATAAAGTCGGTTAAACTGTCAAAATCGAATTAATAAGCTAAGAGCTGCTGTATTTAGGTTTTCTTCATAAATTTTAAGTGAGTATTCGAATTTTTGGCAGGTAAATCGCGCTTAGAGTTCCAACTGAGGATTGGCTGTTAGTCAGTATATTAGATAATATCTACTTTTAACACAGAGCAAAAGAGTTTGAGAATATGAGCAGAACATTAATAATAGGGAGAATATAAAAGAATACGTAAAAACTACAATTTATTTAATCGTAGAAGACTCTGGTATTTACACTTAGGTCACTGGTCACTTGAATAAGATCGTCAGCAAAATTTTAAACTAAAATCGCTGTTTAATTCCAACACAATACAGTGCTAACTAGCTATACATAAGATTCTCTACAATATCGCAATGCAGAGCAAGAATAAATTAAATCATTTAAAATACCAGCAGAAAAATAAGAAATCTTTTGCCTGAAAAATAATAAAAATACGCTTTTGCATACAAACTAAAGATGCCAAAACAAATCTGTGTTAATAACCAATGTTATGAAAAGTAACATTTTTTTGTGTCTTTTTCAATTTTAAATATGGTAGCTTCCTAAAAAGACCGCTTTACGAAAAGCAATATTACGAGCACCTTATAAATCAATTCAACAGCATTGATCTTCATTTTACTTGGCAACATTAAAAAATACTCAATAACATTGTGTTTTAATTACTAACTTATACTAAAATTCGAAATTTTATATAATATTTTCAAAACTTATTTAAAGATAAGAAGTGCTTAAAAAGGAATTACTTTCATTATCTGTTTGTATTTTAAAATCTGCTATCTAAGTGTGGCTGAATTTATTTATCAAAATAATTTATTTACAGACAGTATGATAACATTACTTTAAAAACTGTTACTTGTATGACCCTAAAACAACAAAGTGTGAATGTAATTAACACATACGTAAAGTAACAAATATAATAACTTTAGTCAAGGTGTAAATTAAAATCATATCTAGGGAGTGAGCAAGAGAAGATGAGTATGAATGTTATATTCAGTGCTAAATAGCGGCTTTTGTTAAGATCCTTGTTAAGTATTTAAGTAAATGTATGCAGAACATGTTAATTACTGTTATCGTTATTAAATTTTGTTGCTATTTTTCCATTTTTCCTCCACATATAAATATTTCTGTGCTTGTATGTTTATTTATTTAAATTACTTTATTGTATTATTGTTGATGCTAATTAGTGTATTACATATTCATTTGTTGTTAAATAGGGATTTATGTTTTGATGTAATTTTCATTTAAATACACTAATACCCACAAACCCGCTTTTGAACTGATTAAAAATGTTTTATTAAATAAAGTTAGTTACAAGTCTACTGTGTATTATATATTAAATGAAACCGAAATTGAATTTTAATTGTATCCAAGTAAAGTGCTACTTTAATTATTTATAAATTTTGTTCATCAATTATCGAAAATGATATTAATTATGAAATTTTGGTCAATATTTTGTATGTTTTTTCTTTTTGTATTCCCAGAGATTAGCTTCAAAAATTTTAATATCAGCCATCGCAACAAACAGTCAGTTTGCCAGTTAGAGAAGGCCTGCTGTTTTAATGTTAGCACCTCTTTATCATGCCACATCTTGATTGAATTTTTCGATTATTTTATTATCTTTATTATCATTTATTTATTTTATTAATATTGGTATTATTTAATAATGACTGGACTTTCTTTAATGCAAATATTTTTCCAAAATAATGAAATAATAATGAAATTGAATTTTAAATTTTTATTAAAAAAATACAATTTAAAAAAAAATTTTAATATACAAATTTTTAGGAAGGCCTTACCTGACTGATGTCCGCAATCTAAAGTTATCAATTCGCAGTTTCTATTGTTTCAAGAAAATAATAATATGTTTCTGTAGTGTTTCATTTTTCCTTAGAAAGTTAAATTACACACATATCTCTCACGAAATTTTTCCGATACGAATATAATTTTAAATATTGTGCTCAACTATACTAAGGCTCTGTATTTAAGCTACTTCTAGAGAATAGGTTTTGAACAGATTTAACATTTTTTCATTCAAAAGCACATAAACATGTTCAAAATAGCTGAGGCCAGATGCTTTATGAGATCCAAACAGAAAAAGCTTTAATTGATATGAAAGTCTAATGACTTTGTGATATGATTATTATACAAGCAATGTTTCGATTTGTTCTCACTGCATATATGTATTTTGCAATGTGGCGATCCGTATTCAGTGCTGCGCTAAATCCCAGAAAGAAAAACGAAACGATTGTTTCAACTCAGCAAATTTTAATTGAAGTAAAAGAAAGAGTAAACTTTTAATGGATACCAAGTCATATTCACATTATTGGAAATGGAGCTGCTGAACAAGATTGCAAAAATATCTTGTTTGTTTCCTATTTATATCTTTATGCCTAACAACAAAAGATTTATATTCAAAGACCTTATTTCTAATCTAAACGGTGCCTCTCTTCAATATTGATTTAGATACAATCATCTCTATAAAAGAATAAATCCTGATAAAAAAAGCCATTAAATCTCCCGACTTCAAGAAGCTGACTTAAAATTAAGTACTTTACTAGACTCCGTTCAGCACATACCAAAATAACACATCAATATCTGATTTCCAGAGAGACTCAACCAGTATTCATATTCTGTTGAAATTCTTCGTTAACAGTTAATTATCTTTTGGATGACTGTCCTTCCCTGCAACAGAAATAGTATAATTAATTTATTGAAATATCCTTCTATAGACAATATAAATAAAATATATAATTACTTAAAACTCACCTCTTTTTAAAATAAATTGTAAAATTTTAAGTTGTTTATTTTTAACAAAAATGTCCTTTTTTCTAAAAATCATTTAACATTTAAATTATAACCGACAGTCCTAGCTACCAGTGCTTTAGTTCTTGAGATTTATTATAATAAATAATTTTAAATTTATTGGAATCATTTTGAAATCAATCAAAATTAATTCGTGCTTGTTTCCTCTAAATAAATATATTATGATATTATCACAAGATATTTATTCAAACATAAATATTTGAAATGCATAACTGCGGGGGAAAGCATATTGATATTGCAATTTCGCTATTGCTCATATAGCTCATCAGAGAATTTTACCTCCACTGTTGTATAAAAAACTAAAGAGTCTTATATCTAAAGCCAAGCTGATTATTTGAGAATTTTTATAAAATCAATATAGCATAGGCAGCAAAACTCAAAAACACATCTTCACAAACACAGCAAAATACTTCAAAACAACTAAAAACAGTGACCTGAAAATATCTTAGTTGTTTTTGTATTGAAATATGAAATAATATTATTTAAAGGCAATAAATCAATGATATCAAAAGAAATTAATTAAATTATATAATATTACAAGTATGTGAGTTAGACTTCCGGTTCTTGCAGTATCAACAATTAATAATGGTAGCAATTGGGTGCAGCGTCCTCTGTTGGCTCTCAATTTTTTAAGAAAATAATTTTTACCTCTTTCTTGCATGCATAGCAGCCAAACCCATGATCAATTCAAAAGTTCTCGTTGTATTGTGTATGGGCTATTAAGATAAAATTTTCTGTATTATTTTATTATTTCTTAAAGAAGCATTATGAAAAAATATCAGGCATAGGAACTTTTAAATCCCCTTCTAATTGACATTACAATCGTTTTATATGTTAAACTTTTTTAATTCAGACTGATAAAAGAGTAAGTCCCAGGTTTGCTCTCGAAAGAATACTTTTACAAAGTCTGTATTTTTAAGTTCTTCAACTGTTAGCTTTACAACAATAAGAAAATATTCAAATCAAAACCTTGGAGGTCACACTAAAGTTACGTTATCTTCAGCCGGTGTTTTGTGTGAAAAGAAGCAGGAAGATGAGCATCTGCGAAGGTTGTGCGTTTCTAAGGTCCGATAAATTAATGCTTTAGTTGTATGTATTAAGAATCTTAATTTAAATTACAAAAGTATTTATTTGAAGTAAGAGGCTTTAAAGCAGCGCAGCTGATTCAAAAATAACAACACAGACAATTTGCATGACTCAGATTTTTTTGGATTTTTATTAAAATATGTTATATGCTGTTGAGATGCTTAGAGGGGAACGTAGAGAGATCCGTATTAGAGATCGCTAGGTGTATTGTCACATGTCCGGAAAAGTGTGTCTTGGATGGTAGAAAATAACATTCCTGCAATTTCTGCAGGAGCTTTTGTAAGGAAAATTTAACACCCTTAAATGGTAGGAGTAGTTCAGTACAATCAATTTCTTGTATTCTTGGAGTCATACTGGAGCTACATATGATGGTATCATGTAGGTAAACTACTTTGTATATCTAGAAGGCGCAATACTAAATAATTATTGCTGGAAATTCACCTTACAGTAACTTACCGAGAAGCCAGCCAGTTATTATTAAGCGATGTTAAATTTATATTCAATTAAAACTTAATTCAAATTAAAATAAATTTAAATTTAAAATTTTTCTAGATTATTGTTAACAACATAAAATATATGTAAATAAAAAAAATTAAATTTTTGATACGAGTTTTCTGAAATTTTTATTTGCTTTTAAAGAAATAAACTTAGTAAAATTCTATATTAATTTTATATTTTATTCAGAAAAATAATTTCAATTTTATTGTATAAATTTAAAATTGTACATTTTTACCCAATTTTAAAACAAATTAAATTTTGTTTTCTAACCAAACTCATCTTTACTGAAAAAATGTATTAAATTTTTTACTTTAACATTTTAATCGAATTTTCTTTATTTAAAAAAATCAAATACTTGAATGCGTACCAGCAAAACAGAAAAAAAAATTAAATTTCTGTGAGAGACATAAAAAATTAACATGACAATAAGCAATTTTATAGACACAAATTCCACGAACAACAACAAAATAACACGTTTAAATTCTGGTTATAATCTCTACCTAACAAAATATAAAAAAAAAAATAAAACTGAACGATTACAATAACGAAAAGAAAATAGAAAATTCTATAGCATAGATTTCCATTTCGATTGGAATGAATTCATATGCAAGTTAAAGAGAAAAAAAAAACAACGACAAAAAATCTGTTTATATTCTTGTTCAACATGGATTATTCGATGACACTGAATGTGTTTGCCGGTGAAAAAGGGCAAGAGTTGAAAGCAATCATTTTATTTGTAGACAACAAATTGGCTTAACAAGTTTTCTGTTGTTATTGTTGTTGTTGTGTTTGCTGCTGCTATTAACTATTTTATTTATTGTTGAAAGGTTTAATGTTTATACATGCGTGTATATGAGAGTATATGTAAGTAAAAATTTTTTTACTCCCGCAATTTTCAATAATTATGACATTTTATATATATATACATATACCTATTTTATTTTTTGTTTTATACCCCGTTTAAAACGCACTTAAATTTTTATTAAATCCATTAGTTCGGTTTATTTTTTCTTGTAAATATTAATTTGTTTGCTTCTGTTTAAAATTTGTTTTATGGTTTTATTATATTGAATTTGCTGCTTCCTTTTTATTTTATTTGCACACATTTACAACTTTAACTCTTATTCGTACCTTAAATTTAATCCAAGCACATATTAAATTTAATACTTGCTAATAGTCCTTAAAATAAAAAAATTAAAATTTTAATTTTAAACATTTTACCACTGATATATTTATAACAGCTTTTAGACAGCGTTTCAAACTAAACCATAATCAGTGTGTATTTAATTTTTGTATCAATTGGGTTTTCTTATTAAAATTTTGTGATATTGAATTTCCACTATCTTTATCTATATCTCTATGAAATGATGCCTCGCTAATATTTTTGACGTAAAAGTTGGTCCATAATATTCACATTATTGTTGATGGAAGTCTACTTAGTGAAGCTGGGCTTTACCCTCGATGCTAAAACATATTTCTTTTTAACAAAGTCTTCGCTTATACTGAAAAATTTTTGTAAATAACATTTATTATTTTGCCCTTCAGTCATGGCTTCTTGCACAACGATTTGGTATAACTCTATTATTAAATTCACAGAGGCAGTAAAAACAAAATAGCCGCATGTTACATTTTTCTTAGACTTCGGTAACATTTTTTTTACATTTGTATTTAAATGTTGGGTTGTTTTAACGTTCAAGTCACACGTCTTATTGCTGACATTATTTACCTAGTTAGTCCTGATTTACATTGTACGATTTTTGTGGTTGCAATTTTTGTCGTTCTTTCTTTAAAGTTGCATTCGCGTATACATTTGACGATTTTGTATTCATATACACACAAACTTCACATTTAAAATTACGAATTGTGCATAAAACTAATTGCAAGAGTACACTCGCATGTGTACTTTTTGTAGTTACTCTCTTCACCTATTCTTTCTATACCCCTTATTTACCTACAAAATAAGAATTGCAGCGACAATGTAAATCGGGACTTATAATTAATAATGTGTCAACCCCCGAATTTTAAATAAATAATGCGCTCCAAGTTCAATGTTCAATGTTATATTCTAAACTAAACTTCTTAATTAATAGTTTTTCTCTTGCCAGATGTCGAACACCGTTCAACGCTGACATCCTCTTCCTGACGCCGTTGTTGCCGGCAGTTATCTGTTGGACGTTTTACTAAATACTGTCATACCACTCGCAGCTGCCATTTATAATTGAAGTCAAGTTAAAACGTCTACATTCTTCTTATATGGAAAAAATCTGGCAATTTTTTAGAAAAAATTCAAAAGGATCCTGCAGCAATAAGTTAGAGAGACTTATTGTACTGGCTATTATATGTTGTTCCTTATGCCTGTAAATAATAAAACTTTTGACTAAAAATTTTATGTTATTACAAAAATGTACTCTCCTTATTGGCAATTTATTAATTACTGTTCACTTTAACAGCAATCTAAATCCTACATTTTATTAAAAACTTTTTTAAAATGTTCAATAGTTTTGGTTAACTGAAGGGAAACTAGAACGTTAATGATAGAGAGTTGGGCTCATTTGCAGAAGACGTTATCTGCAGTTTTTCTTAATTTGTTTAACGGAATGTAACGAAATTGAAACCAGTTTTAAGATAGGCAGCAAATAATCGTCATGTCCAATTGAGGCGGTTGAAAAAGAATACACCATAACGCAGCATAAAACTTTTGTTTGTAGTACGGATAGACAATTCTGTCGACTACAAAAAAAAAAAAAAATTTGAAATAGAGTTTTCGAAATATATTTTCAAAATTATATGCTAACAATATTGATTACTATTAATTACTGGATACTGCTACTTTTACTAGCAAGCCATAAAATGTGCGCTATAGTTCTAAAATGGAAGAAATTTATTTAAAATATATAATTTACTTGAAATAATATACATAATTTATTTAAGTTTTATTGGGTAAAAGGTTAAGATTTGACGTTAATATTTTCTAACGAACCACCCTAATAAATCAATCAATTACCTTTGTTGAATTCAAATTAAAAAATAACGTAACTGGCACTAAAAATTTAAATCAATTAAATAAAATTTACAACTCGAAATAATTTTTCAAACAACAAAAAAAAAAACTTCATGTTGAACAATAATTCTAGTCTTTGCTGAAAAGTTTTTATCTGAAGTTGAACGAGTTTTATTTCTAATAAGTCATCATATTTTTTTTTCTTAGACTTCTTTGAAACGCACTACTTATGCAATTATAAACAGTTAAAGTCACCTTTTCTAATGGTGCCTCTTATCAAATTTTTAATTCAACATTAAATTCTAGTTTATCAGTAGAATCTTTTAGCACGTTGACATCAGCACAAAATTAAGCCAAACAGCAATTATTAAAATACAACATGCTTCTTCAAATAATAGAAACCTCTTTCCATTCAAAATATGTATCCGTTTATTGATTTCAACAACGAAATTATCACAAAAAAAAAACAAAAAAAAAATAAAGAAAGTGCCGTCACATAAATGACCGGTAGATATCTTCTCAATTCTCAAACGTGTTTGTCTTACTTAATGTCATTTTTAACTATGAACAAGTATGCACTCGAAGCTAAAATCATACAAAATGATGTAAGAATGGCAAGACAGATCCGTTAACTTTACTCATAACCATTCTC
The DNA here is from genome assembly GCA_030448955.1 of Trichopoda pennipes. NCBI lineage: Eukaryota > Metazoa > Arthropoda > Insecta > Diptera > Tachinidae > Trichopoda > Trichopoda pennipes. Next base: position 2,460,438 of record JASKUP010000049.1, on the reverse strand, counting down.
AGTGACAAAAAATATCCAACAAAAAAAAACAAAAATTGAAATGACTTTAAACGAAACGTAACGAACTCCTAGTTATTGAATTTTTTTTTTTACAAGGATATGTATGAATGTGTTTGTACAAGGCACGTATATATGTGTGTTGACATTATATGCTTATAATCAAAAGGTTGTGCCATTTTCCTTTTAAAGCTTATGCTACGTGTCTGGCATAACAAATCATTAAGAAAACAACAAAAATAATAACGCCTAATATTGTTAAGTACTTTTTGTGTTGTTAACAAAAACATAAACTTTTCTATAGGCATCTTTATTGTTATTGTATCTGTGATTGAATTAAATATATAAAAAAAGGGAAAAAAGAAATTTTCCATGACCTTGATTAGGTACGTAAATCATGCTCAAATCCTTTCCTCTACTTTATTTACGATTAAACAATTTTCCTTTTCTGTTGAATGTGTTTCTTTTGTTACATCCATTTCCTTAGAATTTTTAATGAAATCCAATTCGCTAAATGTGTTATGCGAATGTTTTTATCTATAAAGAAGAGATTTCTAAAGCAAGGTTTTTGCTGATTTTATAACAACAAATGATGACTGAATTTATTGAAGTGTCTTCTATTTGGATTCACATCTTTTTTGAGAGATAACGTACTAAGAATTAATTTTCTTATTGTATTGCTAGTTGCAACCTTAAGCTGCTATTTTTAAAATTATTTTAAAAAAATAAATGGAAATTTAATATGGCAATTAATTGAAAAATAAACTATTTAACTTTTTAAAATAAGTTAGAAATAAAATTTACCGGGAAACCCCGTAATTATTATGCACAAAATTTTCAATCAATAAAAATTTACCAAAAATTTACAATCTTAAGCGTGGTGGCTCGTCTTAAAGCATTTTCACTGCCTGATTTATTTAAACACATCTTAAAATTAAGCTAATTTATAAACTTAGGGACATTAAAATAACCGAAAACACGCGACTCGTTTCCCTTGATATCAAGGATCTATATTCTACAATACCAACACATGAAACCTTAAATATTCTACGCAACACACTAGACAATTTGTACGAAAGCCAATACATCGCTGATATTATAGATATTGCAAAAACGATAATAAAACAGATCTACTTTAGATTCAATAACAACTTTTACAAATTACCTGACGGACTCGGTATGGGAAACCCAACTTCCGCAATCTTCATGGAAATTTTCATGCAACATCTCAAATCACTACAGGTAAAAACCCTCATGGAAAAACACAAAATAACTCATTACTATAGATACGTTGATGACATTATATGCATCCTCGAGCAAGACAACGGCGAACAAATTCTAGAAAACTTAAACACAATTCATGATAAGATTACATACACAATGGAAAAAGAACAAGACAGAAATTTACATTATCTTGACATCACTATAACGCGAGGAACTGACTATTTAACATTCGACATCTATAGAAAACCAACAACAACGAACACTACCATCCACAACACCTCAAACCACCCTACCCAGCACAAACTAGCAGCGTTTAGACATATGATACACAGGCTTGGGATAATTCCACTTACTCCAGATAAGTACAGAAGGGAACTCGACACAATCTACACCATAGCTATGAATAACGGCTACAAAACCACTACCATCGATAAACTACTTAGATAATACAACACTAAGAACAGAAATAGAGAAGACAAGGAGACAGCCGATACAACACGACGGCACACCTTTACTTATACAGGACCAGAAATATACAGACTAACTAACCTTTTTCACAAAGAAGGAATACTCACAGCATTGAAAAGTGGAAACACCCACAGACACTATCTCAGAACAACGACAGAAACAACTGACAAATTTAATTCCAGCGGGATATACAGACTTACCTGTACCTGCAAACGAACCTATGTAGGGCAAACTGGACGAACACTAAAAACAAGGTTTACAGAACACTTACGCTCATACAAACGGAAAAGAGAAGATTCAAACTTTGCATCACACCTTGACACTCACGGACACACACCAAGGGAATAGATGAATGTATGACTAGCAAAAAAGGACGAAGACTAGACATTCTTGAAAATATGGAAATCTACAAGATTAAAAAATTCAACAGCGACATTATAAACGAACAGGTAAACACGACCTCAGACACAATTTTCACACCATTAAAACTACTCATGCAAACGGGCAAACGAAAAACACCCTCAGACGGACACACGTACCTACACAATAGTAAAAGACGGATGTATCGGTAAGTTCACTTTGCATATAAATGCCAGGTGGCCGGTATTCTGCTTACCTGAATATATACGGACCTAATAACAGAACTACCTGAACGCCAACACTAAACTAAACCGCGGCTTGAGAATGATGCATTCGCATCGAAAGCGCTCGCCATCGAATACAAATCAGCCAGTTAGAACGGAAAATGGCAATACTAATTTATAAAGCATAAAATATTTTATTCGATTAAGAATAGTCAATGTATCTTCTATTTAGCTGTAATTTGTCTTCTTTGTTCTAAAGATTAAACTTTAATTTTAAACATGTTTAAAAATTCGATTTAAGCTAATCATTTCCACAAAACAAGTATTAATTACACCTCTTCAACAGAATATCATTTCGTTTTGTTTACTTTCAATTAATTTCCTATTTTGTATTAATATTAACCTTGAAGCATCCTTTTGCTGTATAATAATAACAATAAACTTTAGCTGAATAAATTAACAAAAAACAACAACAAAAATATAGAATATCTTTAACAAGCCATTTTAATATGACAATCAATTTGGTATTTTGAAGTTAATTAACAAAAAATAATGGATATTCATTTGTTTTATATTTATATATGCATGTGTTTATATATAAAGCATATACATACACAAACATAAGTGTTTACTAAAATATCTTGGAGGATTTTGGTTTTATTTCAATAATTATTAGGGGGTGCCTTCTTTTTGGACGATAATTATATTAGTAACATTATCGATACTACAGCAAATAAATACGTATTAGCATCTCCCAAACATAAAATCACCCGGAGTGATGGTACTACTGTGCTCTTAGCGCCGGAATTCTTCTTTCGCAGATATTACAGATCTAAGAGCAAGATGATTTCAAATGAATTGATAGGCGAGGTTTTATTAAAATTGCGAAGAAAAGGTGATTAATGTTCGTATAAATTTAATAGCGGATTTTTCTAAATCGCATATAAATATCTTGAGGAAACTATTAGTCCAACTCCGGCCATCTTTCGTAGTGGCTCTCCGCTTGAGACCATATAAACACCAAAGATCATTAATCGATATGTTAAATATTGTGAAAACTTTCATCTCTCCTTCTGGATTTTGAAAATGCGTCTGACAGTACTAACCACGATTAAAGAGATATCCCAACGAAACTCATACCACTGCTAAAAGCCAAAACGGAGCAAACTGGTATGGCTTGCATAAATGGAAATTATTGAATTCCTTTCAAGTAGGAAGTAAAGTTTCTGCTCATCTTGAGATATCAATTTCTTTCCAGTTTAGAAATGTTAGATAATACTTTTTTGGATTATTTGGCTTACGTAGATCACATATGTCTCCTATCGCACAAAATATGAGGCATAGAGTTGAAGATGGTTTCTATTCAATGAAATTTAATTGGCAAAGGTGTAAAAATAAACGACATAAAGACCAAAGGAATGACCATTAAAGAATATAGAGTGTCGTGAATTATTGTACGTAATAACAGCTATGCTGATTACCACGACGGTATGGTTCCAGTCAACAAGAAAACCGAGTTTGCAGATAATGCAGTTTTTCGTTGGCAACATGATTTGTCCAAACAGCAATAAGAGAAACTTAAAAACAGCAAAAATTGAAATGAAAAAATATCACCTAACATCACTAACCCCAACAACTGAAGACAATATTTAGGTTTAGAAAGAAGGTTGAAAAATACTTGAATAAATTATATTTGTCTTTTCACTCACTTTTTTGCCAAAATAATTTCAGTGTAACAAATTCAAGTGATAAGTTTCTTATGATGTCAGCACAAAAATATTTTTTTTTTGTATAAAAACACTATGCTAGGAAATGCTTTAAAGTGGAAAAAAGTGTTTTATGTAAAAACCTCGCAGTTAGGAAAATTGTGTATTTTTTCATTTACTTTTGATTTACATGTAGTTTTTATGGTGAAAATTAAAAATATTTTGTCAGTTCATTTTAATTTCAGATCCACATTATTCTTATTTAATTGAATACGAAGGCGATAGTGGAGACAAGAATTTCACAGAATTTTATGAATTTCGTTTTACAAAAATGTTCGGCAAAACACACTTAGGCCATTTTTGCAGAAAACGAATCAAAGGCAAGAATTTTTCAAATGCCAAAATAAATATTACGGCTTAGCATAGTAGAAGTGTTTTCAATTAAGTTTTTTACAGTCCATTCAAAATTCCAGAATTAAAAAAAAAATCTAATTTTCCTTTACTAAGAATACATAAATTTAAAAAAAGTAATTTGGTGTTAATGTAAATACAATACACCAAGCCGAAAAAAATATGTTTTTGTATCACAAGAAAGAAGCTATCAGAATTAAAGGGATACTCAGTTTATATATCCAATTTATTCAATCCTTTAGTTTTTCTTTTCTTGCTAGTAATTATTGTTTGTTGTTCACTTTAGCCACTTAAAGTAATTAAAGAAAGATACTTCTAGAAAATAAAATAAAACAAACTGAACATTTTTAAAACATAAAATAATAGAAAGCAATCAAAGGGTAAATTTCCTGCCTTGGCCTATTTGTATAAACACCCAAAAGAAAATATTAGTAATAAAACTTAAAAAATATGGAATTAATTTAATTTACTTTCAACAATTTTCATATTTACATACATAAATACAAACTAATAAACGTGAACATGTTTCTAAAGAAGAACTTACATTTTAGATAACTAATTCTTAAATTAAGTACAAAATGTGTGAGAAATTAATTATAAAAACATTGATGGCAAACCAATACAAAGATTATTCATTCAGCTCCTGCAATGACTAACCAAATTACCAACCAATTTGGAAGAATATGTTCTCTGAATTAAAGGTAACGGAAGGAGCAATTAAGATAAATTAACACTAGTTTCAAACTTAGTTCGACTACGAAATGGAAGAATGTTAGCTTGCAGTCATAAAAACTAAACGGATGAAAAGTCACATATGTCTACCCCATTTCTAAAGGGTGTTTTTTTAAGCCCGATAGAACTTAAAATTGTAAAAAATAACACAAAAAATTAAATTGTAATCAAAATTTCTTTTTAATTCGAAGGATCAATACGTGACATTAACATTTGAAAATGATTTCGGGCATATGGGCACCGCGGCTGTTCTTGACGAAGCGCATTCTGGACGTCCAATTTTGGGCCACTTTTTCGAGCACTGCTGGGCGTATGTCACGAATAACACGAACAATGCTGTCCTCCAAGGCGTCAATTGTTGCTGGTTTATCAGCATAAACCAGTGACTTCACGTAGCCCCACAGGAAATAGTCGAGTGGTGTCAAATCGCACGACCTTGGAGGCCAATTGACAGGTCCATTTCTCGAAATCAACTTATCGCCAAATTTGAATTCAATAAGTCGATGGTTGCATTCGCTGTATGGCACGTAGCGCCATCCTGTTGAAACCACATCTCGTCCGGATCAATGTCATCCATATTTTCAAACAAAAAATCATTGATCATGGTGCGGTAACGATCTCCATTGACCGTAACGCGAACTCCGGCCTCATTTTTGAAGAAATAAGGTCCGATGATGCCACCAGCGTGAAAACCGCACCAAACGGTGCATTTTTCTGGATGTAATGGAGTCTGTAGGGTCTGTTGTGGATTGGTCTCACTCCATATGCGGCAATTTTGCTTATTAACAAACCCGTTAAGCCAAAAATGCGCCTCATCGCTGAATACAATTTTGCGATAAAACAACGGGTCAGTTGCCAACTGCTCTAGAGCCCAATCGGCGAAAGAACGACGCATATAATGGTCTCGTGGCTTCAATTCCTGCACCAGCTGGATCTTATACGGGTGTAGGCCGAGATCTTTGCGCAAAATTTTCCACGTAGTGGACGGACAGAGCCCCAATTCCTGCGACCGACGACGAATTGATAAATTTGGATCTTCTTCCACACTTTCGTTTACAGCGGCGATATTCTCTTCAGTACGCACATTCCTTCGACGTGTTGGTGTTATTGCATGCTCTAGAGAGTATGTGGTACGAAATCTATCGACAGTTCGACGAATGGCTTGTTCAGATGCACGATTATGTACGCCATAAAAATGACGAAGTCGTCTATAAGTTGCGCGAATCGACGACTGAATTTCAAAGTAAATTTGGATAATTTCGTAGCGTTGTTCAAGCGAGAGTCTATTCATGATGATTTGTCAGAGTATACTGAAACAAATAAAAAAAAATGTTTCATCAAAATTTCATTTTTTGTGTTACTTTTTACAATTTAAAGTTCTATACAGCTTAAAAAAACACCTTTAGTTTAAATAAGCGAAATGTGCACCAAGAATATCAGGAATTAAATTCAATAAAGCAACCTGGAGCACCAATAAAAATAAAAATCCCAGCAGCCGAAGTAAAGTGAATGTAGTGGCTACATAACGAGGAGCACTGGCACATTGTTACTCAACACTAACTTCTCCCAAAATATTGTGATACCTAGGCCAGAAATGTCTTAGACTGCATTCGTTGATTTTCTTGCCTATTACTAGTAATAACTCCTTAACTTAATTATTTAGAAAATCAAATTAAAATCAAAATTGTTTAGCAAGAGATAAAATAACACAAAATAACAATGACATAAACTTCAAAAGTTTTTTTCAAAATCCTGTTGAAAGGGATTTTAGTTCAGTCTATTTTAACCCTTTAAGTGTTTATGGCGAGTATACTCGTCAGAGCGAGTTGCAAAGTTTTCTTGAAGTTAAAAAAATCGCAATCGTATTATTATTCAACAAATCAACTGTAATTTTTTTCCCCCAAAAAGGTGCAAATAAATATCTTTTGAAAAATCTACATTTCAGAACAATAGTTAGTCTGGCAACCTTAATACGTCATAGTTTTTTATTTTTTGTTTGATTTTTTTGTTTTATGGAAGAAATATTCTTAGTCATAGATATTTATAGGCTAGTAGGTAGTGTACTAGCTTGTCAGTATGGGGGTTGTGGGTTCGATTCCCAACGAAGACCTTGGTTTTTTTCACTACAAAATTAAAAATTGGCTGTCGGTGGGACTGTTCAGCGATGAAGGCATAGTCACTGGTCGCTGTGTTGTCTTTATACGGCAGTTATTTTCCGACTATCCTTCTACTTTCACCACCTGTATCTTCTCTATCCCTTTCCTAAATAGGCATTGTTGCCTGAAGTGCTTCTTCTCTTTAAAAAAAAAAATAGTTTATATTAAACTGAAATAACAAATTCTGGGGAAGTGCCATTATAAACACTTTTTTCACATGCATTGATAAGGGTACAGGAAGCAGTGAGGAAGATACAGAAATCAGTGATCGGTTGAAGACGACAGGGATGCATTTCAAAAGAGTAGTGATGAAGATGAATAATACAATAAATCAGAAAAAGAAAATAAAAATAATTACTTCTATTTTCATTCCCATAATGACTACTTCTAGAGGCAGAAACATTATACTCTGGAATATATTTTCACTACGAGAACGTATACCCAAGTACAGGTGTGGCCACTATAAATATTTTCCGTTTTTCTTTATATTTTCGAAAAAAAAAAATGATTTTGTTTAATGCGATTCTGTAGCTGAATATATTAACGAACATTTCAAGTGTTCGTATATTCAATGCAACTAGTTTCAAATTCGGGACTTCTCCCTTTAATTTTTCTGCTCAGTTGCATTCCTGTTGTCAGGACCAAGGCGTTTAATGGTCGAAATAATTACTTAATAAAATAAATTGGGCTGTGTTAACCGAATGAAATAAAACCAAAGACAACCACTTTCGTTAACGTTCAAATTCACACTCTTTATTAATGCATAAAAATTTAAAGATTATCCAAATGCAAAGAATTTGGCAATTACAACAACAATATTATTTGTTCTATATTTGTATGTAAGCTAAGAACCGGTTTGGGGATTAATTATGCAAAAAATATGTAGGGAAAAATAAAAGAGAAAAACAAATGTAAGAAAAATTATACTGGGTGACCAAACATTCCGCCCCCATTGAAAAGTTAATTTTCAAGCAGGAAGCAAGGCAATCTTATGTATAGGACGACGTGTGATACCTTTGACCGTACGCACATCCACTACTCTGACCTTCTTATCTTTTCCAGAAATACAATTGACTATTCTTCCCAATGACCACTCTTGCGGAGGTAAGTTGTCTTCATGTACAAGTACCATAGAGCCACTGTTTATGTTGGGTGACTCCTTCGTCCATTTTGTACGGCACTGCAATTCGTTTAAGTAGTCAAAGGACCATTGTTTCCAGAATCTCTGTTTAACTGCCGATATACGAGCCCAATGCTCGAGATGATCAATGTCCTCGCAGTTGATGAGACGTTCAGGTAAAGATTTAAGTGAACTGCCTATTAAAAAATGTGCTGGTGTAAGAGCAGCCAAATCACTAGGGTCTGATGAAAGTGGTGATATAGGTCTCGAGTTGAGAACAGCCTCTATTTCCACCAAAGCTGTACAGAGCTCCTCATAGGTTAACCGGGTATTCATCAATGTACGGTTAAGATGAGATTTTGCTGACTTGACGGCAGCCTCCCACAATCCGCCAAAATGAGGAGCCCTAGGGGGAATAAAGTGAAAATTAATGAATTTGTTGGAACAAAAGTTATGTATAGAATTCTGCGTATCCGTTTTAAATATAAATGCTTTCAAATCAGCCAATTTGTTGTTTGCCCCAACAAAATTAGTGGCATTGTCACAAAAAATGTCACTTGGAAGTCCTCTACGCCCAATAAGTCTTTTTAGGGCGGCAAGAAACGCTTCTGTTGACAAATCCGATACAACTTCGATATGTACTGCTTTTGTGGACATGCATACGAAAACCGCCACATACGTTTTTCCCTCGAATTCGCAAAAATGTATTTATGGGGCCACAAAAATCAACAGCACATCTTTCAAATGGGCGGCAAGCAGACAAGCGTGTAGCAGGAATATTACCCATGATTTGATTTAACAATTTTGGCTTGTAACGTACACAATGTATGCATAATTTGACGATACGGCGTGTTATAGCTCGAGCATTAATAAGCCAAAAGTTGTTTCGAATTAGGGCTACTAACGCCCTAGGTCCAGCATGGTAATTCGATAAATGAAGATGTCGAACATAAGTATCAACAAATTTGCATTTATTTGGCAGAAATGCTGGATGTTTTTGAGACGTCGGTATATTGGCTAATTCCAATCGACCACCAACCTTTAGAATTGAAAATCCGTATGTTACTTCTAAAAATGGGTTCAGGCCCTTCAGCGGTCCTTCATAAGGCTGGTTCCGTTCAAGACAACGAATATCTTCTTTGAAGTACTGCTGCTGAATGTTCCATACAATGCACCATAGGGCTCTTTGCAGTTCAAATGATGTCAATTCTGATAACCCTTGACCGAGATATATAGGTTTTTTGATAAATCGATAAAGCCAAGCGACAACTCTCAAAATTTTGTTGTACGAGCTGATGTTTTCTAGGCAGTACAAAAGATAGTTTGGCTTAATATCGGTAAAGAAAGTAGATTTACGTTTTTCCTTGTTCAATTCTTCTAACGGAGGAATGTAGTAATCATTTTCCGGCCAGTAGCTTTCATTTAGATTCAAAAATGATGGACCAGAAAACCAAATTGATGAACTAAGTTCCGCAACTTTGCAGCCACGTGACACAATATCCGCTGGATTGCATTTTGTAGGAACATGTTTCCAAGTACATGATGAGGTAAGCTCCTGAATGTCAGAAACTCTGTTTCCAACAAATGTTGACAATGTTGCGGAATGTTGTTTAAGCCAATAGAGGACTATTTGTGAGTCAGTCCATAAATACACTACAGAAAAAAGATGATCCAATGTTGTCCGCGTGGAATCATAGAGCGATGATAGCAGTTTAGCTCCGCAAAGTTCTAGTTTTGGTAATGATTTCTTTTTCGTTGGTGCTACTTTCGATTTCGCAGTAAGCAATTTAACTGAAATATTACCACTAGTATCTACGACACGAATATAAAGACAACAACCATAACCTCGGATTGAGGCATCACAAAAACCATGGAGCTGAATGAGATGAGCATTTGATGACAAACAAAATCTTGGTATTGCAAGTAATGACAAAGAGTTTAGATCCTTAACGAACTCTAGCCATGCCGAATGAATAGATTGCGGAATTGATTCATCCCAATTAACCTTTAAAAGCCACAGTTCCTGCAAAATTATTTTTGACCTAATGATTAAAGGCGACAGAAGCCCCAATGGGTCGAAGAGGGACGAAGCGATCGACAGGATGGTCCTTTTGGTAATCTTACCATCAATTTCTGCATTAGGCTTGAATGTGAAGAGGAAAACGTCACGGCATTGGTCCCAAGTAATTCCAAGAGCACTAGTGATAGATAGATCATTCATCTTGAGATCTTTATTGCCATCTTCTTCTACAAGTGAAGGGTGATTTGAATGCCATTTAGCCAATGGAAAGCAGCCTCTCTGAAGAATGTCGATAACTTCCTTTTTGATTTGAGCCAGTTCCTCTAAAGTATCTGCACCGCAAAGAAAATCGTCAACATAAAATGAATGTTTTATTACCTGAGATCCAATTGGATATTTAGAAGCATAGGTATCCGCTAAGAAATGCAGAGCTCTGGTCGCTAAGTATGGAGCAGAGGCCGTTCCATAGGCAACAGTGTTGATTTGATAGGTTGAAATTTCATGATCGGTACTATTTCGCCAAAGAATATACTGAAACGGACGATCCTCTTCATGGAGAAGTACTTGGCGAAACATCTTAACTATATCTGCCGAAATTGCGAAACGATATAGTCGAAACTTTAATAACAAAGTGTATAAGTCCTCTTGGATTGTCGGACCAACTAGCAAAATGTCGTTGAGTGATTTTTGAGTGGTGGTTTTACAGGACGCGTCAAACACAACTCGTAATTTAGTTGAAACGCTTGATGGCTTTAAAACACAATGATGTGGTATGTAGTAGTGTTGTTTAAAATGATGCGAATTGGTTACCAAACTCATATGTCCCAATTCTTCGAACTCAACCATAAATTCTTTGTACTGCGCTTTTAAACTTAACTGATGATTTAGTCTTCGCTCTTGAGAAATAAACCTTTTCATTGCAACATCATACGATTGTCCTAGAGTAGAACTATTTTCTTTAAAAGGCAAGCGCACTATAATTCTGCCATCAGCAGACCTAGAGACAGTTTTCAAGAAAAACGCCTCACATTCAGATTGTTCAGGTGTCCATGGCCTAGCCTTTCGATTTGTTTCTTCTAATAGCCATAGACGCTCCAACTGCAAATTTAGAACTTGCTCAAACGTCATAAGACATTTCTGTGGTGATTGTATTGTAGAACCTTGTTTATATCGTCCAGAAACTACCCATCCAAGAAGAGTTTTTTGAAGTGTAGGCAAATTGGGTCCAAGCTTTATTTGTCCAACTGATAATAAATTAAAAAATCCTTCGGTGCCGATTAACAAATCAATTTGTTTTGATTTGTAAAACCTTTCATCAGCCAGTGAGATGTTTTGTGGTAAGTTCCAAGCGGAAGTATCAATTTCCGGTTCGGGTTGATACGATATATGAGCCGTAACACAAAAGTCGAGTGGCATTTCAAAATTAGTAAATCTTGATTTAATTGTGGAGCAAATAGTATGTTTTATATTTGTAGAGGACTCACCAATACCATAAATCTTGACATGCTGTTTCTTTCTTAAAGATTTGAGAGTTTGTGAAAATCTGTCTGTGATGAAATTGACTTGAGAGCACGAATCAAGTAGTGCTCTTCCGGGATGATACGTTCCATCAGCTCCTCGAACTAAGACTATAGCAGTAGCAAGAATTACCTGGTCAAAAGATGACCTTTGAAAATGCGAATGAGTCACTACAGAGTCTTCAGTATTGTAATGTTGTTGTTGGTGTTGTTGAGTAGGCTGTAGATTTGGTTGTTGAACTATTTGCTGTTGTTGTTGTTGAATACGATGTAACAAACTATGATGAGATTTTCCACAAATTTTGCATTTAAAATTCGATGGACATTGGGCGACCTGATGCTTACTGGACAAACAGTTCAGGCAAAGGCGTAATTGCTTTACCTTCTCAAACCGTTTGGGAACTTCCATATTTTTAAACTGATTACAATTGGATAAAAAATGATCGGCTGAATTACAAATTTGGCATGAACGTTTTGCCAAGGCAAATGTTGAAGACCTTTTGATCTTTTGTGGTTTAGAACTGACACTTTTAGGCTCCAGAGGACGTGCACCATCAATTGATTGTAAATATTGGCAACGTCTCTCTAATAGATTCGAACATTCATCCCATGTAGGCAATTTTGAAAAATCTAAAGAATCCTTCCACTTGTTTCGTGATTCTTCGTCTACCTTTTGCATAATAATATGGATCAACATTGCATTTGAAATATCACGTTCAGAACCTAGCGATAAAAGTGATGAATAGAGAGCTGATGCATTGTCTGCAAGACTTCTTAGTTGGTTACAATCTGGTTGTACCATGGCAGGCAATTCAAATAATGATACAATATTTTCCATAAAGATTAGTGTGTTATTGTCGAATCTTGTCTTCAGCCGTTCCAAAGCCTTTGGATAGTTTTCATTTGTAATTTGAAATGCGTTTATTGTTTCTAATGCAGGACCTTGTAAACAGTTACGAAGGTGGTTAAACTTTTCTATATTTGATAGACCCATTTCACGGTCAATAACTTGCTTAAACGAAGTTATGAAATTTTTGTATTCGGAATACTTGCCCGAAAAGGTGGGAAGTTTAAGCGATGGTAACTTGTTGTGATGATAAGTGGAAGTCGAAAGCGTAGTGTCACTAATTGTTGTTTCGTGCAACTCTAAACCAATTTGTTCTTGCACCGATATTTTTATTGCAATAAAAATATCTTCTAATTCAGCACGACTGTTGTCATCTGGATCAAGACTTTCAATTTTGGTTTGATAGGTGAGAATTTGCTTGAAGTACGCCTCTGCTATTGAAAGCCTGCATCTAAGTTCGGTACAAGACAATGGTTTGCTTCCACTGGATCCATTAGCTTCAATCAGATTTTTGATGCGCGTCATGCTTTTCTTTGTATTAGCCCTTTGCTGTTTTAACTCCTCTAAAGACATTTTGCAAGTTAGTTGTTGTTTTTGTCGATCAAAAACCCAAATTCAAAAAAGTATAAAAACTATCAGCGATAAATTGTGTATTTGGTATACACCGAAAACCAGAAGTAAGAGAAGCTATCAAAGAGTAAATTAGCAATTAATACTTCACAAGAGACAAAATACAAGGGCACTCTGTGAATGCTCAACTTGTAATTGTGTAGGGCACAATATAATGACACACTCCAATAATGACGTCACTCCTTCTAAAGCAAACAATATAAATCCAGCCTGTGATTGCTCAGTGTGTACGGGAAGATGAGAAGAATATTAATATGTATTCTCATATGTGAACTATATGAAACAAAACTAACGCTATTTTTTGCTTTTTCCAAAATATATTTTTTATTATTATCTTCTATTCAATTTTTTCTTTCTTCTTAATCTCGTTTGGAGGTTTATTAAAAAATATTTTTGTTAAAGCTGTTTCACTTTAATAGTCTTTAAATAAATGTCTTAATGTCCACAAATTTATTTTTATTTAATTTAGCACAAAAATGTTAACACTTGCCCCACGTTGGGCGCCAAAATGTCAGGACCAAGGCGTTTAATGGTCGAAATAATTACTTAATAAAATAAATTGGGCTGTGTTAACCGAATGAAATAAAACCAAAGACAACCACTTTCGTTAACGTTCAAATTCACACTCTTTATTAATGCATAAAAATTTAAAGATTATCCAAATGCAAAGAATTTGGCAATTACAACAACAATATTATTTGTTCTATATTTGTATGTAAGCTAAGAACCGGTTTGGGGATTAATTATGCAAAAAAAATGTAGGGAAAAATAAAAGAGAAAAACAAATGTAAGAAAAATTATACTGGGTGACCAAACACCTGTTTTCATTGGATTTGGTTCTTGTTTTTTTAAATTTATAACTAACAAGAACATGGAGCGCAGAAGAAACGTTAATATTTTGTCATCCAGCCAATATAAGAGGTAAATTGAAATATATTAAATAATATATAAAATAATAACAATGAAAACTAAAGTATGTTATCAAAGTGTGGTGGATATGTGATGCCAAAAACTCTTACCCACTGCATGGGCAAATATACACCGGTCAAGCTGTTACGGGCCGAGAAAGTAATCAGGGTGATCGAGTTGTAAAGGATTTGGTAAGGCGCTTTCGTGGAAGCGAACGTAATATTACAGTGAACCATTTTTTTTACAAGCCTTAATTTGTTTCAAAACTTATGATCCATGAATTTGACAGCGTTTGGAACTGTAAGAAAAAATAAATCTTTTTTTCCCAATGAAATGTTGGCCCATAAAGTTCGTCCTGTAGAGTTGAGCGTCTTTGGCTTTATGCCCGATATTTCCATGTGCTCATACGTGCCGAAAAAAAAGTCTGTGGTTTCATTATCATCAGTGTACGAGGGTGATGGCGTCAGCACAAGTGGCAAGCCCGAAATCATTGACTTTTATAACACAATAAAAGGAGGAGTGGACGTTATGGACCAATTACTTGGAAAGTATACTTGCCAAAGACAAACGAAACGTTGGCCATTATCTCTTTTTTTTAACATAATAGATTTGACGGCATTCGCAGCATACATCATATACTATGAAAATAATGCAAATTTAACATACAGTAAGTTGAGACGTAAACGCTTTTTTCGCCAGCTCGCCAAAGAGCTTTGTATGCCGGTCATTGAAGAGCGGTCAGTTAATGATCAGGTAATAAGGAACCTAAATACGAAGCTTGCCGTAGCGAGTTTTATAAAAAAATCCTTAGAAGAAAGATCTGAAGCTGTACCATCAACGTCTGCAGCTGCTGCTGGGCATGTTAAGAAACCACAGGTTGGAAGCTGCTACATGTGCAATGATTGCGAAGAATGCAGAAGACGCACCAGTAACATGTGCGCTTTATGTAAACGGCCAATATGCTTGCAACATTCAAGCAATTCCCTTGTGTGCGAAATTTGCAATAAAGAGGAAACAGATTTAAATAATAATAAAAAATTACAATAAATAATTATAATAATAATGTTAATGTTATTTTTATAGATATTATAAAAAAAACATACATTTATATTACTTAAGCAAAAACAATCTTTGATTACTTAGTCAACACATTAATATGCACTTAAATTACCCCAAGCACACCTGTACTTGGGCATACCTTCTCGGGGTTCTCGACTTTGGAGGCTCGTAGCTCCTCAACGCCTCGACCTAGGATAGTAGTTGAAGTGTCAATCGACGCAGTTTTGCACCATCTTCTTAGATCCGAAGTTTCAGAAAAAACTCCTGCAGCAGCTTAGGAGGTACATACTGGCCACACCTGTACCCGGGTATAAGGACTAAGGTTAAGGAGGCAGAAAGAGTTTTTCGAAAGGGTTAAGAAAATTTTTCATTTTGGAAATTCTAAGTCCATTTACATGACTTGTAAATACATTCAAAAGTAATACTTGAAACATATGAATTTATTTTAAACTTAATATTCAATTAAAATTATTTCTCTGAGGGTAAAATTGATGATGGGTTGTTTGTTGTCTTCGTCAAATGACATTTTTTAAAAATACTGTGACATTGTATCAAAAGAAAACGTAAAGGCCACACTATATTTGCTCATTGAAATTGAGTGACATGCTCAAGGGCATGCTCTTAGAGCAAGAATGTTTATTGAAGTGTTTATGGTTTTCTAAACAGCAAAGAATAATAAATGATAAGAAGATAATGTTGTTTTTTTCTTTTCTTTAAAATACTTACAAGTGGTAAACATGTAATCGACACTTTTACTTTCTATTCCTGCTAGATATTATTGGTACTTTAAAGGGTTTACTTATCTCCTGTCCTTATTTTCAATCAGAAATGCATGCTGCCAGAGCAGAAAATGGAAAATTGTTTGGGTAAACATTATTTTATTTACAGATCCAACGACCAAAGTAACTACCAAACACGAGTTTACAATAATTTTCATACACCATACAATACGAGGTTTATCTCTGGGTTTGTGAAAGTATTTCAGTGGCTAAAAAAAAGGTACAGTCATTATGGTTATATGTGTGTCTATCTGTCTTAAGAAAAGGATGCTTTTTATGGAAAAAAGTTATTTCTTGTGTATTTTGCTACCAAAATATGGGGTTAAGTTATAAATTTATTTTCAGAAATATTTTTGCGGTTAGAAAGGGTTGATTTTTATGACATTGTTTCTCTTATAAGATTTTTATTTCTGGTTTATTTTGTATTTTATGTTTAAGATTGTTTTCCTCTTTTTATCTTTTTCAATTAATTTTATGTTCTCTAAAGTATGTAGCTTGCGTGATTTTCTTTTTTAAGTGATTGATTTTAGTTCTATAAGATATTTTATAACATCTTGTTAAAAAAATTGTAAATTCATTTTATATATTTTGTATTGCTGTCTTATGCTGATTACAATTTTTAGTACATAAAGTTTTTAATATGTTTTTTATTTGCATGTTTAGGGTTATTCAATATATATATATATATTGCAGCTTAACTGAAGACTGTTGACATTTTTTATTATAGAATTTTATATTAAATTTATGTTTATCACTTTTCGGCAGAAATTTAATAAAAAAGAAGGCGTTTAATATTACGATAAATTACACTAAAAAAATAATCGGCTTTTTCATATAACAATATTTTTTATATCAATTGAGCTTAACGATTTCACAGTTTTTAAATGTATTGAACATTGGGAAGTAAAGAAAATCATGCTACATCTCTAAAATGTGATACCAAAGTTTAATTATTAGACATAGTAATATGTTTATAAATAGACCTCCTTTTTAGTGTAAACAAATGTAACCCAATGTTCGGTTTTATCGTTCAAAAGTATATTTTAGAAAAATAATAAAAACAATTATTCCAGTTTAGAAAAGCTTCTTAATTACTTTGTGACATTATTATCCTTTGTTAATATTCTTTTTCATTTTAAACCTTCTTAATCTGTTATAGTTCTTATTTAAATAAAATTTTTACTTCGAGTTTTAATAAAAATAATTGTAAAATATTTAATATAATCAGCACAATCATGAATCTCACAGAAAAAAATACATCGGATGCTAGCATGTCCGTTGGCAACCCTTTTCAGCATGTTGTATCGTACCAGTGAATTTCCAAAGTGTTGGTAGGTTGCTAGTGTAACGCCAATCCCCAAAAAGAATGAAGCTGACAACTCTGAAAATTACCGCCCAATTGCAATTTGTTTGCATGATAAATTTTCATCTTGTAAGGTACCTGGAGTCCAACAGCTTACTTAGCGACCGACAGTATGGTTTTCGTAGGGGGCGCTCTACTGGCGACTTTTTGGCTTTCCTATTGGAACAATGGTGCAACTCCATACATCATTTCGGAGAAAGCAAGGTGGTGGCTTCAGATATTTCCAAGACGTTTGATAATGTGTGTTAATAACTTCTTGTTGCTTTTAGTGTCGCTGATAATTTCTTCAGATATGTATCGAGTTTTCTCAGGAATCGCACTATACGAACTGTTTTAGATGACATTTCATCAGACGAGTTCAAGATTAATTCAGGGGTACTTGAAGGCTCCGTTCTTTCTCCTATCCTATTTCATATTTTTTTTTACTCTTCTTACTCTTTCGGAGATGACATTACCATTTGTCATTCATATTCATTTAATAAGAGACCGAACTAGTTGGAGGAGAGTTTCAAAAGGCGAAACGTGAATGATACGCGAATAGAGTTGATTTTAATGCCGGTAAGACGCAAAGTTGCATGCTTGCCCAATGGTGCTGCACCTGTTACTATGGGTGATATAAATATTACGGAGTCGGAAGCTTTTGATGTTCTTGGCATTAAAATTCCGTGTAATGTTTGATGGACTAAACACATTTTTCAAGTTTCTAAAGAAGCTTTCAAGATGCTCGATTTTCTATAACGGTGTAAGAGATACTTCACTCCATCCGATTTTCGTACTATTTATACCATCTATATCTGTCCAAAGATGCAATATAACTGTCATTTATGGGCGACTGCGTACAGGAGGGAGTCAAGAAGCTCATTGGGGACGGTAAGATATCCAACTCTAGAGCATCGACGCAATGTAGGTTGTATTTCACTGTTTTATCGTTACTACAATGGTAAGTGCTCTAACGAAATTAAGAATCTTGTTACCGAAGCTTATACATTTTGCGTACAAGTCGATTTCAAATTCAAATTGAATGTCCATAAACACTTCTCCCTCTTTCCTCCTCCTCATAACCTAATTTCCTGTTTCTGGTACAATGTATTGCATGAGTAGGGGTCATGCCCTGAGTACTGGAAAAACGAACGAAAAAAAAAACCTGAGAACAAAAACATAAAAGGACGGCGTCAACGTACTTTGCTTTTCTTTCTGTAAGATTAAATGTTAAATTGATTTTGTGACCAATTTTGGAAAAAAAATAATAATATTTTAGGGTATATACCCAGATATTAACTTTACTAATTTCCTTAACATATTTTTTTATCTAACAAAATTTGAGAAAAACACACTTTTTTTGACAACTTATGTACTACTGGCAAATGAAATTATGAGAAGAAATACTGCTGTTTTCTCTTTTTTTAAATTCATAATATCCATTTTTCCGCCCAATAAAAACTTTGTACTCATATTATTACTTTACTGTGCTACAAGTTTGTAATGGTAGTTAAGAATAATTAGCGGATAATTGTAACAAAAATGCTAAAAACTTTTTCCTTTTCCAGCTGTTGATTAGACAATAGTAAATTTTTTATTTATATTCAAGATCAAAGGCATATTTTATTTAAATAAATTATACAAATGATTACTATTTCAATTAAAATCTAAAGCCTAATAATGTCACATTAAAAGCAATGCTTTTGAACTTCTTAAATGACAATAATCTGTGAAAATCTAAAAATCTTAATAAAAATCCTAGTTCGATCCACTTAATTAAATTTTTTTGATCGAATGAACTTAACCATAACAACCATAATAACCATAATTTACTAGCTTTTGTTTAATAAAACCTAAATTCTAATTTTTTCAAAACAAGAATTCGTGTTATAAATTTTCAAACTATTTGCTTCTCTAACTTAACAGAAAGACTATTCAACAAAATCTTTTTCATTTAAAAATCTATTCAACCATGTACGTATGTGTCATCTTATTAAAACTTTGTACACTTAAAAAATAATTGATCGCAAAGCGATTAAACAGTTAACGAATCAAATGAAATTAATGAAAATTACACGCTGCTTACGAGGTTTTGTCAGGACTCTAGCTACAAATCTGTTTGTAACACTCCATAAATAACTTAAAATCGAATTTAGCATATCATGTGATATGATGTCCATGAAATGCTTCCCAATCTTAATTTGCCTCTGGCTGACTGAAAAACCATGTTCTATTAAAAAGGTCATTAAAAATACATACAATTTTATTTTTAAGTTTCTGGCTTGGGATTTCTATTATTTTTTTTTTTCATCAAAAAACGAAAGCAGAAACAAGTCGAATGTTTAATATTCTACGTGCTTTTATTGAGGTACATAAGACATTATTACGAAGATGATTTAAGTTTTCAAAGAAAATAATTATCAATTATTTGCAATTTGTTGCTGATTGGAAAGCTAATTACGAACAGTACATTGTGGCCAATGGTCCAGCAAGAGAATATCGTAGCCAGCCAGAATTTGGTGATAAACCAAAGCTAACAAAAATAATAAAATGATGGCTTCATGTGTTTATCCGCAATCGGTTTAAAATATCCAGCAAAGCCAGGTATGATCGAGCAGCAAACACGGAGGAATTTACAGAAGGACAAATGGTTCTGCAATTCGACCCACTACACAAGAAAGTACTGTTCCCTAAATTGCAAACAAACTGTGAACGACATATAAAGTAATCAAGAAATTGAATGAAGTGGTTTACGGGATATAGATATGCCACAGTCCGAGATCCAAAATAAAAGTGGTTCAGCTGAGAGGGCTAGCCAAATATGGCCATGGTGTTATTGAGACTGTTCGAGATGAAAAGGCTTAAGTGGGCGGGAGTGTTACGAAGATGATTTGTTTAAATTTTCAAAGAAAATAATTATCAGTAAAAAAAGTAAACGAAATGACCCGTTGTTTGTTTTACAAACTGTGTAGTTATATAAGAAAAATCGTATACACAGAAGACAGCAACGTGATATTAAAGTAGAATAAGCTGAAGTCCTATGCTGCTATTGCTCTTCCTTCCTTTTTTTAATTGAATTTTATAATTTGTAATTATGAAATAAAGGAATGTAAATAAATAAATAAAGTAGAATTTTTTTGTATATGCGAGAACCGTTTAAAACAACTATAAAAGCAATACTTCCTAGGCAAATGAAATTAATTAAAGTTAAAACATCGTTGAGGAAAGACAACAAAAGGCGTTACAGTGGTGAAGTTGCCATTGTGTTTATTTTGTGTGTATTGAAAGTAAGTAAATCGTTTAATTTAATCTAAAACTCTAAAGTGCTGTGTTATTATTTTGCAGTAAAAGAATTCAATTTAACAAAACATTTATTCAATAAACGTAACAATATGTTGCATATGATAATTTATTTTTAATTCTCCTTGCATATTAAGTTTTCTACAACCTGCGTGTGCTCAATCAATTTTAACATGTTTTAAATTTTTCCCTTGTATTCATATATGTATGTATATTCTGCTTATTTATTTCAAACTAATTTCAAGGTAATACTAAGACACTCGGTTATTATACACATGTATGTATATTTTCTATGTGTACATACATATATTTTTTTAGCATGACAATCGTATAAATCTAAAAAAAAATCAAGTGATTCTTTTAATATTCTTCATATTCCCTCTTTGATATTTATGTTTTTCACAGTTTCACACACATAGTTGTATTTGTTAAACGTCCCCCAGAGCCTCGTAAGATATAAAATGGTTTACTTCTGTAAAAAAAAAATTTTAAATATTGCACTAAAAAAACAAATACAAAGTTTCCATTTTTACAATACAAAAAAAAAGTGTAAGTTACACACACCCTCACACGGACGCACAAACGTTGAAACTCAAACAATAAAATGCGTGTTTATTTGTTGTTTCTTTTAGGAATTTTTTCATTTCCTTTACTGCTATTCGACTCATGTCAAGTATCCCCAATAACAAAAACAAACATTGGTTTAATGTTACACATGATTACGTGAATATATACGAGTGTGTATTTTGTTTTTATTGAATGTTTTCTCTAAATAATGTGTACCCAGCGGTTAAGAGGTACGGGTAGAATAGCCTTCTGTAAGGCTACCCAGGCATATAACATTACGGGCTCTTATTGTTTACCGAATTCCCTTTTCTTTCCAAGCTTTGTGAACAAACTTTAACAAACCTTCTATTTGCAGGCAAGTCATATTTAAATAATAATGCAGAAGTTCTAAAAAAAGTCAGATAACAAAATGATTTCATTTCTCGATTACATTTAGTTTTTTTTCATTTTAATTAACTTCAATTCACAAAAACAAAACTGACGTTTACAGCAAAATTCGTTTAAAAAAAATATTTAAAACAAATTCTTTAAATTTGGGTATGGTTTTCCGTCGACCCTAGTCAAATTTGGTTTGTGAACAAACCGGTCGACGGAAAACCGTACCCAAATAAAAGTAATTTTAACCCCGTCGGAAAATCCAAGCACATATCGAAATTCATTAAACTTAATTTACGCTTTTTCCGATAGTGATGCTGCTGCTATACAAAATATGCATAAAGGCCCAACTATAGTATGCGTAATCTGACTTAAGCTAATGTCAAGAGTTGGACGAAAAGTCTGTCAAACCTTTAAGCGAATCATTGAAGACTTTTTCGTAGCTATATTGTACTTACATGAATAAAGAAATTAATATGCACAGTTGTACATTTGTTTTATTCGTACTTTTGCAAAAAAATAATTTCGTTTTAAATAAATGCAATTTATTAGCAAAAATGCGTTTAATAATCATATTTTGTATACTTAACACTATCCTTATAAAAATTTATAATTTTTTGTTAACAGTTTTAAGAGAAAAACGAAAGAAAAATTACACATATCGCTGTATGTATTATTTGGGCCAAAAGTACTAAAAATGCAACTGTGAGCATCATTGAATTTATAAACAATAAAAAATTAAATTTTATTGCAATTTGTATGTTACAAAAATGGAAAAGTAAATAAAATGTTTTGCCGTTATAATAAAACGCGTCTCCTTCGTCATATAAGCTATTTTTTCTCTGTACATTAAATTCAGATAAAATATATTTTGCCCTCCATTGGAATTTGTTTACTTATGTATCTATAACACAATGCAAAATCAGCTGTTTCCGTACGGAATGTGCGATCAGTTTCGTACTTTGCCTAAGCAATTGACATTTGACGAAACTTGACGAAAAGTTTTGTTAAAAACATTATAGTTCGCCACATATGATTGCTAGATATTTGCAAAGTTGTTTAAGTTGGCTTAAGCCTGCATATGCATATTATAGTTGGGCCTTAAAACAGCCTGCTTTTAATCTTGGAAAAAGAGAAAGACTATAACTGTAGAGGCCTTCTGAAGTGATCTCTTGTAATAGGAGAGCAAAATAGTTTAAGTTTTAATTGATATCATGCTGATTTTACTGCTGGGTAGTCATATCTCATTACTTTACAATATGTATGTTTGTGTGTAGAAGATGTTATTTTGTTGCAATGATTTCAAATCACTGTCAAACTTATTTGCGGAAATTGCGTTTTTTTTAACTTTTCCTACAATTTCCAATCTACTCTCTACTCTATCCTTTCTTTACTTGCCTCTGTATTTTTCTTAGTATTTTTTTTTTTTTTTGTATTCTTATTTTCTTTCATTTCATCATATGTGCGTGCTATATTAGGGTGGTTACAACAAATATGAGATAAAAAAAAGTCCTATCTTTCGGCTCGCCCCCTTAATATGTGCCAATTGACTAGAAAATTAGATTGGCAAAGTTTCTGTTTAATCTGATAATATTAACAAATGCCGTTAAAGTTAAGAAAAACAGAGAATCTTAGTTTTTCATCCTTCAAATGGAAATAATTTTTTTAAGGAATATAACTCTAGTCTTATTTGATGGAAAATTTTATTCCTATTAATTTTGAATTTAATATTTTTTTTTTGTTGCTAAAATTTATAGTTTTAGCAGGTGGAAAATCCAAAATTTATTTTTTATAACCCCCCTAGTGGTATATTCAAACGTATGTTGGTTTACGTATTTCTAATGCAAGCAATAAATTTCGATAGAATAATATTCTTCTTAAAAAAGTTATTAAAAATTTTTAGAATATTTCACAAAGAAACAATATTTCGATATTATTTTATTAAAATTTTTTTAACGAAACTGAAATGTTAAAAACCTTTTGTACAACAAGTTTTGCTATCAAATTAATATTTAATATTTGGTACAGGAATAAAGAAATGCTTTTTACTATAATATATACCAGCACGATTATTATTTGTTTAGAATTGTTTATTTCAGACAATCAAAATTGCAAATTTTTTTTGTCAAAGAAAACAATACGAAGTAGATAAAAAAATATTAAGTTATTAATTTTTATGTAAATAATTTTTTGTTAAGGTATTATTTAAAACAGATAACCTAGATCAGTTCCTTTGTGGGAACAAAATTAGCAATCTTTTATGCGAAAACTCTTTCATAAATTTTAAAGATGTTTGTGGTGAGAATTTTATGCTTTCAACTTTGAACTTTAGTAACTTAATAAATAAATATGTATGTCCATTTGCTTTTTAAAGAATGATCTTGTTAATGAACTTAGCAAGCAACGAAAAAAAAAAAAAAGAAAACGAGAGCCACAACCTAAAACAATTTCATGTACTAGATTTCTGTAATCTAAATTTTTTAAAACTTTGTAAACTTAATGCCACTAGGACGATTAGGCTTAAAAATTATTGATATTTTGATTACTACTCAATAAATAAATAAATTTTAATTCTTTGCAATTTTTTTGTGGGAAATTCCAAAAATATTTAGCATTTTTAAATAATCTTCAATCGTAATATATTTTTGTGACAGTAATTTCAGAGGAAAAATAATAAAAAGAAGAAATAAAAACGGATTTGTAGTGAGAAGAAAGCATTCACAATGAACACAATGATTGGTTCAGATCCAGTGAGTATGAATGCCGTCGTGTTCTTAATTATATTAAGCTTCATGCGTTCTGGACCAGGAGTTGGATAGTCTCCAACCCTTCAGCAAGGAATGAAGGCTGCGGCCTACTTCGGGCTTGTTAAGTTGCAACTAGGAGTGACCGGAGGATATACGTAACCGAAAGTCTTCCAGGGCGAGGATGGCGCTACATTTCATCCACAGTGGTAATGATCCACCATCTGATTAAGGCTTACGGCCAGGTGCAGATGTAAATCTTATCACGTCATAAATTTCAATAATTGACAAAAATTTCTTAAAAAGTATGCTCAATTCGATTTGAGACTGAAAATTGATTTTAAATATTTTGTTTAGCGCCTGTGATTTAGCAAAAGAAAACAAATTATACACAAAAGTGATAAATCAAAAGAAATTTGGCAAAATATATAAAAATTTTGTGGAAATAAGGTGATAATAAAACTTTATTGCCGCCCACCAACAAATTTTCTTATTTAAATCACTTTTAAATGCAACATATCCACAATAGTTTTTGCTTGTGTGTACACAGAAAAAGTGTGTATGGCTGAAACTACGCATTGATTAAATAAAAATAAAATTAAAGAAATGAAAATAAACGGCTTGAAAATAATATATAATAATAAAACTCTAACAAAAAAAGAATTACTAAATCAAACAAAAAATGAAAAAGAGTACTTTAGCATCAGTTAACATTACTAAAATTAAATGCTAAAACATTTTTCATTAGAAAATAGTCCTAATTAAGATCTGAGTATATACAAGTTATTTAAAATTATCTTTATTTTGTGAGTCACTGTTAAGAACTAACTAAATTAGACATTCATTCCTAAGTTTATACTTTGCATAGGTAAACATAATTGCTTATCATGCAGATCTCACAATAAACAAACAATAACAATAAAACGATTTTGAATGATGATGAATTAAACGAAAGGTAGGTTTCATATAACAAAATTTATGGGAACATAATTTTAAGGGCACAAATGAATGCCAAAAGATAAACAGTGTGTGTTCCACCTGCAACGAAATTGCTGACTAACCACTCGTTTTAACTAACACATACATTTTTTAAAAACACATCAATAGTTACTCTCTGCCTAATAAAATTGTTAATAATTATTAATATTAAAACTCTAAGATGGATGCATTAAATTGTGCTTATAAAAATGTATAATCAATTTGCCTTCCTTAATAAGTTAAACAAATTTAATTCATTTAAACTTATATTTATGTGTTAATTAATTTTATTTTAATTTATTTTAAAATAGCAGAACTAGATACATCCATTTTTGCTTTTTAACTTTCTTTTAATGCAATTAATGATATAATTTTTTAAAATTTTCACAACATATATTTGTCACTCTTACGACTTACACCTTCTTCTTACCTTAGTCTGCAGTATAGTATTGTGTAAATAAACGATAAAAATCAGGCCATAATAATAAAATCAACGAATTTTAAATTACTTTAAAATTTGAATTGCTACAAAATAGTGATTTTGAAATAAATAATTTTAATATTTATTTCAGCTGCCCTGTGAGGTGAATAGCATTTAATATAACAGCGTGACCCAAGTCGCTTATTTAAAATTAAAAAAAAAAAAAAAAACAAAATAGTTTAAATCAAAATTTGTAGTTTAATAACAAAATAAAAAAAAATAAATAAAAAACAAAACAAAAAATTTAAATTGTAAACGTTAACTGAAGAATATGTTTCAAAATGAACTGACTAATACAGTAGTAACGGAATGTCTCACCAATATTGAGGTGGTTAAAAATATTTGTAAATATCTAAGCTATGACCAGCAGTTGCAATTGTCGCAAGTCTCCAGAGCATTAGAACAAATTATTGTTGATTTTGTGTGGAAAACAAAATTCAAAGAAGTGGAAATTTATATATTTAATAAAACAACATTTTTTATTTCGGATAAAATATATGCGGAATCGCGTTTAACCATAAGTATACACTTTTCCAATTTTCGTAAAATATGTAAAGAAAAACAACTTTTACTTCAAAGAAACGATGTGGACAATTTTTTGTGTTTAAATGCTCGCAATATTAAAAAATTACATTTCAAATATTACGGAAACCAGAGACGCAATGTTCGAATATATCCGTTTTTAAAACAAAACTTAATAAATTTAACTTATCTTAGATTCGAGAGGGCCACTCTGACAAATAAGGACCTACAAAAAGTGGCGGAAAATTGCTTAAAACTGGAGACTTTAGTATTTTTTAGTTGTTTTCGCCGTGAACATCAACCATTGAAACTAAATGATCTGCACATACAAACTATTAAACAAATGACAAATTTAAAAAATTTACTGATAACAGTTTTACCTTTCCGGTGTAAGCATTTGCACAGCTTTTCAAATGTTCGAAAAATTCTTAATGAATTAAAGCAGCTGCGTGTTAAACTTAGTTTTATAAGTAAGCCAGCTACCTCTAGAAAAGAAAACAATTTTATTTTCAATAATTTAAAATATTGCAAATTTTTAAGAATTTTTTTAAATTTAAATTTTTGTAAATTCAAAATCTTTGTAATTTACACCTTTACAGCGCTACAATCACCGAAACATTCTTTAACGTTGTAACAATATGTATAATTTTGACGTATTTAACGTTAGTATTTTGCCGCTACAATTATTTCAAGGCTTTTACCAACATAACAAAAACTCATCCGATTTGGAGCTATTCCTAACTCAAATACCGCGATCTCACCGAGAAAATTTTTTTCCCAGCCGATTTAGGTAATTTTTTTCTTATAATTATATAAAAACCTCTAAGAAATAACCATTTACATTTCCAGGTTATATAAATATCTATTAAAAATAGCAACTGCATCAAAATAATGAATAAACATTTTTTATAAAATTTCTAGTAAATATTTTTCGAATTCCAAATAAAAAATGTTATTTTGCTTTTTCTTTGTTTTCCATTGATATTGAAAAAATTTTCAATTTTATATGATGCTAGCTGATCCATTGAGAAGGAATTTGCCATACCATATAATATCAAAACACAGCGCACAAAAAAAAAATTTAATGCATTGAATAAATAAATACACAAAAATTCATTCAAGTCGATGCAGTCGTGTAGTTGCAGGGTAGCTGAATAACCTGGATACCGACTGCAGCGCCATCTGCCGGCCTGGTTTGTGAATGTAAACTATCTAAGGTGGCACCCAAACGCATGCAACAAAAATTTATTCAGTGAAATACACAGCGTAGGATTGGTTCTATGGTGGCCGGGTACATTTCACCTTTAATAACACCTACCTGGTAAAATGTTCCCAGATCCAGTGAGCATGCGAGGCATGTGTTCTGGACAGGAGTTGAAAAGTCTTCAACTCTTAAGCAAGGATTGATGATTTGCAGCCCTGCTCTGGAAACATCGAAGTTACAACTGGAAAGTTCTGTTGCATAGAATTCTGGCTTCCTAGGACGAGCATGACGTTCCAAATTATGCAGTGGTTTGATCCACCATCTGATTAAGGCTTAATGGCCAGGCGCAGATGTAAATCTAATCACACACACGGTAGAATTATATATATAAAGAAAATTTGTATGGGAGGTACCACGCGTCTTTATCAAATCCCGTCTATATTTTCAGCAGAACATAAAATATGTTCACTCAACCGAAATACCAAATTCTGTTTAAATACCGTTAGCAGGAGCAGAAATATTGGATTCTTAATTTGTGGTTTGTATGGGAGTTACCACGCCCCTTTGTCCAATTGGATCGAATTGTAAATGTAAACCACCCGGTGCGCCCCACAAACGCATACAAAACAAATTTTTGCAAATTGGTCCAGCCGTTTAGGAAGAGTTCAGTCACAATATACATACAGTAGAATTATATATAAAAGGTGTTTTTTTAAGCTAGATAGAACTTTAAGTTGTAAAAAGTAACACAAAAAATGAAATTTTGATGAAACATTTTTTTTTATTTGTTTCAGTCTACTCTGACAAATCATCATGAATAGACTCTAGCTTGAACAACGCTACGAAATTATCCAAATTTACTTTGAAAATCAGTCGTCGATTCGCGCAACTTATAGACGACTTCGTCATTTTTATGGCGTACATAATCGTGCATCTGAACAAGCCATTCGTCGAACTGTCGATAGATTTCGTACCACATACTCTCTAGAGGATGCAATAACACCAACACTTCGAAGGAATGTGCGTACTGAAGAGAATATCGCCGCTGTAAACGAAAGTGTGGAAGAAGATCAAAATTTATCAATTCGTCGTCGGTCGCAGGAATTGGGGCTCTGTCCGTCCACTACGTGGAAAATTTTGCGCAAAGATCTCGGCCTACACCCGTATAAGATCCAGCTGGTACAGGAATTGAAGCCACGAGACCATTATATGCGTCGTTCTTTCGCCGATTGGGCTCTAGAGCAGTTGGCAACTGACCCGTTGTTTTATCGCAAAATTGTGTTCAGCGATGAGGCGCATTTTTGGCTTAACGGGTTTGTTAATAAGCAAAATTGCCGCATATGGAGTGAGACCACTCCACAACAGACCCTACAGACTCCATTACATCCAGAAAAATGCACCGTTTGGTGCGGTTTTCACGCTGGTGGCATCATCGGACCTTATTTCTTCAAAAATGAGGCCGGAGCTCGCGTTACGGTCAATGGAGATCGTTACCGCACCATGATCAATGATTTTTTGTTTGAAAATATGGATGACATTGATCCGGACGAGATGTGGTTTCAACAGGATGGCGCTACGTGCCATACAGCGAACGCAACCATCGACTTATTGAAATCAAAATTTGGCGATAAGTTGATTTTGAGAAATGGATCTGTCAATTGGCCTCCAAGGTCGTGCGATTTGACACCACTCGACTATTTCCTGTGGGGCTACGTGAAGTCACTGGTTTATGCTGATAAACTAGCAACAATTGACGCCTTGGAGGACAGCATTGTTCGTGTTATTCGTGACATACGTCCAGCAGTGCTCGAAAAAGTGTCCCAAAATTGGACGTCCAGAATGCGCTTCGTCAAGAACAGCCGCGGTGCCCATATGCCCGAAATCATTTTCAAATGTTAATGTCACGTATTGATCCTTCGAATAAAAAAGAAATTTTGATCACAATTTAATTTTTTGTGTTATTTTTTACAATTTCAAGTTCTATCGGGCTTAAAAAAACACCCTTTATATATATATAAAGATTATAACTCCTAGTTTAAAATAACGACAATTAACTGTAAGCCTACAATATGAATGGAATTATCATGCAAGCAAGCATTGTTAAAGTACAGGTACGATACTTATTAAATATTTGATGAAATCTAGGGGATTATCATTCATACTTATTTTTTTTAAATGGATATAGATGATGTAGTTTAAGTATTTTAGTTTGAAGTGTATTACATCTACTTTGGTTAATGGTGGCATCATCAATGGCGCATATAGCGGAGTTTTTATGGAAATATTTGCATTATGCAGACTCTCGTATTCTGTATAGTTAGAGTAATAGGCAATGTTGTTACAAAATGGCTACCAAACATTTAGCTAACAAGTAGGAACGATTGTTGCTCTTCTTTATCCCAACAAAATACAATTTTCAAAATTAATTTTTATTACTTCTAAAACACGTACATCTTTATTTAATTAATGTATGTTTTACTTTGTCTTTTATTATTTTTCCTTGTACAAGTTAGACATTTGCTGTTTAATCATTACATCGGTAATTGTGTTGCGCTACCTCTCGGGTTTTAATACAAGAATATATTTTATTTTTAAATGTTTGCAAAAATACCTTTAGCTAGGTTTAAATTTATTTCAATTTTATTAATTTGAAGAGGAGAAGCAATTATATACAAGTCGAATATAATCTACTTTCTATTTATTTACAAGGAATTTGGAAGTTGTCGGCAAAACAATCGTCAGCTGTTCGGCAAGATATATTTTTTGCTTTTACATAACAGTATTATTTTATAATTTACTTAATTTATGTTACTCAAGATTTTGCAATAGAAATTAATGATCATATCGATATCATTTTGACATAGCATTCCATTTTGCTACTTATCATCTGCTGAAGGATTATAACTAAATTATATAACTATTTCTTTTGTAATTAAATATATCGTACTAATAAATAACATTAAAAATTGTATTCCTGTGAATAAAAATAAACAACAAATAAGCAACAAGACTGTGTCAAAAGCTCGAACATGATTAAACTCATAATCATACGCAAATATTTATGTCCACGACAAAGTACACTGTTTTTGACACTGGAAGTAATTTTTTTTCATTAAATATCGGGTTTTTCAACAAGAAGTTTGTATTTCAGTTGTGGCAACACCAGCTGCATGATAGTTTTGATATTTAGTTTTTTGTCGTATTCGTAGTCGCTGCATTGGCAATTGTAACAATGAATTCAATTTTGCACGAAAATTGCATTAAAATAATTAAAATCCACTATTGAAATGGCGGTTCTGTTAAAGTTACATTTCGTAAAATTCGTGATATTTTC
Organism: Trichopoda pennipes; assembly: GCA_030448955.1. Lineage (NCBI taxonomy): Eukaryota > Metazoa > Arthropoda > Insecta > Diptera > Tachinidae > Trichopoda > Trichopoda pennipes. The sequence goes on along the minus strand of JASKUP010000049.1, from coordinate 2,429,432 downwards.
GGACAATATAATCATCCTTCTGGAGCCGCTATTAAAAATTTCATCGTTAAATTTTAGTCGACAGGCTCGATTCAAAATGTTCGATTACCAACGTGTGTTCGACCGGGTCGTTTAACTGAAAACATCACAGCCGTGAGACACAGTGTTGAAGCAAATCCAAATTTGTCACTTCCTCGACGTTCTCAAGAGTTGTGGTTATCCAAAACCACCACATGGCGAATTTTGCGTAAGGATTTGACTTTAATGCCCTACAAGATTCAACTGGTCCCATTGACATCGCCGTATATTCGCTCCATTCAATCAGGAACAACCGGCTGGTTTTTCTGAAGAAATCATTTCTTTCACACGAAGCCCATTTTCACTTCGCAGAGAAAAATTGCCGCATTTGGACTTCTGAAAATCCCAGAGCAATTATTTAGAAGCCTTTGCATGCTTAGCGTGTCACAGTATTGTGCGCTATATGATCTGGAGGCATGATTGGGCCGTTGTTTTAAAGATGGGGATTAAGGTTTGGTAACGGTCAATGGATCACGCTATCGCGAGATGATAACAACTCAATTTTAGCCTCTTATTGACGACGTGGATATGCCACAAGTCACACAGCCAATGAAACGACAATCAGGAGTAAAGTGGCCAGCCAGATCATGTGATTTAACATCTCTAGATAATTTTTTATGGGATTATGTTACGGATAAAGTCTATATGGAGCCTAACGAATCAATTTCAGCCACAAAATTTTAAATTCGTGATGTAATTAACTAAATAGGACGGCCATTTTGCCAAAAAGTGATTAAAAAGAAGAATTGATATCTGTCAGCGTAGTCGTGGTGGACATTTACCAGATCTCATTTTTCATTCATAATTGCCGAAATTTTCCTTTCGTAACACAATAAAAATTTGAATCATCTTAATCTAAATTTTTTGTTTTATTTTGTCTTAGAAAACAAACTTATTCTTGATAAACCATTTAGTTCGTACATAAAAAATAATTAGCAAAAAAGATGCATCGTTATGCATTAGTGATGTACAATCACTATAAATGGTTCACTAGTCGTATTGATTATTTTTTTTTAACCTAATTGATGCATTTAGAAATATTAATCGTATTTTAAATTCAAAAAATAATAAATGTAGAGATCGTCAAAACTTTAATTTGATTAATGCTCTTCTGGTAAAGCAATTTGGGCCCCAAAATAATTTTGTGGAATGAGGAGTATTTACTACCGACCTGTACTAGCTACCCTTAATATTTGCCTAATATATAATCAACAATTTTTAAAAGTGATAAAATAACCCCATTGTATTTTATAAGCAGCATGAAGCCGACGTCTATCGTAGTTTGTTTTTGTTTAATACGATTAAACGATAAAACAATCACATTTGAAAGGGTACCAAAATTTGCACTGCATTTTAGTACATTTTTAGAAGACATTCGTTTAATGTTAGATTTATATAAAATATAAAATATCTCAAAAATTCCGTAGCAGTTAAACGAGGATAGTGGAAATATTCTTATAAAGAAACATAATAATATTAATAATAATAATAATTTTCTTGTCAGAAGATAAGAGATGGTACGTAAAAATCACATTCTTTGAGGAGAGTCTGCTAATTTTCAATTTTATTATTCCTTTTTGTTTTTGTTTGTTTTCAATACTTTCAGTTGTAGCGTTAGTATTAATGCTATAAATCTCAAGCGCCCCTTAGTACCATCGGCAAAGTGTCAAATCTCCACACATAGTCCTTGCTTTTTTTGTGGGTAACAAATCACTTTATTTAAAATTATTGTTTTGTAAGCTAAACGCAAGTTTTAATCCCTTTAAGTATGTGGGAAACACTGTTTTAAAATATTAAGTCTTTTCAAATCTTGACTCCGGCCCACTTAGTGGGAAAACTAATGCAATAAATCATTATAAATAAAATTAAAATTTATGTTAATAGTAGTGATAAAAATATTTTATTATAACTTTTAAAAATAAAGTGTTTATTATAACTTTTAATGCAACATTTTATTATAACTTCTATAAAAAATTTTTTAAATTTGTTTAAGAAGCGAAAATCGAAACATAAGAAAATCATTAATTTTTTGCAAACTCTTCCTTGCCACAAATATATGTATAATGAAATTTCCAATATTCAGCATTCCAACAACATTTTATGACTACAATGTTAAGCTCATATATTAAAAGTTTAAATTAATTTAATTCCTAAAAGAATTAAACCATTTTCAGTAGCAAAGCCCAAAAAACGACATTCGACATAATACAATTTCCTAAAGGAAGTAAGTGTTATTTTAATCATCACATTAAGATACAAACAAGGCGACAGATACTTAGAAAGACATTCTAAAGCACCGTGTTAAGCATACATGAAGACATACATATACACCCTTATACAGGAAATACACTATCAACAAATTTTACACTTAAGCTTTTATAAATGGCTTTAACAAAAACGAAATATTAAGCTCACATTTGGAGCCTTTAAATAAATTTAGAAGCAGAAATGAAAAGTAATCTGACATTGTTATTGTTACACTCATAAAATAAAATACACACATGTGCACACATATGCAAAAATATTTCACAGATTGTTGACTTCTTTGGTTACTTAAATACAAAGTTATTCATGCGCTGGTATTAACTCGCACTCCTTAAAGAAAACGGAAGTTAGCGATAATTTTTTCTTTCTTTTTTTTCTTTCTTTGTCGTACTCTGTGTTCATTTGAATATCTTTTTTTCTCTTTTTAATATGGTTATAATTTAATATGAAGTTCTATTAAAAAGTTTTGTGTGTTTCCTTGTATGGAAACCTTTATTTTTGTGAAAAGTACATAATTTTTCAATGAAAAATATGTGTGGAAAATTTATGAAATATTATTTTAAAATTATTTCTTTATGATACCCTACGGGATAAAAATAAATAAAAAAATTCTTCATTTTATTGTGCTAATCAACAAAAAAAAATTAAGATATCTTATATTTATCGAAAGAGTTTCACAGCAAAATATATAGGCAACAAAACAAAAATTTTTGGTTGCAAAATTAAATTAACAATCTTTTTCCAAAAATTCAACCTTTTTCATAACAAGCAGATCATTTTCCTGTTTTTGGCATAAACTGCTATTTGATATTGTTACGAATTTGTTTGAATAAGCTTTAAAAAAAATAATGATTAGTAAAAATTAAGCTAAACGACCCACTATGCAGTTTACGAACTGCATAGTTTCTTTCACATTCACTTTTTTCACAAAGCGTGAAAAGCCAAAAACAGTGCGTACACCCGAGAATATTGCTGATGTGGCAAAAAGTGTGCGTGAAGCGCCATCAACATCAGTTCACCGTCGTTCTCAACAATTGAACATTTCAGAGACATCATTAAGACGAATTTTGCATAAAGACCTTAGTATGATGGCATATAAAGTCCAATTGGTTCAGGAGTTGAAGCCAAGTGACCATCCAATGCGTTTTCGCTTCGCTAAGTGGGGCTCCGATCGACTTACAGAAGGTGCCGATTTTGCAAAAAAAATTCATCTTTTCAGATGAAGCTCATTTTGATCTAGGGGGGTATGTAAACAAGCAAAATTGTCGCATTTGGGGCACAGAAAATCCGCACGCATACATTGAAAAGCTGACGCACTTAAAACGAATCACTGTTTAATGAATTTTTGTTCACAAAAATTGAAGAGGAGGATATTGGCACCATTTAGTTTCAACAGGATAGCGCTACGTGCCACACAGCCGAAGCTACACTCGAAGTTTTGCGCCCTATTTTTGAAGATCGCATTATCAGCCGCAGAGCTGATGTCGTTTGGCCACCTCGCAGCTGCGATTTGACACCGTTGGACTATTATTTGTGGGGTGCTGTCAAAGATAAGTGTTACGCTGACAAGCCAGAGAAAATTTACGCTTTAAAGGACAATATTCGTGAAGCCATTGGTGAAATTCAGCTGCACACAATCGATAATGTGCTTAAAAATTGGACCGATTATGCAGGCTACTGCATGGCCAGCCGAGGCAGTCATTTGAATAAAATTATTTTCCTTTATTAAACGGAAGGATTGTACTTTGCAACAAAAAAAAAGAAATTTGAGAAAATATTCAGTAGTTTTGTTTACAGCATTTAAAACAAAAAAATAAGTTATTTGGCGGACCCTTTATTTTTAAAATCGAAAGTATTTTATTCCAATAATTTATAAAATTTCCAAAATCTGCTTGTCGCCAGACTTTGATTAGGTTGCGAAAGCCGCATGAAAGATAGCGCCATACTATTGAAATCACATTTCGCATTAATCAAAAACAGAAATATTAATCAGACAAAAGTTTTTGATCATGTTACAATACGGAATAGATAGCAATTCTAAATGGAACTCCAACTTAATTTTAAATAAATAAGATTCAGTGACTCCAAAGGCAATTTAACTGCGCCGAACGGTAAATTTTTGTAGATGTGATAAAGGCTGCTTTCGATTAGATATGTTTAATAAGGCCGCTCAACAATTAATGGATGACTAAATTTAAATTTCGTCTGGTGCCAGAGCCTAAAATGAAAAAAAATTTATTGATTTATTGACACCTGACATAACTACAAGCTTCATATTAACGAACAAATACTATCTAAATTTAAATCGTAAAATGGGAAGCGCTTCCGATGTAAACGGAGCTCACCGTTTACATCAAGCAAACAATTGGAAAAGACAGAAACAAAAGACAACAGTATTTAATTTACTGGCGAAAAATGTTCAAACAACTTAATCTTAAAATTTTATTTGTTAATTATGAAATGATGGGCTTATTTTAATTTCTTTGCAGCAATAACTCTTATAAATTTCAACAAGCTATTTTCTCTTTAACATCTCCTTTATGATTGAATTTTTCATAGCAGCTTCTACGTTCAAAATTTCCCACAATATTCATATTCAACAATAGCGAACCGCAGATTGTGAAGAAGAGAATGGACATAAATAAAATAACAATAAGAAAAAAAAACGCAATGTTACACAATTAAGTTGCAATAGTAAATTGTTGTAATTTTATTTTCTAAATTATTTTCGATTGTTAAGTTTCATGAAACAAAGTTTGGGGTTAAATATTATTTATACCACCATAGTGGTGGTGTCTTTAGAAATATTTGAAAATTTGTGTGTGCTTTAAGCAATTAATTGTATGTGTATGTCTGTCAGTCTGTGTACTTTTTCTTGTCAATTAATCAGCTAAAACAAAAACTTGTAATTTTATAAAAGATTTCTTTATAAGAAATCATGTAACTTTGTGTAAGTGTGAGAAAATGTTGATGTGTTAAAGAATTCTAATGTGCACATGTGAATATGTATCTGCAGCATAAAGTTAGAGCTTAATTGAAATTTTATGGCTTTTGTAAAATGAGTTTGCTGTTGTTGTACGATGTGCTTGCTAACAAGCATTTAATAAATTTGTTAGATTGTTATAATGACTTTTATAAATTAGCTGCAAAATTTCGTTCAACAATAAAATGAAATTTTATGGAATTAAAAGAGTGTTGAGATGAAGTAAATAATTAGCAGGGTTTACGTTTTATTGCTTTTTTATTTAAATAGATTAAGTGGGTTATATTAAAAGGTTAGAGTTTAAAACATTTACTTCAACATAGTCTGAATACAAAAGACAGTTAAATCAGTTCTTAAGCTGGTATCAGTTTCATTTTCAATATGCCAATAACGTATAAACTAAATGCAGGGTAGCTGATGAAAGCTACCAACCAACTTGTTCCATTTTTATTATATTTTATGGATTGAATTTTAAATTTAACTAAAATGAAGAATTGGGACAATAAAACAAGAATTTGGATAGTACAACACTTTCACGCTTTAGAGTCCGCAGTTTCCATCCAAAAAGAATATAGGCGCACATTTGGTGGCATTCCTCCTAGCAGATGGACGATAATGAAGCTCGTGAAGAATTTTTCCCAGCGTGGCACAATCGCAAGAAGACCTTATCATCAAGATCCCTCAGTTCAGACTCAGGAAACTATCGCAGCTGTAGCTGCTGCCGTGCAATCCAATCCTCGTGTTTCGACAAGGAACTTAAATGCTAAAATGGGTGCCAGCAGACAGTCACTGCAGACAATTTTGCACCGAGATTTAAATTTATTTCCATATAACAAACAAACTGAACTCAATAGACTTCCCGATTCGCTTAGATTTTGTGAGAAGATTATTCAAATGGCGTCAGAGAATGAAAACGTTTTAAACTGCATGTTTATGTCTGAGTTGACACATTTTGATTTAAACGGCAATGTTAACAAACAAAATCGTTGAATATGGAGTAAATCTAACCCACAGATACTTCAGATGCATCAGATGCAATTACATCCTCTTCTTGTCACAGTGTGGTGAGCAGTTTCATTAAGGTTCATTGTCGGGCCTTACTTTTTCGAAGAAACTGTCTTACTGTTACGTTCAATGGAGACGGATACTTAAAGATGTTGAAAGAATTTTTCTTTCCAGAATTACGCCGAAAGAGAATCCCTTTCAACTCTGTTTGGTTTCAACAAGATGAGGTAATTTGTCACATAGCCACGCCTGTTATGACAAAATTGCGGCAAAAATGTCTCAATAAACTGATTTCAAGAAACTTCACGTTCCATTGGCCTACCAGGTCTTCTGACCTCACTACACCGGTTTGTTCTTGTGGAGTTATTGCATAAAAGAAGTTTACAAAAGAAACCCAACAAATTTGGATGATTTAAAGTAATCCACTCGAACGGTAATTGATGGAATTCCCGCTGCAACACTCCAGGCAGTAACGAATAATTTTTGATAAGATGTCGCATTTGTGTCACCGAGGGTGGATTACATTTGAATTCAATTAGTTTCAAAACTTCTTTAACTTTACTTTAATACAAATGTATTATTTTTCCAATGAATTAGTAAAAAATAAATTACAAAAATTTATTTGAGTTTCGTAATGTAGCAAAATTGATCAGCCACCAATTACAAACACTTCTTTTGCAGTCGACTGTTATTGAATCTCTTAGAGAATCTTTGTAACTCCTCTCTAACTGATTGCTGCAATTTTAGATACTTCAATTTAATTTTTTATATTTTTATTTTTATAAAATTTGGGTTTGATTTCATTTAGCTTTAATTTATTATGCTAAACGCATTCTATTTCTTGTTATCTTCTTTTAGTTGGTTCAATTGTAATATTCTCTATTTATTAATTCGCCAGTACTTAACGTAACAAATAACGAAACATAAGCCAACAAAAATCTTCACAACTTATTTTAATGTGTTTGGTTTTAAGGATGATATAATTGCCAAGTTTCTATTTCTCTCTAAAAAAAACAAGGTGAAATGCCAAATTCACGAAGAGCACTTTCTACAGCTGTGTGTTAGTCTAAATATTATATATAAAGTGATATTGTCGGCTTAAAGTTAATTTAAAATCCCTAAAATTTGTTTGCTTTATGGTTATATGGCTACAATAACGCTTAATTAACTAATCCCAGATAATCTTGAACAATATCTATCGTTTTTTTTTTTCATTTTAACATGCGCTTCTTCCTTTAAGAATACATTTCAGTTTCGTCAGATATATATTTGTTTTCTAATTTTTGAAACAAGTTGTTGTTACGATTTAAAAAAATACGTGAATTCTTTTAATTCTTTTTATGTGGCTTATTGACTAGCTCACGTACAAGGATTATGTGTTCTCTTCCACATTTATAATCTTATAAAATCTCTTGACTATCTTCATATTTCATTCATCTGGAAACCCCTAGAAAAGAAACAATTAAAACAATCTTCTTCAACACTTTTAGGTTATTGTCAGTTACAATAAACATCTTTAAAAACAAAAAAGATCTCTTAAAGAAAACAAAAAGTAAAATTAACTGTTGCTTTAGGCTTGAGAAACAAAAAAAAAAGAAGAAAACACCCAGATAAAAACAATACGATAAAATGTGTGTAACAAGTCAAATAAAGAGTACTTATTAGACCCTAAATATTACAAATAATACTCAAACACTCACAGTAAAATGTTTGTAATTAAGAGAATAATTTTCGAAAAATTAAAAAGGAAGTCACCGCGTTAAAAAAAAATTAAAAAAATAGAACAATAGAGTTGCCGGCTATCGAACATCGAGTATCTAATGTAAAATTCATATTATGAGCTGCAGCTTTTTCAAAAATTTCAATTTGTAAAAATTATTGAAAATATAATTACGAATATTTTCAAATATTAAAAGCGTATTTTCATTACAAAGGCTTAGTTGGTACAAGAATGAGCGCAAGATCCAAAAAGCTCTTAGCTGTCAATTCTAATATGCTTGGGATTAATCAACTTTGTGTAGATTAATGCAGCCGTATATCCGTGGTAGACAACCATTTTATAAAGTCCTTCATGCTAATTAAAAATTAATCGTATTGTTTTTGTTGCTACTTTGTAAGCAAACAATATTTATTTATAATGACAAGACATCTGTGTTATTGTGAATAATGAGATGACATTCACAATAACGCTATTTTAATAGAATGTGAAAATTTGTTCGCCCGTATTTCACATTTTCGTAACAAAATACGTCATGTATAAGTCAGACAAATTTAAACAGTTTTTATTTGTTCATCAAAAATCGAATGCCACTCAGGTGCCCCTGTAGACTAGTAGGTAGTGTACCAACTTACCAGTCTGAGGGCTGTAGGTTCGATTCCCAACAAAGACCTTGGTTGTTTTCACTACAAAAAATAAAAATTAACTGTCGGTGGTGCTGCTCAGGGATGAAGGCATAGTCACATTGGTCGCTGTGCTGTCTTACACGACAGTTAATTTCCGATAACATGGGCCTTCTAGAAATGAAAGATGCTCCGGGAGACTTACCTACCAATCTTGCGCCCACCAATCTAGGGGTGGTTGTGTTCACTACAATAATAAGAGCTTGAAGGCTATGTCACAATCCTTCCACTTTCACCACCTGTCTCATCTCTTCTCTATCCCTTTCCTGAAGAATGTAGCACGCTTGTGACTAAATAGGCATTGTTGCCTGAAGTGCTACTTCTCTTTATTAAAAAAAAATAAGCACTGGAAAATATTACGAAATAATTATTCATATTATCAATTAAATATGCAGAAGTTGATTATTTTTTAAAACAATGTAAATTCTTTATATCACCATCCTCCGGACAAAGCCGATAATCTGCTAATGAATGCACACAAATTTTTGCATTTAAGATCGAGAAATATATGCACCTATAGAATTTACTCAGCACTTTCTACTCATCTGCTATATGAAATATTAAATTCGAAATTTCCCTTTTAGCCTAATTTTAACAAAGAGCAAGTGCATTTTTTATTGAATATACGTATACCAGCGTTTTTTTTTTGTGTACACACCTGCAGCCTCATAAATACTCTTTTAGATTTGTTGGAAATTATCTTGGGGCTCCGTAATGGAATGCACTGCAATTTCCAAGGAGTGCAATTCCATATCAAATATTAAAAAAATGTCGCCTCAGATTATGTGCCATCTTACTAACCTTGAGCTTACATAATTTTAGCAGAATCAAAGGAAAGCAGTGTTAAATTTTGTTAAAAGGATAAAGGACGATTCCCTTTACCATATTAAACTTCTAGAACACAACGATAGAGAATGGAAAAAAGCAGCAAAAAAATTTATCTCAAAATTTTTGTAGGTAGAAATCTGGTTAATTTTTTTTATAAAAATTATTTGATTATAGCAGAAGTATTTAATGAATATTAATTTGCATTTATTTTTATCAAACTCTCTTTTGCTCTTTTTAAGCACCAAAGCACAGCTAAGCACATAGATATAGGTAGAGAAAACTTTAACCTTTCTAAATAAACCTACAGAGTCGTAATCTTTTCCCTGTCAGCACTATTTGTATTCAGTTTGCACACATTTTTTCTGCGATCATAAGCATCACCATTTTGCTGACTATAAAGAAATAATGTAAAGTGGGTGTCAACGGTTTCTACAGTTGTAATTGCAATCAGTTTACTAATAGTTTTAATTACTAAAAAGTCGAAAATTGTTTTAACTTCAGTATTTACAACTGGTATTAAATTTGATGTAATATATCAGAAAATGCCTGCAGAATAGCACAACAAACTTACTGAAATTAATAAAAATCTTGTGAAAGGCAACCACGCTCTCATAAAACAGCTCATGAAATTTCATAATTTCCAATTTCTTTTTTGTTTTTATTGCATCAATTTTGGAAAATTATTTTCATATTTGAATCACAAATAATTAAATCAATTTATTCAAATTATCACAATTTTAATATTCATTTACAAGCCACTGCAGCAACATTAAATTATAGCCTACACGCAAAGTAATTAGCTCTGAATAAACGTTTTGCGTTATTTTTCAAGTTAAATATCTGACACATTATCCCGCCATGTAGTGGACAATTTACATGTGTTAAAGTATTGTTACGTTTATAACTTTTATAAACGTTTTGTTGTTACTGAGTTCTTTATTGCAAAATAAATAACATGAGAAATTAGAGTTTTCAAATTAATTACAAGTTTATTTACTTTAACTATACACAAAGTAAGATTTATACGTTGGCACTACAGAACAATTTACTAAAGCTGCAAGTCTTTACTTTACGAGGTTTAAGTTTTAACTAACTAACTAAGCACTCAGATGCTGTCTTTTATATTTTTCCGCTAGAAGTCTATAATTTTCTACTTCCTTTGTATCACATTTTGTTGCTGTTATTTTGTTCATTCAGTGTATAGGCGCCTGTATTGCTTTGGGTATGTGAGTTTCTACGCAGTTTGTAGGTAAAAAGTTGTTGTTGTCTTGCGTGTATAAGTTTTCTTAGAAAAGTACGCAGTTGGTAAACAGCATACCCAGTTATTTCGTTTACTTTATTACCTTATTATTTTCTTATTATTTTCAGTTTTATTCGACCTTTTTTTTAATTTCTATTAAATCTTAATCGTAATCTTTTAAACGGTCGTTTAAATTATAACGATTTATTTTTTTCCTCGATATTTCGCTTTCCTGTGGAAAAGAAGAAGAAGCTTTCCGCAGGAAAGAGAAATTCAGATTTTTAGTTTTCATGACTGACATAATCGATATTTCGCTTTCCTGTGGAAAAGAAGAAGAAGCTTTCCACAGGAAAGCGAAATATCGAGGAAAAAAAAATAAATCGTTATAATTTAAAGGATCGTTTAAAAGATTAAGATTAAGATTTAATTATTTTCTTTTAAAGCTTAAGCAAGAGGCATCTGTAACAGTATATTATTTGAAAATCTCTTGATATAACAAACTAAAGCTTATACACATGTGTGATCTCAAATAAACAAAATGGAGATAAAAATAATCAAAACGACCACTTCTACTTCGCCTTTTAGTCATTGAAATGCTTAATACATATTATTAATTAATTTACACGAGTGTAAAATAAACAAAAACGGTATTAAAAAAATGTTGCTTCAACCCGCATAATACATTTCCCAAATCTTTATGTAATCCCTCTTCATGGTTTGTTTGTTAAGACTTTTAACATTTTTCTGTTTTCCTTTCTGGCTACTTGCCTGGGCTATTTTTCTTTTGTATAGAATTGTTGACTTGTGGAAGATGTGAAACAAAAATAATGGTTTAATGGTTGGTTGGTTTATTTTGTTGTTTTTTTTTTATATTTTGTGTTTTATTCTTGTTGCTAGACAGCATTTTTAATTGTTCTTATTACAAATTATTAGATAAAGCTTTAATTTGTTAGGACATAAAAAAGACAATTAAGTCTTTAAGTTTAATGGATTTTATTAGGAGCACTTACTTTTACTAGTTAGAAGCTTCAAGAAAAGAAATAATAATACAAATTTCAAAAGATATATTTCATAATTTACTACTGCAGTGAGTGAAAACTACAGATCATTTAACAGTCTTTCATATCTTCACTTGCAGGGATAAACAAATTGTGGTGAAACTCCTTTTAAATGGGCTTAGTAACTACAATTGACCGACTAGCGAACGAAGGAAAAGTAACCGACAGACCAAACAATTTGTTTAAACACTTACAGTCGCAGACAAAACTTTGATAATACTTAGACAATTTTAAATAATTTTATTTTAATATTAATTTAATAAAGATTTTTAGTTTTCATGACTGACATAATGTTCTTTTCTGGCTGTTAGTTGTATTTATTTTTGTGTCTTATCGGTTAACTTTTTTTTTGCTATCCACTATTGAAATAGTACATGCCTTCAGAAGCTTACTCGTATATATGAATCAATTTGGTTGTGTTTGTTCACTCTATTTTACTAATGTTGCAACAACACCATTAACATCTGCTTCTGACCATAAACATGAGTATATCTCTTCTATTTCTTTTGCTTTTATTTTTCGCCGTTATATGCATTTGCTTGTTTTCGTTACTTCCATGTCCTTTTTCCTATTTTGTTCTATATCATTTTTTTTCTGTTTTTTATGTATTTTTTGGTTTAAACATTTAACAAATTTGAAGTGGTAATGTATTGGGTACGGAAATGGTACGAAATTTTCATTTATTTATTACGATTTTTCATTTTATTTTGCTGCTCTACTCTACAATTTGCCCTTCTATAATTTTATATGCATTTAGTTTTCAACTTGTTTGTATTCAAGTGCATTTGTATGCAATTGAAAATGATTATGAAGTTTTATTAAAGATGATACTACTACAACAACTGTAAAAATAGGTTGGTCTATTTTAAATATTTTTTGTTTTTTTTTTTGTATTTTTAACAAGAATTGCTCGTTTCTATGTTCAATTTGTCTAAATCATGTTATTTGTAATTTATCTTGTTTTCTTTATGGCTAGTAAAAATTTAAGTATTTAATTTTTAACTTTTTTTTATATTTTAAATAAGAGAAGCACAATTTAAAAATTGGTTTAATGCATTTTAAATCCATTTTATCTTGTAGTTGTTTAACTACAATCTTTCATCTTCTTCCTTTAAATTCTAAAATACAAAAGTGTTTATTTTTTCTGCTTTTATCTTCTAATTTACTCCAGCTATTTCTGTGTTTAGAACACAGTCTTGAAATTTTCATTTCGAATATTTTTAAATTCTTATAAAATTATAAAAATGTTGCCCAAAAACGACACACAAAAACTTGAACAAGTTTAAACAACATTAATTATAAATGATACTTGTAGTTTTTGTCAACATTTCAGTTTTATATGGATTATTACGATTTCAATCTAAGTACAAAATGTGTTTATGTGTTTGAAAGTCGATTCAAATGGACTCAACTTTTTATTTCGCAGCTACTAGCAAGTCGGTAGGTAGTCAAAGGCCTTTGACGTCAAACCAGCCAGTTAGGACAGGAAAAAGCAATAATGCACGTCTTTTGTTTACGAGGTTTATTTTTACACTGACCATCCACTCAGACGCTGTCCTATTTATATTTGTCCATTAAAAGTCTAGAAAATTTAAAAATCTTCTACTTCCTTTGTATCACATTTTCTTGTTGTATGTCGTTGTGTATTTTTTTTTTTTGTTTTTGTTTTTATAGTGATGAAGTTTCTTCTTGGAATGTATTTTAAGATATTTGGTGTTGTTTCGTGTAGAAAAGGTTTCTTAGAAGACTACGCAAATGGTAAACAGCATACATGTTTGTTGTTGTCTTGCGCGTATAAAATTTCTACGCAGGTAGTAAACAGAAATTTTTTTTGTCTCGCATGCCACACAGTTAGTAAACAGCATATCAAATTGTTGTTGTTTGCTTGTATAAAATTTCTATGGAGCTTGTAACTAGAAATTTTGTTGTTGTATGATAAGTTTTCTTAGCAAGCCACACAGTTCGTAAACAACATACCAAGTAGTTTGCTTTATTGCTTAATTATTTTATTTTAAAACTTAAGCAAGACACATTCGTAACAATATTATTTATTTAACTATGTATGAAATTTTGTTCAGTGTATGTTTAAAAAATGTTTCTTTCAAGAACTATCATGTAAAAAATATACTTGAAATTTTTCATCAGATTTAAAAGTAAGAAACACAAAGTATTAAATAAAATAATAAATCAAAATCATATAACTGAATAATTTAAAAATATACTTTATAAAAACAAATCAATTTCGTATTTAAATACATTTTTTGTTAAACTCCGCACCTCTTAATTGTTGGTATGCATTTGGCAAAATTTAAAAACTAAAGCTGTTAATCAAATAAAGGCTTAAATTTTATTTCAGCTATTAATTTTATAAGACATTTTTATAGAATAGTGTTTTTTGTACTTTCCCTTCAGGACAGAATGGAAAATTTAAAATTTTGAGCTACGACCATTTGCAGCAAAGGTTTTCAATACCTGTATATATGAAAATATAAGACAATAACTATTTACTTATAGTCCATCTTTATATTGAATATTTTTAAAATCACCAAACTTGTATATTTGCATTTCGTGGCCAAAAATAAAAGCAGTAATAATAAATAATTAAATTTGCCTTAAATTTATATTTTTTTATACACAAAATAATTAAATATTTTTATTATCTGGCAGTCACAAACAAAATATAATAAAAAAAAATATAAATTAAAAACGCAATCTTTTGTGTATAAAATGAAAACAACAAATAATGGTAATTCGTAAAATATAATATTCTTGTTGCTGTTGTTAAGGGCATTTTACAAATTGTTGCCCTTTTACAGCCATGAATATTGTGTTGGTTGTGATACAAGGAGACAAAGAAGCAGAACCATTGATTCACTAACTTTGTAACAAGTACACGTATATGTTGCCCTTTTTCTTTTTCATTTTCTTTATCAACACACAATTAGAAACGTGCTCAAATTCCAAATTTAAGGTACAGTAGAAATGCCTGTTTGTATGTGTGTGTGTGTGTGTCTGTGATTATTGGGGGCAGAAAACCTTTTGTTAAAATATTGTTAATTAAATTACTTTAAAAAAAAATATAAAGGCTGCTCCAATGCAGAAGTGTAGATTTGAGTTGTCCATTTTCCTAATAAAACTCAGCTTAGTAAAACAGGTAAATAGTTTCTGTTACGAACAAAACAACATGTTCAACTATCTTGTGTTTTTACTTAACGTAAATTTTTAGTACCTAAATTCAAGTCAATTGACAAATGAGCCACATTCTAACCTCAGCCAAATACAAAATATTTTGAAAAGTTTGCAGTTCCTTTTGAAACCTTCTGCACACAAAAATGTTAAAATTATACACAAAATAAAATTTATGTTTAAAATTAACAAAAGAGTAAGGATTTTAATTGCTTTTAAACTGGACTAATATTGTAATATTTCTTCTCCCTTTAATTAAATGTTTATTTTAACTCGCAAAACTAAAATACACTTCGAGTAAGCCCTTCATCTTTAAAGGTTAAAATAAATGTGTTTTTAATAAACTTTAATTATTAAGAAGCTGTTAAATTGTATATGGAATTTTAATAAGATATTGTGTATAGAAAAGAAACAATAAATAATTATTCAACTGTACTGTACTTAATATCATGCACAGCAAGCACTTTCGGAGAATAAGAATAATTGCACTTGGAATATTAACTTGAATTCGTGTTGAAAGTTTTATTTTAAACTTTTATCTGTTTATCAATCTTCGAATATTTTAAAATTTTATAAACGGTTTTATAATGTGAAACAATTTTAAATTTAATTTTATTCCCATGCTTCAACGCACAGTGGTTTGAAAACTTTTTTTTGAAAATAACTCGGTAGCTCATAAACCGCATAAGCTCTCTTATCTATCTTTCAGAGAAGCCAGGCAGAGGTATATCTGAGTCAACTTACAGACGATGGGCCCTGTAGGCTAAAGGGGCCTTCTGGGTATGTCCCCAAAATTGAGCACCTCGGCCATAATATTTTTTGGAAATGTTATAAAAAGTTTATCTACTCATATGTTACGAGTTTTTGAACTTAAGAAGACCTTGAGAATATCTACAAAATATATGCTTACATGTCTAGATTACCTTTTTTGGTTTGGCAGAAAATCGAGCTAGAAATTTTTTTTTTCATTTTTGACCGAGTATTTTGACGTAGTTTACTTATTTATGTTCGGATTATTACTACATAATATTAGCTGCATTCTGGATAAAATTTATAATAAAACAGTAGTAAGTTTCCATATGATAGCAGGTGTCGTTAAAAAGTTACAACGCTCTGAATTGGGAAAATGTTTTTTTGCTTATAACGACGACTGATTTTCAAAGTAAATTTGGATAATTTCGTAGCGTTGTTTAAGCGAGAGTCTATTCATGATGATTTGTCAGAGTATACTGAAACAAATAAAAAAAAAATGTTTCATCAAAATTTCATTTTTTGTGTTACTTTTTACAATTTAAAGTTCTATCTAGCTTAAAAAAACACCTTTTATAATTGAAACTAATTTTGGGACTAGTAAATGTTTTTAGACCATTTTCAAGACAACCTATAGCAAATGCGAATAAAAGAAAAATTGCGGCAAAAATTATAATGGTTATAACGGTTCACCCTCCAGCCCTATTCAAGCAGCCAATTTTGAAACAATATTTATAATTCATTCCAAAATTCCGCGGAGTGCAAAGCACCGATTGAAAAATTATAAACAGATTAGTAAAGCTCCATCTCTTGGCTACATACTCCAAAGTCAGGGTAACCAGTTTTATAAAATAAAACAATTTTTTGGAACATGTTTCCCTGTTTAAGGAATTTATGTGTTAAAATTAAAAAAATTTTAAATTTTCTTTCATTAAAGGTTCACTTTATCGCGAGATAATAGATGCCAATCCTCTCCCGATAGGTGAAATTATGGAAGCGGCCCAAAAAGCTAGAAATTTTAGACACGTTCAGCTATTTAACACAAGAGAATGTTAGAGGAAGACTCAAAAACAGGATCTTATGAATTACCTTATCCTATCTTCTGATCCCGTCATTTCATTATTATTACAAAAAAGTAAAATAATAGTTTTCTTCCATATGGAAGAAAAGAACTTAGAAATTTCATTAAAATGGCTTATGTGGTTCATGAGCTACCGAATTATTTCCAAAAAAAAAACTTTTTAAACCACTGTGCAACGTCGCTTAAAACTTGATATTGACAAGCATGGTGAATGGATGGTTCAGTTTATCGTTTATTAATATTTCCAGAAAATTAATAAAATAAAACAATATTTTAGCAAATGTTTATTGTTAGAGAGTATTTGTTGTTGTAAAATTTCATAAAAATATTACCAACTGATTAGTTTATTTTTAGTAGTTTAGGTCCTCCTCATCTTTTGACACTTTTGGAGTAATTAGTAGTTCTTCTGCTGATTTTCAAACGAAATGCATTTTCTCATATTTATATTTTATATAACAAAAATAATTGGTCAAATGTAAGCAAGGGCCTGATGAGTAAATCCCGACTGAATTATTAAAAGCTTCATATGTACGTGAAATGTTCTTTATATATTTTTTTTCAAGTCCATGTTTTTTTTTGAGCTTAATGGGCTTGCACTAAAATTTAATCTGCGAAAAAATGTTTGCGCCGTGTAAAAAACATCTGCACAGTAGGTGCATGTGAAACCGCAAATCTTCCTTTACAAACATGTTACTCGAAAATTGTTACTTCAAAACTGAATTAATGAATTTCAAAATATCTTTGTCACAACCGAAAGATACAAAAATTTGGATTGTTAAATAAAGTTAATTAATAGTTTTTGATATTTCGGAGTTTTCAAAAAATCAATATGCTATGTTGCCATTATTCGGCTTATCAAATACTTGTTTTGATATTCAATAATGAGCGGTTTCTAACAAGTAGGAAGGATATCCTAATGATGCTTGCTTAAAAATTGCTTCTTAATATCGGAATAGGTGGTACTACCGCGGATATTTGTTTTTGTGATACTTAACATTTTTAGTTTTCTTTCTTAAAAATATCTGATCTGTTTTTTTGCTTTAAAGAAAGCAGTATTTATTTTCAACAAAAACAACTATATAATTATTTGGTTTTTTTAAAAAAATATCGTTTTTCAATAGTGGCAACAAAACCAATATAATAGTTTTGACATTTAGTCTTTTGACGTATTCGTAGTAGATGCATTGGCAATTGTTACAATGAATTCAATTTCGTACGAAATACGCATTAAAATAATTAAAATCCACTATGAAAATGGCGCTTCTGTTAAAGTCACATTTCGTAAAATTCGTGATATTTTCGGACAACATAATCGTCCTTCTGAAACTGTTATTAAATATTTGGTCACGTAAATTTAAGTCGACTGGTTCAATACAAAATGTGGCAACATCAATGGGTATTTGACCGGGTCGTTTAACTGAAAACATCACAGCCGTGAGACACAGTGTTGAAGCAGATCCAAATTTGTCAATTCCTCGACGTTCTCAAGAATTGTGGTTATCCAAAACCACCACATGGCGAATTTCGCGTAAAGATTTCACTTTAATGCCCTACAAGATTCAACTGGTGCCATTCATATCGCCATAGATTCGCTTCATTCATTCAGGAACAACCGACTGGTTTTTCTGAAAAAATCATTT
The DNA here is from genome assembly GCA_030448955.1 of Trichopoda pennipes. Classification (NCBI taxonomy): domain Eukaryota; kingdom Metazoa; phylum Arthropoda; class Insecta; order Diptera; family Tachinidae; genus Trichopoda; species Trichopoda pennipes. Next base: position 2,410,939 of record JASKUP010000049.1, on the reverse strand, counting down.
TTTGCCCATTTTTACTTCGCAGGGTATGTCAACAAGAAAAATTGCCGCATTTGGACTTCTGAAAATCCCTGAGTAGTTATTATGAAGCCTTTGCATACTCAACGTGTCACTGTATGGTGCGCTATATGGTCTGAAGCCGTGATTGGGCCGTTGTTTCGAAGATGAGGCTGAAAGTGTGGTAACGGTCAATGGATCACGCTATCGCGAGTTACTAACAACTGAATTTTAGTTTAATAATAACGACGTAGATATCACTGACATGTAGTTTTTACAGGACGATGCCACATGGATACAGCCAACGAAACGATCAATTTATTGCAAACCAAATTTACCGATCGCTTAATTTTACAACAATCAGCAATTAAGTGGCTCGTGTGATTAGATTATTTTATGTGGGACTATGTTAAGGACAGCGTTTATACGCAGCCAATTAAATCGATTTCATCCTTAAAACTGAAAATCCATTATGTGATTAATGAAATAGAACCGCCATTTTGCCAAAAAGTGATTAAAAACTTTGATGAAAGAATCGACATCTGTCAGCATGATCATGGTCGACATTTACCAGATATAATTTATCATTCATAATTGCCGAACTTTTCTCTTCTTAATAAAATAAAATTTTTAATCATCTTAATCTAATTTTTTTGCTTTACTTTGTTTTCGAAAACAAAACTCTTCTAGTAAAATCTTTTAATTGACGGAATGAATAAATTTGATTGCAATATTTGCACAAAATGCACAATAGTATACAATGGCAATGTGTTTGAAAAAGATTTAAGCTCCGACTGCCTGTTATTATATTACTTTCCTTTCTAACTGCAGCTCCTATTTGTTTTACTAATAAAATGCCTTAACTGCCTTTTTTATATATACGACTCTTCAACTCATGTGTCACTACTACATGGAGATTGTTATCAATTTTCTTTCCGAGACTCCAAAGGCTTTATACTTAGTTTTGCACTTTTTCTTTTTTTAACACAATTTATTCAAAATGTATACTATACATAAATATGGACAATAACAATATTACTTTTTGTTGTTACAAGTATAAAAAGGATTCCAATTTTTATTTTTGTAACAATAGATATTACGGAAAATTCCCGAAGTATTCAAATTGGTACAAAATAAACAGGCACGATATATGCTTATTTTGCTACCACAAAGTATCGAATGTGGATATTTTTTTTTCAAAAATAGTAACCTTTGAACATAGCGCACTACTGCATATAAAAAAATATTACAATCTACGTGCTTAGAAATGCACCATACGGGTTCATGAAAATGCCCATATATCGTTTTTTGAAGAAACCGATTCATATGGGAGACTTAAAAAAAAACTTTAATAAAGTAGGTCAAAAAACAAGCATAACAATTTAACAGTTTTAATAAGCAGCATATTGAAAACTATTTAAATTTAATGTAATATAAATTTTTTAAATAGTTCCTCCAATGACAAAACCTTTAGTTTTAACATATTTAACTTAAATAATAAGGCAATTATCACAAAATTCAAACTACACATAAATGCAGCAACAATTTATGAAAATTTTTTTTAAATTATTTACAGAAATTTCAATTCCAATGGTTTTAGGTTAAGCTTAATAATCCCAATCGATTTATTACTACTTTAAGGCTAATTGCATTGTGTTCTTAACGTAAAGTAAAGGTATGAGAGCGCAACATTGTTCAATTGAGCTGTGAATTTGTGTATATATGTGAATAAAATTGCGCTCTAAATAACTGAGAAATTACGTGTGTGTGTGTGTGTGTGTGTGTGTGTGTTTTAGTGTGAATAATTTGTCTATTAGACCACAGTGATTGTTATTAATTGATAAACACGACTAAGTAAATATATGCATTTCTGGCAGCTTCATTCATTGTTAACTTTTGAAGACATATTAATAAAGGAACAAATATTAATTAACTTTTACATTTGCCTCCAAATATTGATGATGTCAGCAAAAGCAGTATTGAAGTTTCACTTTATAGCTTATTAAAGATTATTTGCGTAGGCTTGAAATTTTGTTATGGAATAAAAAAAATCATGCTTTAAATTTAGCCACAAATAGTTTTGTATGATTTTGCAATCGTATGTTGAGTTTCTCATGCAATAATCTTATTGAAAGAATCAAATGTTGTTTCATAATAAACAAAGGTGCTTTAAAAATTTATTTCATCCAAAACTTGTTTGAACTTCTTCTTTAAAATGGACTTTTTTTGAAAGCACTATATGTTCCTCAGCTTTTCCAAAATACCAATACCGCATTTGTGACTTCTTCACTAAACCAAATATCAGTTAATGGTTGGGCACCTGAAAAATGTTTAATATTATTTAAAATTAATTAATCACTTACACAATTCAGGCATATAATATTTTGCCGACAAACGCTGTGAAGAGCATTTACCGCAGACCTGGTATGTGCCCTCTGAGAGCTTACGTCAACATAAGAGATCACTATATAATATAATAAGAAATAAAAGAAAACTAAATAATAAAGTTTGGTTGTCCTTCTTATCTACCATTTAGATGGTGTTAAATTTCAAAAAATTGTTTTACATATATTTTTATTAAAAACATAAATGATTTTTTTTTAAATGTTATGTTTCCCTACTTCTTGGTGTTAACGTAATTTAATTTCCTTTATTATTTTAACTTCTTATCCGGAATCTAACAAACACAATTCTGTCATAATAATGAACTTGTAAGCAGAAAAATCTAATAATGAGAAAATCTTATCAGTTTCTAATTTAATGTTATTAATTTTAACAACAGAATAATATAAATGAGAAAAAAATTCAATACACACTAGATTTAAACACACACATTTACATACATGCAAAATCAGGGTCATATGTCTATACATACATACATACATGCACACATGCTATGCCATACACACAAAATTTACTATATATGAAGATGTATAGAATATATAACTAATTTATTTTTAATAATAAGAAGCAAAAAAAAGGGTAACGAAGATAGACACATTGATAAGGGGAAACAAATACAGCAAGTAGAAGTACAAGATGCTAAAGATTATATCCCCTTTTGCGTTAATGAAAGAATATGAATAAAAACCTCAACAGAAACGAAAACTTGTAAGATTCAACCCACTGAAAATCGTTTTACTAGATTGCTAACCAAAACACTTGGGTATACCACATACTCAGATAAGAGTATATCTATATATTAATTAATAATATATATATATATATATATATATATATATATATCTAACACAATTGTATGTAAATTTATAATCTTAGCTACCAATATACTATTGTATATAAATAAATACATCTAAATGCATACAGAAAACTTGAGTAAAAAGACAGCATAGACATTTAAAACTGTTGTTTGAAAAAGGGAGCATTATGTAAGTTTCTGCCTTAAACAGAAGTGGTCAATATGGACATGTCAGTGCTCTATATGATACTATTTGCCAGCATATTTTACATTTTTTTAATCTCAGAAAAAATGTGATTTTTTTACTACAAATATTATTAAACGGATGTGACTTTAAATTTAATTTATATGTTTGCAGTTCAAGGAAATTGTTGCCTTTAATTGACGGCTACATGAAATGAATGAATAATTTGAATCTGAGTTATGTTCACCTATAGTTTTATTTTTAATTTCCAAATTTAAGGAAGAAAGAAAAATTATAAATTAATTATGAAAAATATGGCAGTCTACATAGCGAACGAACTAATTTTTGAACTAAGACCATGTGAGCTATTCCTGATCAATCGATTTTAATTTGGTAAGACAAAGTCCATAAACATTCCAAAGTTTTTTAAATTATTTAAAACAACTTTATTTTTTTAATTTTATAATTATATTTATTAAAACTGTTACGTTTGTACCTTTTATAAACGTTTTGTTTTGAGTTCTTTATTGCAAAATAAATAATACCAGTTTTTTGGAGTTCTTAAATTAATTACAAGTTTATCTACCTTCACTACACACAAAGTTGTTACTACCAAACAATTTACTTAAGATGCACGTCTTTACTTCACGAGGTTTATTTTTCAACTATCCACTAACTATCCACTCAGACGCTGCCTTTTATATTTGTCCACTAGAAGTCTAGAAAAATTAAAAATGTTCTACTTCATTTGTATCACCTTTTGTTATTGTTATGTTATTCATTCAATGTATAGGCGCCTCTAGCTCTGTGCGTATTTTTATTTTTGTTTTTATGCAGATAAAATTTCTTCCTGGAATTTATTTTAAGATAGTTGTTGTTGTTGGCTTGTGTACATAAGTTTTCTTAGAAAAGTAAGCAGTTAGTAAACAGCATACCCGATTGTTTTTGTTTTGCATGTATAAAACATCCACGAAGTTTGTAATTAGAAAGTTGTTGTTGTCTTGCGTGCATACGTTCTCTTAGCAAGTCACGCAGTTAGTAAACAGCACACCCCGTAGTTTACTTTATTACTTAATTATTTCCATTTAAAACTTAAGCAAGACGCAACTACATTTTAAAAACACAAATTTCAATTTACTTTTTTACACAGAGTCTCAAGGTTCCATTCGCTAGTTTAAGAATAGCGCCAGAAAAATTATTAAAAATATTAACATGTTGCTTTTAAGGAAAAATTTATTATTTGTTACACATCAAATATTAGCAATATTTTAGGGTGGAAAAGGATATAAAGAGCTCCTCACCAATAACTGTTACTAGTATCCAAACCGGTTCAAGGAAATTGTTGCCTACAATAATATTAACTCTCGTTAGTTCCTTACTTTTCAATTTACTATTCGATTGTACGCTTAATATTAGAATGATGTGTGTGATTTTTAAAATGTATAAAGTGAAGGGTGAAAAGTCTCAGAGTTTTATAGATCAAATTAACATCACTTGGCATTTACATCATTACAAACAATAAAAAACTGAAGAAAGTAAGACTAATAAATAATTTAATTTTTGTAGAGCTTGAATTATATTAAAAAAAATACAATTTTACATTTTTTTAGTAATTAATTTTAAGCACTAGGTCAATTTTAATAAAAAATGTTAAAAAACTTTTATTTTTTATTATTTTTTCGATATTTCGCCAAACCGTTGGTTGGCGTCATTATCATCCTGATGATTAAAACTTATTACTAAAAAATATTAAAAAAGGTCAACAAATTATAACTATTATTTTACATTTTCGAAATTATTATTAAGGAACCAGATTATTTATCAAAATAAACCAAATTAGCGGATATTTAACCTAAGAATACCCAGGGATTTTTGCCAAGCTTTAAACACAAACTGTGGGTACCTGGCATTAACAAAATTCATTAGGAGAGTTACAATCAATAAACTATTGTCTATATGCATTTTGGCTCAAATAAACAAATATAATTAAGAGAGCTTCAATTAATCTGTTTAAAATTGTATTTGCAATTAAATTTCAATCAAAACCTTAATTTGTTTTATTTTTTTTATAAATACTTCAAAAACTAACCCATACTAAATTCCATAAATCATAGAACGTCGCTAAAACAGTGTTAGCAACAGAATACAAAACCAGATGAAATTAACTGGAATCGATTTGTGTCTCTCAGCAACATCTCCAACAACAATATTTATTGGAGTGTTACAAGCAAAAGATTTTCTTAATGAACAAAAGAAACAATTTGTATATTTCGTATGTACAAGTATCTAAAATTGTTCATGTTTCGTATACAAAACTAATTACTATGCAGAACGTGTTGCATTTTAACACTTGTGTACATTCACACTCGAATACATAACTTTTGTGTATGCCAGACTGTTAAAAGAAGTTTATAAGCCTCAGTGAGTGTAAGAAGATGAAAAGTATTTTACTCTTGAATATTGTTGTACTATTCGTTTCAATCTATGCTTTTTAACAACAAACAACAATTTGTTTTTATATATATTTTCATTTTATTAGATGCCATCCTTTTGGTACATAAAACGTCATTGGCTTACTTGTGAGCTAAGAGGCTCCTTCAAAGCCTCAAGTGTTTTGTGTAATTAAATTATGCGCCGAGTGGATTTCAGTTTTAAAGATATTCTATGAAAATTAAGTTTACTTTCTTAAAACAACGAGATACTTGTGTAAAGTATAAGTGAATGAGTAGAAGAACGTGTTTAATTTTTTATTCTACTCTTTTTTGTATGCCATTTTGTCTTGCAATTATTAGCAGGCAACAGGGGTGGGCTATTTCTGGTAATATTTTAAAATGTAAGTTCTAAAAAAATTCTGTGGCCTTTGCTTTTTATAAACAAATTATGAAGCAGGATGTTATATCATGAAGGAAAGTAAGTAGGGAAAATATTTAACTTAATACGCAAATTTTTTTATAATGTGTGCCTCTGTACTTACACGATCTATTAATAATAATTGTAACTTCTTTAACATAAAATCGTTGTATGCTATATAGAGGGTGAATATAGGCCTGAATGCTTTATAGAGCATAAAGAACTTATTTTATTTAGAGTAAGGAATCAAAAATAAAATCTGATAAAATAACAGCAAAAACCTAAAAGTATTGACATGGTATAAGCCTTTACCGATTATTCTACGTAAGCTCTTCTTAGTAAAGTTGTGCCAAAGCGTTCTTTTCTGTGAGCAGTCATTTTTCCTTCAAATACCTTAAGTGAACTTGTTCGTTCAATTTGTTGTTCAGCATAAATGTAGCAAACAAAAAAATGTTTTAAGAAAATTTTTATAAAAAATATTAAAATGATTGTGTTTTGCGAAGCTATAAGAATTAAAAAGTTTTTATGTAAACTCAGGTGATAAATAAACGAAAAAAATATTCGGTTTTGTAGTTTTATAAGAGACTTCCACAATTATGGGATGTGAACAACCAGATCACAAGAGGGGCAGGACCGCCGGGATAAGTGGCCCTATAGGCTAGTAAGTAGTGTACATCTGTCTGGGAGTTGTGGGTTCGATTCCCAACAAAGACCTTGGCTGTTTTTACTACAAAAATTAAAAATTAACTGTTAGTGGGGCTGCTCAGTAATGAAGGCATGGTCACTAGTCGCTGAAATGTCTTATATGAGAGTTAATTTCCGACAACATGGGTCCTTTAGAAATGAGCGCTGCCCCGACAAGCTACTAAGTAGCGTACTTAGCCTATCTATCAAGGAGTGGTTGTGTTCACTACAAAAAGAATGTAGCACGGTTGTGAGTAAATAGACATTGTTGCCTGAAGTACTACTTCTCTTAAAAAAATTATTGTTTAAATTAATAAGTAGTGACGGTGAACAATAACAGCCGTACTTTTAATTTTTGTGGATGCATCTACATATGTGTCAGTGAATATTTTGTTTTATTATTTATTTAGGCCTTTAAATTAAGTTAATTTGAACTTAAAAAGGAATGATAGCGTAGCATTGGAAATATGAAATTTATTTTTATTATTAATAATATTTTTTTTAAATAACTCTAACTAGGTTTTAAAAACAGTTTTAATATACAATAATATAACTAAAGCCAACGAGTTAACGTTTGCAATGCGAAGCCAAAAGGGCTCAGTTAAATGTTCTCATCCCTTTGGTTAGTTGTGTCTTCTATTAAATTATATCCGTTCTTTCATGAATTCCACAGTTCTATTTCTTTGAATACAACAAAATATTTATAAGCTGCAAAATTATTAAAGCACAAATTTCCTATAATCGACAGAAGCAACAATATACAAAAGATTCACATATAAATTTTTATATTTCTTAAATCATGGAATAAAATATATGACTTATCTTATTTTTCTAACGATTTATGTTTCTACCCCAAGCACGCTATCCACTATTGAAAAAATAATTAGTAGTCCCAGTTTAGATATTTTGCAGCCAACATAATAAATAGTGGTTAAAATATGGAATGTTTGGGTTAAACGGCGTGTTTGATAAACTATTAACTACCAGGGCTCTTTTTAAAAAGTCAGTTACATTCGATACAGATCTGGTAATTGTTTTACCCAATTTTAATAGCTTTACAACAGGCGAATATAGGACATTATCTTTGAGTCGGCTAAAGCATGGTTTTTCGCCAATAGCGTAACCTTGCGTAACCATCACAGATCCACCTTTCATTACCCGTAATAATTCGATACAAAAACGATTCTTATTTCTTTTTCTGATACAATGCCTCAACCAACCGAAATTGGCGTTCAAACTCTCGACGTCAGTTAGTATGGAATTTGATTTTCTTGCAATTCTATAAGCTCTATAAGTGATTGTCCGGAACTCTTTTAACACGCACGAAATTGAAATAACCACTTCACAGTTATACAAAATATTTATAAAAAATTGCCTCGACAAGTGCGTGATCCCCATAAATATCAAGCAAAATATCACAATTTTTTCTGATTTTCTTAAAACAAAAATAGTAATTAAGTAAAATTCCCGAAAGTTCACAAAAAAGCCTCAAACGAAAAAAAAAGATTTCTCATCCCTGCTGAAGCAATCTTATTCTTATAATTTCTTAAAAGAAGTGTCGATTATTTAGTGTATATTTTGCTTTTAAGCTTCTTCATTCAACTTGTTGGCACGTCGTTGAAATTTGAAATGTGGTACCACAATCATTTTGTTAATTCTTCTCCTTAATACTTTTTTCGTTACTTATAAAGTTTTTAACGCTAGAAACATAGTAAGGATTAAACTTTCATCACAATATTTATTTGATAATATAGAACAGAACAAAGTTGCGATTACATTGTACTTGACTTAAATTGTTTCATTCGCCAAGTGTTATTCCTTTAGCTGAATCTCCTTGTTGTTAATTAAAATTGAAAGTGAAGAGGGGGATGCCTTAATATTTGAAAGTATTTTACATTTTTAAAGTAGACTGCTGCACATAATGTTGATTTTTAATTTTTTAAGGTAATGGAATTGCGAAATAAAATATAAAAATTTTACACAAACTTTAATTTAATATTATTTTTTTTTTCTTTTTGCCTTAAGAAAGCTCTGATTTCCTTCATAATTATATTTCTTGGTTTTTTGTGTGAGGGCAGCCAAAAGAGCTTATGAATGTATTAACATTCACGTAATCTGCCATACTTTTTTCCACATTTCGGATCAGCTACCCTGCCAAATCCTAATAAATAAATTGCAGCCGAAAAAATGCTAATTAAATATCCCGGTTTATTTTGAAAACCAGTCTACTGAATTAAACGATTTTTTTCTTGCTGAGCATTACCGTCGGAGCCGTTACCGTTAACTGTATATACCATTGATCCGGGTTAACCCAATAAATTCAAAAAATATATCTGTCAACTGGTCATCAAAGTGCTCAAGGCAATTTTTCAGGTGCAGCGGCGAATGATGATGTTTTGATGAAAACTTAAATTTTTGTTATCATTTATCAAACCAAAACTTTTTCGTTTTTACCTTCTTAATCACATAACATTTGACGTTGTTCTGTTCAGTACTGCTATTATAATCAAACTTTAATTCATTTTATCAACTTGTAGGGTTGTGTTCCACATCATTTCAGCTTTCTTACTGCAATAGCTTTTAACTTACTTCTTTTTTTCTTTAGATATTCTCTGCCTTTGTTTCATCTAACAAAGTTGAGCTCCGGTAATCTTCTCCATCGGCTGGATATTTTAGCCTTATGTGAGACTCAGGTGTCTAAAAATGCTGATCCACAGGGTTTTCACTTACCTGGGTACCACCTACTGTCGCTTTTTAATTTCCATCGGCGCCTTGCACCGTATATATCCAATGAAGTTGGTGGCACTGACGGTGAATTTAGCTGCCTCTGGGTTAAATTCTGCATCAGGTCATATTTCAGGTATTTCAGATAAATAAAGTATTTGGAAGTTCTCTACACAAGTCCAAAAGGGCTAAAACCTTAGCCGGCTTCGATACTCTTTCCGACTCCATATCGAAGATTTTTGACAGTGTAGCCGAACAGTGAAATTGTTGTTGCTGGTGATTTCCATGTCCACAACTATCATGGGATCACCATTCAGGCCTGTATGTTGAGTTATTTGCCGTACACAACCACCTTGTGCAATTAGTGAATGAGGCAACACACATTCCTTGTGTTGAAGGGTACCACAGTAATATACTCGACCTTTTTCTAACTTAACACAGCCAATAGTATGAAATTAGTGCATCATCTCCGCTCATTGGCCCGACCTAAACGAATTGTTTAGGCAATTTATTTGGAAACTATGTTTCTCGGACAATAATGTCGATGCGATAGCGGAAATGGTTGCAAACGTTATTTTATTTGGAATGAAAACTTTTATTCCCTCCAAACAAATTTCGATTAAAACCAGCTCGAAGTCGTGGTTTAATCAGACGTGCAAAAATTCAGTGAGATCAAGAGAGGAAGCATTTAGAATCTGGCGTAGAAACAAAAACGCAGATACTGATTCGCTACGCAAAAGAGCAAGATCTACATGTGCTAATGTACTAAGGCGTGATAAGAATCTGTACGATAAGAGCCTTCGTGGTAAAGTTCTTACTATTTCTCGGGGTAGCAAAAGCTTTTAGTCATTTGTTACAAGAGTAAGAAATAATTCAAATATTCACTGATGCGGTTTATAAAGCTTACCTTTTGGCTGGTATATTTGCAAATAAGTATTATTTGCCGGAATGCAATCAACCACTCTTTCGAATTTTTAGCAGATCTCAACGTCAACAATTCTTCTGGGCTGGATGGGATACCAGCACTGGTCCTGAAACAGTGCTACTTAGCAATCCACAGTATGGTTTCCGTAAGGGGCGCTCTACGGGTAACTTGCTGGTCGTCCTGTCCGAACAATGGTGTAACTCCATACATCATCTCGGAGAAAGTAAGGTGGTGGCTCTAGATATTTGTAAAGCATTCGATAGTATGTGGCATGATGCACTTCTATTGAAACTTACTGCTTTTGGAGTCGGTGATAATTTCTCCAGATTTATATCGAGTTTTCTCAGGAATCGCACTTTACGAGTTGTTATAGATGGAA